>OZ035869.1:3997363-6397363 GCA_964034905.1 Itoplectis maculator
CCGACTGCACAAAAGTGTTGCATCTCCGGGCGGCGTTGATGGTGGTAGTGGTCAGTATCGATGGGATCGCGCCGGGCGCATCGCAGAGATACAGGAGGAGGAGGAGAGAGGCGAAAAGGGAGCCAGAAGATCCGTAACTGGTTCGGCAGGTCGATGGTCCTTTGTGTTTTCTCCGCGTTCGGCAGACACACGCAGACGAGGATTCTCGGTTCTAGCGGCGAAGAAGCTGAAGAGGAAGAAGAGAAGAAGGAGGATGAAGAAGACGAAGAAGCTCCACGAGAGGAGTCTCGCGTTTCGAGTTCACATTCTGCCGACGGTTTTGGGGCATCTTTTTTTATTTGCTCGTTCTCAATATTATTCTCGCCTTTACTCTCTCAGAGAATAAAATAAAAATAATTGCTTTAATTTTATTAATTTTAATCAATAAAAAATAAAAAAATAAAAAATGTAATAAGAAAAGAAAAATAAGAAAAGGTGATATGAATTATTCTGTTTACCATTAACGACGAATTATTTTCATCGAGCTAAGCGTATTATTCAGTTATTATTCCAGCGAGCGCCGAATAATACTTTCGACGAGTCTCGACCGCAACCTAAACTCCTAATCCGTGGCACTGCGGCTCTCAGGAATTCGTATCTTGCCCCGCCCGTTCGACCAATCCCTTCGCCTCGCGCCTTCCTCTCCCTCGTCTTCTTCTTCTTCTCGGTGTGTGTGTGTTTTTTTACGCCTCTTTCTTTTCTATAGACCGAGCGCTGCGCTCGGACGCCGAGGCCAGCGGGTCACGACTCTCGATCTCGAAGTCTGTTGGCGCAACAGCGCCGAGCATCTTGCTGCTGCTGCTGCTCCGCTCTTTTTGACTATCCCAGTGAGATTCCTCGGGACCCGCATCGAAACCCGAAGCGCGAATCGTCGACGAGCCCGCAGACTCGTCGATCCTCGGGAGTCTGGATCGAATCCGATTCTAAGGCCCCGAAAAAAAATCCTGAAGTTCAGTAGAAATAAAATAAAGTGAATCGGAGTAAAACATGCAACTGTAAAATATTGACGATTCCACCGCTTGGTATTTTTTTTTGTAAATATCTTCGACCCGACCTTCTGACGTGTCACCGAGAAAGAAAGAAAAAAAAAAACGACACTTCACCCGAGCAAATGTAAAATACGTGTTTTCGACTCGCGATCATCATGTCGTGAAAAAGACGTTTAAATAATAATAAAAATCTCTTTAAAACCCACGCGACTCTTAATGCACGACAGTTTTATTAATTACCGTTGAGAAATTATATTTATGGCTTTGGAATGGTTCAAAAAAAAAATCGATGCTGCGAGAAAACCGCAGAGAACCTCGCGAAGCATCGATTCCCTGTTCGGTCGATGTTTTTTTTTTTTTTTTTTCGTACGTTCTTTCTCTTTCTCCCGCCGGACTCGCGCTCTGCGGCATTACGCGCGGGAATGTCGACGACCCAGAGTTCGCGACTCGGACTAATGGAAATCGTAAACATTAATTAGCGCGAGTGCGTGCTAGTCGCCGGCGAGTTCCAGCACAGCGGATGACCAGCAGCAGCGGCAGCAACAGCGGCAGCACGACACGACGAGCAGGAGGGGAATAGTATTCGTCGTTCAATGAGTAACTCGTTGCCGCCGTCGCAGGCAGACGAGCAGGTACAGTAAAGCGAAACGAAGAGAGAGAGAGGCGATAGAACGAAAGAAAGAGAGGGAAAAGAGAGAGAACGAGAAATTAAAGCGAGAGAGAGAAACAGAGAAAAGTAGAGAGAGATATCTCTGAGAGAAACTGTTCTCTCCGTTTCTCAGAGCAAGAGAGAAGTGAAAGGAGAGAGAGGGAAAGAGAACAAATATATACGAAACGATCCGTACCGACCAACCGACGAATACGAGCCCGAAGCCACCGAGCACCGTTAGACAGAGACGGAAAACATTTCCGGCGCGCAGAGCTCAGCCATCGAGCTCCTTATCGCTAACGCCCGTCACGTATTCCGCTACTGTGCGCCCAGAGTGGCTAG
This sequence comes from Itoplectis maculator, assembly GCA_964034905.1. Lineage (NCBI taxonomy): Eukaryota > Metazoa > Arthropoda > Insecta > Hymenoptera > Ichneumonidae > Itoplectis > Itoplectis maculator. The sequence goes on from OZ035869.1 coordinate 3,999,383, forward strand.
TAACTTCTCCCTGGCTCCCGTGGTCGTGTACAAACGTCGACCAGTTTGGCCCTTGTCAATATACTGTACCTCTCTCCCTTCCCTCCTCCTCCTCCTCCTCAGTCTAGCGTCCGCCGGCCATCGACGATCGAAAGGGAATAATAAATAGACGTCGCTGGCAGCGTGCGACAAAATAGCTAATTACTCCTCGACTCGTTGATTGAATTGCAACATTGATTATATATACACAAGGGCAAAGCGGGGCAAAGCCGATGGGAATGTTTGTCGCAACGTTTTGTTTGCGATGTGAGCAGAAAAAAATTGTCAAGAAATAAAAATGAAAATGAAACTAATAAATAAATAAAATTAAAATAATTGCAGTAATACCAAATATCCAACTCTGAAAAATGTACACCATCTGATTTTATGTGTGTTACTTGCGACATTTTATTTGGGATGTGAGCAAAAATAATTTTCAGCGATAATCACGTGTCGTTTGATTTTGCGTAATCGAATTCAGAGAAGGACAGAGAGATGAGGGAAGCGAGCGACGATGAAGATAAGGTGGGATATATCGATGTGCACGCCCTCTGCCTGGTCGTTGGCGCTCCAGCGGATCGCCACTCGTGTGCAACGAGAGATTTGATACCGTGTGGCGCGCTGCTCGCCGCGCGCGTAGAAGAAACGAGGGAACCGGCGAGACGACTCCGTTGCCGCTGCTGCTGCTGCTGCTTACTGCGCCAGCACCCTAACTCGAAACTCGAGACGCTCAATGAAGACGGATCGCGTCTCACGAAGGTTCCGGCGATCGCTCCGGTCGATCTCACGATCGATTTAATCTTCGGCCGGGACAGCAGCGTGCATGCCTGAATTTCGCGTGTACACACTCACACGAAAAAGTCAGACACACACACACATTTCGCTTGCTCGGCTCTCGGACGCCTCGACACATTCGCAAATTACACGAATAACCCAGTGCCGACAGGATGTATACAAAGAAAAAAAAAAAGAAAAAAAAAAATACAATAAAAAAATAAAAATAGAAAACGAAAAAAAAAAAAATTCCTTTGACCCAAAGAATCCTTTTTATGCCGCCCATATGGACGATTCGTGTGTGTTGCCATTCACCTTGTCGCGGGTTATTCGGTGACGACGAAGAAACCACCGAGTCTGTTGCTGCGCCGCGTTCGACGAATTTCTAAACATTTCACAGACCTCGCCCGCAGAAAGAAGAAACGAAAAGCAGAAGCAGCAGCGCCAGAAGCAGCAGCAGCGACAGTATAGAAGCTGAATAACCCTGAACGTGTAGCAATAGCACAAGGATTGCGCTGCGGCTACGTTGGGGATATCCGGTCGACCACGATCGTTCCTCCGCTTCCTGCGGTCGGACGGCTTCGCCGCGACTCTCCTCGTCGGCTCTACTCGCTCTATGCTCCTTGCTTTTGCTTTACTTTGCAGCAGCGTCAGAAGCAGCAGCAGAAGCAGCCGGCATTCTAATAGCCCATACAGAGAGCTACGACAGCGAAGCCTGGGAATGACGAGAGAGCCGAAGGTCCCGCCGAGTGCGGATCTTTCTGTTTCTCGGGCGGTGAAACCACGCCGAGGGGAGATAGCGATCTCCTCTTCCTGCTACGGCTATCGCGACGCAAGACTTTGCGGGCCAGATCTGCGCTTGGGACTCGAAGCAGCTCTCGCAGTTTGTGATCCGGTGACCACACAGAAGAGAACAAACCGCGATTGCCACACGCGAGAACCTTCAACCTCGGGAAACTCCGGAATTTCCTTGGACGGCATGTCGATCCTCTATAAAAAGTTCGTGAGCAATCGTTGTCGATTTATTCAGCATCTGATTGGTCGTTGGGAAACCGGCAGCAGTTTGATGTTTAATATCGCGAAATTTGGCAGTTTGTCAGAAAAAAAAAACATTCGTTTTTCGTGTTTTTCTCCTCGAATTTTCGATTTTTCGGGCAAACATCTGTCGTTTTTGGAATCAGCGGGAAATTTGCCATCGGATGCCAACTTTAAAAATCTGCAAAAAATCGAAAAATCGAGATATCGCGTTCTGTCTCGCGGCATTCTCTTCATTGAAAAGTCTTCTTTCGAATGCAACAAGAAAATCCCGATTATATTGATCCAAAGAAAAATTACACCGATTTTAGTAAAGTGCCAAAATTGAGAAAAAGTAAAAAATCGTTTTTCGGGTTTTTCTCCTAACATTTTTTATTTTTCGGGCAAAAACCGGTCATATTTGGAATCAGCGGGAAATTTCCCATTGGATAGGATCTTAAAACTTCGTTAAATCAAACATTTTTTTTACGACATTTTTTGTTCCTAGTCTGAGAAAAAAATTCATTTTTTACATTTATTATTCTTATGTGTTTCACATCGTAAATTGCGTGGATATAGAACGAAAAAAAATAAAATAAAAATAAAAATGATCTGGAAAAAGAAAAATCTCCGAGTCGTAATATCATTCGAAGGGGATCGAGCAAATAAGCCGCGCGACTGCGATGATTAAACGAAGCTAATGGCAGAGTGAGCGAATGTCCGGAGCGAGACTCGCAACTCCGCGCATAGCGAAGCCAACGCCAAGTCCAATGCATACAATTAATTTGCGATGTAATTAATTTTTGATTGCCTTCATTCCAACCGGAATTGCATACGTGAGTCGCGCGCGCGCGCGCGAACTTGTCGATTGTAAAATAGAGAAAGTGTTGCAACGCGTAATGATACCGCGCGCGCGCGTTTGATGCGGAATCGATTTGTCGTGTGTGTACCTGAGAGTCGGGTACAGCGATAGTTGCCGCGGATGCTTTTTAAGCCGTGAGCGCAACGACTATTAATTTTAGCTCCGAGCGTGACTTCGTTTCCGGTTATATTATTCTTATCATTATCATTATTTTCATTATTATTATGATTTCTCATAAGCAATGAAAATTCGAAACGAAAAAGTGAAACATTAAAACGATGCAATAAAATTAATTGAAATGTATTTTTTGTACCTGAATAAAAACAATTAATATCGTCAATTTACGTGGTGAATTGTTTTTTTTTTTTTTTTAATGATAAGACGCTGCGACATTTAGTGAGGCTCAGACCGACGCGTGTTCGATCCGATGGAACTGTCGTGTTGTCCAGGAATAAACCGTGAGTTTCCGTCGACGCGTATCGTACACGGCGAAAATCTGACCTGAACCTCTGCGCGGAAATGCCGATCGAAGTTTCCCTGACCTCCTTTCGAAATAGTTTCGCTCTATAAGCGCCGCGGCGATAATCGATGCCCCGTTCGATCCCGAAACAACACACGGGCCGGGCTTGTCGCCTCTGCGGAGTTCGAACTCGCTGCCCGTTTTGGTCGGGTCGCTCGGCGGCGATCGATCGACCGGACGGCAATAAAATCAACTGCGGTTCATTGTCAATTTAGCGAGCACTTTTATCCCGACGTGTCATCGGGTCTCGCACTCGGTCAAATTAACAGGACGAAAGAAGCCGCGAGTCTCGACAATTCAATATATTAAAATGACCGAAAAAAAAATCCATTAAAACGATGAATTATCATTATTCAACTCACAAATTGAAAACTCATCGACTAATAGAAATTTGACAAATGAACCGAATAATAAAAAATTAAAAAAAAAAATCGGAGGAAGCAAGAAAAAAAACACGGGTCCCGCTGTTGTATCCCAGCGATGAATTATTAACTCCGCGCGCGCCGGAGGCTCCGGGTATCGTCCCTTTAAATGAATTTATGCGCATTCCCGGCGGCAATATGCAAGTATGTTGCATTTCGCTGTACCCGAGGCGGCGGGGTCTTCGTTATACGGCCAATATATTTCATGCATTATTATAGTCTTCCCTGGGTTTAATGCGTGTACATAGCGCGCGCGTCGCTCGTTTTGCAACTCGCGGTTGCAACGCGCCTGCGCGGTCGACATTGTAAGCCATCGCGGGCCATGCGCTATTCGGTCAGTGTAATCCGCATTACCGAAGGCAAATTGATGCTATTTTCGTAGCGAAAACCTTTTTTTTTTTTTTTTTACTCAAAGTGCGAAGAGGGAGCAACGTCGGCAACGAGCAACCGGCGGCAACGCACTCTATGTTTTCATCGCCACGGGCCATCGGCGGATAAAAAGCGATAGGTAACGTTAATTTAGATTGTTACCGTCATTTCGCGTTACACGTGTACGCTCACTCATTATACGGCTATTTCCCCGCTACGAGACTTTTATGTATATACACACGCGTACACGCGTATATATTTATGCCAACGTTATTTCCATGCACTTTACCCCCCGACATCGGGACTCCCTGTGAAGTGCAAAATATGGCGAGCCATAATACGTCATATTAAAATACGCCATTAAAATTAATGAATTCCGGTGTAAGCGGATAAACGCGCGCGATCGTTCGGACGATCGGAAGGGTATACCTTTGAGCCTTTTGAGTCTCGAACAGCGAGAAAAGCGAAAAATTCGATTATTATCATTTTTATCTGTTTTTTAATTGGAGACTATAAAATGGATCGGTGTAAATATAAAAACTGGAAAATGACAAAATAATAATAAAAGGCTAAAAAATTACCTAAAAATAATTTTCTCAAATGACTAAAAAATTGTTTAAAAAAATCAAAAAACTTTTTTTTTTAATTGCCACGTTCAGAGAGGCTCCAATATTCACACAAGAAAAAAATGAATCCTTTTGCCTTGCGTTTATGGTATCCAAAATAGCCCATCCACAACGCGTTCGCCCCAAAGGCCCATACGAGCCCCGAGCCTCGAGTCGCTCGGTGCGACCAGCGCAACAAGGCGCGCGAGGACGGCGCAGAAACGCTCTGCGCGTGACAACACTCGAGAGCTGCATAATTCAGCGCGCGCAACGATCCCCGACGTTTGCATGACGATCTGTGACGAAAGAGCTGCTATTGATAGACGTGTCGAGTGGGCGAAAACCTACCGGCTCTATCGTCGTCGTCGTCCTCGTCGAGAGTTTGCTCCTTCTCTCTGCTCTCCGCTAGCTCACGGAATTCAACGTACACGCGAGGCTGCTGCTGCTGCTGCCGCTTTTTATTATCTTTTTTTTTCTCTTCGTCTCTTTCCTTTCAGCCTCTGCCGATGTAGGTAGGTACAGTGACCGGCGCGAGCGAGCGAGCGCGCGCGCATATCCATACAGAGAAATTGTGCAGTCTGCTGGCTCGCGCGATCGCGCCCACGTGCCCAACCGCGAGAGAGAAAGACGGAGAGAGAGAGAAAGAGAGACGGAGACTCGCGGTTCGGTTGTGGTAAAAATAATATGAAAAGAAATAATAATAACAACAACGGCTCAATGCGCGCGAGCGCCGTCCGTGTGTAAACGCGCTGAAAGCAAATGTCCGTTGAGGAATGCTAACTCGAATGAAAAGACGTCGTCGTCGACCGGTGCAGAAAATATATGAAAATAAAAGAGCGATGAAAAATTGTATTGAACTTATTTTATTTTTTTTTTTACGAAAAATGTATTTGGAGAAGGAAAAAAAAAAACGTTGAATCGATCTTATTGGCTCGCGCATCGGCGCAACGACTGCGCGGGTTCATTGACACTTCACGGTTCGTGCTTCAGCGCTTCGTGTACTCGCAAGTACCACCTGTAACGCGCGTAGCTGGTACCGCGAGAGGGTCATGCGCTTGTGCGTCGATCGCCCCGGCCGGCTCGTTGCCCGAACGTACCATGTGCTTTGCGCGAAATGGATGGGTCTTTTCGAACGCGAAGCCATGAATTACGGAGACGCCCGCGTGTGTCGGGGGAGGGGGGGGATCTGGCGTTTTGCGCTAGCTTAAGCTTCCTCCGCTTCTCTCGATTTCTCGTTCTGTCCCGAGTGACGCTGTGGATGAGACTACTTACAGGTAACTAGTAATGAGGGGAGGGGGAGGGGAAACCCCCTCTTCAATGTGTCACTCATTGGCAAACACTTGAATTTTTTTTTAATCATATTGGAAAAAATTCGAGTTTGGAAAGAATTATTTAAAAAAAGAACGTAAGTCACTTGAAATTCTTAAGGAAACTTTTTGGGAGTGAAAGTGATAAGAAGAATTTTCAGGTGTATTTCTCATTTACAAAAATTCTTGTACCCAAATGTAAAAATTTTGGGATAATTTTGGCGGACCTGAAAAATAATTCGTACTTGCGAAAAATGCTGAAAGGTCATTGACCTGCGCGCAAATAATAACCTTTTTGGGAGTGAAAGTGATAAGAAGGAAAAGACGAGTACGAATTTTCAGGTACATTTCTCATTTACAAAAATTCTTGTACCCACATGTAAAAATTTTGGGATAATTTTAGCGGACCTGAAAAATAATTGGTACTTGCGAAAAATGCTCAAAGGTCATTGACCTGCGCGTAAATAAAAACGTTTCCTCACTCCGTTCCCTTATTTTCCCCTCCGCGTTTTCGCGTTTAGTGAGAAGCGTTCGGTGACTCAACTTACAATGTAAAACACTAAGGGCAATGCACTTTAATAGCGAGTATAATTCGAGTGCACGCACTGCCCGCGACGCGCACAGGTGATCGAACGGCATTGCGCGAACAGTTGACGAAAATGCGCGGAATCGAAGCGGAAAATAACCGGGGAAAACGATTGTAACGATTTTCGCGAAGGGTGCGCGCGAGACGCGGGTGCCGAAGCCAACGATCCCAGCTCGGAGTACCGAGAACGACAAATTGTTGTCATTGTATCGTACGCGCGGTAAGACCCATTCATTTTCAGCAGGCGATGCGAAAAAGGCCATTGCACTCGCAATCATCTGCCGCGCTTATTGCACCGCACGCGCGATCTGCGTACACGTGCTTAGTGCGCGCGCGGGTTAACTCGACCCTGCGCATCGCCCTTTTCGCTTCGAATCAGCCAGCAGGGTCCTTGACCCTTCGCCCTCTGGAATTTTACGACTCATTTTTCGCATTCTGACGTAATTTCATTTCCTTTTTTTTTCAATCAGAAATCATTTGGTAATTATTAGAAAAAAAAAAAAAAAAAAAAAAACGATTGATAATAATGCCAGAGTGAATGATGCGTAACTTGACGCACAACGAATTTAAATTCTTCGTTGAATATCCTGCTTTTCCGATTTTTTTATCAAATATAAAAAAAAAGTTCATCGCAGATTTCAATTAAAAAAAAAAAATCGAAATTTTGTCGACGTTCCGAGGTACTTCGTACCTGCATAATAAAGCCCACGGCCACTGCTCTCGCACATAACTCGCTCGCGCAAAAGTTTGACATGTGCGCGCGGTGCACTTCGCTCCGCTCGCCCAGGCCGCCGCCGCCGCGTTACCGCAAAGTATACGCAATTGCGCGGGACAATGATACGCGTGACGTGTGTATTCGCGCGTGCACCAACCAGTGTGACGTGCGTGCACCTTCGAGTGCGCGCACGGTGCGCGTACGACGCACGAGACGCGCGCGCGGTCGTCGCGCACGAGCGTTGCCGAAAAACCGAGCGAGCGCCTTATGGAAAAAAAAGCAGCTCGCCCTTCGGCCAAAACGTCGTTTCCTTTATATCGCCGTGCGCACCGCACCGACGGCCACGGTCGCGCGTTTACCTCGCTTTAACCTGTAATGCCTAACCCCCGGTTACCCCGAAATGTTCGGTCGACCGTGACACCCGGGTCGACGAACCCGCGAGTCACAAGTGCAGCCTGTACACGCCTCTGTATATGTATCTGTATATAAATATATGCGTGTGTGTGTGTATAGAGATATACACACGACGCGCACTCTTTTCCCCGGTGCGTAAACGCGCAATCAACAGAGTCGCGTGCCGGGTCGACGACCTCATCGCTAGCGCCAAATGCGACGAGCCGAAACCTCGCGCAGCGATATATATTTCGCATCGACGCTGCTGCTGCTGCGCGCGGCACACGCGCGTCGCGCACGCAACACGATTCGCGTATCGAGGTGTCGTTAATGCAGTTCGCTATCCCGCGCCACCATATCAACTTCACGGGGGCCAAACTTATCGCTCTCGGTGCGGCGAAACGAGGAAACTTTCTCTCCTCTGATAAATTTGATGACCCTGAAGATTCCTGCATCTGCAAATTTTATACTTGTGTTAGCCGTTACTATGTAACCCGAAGGTACAAAAAAAAATGCTACGGAAGATTTGTTCGTTTCACGATTCTCTAATAATGGCTTTACTTTTTTTATTTTGATGATTTTGTGAAAATGGCGTCATCTTCATTTTTTTACTGATTATCAACTGTTTTCGCAGTTTCAATCGCTTCTCAAAGTCTTCAATTATTATTTTTTTATTCAAGAACATTTTTTTGTTTTTTTTTTAAGCAAAACAGAAAATATTCTAAGTGCATTTGGGATTAATTTGAAATTTAATCGGATCGCAATGAGCTCTGTGGCTACTGGATATAGAACCTATATATATGTATATAGTGATGTATACATATATAGGTTCCTATCTCTCGCATCGGAGCTTCACCAAATCAGCCCAGTGTACGTGAGGTCCAACCCCCACCCCCTCTCCCCTCCCCCCGCCTCCCCCGGAAAGCGGCGGCAACGGCGGCGGCTCACGTTGCGCCTGACCGTTTAACGATTCGCGGCCATCTTGGACGCATAGCGTCGGCGTCAACGTCGGGGGTTGTTAATGGTGCTGCTGCTGCTGCAGCAGCGACGGCGGCGGCGGCACCGGCAACAGTCTCCGGGGGGACGACGACGAGCACGTAACGTCACCCCCGGGGCTTGCGGCTCGTCGGGGAAACTCCTGGAGGAAACTCTCGTTCTTACCCTCGGCGAGAGATGGCGACGGCGCGTATTCTTCTACCCCGGAATTTCCCGAGTAAAATATTCTACTCGGGAGATTTTTTTTTTTACGTCACTTGATTTCGACTTTTTATTTAATTTATTATTTTTTTACTGCGTATGGATTTCAAGATTTTTTTTTTTATTCGAAAAAATGTTTTGCATTAAAGACAAAAATGTTGACTTCGATATATTTTTTTTTTCTGCGTGGAAATTGAAGGGGGCGGAATTGACTTGCGTCTCGGTGCGCGGACGGTGTCGATCGAATTATCCGAAGATGGAAGCGAGGGAAGAAAAGAGCGACACGGGACGAATGGGAAAAATAGCAAAGACGTGGAGAATAAAATGCGCATCCAGTCGTCGACGACGACGATGTCGGAAGGGCACGACTCTTTTCGTACATTTTATTCGAGCCAATTGGATTTATTTATGGCGGAGTCGAGGGGCTGGTAACCTTCAACCCCCTCCCCCTCCACCCCCGGCCAGCCTTTTCCGATCAGCACGGCGCGCGTGGACGGCGCAGCCGGTAAAGTAGTTTTTCCTCCCACTCCTCGAAGGGATTCCAACCCCCGCGGAATTCAGTCTCACCCTCACCACGCCCTTTCCCTGTCCTCTCCACCGTCGATATATACCCCACAGGCTGTTTCACGCCAAATCGACATCACCTTCATTTTTTTTTGCCTTGCCTTGCAAATGTGAACAAATTAATTTTCGATCAGATCGAAACATTAGCGTTGATTTTTTTCTTTTTTACAGAATTATAGATCTCGAATGGAGCTCGACATGGAACGTCCCGTAGGTCCCGTCGAATGTCGCCCATAGCTCCGGCAGTTTGTTGTATATTTAATTCGCGAAGCTTCCTGCTTTCCAGCCTCCTTTCGTCCCTCTTGTCGTGACCCGAGAGTCGCCTGCAAATAAACAGATGAAAAATTCCGATACCGAAGCGCGCGGCAAACCTCGTCGGGGGATTAAAAAGGTCGAGGGAGGAAGAGATAAAAAAATAATAAAAGCAAAAAATAATGGAAAAAAATATTCACGGTGCATCCGCTTTGGTTCGCCGAATCGCGGAGGACAATTCAGTCGCTTCGCGCTTATCTCGTCGATTTCCGCGAAGAGTTTTCATCGTCACCCGTCATAAAGTGCGTCGTGCGGCGGCAGCGGCGGCGACGGTTGAATCGCGAAATAACGATTCTCGGTACAATTCGCGAATGTTCGATGAAAAATATTTTAATAAAAAGTATTTGCGGTGCACAAATAAAAATCTAATAAAAGTTCGCTGGTAAAAAAAAATAATAAGTTTATCGCCCGGCGACAGCGGACGAGTTGATAAGTGCAGAAAACTCGAGGCGCAGGTCGACTCGGGGGTCGCGTAGGTCGGATATACGTCCGCGAGAAGGAGAATAAGAGGCCCAACGAGGAGAATGTGTCCCACTGCGCCTTCGGCTTTGAATGGAGAAACCGAGCGGGAGAGCAGGTGGGGGGTCCGGTATGCAAAGCGTGTGTCCTGCTTCCATCCCCGCTTCCACTCGCGAGGGGCGGAAGGGTGGAGAGGGGGTTGTAACGTTTTCCGGTCTCTCTGAATATTGATGTGTAGCCGGCTATGCAGATGAGCGTGAGAATGCAGCTCGTGCCCGCGGACCGAGCGAACGTGCACGTTGCTGCTGCTGCTGTTGCTGTTGCTGTTGCTGCCCTCGCGGATGCTGTGCAATGATGTGGTTGCTATGCCTATGCGAACGCGCCGAGCCGAGTCGAGTCGAGCTGAGAGCCGAGAGCGATCCACACGTGGACAGATGAACCGGAAGTAAGCCGCAGCGGCGGCCAATCAGCGCAATTATATTTTTCGACCCTCGTGAAATGACAAATAAATTACGAGAATCAAGAAACATTTTCATTTTTGTTTTTTTTTTACTTTTATTCTATTTTTTTTATTGATAAATGTGTTCCTAACGAAAATCGGCGATGAACGGGATGGAGAATGACGAATAAATTGCGAGAATTAAGAAACACCTTTTTTTAATTTTTCTTTATTATTTTTTAACTGATGAATATGCCCTAAACGATTCTCGCCACTCGCAAAATGACAAATAAATTACGAGAACCAAGAAACATTTTCATTTTTATTTTTTTTTTACTTTTATTTTATTTTTTTAATTGATGAATATGTCCCAAGCGAAAATCGGCGACGAACGGGATCGAGAAGCTGCGCGACGGCGACACAACCAGAGAACCAAGACGACAAGGACCCGCGGGGCTCGAAACGACGAGACAATGAGAAACAACGCAGCCACCCCTGGTGATTATAATCAGAATGAGCGCGCGCGGTCCCTGCGAGAAAAGACATATTCGCTCTGAAAGCAAAACGGGTAACGCGTCGGGCGGCTGCTGCTGCTGCCGCTGCTCTGCTCTCTTTGCCTTCCGCGCGACCAGCGGCGGGGCGCAGCTGACCCGAATTACATTGTGAGAAGTTTGCGCGAAAACCCTGTGTATGCAGATTTTAGGGTTTACCGCTCGGAATGCAGTTGACCCTCGGCCGCAGGAGGGCAAACTCGTACCGCGCTCGAGGAGTTACGTCAGGTAGTCGGGGTCCACGTGAGAGCTGCGTCAGGTTCTCGAGTTTCTATATATCACGCCCCAGTCGCTCTTCGTCAAATATATTGACGTATCGTCAGTCGACGTTACGTCGTTGAGCTGAATATTCAATCATATTGTAACGAATAAGTAGTTGACACACGTTATTAGTTAGGTTTGACAATAGGAGAACGAACGGATGATCGATGCGAGATCGATCGTCATGAGTTTGTAATTATTAATAATATCCGCCCAAAACCAAATATATGCGTTATTCATTCGCTGGATCGCTACAATCCCTCTTTTAAAAAGTTCATGAGTAACGGAAAGCATTGTTAGCAAACTATTCGAACTGTGATTGGCTGGGACGCTCAGACCGAGTCTAAGTTCATTTGTCCTTGATAACTTTGACAGTTCTGTCAAATATCGTATTTTTTTTTAATCAACTAAAAAAGGGTTGTAGCCAGTGTTTTCAGGGGTAGAATATACGACTTGAGAACGATGGTATAGGTTAGAAGTCGATATTTTGAAAAAATAAATTTCGTGACCCCGATTTGGGCGGTTTTCGGCCCGGCGGCCAGATTTACGATTTCTGACAAACTGTTCGGCCAAAAAATTTTTTTTTCAAAATCAACTAAAAAAGGGTTGTAACCAGTGTTTTCAGGGGTAGAATATACGACTTGAGATCGATGGTATAGGTTAGAAGTCGATATTTTGAAAAAATAAATTTCGTGACCTCGATTTGAGCGGTTACAGAATCTAAGACGCCGCGAGGAGCGAGCAGAGTCCAAGTTACAAATTCGACTCTGCGCCGTATATATCGAAAAGGGTTGGGAGAGCGATTACTCGCCGCTCGTTCGTTCAATGGTGCGAGAGGCACACGAGGCTCGCACATGTGCGAGATACGACAGAGAGGCGACGGTCCCTCTGGCTCGAAAAGCGAGCAGCCTACTTATGCTAGTCGGGCAATCCGGAAATTAGCATAACAGCCGTCGAGCGGGCGACCAATTCCGGACACTCCGCGCCGGGCTCGTTCGCCTCTCGCTGCTCGATCCACCTTAGGCCGCGCGTTACCGTTCCTCTGGGCTCCGATCTCCGTCTTGGAGCGCGCGCCCTACTTACGGACACTATAGGTGTGTACACACCGCGCGTAGGGCCAGAGGGTGCGGCGACGCCTCATTATTCATACGCACATATATATAGATATGCATATAGGTAAGTCCCACATCTGTATGCAGGTTCGGCTGACAGAAAAAAAAATAAATAAATAAAACCATCTAAGAAAGCGGAAGAATGCAAGAGGGCGAACTGCACCGGGCGAGCCGGGCCAAAGGACGAAGAAGGGGTGGCCAACCCTTCAGCCTCGACCGACCCGCGAGTGTGAGAAACATTTTTTCGCTCGGGCCACCTTGATTTTTGGCTTTTGCATAAATTTCAGAGGGTTTTTCCGACTCGAATGAATATCGCGCGGATTATTTGAAATCGGGAGGGAGAAATGGGATTCGATTGGAGGGCATTCGACTTGTTGTGGGAAAAAAAATCGTCGCGGAAAATAATTTGCATATTCTTCTTTTCATTTTTCTTCCTCTTATTCTTCGCCTTCTTATGGCTATAATGTTCCCATATATGTATGTAAAAATATGTAGGTCTCGGGGTATGCAACCCTTGGCGCATGGGTTACACACAACCGGGGTTGATCTTCGCGCGGAATTATTCAGGAAGCGTGGATATATTCGTCGTACGGATAATTCGCGAGTCGATTTCGTTTTCACCGCGCGGGTCGTGAGAAAAGCGCCGACGCGAGATTCTCAGAACCCAAACGCCGGTTGAGCTACGGACTCTCGGAGATTTTCCGCGAGTCTGCGGATTCCTGAAATATCGCTGCGATTTCGCGAGTCTGCAGAAACCACACATATGCGATATTTCTCCTTTTATTTCAATCACAAACCCTTATAGAATCCAAGATTCTTAGTAAAAAATCTCAAAAATTAAAAATGCCTATGAGAAATATTTCACTCACCTCAGGATCGGTCGACACGGGTCTCGGGAATGCGTAAAGGCTCGCCAGTCTCTCGTACAGATTGGCCTTCTCGTAAAGACTCTTGAACGGATTTCTCGTGCTGAAAAAATCGAGATCGACGTCGAGAATGTACGGCGCGTCCTTCTCCGGCAGATACTGTCGCAGCGCCGCGCTCACCGCCGCGAAGTCGTCTCTCTGCAATGAAGAATAATAGCCGGCTATTAGCGTGGCACGCGCGTTACCTACCGCCGAGCGCGCGCAACCGTATCGCGTCTATTTGGCACTTTGGTACCGTACATCGGTACGGCAGCTCCCACTCGACGTCGTCGAAGCGCGTGAAACTATTTGCACCAAATTTTTCAATTCAAATAAAAATTATTCTTCCATTCATGCTGCAAATATATATTTGGTCCTCATCACAGGAAACGAAGAGAAAAATGTTTCTCGCGATAATTGTGATTATTTTTGCTCAAATTAAAATACGTGTTTTTTTTTAAAGTAAAGCTTGACAGGAATAAATTATACAATTCAAATGAAAATTATTCTCTCATTCGTGCTGCAAAAAAATATTTGGTCCTCATCGCAAGAAACGAAGAGAAAAATGTTTCTCGCGATAATTGTGATTATTTTTGCTCAAATTAAAATACGTGTTTTTTTTAAAGTAAAGCTTGACAGGAATAAATTATACAATTCAAATGAAAATTATTCTCTCATTCGTGCTGCAAAAATATTTGGTCCTCGTCGCCGCAAACGAAGAGAAAAATGTTTCTCGCGACAATTGTGATTATTTTTGCTCAAATTAAAATACGTGCTTTTTTTTAGTAAAGCTTGACAGGAATAAAAAGAGCGAAAGAGTCACGTCGAAAATTCGCGTGAAAACGAGGAACACGGAAAATTCAATTGCGAACAGATTCGAAATGATATTTACGCGATCGTTTATGGCGAGTAATTCGATTGGCCGGGGCGGCGGGTTCGAGGCGCGAAATGGCGTTAAAACACCGGTACAACTCGTCGGCGCGATGGGTGGATTTTTTTTACTTTTTTTTATTTTTCCATTTTATTCGAGCGGGCGACTCGAAACCGAAACGACACGACACGAGAGAGGGGGAGGGGGCGAGGGGGGAAATTCGCGATCGTCCGACGCGTCGCGCGACCCCCGCTGGGCCGGAGCTGTGTGCGCGACACGCGGCGTCCTCACCCCCATGAAACTGTATCGACAGCCCGATCGTCGGGGTTTGGCGTCACTGTTTTTTTTTTTCTTTTTTTTTTTTCGCTTTTTTTAATTCACTCGCTCGACGGTTCGCGAGAGGCACGCAAAAACAATGACCGTGCCCGAATTAATCCTGTTAGAATTGATGCTCGCGCTGGCAGCGCCCCCCTCCCCCCTTCCCCTCCCCGCCATCCACCTCGCAGACCGCGCGGCTCTATCACAGAGCACGAGGGATCCCGGGGATCCCAATTTGCATGCGTGCGGCCTTCGCCAACAATGAAATACAACGTCCCACCCGAGAGAGAGACAGAGATAGCGACAGATATAGCGCGGAAGGGAGAGAGAGTGAGAGAGAGAGAGAGAGAGGAAAACACACGTGGTGCTGTCGTTTGTTTCGCGGATGAACGAGGGGAAAGTTGTGTTTCACGTGACGACACTAAATTTGGGAAAATGCGGCACTCGACGTTCCGACCTTTTTGCAATTGATATGATTTTTTTTTATTCCAGAGAACAGAGTTTCGTATCACATTGACATTTTTTAGCACTATTCGAATGATTTCGAAGTTCGTTTTTAGTCTTATCAAAAGTCGATTGGAAGTTGAGACATTTTTTAATTAAAAAAAAGTGTGATGTGACAGATTTTATAGGATATATGACGAAAATTGTGAGTGAAGTAGCGCCCCCCCCCCCTCCTCTCCTCTGACGATTCGTCACCAGTGCACGGCGCGTTTGGGACGTTCGGCACGTTTGGCACGCGATCGCGCGCGCGCGCACCGCGCAATTAAGGCGCGAGTGCGCGCGCGGCAAAGAACGCGTCGTATGCAAATGGGGCGTATTGTCTCGGGGCGTCCGTGGGCCTCTCGCGGCGAGTTCGCGCCCGGGACAAAGTGCCCGGTATGTGGGCCGCCGCGACGCTGCTCGGTGTCTACCGCTTCGACGTGAGCGCGCGAACCTATGGAGCTGCGCATTGTGACCCAATCGCGCGCGTTTCGCACGAAAGAGCAGCCGAGCGACCAGCGCGCATTTTTTTAATCGAAAACCAACAAAATTTCCGATAAGGCCAAAATGCGTTTTAATCCAGCGAATTTCCAAAAAAAAAAAAAAAAAAGAAAATGTCCGATAAGGCCAAAAAGCCAGCGAATTTCCCAAAAAAAAAAAAAAAATGTCAGTATGATTTTTTATTACCTAACAAATGATAATTAAAAGAAGCAAAGAATATAAAAAAACAGTGTCGATTCCGCGCGGAAGAGCCCGTACATAGATATAGGCTGTGCCTAAGCGCACAAGGAAAGCGATATATATACGCGCATTGATGAATAAAAATTGAGAGAAGCGAAGAATTTAAAAAAAATGCAGGAGCTTGGCGACCATTCCGCGCGAAGGAGCCTGTACATAGGTACAGGCTGTGCCTAAGCGCACGGGGTATGCGATATATACACGCGCGTTGATGAATATGTGCGAAAGCGAGCTGCAGTTCCCCGAGAATGGTGAACGGGGAACAAAGTGGGCGACAGATGCATCAGCGGCTATCGAAGCCATTGTTCTCGCGCTCGCGCACAGAAGCGGCGACTGCGGCTGCGGCGACGGCGGCGGCTCGTGCGCCGCGCGCGGTGCACCACCGCCGTCTCCCGGCGTCACCCTAACCGCGCGCGTGTACCGCGGCGTACTGCCTCTCTCTGCATAGTTGACGAACCCGACTCGAATTGTTCTACGCGTCGCGACCCGCGGCGCGCGCGCCCGCGCGCACGCGCAGGAAAATTGAAACGCAACGCGTTAATTAGAACAATGAATCTCGAGATTGAAAGGTCCCGCATATGTCGCGCGTCGTTATACACGTCGGCGCGCTGAGGCGACGTCTTTGTCCCCGTCGAATATATATCCAGCGCGTTCGGACGAAATTCCCGAGGACGCGAGAACCTTGCACCGCACTGAGAAAAGAGTTTGTTCACAGTTAACAAATGCAGAGTTAAATATGGCGAAATGAACCATTTAGTTATTATTACCAAATCTTAGTTGAGCCTAACAAGATTTGGTAACTGTCAACAAATGTAAACTGAGCTTCATTTGCGCCAACTAAATGTTATTTAGCTCAACCAAGATTTGGTAATAACAACTAAATGGGACATTTCGCCATATTTAACACTACATTTGTTAACTGTTAACACACTCTTTTCTGAGTGCGTGGACTGATGTATATATTTTTTTCTTTGTACAAGTTATAGTAATAAAAAAAAAACATTTTTTTAAATAACATTTTGTGCGGTGATAAAAGACACATTTTTGTATTAAATTTTTCACCGTGATAAAAAAGAAAGTTAAAAATTAATTTTTCTACCGAAATAATAAATAAAAAGTAATGTACGTAACGAAATAATAATAATATAAAATTTCGTACAAGTTACAGGAGAAATAAAATTCTTCCACGAGTCATTCGACTATTCACTATCTAATGTGTATGGATATAATGCAACGTGTACTAATAAATGCGTCGGTGTAAAATATACAGGAGCGACAATACGAGAATTTACGACTCGCGCGTGGATCGCCTCATCGACGCTTTCTTTTTCTCATTTTCCTCGTCCTATCCGATTTCACTCCTAGACGAGGCGCGCGCAACGTGTACGACGCGTTCGGCGCGGCGATGAACGGCCGATTGGGGGGCTGCTGGCTGGCCGGTCGCGGACATCGGTATGCGGGTTCGGTGCAGGCGCATCCGGTCCGAAGATCGAGGAGCGCGCGCCGCTCGTCGTCGTCGTCGTCGTCGTTCCTCGCGCCCCGCGGTTAAACCTCAGCCGGCAAAACTCGCGCGTGACGCGTTGCATTATGTATCTGGGCAGAGTCGACGCGACCGACGCGGCCCCCGAGATGCAGTTGGCTCGAGCTCCGCACAAGAAAGAGACAAAGAGAGACAGAGGATGATAATGGAGGGAGATCTACGGAGAATTTTCCATGAGCACCGGCGAGAAACCCCCGGACGACGAGACCGGAGTGTCACGGGGAACAATAAAAAAAAAAAAATGAACAGGACAAACACGGGAGAAAAGTATGAATGAAACAGCGGGGGAAGTGACTCGACACGATATCCCCGGCGGCTTCCGGTCAGAATTTCTCCGACTGGCCGACGAGTCTCCGACGCCTCGGCCGACGTTTTCTTATCGTCGGCGACGATCTCGCGTTTTTTTTAAGCTGCCTCTTAAGGTCACAGCTTCCTCGATGAGCGACACGCGGATTTTTTTCGGACTCGGTGCCGACGACCTCTCGGAGAGTCTACACGTTGGTCTTCGTTATTTGACATTTGAAAGATTTACATGTGAAGCTTGGAATAAATGTAGAACTTTGAAAAAAAATTAAAAAAATGTAGGCGGCCGGTAGGGGGCGCCATATGCATCCATCGCACCATAAGATAATTCCGTCTTCGGCAGATATAACCTCAAGCGCGAAATAAACGCTATCTTCCCGCATAAACCGCGGGCGAGCGAGATGACAAAAAAAAAAAATCGACGCGCGGAACGATCGGGGTTCCGGCTTTTCGAGTAAATTTTACGCCACCCATTAACGTGTGTTGCACGTTGCCATCGCGGGTCGGCGGAGGTCAGAATCGTAAAAACAAAACTTTGTACGTTCTCGCTGTGATAGAAGGTGAATGCATCGTAAAGTAATCAACGCGTGCGTCGACTCGCGGCACACAACGACACAACGAGCGCTTTCCCGCATCGCCGCGGCTGGTCTCTCGAACTCGTCGAACGGAAAAAATAAAAAAATAAAAAATAAAAATACATCTCTCGCTTTGGCGCGATTCACACGACGTGTCGTCCCGAGAAACGAATTTAACGATATTTACAGACATTACGATAAATCAGGAAACGTCAAATAAAAAATAAAAAATAAAAACTGGACGTTTTAGGTGATTCTGAGTATCCTGACATGAAAATCTAAAAAAAAAAAAACGTCATAAAAACAAAGCTTCCTGAGGAAGCAAAACAGAGAAAAAATAAATAAAAATTTACCTAAAAAACAAAGTTTCTGCCGCTTCACTTCTCAGAGGCAAAAAATAAAAATAAAATGAAAAATAAAAAATAAAAACTAGATGTTTTAGGTGATTCTGAATATCCTGACATGAAAATCTAAAAAAAAAACTTCATAAACACAAAGCTTCCTGAGGAAGCAAAACAGAGAAAAAATAAATAAAAATTCACCTAAAAACAGAGTTTCCGCCGTTTCACTTCTCAGAGGCGAAAAATAAGTGCGCAGCGGACGTCGAAAAGAGCTGCGGGCGCCACCGCGTGCAGCGTTTTTATCGCTCGGTGTCCGCGCGTTAGCGCGTAAATGCGTCTCGGCTACCGCGCCGCGCGGTAGCCGGGACGCATTTACGCGTCGAGAAATTCGCTAAAACGCTGCGAGCGATCCGACAACGCGGGCCGCACAGCGGCAGCGGCAGCAGCAGCATCGGGCCATTGTTATTCCGCGGCGGCATCGGCATCAGCGACGGCCGAGAGGGAGGAGGAGGCTGTGCGCCCCGATACACGCGGGGTTCTTCTCTAAAAGGTATCATTACAGGCAATTAAGTGTGTCGATGTACTTGGCGCAGCAGCAGCGGCGGCGGCGACGCGCCGATAGCGAAGAGGAGCCGAAGGGCCGTCCGTTTTGCGGCGGGAGGAAGGCGCAGAGGCAGAGGGAAAGAGCGAGACGCATCGCGTTTGAGGAGAATGCGCGCGCAGCACATCGGCGAACCGGCGGTCGTCGTTGCTGCTGTTGCTGCTGCTGCTGCTGCTGCGGCCGCAACATCGAAGTCCCGACCGCGCGCCTCTTGTACGCTACCCGCCCGGAATGTTATCGTTAAATTGTAACGAGCTCGCGCAATTTTTCTTCTGAGGAAAAAAAAAAATCTCATCTTTTCTCCTCTGCAAAACAGTTTCTACGCGTCTTCTTTTGTGTATAGAATATAAACGCAGGATTACGTGCGGAATATAAGCAAAATAGACAGCAACATTCTATACGGTTTTTTTTTGCAAAAAAAAAAATCGATTTTATAACATTTGATTTGACAATTTTTTCATCCGTCGACATATCTTTCATAATTACCTATTTTTTATGATTACCGATTAACATCTCAAAACAGTGCGACTCGAAAATAACGCGCACCTCAGATCCCGCAGCTTCTTCGCCGCCGGGGTCCGAATGCGCACGCTCAGTTTTTCCGATGTCCGCGAGAAAAACATCCATTAACGAGAATAACGTACGTGCGGCTCGAGAAGGAGAGGCAGCTCCGTCAATTGACGGAGAGAACGCGCGGGGCTCTCCGTTCCTGTCTCTCCTCTCTCGCTGCGCGCGCGCGCGCCTACGGCCGAATGGGCAATAAAAGCCGAGACTTTTGCCGTTTTGCGTAATTGGAAACGAGAGGAGTGGAACTAAGAGGCAGCAGCAGCAGCAGCAGCAGCCTCGCTCAGGTTTTCTTCGTGCGGCGCGCACAGCGTGCGGCATAAACCGAGGTCGCGCACACACGACCGAGTCTCGCTGTTGCCTACGTTGCCGCTGCGGCCGCTGAACGCGCGTTCGGCCGAGAGGACAAGCCCGAGGCACCGTACGACGGCGGCTCTGCGGCGGCGCAAGACAATCGCCCCGCGTTTGGCATTAACATTGGATAATTTATCGCTGCAGTTAGTAAATTGGTACATTCCGTGGTATTACTCGCGTGGGAACACGACGCGCGAGCCCGACTCTCTATATTATAATAGATTCGTATATAACGCGCATGCGCGGGGAGAGACAACCGAGAAAAACGAGAGTCGGGTATACTAAAAATAAAATAAAATATACGTTGTCAAACGCTGAGAATACGAACTTTTTTGTCGTATTCATTACCATGTTAATAGCAGCACTTTTTACGGTGTTTTATTAACACGAGCAATTTCGTTAAATTTATTCCTGTGTTAATTTAAATTTTTAACATCGATTGCAAGATTTTTTTTTCGGATAGGTCTGAACGAGGCATACGTAAAATAAATTAATTAAAAAAAAAGCTGGATGATTGTGGAGTGTTTAATCGATGACTAAATATTTCAACATCTTTCGAGTAATACAGTAATTGGTGTGGACCTATATAGACACCATCTGGGTGTAGTTTTTAACACCACATTTTTAACAGTGTAGCGACTCTCTACAAAGCACTGAGCGATGGACAAACGTACAAACAGACAGACGGACAAACGGAACGCGGCGAGAAGAAGGAGAAAGAGGGAGAGAGTCTCGAAGAACAGAGGGAAGAGAATAAAGTGAGGAAACAGTGACCTCATGGTCCGATCTGCCGTTGGTACTGCTGCAGCAGCCAACAGCAGCAGCAGCAACGACGGCAGCAGCAGCCGAGAGGCTGCGCAGAGATGTCGAGGCGATAACGCGTATAAAAGGTGTATCTACATTCAGCACGGACAGCCACCACTTTATTTCCTCTCGCGCTGCGGCGGCTTCGAGCGTTAACAAGTGTTTTCCAACAGGTCCGCAGCTTAAAAGAGAGTCGAACGCACGCGCTCTGCTGCCCCAGCAGCGGCCAAGCAGCGGCGGCTGCGGCGAAAGAGCTGAGCTGCGTGTGAATGTCGAAGCTGCCGCGAGGCTGTTGCGCGCGCCGCCGTTTCTGCAATGCACACCGCGCGTGCGCGGCGCGTCAACCGGTCTCTCGATTCGATCCGACTCTGGCTGCGTTTGTTCGTCGCCACCGCCGACGACGACTCGACACCCTTCGGCCGCTGCTGTACAATGTTTTAATTATTCCCGCAATTACGTTGTTACTGAATTTATACTCTTGTCGAGATCGCCCGCCGGGACTCGCGTTTCGCATATCGTGAAACGTGCGCAGCGAGTATTTCGAGTTGAGTCGAGACGACGCTCGGAAAGAAGAGATTAGCTGCCACAACCAGAGGGTCGTTTGGCAGGACCAATCGAACGTTCTGTTTTCCTTGAAACTTGAATAGTGGTACCAGCGATTCGAATGTAAATCCTAACTATTCGAACGGAAGTCCCAACTATTCGAATGGTACATGCTTATTAATCTCGCGAGAACTAATCACCAACATTTGAGGTTACCATTCGATACGATTGGTGGGGTAACTAACTTTTCAAATCTTCCGTACAGCAAATTGAAAACGCGCTGCACTGCGAAATGATTTCACGTCTATAGATGACCGATCCCGCGTGCATCGCAGCAGCCGAACCGGGAACACTCGACTCCGGCGACAAAACTTTCTCGCCCGTTAATTCCCGTTGGGTCACGACGACGAAGCAGCGGGCGGAGGATGGCGAAGGCGGAGGAGGGGAGGGGGGAAGGTACTGTGTTCCCGGTACGGCGCAATGATTTCTAATCTTTGCGAAATTTATAATCGAAGTGCGGCGTCACGAACTCGATCGGCTCGCTTCTCCCTCTCTCTCTCCCTCTTTCCCTCCGAGTTGTCTGTGTATGACCGCGACCCCGTTGCATCACGATTCGGTGACGTGTGCTCGCCGGGTTGAACTGCCCCCCCCCCCCTGCGATATTACCCAGGTCCTCGGTGTTTGTCGAGCGTTATAAACGTTAAGTGTTTCCGCGACCAGCGCGGCCTGCAAGGAGCAGCCGCGCGGGTCAGGGCTGCTGCAGCTGCAACTGCAACTGCGACCTGGCTGCACGCCAGTCAAAGTTATAATAACAAAGAACCGTGCCCGTTGGCACCCTATGAGAACGACTCGCATCCAGCAGCCAATCTGTGTGACTTTCCGTGTGTGTTCGCCGACTATCCTACATCTGAACGCGCGGTTGTCACGTTTCGAGTCGCAGAGTCCCTTCTAATGCGCCTTCGCGATTGACCTTCGACCTTTCCCTCGCCGTTTCCCCAAAGAAAACTGAAACTCGCAAAAAGTGGGTTTTCCTCAGCGCTCCGCGTTCTCCAGCTTCCAACCGGTCGGCACTTATTGACAAGTCATGGCGCAGACTCGAACCCAGAGTCTGTCCCAGAGTCGGAGATTCTCGTCCCGAACACGGAACCGCAGTAACGAGCATCCAGCACCGCGGGCGGCGCAACTCCGTAGAAACTGTTTCAGGGCGCAAGCGGCATGCCCGTTGCTTATGTCGTTTATGCGCCAGATTCCCCTCTTCGCCCCTGGTGGGGGTTCCCTTTATCGTTTGTGGCGGTGGAAGCCAACGCGAGAGGGAAGGACGAGAGGAGTAGTCGGAAGAAGAGAGCTACAGAAGAACAGTCAGAAGAAGAGGGTATATCCGGGCAGTAAGATGCGGCGCAAAAGGGACAGATGGGAAGAAGGGAGGAGGAGGAGGGGGGACAGCGAGAAGACGCTATTTAATTAACGATAATAGTCCAACTAGAGCTACGAACGTTTCTTTTCATTGTTTCTTCGTGACGCTCTCGGCGGGATAAATACCGCAGCAGCCCCGGAACCCAGTTCCAGTGGTTCAGGTATTAGGAAGAGAGGCAACCCGATAACCCGCAGCGGCAGCAGACTCGGTGCCCAGTTGTGCTTTAGGCATCGGGAAGATGGACTCGATACCCCGCTGCGACTTCCGTCGCGAGTGTCTTGCACGTTACTCGCGAACATCACGGCGTGTAGGGTAGAATTTTTGGTACCATTTTTGGCCACCTTTGGTCCAATTGTGGACACCAAGCTCAAAGGGACTTATTTGTTCGTCTTTTCAAACAAGAAAAAAATCCATGGCTCATTTTCTCAATTTGTATGAATAATTTTGTAGTATCAGAGTTGTTAATCGGAAAAACAATTGTTTGGAGTGATTAACAGTGAAAATGGCCACGAATGGTACTTCTAGCCTGGTACGTATGTTGGGAAAAGTCAGACTTAATTGTTTGTGTTTTCGAACAAGAAAAAAATAAATCCATGGCTAATCTTGTCAATTTGTATGAATAATTTTGAAGTATCAGAGTTGTTAAACGGAAAAACAATTGTTTGAAGTGATTTACAGTGAAAATGGCTACGAATGGTACTTCTAGCCTAGTACGTATGTTGGGAAAAGTCAGACTTAATTGTTCGTCTTTTCAAACAAGAAAAAAAAATCTATGGATAATCTTGTCAATTTGTATGAATAATTTTGAAGTATCAGAGTTGTTAAACGGAAAAACAATTGTTTGAAGTGATTTACAGTGAAAATGGCTACGATTGGTACTTCTAGCCTGGTACGTATGTTGGGAAAAGTCAGACACGGAGACAGAAGCAGCTGTAGCAGCAGCAGCAGCAGCGGCTTTTTCGCAACACACTCTCTAAATCGTGATTTCCCAAAGGTGTAAAGAACCCGGATGACAGGAGCCGCGTGGTCCACGCTCCAATAGCGCGCGAGACTGCAACGCCGGAGCGACCAACGAGCTGCAGCAGCTAGCTTGCTCGATCGCTCGGCTCGGCTCGTATACAACCCACCAACGTGTCTGTATCGCTGAGCATTAGCGTCCGTCTCTCGTAGGGCACGCGAGTCTCACTCGCCGCACGAGTGTCAGGCAGTTATCTGCGCGCGGCTCGGTGCAACACGTGCCAGGCGGATACTCGCGCGCGAGGCTGTTGTTATCGACTAGGTACACACCGACCAGTTGGCCCGATTACCCTTGTAATAACTCTGCAAGAATCTTTTTCTACTTTCGCACTCGATGTCTGTTGTTCCCTGCAGCGCGGAACCTTTTTTTATTTGTAGAGGAGAAAAATGGAGAACACGTACAGCGACCGATTAGGACGTAGAACAATGAAGTACGGGTTGTACTTCATGGAATAGGTTCGCACCAACCAGTTGGTCCGATTCGCCTTGTATAATAATCTTGTACGATACTTTTTCTACTTTCACACTGGTAAAAATGGCAAACACGAACCGTTACAAATTGGTACGTAGAACCATGAAAAGTTCGGACCGGTCCTTGTTGGCCACTTTAATTCTGGTGGTAATTGTGACGCTGATGATTCTCCGCGCAGCAGTAGAGAAGAATGACAAAGGGATTTGGAAAAGTGCAATTGACGCTGTAGCATCGATTGCATCGACGCCGTCGGCGTTGTCAATTATAGCGACGAAAATCGTGAGACGCCGACGGCGAAACGTTTCCGCGTGGGTTTCGTTAACGCGGCCATAATTGCAGGTACAACGGGATCATTGAGGCGAGAGACAGAGAGCGACGCGTTCCCGTCGCGTCGCTTCGTTCTCGTTCCATTCATCTGTCCACCTAACGCCGAGACTTTCTTGGCGCTTTTTTTATTTGTTTGTTTTGTCTCCGGGACACCTCGTGGGCGTTATCCGCTTGCCTCGTGCGCCGGGCAACAGACGCGCCGGTGCAATTACAATTTATCGGCTCGTTCGTCCGATAGACTCGCCGCCCCCTCTCCCCCTCCCCCCTCCGCCGCTCCATGCGGCAAACTCTTAATTCTATCGATAAACTCGAGCCTGTCGCGTGATAAAATTACTCTCTCCCGGCGCGTCGTTGTTTATTATTGAATTCTCAACCCAATTGAATTTTCGCTCGTTCGCCGGTGCGACGATGTTGGCGTCGTCGTCGTCGTCGTCGTCGTCGTGCTTCCGGTGGGGCCGGGAGGAGGGACACTTTTCATCCACCTGTTTGACCTTTTCCATCTCGTAGCCAAGAAAAATCCTCAACGATCAATGATTTTTCCGCGTTGGGAAAAATCAAAACGACAAAATCGTTCTCGTCGACACTGTTTTCATCGTTTCCAATGTTTCTCGTAGTTTTATTCCCGCAACCGGCGTAAACAGCCCCAGCGACTTGTTTCCCCGGCACACGATAAAAATCGTCGGTGCGCGCGAGTCAGCGATACCGGAAAAACCGATCGGTCTCGGAGAGGCTCCGTAATGGAATCGACTCGGCGCAGCGCTCCGACAGGTGTGTGTCGATCCATGAAACGAGGGGGGAAAAAAAAGCACGCAAACAAGTTGCCCGGTGCCGAGGAAGCGGCAACGTGCAGCGTGTGGTACTGGCGAAGTGCAACGCGCAAGTGCAGTTCGACTACCGCAAAGAGTGCGGGACTCGGAGTTCCGATGGTCCGAAGAAACGGTCGGTCGTTCTCGCCGCGTTATATAGTTACCCACCTGAGTTACCCACCTGAGCTATCCGCTACCAGCGCAACTAGCAGCGGCGCATGCGCACCAGCAGCCCACGACGCAGTTGGACGCGCCGACCGCTGCTATCCGCCTCGACGCGCATGCGCCGATGCGCGCACCGGACGACAAAAATGTGCAGCAGCAGCGCTTCGGCTGATGGATACTCGCGCGCGAGTCGGTAAGGCGAGTCGTTTAAAAGGCCTAAGAGCGCAAGAAGCCGGTGGAGAAGTGGAAAAGGACTCGGCGTCGTCGTCGGACGACGAGAGACTTCCACGGAAAGCGCCGCAAGAAGCGAAGAGGAGGAGGAGGAATAAGAGAGCGCGCGGAACGCGCGCGCGAGGCTCTCGGCGCGGTATTCCGATGAGGAAGAAAACGCCCGAGCGCGAAGAGGATACACACACGGGAACCCATGAAAGCGTATTTACTGCTCTACCGACGCTTTTCTGCTTTTCTACTATTTCTACCTCATTTCTCTTTCTCTCTCACTCGCTCGCTCGCGCGAACTGGACACTCGCGCGAGTGTCCGGTTCGCCAGGCTCAGTGCTTCAGTGGATATTCTCTATTTGGTCTCTCTCTGCGCAGCCGCCGACGAGCGTCGCACGCTGCTCGCTCTGGCGCATTCGCATATATTCGACCCGGCGCGCGATCGCGCGAGAGACATTGAGCGATCGTTCGGCACATACGGCTATTAGACTCTCTCCTACCCGCAGCCGAGGAGATTCGATCGTCCGCCGCCGCCGCCGCAGCGGTGTGTACCTACGCTACAACGCTGGATGTTATTGCCATTCGAACCTTCGAGAATATCATGCTGTAATATAATTAATGGTTGTAGCGGCGGCGCAGGCGCAGTCGCGCGCTCGCGCGAGTTGCGAGAACGCGCTCGGTGCTATTAATAAATAACTGATAGAGCTGGGCGTATTAATAATAATGTATCTTATGTATTGCTCTCCCTCCCCCTCCCACCCACCCTCCTCATCACTTCACCTCCCCCCCCATCCCTCAACCCCACAGCCCCACCACCCCCCGCTTCACCCCCGTCGACCGCCCGAGAGAGCAGATTACTGTTATTGGGTTTCGTGTTTTATATGCGTGTAGTTTATATGCATGAACGTGTACGCGCGATGCAGAACGAGCGATGTAAGAGCGAAACTGTGGCGGCGCTTGCGCAATGTTCCAGCGCGCTAACTAACCAATATCCGCGCGCGGCGGTGGCTCTCGCTGCGTATGGTTCGCCCGTTTCTATACCCGCGGCGGGACATTCCAGGTGGGCGCGGTATAATATACACGGGATAAATTCGAGGGATAACTCGAATTCTCCGTTGGGTTATGCGAAAATCGTTTTTCTTCATTTTTTTGTTATTATTGTCGAGCTGCGAATAAAGCGAATCGAGAGAGAGGTGATCGTCGACGATCGAAGGGGGGGGGGGGGGGGTTGTATAGGGGTCCACGTTTAAATGTCACCCACGGTTGTCGCTAATTTATCTCAAGCTCTCGGCGCGGAGCAAACAAGTGGGTAACGTTCGATTAACCCAAATAACTCGCGCGATAAATTTGCATCCGCGCGCCGCGAATAAATCAAATCAATTTTCACCGCGAGTCGCACCGGTTGAGCGCAGTCGCTCGTGACGAATAACGCCCGAGTCGTTCGTCATATTTTCCCGTGTAACATCGACGTGGCAATCAACATGTATATTTTTTTTCCGTCAGATGTCATTTTTCCCTTTTCCCTTCTACATCGGTTGCGTTCTTTTTCAGCTTCAGCTCCGTGATTTCCTAATGTCAATGATAAATCTTGGAAAAATCATATCAGCTTATTAGCGGAATGAGAATTATTCGCAGCTGCTGCGATGGATTTTTTTTTCGTCGAGCGAAATACCTCGAACAGCTTTACGCACGATCGGCGCGTACCGATCTCGACGGGAGACGCTGATTATTGCCGCTAAGAATGTTACGATTTTCCAGTCGGTGCCGATCGGCAGCCGCAAAGTCAGCTCGTCGGTCCGACGGTCCGACGGGCGGTTTGCGCGCACGCGCGGAATTCAGCAGCAGCGGCTGCTGCTGCCGCGGTTGGGCAGCGCGCGCCCCAACGATATGTTGTTCCGGGGGACAACACCGCGCAACGCGCGCAGGACGAGATTCCGCCGGACCGGTCGGCGACCGGGCGAACGAGCCACCTGTGCGCCGCTGCGTT
Organism: Itoplectis maculator; assembly: GCA_964034905.1. NCBI lineage: Eukaryota > Metazoa > Arthropoda > Insecta > Hymenoptera > Ichneumonidae > Itoplectis > Itoplectis maculator. The sequence goes on from OZ035869.1 coordinate 4,027,210, forward strand.
CGCCGCAGCAGCTGATTAATCGTCGCGGCGGATTTCGCTCGCCGATAACGCCGAGTCGACCCTCCGCGAGAGCCGAAGTCTCGCGGAAATTGTTTTGTTCGAGCGATCGGCGCGCGCCGATCGCGTCGAGACACGGAGCCACATTTCTCTTTTTTTTTTATTTTAACGAATTTTATCTCTTGCATATTTTTGCTTCATCTATACCGGAACCGGTAGACCGGTAAGCAATGCCAGCAATGCCGATCGGGGCTGACCGGAGATTAGGCGAATATGCGCCGACTGAAGTATGTCGAAAGGTGCATTTTTTGAGACACGTGTGATTAAAAAAATATATATATTAATAAAAAGAGTATTTTTAATTGAAGTTGGTTATTTTTTTCCAAAGGTTATATTTAATTTAAAAAAATATATATATTTTTATTATCCCTGTTTTAAAGTGGACGACGTCAGCTCGCAATCGTCGAGAAGAGCCCGTTTCGATTCCGGAAGGAACTCGTGCGCGCGACGTTCGTGCCGGACGGCCGTAAGTAAGGATGAGTGTCCGAGGGAGCTCGAGACGTGCACACAGCAGCAGCAGCAGCGGCAGCAGCAGCAGCGTTGCACGCCGGGTTAAAGTGCAGAACAAACAGAGACTCACGCTCCTGGACGTCGCTTCCGCGCTGCCGCGCGACGGTGGTTGGAGCGCGCCTTCCGCGTCCTCCCTCCTCCCGCCCTTCGGTCACTCTCGAGAAAAATAAGCAACGACACGAGAAGACGTCTCAAGTGCGTCACGTTTTTTTTTCTTTTTTTTTTTTTTCCACTTCGGGAGACACGCGATTGCATCGCGACGCCGGGCGCGCAGTGCCCGCTGGCGCCTTGACGAGGATGACCCGCGGGATAACTCGAATTATCGCGACGGTGTACGGGCTGTTCCAGGTCAAATCCACGTAGACCGCAATTTTGCAACCTATACTCACTCTGGTAGCAAATTTACAGCCTTAAACTCGGCGCTAGTCAGGCTTTGGCGATGTCATCCTTGTTCGGGCCTGATCAGTGCATGGCTTGGGCCAAATGTAACGCCTCCAATTTTCTGCCCGAGTCGTGATCGTCAAAGAATCGACTTTTGACTATCCCAACGAAACTTTTTTTTCTCATCGTGTAAAACATCGATTAAAAATCATGCAACGTAATTTCCTGGACGAAAAAAAATGAAGAAAAAAAAGCACTTCCGCAACTTGGACTGAAATGGTCCGTACGTAGAGACCGCAGGTACCGATGAGGTATACCGAGAGGCACGTGCACCGTACATCGGCGAGCCTATCGAGTGGCCCTTCAGCGGCATTTTTCTCATTGGCTCGCTGCTGTTACTGCGGCTCTCATCCTTCTCTCTCTCTCTCTCTCTCTCTCTCTCTCTCTCTCACTCCCCTTCGAACTCATCTTACATTCATTCGTTCGCCGCAGCCAGATATATCTGCTTGCGTCCGTTGGCCGCCGCGGCGAATACGCGCGAGGAGCTGCTTACTCGGCAGAAATATCCGCCGCAACAGGTTCGTTATCCATTATCGTATCGAGTGTCCCTGCAGCAGCTACGTTAGCCACGGGATGTACACGTTTCTACTGTAAGAGAGTAGTCCTACCTACCGCTGGTCCTACCCAAGCGGACTCCGCAGCAGGAAGGACGCGAGTCAGGTAATATAGGACCATCCACGACCGGCGATGTATCTGTATTGTCACGGCGGAGAATTTGCCCGCCGCCCGAGTAGCCGTACGGCACTCGCGCAATTTCTGCACAATTTCTGCACGCGAGGAGGCGGCCGCTCGCGCGGGTCACGTTCGCGCGACAATGCGCCGCGGAAAATCGCGCCACGCGGAAGAGATATCGATGATTATCGCGAGCGAGCGGGGGTGCCGCAATTTTGACGTAATTTTGACACGTACTTGCAGGGTTCCCTAGTCGAGTTCACGGGGATCGGAGCACGTCGCGTTTCACGCTGAATCGGCTCGCGACGATATTTTCTCGTCGGGCGTCGACGACCTCCTGGGAAAACGACGTTCTACTTCCTCAGTGCATTTCTCGTCACTTTTTTATTTTTGTATTTTTTTTTTTTTATAAATTGAAACCTACGACGTGAAATCTAAGTCGAGAGTTCCACCGTCGACCGGAGTGACACCAGACAAATGGCGTTTCACGCCACTTTTTTTACAACTACTTTTTAATAATTAATTGTTTTTTCTTTTTTTTTTCTAGATTGAAACCTACGACGTGTGAGACTGAAGTCGAGAGTTCCACCTTCGATCGGAGGGAACGGAGTCCCTGGACGGAAATCGAATGCAGGGCGGCGGCGTTGCAGCAGCTACGGCAACGAGACGATCCGCGCCGGCTACACGCGGACGTGATACTCATTTCGCGTAATTCGTCAACAGCCCGAGGCGAGCGAAACGAATGATCGCTCTGCGAGTTGCAACGCCGAACCGGCCGAAGGCGCTGCTCGCGGATTGGCAATTCGATACGTGCTCCGGGAAAACGACGGATCGAAGCGCGAAGCCTTTCGATCGATCGATCGATCGGCGGTCGATCGATCGAAACGAGACGTGTCCGAGGGTCGGAAAGGAGAATTTTCACATCCTTCGTAAGGCGTATTTGCCTCGGACGTATCTCACTCCATAAAAGGGGCTAACGGGAAGGGGGGAGGATATGGAGGGAAGGGGGAGGGGGGAGATCGGAAGGGTCGTGGCCGTAGCAGAGGAGTCAGGGCGCACGGGAAATGAGAGGAGAGTCGCCTTGCGGACTCGGCGAACACGCGGGCGACCTGGAAAGGGAGGGGGGGAGAGGTCGTTGACCCCCGGAGGCGCGGAGTACGGAAATAGGATTGGAAACCCTAGAAGAAACGAAAAAACTTTTTCGCGCGCGAAGCCCGAGAGACGCGGACGACGCGACGCGCTGGATATGCGGGTCGTACTCGCTGCTCGTACGTCGGGTCGACGTGGCTTTGGATATTCGCCAAAGAAATCTCTCCGCCTCCTCCGTCGTCTCTTTCCTCGCTCTCTTCCTCTCTGCCTCTCTGCCCCCCCCCCCCCCCCTGCCTTCGATACTTCGCTTTCTATTATTCCGTATCTATCGCCGCGGCGTTTCTCGTCCGGCGGTGCCGATTTCTCCGAGTCAGCGGTGAGTATTGCGACGTCGTCGAGGGTGTCGTCTTCTTCTTCTTCGCACATCGAGATGTGTCCTAGGTCGCGACTCTTGCGTTTGCCCTTCTTCGTCGTCTTTTTCTTCTTCCGTTTAGTGGCCACGTACACTGAAAAAAATTAATAGTTGTGATTACCAATCGTTGGTCAGAGCTACAGATATTTTGGTAGATCGAACCAATGATTGGTAATTGCAACTACTCATTTTTCTCAGTGTGTCCTCACAGAAACGAGGTTCGTTCATTCAGTCATCACCATCAGGATTTGCGTTTCTCGCACTCGGCGACAGTCGTGCCTGACGTGTTTTGCGCCAGGAGAACTTTATAGCTTCTGGGATTGGATCCACGATTTTTTGTGTCATCGTTGTCGCTTCAAGCCGAGAAAAAAAATAACCGTCCGTCAATTTTGTCTATTATTATTTTTAAGATTCGTTTAAGATTTTTTTTTGTTATTTCTATTATTTTTTTAATTTTCTCGGAGCTTGGATACGTTTAACGAAAAAATATATAAGCGGCGATGCGGAGAGCGTTGTAACGAAACGGGAGACGAGGATTCGGGCGAGGGACGCGCTGATCGTTCGACGACGACGGGGGCTATACGGCAACGCGAACCGAGGTCGAGTGCAGATATTTTAATGGAGTCGTTAGTTAAGTTTAACTGCTGCCGGCTCGAGTACCCGAGGAGACTGCTGCGGCTGTGGCGGAGCAGAGAGGACAGCAGGCGCTGTCTTGGACTCCAGCGGCTCTGGCGGTGATCGAAATAAGACGCACAACACACTCGTCGTTGCTGCTGCTGCTGTTGCTGCTACTTCTGCTGCTGCTGCTCCTGCTTCTCTCCTCCCTTTTCTCCGCGTTTATCTCGGAAGCCTCGCCGCGTGCGCGTCTAAGTCGGGCGGCTCTCCCGGCTGCCCGACGAGACGAACAAGGGACACTCTGTGCGGAGTTTCTCGCACGATCGCGAGCGCCTCTCGCACTTTACCTCATTTACTGCGCTCCCATTCGTCTCGGAATGCAACGACGGAATCATCATCGACTCGAGTCGATTCGCGGCGACTCGTCGACTCGATTCGAGTCTCTTTCCTTGTAGAAAATCTGTAGACATTCTGTTACATTCGGCCTAAGCCAGGCACTGGTCAGGATGGGATGACACGACCCTGACCAGGGCCTGACTAGCGTCGACTTCAACGTCGTAGATGGTCTAACCGAGGTTGCCAATGTTTTCAGGGCTCAGTGGAAGAAAACAGGGTATTTTTTTAATTTCTCGTAAGCATCGATGCGAAATCCACGGCGAGCGCTGACCAGGGCCTGACTAGCACCGAATCGAACGCCGTCAATTTTCTACCAGGATTGCCGATGTGTTTAGGGCTCAGTTGGAAAGAACAGAATATTTTCAAAATTTCTCGCGAGCATCGATGCGGAATCCAGAGTCGCCCGTCGCGACGAAACGGCGAGCCGGAACCCTCGGAGCGGGTAGCAAGGAACGCGCGCCACATCCGCGAATGACCCACTTTGCGCACGGCGCGCGTATCGGAGCGGGCCGCAGCGATACGCTGATGGCGGTGGTGGGTTGCGAGGGGGTGGTAGGTGCGCAGGGGGTACCACGACCGCACCGCAGCAGCAATCTCGTGGACCGTATAACAGCGAGATCCGCAAGTCGTCGGGTATATAGCCCGGAGTAGATCGGTGAAGAAACTACGGAATGCCACCAATGTTACAGTCACTTTCACTCGGAAGGCGCACACAGACGCGCGGTGGAGCCGCGTTACTATATCTGCCGCCGCTGCTTTGTGTCAGAAATCCTGCCAGCCCGCCGGGCCGCCAGGCTGCCTGACTGCCTGCCTGTCTGTCTGCTCCGTACCCAAGCGGACTGTTTTAGCTCTCGGACGCGGCGGCCGATACCGAGCCGTACGGGCTGTTCCACACCCGACGAGTGGGGTCGATCATTCCCTTCTCGTCAAAGATCAGCAAAAACGATCTCTGGATGACAATTTTGAAATGTCTGGAAAAACCACCTAAAAAAAATGGAAATTGAATCAAATAAAGCCGTTCATTTAATTTGCTCTCTGCGAAATGTAAATGTTGTGTTCCATTACACAATTTATTTGTATCAATTATATTTCTTTTTTTGAATAAACCTCTAAATTTTTTTAAAATGAAATAAAATAAAAATAAAAATTCCTAGGCTGAAGGGACTTTTTAATTCCCTCCGTTTAATATAAAATAAAAATTCCTAGGCTGAAGGGATTTTTTAATTCCCTCCGCTCGCAATGTTTCACTTCTGGTTCTCCACAGAGGTGAGTCTCGGTTCGCGCGGAATCGCCTGTACGTGATCTCGTAGGCCGCTTTGATGCATAGCGTAGGCCGTGTATGTAGCGTTTCTGTTGCCGGACTCTTGAACGCGGACCCCTCGGTCTCCGACAATGAGCCCGGCCCGCGGTGTGGCTTAGGTATATTTATATACATGTGTACATATATATGCAAGCGGTGCACGTACGGTGTACATAGCGTTGTAGTACGCAGTGTATACACGGTGCGCGGCTGCTCCGCGCCGCCCGATCAATTGTTTTGCGAAAGGTCTGTGCGGGTCCGACAACCACTGAGAGAGCGAGAGAGAGAGAGAAAGCGAGGTTCGTGCCGCCCATTAGCAATTTCTATTAGCGCGGCTCTCGTAATGACGACGGCGACGAGAGGCAGCTGGAAAGGTCATCATATCGTCGCGATTTACCCTATAGCCGCTCGCGGCGCGTCTGTACCCCGCGACTCGCTGCCCGCAATCCACATTGGCCGTACGAGGGAACTCGCAGTGGATACACCGACCTGCAACTGTGTTTTCATACGCTTTGAACTGCTGTCCGTGCGGTTGAGCGGTAAACAGAATAATCAGAATGTTTTTTAATCACAGCTTTTGGATTAAAATGAGATTTTATTGGAATCGAGAATTTTTATCGTGTTTATTTGTCGATGGAAGATCGAATGAATCGAGAGCAAAAGGTATTTTTTTAATTCGAGGAGATAATGGCACCAGTCGAATATTGTCAAGCCCGATCCGAGAGGTTCCGCTGCTTGTGAGTGGGCGGCCTGTGAGGCTCGAGTGCAGCCTCTCGCTGGATTCAGCCCATTCGCTCCTCTTATCTCTTCCTCGATCCTCGTTTCTGGACCAGATGCACCGACCGCGCGTCTTCGTCGGTACAGTGGGCTGTGTCATTAACAGGAGGGCCATTAACGGCCTCGCGACAGTGCTATAAATTATTTGTTGATGCACCGGGTGGCGTCCACCTCCCCCACCCCTCCCCCCTCGGCACTACCTTCATCGCTGCTGCAGTCAATGCTCGGCGCTCCTCGACCGCCATGAAATTTGTTATTTAACGATCTGTCAATTTGGCCGCGAGGCGACGAACGCGGAAGCGAAAACTTTTTCCTCGTCGCTCGAAAAAAAAAAAGGCGTCTGTTGTCGAAGCGAGAAAGACGAGTTTGCGGCGCCGCGGGTCGCTCCTTATCGCGAGGTGTATGTAAATACTGGACGACCAGCGGCTTCTGGGGAACCGGGAGCCTCGCATACGGTCCCCGAACGATTGCGATACGGTTTCGATAAATCGGGTACGACATTCCGGAGCGATTCGCCCGGAGGCTCCCAATACCGCACCAGCAGCGCCACCTACGACGAAGCGATCGAAAGTGGCCCCTGGTCAGTTCATGCGTGGACGAAAAAAACAATTTCTTTCCTTTCCGGACCCACCCGGACTCATCCAATCGCCAAACAACAACACTCACACCGCTTCCACAGTCCTAAGACTGCATCGAAAACGTCGCTACTGCCAAGACTCAACGCCGTGAGATAAACGACGTCGATGCACGAACCCTGGAAAATTGTCAGCATCGAAACCGCGGAAGAGACGTTAATTCGGCGAGACGTACGATTGGCGAATAACCAGCTGCGTGAACGATATAAGCGCGCGGCGAGGCCTTCGCCAAGTTTGCTTCTAATTACGTTACAATTAGACAAAATATTCCGGGTCATTCGTTATCCGGTAATGTCGTCTTAAGAGTCGAGCCGGTCACCGTCGACAAACTTCGAGCGCGTAAATCAAATTTTCTGCAGACATCCCCAGGGGTCTCTGTCTCTTTCTCTCGCTCTCTCGCACGCTCTCGTTCTCTCGCTCTCTCCCTCTCTTGATTCAGTGCGTTCTGCGCTGACGGTTCAGCTGCGAGTTGCGCGCGCGGCGCCGCTGCACCCGCGTTGGTCAGGTGCACCCGCCGCAGTCTACTAGACGGTGTCATTTTGATTTACGGCTAATTGCCGGCGTGTTGGCGCGCACAACCGCGGGCATTTTTCTTTTTTTTTTTGTTTTTCTTTTTCCCTTTTTTTTTTGCACGCTCGCTTTGCGATCGGCTGACATGCGGTGGCCGCGCAGTCAGACCGGGAAATGACAGGCGTTTCAAAATCAGTTCTGAGGACGGAAAAAAAAAAAATGGAAAAATATCAAATATTAAGTTGCTGTTTACAAGCGTGACTGATGAGGCGACACGACGAGAGAACGTTGGAAGGATTTTCGAGCGAGGGTGTTGAGGCACATTTATCGCTGCACAACTTCTCGCTCTTATCGGATATCGCGTTATCGCTCTGAGCTACTCCACTGGCTCTGGCCAGTCAACGGCTACGGAGAATGAACTCCGACCTCGACGAGGGACAACGCAGAACACGCGGAGAGCCGAGTGCGGCTCGACTTGTGTTAGGTTCGATGTTTGTATTGTATATCTACGACGTGGCGGCGATAAAGACGCGTCCGTACGTAGGTAACGCGAGATATATGGTCTAAATCTTCCAGCGTGATTATCTTCACGAGTGTAATCTCCGGACCTACCGAATTATCGGAATGATAACACATTTTTTTGTAGGTACCTGGTAGACCAACGGTTCTCGGCTTTCGAGATAAAAGTGTCGATGTTTCAAAACCGAGTAGCTGACATTTTTTTTTTTTTTTTTTTTTTTTTATTGGAACAGAATATTCGGATCGAGAGAAGAATGATTTTCAGTTTGAACTGCTTGGAAATACGATCGCCTTGCGAGCTGAGAAGCACAAACGTGGCATTTGCGTCGATACAAGAGAGTTTACGTTGAATTCACGAGAATTAAGATTGGTCGTATCAGCGTGAGTAATTGGTGCGGAACGGAGGAGACGACAGAGAAGAGGGAGAGAACGAGAGGGAAGAGAGAGGAGGGGGGGAAAGATGAATGTCGATCTGGAGCCTCGTTGCAACTTGTACTACAGCTACCGCGCCGTTAGCAGAGGGTTCATAACCTCGCGCCGCATTCCTCCAGTTCCACCAACGACATTTTCAATTACTGCGGCATCTCAGCGTGCGATACACCCGAGGATTCCTTTTCCAGCGCGCGGGCTCTTTGTCTCCACTTTACCGGCGACCGATATTGAAATAGCTCCTCGTTATGCCGAATATGCGCGATTCTCCCGCACGTCTTCTGGAGAATCATTTTGTACATGAACTCGCTTTATACTTGCCGACTGCGTTTTCAGTCTTTTTCAGACAAATGGTCGAGAATCTTCGTTAAAACTTGCGACAGTATTTCGAGCGGAAGATTCAAGCAGAGGCTCATTGGATGGTAACTGTCATTGCGAGTTGCAACGAGCCCTTACTGATTTTTAGTTGGACGACCTTGAAAGAGTGCAGAGCCTCCGAAATAAGGATTCCATTCAAGGTCCACATTGTAACTTACAAAGGCTTCACTAATGTCACTCTGCACTTGCTAGTAAACCAGGCTGACACCTGAAGAGCCAACCAACATTATTGCTATCATCAGACAACCAAGCGGAAGGCTCTCTCATTTGATGGTAATTCTCATTGCGAGTTCCGACGAGCCCGTGTTGAAATTTAGTTAGGCGACCTTGAAAGAGTACATCAAGGCTTTGTTAGGTTCTGTTAAGGCGTCCGCAACAGGAATCCCATACTAGGGGCATATTATAGCCTACAAAAGCTTCACTAATATATCACAGTACGAACTTCTTTACTGCACGAACTTCGCAAGTACGAGTCTTCACGAAGATCCACCGAGTCTTCAGACTCCATCGTCGAGGAAACTCGTTCGCCAGTGGCATCGTCGTTCGATCTTACGTTGCAGACCTCGACAGCAGCAGCAGCAGCAGCAGAAGTAGCAGCCGCACTCTCCTCGCAAACTTGACGTTTTTACAGCGCCGTCTGTTCTCTCGTTGCGGCCTGCGGCCTGCGAAGCTTATTCCAAACATGTACCGCGCGCGGCCGCCACCGCCGCCGGGAGCCCTGACCCCACGAGCTGTACCGAGAATCCATCGAGACAGCGCGGATAGAACTGGTCCCTCCGCTGTCTATATGGGCAGCTTCGCCGCTTCTACGCTCGCTGCTCTTCTCGAAGCCGCGCGAACCTTTTTTCGGGGCCTCCGTTGGATATCCGACGTTCCTCTCCTTTTTTTTCGTCCCGTCGCGAACGTCGGACTTCCGGGCAAGAAGATACGATTGTCGGCGTCAGCAACGCGGTATGATTTTTCGAACGAACGTCGCGCGGAATACGGAACGACAGGAAGATCGGAATATAAGCAGGAGAAATGGAACGATTGTAATGACAACGAGTGCGATGGAATTTCGCGCCGCAGACGCACTGAGCACGCGGCGTCAATGCTAAAACGCCTGTCCCGCCGATCCGACACGCACGCACGACACCGAGCGACGAGGGCGAACGAGACGACGAGAGTGCGTCAGCACTTCCGTTCGACTTCGGGTAGCGCATTCGTGCTCGTCGATACAAAGTGAGTTACACACGATATCGATCTGTCTGTCCACGCGAGCGCGGCCTTACTCGGTGAGTTTCGATCGCGTCGAGCCGAGTATCATTGGCGTCGTCGTCGTCGTCGTTGTCGTCCTCGTCGTCGTGGTCGTTGTGTGTCGCCTCGTCAAGGCGCCGAGTAAGCAGTTTCCGAGTGACAGAAACGCATGGCGACGTCGTCACCGGGTGACCGAGGGTTATACAGGCAGACGTCGAGCGCTGCAGTCGCTACACACGACTGGAGAAATCGCCGCGGGCCACGGCAACTGCGTTAAGTGACAACTATTAATTTTTTGTCCGCGCGTGTCCGCCGCGGCCTCAGGATCGGCTGAATATCCGGGGTGTTGAGGCTGGCGCAGAGAGACCGGTGAGACTCGTGTGCAAAGTTAAACGGCTTGAAGACGTGGACCGGTTGCCGGGTTCTTTCAGACTGGACTTTTGGATTCCGAGTTAGAAGAGCTTTTTTTAGCTTCTCCAAGATAAAGCAACCCTACTAATAGGCATAGTCGATAATAGTGTAGGTGCTGAATTTTGGATTCCGATCGAAAGAAGCTTTTTCGACTTTTGCATTCCGAGTTAGAAGAGCTTTTTTTAGCTTCTCCAAGATTAAACCCTAATAGGCATAGTCGATAATAGTGTAGGGGCTGACTTTTGGATTCCGATCGAAAGAAGCTCTCTCGACTTTTGGATTCCGAGTTACGAGAATTTTTTTAGCTTCTCCAAGATTAAGTGACCCTATTAGGCATAGTCGATAATAGTGCAGGTACTGACTTTTGGATTCCAATCGAAAGAAGCTACTTCGTCTCAACATTTCATTTCTTTTTTCCAAGATCAAGCGACTCCACTGGGCAAAGTCGATAAGTACACGAAGCGCAGGTACAACGGAGGACATACGGACAAAGATATCTATCCACGTTGAGGCTAGCGCGCAGCTCAGGAACGCCTGAGACAAAGCAACGGTGATGCGTATGGACGAGCCATATCCGGGACGTCGAGCAATAAAATTAATCGCTTCGCTACGACGCTTGAATAATTTATGCCCGCTGGTGGCTTTGACGAGCCACAGGCAGGAGAAGTCAGCAGCAGCAGCAGCAGCAGCAGCGGTAGAAACAACAGTCTCCGGCGATCGCCGTGGCGCGCTGCGCGACTGCGAATGCGGCGAACGGTGGAACGTAGTCACGCGACTCTCGTGCCACGTCCAGAACGACGAGAACCCGACTCGCCGCTTGGGACGCGCGGCGGCGGCGTTCGCGGCGAGAGCGGAAAAGCGAGGAGGGTGCGCGTTCGCGATTTCTATACAGATACAGGCGAGCCACACAAACGCGCGCGGCGAGCCCGCAAAGTCGATCGATCGATCGATCGATCGATCGATCGGTGAAGTATTTGCTGCGTTCACCCGCGGCGTACCGAGAAGCAGCGTTTACGTCAAGAACCTTTAGACAACACCGAAGTGAGGAGACACCAAAGCGAGTTGAGACACCGGGAATAAACATCTGTGTATATATATCCACCAACCACCGCCGATTTATCATTTCTTCCGCGTGTCCTTTCTATTGTCATCGACGAATGCAGTACCTACGCATTATTCCCGCGCGGCAATCACTTCTATTTGCGCGCGCTTAGCCATCGCTCGAGCACGTAGTTATTTTGCAGCGTGCGGCAAGAGAGGCGTTCGCCGTTCGCTCTGTGTGTGTTGCGAAACGCGCGTCGCCCCGATCGACTCTCGGCGGTTATATTCTCAACGCCAGGCGACATTTCCCCCGGCGACTCAAGGACTCGCAGCGCCTTCGCTAATTCCAGGCACATCCGATCTGCGGAAAAATCGGTGTCAACGTCGGAGGAATGCAAAACGGTGAAACTGGACTCTCGACGTCTCCACTTGAAAAAAAAAAAAAAAAAGAAAAAAAAATTTTCGGTGCATCGTCCGGCGAGGACCGGCAATGACGCTGCGGCTAGTAAGGTCATCTCGTGGCGAGTGTGGTGTATAGACTCTCTCTCGCGGCGGCTGCGCTTCCACTCCGGACGATGATGCACCGGCATGAATAATTCAACGATCCCGGAAGAACCTTCACGGCTCTCGCCGGAGTCTTCTCCTTCGTTCCCCTCATCCCTCCCCTCCTCGCCGTCCCTTCCACTGACCCCCCACCCCTCACTCCCGCCGCCCCTCAATCACCGTTCTTCGGCTTCTTCGTCCTCGTTCTTCTGCCGGTTCTTCGTCTTCCTCGTACGGAGCGGCGTACGAGGAATCCTCGAGGAGCCGCGCCGAGTGTCCAGGCCCGAGTCGAGCGCGCGGCGCGCGCACCCGGAGAGACCCCGGTGTGTCTGGGGCATCCGTCTCCCTCTATCAGTCGCCTTTTAAGTCACTCGCGCCGTGGCAAAAATCGCCCGGCGTAGGCCTGTCGATCGGCTCGGTCGGCCGGTCGGTCGTTCGGTCGGTCGGCGGCGGCTCAGCGAGAACGATCTTGAAATTGAATTGCTCCTGCGGATCGTCGATCGATTTGTTTCTCCTCCGGCCGCGTCGCCTGTGTGTTATCGATCGAACCACTTCTGCCTCCGACTTCTCCCTCCGCTTCGTCCCTCCTCTCGCTGTGCCTGCCAACTCGCACTCCTTTCGTCTCTTTGCTTGTGATGTGTTTTTTTTTTTTTTTTTTTTTTTTTTTTTTTTTTTTTTTGTAATTTTACAACAGGTTCGCGAATGAATGTCGAACACGAGTCTAATCGTGCGTGTCAAAGCGACTTTACAAAGTCTGTTGCAGCGATAACTCATTGAGAACTCGATCTGACTGGCTTCCGGTTATGGAAGACGGTTGAAGTTGATTATCAATCGCTCGTTGCGATTTCGTTTCAAAACGTATGCACGTATATTGGTTTTGATAAATAATGTAATACATAAAAAGTGTTCACTCAAGGTGCACAAGATAAAAGTCATCGGTTTAAACGACTGCTGTTTGAGTGACATCGGTTTGAGTGGGCGAGAGTTGCTATTCCACTTCTGCTGGGTTTTCCGCGTCTGGTTCGCCGTCGCCACTCAGTTAGAAGGCAATTTTAGCAAAGTTTCGCGCGCGGCGAAGGTGCGACGGGAGGGGGGCGGGATTGCGCGGGTAAGATTATCAGGGAGCGAGTGGGGATAGAGTCGAGCTATTAGGTGCCGAGATTAACCGCTAAAGAGCGAGCGAGCTGGGTGAGCAAATGCCCAGCGCCACCGCTGCTGCTGCTGCCGCCGACGACGACGACGGTTAGCGGGTGCTACCATAAATCACGCGGGAGCGACAAGCAATTATAATAACTATTCCCCGGTATACGAACCATAAATATAATCCGCGGGAGCGGCGCGGGGTGGGTTAATGAGGCGTGCGCGCGGGCGCGCGCGCGCTCGGCGCTTCGCCGTCTCTCTTTTTCTTTCCACCCGCGGACGGGAGAATCGAGCTCGCGACTTTTTGCCGCGCGGTAAACTCGCAAATGAAGGACAAAAAAAGAACCGTAAAGTTCGCGGCGAAATAAAAAAAATAAAAATAAAAATAAAAATAAGGTAACATTACGTGGCCGCGACTATAAAGTTGGTGGGCTTGGACACTTTTTTACGCGTGAGGTGTACAGACACCGTGAACAAACAATGGATCGTTTGTACATGTGGCGTCAAATATGTATTGTTCGGTCCAACGTTTCTTCGGTGCAAACGATTTGTCTCCAGTAGTTTGACTCCAGTAGCGATTTTTTTCTCATTTCATACTTCAATTCTTGTATCATCATCGATTTGATTTATCGTACCTTCGTCGGATCCTCGATGAAACGGCCCAGCGTCATGACGTGAAGTGTCACCTCGCGAGTGTTCTCCAGGTCCTCGGGAGTCGAGTAGAGCGCTTCGCTTACGAAATACGGCTCGGTCGACGTCAATCTGAAACAAATAAAAATAAAAATAAAAATAGGAATAATAATAATTTAATAATAATGCCACGTAAGTACAATACTGCATCTTGGCGCCTTTCTCAAGAAAAAAAAAAAAAAAATCTCTTTTTTTGAGAATCGCACGCGTTGCGTTCGAGGAACGCACAGAGAGGCGAAGGGCAGACGAGGAAAAATCCGAGTGGCCATTAACGTGTTCTCGCAGCTCGCGCTGTAATTAAAGATTTTCCGCGAGTCTTTCGCAGCTCTCGAGTTCGCTGCGCGCGCAGCGAGAGAGCCGAGAGACGCCTACGCGATTTCTTTCTTCGTTCCTCGTGGGCCGCGGCGCGGGTTTCATGCAGCAGCAGCAGCAGCAGCAGCAGCAGCAGCAGCAGCAGCAGCAGCGGCAGAAATCAGAAAGTATGGAGCGCGCGGCGGACCAGCCCGGGCGTAATCGATCGATCTACGGATCTACGTAGATACAGGAAGATCGATGGATCGGTCGATCGCGCGGCAGTTCGCGTGCACTCTGGCACTCCGGCTTTCTCACTCGTTCTCTCGACTCTGCGCGCGCGAGTTCGAGACCCGGCGGCCACCTACCTCGCCGCGGCGACTCGTCGATATCGCACCCCCGCGCTCGAGCGCCGTAATCTCAGAATACAACGGAAACACCGGCGGGGTCGGCTCGTATATCACGAGGCCCGCGCGAGAGCCACGTGAGAGCCACGTGAGTCGTGAGATAACCCGTGGCTCTCTCGGTGCTCCGTTATGTTCGGGCGGATAAAACTTGCGCCACGCAGCGTCGAAGGAAAAATCGACGAATTTACCGAGAAAAACTGAAGGTTTTCGATAATACCAAAACGAACACCGACTTCTCCGGATCTTACTTTTTTTTTAACCTTTGAGTGAATAGATCCATCTATCTGTATATCTCTCTAACGTCAAGATTTTTTCTTTTTTTTTTTTTTTTTTTTTTTTTTTTTTGGAAAGGAAAAATCGAAGAATTTAACGAGAAAAAACTGAAGGTTTTCGATAATACCAAAACGAACACCGACTTCTCCGACTCTTACTTTTTTTTTAACCTTTGATTGAATAAATCTATCTATCTGTGTATCCCTCCGACGCCAAGACTTTTTTTTTTTTTGTCGAAAAGGAAAAATCGAAGAATTTAACGAGAGGAAACTGACGGTTTTCAATACCGAAACGAACACCGATTTCTTCGTCTCTTTTTTTAAGCTTTAATACAATAAATATTATATTCATCTATCTATCTATCTCTCCGACGTCGAGACTTTTTTTTCGCTTTCTCCATAAGGCGAATGACGAAGCATCGGCGACACGGATGCCGCTGTGTTCGCCGTCGTCAGTGCAGGAAGAAGAGGAGACGATCACGCGCGCGCACGCTCGGCGGCGAGAAGACGAGCGATTGCATCAGACAGGATCGTTCCGAGACACTAGACACGGGTTATACGTTTATACTACACAGGTAGTATCGGCCGTTCACGCGATCTTCCGACGTAGTCCAAACGGCCTACACGTGTCTGCAAAAAAATCGTCAAACTGTTCGGCGCTGATGCGAACGGACTGATAACGGACACTGGCCAACGGCGACGAATCTAATGGCGATCGTAAAATCCCAGAGGTTCAAAATAAAAGTGTAAATATTCGATGCTAATTAACTCGCGCTCGACGCTGTTAATCGACGACGCTGCCGATTCTCACTCCTCTATCTCCCTCTCGCTTCCTCCGCTGCCGCTGTACGAATTTCCAAATTTGTCAGAATTTTGTCGAAAATTACACGCAAAATTTTCGTATCACGACAGTCATTTTATTTAAAAAAAAGTTCAACGCTTAGCGAGTGTCGACCGCGCGACGCAAATGGCAATGAATCTAATGACGATCGTAAAATCGTCGCGGTATAAAAAATAAGAAAAAAAAAATAAAAAAACAAGCGTAAACACTCGATGCTAATTAGCTCTCGCTCGGCGGCGCGACGTTTAACCGACATTGGCGCTAATCCGCGCTGTTCCTCCCGTGCTTACGTCGCGGTGTCGTAAGCACCGCTCGATGTGCTTTCTCGCCGCGCCGTTTCCTCGCGATCTAAGTGGAAGGAGATCCCTGATGTGTGCAGCTGCGCGAACGCGGCGCAGCTCTCGAGTCGCCTGTGCTCGAATCGCGTAGTCGTGCGCAGGCGCACCGGCAAAATCGACGGCGACGCGTGTCCCGCAGCGCGCAAGCGCGATTTACCGCGCTGCTCGGCCGCGCGCGGCGGAGTTGTTGCCGCGAGTGTTAACATATTTAGCGAGAAATCTCGACTCTCGCTTCCTTTCGTTTCCATCGACGCTTGTATTTTTTTTTCTTTTTAATGAAAATAAACTGACCGCGTCAAATCGGGCGAGTCACGAGTCTCGTATTACGAGGACCTTCGAGTCCTGGCAGCGCGACACGTGGCGAACAATCGTTTTTCCTTTCCATACACAAATCCGAGAGACTTGCTCATTCCGCTCCCTCGATCATTATTCAATTACGAAGCCGGCGCGCGCTCGCGCGAGACCGTCACCCGGTAAACACTTGTTCCTCGGTCTTTGTCATTTTTTTTTCCTCAGCTTCTTCTGCCTCTTCTTCTTCCTCCTCCTTCTTCTCCTCCTTTTCTTCGCGGCGCTCGTCCGCGCAATATTATTTTCGCTGCGCGCCAAGACGCGACTGATTGGCCGTGGCGAATGACCATTATCCGCGCTCTCGCGGGTCTTTCGCCGCGTTCCCCCATCGTCGTCGTCGTCGTCGTCGTCCGACGGCGTTTCGTCCTCTCATTTTGCCCGTTCTCACCGATCCTCGCTGACTGCGGTTTTGCACGCGCGGAAAAATCGGTTAACCGGACACGCGTGATTTTCCGCTCGGCGTCCGCTCGTCGTTCCATCTCTCGGTTCCCCGGGCGGAGAAACGGATCGGCTCGTTCGAAGGTCAAACGAAAGACTCGTTAATATATTCCGGACATTATCGGAAGCGTTTTTCCAAATTGCCAAAATTCACTCCGACCGTCTGCACGCGTCGCATCGGAAGTACCGAAGCATTAAAAAAATAGAACCGGGAAGAGGTGAGAAACGGCGGTGGTAGGCGCGAAAAGGAAGGGAGTCCATTATTACCGAAATCAATTTGCTAAATGGAGCCTGAAGGAAAGAGGCGCGAACTTATGGCTGACCGGCGGGGGCGAGAGTGAATTATGGCGAGAGAAATGAATAAACGCGTGCACCGAAGCGTTTACCGCGCGGGAAGAGGACGACAGCGACGACGCCGCGCCGGACGAAGCGCTCGCGGTGTGCGCCGGGCGAGGATCGACGCGAGTCGAGGGAGACGAGGCGAGTGCGTGTAGCATGCGGGCGCGGCCGCGCCCAGCGGCATCAGCAGCGACTGCGACGTCGACGGCTCCGCACGCACGAAGAAAAAAATGTCTAGTGATAATTACCAGACATCAGTATACGAACTAAATCCGATTTGAACCTGGTGGAAAATGTATGAAGTTTACACTCGGCGCTAGTCAAGTCCTGGTCAGGGATGATGTTGAAGTTTGCATCGTTGGACTGCAACGAAAAAAAAAAAAAATCTAAGGAACCTAAAATTATTCCAGCGATTCTAAAAAAGTTATTACAACGATCAATGGTTATGATAACTTTTTATACCCAATTCGATCCTTTGGGTTCGTTAGAATAATTTATTTTTTATTTTCATCGAGCCGAATAATACGATGCAGATGTGCGGGTTACGAAAAATCGTCAGAATGAACCAACTTTGCTGCACTGAATCTGGTGATTATTGCCATAGCTGGTTGCTGCTGCTGCTGCTCGTCGTGTCCTGTGAAACGAGTAACGAGATGAATGACGACGAGTGTGCATCGCGCCTTGCCTGGCCCGGACCTGGGCCGGGCCTCTGTCCACGTCGCTGACCCCAGAGAGCTCTCCGCAGTCGAGACTGATTCACAGCCGCGGTCTCGGCGCTCGCGCGCGCTTTGCCACACGAGGGAGAGAACCGGCATCGTCGCGTGGCGCCCGGTCGCTAATTACCGTCGCGACGAGACAACGCCCAGCTTATGTACGCCGCACGCAGCCGAGTAGCGCACGGAACGCTCGCGACGAAATAGGATCAAGCGTTTGCGCTAGGTGCTCCTGGAAAATGATAAATATCCAACGGGTTTCGTTGGACTTTTATAATTAAACTAGGCTAATCGCACGTGCTGGCGCGCGTGCCCGAGATACTTTTGCGCTGCTGCGCTCTTATAAAGTTTTAAAAGGGTAAATCGCAACTAAAAAACCCCTGTTTAGTTGATTTAAAAAAAAAAGAAATTTGTCGTTTTGCTTGTCAGAAATCCTAGATCTGGCCGCCGGGCCGAAAACCGCCCAAATCGGGGTCACGAAATTTATTTTTTCAAAATACCGACTTTTAACCTATACCATCGTTCTCAAGTCGGATATTCTACCCCTGAAAACACTGGTTACAACCCCTTTTTAGTTGATTTTGAAAAAAAAAATTTTTTGGCCGAACAGTTTGTCAGAAATCGTAGATCTGGCCGCCGGGCCGAAAAACGCCCAAATCGGGGTCACGAAATTTAATTTTTCAAAATATCGACTTTTAACCTATACCATCGTTCTCAAGTCGCATATTCTACCCCTGAAAACACTGGTTACCACCCTTTTTTCGTTGATTTTGAAAAAAAAAAAAATGTTGGCCGAACAGTTTGTCAGAAATCGTAGATCTGGCCGCCGGGCCGAAAAACGCCCAAATCGGTGTCACGAAATTTAATTTTTCAAAATATCGACTTTTAACCTATACCATCGTTCTCAAGTCGCATATTCTACCCCTGAAAACACCGGTTACCACCCTTTTTTAGTTGATTTTGAAAAAAAAAAATTTTTGTCCGAACAGTTTGTCAGAAATCGTAGATCTGGCCGCCGGGCCGAAAACCGCCCAAATCGGGGTCACGAAATTTATTTCACGAAGTTTAAAAACCCTATCCGATGGTAAATTTCCCGCTGATTCCAAAAACGACAGGTGTTTGCCCGAAAAATCGAAAATTCGAGGAGGAAAACCCGAAAAACGATTTTTTTCGTACAAACTGCGAAGTTTCGCGATATTAAACATCAAACTGCTGCCGGTTTGCCAACGACCAATCAGATGCTGAATAAATCAACAATCGTTGTTAACAAATTATTTAATAGAGAATATGTAACCTGGTAATTTATTTTTTATTTTGCTAAAATATCCGGAACGATAAAAATCACGTTGGCGACAACCGGTATCTCCTCCAATCGCAACGCGGTTTGTCGTACGATGTACGACACGTTCGTCGTTCGCCGTTCGTCCCGGTTCCGCGTAATAATACGAATTGGCTTATTAAACCAACACGTCGCCCGTTTCTGCCGTCGGCGATAACCAATGTTAATCGTTCGATAAAAAGACGACGAGGACTTCTTCACGCGGGGCGGAAACGCTCGTCCCTACTCGTGTAGCACCCAGCGTGAAATATCTATTTTTGGATCTCGGCTGTTTCGGTTATATTTGCATAGTCGTTTCTACGAGTTAAACTCATAGAACCCTCATCCATTAGAATCCACCGAGGATTTAATTCATTTTCTCTAATATTCTATTTGATTTACCACGATCGGCAAACCAATTTCAAATTTCGTCTTCAAAGTCGATCGCGTGTTCGCTATATCGAAAAATCAAAATCTGTGTCGCTGTGTAGAAAAAAATCTCGGTTAACCCGAGTGATTTCGCCGAGGAATAAACACAGGCGCACCGGGAGGGAGTCTTTATTTGACATATAGCGCGGCGAGGTAAAGAATATATATAGCGAACATAATAATTTAGCGGTCGGGCTCCGGTGCGCGAGCGGCTCGTACAGCGCCGGGGAGACAGCTAGAGGAAAGTGAGTGGCGTGTACGAATAGGGAGCGGCAGCGCGGCAGCGCAGTTTTCTGCATCAGCGCAGGAAGGGCCGGTCTCTCCATCGTCGTGTTGCATAAGCCGGCATTATTATATTGCCGCATATCGCGGCGGCGCACGGAGATTATATTTATCCTTGCTAAAGGAGCTAGTTGTGTATAAGAGACCTCGTGCTCTCTCTCTCTCTTTCTCTCTTACTCTTCCTCCCTCCCGCTCGGTGTAATACACGACGAAAGACGTTCACACCGGATGAGCAAAGTCGGTCGGGGCTTCCCGTGAAGGTGTTCGCAATTTTCTGCAGCGAAAGCTGCAGGAGAGTTGCTGCTGCTGCTGTTGCTGCTGTTGCTGCATCCAACTATTGCAGCATCCAATGCACAGGTACGTCTAAAGCAGCATACAAGTCCCAGTCATTGATCTGTCGCGCATCAGTGATGGACCAGTCTTGCACCAGTGATTGACCAGTCGTGCACTAATGATAGACAAATTATGCACCAGTGAATAGACCAGTCTTGCACCAGTGACCGACCAGTCGTGCATCAGTGACCGACCAGTCGTGCACCAATGATAGACAAATCATGCACCAGTGAATAGACCAGTCTTCCACCAGTGACCGACCAGTCTTGCACCAATGACCGACCAGTCGTGCATCAGTGACCGACCAGTTGTGCGCCAGTGATCGACCAGATTTGCACCAGCGATCGACCAATCCACCGCAGTCATCATCGTCAGTCGCTCCGACTGTATCTCCGAATCTACAGTCAAAGTACACCAACCATAGGTCATAACAACCACGACGATGACTGGTCGATCACCGCAGGCGCCGACGACTGGGACATCCGCCTCTCTCGCGGGGTACTTGCCAAGCCTGGGCAGAGCGAATGGCTCGGGCTATAATGCCAGAGCGATTAGTTATTTGTCTCCGGCGAACTATGCAGATAGAGTAATGGCTCGTTGGGCAATAATATATTCCCGGGGAGAGCAACATACAGAGACCCGCGGCTCTCGTTGCTCGAGCAGCTTTACACGTAGCTATGTCCGCGCGTGTTTATACTGTATATGCACACATAGACACGATTCTGTCCGTCCGTGCGGCGGCAACAGTCGTGGGGGGAAAAGAGTCCGTGTGCTGTACCCCTCGCGTGTGTCGAAGGCGCTCGCGCAACATGCTCGCCAACATTATTCACCCTCCGCGCTGACCGCGTGTTTCAAACGTATTTCCCTCGCGCCTAAGCGCGAGGGAAATACGTTCGAAATATCGTTCGTTATGTACTATGTAGGTAACAGTGCATACACACAGTGTGTCGGAAAATATGTTTATCGCTCTCGGACCAGTTCGCGCTTTACGAGTTGTCCCGTTCCTGTCGCCGCTCACGCGTTTGACGTTTCTATATACGCACGCGCAGCAGCAGCAGCACCTCTCGGCCGACGGCCGCCGTCGATGCTATCCCCGCTGACTTACGATTGGCCGATTATGTCCGGTCGAGTCAGCGCGACCGCACGGCGAAACGACGTGGAGTACGTAACCGCGTTCTTATGTTTTCCCGCTAATTTGCCGAGTCGACGAAAGCGCAAGTAGAAGTACAAAAAAAAAAAGGAAAAATCTCAGCAGCAGCAGCTGTTGATGCATGATCCGAGCGTCCTTGAGTCTCGATTGCCCGGAGCCCTGCGTGAAGCAGCCGCTCGCGAGTAGAGGCCCCGAAGGCGCATGCGATGGAAAAGCTGGAGCACGAGAGCTGCGCATGGAAATCACTGGGATTAGCGGAGCTGTCGAACGTCGAACGTCGTCGACGACACCGTCGACTCTGCGCAATTCTACTCTTGCTCCGCTCTGAGGCTCTGAGGCTCTGCACATTGCCGACAACACATTGGCGTCTGTCCGGCATTTTTATTTTTTCCAATCTCTCCGTCTCTCTTATCCTTCTTCGCTCTAATCCTCCGCAACGTCTCGAATATGTTTCCCGAGCTTCCGCAGCCTCGAGCCGCGCGCAACGGCGAAGCAACGAACTCCGAGATGTAACCGAGCGGAGAAAAGAAGGAAAAACGCTCCGCAAGTGAATAAACGATGCGGCACTTATCCGCAATTTCACGAAGAAAATAATCGTCGGATCACGCGAAAATTACGAGTCTGCTGCTGCTGCTGCTGCTGCTGCTGCTGTTGCTGCGACGGCGGCGGTGGTGAAACGAGTGTCTCGTTTCACCACCGGCATCGACGACGCTTTAAACTGCCGCGACCGGCATAACTATGTTTATCGGTGTCACAAATTACAGTCATTTTTTCATCACTCTCCGCGCGCTTTTCTTCTCTAGTTCCGAACGTCACTGCCGCCGCTGCCGTTCCTCTCGTTTCTCCGGCGCTTAACGCGGCTGCGAGGCGCGTGAAATTTTACGATTATTTTATTCGATCCTTGCGCCGCCGCGTTAATAACGAATCTGACGAGTTGCATTGCGATAAACGCGCGTTTCACCCGAGAACCGGACTTTGAGTCAACATAATTTGACGCGCGCGCGCGTTTTACAACCGTGATTTTATATCATCATTTTACATCATTATTTTATATCATTGAGATTCGATGAATAATGGCGTCGCTACATTTAATGGGTGCCACGCGTGAGTAGCGCGATGATCGAGAGGCGGTGGATATGGACCGGATCGATCGGTACGTAAATCGATATGGAATACGAATCGATCGATATTCAACACATGTATCCTAACCTCGAAACGAGGTGGAATATAGATCGATTCCATATTCGCTACATTTACGATAACCTGCAAACACCTTCATCGCTACCTTCGATTTTATTCTCTTTCGTCGTAGTCAGTTTCAGACCCGGCGACACTTTTTGTTCGTGCGAGAAATATTTCAGGTTACCTGAGGTGCTCGCTCGCAAAAGTCGAAGATCATGTGTGCACGCGACACGAAAAGTCAGGTCGAGGTGAAAACTTTTCGCTGTCACGCCGAAGAAAATTCTATAACGAGATTGTTAGAAGTTGGCAAAGCTCGTTGAGGCATCTGTTATCGTCGGCTACGTCAGAATAAAGACAGAGAGTGAGTCAAGCGACGAATTCGCACACATCCTCTACCGTTCGCCCCCCTCGAGACGTCACCACGGAGTCACGTCTTATTATTAATTCATTTTCATGATTCTCCACTGAATTTCACAAGTCAAAGGCTCTTTCCCCAGCTCTCTCCGGAGTCTCGAGACGTTCGAGGGGATCGATCGAGTCCTCTTAATTAAAACGCAATTAATTTCCAGAGATAATTGGACGACGGAACTCTCCTCGGTGCTACTCGCGAATTTTAATTAAGCAGATTGCACGAGGATCGATCGCGCTGCCGAAAAAATATACGGAGGTTCATAGACTCGAGCTTCCTCTTGCGCTCAAAGTACCGAAAAAGCGAAGGAGAGGCGAGGTCGAGAAAATTTATCGGCAGAAATGTCACGAGTACGACGCAAGCGAGAGGCAAAGGACAAACGCGGTGGGCGCTTTATACGTGCAGCAGTGGCAGCAGCAGCAGCAGCAGCAGCAGCAGCGGCGTAGTAGCGGCGTGGCAGCAGCGGTAGCCGCTCGCGGTAGCCTCGGAGTAGATGTATAAAGGAAGAGGAAGCAGACGGGCAAGCCTCCTCGCTCGTCTCAAAGGACTATAAAAGGCTCAATCCTGCGCCGCTAGGAGTTGTTCACGCTCGAGTGCGACAAAAGGAGGAGAGGGAACGCGAGGGCGAGCGAGAGAAAGAGAGAGAAAGAGGAGGGCAGAAAAGAGCGAGAAAGGAGGAGAATAAAGTAGATAGAATTGCGGTGGTTTATAGACGGCCTGGCTACGGCCTGGCCTGGTCTGGTCGGTCGGTCGGTCGGCTGACTGGCTGACTGACTGGCCCTTAGCTATACTGCAATGTGGTTAGCGTCAGCCTGGCCTCTCTTCTTCTTCTCCTCCGCACATTTTTCTCCTCTTCCCTCTGTACTTTGTTCATCCTCGCTCTCTATGCCCCTCTCCCATAATTCACTCTACATACTGACCGTATTTTTTCCCCATGTTTTTTTTTCTCATTTTTTTTTTGTTACGCACTTATATTATGCTGCCCGTACACTTCTCTATATTTTGTCGTCGTCGTCGTAGTCGTCATAGTCGACGCAGTCGTCGTCCTCATCCTCCGGGGTCTTCGTGGGGTGTGCCGACAATGTGACATGCAATATGGTAATCACCGGTGAGCTCCGAGCGCCGACTGCTCCCCGGGAACCCGCCGCGCGACTTGTGCTCTCTGTTCCCCCTTTGCCCCCCTCCCCCCCCCCCCTTCCCCCTTTGCTTCGAGTCCCCTGCGTCCGCTGCCCGTCTCGCGTTCTCCTTCAGGCCGGACGAGCCTTCCCGGCTCTGCACTTTGCAGTACTCGTCGCTCTCGTGCGCGGTCCAGGATCGCGAGTGATTCAACGCGGTTCGCCTGTCTCGCTTCCACCTCGGCGGGTCAACTCCGCTGCAGGTTGAGTCGGGGAAGGCGGACCCGCAGGACGACTGTGAGTGCAGCTGCGGAGCACCGGTAAGGTGGATGTCGGACGGTCGTCGGACGTGGACCGGTAATTGTCAGGGTTGCGACGAGACTATCAGTTGACGTTGGGTTGAGCGAAACTATCAGATGACGTTGGGTTGATCGAAACTATCAGTTGACGTTGGGTTGAGCGAGACAATCAGTTGACTTTGGGTTGAGCGAGACTATCAGATGACGTTGGGTTAAGCGAAACTATCAGTTGGCTTTGGGTTGAGCGAGACTATCAGTTGACGTTGGGTTGAGCGAGACTATCAGTTGACGTTGGGTTGAGCGAGACTATCCGTTGACGTTGTGTTGAGCGAGACTATCCGTTGACGTTGTGTTGAGCGAGACTATCAGTTGACGTTAGGTTGAGCGAGACTATCAGTTGACGTTCGTTTGAGTGAGACCATAAGTTGAGACTCGGTTGAGTGAGACCATAAGTTGAGACTCGGCTGAGCGAGATCGTCAATTGAGACTCCGTTGAGCGCGAGCCTCGGAGATCCGCGACGAACGACGAAGCCGAGACCGATGCGCGACGCCGGAGGTAACGACTGTTCGTCCCTCTCATTTTCTCCATGCGCATAAATTGAGCTCAACGAGAATTCGTTAGGCATATCTCGTGCGCGCTCCTATGGTTCGTACAGGTCCGAGTCGCTCGCACCGCTGTCCCCCGACCTCTACCTTCTCACTCCTCCACCTCGCGCCCCCCACGGCCCACGTCTCAGCCACTTATTGCGTTATTTAAAATTTAAATAAACTTGACACGGACGTTAGGATCTCGATACGGTTGACGCTCGGTGCGCAGCGAGAGGAGCGAGAACATCGCGATGCATTCCACGAAGCAGGTACACCGACTCTCTTCTTCTCTCCGCGGACCTGATGCCACATTCACAGCTGCTGCTGCTGCTGCTGCTGCTGCTGCTGCTGCTGCTGCCGCGGCGAGACACGATCCATCCCGCTGTTTGCAATTGTCCCGCCGGTCGCGCGCGATAAGCTCCGAGACTTTATCGAATAATTGAATAATTTTCTCGGCACCGAGGCGCACCGATGACACCGAGGACGAGTTCGCGGATTTCGCTGATGAATTCGTTGCGATATCTGTTTTCTCGTTTCTCCCTCCTCATCCTCCTCATCCTCCTCCCCCTCCTCCTTCTTCTCCTTCCTGCGTTGAGATTGATTCGCCACCAGCGTGCATCTCACGCGCATCACCGCTGCCGCGCATCAGGGCAGAAGCCGCGCGCAGTGTCCGAGCGAGTTGGCGAAAAATGCCCGAGCGTGCGTCTTAAGTACCCGCGGAGAGGTCTGTCATTAAACGGTCGTTTCGGGGCGAACAATCGAGAGCGCGCACTCGAGAGTCTCATCCCGGGGTCTCCGCGAGCAGCGGCGGCGGCGGCCCCGGAAAGGCTATCATTACGCGATTGCACTTGCTGCTCTCGAACGAGGAGCAGCGCGCGCGGCGGCGTCTCGCCTCCCTCTCCGCGTCATTACACGGTTATTAATAATTTTTCGAACTCTCCGCGGCGCTCGACGGTCGACCTCCCTCTCCCCCTCTTCACCTCAACTCACCCCTCACCGCCGATATGGACTCCTCGGATTTTCGCGAGTAAAATTGAGGGTACAAACGCGGCGTTTGTACGACTCGCGTTCGCGCGTGCGCACTCGGGACACCCAGCGAGAGAACCGGCGCTGCAGCAGCAGCCGCTTCGGGGTTTCAAAACTGTTGGCGGCGGCGACGATGCTACGAGAGAAGCCGAACACACCACCGCTGGTTTGCTGCGAGGCGAGTGGCTTCTCGTTATGCGGCTCTCACGCTGTTGCTGTTGCTGTTGCTGCTGGCAAAAGGTTGTGGGACACAAGCCGAGTCTGCGGCTGGTTGGCTGGTTGGCCTCTCGGAGCGAACTTCCAGCGCGGCTCGAGCGCCGCGACTGCGCGACGACGCTCGTCGACCGGGAACAACCGGCGAACGCGGCCATCGAGGAAGGAGTAAAACCGTGCACAACGGTTTCTGCCGCTGCTGCTGTTGCTGCTGCTGCTGGTTGCGAGCGCCTGGCGGGAGAAGGCGACTAATGAACACAAAACATGTCAACAGCCGTGGGAAGCTGCGGTGGGTTCGTGCGCACGCCGAGCGCTCGCGCGCGCGCGACTCGCGAGCGCGCGCGCGCCCGCCGCTCTCGCTTCGGGTATACAGCTACACCTACTTGAGGACTGGCAATGGAAACACGCTTACCAGCCACTCCCGGTTTTCTTTATACCCAACCGCATCGATGGAACGCTCTCGCGCTAGACGCGCGCAGTTATCGCGAGTGCGATTCGCGTTGTCAGCGCGACGAGATGTACTCGCTTTGTCAAGCACGCGTGGCTGCAAAATGCGTTTCTGACCTCCTGCGCGCTTTTTTTTTAGTCATTTTTTCAGGGGGCCATTTGTCTCCAGATTCGCGGTCTCAGAAGTCGTCCAGGGTTTTGAGACAGACACACGTTTTTTCTCTTGTTCGCAAAAGGAGCCACGCACTGAGAAAAATTAATAGTTGTGGTAACCAATCATTGGTCAGAGCTACCAATATTTCAGTAATACCATCCAATATTTTGGTACATCTAACCAACGATTGGTAGCCATAACTACTGATTTTTTTCAGTGCGGCCCTGAGACATTTTTTTAGGTGTCGTCAAACGTTCTCCATGGTGGAAAATCTGTAATATTTGTCCCAATGCAGTCACTGGTCAGTGCCTGGACAGGGATGACATGGGCCTGGCCAGAGCCTGACTAGCGCCGAGTGAATCGCCGTAATGTTTTTTCCAGGGCACCATACTCTCCCTCTTTCTCGCGGTGATGTTTGTCACGTTGTCTCCCTCGTTGCGAAAAACGTTGACGCGCCGCGCGCGTTGACGACCGATAATTCGTGAGAAGCGCGCGTCCTACGTGGAAGCATCGGGATGGATGTAAACGCCGTACGAAAATACCGTAAGGGACGGAGGAAGGTAGAGGGAGAAGAGGACAGAGGGAAAAAAACGACCAGCGTTTGAGCGGTAGACGCGAGGACGTCAGACGTCCAGGAAGAACGTCGTCGTCCTCGTCGTCTTCGTCGTCGTCGTCGTTGACGACGACTTGCGCATGGCGAGGCACGAGAGAACAATGCAGCTCGGATGCGAAACTACCGGCAGGCCGGTCATGAGACTCCGGCTCGTAACGCATAACTGTAGTGCGCGAGCGCGGGCCGTATAGTTTCATTGCCACGGGACATACCGAGACGACGAATAGCCGCAAGCCGCGCGAGCCGTACGCAACGTATATAGCGCCCGGTGCCTCTTCGAACCCGGGAGGAAACAATGAGGAATAAAAACATATTTTCTCATCGTCTCCGTGGACCCCTCTACCCCCCCCCCCCCCCCCCCCCCCCACACTCTTCCTCTCGCGACCTTCCTGAGCAGGAAGGGGGTAAGTCCTCCTCTCCTCTGCTGCTCTATTCTTGGCGTGTACCTTTTCTTAAGAACTTCGCGTGTTGTGTTTACCAGCAGGGAAATAACCATCTCTCAGGCGACGCTAAACGAAACGACAAAAGCGTCACCTTGCGCCTACGATCCTGCGATAAGCGCTGGAGTAAACAAGCAAGTTTTAGAATTGTCGGTTGTGTAGAAGCATATTCTGAAATTTTTAATTGTGTCGAAACCAGTTCTAAAATTGTCAGTTGAGTGAAAACAAATTCTGATATTATCAATTGAGTAGGAGTAAGTCCTAAAATAATGGACACTTTTTTTTTTTTTTTTTTTTTTTTTTTCGTTGGCTGTAGGATTCCACAGCAATGCACAATCCTAATCATGATAAGTGTGTGGTTCAGTAGCCGCAATACGAGAGCCGCTCGGTAACCACGCGCGTACGATTGGGGCGCGCGCATCGGCGGACCGAGCTAATTTACAAAGTACGATCACGCGCGCGCAGCGATATACCGCGTGTTATACGTAGGCGGAATTACGTGCGTCGCGCCGGAGGATTAAATGAAACAAAAAATTAATTAGTTACGGTCGGGCGTTCGCGCCGCAGCAGCAGCAGCATGCGCTGCACGTGTCGGGCCAGCGCGCTCGCTCGCTCGTTCCTAAAGTGAATTACGCTAATGCAACGCTCGCGGCCGATGCGGAACGTCGTGTGCGTCGTCCTCCCTGGCCGCGCGCGGTCGCATTCCAGTTTGGAATAATCAAGAAAATGCGGGCCAAGATCGCGCACGCGACAACGATGACTCGGCATCTCGTGTATTTTCCGGGAGAGTCCCGAGTAGAATATTTTCCGGCAACGATTCCGGTTCCGCCGGTCTGGCGATTTTTCAGATACAGCTCGAATCATCCTGCACTGAAAAAAATCAGTAGTTGCGGCTACCAATCATTGGTGACATCTACCAAAAAATTGGTTGCAGTTACTAAAATATCGGTAGCTCTGACCAACGATTGGTAATCACAACTATTAATTTTTTTCAGTGTGGTAAAAATGACCAGATTCTTCCTCGCCTCGTCACAGTCAATTGAATCATAGTTATTTTTTTATTATATAAAAATCTATACACACCGAGTCGCTTTCCCCGGCGAAATAAACGCTCCGCGATTCTACGCGCAGTGCGCAGGCGCTGCCGCTGCGCGTATCAGAGGCAGCGTCGAAGTTGCGCAGCTGCTGCTGCTGTTTCTGCCGCGGACAATAAACCCCGAGCGAACTGACTCTGAACTATCCCTCGGCGATCTCTATTAGATTTCGCCTCGAGGAAGGAAACGCGCGCGGAGATTAAATCTCTCTCGCGCGCGCGCGAGCGAGCGAGAGGCGATAAATTCTCGCGGCGGCGCGTTATCGCGCGAGATCGCGTGAGGTGGCGCGCAAGCGCGCGCGTTCATTAGAGCACCGAGAGGCGGCTGTGCATCGGTCGGTGCCGATATAGTCATTAGGAGACACTCGATAAAATAGGGAAATCCGCTGAATAAATTCACGGCTACCGCGAGCGCCGCGCGCGAGAGACTCGGATAGGACGCTGCGACGCTGTAGCTGTAGCTTTGCCGTTGCTGCTGCTGTTGCTGCTGCGGCCTCGGACCGGGCGGCTTCACGAGCGATGCAACTTTTTACGAGACCGCGCGCGAACTCTCCACCAACGTATAAACGTTCACCGTACTGTGTATACCCTTCACGTGCTCCGCGTATTCCGAGTCTTCTTCTTCTTCATCCACCTCTTCTTCCTCTTCTTGCTTCTTGCTTCTTGCTTCTTGCTTCCAATCCGCGCACATCCAACCAGACTACCAGAGGTATCATTGAAAGTCATTACAGTCCCGCGACATTAGTTTCTCTTGCAACTGACAAGAGCGACGCGGAGAAAAATAGTCGGTGATGAAAAATCATAGCAAAACATCCTCGCTCGTGATATACACAGCTGCAGTATAGTACAGCTATGTGAGAACAACCTA
The DNA here is from genome assembly GCA_964034905.1 of Itoplectis maculator. Taxonomy (NCBI): domain Eukaryota; kingdom Metazoa; phylum Arthropoda; class Insecta; order Hymenoptera; family Ichneumonidae; genus Itoplectis; species Itoplectis maculator. Next base: position 4,056,957 of record OZ035869.1, read on the forward strand.
CGATTGTCCGGCTGCGCATACGCCCAGTATGGGAACTCATGACCTAATATGGAGCGGACTGCTCTTATCGAAGCTACTAATCGTTGCTCGGTGATGTTTACCAGGGCGACCGAAACGGACACTGCGTTTGGCTACCGTCGGAGAGGCTGGACAATGGCTCTTCGCATCCTCTCGTTCTTCTCGACGCGCGGTGCAGTTACTTCGCTCAACACTGCGGTGCATTGCATTTTCGCTCCCTAGACGCAACCGCGCGTTGCACAAGACGCGCGCTCGCGGATATTATTACGTCGCTCTTAGCGGGATCCGCGAACTCAATGAATCTCTCGACGAGCGCGAGTGCGGAGAGCAAACGCGGAGAGCAACCGCGTGAATAATGGGGCGATGACATCAGAGCCTCCGCCTGCTGCTGCTGCTGTTGCTGCTGCTGTTGCTGCTGCCCAACGTCTCGGAGCCCTCGTCGCCTCACTTGACCTTACCGCGCTTGTGCGCTTTCCATAATTCGGTCAATTACGAGAGAGCTGGATGTGTATTCTGCCTTGATGCTCTTGACGGCTGGTCTCGAATAAAGATGCCGCAATTTTTTTCATATCCAAGGGTAGATGTACCGTTAGCGGCCGATTGCACTGTACCAATTGTAACCATTTTTATCATTTTATTCTTCAAATTATTTTTTTCCAAATGTTGATTTTTCAAACAAATTCATATCAATTCACTGAATTATAAATATTCTTTATTCCTTTGAATGTAATGGCCACAATTGGTTCTAAGGTGGCCAAAAACGATACGCCTACCTTATCGAGAAAAAAGTGAAAATAAAGGTTGCTGCCGATATGACAACAACCTATTCGTTGCTCCGGTGTCTCAGTTTCGTTTTTTTTTTTTTTTTTTTTTTTCATGATGATGTTTCCGTTCGACTGTGCAATTTCCGTCGGCCTCGCACACGATCCTCTCGATACTGCGAAAAGTACTCTGGGTTATCGCTAAAGCATCCGCGCGTTTATCCGCGACTGCGCCGGTAATAGGTGTTCACCGCGATCGGTTGTTGTATCGGTTGTGGCTCTGATAGAGTAGACTGAGTGAGAGTGAGTGAGAGATAGGAAGAGAGAGAAGGCGATAGGGAGGCGCAGAGTGGAAGCTTAAACTAGCTATTTATCCGAGACAGGATGCGCTCCCCGTAACGTCAGAAATTGCGTGCACAGCTCGAGTCGGCCGCGACAGTCGCGATGTGTGCGTACACACGGCGCGCGACGAATTAAAATTCACGACGGGTGCGGGCAGGGACGACGACGACGGCGCGCGACGTCGTCGACGACATTGCGCGTCGACGCGAGGACGACGACAACGTGTAGGAGGAGGAGGAGGACACGACGACGACGACGAGGACGAAGACGAGGCAGCGTCTCTCGGTACGTGTCGGGGGAAAACGCCGCGTCCGTGCCCGGAAGGTTCCGACGTGCATCGCCAACGCATTCCGCGTGTGCAAATTACCGACGCAACAGAACTTCGCAAAACGAAGCGACGATCCTTGCAGCGCGCTCTCGTTGTCCGCTCGGACCCTGGTTAGAAAATCTGTAGCGTTGCATTCGGCCCAAGCCGGGCGCTGATCAGGCCCGGACGGGGATGGCACGACCCTGACCAGGGCCTAATTACACTGAGAATAATTAGTAGTCGCGATTACCAATTATTGGTTCGACCCACCAAAATATTGGTAGCTCTGACCAACGATTGGTAATTACAACTATTAATTTTTTTCAGTGTAGCGCCGAGTGAAACGCCGTGAATTTTCTACCAGAGGAGCGCTCGTCGGATAAACGATTTTTTTTCAGCGAGACTCGAGAATTTCGGCGCGATTCGTTTTTGAAAAAAGCAATTCGGCCCATTTCGCCCCCCTCCTCATATCCCAAATCGTTGTCCCAAATAAAAGAGAACCGAGAAAAGAGAGAACATCGAATGGCCCCGTGTGTGTACATTGGCTCTCGAGAGTAATCGCGAAGTCGCGAGCGGCGGCTGCTGCAGCCGCTGCATCGTGTGCAGCGTGCAGCAACGGACGCTGGAGTCGCTCCGCACCTGTAAGTGAGATTGACGGAATGAGGAGAGGAGCGTGAGTCGAGGGGCCCCCCTGGCGAAGGAGAAACGGTATATTGCCGTGGCGCACGGCGCACGGCTCGATATATACAGCGAGTACACCTATACAGACACGGGTAGCGATACACAGTGCTTGTATATGTATATACAGGCACAGATATAGTTACGTATCACGTGAGTACGAGTTTACGGTATCGCGGGGCTCGTATAGATAAACCACATCACTCGGCCCTGGCACCGGCGGCTTCTGGACGTGCCGATGCTGCATAGCGGTGTTGGGCCTACATATATAGATGCATATATTGCACAGCTATATATATTGCACACACATACATATACGTAGCTGCACGCTGGCGCTGCAACCGCGCCGCACGTCCAATTTACAGCGAGATGGCGTTATTTACGCGATATCTATATAGCCCCCTCCGTTGCATTTATTTTATTGCGCCGATCGGGCACGAGAGGCGCGACGCGCGCGCGCACCGCGATTCGCCGCTGCTGCAGCCGCCGCGTACCGGGGATATTTTATCGCGTACCCCCGGGTATAATATACAGCGCGGAATGACCGTAAGCATCGCGGACAATGTATACGAGACGCCGGGACTCGTACGTATTGCGCCCCGAGACGAGCGAGCTCTACGACTTGGAACGCGCAAGCGCGCGAGAGATTCGCTTCCCTCGCCCGACTCGCGCGAGCGAGCGCGGGGCACCGGGTGGCGATCGCTCGCGCTGTGTACACGAGGCGTTCGCGCTCAAAACGGCCGATGTACGATTTCTCGCAATTGGTCGATTTTACCGAAATTAGTGTATTTTAGGCTATTTAGTGCGGTTCTTTAAACATTTTTTTTCCCTCAGTCAATAAAGTAGTTTTTTTTTTTAATATGTTTTGTCTCTTAGACTCGTCTTCTCGCAATTGGTCGATTTTATCGAAATTAGTATATTTTAGGCTATTTAGTGTGGTTCTTCAAACATTTTTTTCCCTCAGTCGATAAAGTAATTTTTTTTAATGTTTTTTTTTTAAAGAAAAAATATGACGATGAAGAGAATTAAATTAGCTGAGAAGATGGTCCACAGTGAAAATCGACTAATAGTGCGAAATGCGAAAAATTGCTATAGCAGAATAATCTACTCGAGGCTCAGTTTGACAAGGAACGACTCGTATCCCGGGAGACGAGTCCTGTATTTTTCTTTCCTCCTGCCTCTCTTTCTCTCTGATATTCTTCGGTACTTCTATCGTACTCTCTCTCACTCGGCGGTTATCCAGCCGCACCCGTCACTAAATCACCGGAGATATTATTCCGGCAACGTGTGAGTACGGGCACCACGTGTGATAGGCAACCCGTGTTCGCGGCTAGAATGCATCTTACGGTGCATCGCGAAGGAGCGCAACTTACGAGTCGTTGTGCGGTGCGCGGCTGCTGCTGCGAGCGTGAGCTCTCGATATACGATTGGATCAACCCTTTTCTATCCTCGGATTCTCCGGGCTTCTGCCTGCCACTGTTGCTACTGTTGCTGCTGCTGCTGATCCTGCTGCCTCGTTCCTCTCGGTGCATTCCGCGATGTCTCGCGGCGAGATCGCATGCGAGAAATTCTTAGTTCTCCTCGCGATCTCGCTCGCATGGAATAATAATATTTTTCTCCCCTCGACGTTTCGTGCGCGCGAGCGCGCGCATATACACACCGCGCGCCGCGATATTGTGTCCTGACTCGCGCGCCGCGCGCGAGTGACTCGCGGGCTAACTCCGAGAGACCTTTGTAACGATTGCATCTCCCGCGCGCCGTTCGAGTTATTTTTATTTATATCGCAGGGTATTCGAGTGGATATTAGATAATTCTGCTACTGCCGCTGCTGCTGCTGATGCTGCTGATGCTGCCTGAGGACAGGATCGTGAATATATATCGTTGAAACCATTTGCAGTATTTATAAGATGGGCTATCTTGATTTTTTTATATCACGATTTTTATAGTAGGTTGAAAAACTATTATTTTTTTTACTGTATTTAATTTTTTTTTGTTCTGGCAGATTTTCAGAAATATCAGTGATATTTACCGATTATCGATTTACTGAAAGTCCATTTGACTATGCAATTATTTTTTATTTACTTGCTCTCAGGTCAGACACGTTGCGACTCCGCGAAGTAAGAAAAGTGCGACGGTAACGATCTCCGATTCCACCTCGGCACTCGCGCGCGCGCGAAATCGAATCTCACAACCCGTATATCCGCGCGCGCGGTGTGCCCCGAGATCCACGTGGGATTTGGCGTCGTCACGACTCGCGGACTCGATATAATTGATAGGAGCGCGGAAACGGCGCGGGCCCGACGATGTATGACGAAATGTAAAATGGGTTTCGGCAATACCACCGAGGCCTCTCGAAACGGTCTCGGCTATGTGTGTACGCTCGATTCTCGGCGCGATTAGTTCCCGCCTTGCCCAATAATCCGAACGACGGCGCGATTTATAGGCCTCGCGGATCGAAGGAAAGAAAGAAAAAAGGAAAATGTAAAATAAAAATAAAACGAACCGTCGGGCTCGCAAACGTTCACTCAGCGCACACATATTCAACGTGTATAAATATCCGCGTTTGCTCATGCGCCACACGTAGGGAGGTAGCTATAGGTCGGCGCGCGCGGGGTGTATGATTACCGCGGCCACGTTCGTCTCTGACGTTTGCTCGGTGCGCCGGAATTGCGAATTATCTTTTCCCCTCGGTGTGATGCACCCGAGCGTCGTTATTTATACGTAGGCAGCGAGAGAGAAATTCGAAGTGCAATGTGACGTCCGCGCGCGTTCGTGGCTTTCGCTTCGGGAGTCGCGCAAAATATATTTGAGCAATGAAACGAAAATGTCGATTCGAAAGCGATGCACTTGCGCAATTCAAAAATGTTTTCGAATTAACTCTACATTTATGTTAGCCTCGCTGTATCATTTTGCATCGAAGGAATAATTTTTTTTCGTTCAATAATCCGAGCGAAGATAGTACGAACGAAATGCAGCGCCGAGCTGCGGCTGCGCAGCTGCAGCCTTGAGTCTCGCGCGAGAACCAAGGTTGCCCCGTTTACCCGCCTCCGCGCGTCCGGCGCGCGAGTCGCCTGCGCGCACGCGCAGTCACTTTCCAAGTCCGTTCTCTCAATTTGCCTCTTCCCCGCTTCCCCGCTCCCACATCTTTTTATTATCGGCGATCGTAGACACGGACGCAGGTGTCGAATCTTGTTTTTCCCGCCGACTTTCCTCACAGAAATCATCGAAGGCGAGTTTCGGCCCAGGCGGAAGTGTCGAGGTGCTGATGGCAGAAGCTGCGAAAAAAGGCGGGAAATCAAAAAATTTTCACCGCATTATTTGTTTCCCACGACGACCGCGTCAGCCCGTGCGGAGAGAAAGAGAGAGAAATAGCGAGCGATGCCCCAGACATTCGGTCCAATAATAACACTAATTTCGTCTACCGGAGGATTCTCCATTGTCCGGTCCGATGCAGCGCCGTGGCTCATCCTCTCCCTCTCTCTTTCTTTCTCTCTCGCTCTCGTTCTCTTTTTGTTCTCGCTCTCTCTTTCTCTCTCTCTCGCATTCCCCTCAGCTCCACTCGGTTCAGCTCCGAGCGGATGCAACAGACTCTATAATCCCCGCGGGTTGGCGTGTACGCAGGCCAAACGTCCTGCTAGCTAACGCGCTCGCATGACGCAACGCGAGAAACGGCGAACGGGCAACAGGGCAGCACGGCACCTCCATCATCGCCATCACCGCCGCACCACCATCATCGACTGCAGCAGCAGGAGCAGCAGCAGCAGCAGCAGCGGTAAGACCTGCTAAACGGAAGAGGATGAAACGCGCATGATAGAGACCCTACTTGGTCGTATTCATTCCCATCGATAGACGTCGAAATACACATCGACGGATCCGCAAACTATATATCGAATTCCGTCGACCTTATTGCATAACCTTGTGCATTGTACGCAGTGAGAAAAAGGTCTGCGATGTGTGTCTTACACCGAGTGTAAAAATTTTATTGATTCAATGAAATAGGCGAATTTTCTTTATCGATCCCAGAAATGTTTTCATTGATTTAACGAAACTGTTTCATTCTTTAAAATAAACGGGCTCTTTGTAGTAAAAATATAATATTATCACTACATTATTTCATTGATTTAAAAAAGTTTCATATGTTGTAATTTCAATGAAATTTCATGAAAAGAATTTTTTTTTCTCGTTGTACAACGGCTGCCGAGGGAGCAGTACCTAAATGAACGCTCATTGCTAGAAAAATGTTTTCCTCGGTGGAGTCGGTAGAAATGACGGCGCACGCGCAAAAAAAAAGCAGCGGGAAAATTTGCATAATCGCTCTCGCCATTAGTAACACGGATGCCCCGGAGATTCACGACCCTCGGTTGGGTACTCGAGTTGCCGACGCACTTTTCCGCGTCTGATTGTATCGCCCCCTCTGCGATCGCTGTTAATTATTTGAGCCTCGTACCTCTCGCGGTTGCCTCTCCTCAATATACATTCCCGGAGAGTCTCCGGGCCCTCGGAGCGCGTCTCGGCCGGATGCCAGCGGCTTCGCGCGAGCAGAACACTCGGTGGCTATGTTGTATATTGCGACACAGACACAGCGAACATATATAGCATATAGCTGCCGGTGTGCGGAGCTAACGAAACGGTTAACTGCGCTAAAGTGATTTTAGTACTCAACGCCGCGACTGTGGAAAGCCCTCGGCTAGGGAAATACCCCCCCCCCCATCATAGCCCCGCGACTTCCCGCGCACTCGGCAGCATTCCCCGGTCGCGAAAATTCACCGGAGTCACCGTGCGTGCAGTTGCGTTGTGCGGTAGTCGGGTCGTGTATATGTTACCGGAAGTCGTGGCTATCCCGGCGGCCCTCTAATCGCCGCGAGAGACTTCGGCGCTCTCACTCGATGTCGAAGGCTGCTGCTGCTGCTGCTGATGTAGCTGCGAGCTGTACAAGTGCGAGAGAGGAAACGAGGACAGTGAGAACGGCCGGCGGGTCTGCACGTGGTGCACGTGTTTACCGCGCAGCCGCCCGTGCAGCCAAAACAGCGGAATGCACTCGGCAGAACTTGCCGCAATCAGGCGATCACGCTGGTTCGCGCTGACGAACCTGTCACGCCTGATGGGTACTTTTTTATATCGATTCACAGAGTGTTCTAACACGAGTAGCATATTGAGAGAAAAAATTGTGGCTCACCCCAAGACTAGTTTGTCAATCGGTGGACATGTTGGAAGACTGGGGGTCACATTGAGAAAAATGAGTAGTTGCCATTACCAATCATTAGTTCGATCTACCAAAATATTGGTTGCAGTTACTAAAATATTGATAGCTCTGACCAACGATTGTTAATCACAACTATTCATTTTTTTCAGTGCAGGCTAAACTTTGCTGGAGTGTTCTCCAAATTTTAAGAACGTCCTCACTGATTGATAAACTAGTCTGGGAGTGGGCCCTAATTTTTTCTCTCAGTGTACGACTGGGGACACTCGTTTTGCCTGCAACTCGCCAAGTCCCAGAGAATATAGAACCAATACGCGGTGTGCAAAACGCCCTATCTGAGATCTCTAACTCCGTCGGTACAGGCGAAGGTGGCAGTGTCGATAAATACTGTAATACGGCGCGTATAACTCGGCAGGACGTTCAACGTCGGTTACGCTGTCATCCCGCCGAGTAATTTCGTTGCCGGTTCCTCGCGCGGCGTTATTTCTGCCCCGACTACTGCACAGCACCGACATACTAGCTACCTATACCTACCTACCTAGTCTCGATAGACGCGCTCTGTGAGCTTCGCCGCGCTGCATGGAGCCCGGGCTGCTCTCGGCCGATCGGAGATAACGATCCCGCGATCGGTATAGTCGAGCTTGTGTCGAGCATTTTGTGCCGGCAGCGCGGGCCGCGAGGCATAACCGGCGCCGTGTCGCGATACTCTGCTGCTGGTTCTCCGCTCTGACCGCTGGGTCTCCTCTCGTAGCTACCGTTTATACCGCGCTGATCGTCCAGATTAGAAGCAGATAGGCGCCCGAACCGGCAGACGCCACCTCCGCGCGCGGTCGTTATTGTCTAACGTGTACGTGTCTTGGGTCTCGATCGGGTCGACGCTGAACGCGCTGGCAGCCGGCTCAGCGGTAGCAGCAACGACGCCGGCTAATCATATGCATCGATGCAACTACGAGCTATGCAGAGGCTGTCCCCGGGCTCAAATTGAATGTCGGGAAATTGCGGAATTGCGATCAGACTCATCGTCGCGAGATTCAATCGCGGTGAAAATAATCGCGTCGCGACTGAATATAGTAAGTGAGGCGCCAGGTGGGTGCGCGCTTCCGCTGTATCTGACGCTGATGAAATTAACCTATCGGCCGAGAATAACGCGCGCCGGTCACGAAATTTATTTTTTCAAAATATCGACATTTGACCTATACCATCGTTCTCAAGTCGCATATTCTACCCCTGAAAACACTGGTTACAACCCTTTTTTAGTTGATTTTGAAAAAAAAACTTTGGCCGAACAGTTTGTCCGAAATCGTATACGATATTTTGAAAAAAAATTTCGTGACCCCGATTTGGGCGGTTTTTGGCCCGGCGGTCAGATCTAAAATTTCTGACCAGCAAAACCACAAATTTCTTTTTTTTTTTTTTAAATCAACTAAACAAGGCTTTTTTTAGTTGCGATTTACCCTTTTAAAGCTTTATAAGAACGCAGCAGCGCAAAGGCATCTCGGGCACGCGCGTCAGCGCGTGTGATTAGCCTAGTAAATAAAATAAAGCAATAGGTAAATAAAGAAAAATAAATATAAATAGGTGAATAAATAGTTAAAGTCATATGTAGAATAAAAGGAGGGCAAAACCAGAGTGAAAAAGAGAGAAAAAAATAGAGGGCGAGTCAATTGTGAGCCGCAGCGATGAGCCTGTCGAGCGTTCTTGGTGAACTGACTGGCGACTCGAGAGTTCGTCGGGTTGCGAGTTTGAGAGAGGCACTCGACTGTAACGACGCCATCTTCATCGGTACAAGGGGGGCGAGAGGGAGAGGGGTCTGCGGCACACCCGCTGGCGATTCCCATGGGACGCGGTGGTGCGCGGCCTGTACCGCCGCAACGCGCATCGCGACGACTCTCTTCTCATTAGGATAAAACAGCGAGCACTGACGCCAATTGCCAACACACCCCGCGAGACCGTCCCGAGACTGCCGAGCTGTTAAACAGATTACCGTGCTTCGACTCTCGTAGTTCTCGCGCCGACACCGCGACAGTGCTAATCGCGAGCGTCATCGTTAGACGTCCTAATCATTTTCGACTATTTTATCTATTGATAATTTTGGGTGATTTTATGTTTTAGCGCTTTTAATGATTTTACGATGTTAGCACATTTGATGATTTGGTCTTTTCAACAGTTTTGATGATTTTATCATTTCAGCATTTTTTATAATTTTTCGACAATTTTATTATTTGATCGTATAGTTCGTGTGATGTACATACGAATAGTCACACTGACATTAGGAGCCGATGGGCGGACGTGAGGGGAGGCTGCCGCCGTACCAGGCGGAAGGTATCATTACAGCATTGGCCGTCCCTCGAATAGAGAAGAAAAGCGCGGATTTTTGCGCCCCCCTAAGATCCGCCGTATGCCCATCTCTCGGTGTGCTGCATATACGAGCGCGGGGCTAAGTGCATTACTCGCTGCGCGCCCGGAGGCGGACAATCGAAGGGATTGTTTCCAGGAAGGCTTCGTGTTCGTAATTGCGCGACGGTGCGCGCGCTGCGCGGGGAGATACCGCGCGGGCGCTCGGTGCGTGCGAGAGCGAGAGAGAGTGCGAGAAAGAGGTTAGAGAGAGAGGAGAACGAGAGAGGAGAGATGCATGCGGAAGGTCTCGCCGCACGAACTCGCGGCAATAAGAAAACCATTTAAAATAATCAGCGCGCGCGCGCCTTCGGCAACCGCGTTCGCTGTCGTCGCGAATGATCGTCGTGTACGTAAAAAAAAAAGCTCGGTAACGAATTACTCGGCAACGCCAATTTTGAGAGTCGACGCTGTTGGCTCCCGACGCGTTTGTCGATCGTCCGAAGACGCGGGAGAGAAATTACGATATAAACACAGGGTCCACTGGGGGATGACGACGGTGGTCGTCGTCGCCGTCGCCGGCGCCGATTTCTCGCGGCCGAGTCCGGAGACCGAGCGCGGCGCGAGAAGTCAGCGCGAGAAGCCGCTAACGGTGCGCGCACACCGGAAGTTGCCATGTACGGCCGGCCCGTCTCGCGCGGGCATCCGTCGCGCGCGCCTCGTACGAACGGGGTTCGTGCCCGAATATAATGCCTCGGCGTCTGCACCGTGTACGCACGGGCCATATTAGGCCGTGCAACGAGCGTACGTGCTCCGGTGTCCCGATGCTCTGCCGAGCAGCCTATGGGATCCGCGCGATGTGGCGGGACAGGAGGGACGGGGACATCGCGTATGCGAGATACGAGATATGTGTTTCTAGGTATCCCTGATAACGCCGGATGAAAAAACATATGTAGGTCTCATATAGAATTCTAAAAGTACGCTTTTGATCATTCAAAATTCTAGCATTGCGCCTGAACAAGGTAAGTAGACTTCCCATAAAGTCTAACTTTTAAGAGAAGCATCAAAGCGATCATCGTCATAAACGTCACCATCGATTCCGATACCGATACCGACGAGGCGAATCCGTACGAACCGCCCTCCACCGACGATCCCAGCGAGCCAACGATCACAACACCGATCGGCGATGCGAAGATCGTCCGATCGACGCAGAAGCGCGCGCTGATCCACTGCGCGGTTCAGTTGAGTAACAGCTGGTTATCTTTAATGAAACTGTGAAAGTACGAGAGCCACGGACACGGACGGACGGACCGACGGACTGACATACGGAAATACAGACACGCGCACACAGATTGCTCATACACACGAGAGATCAACTATGGACACAGAGATCCTGCGCGCATGCGCACGGGCTCTCGGAGTAGGTTGGTACCAGTGTAACGACGTATCGATGTAATTATTGTGATCATGCGATGATTCGAAAAACCCTGCCGGCTATTCGAGGATACTGTAACTATGATGAAAGACCGCGATACGAAGACGTTAAGTTCGCCACAACAAGTCGAGTGTGTCTATATGTTTGTGTGTGTCTGTGTGTGTGTGTGTGTGCGCGTTGTCCAGATGCGCGAGAGAAGCCAGCGGTGAACCGACGCTCGCGAGCCAAGAGCCAACTCCGATAGATCGATGACTTCATCCGGAGGCAGCAGCAGCAGCAGCGGCGGAGTACTATGCTCGCTGTGCTGCCATTATGCGAATGTGTATGTGTATGTATCGGTGTGTATATGCATGTGTGTGTGTCCTGTTTGTGTGCGAAGCTATTGCCGCCGATCCCTCGCGATGCATGCCAGGTGCATGTTGGCTTCCAGCGGCGCGAGACACACCGCAGCAGCCACCGACTCCACTCGCTCGTCCGCCCGGGCTCTCTGTGTATCGCGCGCGCGGCCTTTCTGCCCGGTCGCCACCACCGCAGCAGCGGCGCAGCAGCCACCGCTGTTTCTAAGCTTTAGAAAGGATTGTGGGAAGATTTGAGAGCCGCGAGGCCTCCGTTGTTCCAGCCGATCCGCGGGAATAATATGGTACCACGTGTGTACTACGTCAACGCGTCGATCCTTGTCGTTGTTATTTATATTCTCGTTTCTCATGTCGCGATTTATTACTCGGGACTGTTGGGAACAGTCGTCAAAAGTACTGTTGGCTTTTGATGACTTCTGACGACTTTGAAGAACTTTTGACGACTTTTGATGACTTTTGATGACTTTTGACGACATTTGACGACTTTTGACGACTTTGGGCGACTTTTGACGACTTTTGACGACTTTTGACGACTTTTGACGACATTTGACGACATTTGACGACTTTTGACGACTTTTGACGACATTTGACGACATTTGACGACTTTCGACGACTTTTGACGACTTTTGACGACTTTTGACGACTTTTGACGACTTTTGACGAGGACTTCAACGCGCGACATTCCGTATTTCCGATGTCCGAGCGAGTCAGTCAGTCCACAGGACGAAGATCTGGGTAAACGCGCGAATATCCTCTGTTCCAGGATTCTCACCAGTCCAGCCGCTTGTCCGTCGAGCTTCCTAATCAACGTGCGCGCGCGCGAGCACTGATTTCCCGTCGGCAATTCGCCGGCGATGTCGAGCGAGCGAATGTATAACGGGCGTGTATGTACTATGCGGTATACGCGGTGGGCGTGCGCCCGCCGCGGCTCTGCAGTTGCCGGATAACAGGAATCCCGTCGCCGCTGGTCACGGTAAATCGCTAATTAGCGCGGCGCCCGCGGATTGCATTACCATAGGCCGCGTTTATATGGTATATAGTAATATAGTATATACAGTATAGGTACGTTTACGGCCTATGTACCGAAGATTATTCCATATAGGCGAGAATGAGAAACTCTGTGGCCTCACACGGTGGTCGCATGTATTAGGCGCCTCTATATATTTATATTCATATACTGTATGGTATATGTATTATTTTTCTCGTCTATAAGGTATACATTTTTTGTTGTCTTTCATGTTTAGTCTGCCTTACTCACAACGCGCACAAGTTGGACGTTGCCACCACCACCAACGTCGTCGTTGCCGTTTCGCGGCCGGTTTTCGCCGGAAGCCGATCGCTCAGGATATCCTGCGCGCGCACCGTCGATAACCTGCGCCACCTGGGAGCAGCAGCTCGCGAGCGAGAGGATATTGCGCGATAACGACGAAACAACGGAGGAGAAAAATAATCGGGCCCGATCGATCGGACTGTTTATTGTGTTGTCTCTTGTTGGTCGAGCACGGAGAGATAAAGGTTTGGCGATGATTACCAGACTTGAAATGGTATCCAACCGGCAAAGCCGCGACGGCAAAACTGGGGTCCGTGACGACTCCCGACTTGATCCTCGCGCGTCGCTCAAGCGAAAAAAAAACACGCAGCGACTCCACGTGACCCATATTAATAATTTTCATCTCGCGGTATGCGCGACGATAATTACCCGTTGAAAACGTTGCGCAATCATCGCGCGAGAGCAACGATCAATTAAGCCGCGATGACGCTGCGATAACGCGTGGGTAACGCGCAGGTATCGGCGCTCGAAGAGCGCGAGACGCGAAGGTCGAAGGTCCGCGAGGATTATCGGTAACTATTTTTTCGTTAATCTCGTACTTTCTTCGTTTTTTTTTTTCGCTGCCACTCGCAGCTCCTACCGGGTAAAACGCTCGGCAATGAGATAGCGCGAAAAATGATAAAAAGGGAAGAGGAGAAGAGGAAAAATAAAAATTAAAAAAATAAAAAGGTTTGGCCCGATCGGCGCGGGCGGGTTCGGAGCGTACGCGCGATTCGGCGAGGCCTATAATCTGCGGTTAACGCTAATAGAATACCGCTTATGAATTACGAGCGGGATAGCACACACCGCGGGCCTAACCCGTAATTATTGACAGATCTCGAGCTTCGATACGACTCGCCGTGTGTATACACGACGATATGCCAGGCACCAATGGGCCGCGGCAGCCGGCGCGTTTGCCGCTGTGCGCTTGTGTGCGCGCTCGTAGAGACCGGCGAGAGCGATTTATTTCGTGCGAGAAATTTCGCAATAATTACACAAAGCAGATACAACAAACTTCTGGCAAAACGGCGATCGCGAAGGGCAGTTACCGTCTGATTATACGTGCGAGCGCCGATCGGTACATAAACACCGACGGCGAGGAGAGAGAGAGAAAGAGAGATGGAAATTATAGTGGAAAATTTATTCGTTTTCCGATAGAAGCGGCGGCCGCTCGCGCTCGTGGCGCGAGGTTCAGAGTTTGCTCCGCGAGAGGCCGCTCGTGGCGCATTATCGAACCCTGTTCAAGATAACCCTGCGAGTCTTCTGAAGTCACGCGGTATTATTGTACAGCTGGATGTGATTTTTATAGTTTTTTTTTTGTTAATGAAACGATGACATTTTTATTTCATTTAATAAAACTTTAATTTTATTTCATCAAATATTTCTTTTATTCAATGGGGTCTTAATTATATATCAATTTTCTTTAATAAAATTACGAAGTCGATTATGAATTTTTTAAATAAATGTGATTACTAAAAAGTTTGAAATTTCGTATATGGTTGAAATTTTCGACATTTCGAACCATTCGAGACCGCGTAGAATTTTTCATTTTTTAGCATTTCGCAGGCCGTGTGTTTAGGCAGAAAGCTAGTATAGATGTGGGGATACGAGAACCGCACAAGCGAGGCGCGCCCGTTAAAGTCTCGCCGAGGCTTTTGAAAAAGTATAGAGAGCATCGCGGAACGACTCTCGGGGGCCGAGAGAGAGCGGAGGTTTACGACTCTTTCGTCACTGCTTCGGTCGGTCGGCCGCGGCCGTTATGCGTCTGCGCGTCGATGCCTCGTCGTCGGCGGCGAGAGAATCTCGCGCGTATTCTCCCCGGTAATGATACATCTGTATTACCTGTCGCGAGAGCGGTCGCCCGGGCGCTTCTCTCTCGCCGCCTCGCAGCGCGTACTAAATTTTTACGTTTCAATTATACGAACGCGGGACCTGCGGCTTCGCCGGCCGCTGGCGGTGGTATAACTCAGCAGCAGCAGCAGCAGAAGCACCACCACACATGTTATAGCTCGTATTACCTGAAACATATCCTTGGCCTAAAGTCACTGTCGCGACTTTTCGACGAAATATCCTCCCAAATCAAGACATACGACAGTAGTGCTGCCGTCAAAATTCAATAATTACTCTGATGTTACTTTACAATAAATTTGACTAAGATTTTGGCCGGGGAGATTTTATTTTTTATTTTTCTTACATTTTTAGGAATTTAGGATTTTTTTTTTTTTCATTATCGCTCCGATTATGAAAAAAACACGTGAATCAATGAAATATTATTAAAATAAATGGAGCTCTCTATACATTCACAACTTTTACTTGATATACTTTATAAATTGACAAACCTCCCTCTCTCTCTCGTATCGCGATTATTCCGGTGTCACACTTGTCGCGCGATACACGAGAATTTATTGAAATATCGCGGGGACTCTGTTATTCAGACCGTAGCGGCGTCCGCGCCCGAACAGCTCTGGATATATTATTTATTTAACTCTCACGGCTGGGCGCGTTCTCGGCCGTTCGCCGTTCTCGCTCGGCCTTTGCGCCTTTCGACTCTCGACCGTGGAGCTCGCGCGGAATCCGCGCGGAGGCCGCGCGCGATATTCCAAACATCGCGCGCGCGTCTAGTCCGCTCGCTCGCTCGGTCGAGCCGACAAACACGCGTGGGCGCAATGCATTTTTAACGTTTCAATTATACCGGCCGCGCTCTCGCGCTGCGAGTTCGCCGCTGGTGACGCGAAGCTGGTCACCTGCCGGAATATATCCACGCGGATTGGGTACATAGAGCTCGCGTTTAGGGCTCTGAACTTTTCAGTGACAATCCGGTTAACGAGTTTTGACTCTAATCGCCGAGTCTTGTTGAATTATCGTCACTCGTGGGAGGGGAACAAGGGAGTAGATATAAAAAAATAAAAATAAAATAAATGGATACAAATTTAAGTAAAATGCGTTGAATTATGTTAGTGCAGTTGCCATTTAAATTAACGCGAGACGAACTGACGAGGGTCGAACTGAACAAGATCAATTTTTTTTTTTTTTTTTTCTTTCATGTAGAAAGAACCACCATTTACCGGTCCGACGACTCTGTCTCAGGTGCGTAATAACCAAACCAGCAGTTGGTTTATCCAATTGCTCGAGCCGCTCGTCTTCGCCCTCCTTCGAGTTTTACGCGGTATCGTTTTCGCTGAGCGCCCTGTCCTCTCTGTCATTTAATTTTTCTCGCATTTGCGTTTCGTCAGAGCCGGCTGACGCCGCTCGTACGCAGCCAGCGATGAGTCGGGCCAGCCGAGGCGAAGTCGAGGGGCAGAGGCAGATGCGCGTTGCAAATTGGAGACGCTGAACGAGAGACACAAACAAGAGCGGAGGAGCTGCTCGGAGGATCACCGAAGAGCCGGCCGAACCCGAAGAAGCTCACCTGCCCCCGGTGGCTTTTGCGATCTCTCCCTCGTGTGCGCCCGCAATTACGACCAATTTCCATCGGAGCATCGGACGCGCGCGAACTTCGAGGGACTCGCCGCGGCTGCGCGCGCGTCGCCTACTGGCAAAAGTGTCGCGCGAGCGCCGATCGCACCGGATCATCGCGAGAGATCGCGATCGCGATCGCCGAATCCTCCTCGAGGCCTCACGTCGTCGTCGTCGTCGTCGTCGTTCGCCTCGTGTGTGAGGCGACCCGCGTCCTTATCCTCCAAAACATCTCCGAGCCTCGGTCGGCTCGACGGTCGTGGGCCGTGGGCGATGGGCGATGGTCGTGCGGACCGTAAAAATTGGACTCGGGGACCGTCGAGAGTTTTTGCACCGGCGAATGACGCGCTGTGTTCCTAGCTCCAAAACATAAAAATAGGATAAAAAAAATTTCAGATCGACGACCCCGGCTCGCGGGCTGCCAAAGAGAAAGGTTTTTGCATTGACTCCTGTTATCGTTTTTACGATCACTTGAAGTTTTTGCGGCTGCGAAGTGATGTATGAAAAATATGGAAATAACTAGGAACAATGACGCGCGGAGGTTAGTCAGCGTAGGGAAGAACCTTGCGATTTTCGACGAAAAAAAAAGTTCGATTTTACGAAGTTTTAAAACCCTATCCGATGGGAAATTTCTCGCTGATTCTAAATATAACCGGTTTTTGCCCGAAAAATAAAAAAATGAAGGAGAAAAACGCAAAAAACGATTTTTCGATTTTTCCCAATTTTGCCACTTTACTAAAATCGGTGTAATTTTTCTTTGGATCAATATAATCGGGATTTTCTTTTTGCATTCGAAAGAAGACTCTTCAATGAAGAGAATGCCGCTAGGCGGAACGCGATATCTCGATTTTTCGATTTTTTGCAGATTTTTAAAGTTGACCCTCAAGAATCGCATATTTTTTGAAGGGGTACCCCTTGCGTTTTTTGCGAAAAAAAAAATTTTCGATTTCGCCAAGTTTAGAAACCCTATCCGATGGAAAATTTCCCGCTGATTCCAAAAACGATAAGTGTTTGCCCGAAAAATCGAAAATTCGAGGAGAAAAACGCGAGAAACGAATTTTTTTTTTCTGACAAACTGCCAAATTTCGCGATATTAAACATCAAACTGCTGCCGGTTACCTAACAACTAATCAGATGCTGAATAAATCGACAACAATGGTTGCTCATGAACTTTTTAATAGAGGATCTCTATATACCCGTGTGGCAATTTTGAGACATTTTGGAATTCTGGCGATTGTTCCAATACTTGTAGAAATATATTGTATATGTTGTATATATACAATAAAAGGTACAAAAATATAGAAAAAATCGCCAAAATTTCGGAACGGTTCGCAGTAGTTGTCACACGAGTATAGAGATTATTCCCATATTTTTCTCTCCGCGTGGAAGAGCCGCGGAGCGAGCGACGAGCGTAGGCGCAGTCGCGGAGTAACAATGAACGCAGCGCAACGCGGAGAGACGAGGTGGGTCAAAGTGGCACTCGAAAGACGCGAGAGAGCGGGGCGCACACGAGCTCTGATAATTTATATGCACAAAAGGGCTCAGCCCGGGCTGAACCAGCTCCTCCTCGTCAACGACGATCCCGGCGCGCTGCCAGCGCGCTCGCTCCTCGCTATACACGTACTACAACGCACTCCACGCTCGCGGGAGACGCGCGAGTGGAGAGAAAGAGAGAGAGAAAGGGGCGATAGCCCGTGTAGCATACGGAAAGAGTATACGAGAGGAGATGAGTCGCCGAGTCGTGCTTGAGAGGTGCCTCGCGCACCTGAGGAGTCACGACGACGACGACGACGATGGTGACGAACACGAACACGTCGACGACGACGATGACAAACACGAACACGACGACGAATATTTTTTTATCAAAAACAAAAATTCATAAAAAAAAATCTCCCCACACATTTTTTTGCAGGCGACATCTCCAGGTGTCATCCCTGTCCGGGCCTTATCTGTGCTTGGCTTGGGTCGAATGTAACAGAATGCTACAGATTTTGTACCAGGGCTCAACGGATCTTGACCGAGAGGAACGAAGGAATTTGAGATATCAAATTAGACATAAAAAAAAAAATCATAAAAAAATCAGCCCACCCATTTTTTCCAGACGTCGCTGTCGGAAGAAAACGGATCTTGACCGGGAGGGACGGGGGAGGGAGGAACGCGCCCGGAGGACGCGAGGGGGAGCGAAAGATTTCGCTCTGGGTTTGTGTAGAGCGAGCTCGCACACAGTAGGCGCCAGTTCGCACAAAAGTGAACGGGGGAACAATGCTCATTATTGTTTGAACTGGATGAAAAGGACGATATGTACTCGCGCATATATATGTGGGATGTATACTCAAACGTACGCGCCGACGCAGGTATGTGTGTGCTCCAGACGATCCAGGGCAATAGGGACAGCTGTGAGCGTGACTGACTGTGCGAGGGTTCGTATTCGTGGAGCGCAAAAAAAAACGCCGTCCGAACGTCGGAGAGACGAGGAAGGCCAATGAGAGAGAGAGAGAAAGAAAAAAACGTGGCCGGAGTAGCAGGGCCTGTGGCGCAGTCGCGCGTTCTGCGTAGGTACCCATAATATACAACCGCGGATCGTTTCTAAGTGCACGAGAATTTGCGCAAAAAATTAGCCCGAACTCCGCGCGAGAGCCACGTGGCTTCGCGCTTGACGTACGCAAAGGGCCTCGCGTGTCGGTTGAAATAGTTACAGTGAAACGCACACACATACGAAGTGCTGTGAAAATAATGAAAAAAAAGAGTGAGTGAGTGAGAGGAAGACGAAGGAGCCGGTGGGGGGAGGGGCGGGGGGGGGGGGGGAGCGTAGGGCGATGCACGCACATGTGCATTCGCTGAGCGTTTTAGCCCCCGGCGTCGGGCGAGGCAAGTGGAAGAGGAGGCAAGAAGATCGGTCTGTCAGAGATGAGCCGAGGAGGACCATCAGCAGCAGCAGCGGCGGCGGCAGCGGCACAATGAGGGCCTTCACGATGAGTACGGAGAGCGACGAGCGAATGCAACGAATACACCGAGATTCTTGCCGCTCGGCTTCGCTACTATTTTGCAATTTTCCCCCCGCGCACACACGACACGGCGAAGTTTTGCATTCCTGATTGCGAGAAAAGAGAACGATAAATAGTAACGAGAGTTCGTTGACCCTGGGATGAGACGGCGTTGAATTATTGGAGGCGAAGAAAAAAAATATTCCTCTGGGTTGTAAAGTGCGTCCGGTCGATGTCCCTATTACGGACCACATCCGTTTCCGTAAATATGCCCCTATTATTGACCATATAGCTATTAAATATTTAAAAAATATTCAACAGTGCATATTTGTATACAGTACAATTTTTTTATTTGGTATTTCTGATAAATATTTTAATATCTGATATTTTTGTAATGTTAATTCGGGATCCATTGGTCCAACTTCCACAGTCGACGGCGAGGCCAAACCTCGCCGTAATGTATGCGTCGATTGTGCACGTGGCTCTCGCGCGTCACTCCCGTTTAATTGTTTTTTTTTCTCGTTCCCGTTGTCTCTTTTTTTTCTCGCTCGTACTTTCTGCTCTATCGAACATCCGATCGTTCGCGGGGCCCCCCGAAGGCTCGCGCGGGAGGGGCGAGCGAGCGAGAGGGAGACGGAAAATCGAGATAGCGAGAGAGACCCCTTTTCGATTCTTATTCCCTTTTTTTGCTGGCTTTCCAGCAGCGCCGTTTGCACCGCAGAGAGGGTCGCGCGCCTTTTGTGAGCAGCAGGAGCAGCAGCAGCAGCACGACCACCGTTGCATCCCCGATCCGGATAGAAGTACGACGAAAAAAAAAAAACAAAAAAAATTGTGACGAGAAAGGGTAGATCAAGAATGGGGGAGGCAATGCAAAAAAAAAAAGCGAAAAAAAAACACGTGTGTTAAGGTCTACGAGCAAAAAAAGGAGGACACACGCGGAGCGTACATTTTTAATCGAGCGCGTTATACGCAGCCGTGATATGCAGATCCGACGCTCGCCCTTTGCCCCCCCCCCCCCCCCTTCACTCACAAGTCACCCTTCGTCGGTTTATTAACCGTCGCCCGTAAAACTAAATTTTTTTCCACGCGTTTTTTTTTCACTTACAGCCTTTTCTCGGGGTCGCTGACGCGCGGCCGATCGGAGGCGGCGCGGCTCACTGTCGTCGAATGACATAACGACGAGCGCGCGTCGCCCCTGCAGCACCTTTTGAGCGGCCGGCGCGGCGGGGCAACTCGTATCGTATGACGATCGGATTTGCCTATTGAATGTTTTATTAATACATATAAAATAAAAAATTTCACGGTTGCCCTCGCATCAGTCATCGTCCGGGATAGTCGTGCTAGTCACTCGGCGCTATAGTCAGGCCCTGATCAGGCCCGTGTCATCCCTGTCTGGACCTGATCAGTGGACCTGGACTAGATAAAATATTTTTTTTCGCCTTGAGAGAAATACATTTGCCGCCGTACATTTGTACAGCGGTTGGTTTGTACAACGTGCAGACTGGTGCAACCGAGTTCGGTGCTTTTATTTAATTAGCAATTTGCAGCGCGGTTCTCGGGGTCGTGGCTGAAGGCTCATCGGGCGGCGCGGCGCGGTTTCTGGCAGCGCTCGAGCGCTCAGCTCGCGACCGACCCACACGGCGGGCAATAATCCATCATTTATATTAATTGCGCCCGGCAGTACACGCATCTCTCTCCCTTTCTCCCTCTCTCTCTCTCTCTCTCTGCCCCTCTCGGTGTGGTCCGTATCGAGTGTATCGCTGTGTGCTCGCCGAGGCGCAGAGACGATGCACCGAGCGAGCAGACGCAGCGCGCAGCGCGCGATGCCAGCAGCGATGGCGAGACGCGTGTACCACGCCCGCGCCGGACTCTTCATAAATTTTAATTAACTCGGCGCAATCGGCCGCGCGCCCGCACCATTTTTCCATTTCTCCTTCGCACACCAAGCAGCAGCACCGAATCCGAAGGTCCGCGAATTCGCGGTATCCGCGCGATTCGCCCGTCGTCGCTGCTGGGTCTCGATCG
Source organism: Itoplectis maculator (assembly GCA_964034905.1). NCBI lineage: Eukaryota > Metazoa > Arthropoda > Insecta > Hymenoptera > Ichneumonidae > Itoplectis > Itoplectis maculator. The sequence continues at coordinate 4,078,162 of OZ035869.1, forward strand.
AATATCGCCATTTTTATCGACCGGCAGGAGAGAACCTGATTAGTCGTACCGAGTCGACGCACCCGACGATCGCAATCTCATTGCACCCATCTGCTTGGGGAAAAAAAACGCGAATTTAATTTGAAAAAATTAAGAAACGAAAAACCATTCGAGCAACAAATTGATTCTCTTCCACGAAGCGTGATCCTCGTAATTCAGCGTCCAGCGCAGGACGCGCATGTGGCGTCGTCCTCGTATATTTGTCCTGCATAGCGATGCACGCAGCGACGAAGGGGCGAAAAAAAAAAAAAATTCATACCTGTTAATCGATCTTGGTGAGATTGCGATATGAAATGAAGGAGGTGGATCCAGCGCAGGATAACTTCCTCGCGGTTTAACAGCCCTAAAGTCTCGGAAAAGGAGTCAATACGAATGAGAGAGGCGTAGAAAAGGACAGACTGAGGGTTCAGTGAATTGAATTTAACATCCGACACGCGCGCTGACGTTCGACACGCCGTAAAGTATATCCCCAAAGAAAAATATGGGAATAATCACTATACTCATGTGGCAATTGAGAAACATTCCAGAATTCTAGCGATTTTTCCCATATATGTAGAAACATGCGATTCTGGAATGTTTCTCAATTGCCACACGAGTATCGCAATTATTCCCATATTTTCCTGCCCGTTCGGAAAGGTAGCATACTTATGAATACTGCATATACATGTTATATATATTACATATATACAATACGTACGACATACGAAGCGAGAGCAACGAGGACGACAACGGCGACGCGTCGGTTATGGTGGTGTGTGATAACGAGCGGTTGGCTTCGAGCAATTAGGACAGGAAGCCATCTCCGGCTGATGATACGCTGTTGGCACTCCTGTTGCTCTCTCCGCCGCCGCCGCCGACGCCGCCGCCGCGGCGATAGTCGCGAGACTGGGCGACCAGATTGCCGCAACCGACTTAGTTGCAAGGACGACCGGGGGCCTTTATTATTACCGTACTCTCCGCATATTATTACAGAACGCGCGGTGCACGTACCGCGTCCTCGACAAATATTCCCCACCTCCTCCAACTGGTCGTTCGAGCCCTCTTTGCTTTAATCACGACACGCGTGTAAGATATTGCCTGGTGATGGTACATTTTTTTATTTTCCATCTCGAGGAAATGGTATCACGTCGCGTGAAGAATTTTGCCGGTTGGACACGAACAACCGGTTGGTAAGTTGGTTAGTTACTTAGTCAACTGCCTGGTTTATAGTTATAGTTACAGCTGCAACTATAGTTAGGTGCGATTACGCGGAAAAACCTGCTTCAACCTTGAACATCCGGAGTTATGACGAACATCGGCAAAACTCTGCAGGTTAACCAGAGAGACGGACGCTAACCCCGCGGAATCGGTTCGTCGGTCGCTCGGTCGTTTTCTGGTTCAATCTTTTTTTTTTTCTGCCGAGCTTTTTTTTTTCTGAGAGTCAAGCGGAACGTCTTTCTAACAGGATACTTATTATAATAGCACCGCGCGCGCCGCCAGCGCCTCCGCCGATCATTATTATTGACACACCGCAGCCGATGAGACGGAGACGAAGAGAGCGATCCAGCGGACCTGCGGATCATCGGCTCGCGCAGCGTCCTCACCGCGAAGTAAACAACTCCGAGATACGACGGACCCGTGTACTTCGCCTCTCGCTTCGGGATCGTTCGAGCTTTCTCGAACCGGTCGCGGATGAGCGTTAAGACCGTCTCGGTTCACCATATTCTCCGTGTGAATTCAGGAGTGCAACGACTCCGAGCGATCAGTGGACGCAGGACCAAAAAATACAGCTGTACATCGAAAAATACGTCGAAAATACGGCTGTGGGATGTTTCCTTGGCTCACGGAATAAATTGAGCAGCTATTACGGTCCGAAAACCACCGGCGAACTTCTCAAAATTCGATCGATCTCAACATTTCTCCGTACGTGATTCGGCTCTGCGAGGTCCAAACTAATTTCCCAGCAAGAAAAAGTCATAGCCATGTAGATTGACAGTGTTATGATGAATACGAAAAGCGGTGAACAAATTTTGGATCGTGTTTTTGATGATTCGAAGTGAGATAGTGATGTGAAATTAATGGTCAATGTTTAGTGATGGTTTCGATGTTAATGCGTATCGACCTATCGATCATTTTGAGTAGTGGAAAAGGAGAACAAGAGTAGATATTTAATTTTGAGTGGTGGAAAAAGACATGGAGAATGAGAACGCGTATGGAGATTGATCAATATGAGCTTTGGCTCTGGCTGACATATGCAGAGGTGGGCGCGCTGCCTGGGCGGCTGCTGGGCCGCTGGGCTTGCTGGGCGAATGGGCGGCTGGGCAACCGGGCGCGACGAGGCTTCGCGCAGCAATCACTTGATTCAGGAGCTAATGAGGGCGAATGGATCTGTCTCCCTCTCTCTTTCTCTCCGTTCTCTCTCGGCTATCGTTCGTATGCGGTCACGTGATTTAATCTGCCTCGTCCGGTCCACTCCCGGGTAAACACCGTCCTTCGTCCCGCCGCCGCCGCCAGTCGCCGGTCAGTAGCATCTCGGAACATCGGATAGTCAGAACGCATCAGAGTTTGTTGGCCGCATGTCCAGCGACTCTTAAGCTCGAAAAATTAGTACCGCCATTTCCAGACTCGAATTCATCTACCGTTGAAAGGATCAGTCGTCGCAAAATCAAAGAATGGATCAAGACAACCAATCGATCATAATTATAATCGATCATAATAGGGTCGGTAATGTAACCCCATTTTATAGGAATCTTTCGAGGTTTCCAATTTCAAGGTTTCATCGAATCAGTGATACATTTCGTCAGTCGAAGAATTGGTCGAAACAATCAATCATATTTCCCTACAGTCCTGTTTTCATAGGGTTCTTTCGAGGTTTCCAATTCCAAGGTTTCATTGAATCGACATTTTTTGTCAGTCAGACATCTCGTCGCGAGCGAGCGAGCGAGCAGTGATAATTATCTCAGTGGCCAAGGGAAAGCACACGCGGTATCCAGAAATGAACATCCGCTGCGCGCTTGCCCGGAGATCGTCGGACACAGGCGCGCGCGCTTGGGTCCCAGTCGCGTCCACGGCCGAGTTAATGAAGTCAACGAGCGAACATATGGATCTGGCCGAGCGGGTAGATCGAGTGAAGAAGAACTCTGTGGCGGCGGCTGCGAGCGGGAAGGCAGCGAGCCGAGCGAGCGCTCGGCTCGCCGGGCTCGCTCTTTCGACTTGTTTATACTCACTTCGGCGCGATGGAGGGGGTAGAGCCAGAGGAGGAAGGTCAACGACCAAGAGTCCGCTCGCGCGCGCGCGGCGATACTGATATGAGGCAGGATCGGCGTCGTTATTGCCCGGGCTGAGAGACCGAGAGGTCCCAGTTGTCCCACTGGGAATTGCAGCGCGTCGCCTCGGCCGCTTCAGCGGCGTCGCTTCTCCTTCTCTTGATACATTTTGTACAGCCAGCAAAATCGAGGTGACTTTGACTTTCGTATATACACCAAAGCGAGGCTTGTAGAGATGTTGGCGGGAAAAGTTGTCCTCCCGCCAAAGTCAAGTAGCCCTGATAAGACTGAATAGAAAGTCATGTGTACTTCTCATGTAGAACTCCAAAAGTCCACATTTGAATAAAGACTCTAACTTCTATAGGCGCATTGCTGAAATTAACACTCAATAATGAATGCTTTTTTAGACATCATAGGCATGAAAATGGAAACCCAGGCTTTTAGTGTACTAAATATGCTCACAAATGAACGCTTCGATGTTATCTGAGTAGTATCAAGTTCGTCTGGTGTTTGCGAACTCGAAACACCGCTTGGTCGACTCGATGCAGTGGCGAAACCCTCGCGTTCATCTTGCATCATCTTGCTGATAGCTGTCAACTTTAGCACCGATTTTGTGACAATATTGGCGGCTCGTCGGACGAGAGACACACGTTTGCCTTGGAATTGAGAGGATTTCGTTCTCGGTTTGAGAATCACTGAAAGCTAGAAGGCAGCACCAGCAGCAGCACCACCAGCAGCAGCAGAAGCAGCAGCAGTGAGGAACGTGGGGTCTACGCCAAGCTGTTTACTACGAAGGAGGCGAGGCGTGTCGTTGAACCTGCGGCTGCTGCTGCTGCGCTGCCGAGTCGAGAGCCAAGAAGGCCAAGCAGCAGCAGCAGCAGCGGAAAGCAGAAAGCAGAAAGCACAGAGCACAGAGAGCACACAGGCGGGCCAGGCGTCAGGCGTGCTGCTGCTGCTGCTGCTGCTGCTGCTGCCTCTCGGCCTGCCGTTGGCTTGTGCTCGTTCGTTCGTTCGTTCGTTCGTTCCTTCTTTCCTTCCTCCGCTCGTTCCTTCTTTCGCCTCTGCCTTCGCTTGCATTCTCTCTCGTTTCTCATCTCTATCACGCTCTTTCCCTCAATCCTTCCTCCGACTCCCCGCCTTCCCCTCCTCTTTTTCTCAAGTTCGCCACTTTTGCGTGCTTTTTTTCTTCCTCTCTCTCTATCTCTCTCTCCTCTTCGCGTCTACTTCGCTCGACGAGAGCGCCACGCCCGTGGCACCGGCTACTCGAACGCGCCAGCGAGCTGTCTCTGACTTTCCTGCCTTCCTCATCGGCGATTTTAACATCTTGTAATTTTGCTTCTTTTTTTTTCGTAGGATAGGAATGAATTATTTGTCGCTATGGTTTGAGGGGTTGGTCGGAGAAGGAGACGGAGATTTCTGTGTATGTATTCGCAAAATACAGTCGCTTCTTACAAGACAAAGTTGCGCACGCCGTTGGAGGGGAGGAAGAACACGAGGGGGGCGAGTGGCGGGGGGCAACCCATCGCGGTGTTGGAATAAACGAGTGGATCGCGTGTCGTATCTCTCGATTCCGCGAAATAACGTGGCGAAGGAGCGAAAGCGAATTGCGATGCGATGCCAGGCGCAACATCAGCAGCATCAGCAGCAGAGTGACTGGATGCTGCCGGGTGGACCGAAATTCCGACGTCGGTCGGCCGGCCCGGGTTCATCGGCGACGCTGCGGACGCGCGCTCGCCCCTCCGCGTGCTTTGACCGTTACCGTAATAAAAGGCAATCATCGACGATTACGCGCGCGGCGGCGGCGGCGGCGGCGTCGGGCCCGACGCGGCCGTAGCCGACGTACACGTCAGTCCTGTCACCCTCCGCTTCCACAGACCGAGATACACCGGGCGAACGATGCGCGATGCGAGAAAACGAGATGGATGGGAGGAAGGGGGAGGGGGAGGGGGGGACTCGACGATCCGCAACGTCGATTTTCGTGCCGCCGCGCCGAGAGGCTTTTACCGCGAACCGATATTAAATGTTTGCAGCCAATTCCACCGTAATAGCCGCGCGCGCGATCTCGTTTCCGAATTATTCGCCGTTCCGCCGAGCACGTACCCCCCCCCCCCCTCCCCCCTCCATCTCGTCGCTTTTGTGTATCACTCGGCGAGAGCGGCTTCTTCGATACCCGCGGATTCCCGAGTATCCCGAGAGTTTTTATCGCGCACGCGAGAGACTTTCCAATACAATTTCGCGGAGAGGGAATAACGATGCCGCGAATTTTGGAGCCGTTTTGCAGCGTCGAGTGCGCGGTTTATTGCTTTTTTTCGCCCCTACCTTACCGACCCGCGCTGAGGGTCGGTAAGGCAGGTGCCTGTCATGTTTTCGCAATTCTGTACTTTTTAAAAATCAGTGAATCGCGAGTCTCCTCGATTTTGACATTGCGTTTGTATTTTCGCTCGTACGAATTGTGCGTACAGATTGTATTGTTTTCACTCGTCACGAATTTGTGCACGAATAGCGTGACTCGCGATTGCCAAAGCCGATCGAGTATTTCGTCGAAATCGTAGTCGACGAGAATTACCGACCACACGCGGAGAGTCTCGGAGTCCGCAGGATTGTGGACGTGCGTCGCACTGGGATTGCGAATACACCGACGAGCGAGGATCGAGAGATGGAAGAGGCGAATCGTCGCAGCCTCCGGGAAACACAGTCAGCCAGTCAGCCCGGAGGGGACGGGGCATGAATTATTCGTGCAACAAGACGATTGTCCAGAACCGTCCCCGAGCAGTTCCCGAGCAGCGGTTTCCCCGGCTGTTCCCACGCCGACTCATAACGCGTTATCAATAATTAATTGCGCGACTCCGTCGTCGCGCAATTCCGCTATTCCGGAATAGCGCACACATCGAGCGTGCGGGTCGAGCGAACCTAAGCTTAGTACACACGGACTGCCTGAATTCATGAAGTAAGCTGCGTGGCTTGTTGCCCGCTGTGGATGCTGTTGGATGCTGTGTTGATGCTTGTGGAGAGTCACAAGCCGCAGCCCCTGGTTGAACATTTACAGGGTTACACTCGGCACTAGCCTGGACCTGGTCAGGACGGTGGCATCGCTGCCCGGGCCTGATCAGTGCCTGGCTTGGGGTGAGTGTCACGCTACAGATTTTGTATCAGAGTGCGGCAGCGGCAACGTGTGTGTTCAGCAGAGTAAACGTTGCTTCTTGTCCCGAAGCGGAGATCGCAGAAACGCGCGCCGCAGCGATTGAAGCTGTTTCCCCGCACTGGATCGCACGACTACGGAACCGTCATTCGGGATAACCAGTCGTGCAAACAGGAGAAACGTGGCCAGGGTTGTGCAGCGCCTCCTGACCCCTTCGCGGACAGACGAATATGCGGGATGCGAGTCCGCTGTAGCGCGGAAACTGTCTGACCGTTTCGCGCGCGTAGCGATCGATCGCGCACGGTTGATTTGGTCGTTGGGCATAGACAGAGTAATGGGTAATGCGAACGCTGACCGACACGGTCCGGGTTCGAGTCTCCTGGTCTTTAACAATGTGCGGGGAGTGGATAATTTTTTTTTTTCTTCTTCTTCTTAAATTAACTAGGAACAATAAAGCGATATTAACCCCTTCGGCGGCAGAAACAATAGTGCATATTTTTTTATCTGCCATAATAGGTCCGCCATTTTTTATTTCTTAATATTGAGTTCGGATTCGTAATCAGTGACCCTAAGAACCCCCTAGTACCAAATTTCACGAAAATCAATCAAGCCGATCGGAAAATAATCGGAAAATAATCGGAAAATGCATGACGCCAAATGGCGCCAATGCCGCCGAAGGGGTTAAGCATTTCCCAACGACCGAATAAATTGACAACAATGGTTGCTCACGAACTTTTTAATAGAGAAAGATTTTTTTTCCAAAGATTCGAAACCTCATCGACGGCTTCTATAAAACCAGGTGGACGTTAAAAAAAACACTCCGCGGCGCCTCGCAAAGCGCGAGCTTCACCGCGGGGCGAGAGTTTATAACATTATCCGTCCCAGCGAGGGATCTCTCGACTATCCCGCGGTGGTCAGTAACTTCGTCCTAATGACATTAAATTCTCCGGTCAATTATGAATTTCTCGTTAATTGGCGGAGTCAGAGGTCGCGGGCAATGAGAATATCTTTCCCGCACGATTCTCTCTCTCTCTTTCACTCACATCTCTCCTCCTCCATCTCTCTGTATACCTGTACCATTCCTCACCTATAACCGCGCTGCACGTGGCCGCGCGCGTCTCTTCCATTTATCGCTCTGCTCTCCCCCGGCAAACTCGAGAACGGGGAAATCGCTGAGGCGCGCGCGTTAAGCGCCGACGAATCCGCGAACGCGATATCACGTATATTTCCCTCTCGCGCAGCGAGCGATTTGATTCAAGTCTTATCTTTATCAATTAATTATTACCTGGCACCGGTACCAATGCTGCGCGGCGACGCAGCGGGTTTACTCGCGTATTTCGTGCGTCCTCACGTCGAGTTACGGTCGAGTCCTGAAATCTCAGAGGCTGCACTCGGCGAGAGGGAAGAAGATATTACCGACCAGGTAATTATGCGCTCGTTGAAAAATCTCGGTGAGATCGCACGCGACGCGCACGTCGCGCGTTATAGTCTCCAATCGCGTCGATTTATCTACCGCGATTGACGTCACTCACGTCGCCGAGCGTATCTTAAGCTCCGCGCATCGATGGTTCGTACCGTCGCGCATATATATTATATACATGTACGGCGTTCAACCTAACCTCACCTAAGTATGACCGTCGACTTGGATACGTTTAATCTAAACGCCCCGTACATTTTAACTCACTGGCGAATAACATCGCGAGAACGATTTTACGACCTCCGTCGCAACGTCGAATGCGTTTGGGTCTAGGTATAATAATAATAATAATAATGATAATAATAATAATAAGTGCGTTTACCATTACGGCCGTTTCAACGCGCAACACTTCCGCGCGATATCGCCGCGCGGCCGCGGGCAGAGCGAGGCGATCGTCGCGTCTCGCGTTGAACATCGCAGAGTGTGCGGGAGAAAATCCTTGATACGCTTATTGACGGACAAAGTCGAGATAGAGCCTGGACCTATTGGACTGCGGAGAGCGAAGCGGGAGGTCGTCGATAAGGATTATCAGAGTCGATCCTCGTGTGTGGCCCGCGATCCGCGCGGTTTCTTCGATTCTACACCGCGGCGAATCGGAGAAACTGCGGTTATCGCTACCAGTTAAAATTCATATTCGCGTTTATATTCGAGGCAAATTTTTGCATACCGCATCATCGTTGGAATATCAGCTGGGAAAAATGATCAGGGGACTTCCACGCGAAAATATAACTTTCAGCTAAGAGAAAGAGATCGCGCATGCGCGTGGACACTCGGAAAATATACCAAACGGGTTTCCGGTGAACGTCGACGAGCGTTTTAGTCGCCGCCGACGTCGACGACGACGACGGCGACGGTGCGGCTTCGACGTCGGGGAATCGGCGAGAAATCGTCGAGGCGTACGATATCGGGTTTATGAGTCTCTCGTTCGCTCGCAGAATGCCTCGCGCACGTCGTTCTTACGCGCCTGCGCGCTGTCAGTGCGCGAGCTCGCAGCTCCGCTCTCGCGCCGTCGTCTCGCCTTGGCGTCGGGCTCTCTGCCGTAAATGTCAATTAACAGAATGTAAAATATAACCGTGCGATGGTGATTGATTTCGCACCAATACGTCGGTATTTACTGACGCGTATATCTATAGATACGGTCGGGTACCCCCGTGGTTTATCGTTGGAGCAGCGAGCGGTGCGCGCGCGCGCGCTCCCAGCGGCGCAAAATTCCTCGCGCCACTTCTCGACCCTGCGTAAGCTCGCCGCTTGTTCAGCACCGTCGCCGCGGTATCAGCGATAGCCGACAGCATCAGCAGCAACGGCAGCAGTCGATGGTACTCCGAGAAGGGCAAACACCTGTCGGCGATTTACCCGCACATTTTTCTGGCAATCCGCGTACCGCTTTTATCGCGTCGTAATTCCTTTATCGTCGCGATCCTTTGTCACGGTATCGACTCTGCGGCGCGACGATGAACCACCCAAAGATGGGACCGAGGATGGAGAACACGGCCCGATCCATATTTTGATTTACGCGCTATTGGTTTATTTTTTTTGCAAACAGCGGTTTATCTACATTCCACACTCATACTTTAACGACAGTTTTTTAAATTTCATCTTTCAGATAATTAAATTGGATTACATGCAAAAATTTAATGAAAAAATTTTTGGCCGAACAGTTTGTCAGAAATCGTAGATCTGTCCGCCAGGCCGAAAACCGCCCAAATCGGGGTCACGAAATTTATTTTTTCAAAATATCGACTTTTAACCTATACCATCGTTTTCAAGTCGCATATTCTTCCCCTGAAAACACTGGTTACAACCTTTTTTTAGTGGATTACAAAAAATACGATATTTGACAGAACTGTCAAAGTCATCAAGGATAAATGAACCTGGACTCGGTCTGAGAGTCCCAGCCAATCACAGTTCGAATAGATTACTAACAATGCTTTCCGTTACTCATGAACTTTTTAAAAAAGAAACCCCCTCACCTATAGGTGAGGGGGTTTCATCTACCGGTTTAAGAATAGTGAGAAACGATGCAAACAGGTGAAAACGACCAAGCAACGACGCTTGAATTCCACACAATCGATACTAATTGACGATATCTCGCAAGAGTCAACCACGGCAGCAGTCAAAGCTGCAACAGCAGCAGCAACCATAGCAGCCATAGCACAAGCAGCAGCAGCTGGCTAGCTGTAATCGTAAATGCCAGTCGGAGGCGTTGTAAAATCGCAGATTTATTTATTTCGTTGCCACTCCTCTTTACGCCTCGTTCGCGCGAATTTTATCACTCGCGTGCGAGCGGCTTTGCCTCTTGCCGTGTGCGCTTGAACACGTAACTTCGTTTCCATTCTCCCATACACACCGGTCGAATGTCAAAATCACGTATCATCGAAATTGTATAAATGTTTCTGGGACCAGAAACGACAGATTTCTGTCTGAAATCCCATCGGGCCGTAAGAATATGGCGCGACGATTCAACGAGCTCAGAGACGAAGCCGAACAACCAAGCAGCGAGCAACGTCAGTTCGAGTCCCACAGGCTGCATCGCTGTTTCTTCTCGGTTTATTCTCGGAGCGCGCCGATCTTTCAGAGGGTTAAGCGCGCCTCGCGTCGAGCGTTACGATAGAACCGGAGACGACGTTGCGAGCGCGAACGATGAGAAATATCGAGGATGCTTTCTCACTTCGTAACTATACGAGTCGCTGACGCGAATCATTAATCCTGGGGGCGCGCGAGGCGCGGTCGCTGGTCCCTTCATGTATCTACATAGGCAACACACCACTTTCCTATCTATCTACCTGTTTTTTTTTGTATTCTTCTGCACTCTTTTTTTTGCTTATTTGCTTCTATGCTTCGCCTACACTTTTTATATGACTCGCTCATCTTCCATCTTTGTTCCTATTTCGACTCATTTACTTTGAAATTTTTTGTATACTACGACCCTTAGGGGATATGATATCCCAGAATCAAACAAAATGTACTCTACTCTATCTTTACAACTATCAATCCAAGCGTTGTCTATACAGCCGACTGTGCACAGCGCAGCAACAGCGAAAATTTCCAATAAGCATTTCAAGCGCAAATAAAAATGTCGACAGTTTACGCACAATTCAATAGAGAAAACACACATCGGTAATCACTTAACTTCCAAACGCGCCGTTGCACAGTGCCGGGAGTGTTTGCCGTTCTGACCTTTACCGAGCGGGAATAAAGAATCGCATAACCCGTGTCCTTCACCTTCTGTTTTCCCTCGCCTCATCTCTTCGCATTCCATCGGCGCCGGAGTCGCGGCGGCGCGCGCGCGCGCGCGCCTGCGCGGACGCGATGGCCCCGCGAGGTGTGAAAGGTGCCAATTTCAGGTGTATACAATTTCTCGCGAGAGCGCGAGCGGTGTACTCATCGGGGCGAATATGCCCCGCGGCGTACGTACGTACGTATCGCTCGTCGTACACATCGTATCGGCGCGTACGTGTCCCACTCGAGATTGCACGTACGGTGCGCGCGGCGAGTATATGATCGGTAATACCGCTATTCAAAGCGGTAAATAACTATCGGCAGTCGGAGGAATCGGGGCCCCGACGCGGTCTGCATTACACGCGCGGGGGGGGGGGAGGGGGGGGGGGGGGAAATGGTATTATAGAATGGCCGAAGAAATCGGCGAATACACGCCGAGAAATCGAGGGAGAATCCGTAACATGTGCGTGTTCGCCCTCACCCGACGCTTTCGCTTCTTGCCATGGGAAGGATCGTTTCAGTTGCAGTTTGCAATTCACCGCTCGATCGGAAATGCATTCACGGTGAATTAGGTGCGCGCTTGCTTGGTTGCTCGGTTGCTCGCCGGTTGCTCTCGGTTGCTTGCTTACTCGCTGGCTCGGTGTCTATGGCTACCGCCCTCAGGCTCATATGTGGAGCTCTGTACTCTGTACACCGGTCAAAGAATGCCTCGTCTGATGCCATCATCCGATCAGGCCTGATCCGATGATCAGTCGAAAGCTCGTGTCTGATCGCCTCTCGCAACTTGACCGAGCATACACGCAGGTTATTGGTTAGCTGAAGACTGCTGCTGCTCTGAAGCTGACGTGGATTCTCTTGGCTGATTTTCCAACTGAAACAGGGGTAGTGTATAAGTCAAACAGAAATGTATCCTAAGGTTTCATTCATCTCTCCACTTTGATACAGACATTTAGTTTGTTTGCAGCCTGTTTTTCGTCATTAGGATGGACCCATTAACAGACGGGTAGTGCAGGAGCAACAGAAGCAACAGAATAAACAACAGAAGCAACAGGAGCAACAGCAACAGCAGCAACAGCAGCTCGTAGTGCATATTACAATGTGTTTCGCAATTGCGTCCGTTGAATCGAGCGAGAAAGTGTAATTTGCAGAGGCGAATGACGGTGCTTAAAGTTGGCGAGCGAAGAGCGGGGGCGGAGTGGCCAAGAAGAGGGAGCAGAGGGAGTGGGAGGAGGAGGAGGAGGAATGAGGTGGAGAAGGAGGATGATGATGATGAGGAGAAGGAGGAGGAGGCGAGAGAGCACTCGGTTCGTCCTGAGGGCGAGGGAGCATCCAGCCGAGACGTCCAGCAACGCGGATAATTAGGCGTGACACCGCGCCGAGGTGAAATGGCTCGTGTCGAAGTGCGCCAGATAGTCGCGCGCTCTTCCCACTCTCAACCCCATCGTCGTCGTCGTCGTCGTCGTCGCCGTCGTCGTCATAATAAGCCCCGAGTTACCTCGTAATTTCCCCTCAATTAGTGTCCGCCGACGAGTTACGGGTTTTCGCAAGTTCGAGGTAACTTGGCGGCTGTGTGTATATAATAATCACTGGGAAATTTTCGTTTTGCCGACTCGACGCCCGCGCGCTCTGCGTATCTTTGAGAGTGGCGAGATAATCGAGAGAGCATTGAGAGCACACTGAAAAAAATTAATAGTTTTGATTACCAATCGTTGGTCAGAGCTACCAATATTTTAGTAACTGCAACCAATATTTTGGTAGATCGAACCAATGATTGGTAATCGCAACTACTAATTTTTCGAAGTGCAGAAAATAAGTGTGACGGAAGCGAGTTCCAGGCTGAGTGTGTCTTCCATTTCCGTCGATTGACCGAATGATTCGAATACCGATTACAGACGATATGAGCTATGAACTATCATGGCTAAGGGGAGAAGCGCAAAAATGCGAAGAATCAAACGAGGAAGATACTTCAGGGTAGTGACCTAGGATAGGACAAGGTTACAGCAATAAGCGCGTTGAGCGTCAAGTGCTAATTGGGTCTTGATCCTCTTCTCTTTCTCTCTGTCGTTTTCCATGGCGTTCGGTCTTTTGCTGCTCGAGATTTTGCACGAGAGAAATCAGGCTTCCCTGATTCGCCTGCCTGGCGAACGGGGAAAAAAAAGAAACGAGGAACGGGCGAGGGAACATTGCCGTAGGCATCGCGTGGCCGAGCATCGTCAGGGAAATGACGTGACACCGAGCGGGCCTCGCCGCACGACGTTCTCGAACCTCTCGACTCACTGCTCGCTGCTCTTCCCGCCGCCCGGATAACGCGACGACGCGAAGGAGATATTCCTCGGGTCCTGGCCCGAAGTATCTGCGCGCCCCTCGGGGGCTATTAGCAAACCTCGTTAACCGGTGTGTGCGGTGGCTGCACGAGGCCAACCGATTCGCGATGCCGGGCGTTACGACCAGTCGTCACGGTGCGCGACTGACGTTATCTCGTTGTGCTCTCGTATTGCCGACTCTCCCAATTAGCCGGAGCAATCGATTGACGCACGGATAAGGATGAACGATTTTTTTCCCCCTTCTTTCCTTCCATTAATTCGAGATATGTGGATAAACCTAATTTATCCGCTATATTAGTTCCGATATGACAACGTTTATCGAGCTGAGAGTCCCTGGTAGAAAATTTGCGACGATACATTCGGAACTAGTTATAGGCGTTGGTCAGTGCCGTGTCATCCTTGTCTGGCCCTGATCAGTGCCTGGTTTGGGCTGAATGTAACGCTACGGATTTTTTGCAGGTTGCATCAAGGCGAATGTGAAGAGGGAAAAATGCTTTTTCGTTACGATGTTTCAATCTGTCTTCCGCGAGGGAGATGCGACGATTTATCGCGAAAATATTTAGCGCTGATATCGTTACGTCAGCGCGTGGCTCAGGGTTCACAAACATATACGAACGAAGCCTTCTAGCACACGGCGTGTGGTATGCGTCCTCACGACGGCGCGGGACGCGTTGTTGCACCCGCGGTGTCATCGAGCTTGTCCGTCAGTCCGCGCCTTGCTCGCTCGCTGCTGTTGCTGTTGCTGCTGTTGCTGCTGCGCGTCCGCTCGCTCCACGCATGTTCCCTCGCTCGTTCGTTTATTTTCTTTTTCTCTTTCCCCCTTTTTCCTTTATTTTCATCCCTCGACATCGGCTCGCGTGGGCCTGCATCGCGCCTCTCGGCCTCTCTATCCCGGAGCGAAAAATAAATATCGCTTTCTCTCTCTGGCGCCACGGTGAGATTTTCTCCGCTGCCTTCCCTCCCCCCTTCGTCCGTCGTCCCGCGGATGGCTGCCGGCATCCCGACAACGACGATGTCAACGGGTGCAATGTACACGCATTAGTCGCATAATTGCCGCGCGCTCGGGGAGCACGCGGAGAGCCCGCAGAACCGCGCAGCCGCGGCCGCAGCAGCGACCGAGGCCGCGCGCAGCATTGTCCGAGTTCTTATTGCTCCTCGGTATATCGCCGGCCCTCCGAGACGTCGGCGCGCCGCTGCTGCTGCTACTGCAAATACCCGGTTTCTCATACCTAAGCTCTACCTGTGATCCTATTGAAAATAGCTCGAGAAGAATTCGTTAATTGGATCCGGAAAAGTCGAATTCTGCACTGAAAAAAATTAATAGTTGTGATTACCAATATTTTAGTAACTGCAACTAATATTTTGGTAGATCGAACCAATGATTGGTAACCACAACTAATAGTTTTTAGAACATACGTTCGGCCATTTTCATTGGTCCATTAAAAAAAAATAATAATAAAGCAGTGTTGATAAGTCTGCCGGGCGGGAAGTGCCTGTAGTCCATATTAAGTGGGAATAATTGCATCTGATAAGAAGCATTCGACACTTTCCGAAAGAGGAAAATGAGACATGTGTTTTTTTTTGTTTCTATTCGTTTTGACGCCAATGACGAAATGAATAGGCATCGAACTAATAAGGATATCTCGCGCGTTACCCGAGAAACCACTTTAGTCCCGGCTCTCGCCGCTTTACCTAACTCGCTCGTACAGGGCGCGCATGTGCCGAAGAGCGCTCGGCGTGTATTTCCGGCGATGGCTATTTATAAAGTTGAAAAGCGAGTTCGCGAGAGCGAGACGCGGATAATACACGCCGCGGCCACGGGGACGCGGCGTTCCCCGTAGGAAAGTGGCGCGTAACGAGTAGGATCGAACGGAGAGGGCGCACAGTCCGAATCGCGTTCGAAAGGCAACTGCACTCGGGCAAGATTCACTCTTTGTTGTGCGAAGGATTTGTCTGTTTGCGATGACTTGTTGCGTCTATTTGTCTGAGTTACTTTTCCAGCCATTCGGCTGACTAGGTCCGACCGTTCATTTCAACTCTGGTTCGAGAAGAAAACCGTGCAGCTTGGACGGGTCACGCGAAACTAGATCACAATTCCGCCATGATCTTTGACAACTCGACGATCAACGGAATTTATTAATTCGCGGGTCTTCCAATTTTAACCTTCCGTCTCGTCATATCGGGGGTAAGCGGTAGCCGTGGAGCTTCCCACAGAGGCGGCAAGTCTCCGGCAAGTAGCGCGTACGGAGTCGAAGCCCCGAGCCAGAATTAGTTTTGCGACGTTGCCAGGCATCGCGGCGACGGCAAATTTTATGCACGCGCCTCCTCGGCGATCTATAGCCCCGCGCGTATATTTTACAATTCCACCAACTTCCACAACGCGGATTATTAAGTACGAAAGGTTGTAACATCGAAATGTCGGACTCTACAGACATTGCCGCGCACGTCAAATCCTATTTTCTTCTTTTCTCGTTTGTCCGTTCGAAAGAGATAAAATATTCTCGGTGCATCGTTTCGCTTGATTGATTCACCGTTAATTATAGTTACCAGTGCGACTGCGAGTTACAGATATTATTATTATGCTAATTACCTCGTCGACGTTGAGTAATGGGTTGCACTGTGAGGCGCAGCGCAAGTGACCCGCGGTATCTGAAGATGTTGGCGGGGTTTGGTTGATGATGTTGATGTTACTGTTACTGCTGCTGGCTGATGCTGCGGCAGAGACGAGCAGAATTGGGTGGAGCTCTTCGGCCATCAACCTTGGTCGCATGATTCGACTGCAAGCTGCTCTGCTGTTGCAGTCGAAAGCAACACTACAATTCATAGTGTTGCTTTTGGCCCAAGTCAGGCTCTGTTTGGGTTGAAACAGGGATACGACTGTCCTGATCAGGTCCTGACTGGTGCCGCAAATTTTCTACCGAGGTGCCTTAGCAGTGCAAAATCAAATCGCTGAAGAGATCCAAGTAGCACGAAATCAGCGGAATCAGTTGACGAACGAGTCGCAATGAACTCCTGCTCCCCAACTCTTCGAGAATGAGGACGCACGACCGGGAGAAGGATATGCGAGGATATCGACGAAATGAGGCGAACCGCGATACACAGGAGGCGCAGAGGTTTGCAGCCCGCCGCTGGGCGGTCTCGTTGGTCACGGTGAGACGGTGTGCGCGGCTTGTTTAAGGCCCCCGCAGGCCGCAAAAATGATTCTTCCGTGCAACCGCAGACCGTCCTGCGCTCTCGCTGTTTCCTCTCGATTCCTCTATCTCCGTCTGCGTTTTGCTTCTTGCGCGAATTCTCGGAGTATTTACGATATTACGTCTCGAATAATGTGATGCCCGAAGCCGATGGGGCTCTTCTGGTGCGGCATCGGAAACACATTGCATATATGATATAACGCACTCGATGCAGGAGAGGCGAGCATATAGCAACCCTTTGGGCCCGTTGTGCGCGACACACGACGATCATCGGGGCAACGATCGACTCAAGCTACAAGCGTCGACGGTGCTCACGGTAAACGCGAAGAAACCGGGAAGATAAGAAGCTGCGCCATATGTCGGGTGAATTCGCGGATACGAGCCGAGAGAGGATCGGTGCGGTCAATCCACATGGGGAATCGAGATCTCGCCCCCGGGGCCGGGTTGGCGGCTCGTCGAGTGCGCGCGGCCTCCTCTCTGGGACGAAATTCTTGGATGGTTGGTATAACGAAACCACGAGATCGAATTCCACGAGTCTCTTGTCTCAGTCTCTCCCTCTCTTTCTCTCTGTCTCCCTTCCTTGATGCTCATGCTCGTGCTCGGGACGCGCAAATATCGACCGCAAATACGCTATCCTCAATTTTTTGCGATCCCTCCCCGAGGGCCTCGGAACGGATCTTGGGTGAACGATCTGGGTCTACACGACGCGACTGTTTTGCTTCTGCCTCTGAAGAAGAGCATCAGCGAGCCGAGCGGACGATCTCGACGTCTTCGGGCCCTGGCCGCAACCCCCCGGCCAGGAACCGTGAACCAATTCACCTCGAAGCTGCGCAACCGACACGTGGTGAAGTGCGCCATTCGAGCTCAAATTCCGACGGCTCGAAGCTATAAAGATATTTCGTGACGTGGGGAAAAGTTGTCGGATGGACACTGAAAACTGAAAAGGTCCTCGGATTATTTGAGCTGGAATGTCCTGTAAAGATATTTTGCACGTTGTTTGCACGCTGGACGCTGACGCTCGCGGTAATTGACTTCCAATCGGTCTCGCGAGGAGCTTCGAAGGGGCAGATCGGACGATCCCCGGCAGACGCGGCTGAGGCAGGGAAAATCCCGCCGGGCCCCGGCGCGGCGATCGGGTGAGAATGAAGCAATAAAGCCTGTTGGGTCCGCGGATATCGAACCCATCGATCGGACGATCTACATGGCCGAGTCTCGAAGTGGGCCCAGGGTGTTCGTTGGAGCCTTCCGCGCTGCACAGTCGACTTCTGCCACCTGAGTACAGTGATGACTCTCGTAATTCCGTCGACAGTTACTCGCGTCCATCAACATGTCACGAATTTTCGGACTTCTGGAAAGTCGCACCACTGATCTTCTGGTAGAATAAATTTTACGACATTACACTCGACGCTAGTCAGATCCTGGTCGAGGCAGTGTCATCCTCGTCTGGGCTTAAACAGTGCTTGGCTTGGGCCAAATGTAACGCTCCAGATTTTCGACCAGGTTGTTCACACATTCGGATCAGCGGTGCAAATAGGAAACGATTAAACCACTATCAAAGTACAAATTTTAATACGTCGTCGCCGCATTGCATTCATTTCATTCGTGCAGTTACGAAAAGTTGCACTGTATCAATTATAAAACAATGATGCATCCCCTGCTTCGGTATTCACCGCCTCTATCGACGTTGCTGCATCGAAAGAGCCAGCCCGCTTCAAATTTAATGGCTATTTAACGATTTCACCTTCACCGTGCACGAGCCGATCGCCCTCGCCGATTTTCTCGTCCGCCTCTTCGCCGCTCGCTCGCTTCTCTCGTCAATAATTCCCCGAGACCGATCGAGATTGGTCGACTAAAAAATGCATTTTGCTTTCGCTCGAAAACCAATAACAGCAAAGAGGGTCGACATCTGATATTACTTAGCACGACGAGCCGCGCCGGAGAAAGGACGGAGGAACATAGGAAAAATATGATTACAAGGATGATTCGGAACGCTGGTCATATCCTGAGGTTGCCACGGGCACGAAACCTGTTTATAGATGGAACGATCGAACGAACTCCACCAGCGGCAGCAGCAGTAGAAGCAGCAGTAGAAGCAGCAGCAACAGCCAGAATCTTCATCGATCATCCATTGAAATGTAACTCTTGGCATTTCGTAATTAACGACTCCGCTCCACGTCCACTGGCTTCAGGTTGTGTACGACGCTCCTTCGTTCTCAACATCCCCGCCAAATGCAGACTGAACATATTTTAGCATCTACGGCTCGTAAAAAATAATACAGTTTACCACAACAATTATTTTCGGCCTTCGTATTTAGCGTAGTAGGCTAAAAAAAATCACCCAAAAATTGGAATCACGTGTCGAGAGAAAAAAGAGCGTTCGACGTCGCGTAGCATCCGCAAAAACGAGCATCGAACTCGCGGGGTCGAATGAGAGGACCGCGAGCCCCAAAAGTCAAACAGACGACAAAGAAATCGCGAGTAGGTACAGCGCCACGAGTACCATGTACACAACGAACCCTCAGTCCTTAATTCCGCTCCGTCGACCCGTGACACAAGTGTCGCTCAGTCGCACTGCACGCAGTGTATCCTGTCCTCATATTTTTTATTTTTATCCCACATAACTGACGATCAAACCAACGTCCGCAAAATCATGAATTCTTTATCTGCCGATCTCTCGAATCACCGATACTTCAATTGTGTCGTAAAATGTGTCGAGACAAAGCGCAAGGTACTACGTTTTAGGGATATTGTAAGGGAACGTGAAGTGCGACGAGGAGAGCCAGTTATCAGGGTCCGCAGGGCGAAAAAGAAAGAGAAAGCGATCTCGATCGGCATTGTCAGTGCGGTATGAAGTACCACGAGAAAGCCTCGAGAACCACTTCGCTTTCTTCGGGCCGCGATGGATCCTTTTCTCAAGTATCCGCGCGCCCACAGCCGCAGCGTTGGCTACGGCGTGCGGCACGGGGACCATCCGCCTTTCTTTCTCTCCTCTCGTCTTTTATCCCGTCGTCTACCCTCGGCCGCCGAGTGCTCGGGCGGTAGCCGCGGCTACCGCCCGAGCACTCGCGACTAACGCCAGGTCGCTTCTCGCGGGGTCTCGAGGAATTTAATCGCTCGCCGAAAATCCCAGCGAGGCAAACGTGGGGGTCGAGGGTTGTAAACCCGCTGTCCAAATATCGGTCAGTCGCTCGAGTGGCCCCGGGGTCGAGGTATACAATCACCCCGGCAAAGCTTAGCCTCAGTCTCGAGTCTCGCAATAATCATCCGGGCGCACTCGACCTCGATTTCATCCGACTTCCTTTTTTTTTATCCACGCTGATTTTTCTCGTCCGAAATGAGGAACGGATTAAGCTGCGGTAATAGCGGGTAAACGCGGGCAGCGATCAACGATCGGGAAGATCGAGGACCGCGCGAGGCGCCGAAAGAACGCGGCGAGAAACAAAAACCGCGAAACAACGCAGCGGTGGCTGCGTGCGGAATGAAGCACGAGACTCGTCGGCGATGCTCGCGGGCAAAACGCGCCGGAGCCGACGGTCAAAAAACGTCGAGCGAATGAGAAAAGTGCCGTGGCGGTCGCTCTCGCGGTGCGCGCGCGCCAATTAAAATAACTCGCGGCATGCGAGCGCGGCGTAACGGTGAAGAATTTTTTTTTTCTTCAACGTCCGAGTGCAGCTCGCGACCTCTCTCTCTCTCTTTCTCGCCGTCCCGGATCGCCCTGAGACCTCGGGACGTGTGTATCAACCGAATTCGTCCCGGTCGGACGGGGCGCGCAATGTCCGCGTTGGAATACCGAGGCTCCTGAAGCTCCTCCGGTGGAACGACTCGTCGCGATCGGTGAACACACGCGGGGTCAGAAGTCACGAGAATAACACTGAAAAAATTAATAGTTGTGATTACCAATCGTTGGTCAGAGCTACCAATATTTTGGTAGATCGAACCAATGATTGGTAATCACAACTATTCATTTTTCTCAGTGAAATATCGTTAAACGAGACAAGCAGCGTCGTACGTGTGACGAATGACGTGGATAGGACTGATTGCCTCGAAAGTGGCAATTACGAATCGATATCCATTTCTTCCTGTCCGACCGATCGTCGAGAGAAAATTCGGAAGCCGGGCGACACTCGCGCGACGCTTGAACCGCAGAACACTGGGATATCCTGGTGAGACGATAATTCACCGCATTGACGCACGAGAGTCGCCCCTCTGTGTGCTCTGCAATTGCTTCACAAAGTTACTAGTAATAACCCCCGCCCCTTCTCCCCCCCCCCCCCCCTCTCCCAGCTCTTCATCCCCCATCCCCATAGCAGTCATAGTAATAGACGTGTACGGATACGAGAGTTTTCGGGCAAACAGGTACGATCGGAAACGGTCGACGTCGCCCTGCGCTGTAGGGGCTCCCCTCGCCCCTTTCCCTTTTGAAAAAAAACCCTTCGGCAACGCGGTGGGTAATCGATTAATATCAATGGAATTAACGGTGCGAGCCGCCTATCGATATTCCGAAGCCGCTGGAAAGAGATCCAGCCCGAACCTACCTGCACCTCGTGACTCCTACATAGGTGGATTACCGATATATACCCATTGTGCATCTTGTAAAAGCCTCGCACGCCATTCGACAGTTATATGCCTGCGGTTTGATCCCTTCTCCCGCTGACAATCGTCGACAATGGATTGTGTCGCAGGTATAACCCCGACACTCGTAACGAATTGTCAAAATAATATCCGTCTGAGGAGCGACGACTGCGTCAAGTATTGCGTTTTTATTTGGAGCACGTGTTCTCGAAGGCAACGGTGTTTGGTCCCAAACAAACTTGACCCCGTATTTAGCTTTAGCACCAGGGTGGGTATCGGTTCTATCCCTGATACACCCTAATTTTTGGGCACTATTGGAACGCAACAATTGCCTCATGTAAAGTTAGCTCCTTATTCTAGTTATGGTCATTTTTCGTGTGTCGAATTTTCGAATGACGCTGCTGTTTAAATTTCTTGAATTTCCTAGTCTTTCAAATTTCTTCTTCATATCCTAATATTTGGACAGTATTATTTTACCATCGCCAAGTCACAGTACAGAACACAAAAATGTCTCCTACCGACGGAGAATCCGTAGAATCGAACAGCAACGCGTTTTAGATGATGAATGATAACGCTCCTAAATGATCTATGCGGCGGTCGTCAATTATTATCTATCATTGCCCGCGTGACAAGTATATCAACCGTCGTGTACGTCCCGGCGTTAATATGCCATATGCGAAAAGAGTTGCGGGATATTATATCCCGCGGCGAGTTTATCCCGCCGAGCTGGCTAAAATCCATTAATATACATATAGCGCGTGGAATTCATCGCGGCGCAATGGGAAAGAAGCGCGAGGCCCGATGTTCCATATTCATGTTACATTAATAATCCACGGTAATAGAAACAGATGGAAATCGAAAGCGTCCGCTGTAACCCGCGGTAATACCCACTGCGTTTCCGCCGCTGAGCGCATAAATTTACCTCTTTCTCTCTCTCCTCCCCTCGCGTTCATTTTTCGTTTTACCTGCGGTATGTTTTTTTTTCCGCGCGTTTCCATTTCACGCGGCTCGCTCGATATTATTTCGGGGGCTTCTTTTGTCTCGTCGTCGGTCGGCCTTTTTCGTTCTGGTGCGTTTCCGTCCGTCTCTCCCTTCTCATAGAAGAAGAAAAAGAGGCGCGAGACCTCGCCCCATTATTTCCGCATCTAGTCGCGACGATGAAGAGAGGCGCGCGACCCCGCGCGGCGGGTCGATGAAAAATCGCTCGAGCGCTCGGGAGTCAAGAGCCGAGAGGAAAAATTACAACGAGCCGGGGAAAAACATACCCGGCCACTCGCGTGATACTCTCCTCGTGCGGCCGCCCATCGTGAATTGATAGCGCGCAGCGCCGACTCCGCCGCCGAGTGCCCATAAATCGTAAATAATACAACGTAAGTATATTCATCGATCAGAACGAGGAGTCGTGAGCGAGCGATGCGAGATCGAGTCCGAAGGGGGTGAAACGCGCGCGTAAACGGCGCGCCGTAACCTGCCTCGCGCGCGTTTGTTCCTCTATTTTTCACTCCCGTGCGCAGCGCGCAACCCCGGCGAGTCGTTGTCGCGATTCTCGGCGTCGACGAACGACGACAATGAAAACCCACTGAACGACGCCGCGCTCATCAATATCCTCGCGCGGGCCCTCGAGACTTTTTTAGGGTTGCCAGTCATTCGGCGCGCGCGTCGAAAACGAGGCGCGATCGTCAGTCGCGTCGCGTTTTCGCCGTTGACGGGTGAAGTAAAAAGACTCGTGATTTTTTTTTAAATCAGATTTACACTTAAAAAAAAATAAAAAAAAAAAAAAAAAAAAAAAAAAAAAAAAAAAAAAAAAAACTAGTGCCTGATTTGGGTCGAATGTAAAAGAATGCTACAGATTTTCTATCAGGGCTCGGATAGCTAATTTTCTTATCGCACGTTTTAACCTAATCGACGTTGTACACGAGTTTGAATGACCTTGAATCCACTAATCGGCGCCCACGGCTTATCGGACACATCCGAACCGATCGACACTCGATGCCCGCACGAATGGTTAAACGCGCTCTTGTCGCGGTTGTCGCGGCGCATCGAACGAGACTGGTTTATCCCGAATAACACTCGGCGTACGAGCGGAACGATTTCACGGATGTCGGATCATCATTTCGAACTCGCTGCGCCGCTCTCCGCGACCCACGTATTATACCTGTATATAGTATACATGGTATGTATACGTATACATTGCGCGACGAGCGAGAAGTGTCGATCGCGTCAAGATAAACGACCGTCCGGCAGAGGGGAACGCAAACCGGGACACGCACACGCGCGACACATGGACGCGCGCACAGATCGTTGCACCAATTACGTCTGTTGCCGCAGCTCCTTCGGGATGATTCCAGGTATCCGCGGCCGCAGTAGGTTAAATATAATGCACTCGAACTCGCGCGTCCACCTGTCGCATCGTCGCCGCGTCTCTTCGTCGGCTCGTGACGCGTGTTCCAAACGACGACTCGCGTTGACGCACCTTTATCGTCAGATTTTTATCTTCGGACGAGAATGTTGCAAATGTAAGATCGAAAATTACAGAAGTGCGCATGTAAAATGACTCCAAGTACGTTTTTGTTGTGTCTTACGGTTAGCAGACGTCACGCAAGTCCTCCGCGATTTTGAGGGTGGGGATCAAAATAACGAATGGCCAAAAAGCGAATTTCCAAAATAACGAATTTAAAAATGATGGACATCTGAATCTAGAATAAACATCATTATGAAATTTGCTACTTTAGTCATTCGCTATCTTGAACATTCGCTATTTTTACTGCATTTTAATCAAATGTAGGGTAAAAATACCGAATGATCGAAATAACGAATGACTAAAATAGCGAATTCCGTAATGATGATCATTCTAGATTTAGACGTTCGTTAGTTTTTAATTCGCTATTTTAGCCATTCGCTATTTTGGTCATTCGTTATTTTGATCCCCACTCGATTTTGAGGCTACTTTGTGGAAGCGAGATTAGTCCACATGGATCACCGAAGGATCTACGAGAGATCTATCGACTTCTCGACGGATAAGTAACTGCGAGATTCATCGTCAACGGAAGAAACGAAGCCAAGTTCAAAACGAACGACGTCTTGCGAGCCCTGAATTTTTATCTAAAAAATGAAACTGGTCGTCCGAAATCCTTCTCGTGATTACACGCGACACAATAGCGATGGATATCGTCGTGACAAATTTCAGAAACCCCCGCGCCCTTCCAGTGTCCTCTTTCATCTTTTATTTTCATTTTTTTTTGCTTTTACGCAATGTGTCTCGTCGAGGGATGAAGTGAAATGTACTCCCTCGACGAATCCACACCCCTCTCTGCGTGCCTATACGTGTACTCGATCCCTGTGTAGAATGTGTATGTATATATATGTAGGAATCCACGACATAATCGCACGGATGTCCCGCAGGAGAGCATTGAGATATTATATTGAAATGAAAGGAAAAGAGTGTCCTCTATTTCTTGTTTAATTTTTTTTTCGCTCTGTCGAGTCTCTCAGAGAGCGACGGCCACAGAGAGACTGATATCCAAAGCGATTCGAACGGAGAGCGACCGCGACGAGGGGACGCGGTTTGCAATACACAAAAGACACGACCCACCCCGGCGACCGGACTCTGTCCTTTCATTTCTATTTTTCGCGTAATTGCTCGGAATCGCCCGAACCGCTAAATATTCCCGAGGAATCGGAACCAGGAGAGGACAGTCGACAGAGGATTTGTATACCGGGCGTTTTGCGTAAAAAGGACCAGAGTGACCATCGTCATTCGTCACTGGGATCTTATCGACGATATCGACGATATGTTACAAAGGCAAAGGGCAACAAGATTTATTTATTTTTTGTAAGAGTTTTTTTTTACATTTGTAACGAAAGAAGCAACACTTCGGCCCGCTAAGATTCAAGCTGGAATGCCCCATACACTAATCGCATAAGTAGGCGACATTCTATCCGCGGTACCGTATAAAAAAATATATATAGATATAAATTGCACGGGGCATTGCAAAGTGAAGCCTCGCCATTCAAAGTGAAATGGACCGCGCGATCGTTTCTGTCTTCAATATCCACTCGTGTCCGTTTCAAAGGACAATACGTCCTGCAGTGTCTTTGTGCGACGATGGGTCGCGCCCGAGTGGCAGAAACGCGGGGGCTGGGGCGGGGGGAGGGGGGGGGGGCGGAGGGGGTTGAGAAGTAAAGAAGCAGCGGAGGGGGAGAACTGTTGTTGATTACCGGCAAGAAGTACCCGAGGAGCATCTCGGGCGATGCTCGAGGAGAATGAGCGGATGTAAAAGGGACGGAGATTTTTCTGCGCGGCTCGATCGCGTACGAAGCGGTGGAAGCGAGACGGACGAGGACGACGCATAATGGAACCGGGTGTCATCAATCAAGCGCGGCGATGAAAGCCGGTGCGGTCTCGATCCTCGTGCGCGCGACGCGCCATCGGGATGCCCAACGTGATGCCCACCCAAAATATACTGGCGCGATATACCCCGAAGCGCCTCTCTCCGGCGTTTTACTCGCGCGCATTGTTAGGCGACCACGCGAAGCTATGTTGCTTACACCGTGAAAGCATCTCGCTTTTTTGCGCCATAGCGAACGGACGGCTACACGTTTCGTTCGGTCGTGTCGTCTCCGGGTTGACATTGCGTCAACTCAGAGGCAACTCGCGAACTTTTGTCACAGCGGAAAAAAACACTCCTCGAGTCACTCGTGTCGTTCGTTTCCGCCGATCAATCGAAGACGCTCGAATCTCTCGCGTCGAGGAATCTTCGAGTCGTGAGACGTATTCCGGATGGAAATTGGAATTCGCTCGAAAGTCGTCACGACGACCTTTGGATGTGACGAAGTTTGGGATACCGAAAGCTGACGTCCGATCGGACGTTCTGTAATTCGTCTTTGAGATTGATGCCATTCGTCATCCGGTCCGAATCGCCAGACTCGATCGCACGTTGAGCGAATCGCGTCGTCCACGAAATTAAAGGTTTCCAACGTGTCGTGTCCTCTTTTCTGTACGAAGTCTTGTTGACAGCTGAGACGCGATTCGTGAAACGATTCATCGGATCGCGCGACGAGAAGTAACTTCCGCGTTGTTTAATTAACGTCCAGGTCGAAAATAAGACCCGGACGCGGGCGATTCGGGTGCTGGGCGAACAATCGCGTCTCTCCCGCGAGTGAGAGACAGATGTCCGGCGGGTCGAGGAGTAAAAAGGGGCGAAGTTGGCTCGGATCGAGCCAGCCGAGCGCTGGGTTAGCCGGCGAGGAACGAATTAGGTGTCCCGGAGCGCAGACGTCGCCGCTGCCGCGCGGTTTCCGGTTACACGCCGCCGGGGCCTCCCGCACGGACGAGAGATGGATGCGCGGAACATTGATACACGCGCTCGAAGTTTCGGCTGCTTGCTCGCTCGCTCGCGACGCGCGCTTCCCCGAAGGAATGCGCGGTGGCCGAGGAGAGACGAGAGACGCCTGCGGCTCCGGAAATTCAACACCCCGGTGGCGAATACGCACCCCGAGGGGGTTTCTCTTCTCCATCAGCCAACACCAGATCCAGGGAGACGACGACGACGAGAACACGATTCGGCTCGCGCGGGAATTAGGATACGTCCGCGGTCGCGTCCGCTGCGTCTCGTCTCCGACGAATTCTAATTTTACCAGGGAGTCGTGTTATACTCTACGGCTTCGTCTCCGGGAGAGACGCGACATTCTCACTGCAGTCGATCTCATTTCTTGCGCACTTTTGTTCGGTTTAGGGTAGATGTACCATTAGTGGCCACTGTACCTAATGTGGCCATTTTTATTATTTTATACTTCAAATTATTTTTTCCCCACAATTGCACGTGGATTTTTTTAACAAATGCATTTCAGTTAACTGAATTACCTACCCTACAATATTTTTATTCCATTAAATGTTTTGATTTATTCCTTTAAATGTGATGGCCAAAAACGGTACGTCTACCCTATGTCGTGTCTTTCGTTTTGCTTCGTTTAGGTTTCCAGGGAGAGAAAAATCTGGGGCTTGACCTCAGCCTGGTTTGTCAATCAGAGGACATGATGGAAATGTATGGGACTTCTGACACAAACGTTCCGACAAAATTTTGAGAATGCTTCAACAATGTTTACGCCTGAGCCACAGATTTCCAACGAGTCCTCCAATTGATAAACTAGTCTGGGGGCGATCCCCGGATTTTTTTCTTCGTGCGTTAACAGCTTTTTAATTATCCCGACACTCAAACGCTCCGACGTGTCTTTCCCTTCGCTCCGCATCTCCCGGGACTTTTTCCACCTGACCGTCAGGCGTGCAGAGAGCGGCAGCGGCGGCGGCGGCCACTTTCGATTTCACGAGGCTCCTTTCTCTCGCGCGCGGCGCGGGTCTTCCCTCTAGAATTAGCCGTGGCGAACGGCGCCGAAAGATTGCAGGGTTGCGAGTGAAGTGGGATGCACTGGAGAGGAGGGCGAAAGGGTCCGGCGGGTGGAGGGAGGTAGGAGGTGGGGCGGACACACCGAGCAATCCTAAGTGTGGGAAAACCACGAATATCTCTTCCTTCGCGCTCCACGCGACTTTCTACGCACACTCGACGACTCGATGCGTTATATATCGCTTTCCACGTCCATGAGGATCGATCGGCAAGCATAAACCGCCTCAGCCGCGATCGCCGGCGATAAATCGGGTTATTAATACCCGGTGGGCAGTAACCGATACTGCCGATCGCGGCAAAAAGTTGGATGTATCGATCGATCGATCGACGCGAGCTCGCAGTCGATCCTAGAGACAGTCGGAGCGTTTAGTACGCCGGCTCGAAGGACATCGCGCCGTTAAGCGAGCCGCAGTCGTTGCCGATCGACCGGCAGCAGCGATCGATCGAGATCGATAGCACGCGGCCGGTCCCTACATCGTCGTAGGACGACGACGACGACAGCGACGACGATGTGCGGCGACCAACGATTTATTTCTGCGTACCGGTTCCGCCTGTTTCGATATCTCGCGAGACGATGGTCAACGAGCTGATTTGTCCCGGTCGAATCCTCAGTCGCCTTATCGACCGAGCGACAACAACAACTGCCCCGCGGCTCCCGTGCAATAAACGTGACTCACGCTCGCCGATAAATAAATACGCATTTTTTTTCGAAGTGCCAGCAGCGCTAATATCGTCAACGCGATCGCGAGGCGACGAGCGAAATGCCAAGATACCCCCACAAACATGCGCGAGATCCTCGCACTGGTCTTCGCACCTGTCGAGCCTCGACAACGTGACGATTTTTACATATCGTAAAATACGTAAGAAAAAAAAACGAAGAAGAAATAAATAAATAATTTCGCAATTCGATTGTTTATTCATGTCGCTCGCTGAGCCGTGTGCGACGCGCGCGTCCCGCCTGCGGCGTCGCAATTGCGATGTACACGAACGATAATACACGAACCGCTCCGGGTTTCGTTCGATCTTTCGATAAATACACGGTTCGAGTGTATATCGCGCGCAACGAGTCGGCCCCGCGCAGCCGGCCGCAGGTGCACAGCAGCGCCCGGGACTCTTCTCTCGATCGTCGCGTCTCTCCTCGGCCCGAGCGGCCGGCCCGAATGGAACGTACTCTTGCGCTGCTGCTGCTGCTGTTGCTGCCAGCAGCAGCAGCAGCAGCAGCAACAGCAGCAACGGGGGCCGAGACGCGCGCGTTTCGATCTCGCATTGTGATCGAATGATATAATACGAGGCGGCGAACAACCGTGGGAACGTCGAGCGCGAGTCGGGGCCACCTGACGCCACCACCACCGGCGACGACGACGACGACGACGACGATACGCTTTACATTTTGATGCCGATCGCCGCGACCGCGCGGCGCGTCTCACTCTCTCCCCGCCCCGGCTCCACGTCGCTATCTCCGACGGTACTTTTTCTTTCCGCACCTTGAGCGCTCCGAGGACTCGCGTTTTTATCATTTTTTTTGCCTCTTTACTTTCGATTTTTTTTTTGCTTATTCCCACACATACAGATACAAGTGTATGAGCCAGGGAACCGAGGAGGGAAGTGAGCGAGGCGCGACGGTCGATCGCGACTCGAAAATGATATTTTCACGACGATCGATCGCGACACGAAAATTATATCTTCACGACGATCGATCGCGGCTCGAAAATTATATTTTCGCGACGATTGATCGCGACTCGAAAATCATATTTTCGCGACAATCGATCGCGACTCAAAAATTATATTTTCGCGACGATCGATCGCGACTCGACAATTATATTTTCGAGTCGGGATCGAAAGCTGCCACCGCGGTTATCGAGACAGACGGTTTTTCGAAAATAAACGCTGCGGCTCA
Source organism: Itoplectis maculator (assembly GCA_964034905.1). NCBI lineage: Eukaryota > Metazoa > Arthropoda > Insecta > Hymenoptera > Ichneumonidae > Itoplectis > Itoplectis maculator. The sequence continues at coordinate 4,107,666 of OZ035869.1, forward strand.
GGGACTGCCACAAGCGGCGCGCGTAACACGACGCGATTTCCCGACGTGTGTAGGTATATTCGCATCCGAATATCAATTACATCGCGGCGTCGCTCGGGGCTCGAAAAATGTCATTAGAATCAATAACATCGAGTGGGAATTCATTGGCTGGCGTCCCTTGCACAGCCTTCGGGCGCAACCCAAACCACCCCCGTTATTCTTCTCGCTTCTTCTTTTTTTTTCTTTTTTATTTTCGACGTCCCGCACTCCAACGTAACGCGCTGCCGGGCACACGCACAACAATAATATTCCACCCCGTCGATTCGACGCTCGGGGAACTTTTCGCTTCTGTCGTCTCACTCTGGCCGCGTGATCTCTTCCCCGTCGAATGGCGAGTGGTTTTCGTCGCGAGAACGAGAGAGTCGAGGAGGGAACGTCGGGCAGACAGACGGTCTCCCCGGGTATTGTGTGTGTCGCGCGTGTGGAAATATCTCGTCGCAGCGCTGCTGTCGCTGCGCGTCTTCCTCTTCGTCTTCCTCTCGTTTCACCCTTCACCCACTTTTTCACCCTCCGTCCTCTCCGCGGGCGTCAAACTCGGAGACCGAGGCCTCGGCGTCGGTTTCACGGCCCCGCGGTTATTTTACTCCGGTCTATGGCCCGCGGCGCAGACACGAGTCGACACTGCCGCAATATCAGGTGCGTCACGGCGAGACAAATTATTTCTCTTCTTTCTTCCTTTTTATTTTGACGATGTCTTCGTTTCAGCGATATCTTCAGACCGTGAGGAGTCCTTTTTTGCCATTTGTTTCCGGCGACACAATTGGACATCCGTGATACCTGGGAATATTAATTATTGTCATTATTGATAACAATGATAACACACGCGGTGTGGCTTTCAAAGCGAGCTCACCGAATCGTTCGTCCGTCTTCGAATTGATAAACAAGATTTTCCGGTGTGACTGCGTTGGTGACGCGCGTGCTGCAAAAATGTGATAGTATCGATTTACGCGAGCGCCAGTGTCATGCGTTAAAGAGCGCGAAGGAGCGGATCAACGGCGAAACGGATGGAAATAATGCGCCCGGAAAAATGCGAGCGAGAGTGTGACCGAGAAGACGCTGGAAGGATTTGCGCCGACGAAATCCCGCTTTGGGGTGCCGCCGGGTCGAGTCGGCTCCTCGCAATACGAACGACCCCGCGAACGCTCCTACCCCGATCGTTTACTGCGATGCCTTCTGCCACCTTAATTCCGGGGGATAAACCTACGTTCCTACGTCTTGCTTCCCGTCTCCCTCTCTAATGCAGATACTCGCGGGAGTTATTGACGAAATAAATACAAAATTTAACTGCTTTGGAGTAGACAAATGCTGATTAAAAGACATATACACGCAGAGATGCTACTTTTTTTTTTAGTATTTTTAGAAAGAGCTCACAAATTGTCTTACTTAAATTATTAGGAACAAAATCTCCTTGGATAAAATCTGCGATCGTGCCGGTTTCCTAACGACAATCGAAGGCTGAATAAATCGACAACAATTGCTCACGAACTTTTTAAAGGTTGATAGCAGTGTTTTCAGGGGTAGAATATGCGACTTGAGAACGATGGTATAGGTTAAAAGTCGATATTTTGAAAAAAAAATTTCGCGACCCCGATTTGGGCGGTTTTCGGTCCGGCGGCCAGATCTACGATTTCTGATAAACTGTTCGGCCAAAAAATTTTTTTTTCAAAATCAACTAAAAAAGGGTTGTAACCGGTGTTTTCAGGGGTAGAATATGCGACTTGAGAACGATGGTATAGGTTAAAAGTCGATATTTTGAAAAAATAAATTTCGTGACCCCGATTTGGGCGGTTTTCGGCCCGGTGGCCAGATCTACGATTTCTGACAAACTGTTCGGCCAAAAAATTTTTTTTTCAAAATCAACTAAAAAAGGGTTGTAACCAGTGTTTTCAGGGGTAGAATATGCGACTTGAGAACGATGGTATAGGTTAAAAGTCGATATTTTGAAAAAGTAAATTTCGCGACCCCGATTTGGGCGGTTTTCGGTCCGGCGGCCAGATCTACGATTTCTGACAAACTGTTCGGACAAAAAAATTTTTTTTCAAAATCAACTAAAAAAGGGTTGTAACTGGTGTTTTCAGGGGTAGAATATGCGACTTGAGAACGATGGTATAGGTTAAAAGTCGATATTTTGAAAAAATAAATTTCGTGACCCCGATTTGGGCGGTTTTCGGCCCGGTGGCCAGATCTACGATTTCTGACAAGCAAAACGACAAAGTTATATATATATATTTTTTTTTTTTTCAAAAGTAACTGAACAAGGGATTTTTAGTTGCGATTCGCCCTTTTAAAGCTTTACAAGAGTGCAGCAGCGCAAAAGCATCTCGGGCACGCGCGCCAGCGCGTGTGATTAGCCTAGTATTTTTTAAATTCATCGTTACCCAATATTCCACGACGAGAATCCTATGGAACGCGAGTGAATATTGTAAACTACAGATTCATCGTCGATGCGACGAAACAGATTCCTACGGCGTGTCGAGTCTCTCAAGATCTCGAACAGGCGCAGCCCCCGCTGTCTGAATATAAAAGCAACGATAAGCACATTCCCGCGTTCTCCCTTTTCCTCTCCTTCCCTCCTCTCGCTCTGTTATAAGCCGCGAAGAAGCCATAGGAACAGCAGCAGCAGCAGCAGCAGCAACGCGAATTGTTTCCGCTTCTTAAACCCCCGACAAATTTATTATAATAACTATCCTCTTGGACGTCGCTCGCTCGCCCGGGATCCTCGCGTTTCCGGTCGCGCTCGTCCCTCTCTCCCTTATGCGCTCGACAATATCGCGGCTCTCACGCTACCCCGGCGAGTACACGACGACGAGGAGGAAAGAATAAGAAACGACGAGGAGGAAGAATAAGGAACGACGAGCTGAAGAAGGAGAAGGAGGATAAGGAGGGGTTGTTCGGCTTGGAAAAGAGGCGGGAGGGACACGGAGGGAAGAAGAAGCAGCGGCGTGGGGGGCGGGGAGGGGGGAGAAAAAAGGGAGGGATGCTGCCGCCGCGCCGCCCGCTCGAGAAAAAGAGGGTTCGGCTCGACGTGGTATTTACGACGTCATTTCCTCGCTGACTGTCAATAATTTCCCCGGGGAATAAGCGCGGGAACCGACACTCGCGAGTCGCTCTTCTCCAGTCTTCCAGTTATCTCGCTTTGTTTTCCATTCTGGTTTCTTTTTCAATATTCCTTTTTTTTCTTCGTTATCATTTTCCTCCCTCTGTTCTCTCTCGCTCGTTACACGTTTCGCGAGGACTCGCAGTTTAGGTCGTATCACGTGCGCCTCTTCCGTTATCCCTCTCCGCTCCAGCCGCCGACTCCTCCGTTTCGATTAATCCCCCCGTCGCTTCGCTCTTGCCGTTTTGCCTTCGATATTCATCCGCGAGCGGAACGCAGCTGAGAACCGAACGAGAAACCGTTTTAGATGACAAAAAGGAAAGTTATGGATGAGTAAAAATCTTTTGACGAATGTCGAGATCAGAGAAGACGCCTTTGGCCGCGCAAAGGTTTCGGCGGAAGAGCGAAGCAGCGAAATTTAGGGACAAGACCCGTCACTCAAGACGCAAGAACCTAACGAAGCTTCCGCTTTAACTAATTTGCAATCAGCTCTCGCGATTCTTGGTCTGACGTTCGGTCCAGTCTTTGCCACGCGTTTTTGTTACCCCGTTGTGGTCGCTCGATGGGAAAATGCGGTAGCCGACGATGGAAGCGAGGATGAGGAGTCTTATCGTCTTCCCACTCCGTGAAAGACCCGCGAGGTTGGTACTCATGGAAGTTCCCAAGTTCCGTACTCTCGTTACGACCCTGAATATCGCGTCTGAGCTGTCTCGCTCTCTATCTCTCTCTCCATCTGCCTCATTCCTGCAACCCCCGCTTCACGTTTATCCCCTTCCCTCCTTTCACCCCTGGTTTCACCCCGCGGCTTCGTCTTCGTGACCCAGAAGTCTTTAATTTCCACCCCCCTTCCCCATCCTCAACCCACGCCCCCCTCGTCTCGCTCGGCGCTCGGATACCACCGCATCCCCTTTAACTCATTAGAACCAATCAATTATACAGCTCATGGTTACCGAACGCAGAACCGAGGACGCTCGTCCTGCTTTCTCGTCGCCTCGCCACTTTCCTCTCCTTCTCGCTTACCGAGCGCCGTAATTCCCTCGCCACGCTAAGTCACGACCTCCACCCTCGCCTCGTCGCTTAACTTGTGCCGTAAACCATCATCGTCGCGACAATTGGGTCACGCGGAAAAAAATTCCGTTCTGAAACTTCGTTCGCGAGAGTCTCTAAGTCGTCAACGTCGCTGTCTGCAATTGTGGTGGTAACTGCTTCGTCCATCCAAAAGTCTTAGGGGCTGTTTTGGCCATTGTGGATCTGAGCCTCTGAGTTATAGAATTCTTCCGTTTTAGAATTCTGCCTGTCCAATGCCTTCGTCTATCCAACAAATCCAAACGTCCTTACCTGCAACAAAAATTCAAACATCCGTTAAAAAAAGAGTCACCAGAAGAGACACACACAATACAATAGAAATTCCGCTTTCTCCCCCGCATGCATCACCATATTCCGCCATTTCTGGCCATACTGGCGACCCGGCGCCGCCATCTTCCCACTTCCTGACACATCCGCGCGTTATCGTTGATATATATTGTACACAGCTCCCTGTACATAATGCATAATATATAATACATATAGAGCCACCGCAGTGTTAGTGGTAGCATCCGTCTTGCTCCAATTTTATCTCCGTTTCGGTACCTTCTCTCCCTCGTTTTCTGGCGTGTAACAGACAGTCCTCATTTTCCGCATATACACAATATACATAATACACTTTGGGACGAGCCCGAATACACGGGAATCCGGCCATATGCGACGACGGGAAACACGGAGAGACTGGGGAAAAAATGGTGCGTCCCATGTACGCCGCGCCCCGTCACGATTCCTAGAATATTATCTCTCTCCTCTCTCTGCGAGCTTCGTTCCATCTCAGGTTCCGCACCCTCGCGGAAAACCACCCCCAACCCCGCCCGCCAATGCGGACGTGCCTGTGCGGTTTTCTCCTCGCCCGAATCCTTTTTCCACCGAAAAAGCTCTCTCTGCTCGCGCCGCAGTCAGCCAACCCCGGCGAAAGAGAGAGAGAGAGAAAAAAAAACACACGCCAGGATGAAAAGAAGATGGAGGCGAGAGCAGAGCCAGGAGGAAGGAGAACTCGCGAGGCGGGAGCCCCGGGAGGTTCCTATTCCACTCACACGCCGGACGAATTTTTATCAGCCTCGCGTTCTCCGCTCGCGGCGCTCGCTCGGTCCTCCGCTTCCAGTATGGGCGGATGGGCACGCGCGGCGGCAGCGCAGCAGCAGAAGCAGCCGGTATACGAGTTCTCCCTGAGCTTTCAGACTCGTGGAAATTCAATTAATATCACGTTTGTACACTCCGCAGGACGATTTTTTTTACTTTCTCTCTTCCGTCTTTCTTCGCTCTCCTTCTTCACTACTTTCCAGCCTTATTTTTTTTTTTTTTTTTTTTTTTTCATCATCTCTCCACTCTCGATATTACGAAAATATCGAGAGCCGATTGTACGGCGAATCGAGGGAAACGGGATCGAATGCCCACTGACTGCGATTGTTCTAACAAAACTCTGTATTTTTTTTACTCTTTTTTTTTTATTAATTTTCGTTTGGCTGTGTTTGATTAATGATTTTCTAGTTTAATAATGAGATTTGCGTAAAATTCGAATTCTTTTAATGTCGACATTTCCGTAAAATTCGAACTCGTTTAATGATGAAATTTACGTAAAATCCGAACTCGTTTAATGATGAAACTTACGTAAAAACCGAACTCGTTTAATGATGAAATGTACGTAAAATCCGAACTCGTTTAATAATGACATTTGCGTAAAACCGGAACTGCGTGGTTGGTATCGCTGGTTACCACGTTGGATTAGGCAAGTGTTCCTACCGTTTTATATCGGTCGAATATACCTTCAATCCTGCCTTCCGCATTTCCATCCTTCCTTCCCTCCTGCCCCGCAGTCGCTCACTCAGCCGACACGACGACGAACTCGCTCTCGGGGAATCGGCTTTGCGCCGAGTCTCTCCCGCGAGGCGCGCGAGAACGCACGAGCGAAATTCGAAGTAATAGGAAAACTCCGGCGGCGGAAAAGAAGTTCAATCTGGCCCGGCCCTCGGCGCCACCCTCCTCCTCTCCTCGTCCGTCCGTCCGTCCGTCCCCGCCTTCCAGTCAGCCGGGCTTGAAGCTTGGAAAAGCTCTTTTGACTCCTTTGATTCCGAGGCGGTCGCGAACGAGCTTTGGCTCTCTCGCAGCTTTTTCCAGCGAAGCCGCCCCGACTGTTGGTGCTGCTGCCGACGACGCCGCGAGCTCACCCACCGCCTCTCCGAGGGACTCGCCGGCTTCCAGGAGCCACGAGATCTCCTGGCTGGCTGCTCGCTGCATCACTCTCCTCCTCGTTCTCCTCTCCACTCTCGTCTCTCTTAGGTGTCTCGCGCCGCGGTTCCTCGAGACTGCCGAAACTCGCCCCCGAAACTTACCCCCTCCTCTCCGTCATCTTACTTTTAACCCCCGAGACGCGAAACGCCAGCGTCGACCGCGGACGGACTTTAAGGAGAGATCAAAGCCCCCTGAATTCGGCTCAGTCGCTGGCGAACATTTTTTTTTACATTTCATACATTTTTTTTTATGAACCCTTTGGGGTTACACTATTTGGAGACTTAAGCAGTAGTTCCAGGTAAATTTTGGGTCGATTCTACCCAACACTGAGAAAAATTAATAGTTGTGATTACCAATCGTTGGTCAGAGCTACCTTTAGCTATTTTTTAGTAACTGCAACCAATTTTTTGGTAGATGTCACCAATAATTGGTAGCCGAAACTACTGATTTTTTTCAGTGACCATGAAGGGTTAAAAAAAATTACAATCCGCGAACTTTCGATTGTCCGAGATTGACAACGCACTCGTCGACAGAATATTCCTCGGATACTCAGCGTACGGGCAGCTACATCCGGCAGAGGCTCGACGGAAGCGCGGGTAATCGAAGCACTCAAGACTCGGGCGCGAGTAAGAGGAGAGAGGAACGAGAGCTCTGGGGCGGGGGGCGAATGAAAAAGCGAGGGTACGGGAGCGGGTAAAGAAATAATGAAACTCCGTGCCAGGAAGGTGCTCACTTTATATTGACAACGAGTGGCGCGGGAGAAGCGACGGCGTCGGGCTATACCCGGGCGATGCAGTTCCTCATTCTTTACTAGCGCACTCGGTGCCTATATTTACTATATACGCGGAAGGTGGTACACGACCGAATGAGAGGAATAAAAAAGCCGAAAGCGAAGTCGGTGGATGGAGAAAGAGGATGAAATAGATGGATATATATATTTTTATACATAGATATATAGTGTGTGTATACCCATACTGCGCTGTATATGTTATATATATGTATGTAGATATATAAGCGCAGCTCCCATATAGGCGGCCGAGTCCGTCTATCGATTCCGCGCTCCGGTCTTTCGCTCCTCGCCGAGGAGAAGACGAGCTGCGCCGAGAAAAAGACAGACGGCGCTCTCCGACTATAAAGTAGCGCGAGCGCGCGGCGCGAGTAGCGCGCGCCGATTCCGCCTCGCGTCTCGAGTCTCGCAGGAATAAATTTGCGATTGCCGCGGGAGAACGGAAGCGCGGGGAGGGGGGGAGGAGGAGTGAAGGGGGCGAGCGGGCGAAGCGAGGGAGGAAAATAGAGAATGAGAGAGAGGGGAGGAAAAAAGTGGAAGAACTGGAGGAGGAGAAGGAGGTGGAGGTGGAGGAGAGGAAGGAGCGGAGAAATGCGAGAAGATGGAAGAGGAGGCGAACGCGGTGGCGACGACGACCCCGACGACGACGACGACGCGAGGAGCGAAAACTTTCTGGCCCCACAGCCTCGTATTTTTATTTTCCTCGACACTCGCAACGGCTGCGCGACGACGCTTTGTGAAAACTCTTCTCGGACGTTGCGACGATATTTTTTATTTCGCCAGTGACTTATTTCATTTTCCGTCGCGACGCAAAACGTGCGCCGAACGTACGACGGAGTCGCGAGGCTGGTTTATAATGATCTTGGGTGATTCGGCGGATTTTTTTCGTCATCGCCATGACGATTACATTTTTTTTAATGCTCTGCGAACGTCTTTGAGACGGATGGTTTTCAGGAGAAATATTCGGGGGTTGGAATTTCTTTTGCGATTCTGCGTTTCGACGCTTCGCAAATTTTTTCCGAATTTTCGCGACGCGAAGGGAGCTCGAGCTGCGGGGTCATTACCCGTTCCTGATTGGCGAGAATCTTGTTAGCCGTTTCGTTTGAATAATCGCGCCGCTCGCGGGGGTCGAGCTCGCTCGTTTCGCCGCGATTTTTCATGACTCCCGATATCCCCGTGTAATGACGCGTGGAAAGCCTTTCACCCCCTTTTTCTTTTGCCCCTCGTCCGCGTGTTCGCCCTCGCCGCGGTTTTTCCGTCTCGCTCGCTACTTAAGACAATAATAATTTTCGGCGGAACGAACCGCCGCCACCTTCCCCTCCCTCCGCCCCTGGAATTCCCTTTCTTCATCCCTTTATCCATTTTTTTTCTTTTTTTACGTCTTTTCTCCTCGCTTCTTCCCATTTTTACCCCGCTGATCCGATGTTCTCGCTGCTTCGCCCGTGGGTTTTTCCTGTTGTACGGGACACGCAATCGCTCCTCGTTATAACCAAATTCAATTTTATGTTAAATATTCCCGAACAAAAGATTCACGGGCTTCGCCCACTCGCTCGTTTTTTTTTTTTTCCTTCCCTCATTTTTCTCTCTCCGTCTCGCTCGCTCTCGCGCTCGAACTCAATTTATGATTCTCCCATCCGGGAGATTCCGCGAAACCGATCCATTATCCTACCCTCTCGCTCGATCTCGCTCGCTTGGCCCTATATCCGCGTTTTTTTGTCGTCCCCTCTCTCTCTTCTCTTATTTTAATATATAGGCGGAAAAGGAGAACGACAGAGAGGCGTCTCGTACGTCTTCCTGAAATTTACGTACGCGCAACGCGCCAGCAGCGAACCGGGATTAAACAGAGCGACGAAATATCGGGTGGAACGTTTTTTCAGCCACACCCACGTGGAAATATTAAGTATATGCACTGTTAAAAATGTTTGCGGATTTGCATTGCCGGAAATTTTATTCGTCAACTGACATATTCAATTTAATACACTTGCCTAGTAAATCTCAAAATGTTTGTACTGAATTTATTAACCTTCATGTTAAATTCCTCAATTTTTATAGAATTCAGTTGAAAATTCTGTAATTTTACATTTCACTTCCATATCAAATTTAATATACCAGTTTATGTAAAAAGGCGTATTTTACTGGTAACAAAAGCTTATGCATATTTTTAATATAAATATTTTCAAGTGCATGGGACATATTTAATGATATATAATTTATATAAATATATCATACAGACCGAAAATTCTACATCTCGTATATATCTATCATATATCCTCGGATATACAATAAAGATATCGTGGGAATAGTGGGCGGCGAGCGAGTATAAAATCCGGGGAGGGAAAGACGAGAGGAGCTCCAAAGAGGGAAAGAAAAGCCGCGCGAGAGGAGTAAAAAAAGCAACCCCGAGGGTCCGCCATCTTGGAATCGATGTCGATCAAGCGGAAGGAAGGAAGTTCTGCGCAGCGTCGCGGAGGGCGGGCGGACGGGCGGTGTGTGTGCTCGCACACCCCCGCAACCCTCCCTCCCCACCCTGCGGGCTCACCACCCCGAATAAAGTGCACGGGCGAATCTCAGAGTCCGGGAGGGTGGGGGTGGGGGGAGATTCGCGTGCTCGGCAGACACACAGCCGCCTTCACACACATTCCCGGGGATGACTTCGCACACATCCACCCCCGCCCCCTCCTCCCCCGGCCAAGAACCCTCTTCCGCCTTACCACCCCCTCCCCCTCCGAGACTCCCTGTCTGCGTGCGCGAGGAAATGTTTTGATTCGCCCGACGCGGCCGAATCTCGTATGTGGGAGTTCCGCCTCTTCTCCTCGCTATGTTAGTTCAGCGAGGGAGCGACGCAAGACGAGGGAAGAAAAATTGAGTCTTGAGGAAAAAAGGAAATGGCCTTAGCCGCGACGAGATGTGAAATACTCTTTTGGAGTAACAACATTTTTCGCATGTCGCCCAATTTTCCTGAGTAGAAAAAAAATCTGCCATATAATAAAGCTGGGTATTAATTTGCAATTAATTGATTACTAAAAAAAGGTTTTTTTTTCTGAACATGCGAGCAGAAAACTGCGAAAGACGAAGAAACGTGAAATTAGGAATGATGAAAAAAAAAAAAAATGTAACTCGATTGACGATGATAACGAGGGTGAAAATTCGCAGTCTCGATTGGGTTAAAAGTTTCTCGAGGAGCCCGTGAAGTCGGTCAGTGTGCCCCCGGCGTGCGGCAGTAGCAACATGGCGGACCGGCCGGCCGGTTCGGTCGGCCAGCTCGAGCCGAATGTATATAACATCGCGCGGCGGGCAGACCAGACGGGTGAGCAAGAGAGAAAGAGAGATAGTGAGAGAGTTGAATGGCTCGTGACCTTGGCCCCCCGAGGCGCGCCGTGGCCTGGGGTTGGCGAGGTAATTAAATGCCACGGACGAGGTCGTGCCCGCCGCTATAACTCGAGAGCGGAAGCGCCGCCGCGAGCGCGCGAGCGGCACTTCTCGCTGCAACCCCCACGACCCCCGCGCGCTCCACTGTGCGTGGATAGAGCTGCGAGGGGTATCCCGAGGCCCGGGGGTAGGGGGGAGGAGGGGGGGGGGGGGATGAGACTAATTGCCGATGCAAGGAGAGGCCACCCCTCGCGCGCGTCTCGCTGCCACCCCGGAATCTTCCGCGCGTTCGGGGTGCTCAATTCTCGGATCGCGATCGTCTCGCGACGTTATTTGTGACATCTGACAATTAAAAAATATTTTTTATTCAAGCATTCAGTGCTCCTGTTTCACTGCTCAGGATCAGAGAGAAGGAATTCGGAAATATCTTCGCTGTGAATATATATAACTCAGTGATATTGTGATCTTGAAATTTTTATAAAATTAATTTAAGTTGCAATCAACGCTGTTTTCCAATGGGATTGTCGATCGTGTCATTGAGAAAATTAAAATTTGTGCAAATAGCGAATCCAAAGAGAGTTGGGGGAATTGTGAGGTGGAAGCGAAGAGACGAGAACCACTGGCCCGGAAGTAGACCAGTTACAAATTAGCATCCAAGCTTTGCCCTTGGCTCGTCGGCGGAATCCCTCAACCCCCCCCCCCCCCCCCCCCTTCGCCCCTTACTCCAGTCGTGGAGTTGCTCTCTCGCTCGCGTTTTTCCTCCTCTCGTTGCCCGTTGTCCCACTCCGTCTGGCGCGACGCGAGCGAGCCGGGGCAAAGCCATCGGCCTGACCCACCCTCTTCCTCCTCCTCCTCGTTCCCATTCTCTCGCTCTCTGGGTTATTAAAGGAAGCCGCCTTTGAGGTCAGGTCGCGCGCGGGGGTTTAGGTCATGGCATTGCGGGTGGTTGCCCTCCCGGTGTCGGCCCCGACGACGACGACGACGGCGACGCGGTCGCGTCGACTCGGGGCGGAGAATAATGAGCGGCGAGCGAACTTAAGCGAAAGTACTTTTTTGCCGGGGGAATAAAAAATCCGCCGGCCTTCGTCCGGACCCGCGGTCGTCGCCTTCCTCCCCTCCTCGTTTCCCTCAGGTTGTCGTCGTGTAGCGGTAAACACGTCTCTTTCGTTGACCGAGTCAACGACCTGGTCAACGAAATTTAATTTATTTAATTTATTTAATTTAATTGAAAAAATTAGCACTGCGTTAAAAATGTACGTTACACTGAGAAAAATTAGTAGTTGCCATTACCAATCATTGGTTCGATCTACCAAAATATTGGTTGCAGTTACTAAAATATTGGTAGCTCTGCCCAACGATTGGTAATCACAACTATTATTTTTTTTCAGTGTATCTCCGTCGAAGACGAGGAGAAGCTGGAGGAAAAAAAATATGGGAAAAATCAGTGGTCCTTGTTTCGAAAAGAAGAGTGTCAGGTCTACAAGATGGAACGACGGTTGTTCTCCGGATAAAGCTGGCGCACGCGCGCTCGCGGCTCGTGGGGTGTCTTCCATTCATTACTGCCGGTTACCCTTAATGGAATCTTCGTGTACTCATCTTTCCACGGTTGTCCTTGGTCGTCGTCGTCGTCGTCGTCGTCGTCGTCGTCGTCGTCGTCGTCGTCGTCGTCGTCGTCGTCGTCGTCGTCGTCGGTGGTATCGTAATCGCCGGGGGTCGCTATACCACGCGTCCGCTAATATCTGTTGTTGCGCGGCTGCAACAACAAGTCGTTTGTAGCGACCCAAGTATTCACGGCTCCCCGCGCGTCCCCTCGTCGTCCATCTTCGTCTTTCCTCGTCCTTGCTCGCCCTTCTCGTTTACCCTCGTTCATCCTCTTCTTTTCTCGACCTTCCTCGTCTTGCCTTGTTCCTCTCGTTCCTCCTCGTTCCTCCTCGGCCCTCCTCGGCCTTTCTCGTCCCGACTCGTTTATTTTCGTCCCTCCTCATCCCTCCTCGTCTGCGTCATAACACTGCAGGGTGCGAAGCTCGATTCCACAACGCCGACCCTCACGCTTTATTTTTTTTTTTTTTTTTTTTTTTTTTTTTTTTTTTTCATCCCTCAATTATTCTCAAAGCTCCGGTTAGCAGTAAATTTTCCTCCAACATTCAGATAGTTCTACAGGCTCAACTTTTTTTTTTCTCTAAAAAAAACTGCGGTCCCATTCAGGGTCGAAATGGTCACTGCGAATCGGTCCGTGTTTCCCCGATTCGCGTATCAGTCGCCTGGTCCATATTCGCCACTTTTAACCTCCGTCACTGGGACAGATTCCACAAGTGCGGGGGACGAATGTCACGCATTGTCGTTCAAGCTGTCGCAAGACTCCATATCGAGAACCTATTGACAATGCGGTTCGCAGAGTCCTTCATTTTAATCTACCGCCATCTGGACGAACCGTCGCGGCACTGTCTTTCTGTCTTTCGCTGCATCAGCTGCGTATCCGCACAGGCCGGCCCGGTGCTCGTTACAACGCCGGGGTAATTCCAAAGGGTTCGTACTCGAGAAACGTTCAATTATCGCGACGTAAATACAGAGAGATGGTTATTTAAACAATAGTTACACGGAACGCGCGCCATTCGTATGCGGGAATGACTAACGATGTAATGACACATCGCTCGCTACACTATGTTCGCTCCCGCTGCTGCTGCTGCTGCTGCTAGCGATGGAGTGTCCCACTCTTTCTGCATCGCGACGTTACGTCTAATCATATATCTGTGAAGAGGATATTAAAGCAAACACGCCTCACGGTTCGTGTGCTGGGAGTAATAATTAAAAGTGCATCAGCGTATCGCCCGTGTATATCTGGTTCTAGCTCGAGTCTCACAAATTATCGTCCAGCACTCTATATGCCACACCGGACGTTTCGGCTCAAGTCGACATGGGTGTCCGGTGTTTGACACTATTTTTTTACTTTTTAATACAAACCTTTTCGAGGGACGGATTTATTTTTTTTATTTTTTTTATTTATTGATTCACATAGAGAGTAACGATCGCATCATCGACGAGATAATTTAGAGGGTTTTCAAGTGTCCCGTCGGTCCGAGGCATTTTTTTTTATATATACCTTTTCGAGGGAGAGATTTATTTTATTTTTCATTTTTTTATTTAATTTAATTTTAATTTAGAGGGTTTTTAAGTGTCCCGTCGGCCAGAAGCAAAAAACGCCGTCCACGAAGACGAAGATCCGTTCGTAAATGTCGCGAAGCTTAGGTAAAACGCAAGGCAGCATCTACCATCGATCGAGCTGGATGACTGACTGGGCCCGAGTGAATCCAGCGTCGAACGCGCGAGGGAGAGACGCGAGAACATTATACTTGACGCAAGGGCGAGCCATAGGCATCAGCCCATAGGCAAGGGTTGATGAGGCCAGGTATACCCATTATCTCCGGTGTCGCGTCGTTCCGCAACGCTCGTCCGGTTTCGTTAACGATATTTGCGCCGAGGGGGAAACGACGGCGCGACCTTCGTCGTCTCTCGCCGGGGTTTTTAATTTATTCCCGAAGTCGTGAGCAGCCATCGGAGTAACGTGAGAACCGAACGGATGAGAGAGAAAGACAACGACGACGGCACTCATCGCGACCCGACCTCTCGTCGACGCATCTGCCGCGCATAAGTAACACGCGGAATCGCTGTGACGTTTTTTTTTTCTCGTCGTATGTAAATTATATTTTCGGGAAGCGGTCGCGAGGGATGGAAGGAAAATGCGAGATCGGAAGTGGAATCGTGAGAGGGTTGAAGCGATGGGTTTGTCGCAAGAAGATCTAAGGTAAATCGCAATTAAAAACCCCTTTTTTAGTTGATTTTGAAAAAAAAAATTGTTGGCCGAACAGTTTGTCAAAAATCGTAGATCTGGCCCCCGGGCCGAAAACCGCCCAAATCGGGGTCACGAAATTTATATTTTCAAAATATCGACTTGTAACCTATACCATCGTTCTCAAGTCGCATATTCTACCCCTGAAAACACCGGTTACAACCCTTTTTTAGTTGATTTTGAAAAAAAAAAATTTTTGGCCGAACAGTTCGTCAAAAATCGTAGATCTGGCCCCCGGGCCGAAAACCGCCCAAATCGGGGTCACGAAATTTATTTTTTGAAAATATCGACTTTTAACCTATACCATCGTTCTCAAGTCGCATATTCTACCCCTGAAAACACCGGTTACAACCCTTTTTTAGTTGATTTTAAAAAAATACGATATTTGACAGAACTGTCAAAGTTATCAAGGACAAATGAACCTGGACTCAGTCTGAGAGTCCCAGCCAATCACAGCTCGAATAGTTTGCTAACAATGCTTTCCGTTCCTCATGAACTTTTTAAAAGAGGGATACAAACACGAGGGGGTAATTCGAGGAGCTACGTCGAGTTCGGTCAAAACAGCCGTTCGACTGTACAGTCGAATGTCTGTTTTCTCGGCGAACGCGCGCGACGCTATCGCCTCGCGTGTTTGTCTTCCGGAGAAGAACACGGAGCCTCGTCGTCGTCGGTTGCCGGCAGTGCAAATAGTCTTTTCGCGAAGCGAAGGAAAATACACGTGTCCGGCGAGAGAGGCGGAAACGTCTTGAAAGGGAAGAGAGAAATCCCGGAGAATCTGCGAAGGAGGCGGGAGTGGGTGCGATGTAAAATGAAAATGGTACCTTCGGCGCGGATCCTTCTGGAGATAACGACAAACATTGGAGGCGCGAGGTACGTAACCGCTGCGACTGTGTGTTTGTCGGTCGTGTTTGCACGGGGCCCCGTGCATAGATCTCCCACTCGTGTATGGGAATATAATAACGATGTTAAAAAAAAATAAAATAAAAAATAAAAAAAACGCCAACGTGTGTCAAGGTAAACAAGGAGCGACTGGCGGTCTGTGCTGCGGTCCACGAGCAAAGGTCCAAGGTACATAGACGCGAGACGAGAAGGCCAGAAGGGGGGGAAGCACCATAGACGCGCGTCTCGTTCGAACCCTTCGCTCTTTGAAGACCCCCGGACTCGCGCGCCATCCTCGCCAGAACAAATTTGTACACGGGCGTGTAAAAAAGTCGACTCCCGAAACGCGACACCGAGGCGCGTCCGTGGATATATACACCACGTGCGGGGCGCGTAATGCACGACGACCTTCAATTAAGACCGCGCGCGACTCGATCAGGGATCCGAAAAACACGTCGGATACGAGACAAATGTAGATTGTTCGATCGTGCACACAAACGAAGGGGCGAGACGTGATGAGTCCAATATACAGGACGTTTCACGCCAAGTCGACCTCGACGCTATAGTCACTTTTTACCTCGGCGAAAAATTCTTGAATTAATTTTTTTTATACCCGACAGAACATCGATTTTTTCGATGGAGAAATATTTTGCTGCTATTAGCCAAAATTTTTGATAAAATGAATTTTCCCCGGTGGAAAATTGATTGATTTTCTCATCCCAATGGAATAATTTCTCGTCATCGATATTTTTGTCGATGGCGAGAAAAATATTTCTAAGACTTGTCAAGCCGCAGACGCGACGTTGTCGGTGGCTGCAACGTAGGTAGCCAAAGTTTCTGATACAATGGACTCTCGGAGCGACCACTCGATTTGCCCGGTCGAACGGGTCTCCCGTGGACTTCCGGGTAGGCGTTTACGAGGCAGCGGCGGCCGGTTCTGCGTTACGTGCGCTCCGTCGTTCTCACACGCGCCGTGTACGGCGCGCGAGGCAGGCGAACGCAACAACGCGCTGCGGCACACAGCATCGCGCTGCGCGTTATCCCTCGGCACACCCATGTCAGAGTTCAAATGGGCGAACAAATTGCGACTCGCAGCGGCCGCGAGCGGTATATCACCGCGGGCAAATATCGCCGCGGTTAATCGACCGGCTCTAGGGTCAATCTCCGGGGCCCCGGGGCTTCCGTTATCCCCCCCCCCCGCGAGCCGATAACTCGCGAATATTCGCGAAAATTCAGCCACCGAGCAAACGTCAGTTATTCGAAGCTTTTGACGAAAAACTCGTTTAACGCTGATGATTCAATTGTAACCCTGTGTATGACGTCCTCGATCGGGTCGACTGTTTCGTCGAGCTTATGTGTCAATCAGATAAGCAGATGCACCGAGAAAAAAGTTTCATTGATTCAATGAAATTTCATTTAAATTTTAATTAGCCGGCGTATGACGAACATTGCGATTTTTAACGAGAGAAAAAAAATCGATTTTACGAAGCTTTCAAAACCCTATCCGATGGGAAATTTCCCGCTGATTCTAAAAACCATGAATGTTTGCCCGAAAAATCGAAAATTCGAGCAGAAAACTGCAAAAATTATTTTTTACTTTTTTCGAATTTTGACACTTCAGTAAAATCTATGTAATTTTTCTTTGGTTCGATGAAATCTGGATTTTCTTTTTGCGTTCGAAAGAAGACCCTTCAACGAAGAGAATGTTGCAAGGCGGAACACGATATCTCGATTTTTCAATCTTTCGCAGATTTTCAAAGTTGATCCTAAAAAATCGCAAATTTTTAGAAGGAAAATTTTTTGTTTTTTCTATTTCGCTAAATTTCAAAACCCTATTCGATGGGAATTTTCCCGCAGATTCCAAAAATCACGGATCTTTGCCCGAAAAATAAAAAATTCGAGGTGAATTTTTTTATCTCGATGCACGAAGATAATAACGCGACTTGCGATACGCTGCATTTCGCGTGTGTTTCATCTCCTCGCACGTCGCTCGTTGCACCGGTAGCCGCGCACGTCGATGCACGTCGACCAACGGGATCGCTCGGAAAATCGGCCAATGAACCGTGAGATTTCCGGCCGTGCGCTCGTCGTCGTCGCCGACGTGTATCGTCGTTTCGCCGTATTTTCTCGTGCGCGCGAATCCGAGTATGTTGATTTTTTTCTTCCACGGGGCTGAATAAAAAGTGCCGAAGGGTCTCGAAGCGCGCGCGCGGCGTCGACGGGGTCGAAGATCAAAAGTCGAGGGATGAACTCGGGATCGAGTCGACTACGACGTCGATTCCAGCGAGACGTCGATCGGCCGCTGGGGGGGTCAGAGTCCCGCCCGAGCGACGTCGTCTCCGGGGTCGAGCGCATAGAGGCTGCGCGATCTCATCGAGAGAGTCTCCGGCACCGTTACGTTGTGTTCGCGGTCCGAGAGCTGCGCGCGCGCGACGCTTCGAGCGCGCCGAGAGTGTAATCCCGTCGCCGATAGACGCGATATTTATCCGGTTAAATTACCGTATCGCTATTTATAACCCGATGGCCTGTTTAACCGTCGCGTAATTGAGCTACGAAGTCGGTAAATCGACTTGTCGATAAGATCGATCCCTCGTTTACCGACGAAACACCTATTAACGAGGGAAGAAAATGCCACAGATGCTAAAAGTAGTAAATCCTTGATAAATTTATAACGAAAATCCGGTATGGACAAAGTTTTATGTTTGAGTGGAAAAAGGATTGTGGGGTGGGTTCTGCGGTGGGGGAGGGGGTGGAGAGGGGGTAGCAGC
Organism: Itoplectis maculator; assembly: GCA_964034905.1. Classification (NCBI taxonomy): domain Eukaryota; kingdom Metazoa; phylum Arthropoda; class Insecta; order Hymenoptera; family Ichneumonidae; genus Itoplectis; species Itoplectis maculator. Next base: position 4,125,767 of record OZ035869.1, read on the forward strand.
CGCCGCCGCATAACCCATAATGTGCTGACGCCGTGGCTCATCCTCTTTCGAGGCCACTCCGACCGAACTCGTCTCCCTTTCGAGTTTCGTCGCGCCCCCTCGAGTCAGGAAGTCTAGGGTCTTGCGGCTCGGCTCGACTCTTCGCCGGCTCGGCTCACGCGCGAGGGCCAAGCGTCAACGGAGAAAAAGGGCTCGACTTCTCGAGGCCTGAATAGGCGCGCGTCGAGTCCGCCGGAGTTATAAAAGGAAACGCGACGGAAGGAACGAAGGGAGCGGATGACGAGCGATTCTGTGTATATGTCTGTGTGTCTGTCTCTGTGTGTAATAATAAAAGGTGAAGTGTCACGACGATCACAGTTGTCTTAACAGCGGCGCAAGTTTCAAACCGACGGAAATTATGACTATCGACAGACTTAATATCTACGGTTAATATTAGTTGATTCATAACTACGGTTAATATTATATAACTTCGATTAATAATTACATTAATAATTAATATTCAATAACTTCGATTAATAATTACAGTTAATATTAGTCTTCACTTTATGCAGAATATTTAAGCTCTTCCGACTGACGTCAGCAGCAGTCATAAATATTTTGCTGTACCACTGGTTGTATTTGTTTTTTTTTTCTTGCTGGAGTCAATCTCAGGCGAAGGTTTTACATTTTTGGTGCGGCGACTGAAAAAACGATGTTACAGCAGCAGAAGCAGCGGCTGAGAGCGTCGAGTGTGGAAAATGAGATCGAGACGAGAAAAGAAGGCGGTCTGATGTTTCTCTCGCGACGACGACGACGACATCGTCGTCGTCGTCGTCGAGGCCCCGCAGTCTGTGTGCATCGAGCCGCGAGAGCCGCAAAGCTCCGCGGAGTGGAGGGAGATCGAGTAAGCGCGAAGAGTGAAACCAAAGCAAAAGAGACCAGGAGCAGCGGCAGCGGCGAGTTACTTTCATGTCCCGACGCGACAAAGTGGCGGTAATGGCGCGGTCGGCTATAAAACAAATTAATCTCGTTAGGCGGAAGCGACTGCGCGTCTGGCTTCGACCTTCCGCACCTTTGCGAGCTTCTGCCGCCTACTCTTCTCCCGCCCGTTTGCCCGCGCGCCTCCGATCAACTTAGCGCGCCCCGCGTGCTTTGGCGACTCTCGGCTGCGGCGCCCTCGAGACGTTTTCTCACCGTTGACGCCCGCTGCGCGCTTCTCTCGCCTTTCGCTGGTTATTTAACGCTCGGCCACTTTTTTGCCGCCGTTTAAACTCACAGCGGTCAATGCGAAAAAGCCGAGTCTGATGGCCGGAAAGTCAAATGAAATTTCTCTGAGGGATTCAACACTGAGAAAAATTAATAGTTGTGATTACCAATTGTTGGTCAGAGCTACCAATATTTTGGTAGATCGAACCAATGATTGGTAATCGTTACTACTGATTTTTTTCAGTGAAAGATATTTTATTGGAGTCAATGAAAAAAAATAAAATAAAATAAATACATAAATTAAAAAATATACAAAATAAATAAAAAATAAAAAGATGCAACACCTATTTCCTGGAAACAATGAAATTTTTCTCTCGTTGTACACAAAAGTTGTCTCGAAGCGAGAGACGAGACGACGGTCGAGCTTACACAGAGCGCCGGTTCGACCGCGGAGACGTTTTCTCGCCGCGGGGACGCGCGCATGCGCCCGCGAGGGCGTCAATACGCGCGCGGGGATCACTCGCCGCGCGGCAGCATCACGCTGCTACCCTTTCTCGAGTCCTTTGTCGCCGCTTCGCGCGGCAGCGGCGGCCACGCGCAAATGCGAACCTGCATTTTCGCCACCGCCTCGCGACGAGAAACTCTTATCGCGTATCGCGCGACTCACATTATTTTTTCAAGGTCGCTCGCAAAAGTTTTTTTTTTTTCAAAATATGAATGCAACTAAGAAAAAAAATGTATTGTACAATTTTCCGGTCGAACCAAAAAATGTTGCAACAGCAGAAAAAATTGCCCGAGTCGTTCTGGGCTCGTCGCAAAGCGGGGAAAAAGAGCGTCTTGTGTTTTTGCACGTCGCGAGCAGAAAGGAAAGGACGATCCGTATGCCCCGGGCCATCCGCTCTGCGTTAGTTGGAGCGAACTCGCGGATTCCAATTTTGCGGAGCCCGCGCCGACCGGCGCCGCACGCGGAAAGTCGCGCTCGCTCATCCGGAGACAGAGAGCTACGCAGCAGCCTGGAATACACCCGACTTGCCCTCTGCCAATGTCTTTTTTTAAGCGAAAAAAAAACTCAGAGAAAACGAAGCACCAAACAAGACTCTCGCATTTTTCTCTCCCTTTTTTTCGTTCGGGAGATAAGGGCCTCACCCTCGGCGAGACAACGCCGCACGAGAAAAGTACTCTCGCCGCGGTTTTTGTGGCGTCCGCGCGCGATCCGCATTTTCTTCTTCCCGTTTTCTCTGCGACACACTCGTTCGACTTTCCGAGTGTTTTCAATCTGAGCGCGAGAGCAATTTGAACGCTGTGCAAATGTTTATTTTCTATTTTTTTTATTTTTATTTTTTTGTTCATCCGACTCGGTGACAGAAATGTGACTGCGTAGGGTTGAAAAATAGACAAATCACAATTCAATTATAATGATAAAATAATAGAAAAATTATAATTCTCCGTGATTCGTCGAATGATAATTGTAGAGTTTGAAAGTGACTGCGTTATTCCAATGGCTATTTTTATTTGACTGCGCAGGGTTAAAAAATAGACAAATCACGATTCAATTATTACGATAAAATAATAGAAAAATTATAATTCTCCGTGATGCGTCGAATAATAATTGCGGGGTTCGAAAGTGACTGCGTTATTCCAATGGCTATTTTTATTTGACTGCGCAGGGTTAAAAAATAGACAAATCACGATTCAATTATTACAATAAAATAATAGAAAAATTATAATTCTCCGTGATGCGTCGAATAATAATTGCGGGGTTCGAAAAGTGACCGCGTTATTCCAATGGCTCTATTTTTATTCAAGCAGCGTGATCTCCACAGGGACGTCACTCGAACAATCGCTGCGCCGTTGGTGCTGGGCGCAAAAACACAACGTGTCATAACCGTCCAATCTAGCCGCGCGACTGCTTTAAAATTTGCCAACGCCTCGACGTTGCTTTAAAATATAAATGGGCGACGCGCGACGCGCGGAGAGAGAGCGAGAGCTTCGCCGCTGACAACGCGCTCCACTTTCGTATTCATGCGAAAGTTTCCCGGTCGCCTCGTTAACTTTACATAAGGCCGCCGCGCGCGGCGCCGCGGCGAGCCGCTTGCAAATTCGGGGGCTCGCTCCACGACGATGACCGAAAACCCCGCACGCTCGGAGCGTCCTCTCGGTCCGTCCGCCTGCGGTGTGGGCGGCGTTCCTTGCCCCAAGTCGCGCATTTCCAGCACGTGGGTGGATGATGCGCGACGTACGGAATACACGTCGCGATGATGTCGTCCTCTCTCTGCTGCTCTCCGCGCGAGCTGCCCTGGCAACCGCCGACGCGATCCGTAGTGTCCTGGGATCAGCGGCGGACGAACCTGGGTGCGATATGGGCGAATATGGACCACCTAAGTGGATTTTTAATAATTTAATTCTTCGATTAACGTTTAATTTCAAACGAGACGGAGAATCAAGTAATTATTATCATTGAATTACTGACAAAAATCGTGGCTGCCCACACTGAGAAAAATTAATAGTTGTGATTACCAATCGTTGGTCAGAGCTACCGTTATTTTAGTAACTGCAACCGATATTTTGGTAGATCTAACCAATGATTGGTAACCGCAACTACTGATTTTGTTCAGTGCAACAGAATTTTAGTTAACCAATCAACGAATCTCAAAAACAAATTTTCCTGCTTTTGTTATCATCAAAGAAGATTTTGCAAATTTTACGAAAACGATTTATTTTTTTCGCAAAAATCCATAGGCTTGTAAAAAAAATGTACGGGTTTTGAGGGAGATTTGACAATTTTTCGTAATGACTGCTGCAGCGCTATCAAATCAAATTCGTGACGACAATTCTAGACGGCAAATTGAATGTCGCGCGCATTAATAATGTTAAATTTGTCTCGGCGGATTCCACGCCCTCGCGTAACAAGGGCCTTTGGATTTGTTGCGTTCCTTCTTTCGTTTTTTTTTTCTTTTTTGTTCTTTTTTTCATCCCGCAAGCAGAAGTTTATCCGATGGTCGACATCCCCGTAAAGTAAATACTAACAGCGTTCGCGCGGGGCTGGCGAGAGGGCAGCCACTGAGGGGGGAGGGGGGGGGGGACAGGGGGGTGTCGGGGACCGAGAGAAAGCGGCAGTCGGGGAGGGTGAGAGCTCTGGGCTCTCCGGCCTCACAGAGGCAGGAACTTTTTAAGCAAATTAATCAATATCCGCGAGCGCCACGCAACCGGGGAAGTTTACGCGCGTGGAGCGCCGAGCGAGGGAAAAAAAAACCCGTGGGGGGGTCGAGGGGGGGAAGAGGAAAAGCGTTCCGGCGAGGCGAACATCCGTCCTGCCGTCTAATTTCTTTAAAGTAGTTTGGCAATTTATTATTTTCCAATTTTTCCAAGCAGAGAAGCCACCGAGAGCGAACAGAAGCCATTGCGAGGACAAACTTTCAGGCTGCTGCTGCTGCTGCCGTTGCCGCCGCTGCTGATGCTGCCGGTCGCCGCACTATTTTTATGGCTTTATCCATCCAATTCTCACGTCGTCCCCAGAGTGTAAAAAATATTGTTGTTTTTTTTTCTCTCTCCAAGTTTTCGCAGTCGAGTTACGACGACGAAGGACAGAGTTTTGTGTATCACGCGCGGCTGGTAATTTTTTCGTGGTCACCGACGGAAGGGCGCGTTTCTCGTTATTTTCACACGGAAAGCGAAAATTTTTTTAATCGTCTTGATTTTTTTTTTAATTTTCGGAACCTCGAAAAATATTGAAATAAAAAGAAATAAAATGTAATTCGAATCTCAAAACCGGAAATAAAAGAAGTGCCGACATGTGCTTTTCGTTCTTTTGACAATTTCGCGTTTCCGGTTCCGGGCGGAGGACCGAATTTTCCGCGACGCGCAGAGGCAGCGACGCAAATTGCGGCATCAGGCGCCGTGACCGGAACCGTGAAATAAACAGATCCGAAAGAGTCTTTTTTCTCTTTCTCTTTCTCTTTCTCTCTTTCTCCCTCTCTCCGTTGTCGTTACGAAAAGCCGAGCAGAAGGAGAATTGCTCGGTGGCGCGGAGAAATTTGCATAATGGTTCGGAAATCTCTCGTCGCTATCGGGGACGACGACGAAGCCGCGCGATGAGAGCCGCGGTGTATCGCTTTTCTTCCTCGTTTCTCGCGGCTCCTTTGGCGACGACTCCGCTCGGCTTTCGCTCTGCGAGAGTCGTCGTAGTTCGTTTCGCGATGTTCAGGCGCGCGTGCGGCGCTCGCAACACTCGACACTCGTCGACCGCGGTCGACGAGTGCTGAAGCGCGTGCATCGTCGACGCTAACGAGAACGCGGCGCAAATAATCGTAGCCCGTACAATGCCCCCCTTTTTCCCTCCCAACTCCCACCCCAAGTGTCTCGATTGCACGAGGATCGCGCACCTGTACACGGAGAAAACGAGGGTCTTATGGTGTAGCATTTAGTACCAGAATTTGCATGCTCAGTGCCTGACCATCGCAGCAATTAAAAACCTGTTTGGATTTTTTCGCAATTATTACATCGTCACATAGTAAAATCTGCCACAATTTTTGTATCTATAAGCAGAGGACAAATTGAGCGCGTAGGAAAAATTGTCTCTATTTCAATAATTATTTCCAAGCTAATAGCATATTTCAAATGAGTATAGAATTCATTGTTCGCCACCCGAGCCACGTTTTTTCAGTGCACCTATATCGAAATCAGAGCAGTTGTTTCGCGACGATTTTCTGAGCTCTCGGCAAACCTTTTTTCAAAATTCGGGAGCCTCGAGTATTAATCACGAGGCAAGAGAGACGCCATAGATTAGTCTACGCTAACCTGGAAGCATCCTACAATCCGAGCGTACTATAATCGTTCGTACTTGGAAAAAAGAAAAGGATATTCCCACGTAACCAGAGCCGAGTTTCGACGATTACACCGACGGTAAATCGGAGCAATTGCGCGTGCACAATTAGCATTGTGCATCAAACATTGTGCACTCGCTAGGCATGTAACATAGGAAGGAGTACCCCCCCCCCCCCCCTCCCCCCGTACAGGGGGGAGTTTAATTAGCTAGAGAAATTTCGTTTCCGCGTAATCTCTCAATCCCCCTCGCATCCTCCGGTATCGTTATATACACGCCTTCAGAGATGCGCCTTCAACTATTTTCATACGGCATTTCGCAGCGAGAGTTTCCCTCCGCGATATACTAACGACTGGCAAAGCCCGCTCGCGCGCCGCCCGATGTTTAAGCGCGGATAAAAGCCAACAACGGTGCTCGCGCGCGCGCTCTGCTGCCTATACGACGTACGTGGGTAACATGGAAGCGCGGTTAATACGTGTACACGGCGTCGAGCGAGGAAACGCGCGGACGAGGCAACTTTGGACTAACAAGGGTGGCCGCCGCCGCCGCCGCTGCCGGTAGCCGCCGCCGCTGCTGCGCGAGAGAGCACCGGCTGTAGGTATGTAAATCTCGTTCTCCGCCGCGTTCGCGTCGCACTTCTGTGCTTTTCCCATCCGTACGCTTTTCTCCGTCTCTCCCCTCCCCCTCGCCGGACCCTATACAGGTCTACATAGGGAGTACCTGGCGGGTGTAAAGCTGTAGCTATGCAAGCCTGTATCTGTAGCTATAGCTATAACATAGCTATAGGTAGAACATTGTATATATGGAGTATACACACCTACTACCTCTGCCGCTCTCTCCAGCTCCCTCTTTCTGCTTCGCTTGCCGCCGCCGCCGCCGCTGCTGCTGCCGCCCTCCGCAGCCCGGCGTTCTTCCGAGACGCACTGGGATGCGCGTCGAGAGGGGTTGCCACGCGAAAGAAAGAGTGAGCGAGGCAGGCAGCCAGTTTTAACCCTTTTATGTGCTCGCGCGCGGCTATCGATTTTTCGAGCTCGAGACAAGCGGCCCCGGTACGCGAGCGGCATCTGGGGTGGGGGGGGGGGAGGGGGCTCTCCTCGCACTCTCTTTCTCGCTGCTTCTCTCACTCTCGCTCATTCTCTCGTTCGTGTGCTCACTCTTTCTTTCTCTCTCGGGCGCGCGAGGGAAAAGAGTGAAAACCCGGAGAGAGAGAATGAGCGCACTACGCCCATGTGCCTTCGGCTACTCCTCTTATTCGACAGGGGTTCTCTGGACGGGGGAGGAGGGAGAGGGGGTGGTAAAGGGGGGGGGGGGGGGGGGGGGGGAGGGTGGGAGGGAGAGTTCACCCGCGCGACGACTCGACGCGATCTTCTCTTCCTCTTTCGCTATGCATGCAACCTCACCGCACCCTTTTTCCATCCATTCCCTCTGCAACCCCCTCCCGCCCCCTCCCAACCCACCCTCCCCTCCCCCTCGCCATATCCCGAAGCTCTCCTTCCTCCTCTTTCCCTCCACTCGCTCTCTCCGTGTGCACCTCTTCTCTTCTTTTCTCTTCTGTTTTTTTTTTTCCTTCACCTACCTCCCCTCCCCCTCCTCCGGATTTTTTTCTTCTCCTTTTTCCTCCATGCTCGTCTTTCAGCGCGACTCGTCTATCGTCGCGCGTTCCTTTGTCCTCGTGTCCTCTTTGACTTCACCTCTCTACAATCATTGAGAGGACGGCGAGAGGAGCGCGCGGATGCTGCCAGATATACAGCAGGGGCCAAGGGAGGGGGGAGGGGGGAGGGGGGAGGTGAAAGCGCGACTGAGAAGCCTCCCTCGGTGAAGGACGTAGGAGACGCGGCTGAGAGGACGACGCGCGCGCCTCCTCCAACGCAAAAGTGTCTTCCCGATACCCACGTTTCGACCCTCGTCGCGCCCCGAACCCTCTCGCAGCGCACCCCCGGGTTTTCTCCAACCCCTTCGAGAGGAGCGCGCGCCCCTTTCATCGCACCGGGCCGCGGCTTTTCAAAATCCTTCGATCGTCACACTTCGAGTTGAATTATTTTTAAACTCCTTGCTTGCTTTTTTTTTTTACTAGAAACACAAAAGTGGACGCGTGTCAGTTTCTCGTTCCTCGTTTGGGGACGAAAAAACCGCCACCAATAAAAACAAATGTAGATGTTAAGTTTCAGCGCGACTTGTAAAAATCGCATTTTAACTCAGAGTCTGAAACTTTTTCGCTTTTTCGTCGATGTTGCTCGTGATAATTGAAACTGAAAAATTCTTGTCGTCACGTCATCATCGATCGATAATAACCTCGTCAGGTGTTGTCGAAGACGCGGGACAGTAGCTTCAATAGTCGATGCTCGTGAACGTAGCATAAACGGCGGAGCAACGCGGTTGGTCCTTCTACCCATGTGGAACGACTTTGATTGATTGTACATGGGTGGAGTCAACGGAATCTCAGGGGGGTCGTCGCTACTTTCCGGCGATGGTGTCGGGACCTCCGCGCGGGACTTGCGCAGTGCCTCTCCGTGCACACACGTGAATCACGCGAGTCGAATCCTAGTCCTGTCACACATCCTAAGGGTCGTTGTAAGGGTCGTAAGAGCCACGACCATCACCGACCCCAGATTTCCAATGTACGTTGCGCCTCTGCACACACACGAAGGATTTTTCTCGTCACACGTTTTTTTCGACTGCGCCGAGCAGGGAACGTGTGACGCGAGGTCGCAATTCGTTCGTTTATTCCTTCGTTCCTTCGTTCCTTCGTTTCTTCCTTCGCGGCAAGGAGGCCACTTTTTTCCGCCCTCAGCTCGCGAGGGGGTGGCCCGGGGATGATTTCTCTCCCGCTTCCTCGTCGCGCGTCCTTCTCTCGGGATTCTCTCCCTCCCCCTCCCCGTCGAGAGCCACCCAGGGCAAGACGTCGACGGCGAAGAAAAACGGGCGAGCGCGTTTCAGCTCGCCCGCTTTTCCTCGTATTCCGCTCGTTCCTCTCGCGCGCGGCTTGTGTGTCGGCTTCGCCCTCGCTCGACCTGGTGTGCGTGTGTATGTGCATCTCTGTGTGTGTGTGTATATATTCCACCCCGCTGAATATATTCCACCTGCGAATATATATAGTATACGTGCCGAGGCGAGGAGAAGAAACGCGCGACTCTCGGGCCAACCACGTTTCCGCGCAACGCGGAGGAAAATATATAACGCGAGGTGTGTGTATGTGTGTGTGGGTCGGGGGAGACTCGCGCGGCTAGAGCATGAGAGGCGGGGGAGGGGGGAGGCTGAGGGGGTGGTAGCTCGCTCGGCGTCCCGAGTATATGGTATATACACGTGCGGCAAGAAAGACGCTCGAGGGGGTTGGAGGAACCGGAGACCAATCGGAAGCTCGGATTCTTTATCCGCGCACACTATTTCGAGTGTGCGAGAGTCGGAGGGACCGCCGCCACCGCCGCCGCCGCCGCCGCCTCTCGCCGCCGACCCCGAGAACACGAGGAGAAACCGAGTGAGGAACCGAGAGAGGAAAGCCCCACGTACGGCTCTCGGGCTTCGAACTTTCCTCGGGTCCCGTTCGCGCTCTTGGTTCGTCGTCTAACGCGCCCTGTCGTCTTGGTCCTGGTTTTTTTTTGCCAAGCCCGACCTCCGTTTCACTCCCTGTGTACCGGGCTTTTTTATCTGCTTCGGATTCGACGGTGTCCACATCGAATTTAGAGAATTCGCATCTACCTCTGATGACACTTGATGGAAGGCTGGTTCTAAAAACACACGTTCGAATGGTCAGTCTGCCTTAGGAAATCTTTTACAGGAAAAATTATTGGCATTCAATAATAAATGCTTTTTTGGGCGTTATAAGTAGAGTTGGAACAAAGTCGGACGGTCTCGTGGATGAGCGAGCGAACTTGCGCCGTGTACCACCCGATCGACATGGATGGGAGGAGATGGGAGTGGGAGGAAGAGGAGCGCGAGGAGGAAGAGGTGGATAGGAGAGATTACGGGCCACCCTATATGTATGGTAATATCGATGGGGTGCGGGAGAGCGGAGAGGCTGCGAGACTGGTAGCGCGTGTCCTACGATCCGCGTTCTTCGGTCGCTTTTGCCTCTCTACCGGTTGGGTCTTTCTGGGATCACCCAACAGAGGGATTGAGAAAGACAGTTTTCCCTTCTGGAAACCGGGTCTTCGCCTATTATATGCTAAAGAAGACAGTTTTTCCTTCCGGAAACCCACATTCGCCTATTGGATGCCTAAAGAATGTTCAATTTGACTTTCAGCGTTGATTTCTCAGACTGCTTCTCATCAGATGTCGCAGAAGACTGGACATCCACTGGACGGGACTGGGCTGGACTGGTCTGGTCTGAAATTTGTAACTACCAGGAAATGGCATCTTGGTGTCCAAGTCAATTGCCAGGAACGATGCCCAGCGTCACATTTATCATTATCATTATATCACAATATATCATATCACACACTGAAAAAAATTAATAGTTATGTTTACCAATCGTTAGTCAGAGCTACCAATATTCTGGTAGATCGAACCAATGATTGGTAATCGCAACTTCTAATTTTTCTCAGTGCAGGTGGATCATTCAATGACCCACGAACATGTTGTAGATATCGCTTAATTCGAACACACACAAGGTGCAATAAATTTGAGGAGACCTTTTCGCAACTCGGCGTACTCGGCGGAAGGGGGTAATTCCATCGAGGCTCGAAAAATTCTTTAGCCTTCGCGCGATATCTGAGTTCTGGATGAGGCGCGTCGCGCGAGAGCTTCGGGAGAAACAGTGGCGGCGGCGGCGAAAGCGCGGTAGCCCACGGCGGAGCGGGGGCGGAGAAGTGAAGTGAGTAGTGAGAGAGAAAAGGAAAGAAGAGTGAGTCGGCGTCGTCCTGGGCAACGGCTCTGCCACCTTATTGGATATGTTGAGCAATTTATTTTATTTTTCCCCACTACCACCCACCTCCGCCACTACTTCCACTACTACCCTCTCGTCGTTGTCGTCGTCGTCGTCGTTGCCGTCGCCTTCGTCGTCGACGGAGCAATCCTCCGACTCCGTTTCCACGTTCCATGCTCGCTTTTCCCGCTCGCTCCTTCCCTCGCCTTTTTCCGTCGCCCTCACCCCCTTCCCCCGCCCCCCTCGACATGCACAGACGGCGGCAGCAGCAGCGGCGGTGTCGACGGTGGTTGTACGTACCTTCGGCTACGACCTTCCTCGCCAACCTCCGAATCCTCTTTCTCTCTTCGTCCTCCTCTTTCCTCACGTCTCTGCCTCTCCACCGTTCCTCCTTTCTCTCGGTCAGAGCGCGCGGCAGACTCCTCCGCATACATCGACGCCATTTTCCAATATCGCGTCAAGCAGCCTCCTCTCGCCTGGCGCCCTCCAAGCCCCCGGTGAGTTTTCTCTCTGCCGTCGAGTTTTCGCGCACCTCATGCGCCTCTGTGCTGCTGATGCTGCTGCGGGGGGAGCGACTCCGGGAGAGCGAAGATGAGAAAGTATATGGGCCGGAGGAAACAGAGTCTACTGTGCGCGCGAGGCGAGAGTCGGTGGAAAAGGGAAAAATATATGTACGTATAAAAAAACAGAGAGAAAAAATAGCAGGAGGGAGAAAGAGAGAGAGAGGGACTACGCCTGGGAGGAAAAACGGGGGTAGTTTCTCTACTGCCTCGCTCTTCACATAGAGCTGCTGCTGCTGCTGCTGCTTACGGCAGTGGAGAAGGGGGAGGGGAGGGATAGGTGGGAGAATGGGAAGGCAGGAGGGGGGGAGGTCGGAGGGTGAGGCAGAGGGAACAGCTCAGCCAGGGACCGAGAGGCTAGGTGAGAACCGTACGATCACTCTTCCCTCTGCCCGCAAATTGGCAATATTCATGCAGGGACGCGTACGCGCCGCTCGCGCGCGCGGCCAACCACCCCGCACGGATCCTCTCGCGCTCGGTATCCGGTGCCCGAGCGAAAAGCCTCTCTCGCCTCCTCCTCGACGAAGAGAATGGTCGTCCCTACCACGGGCATGCAATTTATACGCAAGATTCTTATCTACGCCTCTACGTTGGTAATATTTAACGCAACAATTATCATTACTGCGATATACACGTATCTATAATTTTTTTTTAATGCGGAAGACTCTGTCTTCCTATTTAAGACTCTGAGAGAGAGTGAGACGGAGTTCGGTGTAATTCAACAACGCTGAAGATCGTTTCAAGCGTTTTTTTTTGTGACGTATCGAATATACTCTAAGTCCGCAATTAACGTAAACTTATTTCGGTGGAAAAAAAAACGCTTTGAAATATTTCGACGCGACCCTCCAGGAGGTGCCTGTTGGGTGAACCCGTCGTACTCGCGGCTCTTGAGCTCCCGAAGGTACCTTCTCACCCTCGTCGCACAAGTTGGCACGGGCGACGAGTCGCCGCTGCTGCGCCTGACGAAGAATCGCTCTTCAGCTGTATACACGTGTTGTATATATGTAGACTCGCGGCCGCGAGTGTAAAGCGAGTCGAGCGACAGGCACACGGAGACGAAGGGTCGAACACCGCTTTGAAAGTTCCCAGGCGATATTCAAACTTTTAAAAATATGTCAAATTATTTTCCTCTCGCTGGGAGACGCGGGGATCGTGCTCGCCGAAACGTCTGTCCGTACACTGTGTACCAAATACGATCTCGTCGCATTTGGGGATGGGGATTGGGGGGGGGGGGGGCAAACCCCATCGCCGTCGATGTGTATTCAAATGTATCGGGACCAAGAAGTCGTGGGCGTCGACGCGAGAGTCGCGTCGCTCAATCGAAGACGTTTCCAGTGACTCTTGACGAAGCAGGGAAAAAGCTTTTCTTTCACGAAAACGAAGGGGATTTTCTCACGTATCTCCGAGTGACTCGCACGTGACTCTTGGGCGCTTCCGTTTACGTTGAAATTCGGGGAGATTTTTTCCGCTTGATTTTCTCATCGTTCTCCAAGATTTTTTTTTCGCGTATGCCTCCGGGGTCATTCAAGGTCATCCGCAGAGACCGTCGATAGGTGATCGCCGGTTCGAAGTACTTTGATGTACTGCTATTGCGTCGCAACATTTTATTCATGAGAAATAAATATGGTTCTGCATTTTCTGACATTTTCCTGACTTGATGAAGGGACCTGAGATTTGGTGCACCGAACTGGAGTAAAGGGGAAAAATATTCTGTCTTCGGCGAACAAGCTGCTGTTATTTGTACGGCTGGGGTACTTCTGCCTGCAGTGAGCCGAGTTCGCCGAGGACGACGACGACGTCGACAACGGCGACGTAGACGACGACGATGAGTGTAGAAAGCAGACCGTAACGCGTGCGAGCAGTTAGCTTTATTGCCCGAGCCCGCCGAGAGCGCGCCGGACTTTTTAATATCGCTTTGGCGCTCGGCTCGTCTGCGCGACTGACAAAAGGACAAAAGAGAAGGAGGCGTTAATGGAGAACGTTTTCGCTCTAACGACCGGGAAGAAAGGGAGGACGTGCACGTCGGTGGTCTCTCTCCCCACCCCGTCTTCTCATCGCGGACGATTCCTCCGGGCGAGAGGCCCGAACACACGACTTCTGCGCGCCTCTCGGTCACGGGTGTCCCTGGCTTGTAACCCGCGGAACACGCGATTACACGTCGGACGACGTAACGCGCATCCTGATGTGTCCACTGGGCACTAACGAGGATTCTCGCGTCCTCCGATTTTCTCGCCGACTCAATCGCGTCGAATCTATAAATTGAAAGAAATCAGTAGTAGCGATTGCCAATCATTGGTTCGATCTACCAAAATATTGGTCGCAGTTACTAAAATACTGGTAGCTCTGACCAATGAAAGAAAAATTAATAGTTGTGATTACCAACGTAATCACAACTATTAATTTTTCTCAGTGTAGAACTGCAGGTTACGAGTGATTTTCGTGAAAACAAAAAATGTCGATAAAATAAAAAATAGAATATCCCCGAACAAAATTTCGGTCAAAATTCTTGGTCAAGACTGTTGACTTTCAAGAAATATTTTCCGTATCATTTTGAGAATCAAGACAAGAAATTTTCATCGTCAAGATTTTTCTTGTCTTTTCAAGAAATTTCTTGAATTCTTCATTCTCGACGGCTCCACTAATAGCGAAAACCGATAAATAGGTATATTCACGAAACAAGATAAAAATTGGAGATCAACGGGAAGAGCAAGCGTTCTAGGACGACGAGCCGGTCGAAGGGAAGCGGAAAAACCTTAGTCCTCGTTCTGGCATCCTTCGACGGGACTTGCGAGGCGCCACGTCGACGTTATTGACGGATAAAAGCCGAGTGTGCCGAGGCACGACGGAGGAAGAGACGACGAGCGAGAGTCGCGAGAAGGTCGAGGCAATATGAGAACGGCTCAAACTCCGCGAATCCTTTCGTTAATCCGCGCGGCGCGGGATTGGATTTAGAGCTCGGATCCTACGGATCGTGCCGCCGTTGCGCCGGGGCGACGCCTCCTGCGGCACATCGACTCTGCTGCGACGACGCGAAGCCGCGTGCCGTTCCTCGCGTGTAAGCGGCGTCGACTCTACCCTCGCCCAATGCTCTTATTATTAATCTCCTTACGGCCGCGACGTTCTCCTTCCTCGAAAACACTTTGAGATGTCGCGTCCTTTATTTTCACAAACCGCTTCTTCGTGCTTCTTCTTCGGAGTTTGTCGGATAAATATTGCGAGCATGTCGACCGTGATTAGCGATGAGGTGATTAGCACCACTGTTAACCCTTTCAAGCATAGTGACATGTATGGAAATATATATGCGGAATGTATGTTGAAAATAGGTGAGACATGTTTTTTATATGGGTGATATATTCCATCATATATATTAAGGATGCTTATTATAAGTAATAATTAATATAATAATAAAGATATTAATTAATTATTAATTATCTGTGAAATATATAGAAATCCTTGAACCGGCCTCCTGGCCAAAAATTGTCCAAAATTGATGTCACTAAAAACGATTACAGATCGCTGCAGGTCGAACGAATTTCCACACAGGTGTATTTCGCGCAATCGCAGGTACACGGCCGAGAAATCCGACGGCAGATCCGACGGAGACGGAGATATTATAGATGGAAGGCAGGTATCCGCCGCCGCGGATCATTGTAGCATTGTTGTGTACACAATGGACCGCTCTCTCACTCTCTCCCTCTCTGTCTCTCTGTATGTGTTGGAACCCCCGGACGACAATGGGGAATTCGCCGGGCAATACCCATCGATCCGTATAGATATACTCAATACGATATTTCACCCATATCGATGCAACCGACGAAGAGGGGAGAGAAGAGAAACGCAGCGGCGAGAGACGGAGCGAGGAATGATTCCGACGCTGCGAGCCCAGAAAAGAGCCCCGAGTGTTTCTCGAACCGTGAACCCTTTTGCATTGTTACCACCGCCGGCGGAGGCACACACCAAACGGGTCATTGTTGCCGACAATGAGAGGTACAAGGATGCGCTCTATTACGGCCGCTACACACCGGTCGAACAATTCGCCCGATGGAAAAACGACTGTAGCATTGAGTAACACTTGATCGCGAGATAAGCGGCTTGAAAGAGTTGAAAAAAAAAAATCATTTGTCACCTGCGGGAATATTTGACGAGCGGGGCATTTGCATCTCTGTAACGAATAAGCAGCTCACAAACGTAGGAAACGTTTGCCTTGGCTGATAAATTAATCGAGGACACCTGTGAGCCTGAAACCAAATGTTAATCGAAGTCCCCCGAGCAGCCCCCGAAGGTGCGACTGCAAACGCGCGGAGTAACCGCACTCAGGTTCGAAATAGGATCGTGCGAACGACGCTCGAAGCGTCGTCGTCGTCGACGTTGCCGTCCACTCGCGCGTCTGTTCTCACCCGGCGCGCTTCGTCCGAATCGATTAACAGCCCCGAGTATACGCGAACACGTCGCAGAGGGAGATGGCGAGTATATATGAGGAAGAGCGTGGGGGGAAAAAAACGACGCGGGAACGACCGAAGAAAATGGCGCGCGTTGCAAGCGTGGTAGGCGAATACTCGGGTGCAATTAGTCGGTGCGTTAATGCCTTCCAGTTACGACGACTTCTGGTCTCTGCCCTCTCTTCTGGCGTCCCTCTCCGACTCGGTGCTGGAAACGATGCGAAGAAACTGACTCGATTGAGACTCGGTTGAGACTCTGAACGTTGCTCGACTCCTCTGGTAGCCTTGGCAGAAAATCCGGAATGTGACGTTACATTCGGCGCAACTCGGGTCCCGATCAGGCCACAGAAGCCTCGGCAGGGCTTTGCCAGTGCCTGACTTAGGTTTTACCCGAGTTGAAATTTAAACCCTTCAAATACAATTCGTTGAATCAAAATGGGTAAAATATACCACTTTTGGAGGTTTATACAAGAGTCTAGGAATCTCATCTCACTCTGTACAACCTAATCGAAATTTCAAGAAGGTTCAAGCTAAAAATGTCAGACCCGCAGTAGTCTCTGTTTACTCCAATTGGGCTCTGTCACTTTCGGAGGTTTTGAGGAGTGTCAAGAACCTTGCGGGACTATCACATTTAGGTTTTGAAGAGGGTCTACATTTTAACTCGGGTAGCTTCAGCGAATCCTCGACTGTGTTCGCACTGGTTATGTATCCCAGGCTATGTCACTTCCTCACTCGTCTTCACATACAATTCTTGCTCTCCGTAAAGCTCCGAGACACTTCACGCGCGTACAATGTTATTTATAAAGCGAGGCGCACGCCAATCACGCTTCGGCTTACCGGTACTGTGTATCCGAGTCTCTCTCTCTCACTTCCTCTCCCTCACGCTCTCTGCGTCTCGCGCACTCATCTGGATCCCTGACCATTCAGCGGAAACAGGTTTCTCGGCGGATCCCATCGCCTCCCATCCACCCGTCACCTTCGCGTCTCTTCAAGCTGTTTATCCATCGATCGTACGTGGAAGTTGAAGAAATGAAATGCAAGTCGCTCGCTCGACTTGGCTGACTCGGCTGCTGCGGCTGACTGACTGGCGTGTCACGGAGTAGAATTATGTGACGAGAAAAATATTTTCCAATGGGATGAGACAAAATAAAATAAAATAAAAATAAAGCAAAAGATTCTCAAGCGCGTAGCGTGAGAAAAGGATGATTATGGAGGATAATTAGCGGATGGCATCGAAGTCGTGGGACATCAACGACATATCCACCTGTTTCCTCGACGAAGAATCACAGCCACGCGGACATTTTGCTCCGCAGGACGATGCCACGGAGATGCAGCGTTCGCTACAATCGACGATGGTCGATGGGCGAACGAGCATCGGACCTACCTGCGCCGTCACGGCGTCGTCGTCGTGGCTATCATAGACGCAGAGCGCTTTACGATCGACCTTAAGTGCTCGACGATTATTCCCTTATTTTTCGAACTCGCCACGGCTCCTTGTGCGCGATGTTTATGACGACGGCGCGGTTCGATGCGGTGCAGCCCGCAATAATCGAGAGAACGAGACAACGACGACGACGACGACGACGACAAGGGTCGTCTCTCCTCTCCTCTCGGCGAAGGCAACGGTGACCCTAAAAGGAAACTCTCTCTCTGTCTTCCCTCCAAGAGGGAAACAGACGGCGACGTCCTGCGCGCTGCTCCAAAGCCACTGGCTCGTCTTCCACTCGGCTGGGCTTATCGCCATGCGGGCTTCCTCCGTCGTAGCTTCCCGTCTACGCTCGGGGCTCGTAATATCTAACAAAGTAGAGACGCGCTCTGTACTACAGAGTCCAGAGCCGCCTCGTCGTTCGCTGAGAAAACGAAGGAGTCGAGGGAAAAAAAAAAAAAAAAAAAAAAATACGAGCACCCGTACGATAGCCGATAAATAACGCGGTTCTCGCGACCATATTGGGAATATATTTCCAAAGGGTTTGAGTAATTTATACGCTAGAAAAGTGGTATGATTTTTTTGTTTTTTTTTTCGTTTGTTTGTTACTTTCTTCGGCGCATTTTTTTCCACCTCTTCGTCTCGTCGAGCGCAATTTTGCGCGCTAAATTATGCCTCGCGCGAGACGAACGCGCGCGCACGCGGTCACTACGTAATATCCTCTCCGGTTTCCTCGAAGACGATCGCGCGAGTGCGCTGTGTACGCTCTCCTCGTGTCCGGTGTGCGCGTCAGGCGCGGCTTCCCGGTACCGCTCTCTCGCGTTCGATCTTCCCCGAGGGGAGGAGGATCGACGAGGTTCGCCGGCCGCGTCGCACGGGAAAACGAGGAGCTGCCTTGTGCACTTCTCGTCCCTCTGGCCGTTCTTCTCCTTCCCTCGTCGTTCAGCTCATCTCATCATCCATTACTTTTTTTTTCGAATATTCATTTTTTTTATTCACTTTTTTTCGTTTCTTCGCCTCTCTTTCTCTGTCGGTGAATGCGGCAGCTCGTCTTCCGCCCGGCACGTAATTCCAGTAATCGAACGTTCCTATATGTATAGCCATATATATATAGCGATTACCGAAGGTCGCGCGTATACGCAGCGGCCGCACCGCAGCGATGATCGCGACGCGAGCGTCCGGATCCCGCGAGGGCGACGTATTTATATGGAAATAATAAGCCGGAGCGAAGGGAAACTCCGCTCGCTGCGCGCGCAGCTTTGGCTTGCTGTGCGATTTCTCGGTTGCGCAATGGAAGCTCGCGCGTGCGCACGCGCGAGCGTCATAAGAATTTCCATATCGTCGTTAACGGGGATATAATTGTTGACGGACAGCGATCGCGATTACTCTCACCTTCCGAGCACATTTCGATTTCTCCGTTCGGAAGAACCAAAAAAAAACAAAAAGTAAGGTTAGGAGGGATACACTGGCGGCGAAATAAATATTGTGCTGATTGGATAAAATATTTGGCAATTCTAATCGAGATTTTTTTAATTCTATCACCCAGTTGCTTCGATCTATTAAATATTTTGTCTAATTTGCAAAATATTTATTTCGCCGCCCGCAACTGCACATTTTGTTGGATTGAGCTATTTTTTTCTCAGTGTAGGGTCAGACTTATAGGCGTTTAAAATTGGGCGACGAAGTTCCGAGCAAAGTATCGCTGCCTCTTAATTTCCTCGCGCGCCGCTCGCCACCAAAAGGCGCATTCCGACCGATCCTCCTCCTCGTCCTCCTCCTCCTCGATTTACGCGACCGCGCGCGCGTCGCGTCCAGTCTCGAGAATTGAAATTGAATTCCAGCTGGAAGATGAGTGAGATATTATTAGGCACACACAGGGCAGCAGACCCGCGCGGTACACGCAGAGGCGCGCGAGCGAGACGGGAGAGAAGAAAGTCACGGTGCCATTTGTATTCATATGAAAATATTATCTCTCTCGTCGGTGGCCGCGTCGCCGTCGCCGTCGTCGTCGTGCGCCGCTCGCTCCTCGGGATTCGCTATTGGGTTTGCATAAGATACTTATGCATGAAGCCAGCAGCATTTCCTGGGCTCCCCCGTGGGCCTCCCGAGAGCTCGCGAGCGCATTGTTATGCAACCTGCCTGTAGATCTGCAATATAGATCCCAGCAACAACGATAACAGCAGCAGCGGCGGCGACGGCGGCAGCAGCAGCAGCACACGGTGAATTTCATTCGGATTTCAAGAGCAGCAGCGTTGCCTCGCGACGACGACGACGACGACGAAGACGGCGGCCTTTGCAGCGATCCAAGTTGCCCTCTCGACTGATAGAGCACGCGAAGGCTACTTGATCTTTGTGCACTCTAAAAAAAAATACCATCACTTTTTTCGTGAATATTTTGTTGAATCATCAACGAAAACGCTGCATCACTGCAAAATGGCGTAGAGCATGTACAATAAATTCGAATGAGGTGCGATAAGCATCATCTTCATAATAATCCCCTATCAAAAAGAATTGAAACTGATATTTAATTGATAACGCTTGTCCATGACTGGGAATCGATGACATTCCCGCTAAAGCTCGTAGAGAAACGACAATAATTTACAGGAGAAATCGGCCTCACGACGATTCGTCACAATGGACCACACGTCACAATGGATGCTTGGCCGGTCGCTCAAGTACGGATACGAAATTTACGAGTATGAGGCAGGTCATGAAGCGAGGCATCGGAGAGCGACGGATGGGAAAGGGCAAGGAAAGCGAGAAGAGGGACAGCAGCGCAGCGTTTGTCCCACGTATGGGGTTACCATGTACGGTGTGTGCGCATGCGCAAGTGTGTGTGGGACCCACAGCGCGTCGCGTCGGTGTGCGGTCGGGTTGGACGGCTCCGCGGAAGAAATTCAAGAGGGTAATTTCGAATAAATTTAATCTTGAGCGCGCAAGAGGGCTTCGAAGGCGCCGCCGCCGCGCCTCGCCGCTCGCGCTGGTGCGCCGAGGTCTCTCGCGCACGACCGTGAAACCGGAGGGGCCTCAGGACCGAGGTATCCGCGTCGCCTCGCGGAGGCTACGATACTGAGAGAGGAAGAGTGAGATAGACCGGAGTTGGAGAAGACGAGAGAAAGAGAGCGAAAGGAGAGAGCGAAAGCGGCTGCTCGCTCTACTCTTTCTCATGTAAATTCGCATCGGGTCCAGCAGAGTCTAGCAGAGGGTCCTTTACGAGTGCGCAGAGGCACTAGGCCGGCTGAAGTTACCGCAGCGGCAAGGTGAACGAATAATAGGATGAGGATCGCTTGCGACGTATACCGGACGATGCGCGGGGCTGACTATACGGTTTCACGTGGGATAGGACGAGGAGCTAGCTAGCCCGTAGCCAGGCGAGCGAGCGCATTCAGGGTAAGACGAGGATCGGAGGACGCGCGCTGCTTCCTTGGACGGAGGGCTAAGCGCTTCTCGGTTACCGAAGCACGTGAGAAAGTTGGAATTATTTTCTCGGGGTGGGTTCCGCAATGAGGAGGTGATATAGGCGTAACTTTAAAGGCCTCGCGTCGTGGTCTATTTAAATTTTTAGATGGAAGCACAACCTAAGTCAGAGGTGCCTAGATTCCTACGTTACCGACGATCTTTCGGCAAACATTGAATGATTAATTTTCGTCGTAGAGGAGTTAAAAGGTACAAACAAGGATACGTGTTAGGTTAACCCGCGGTGCTTTGTCAAGTTACGGCAGAAGATGGTGACACACGACGCAGGGAAAGAGGAGTATAGCAGTTTCTGGTATCAGGCGCCATTGGCTATTAGCTCAGGAAGCCGAGCGAAGCTACTTGTTGCTATTATCCACGGCGGCGTCGACGTTTCGTCGAAAATGACGTTAGCCTCGGTGCCAATTGCGATTAACGTTGATCATCGCAATATGGAAGACACGAGACTGGGGCCGGAGTTCGGTCCGACGACGACGACGCGAATTTCCGACAACTTGTTGCAGCCGCTAAAGTTTACGACGTCGGCAGGGCGCGTTTATGCAACGGCGAGAGACGCGAGGAGACGAACGGGTGAAGGTGAATCAAGGTGAGAGGGGGGAAGACGAGAACGGATAAATTGCATCGTGTGTGTCGAGTATCGATGATGACGCGACTGACGCGAGACTCGAGGGAGAATTAACGTTGGGTAACTTTGTTTTTAATTGCGAAAAGCGGGATGAGGGAATATTTGCCGAAGCGGAATCTGTTTGGACTCGTCGATATATGCACACACTGCGCATACGCCGAGTGCTCGTGTCTCTGTACGTTCGCTGTGATCCGTTCGGATCCACCGTGGATCCTTAATGACAGGAGCGGACCACCTGTTTACAGTCGATTACGCCAATTATCGGACACCAGCGAATGTTCGCTCGATAGCGAGTCAAGCGCGTGTTTGACGCGATTGGGAATAGCGCTTGGTGTATTTTCGTAACCCTCGTTAACTATCTCCGGGAAGTTTTGAATTACTCGAACCTCTTTTTGACAAATCCCTTTTTTAAAAAGTTTATGAGTAACGGAAAGCATTGTTAGCAAACTGTTCGAGCTGTGATTGGCTGGGACTCTCAGACCGAGTCCAGGTTCATTTGTCCTTGATAACAGTTCTGTCAAATATAGTATTTTTTTTTAATCCACTAAAAAAGGGTTGTAACCAGTGTTTTCAGGGGTAGAATATGCGACTTGAGAACGATGGTATAGGTTAAAAGTCGATATTTTGAAAAAATAAATTTCGTGACCCCGATTTGGGCGATTTTCGGCCCGGCGGCCAGATCTACGATTTCTGACGAACTGTTCGGCCAGAAAATATTTTTTTTCAAAATCAACTAAAAAAGGGTTGTAACCAGTGTTTTCAGGGGTAGAATATGCGACTTGAGAACGATGGTATAGGTTAAAAGTCGATATTTTGAAAAAATAAATTTCGTGACCCCGATTTGGGCGGTTTTCGGCCCGGCGGCCAGATCTACGATTTCTGACAAACTGTTCGGCCAAAAAATTTTTTTTTTCAAAATCAACTAAAAAAGGGTTGTAACCAGTGTTTTCAGGGGTAGAATATGCGACTTGAGAACGATGGTATAGGTTAAAAGTCGATATTTTGAAAAAATAAATTTCGTGACCCCGATTTGGGCGGTTTTCGGCCCGGCGGCCAGATCTACGATTTCTGACAAACTGTTCGGCCAAAAAATTTTTTTTTTCAAAATCAACTAAAAAAGGGTTGTAACCAGTGTTTTCAGGGGTAGAATATGCGAGTTGAGAACGATGGGATACGTTAAAAGTCGATATTTTGAAAAAATAAATTTCGCGACCCCGATTTGGGCGATTTTCGGCCCGGCGGCCAGATCTACGATTTCTAACAAACTGTTCGACCAAAAAGCTATGTTCATGTGAAGCCCTTTTATTCGTGCTCTGATTTAGTCGTAGAGCCGTAAGTAACTGATAATAGAAACCGAGTCCATTCAAAAGAGGAGACTGTTTTATTGACTATTTTAATTTTTCAAATATCACGAAAAGAATAAAGTATACGGAGATGCTGCTATTAATGACGCCGTCTGCCGACTACCTTAACGTAAAAGATATGAAACCTGCCACTAATAGGAACTCTGGCATGGAGCATTTACCCTACGTGAACGGGATACGGCGATTCTGTTTGTTTCTTTTGAGTTTTAAGCCAGGATCGCGATAGTTGCACAGCGCGACTGCGCACGTTCGGACGCGGAGCTCGTGTGTGATAACCGGTGCACCTACGTACGGTGCCCGGTGTCCAATGGGACACGCCTGCTGTCCCGGAGCCACGCGCGCTCGAGCAGGTGCTGTGCTGCTGGCGCTGAGCAGGCAGGTAAGTCGACGGCGCTGGCTTCGCACGTTTATGCCTCGCTCGCGTCTATTTATGCGCGTCTCGAATCTCTCGCGCGGAATTCATACGTGCGACGACGAGAGCGGCACCTATACGGATACGTGCGCGCGCCTCGCGCGCGTGCGTCGACGCGCGTTCTGAGTGCTCGATGCGCGCCATCGGCGCTCGCCTCGCGTAACGCAACTACACTAAAAAAGAGACTTGGTTGGAACTACTAAAAACTTTATTAAAAGAAGTTGATAGTAACAGTAGTTCCTACCAATTTTTCTTTTGTAAATTTAATTTTTATAATTTTATATATTAAGTTATTGGTTAACATAATCAAGAATTTGGTAGGGCAACCAAGTATTCAATACGTGTAACCTAACTTGCCGCCTACTAATTTTTCTTGGTAGAATTTTCAACCAAGATTTTCATAAGCCCAAGGAAGAATTTTTTTTAATGTATACAGGATTATCAATAATAATCCTCACAATCCTAAAAAATCGCAAATTTTTTGAAGGGGTACCCCTTGCGTTTGATAATTTATCGTACTCGCACTTTTGCGCGCGAGCGGCGCGCACGTTCTCGCTTCGCCACTTCGCCGACCGCCTCTCTTTGCCGATCATTTGCCTCATGCCAAAATCATTTTGATCCCCGACGAAAAATATGTCGTGTTCCTCGACGTTCGCTGCTCGCGCTCATCGGCAGGTGCGCAGGCGCGCAATCGCCGCGAAGACACGTGACAGCGTGAGACGGGACGACGTTTACAACGCATCGTTAATTCGGGTCAGCGCGATATTCGGAGAAGCTTCTTTATTTTCAGGAGACTGCGGTTCGGTGTAAAAAAAAGAATTAAGACGCACTCGGTGCGCGTAATTTTTCATGCAAAAACCGCACCCGTACTGACGCACTCGGCGCGGTTTCTGGTTTCGCACACCGCGCGGATAAAGCCAGGGCTGTAATTATCGCGTTTCCTCGGTCGAACGAGCGTGCGACGCTCGTCGCGTGTGCCCTGAAACCGAGGAGGAACCTGCGCGAGGTGACCACTCGCGAGTCGAGCCGATGGTGGACGCGCCGAATATCGTCGGATTAGCATAGAGAAGGTGCGAGAGGGTTAAAACTCGAGGAAGTTGCACGAGGAGGAAGTGGGACCGAGTCGGGGTGAAGGATTGGTGAGGGGGAAAGAAGGGGGTTAGACCGAACGGACAGGCGGATGCGCGCCAGGGTGATAATTACATGGCTCTCAAAAGTTACGACGGGTGAACACGGTTAGCGACCGTAAACGGACTCGCAACTTTGTTGCGAGCCGAAGAGCTGCGAGAGCGGTTTTTGATCGTTTTATCGCCGTACAGGCGTCATAAGTCAAAAGTGCCCCTCAGCTCAGTTAGTCAGATGTTGATTCGCCGAGACGGCAAATTGGCCAATTCGTTTCTGTCGATCAGCGGTGAACAAGTTTTTTTTGTCACTCGGACTCCTAAAATTCAATAGACACAAGTCCCGGATTCCTCTGCTGCTCGAATTTCGACGTTTGACACGAGTAAAAAATTTCAATGCATAGGAAGAAACGTTTCGTGCTGTAAACGTCGTCCACAAGTCCAATGAATCTCATCCGCTGGAATAGCGGAACGACGAATATATCGCCGAGGGACCGCGAGAGCATTAGCCTCCTCCGCGTCCGCGGCTCTCGGATGAAGATCTCGACGTCGAATTAACGTGGTCACTCGTCATCGCGAGAGTACGATAAATGTCAAGCCGCTACTATTCATCGCGAATAGCCAGGAACTCGCGCGGAGAGAGCGTGTGGCGAGCTCTGCGCGTGCGCAAGGCTTGCAGGAAAATTGCGTCCGGGAGACCGCGGATTACTCGGCGAACGCGTATACGCGTCCGCGAATCATAATTCGCTGGCCGGTCGAGGGCTGCTGCTTCTGCTGCTTCTGTTGCTGACTGCTTCTGCTACTTTTACTGCTGCTTCAGCTGCTGCACCGAGAAAAAAGTTTCATTGAGTCAATGAAATAGGTGTATTGATATTTTTTTTTTTTTTTTTTTTTTTTTTTCATTGATTCCGATAAAATGTTTTCATTCAATTTCAAAGAGAAATTTCATTGACTTCAATGAAACATTTCGTTGATCACCACATTCAAGGAGACGTTTTCATTGATTCAATGAAACTTTTTTTTTTTTTCAGAAAACAATCTTCTTGAATCAATGAAACTTTTTCTCTCGGTTAGCTTCCACTTCATTGACTTCTATGAAATATTTCGTTGATCACCACATTCAAGGAGACGTTTCATTGATTCAATGAAACTTTTTTTTTTCAGAAAACAATCTCTTTGAATCAATGAAACTTTTTCTCTCAGTTTGCTTCCACTTCTGCTGCTGCTTCTTGATGATGCTGTAGACTCCGGCGAAACTGTGGTCCGCTGGGTGCTGCGCTTTGATCTATTTTTGGGAAGCATCGCGAGCGACCAGCGGCGCATCCACCTGCACAATTTATACGTACGCAACGTACAGAACGAGGAGGAGGAGGAGGAGGAGGAGGAGGAGGAGGACACGAGTGCGGTGGGAATACGCGCGGAGTTGGCGAGTGCGCGGATTTAACTCGCCTCGTGAATCACTCACGCGACTGGAAATCCGCGCGCGAGACGGGAGAAGAAACCGGCGCGGCCCGTAATTCGGGCCGCGCCAGTTTCGGGCCGCCTCGCAAAAGTGTTTGTGCACTTCGTAGTATACGTCATTCGATTCGCGAGACTAATATTGCTGCAGCTTGAGACGTTGTTTGTGGCGCTTACGAACCTGAAGCGTTTGAATATTAATGCGAATCCGCCGGGATTGGACGTGGGGAAAAAAACACCTGCGAGGTAGACAAATGGCGGGCGAGTATCTCGGAGTTTTGCTCGCAGTCGGAATTCGAGAAAGCTGATGTCTTCGACATTCATCTTCGCCGTCGACAATGACACGCTCGTACGGTGCGCGAACAAAGCGCGCGCTCTCTCTCTCTTTCTCTCTCAGTCTCTCTGTCTCGCTCTCTCACTCGTGCCGGATGCCAATTTGCACGGGAACGCCGAAGATTGGTTTTACTCGAGAAGCGCCGAGGAATGCAATAGACGTCGGGTTGTAACGCTTTCGCCGTGTCTCTCCGTCATCCTCGTTCGACGACTCGAACACACAATGTTCGCGCGACCTCGCGGGTCACACAACCGAGAATCCGAGACTCCGAGTTTCGAAAACTGCGTTATATTGCCGGGGGTATGACAAATCATCGCCTGAAGTCGTGATTTTTTTCGTCCACAAAATTTATCGACGAAAAAAAAAAAATCAAGTCATACTCCGAAACTTCGGTACAGTCCGGAAGTAATTTGGACACACTGAAAAAAATTAATAGTTGTGATTACCAATCGTTGGTCAGATCTACCAATATTTTAGTAACTGCAACGAATATTTTGGTGGATCGAAAATTGGTAATCGCAACTACCAATTTTTCTCAGTGCAGTTTGGACAGACTCGCCAATCGAATCGCCTCAGGAGAATCGAGGCCCCACACGAGACTCTCGCTCGGACTCCGCAGTTAATAATCCAGAGGATTTCATTCACGAGCTCCGCCCCGATAAATTCTCTCGGTGACTTCTGCCGAGATTATAAACGCTATCCGAGTTCTCCGGCGAAACGTGATTATGACGCACGACGCTCGGAGTGTCGTGCAGCGTCGGAGTCGAGACGGATGGACGTGGGTGGGTGGAGAAGAGGGGAGAGGGGGGGGGAGGGTCGAACGAAGAGCCCGGCGCCAAAATGGAACCACGGGCCAGAGTGCTGTTTCATAAATCTCGGCGGAAACAGAGCGTGTTAGTGGTGGAGAAAACTGCGCGCGATGGATGAGGGTATATAGCGAGAATACCAGCGACGGAGCGGGGAGAAGGTGGCATTATTTTACTGCAGGGCGCGTGGACATTGTAAACCGGAAGGAGCTCCGACGAATCGTTGCTCTTGCTGCCAGATCTGGACCAGATCGATTCTAACTCCCAAAATATAATTCGACGAAGTTTCATTGACCCAACGAAACGGTCTCTTTGAATCAATGAAAAAAATAATAGTATTATTTCTCGCACATTAATTTACTCGATTTCAAAGAAATATTTCACAGGTTGCGATTTCATTGAAATTTTATAGAATCAATGAAACCTTTTCTCTCTGTGTATTCTCCAATAGTCGAAGTGGAACGAACGGAATTTATTTTATTTTTAAACATATTTTTGATACGAGAGTTTCGTGTCTGGGTTTTGCGTGTAATTTCAGGCGGCGATGGTGGCGGCAGTGGCGATGGTGGGTGGATGGTGGTGATGGTGATGGTGGCGGTGGGCATAATGCAAGAAGAGTGGGAAAGAAAACGGAAGGATAAGCGAGGCAGCGAGGGGGAGAGGGAGGGGAAGGGGGGGGGAGAGGATGGAGGATAGAGGATAAGGGTGCAATATATCAGGAGGGGTTGGCAGGAGGGCGGATCCGGCGGAGCAGCCGGAGCCCGAAGGAACAGCCTGGCTGTTCCTTCGCTGTGCGATGCTTCTTCCCTCTCGCTTCGCGTTTCCATCTCCTCGGCTCGCCGCTCTCTCGCCGTGCGCGCGCGCGCGCTCTCGCCCCGGAGCCAAGAAAAGTCTCGAGTAATCCGCCTGCGAGGATTATCCTCCGACCCCCGCGGCAGCTCCTGCGTCTACTTTGCCGCGCTCGCGTCTTCCGCGCTCGCCCGCGACCTCCGAGCGTCGCACGCGCGATCCTTCGGGATATATCTTCTCGTATGCTCCGGGTTCGCCGAGTGTATATTCACCTCCTATCTCCTCGCTGATGCTAACCTTTTCTCACTTTGCCTTGAATTACCGCGCGGCTCGCGCGGCGTGAGTGCAACTACCGAGGTACAAGATTGCTGTCAATTTTAATGCACGACCTTAAGATTGATTCCGCGGGATTGGAGTGAGGTAGTTCTTAATTTTCAGTCAACGATTTTATTTTTTTTTTTGAATTTTAATTGTATTAAAAAAATGAATTTTAAGTCAACGATTTTGAATTTTAAGTCAATCAAAAATTAATTGCCTCAAGATTGATTCCGCGGGATTGGAGTGAGGTAGCTTTCTTAATTTTGAGTCAACGATTTTGTATTTAAATTTATTGAATTTTAATCGTATTAAAAAAATGAATTTTAAGTCAACGATTTTTAATTTTAAGGCAATTAAAAATTTTAAGGCACTCGATTTTCTTGAAACTCAATCAGCAATTGGAAATATGGAGACACGTGAGACGTAGGGATGACTGATATTTCGGACGTAGCCTGGTGATCTCGTTATGTGAATTTGCATGGCGAAATTACGGAAAAAACTCTCTTTCTCTCCGCCAACTCCGTCTTCCGTGCTGACACTCCCTTTATCGATCCCCACAGCGAGCGAACCTTTTATCTCCTTTTTCCCCCGGTCATTCCTCGCGCTCCTCACGCGGTGTATATACTCAGTTAACCCGGTGCTCAGCATATTCCAGTTGGCCCGGCTGGCCACGGCTTACTGGCCGAGCTAACCCAGTCCACTACTACTGCGGCCTCCCCTCATCCCTCTCTGACTCTTTCTTCCCTCAGCTCCGAATAGCTAACCCGACGCGACTGACCAAAACTGCACCAACAGCAGCGAATAAATGGAATTCACGTTGCCCTGCACTAATCACTAATCCTGTTTTGTCCTAAAAACCGCACTGCATACACTCCACTCGACCAACGCGGACGGTATTCTTTCTAAAATAATTAAACAAAAATGCTTAAAAATTGAATAAAATATTTGTCGAATACAGGCACAATTTTTTTTTTGCTCTTTCAATAATAGCACTCTCTGAAATAGCACATTCGCATCATCATGACGTATCAGCGGAAATTAGAAAAAAAATTGAGACCCGCAGACGATAAATTTTCCTTCGCTTTGCACAAATTCACGTTTCGTAATCCTTCCGACACGTACGGAAAATTCGGCACGATTCACGCAGGAGAAACCTCGAAACATAATCGCAAATTTATCAACAGTCACTGTCGAATTTATCAGCACGATCACGACGACGTTTGTCTCGTTTGCTTCCTGGACACTCGATCAAACGCGAATACCCGTCGCAGACGTCGCGTCTCTTCCGTCGTAAAAAAAAATATTCTTTTCTCAAAACGTTAAAAATTCACCGGGATCGTCGATGCGTAAATTCACATTGATCATCGGCGTCGCCTTCCCGCAGTATATTCGCCGAGTCGCACAGTATTTATTATTCCTTCGGTGATTCCCGTACACGCCGAAGAACCCAACCCCTTTCACACGCACCGGAGACGCACACGAAGCCTCCCAGTCACTGAATTTTTCCTTCGCGTCATACGTCGAGGATATAACGACGATTCGACGAACGGTGTCGCGTGTGAACGAGAGAGAGAGAGAGAGAGCGAGACGAGGGACTGAGGGGTGCGCAAAAAAAAAAGATATATACAAAGACAAAGAAGAGAAGAGCAGCGGATCTCGAGAGATACAGAAGCGGAGAAGCGGAGAGGCCGTCGTCGTGGCGCGCGCTGAGCGTCGGACGGTCGGCACTAGACTTGGCGTCGGTTCGTTCGTTAGCGGGGCCCGCTTGCCCGCCCGTATTAATTTGCTTTTCTATCTCGCTCGCTCGTCCCGTCTAAGGGGAAAAGAGCAAGAAAGCAAGCGAACCGGAGAGAAAGAGCAAGGGAGAGAGAGAGAGATGGAGTGAGAGAGAAGGCGTTTGGTAGTGGAAGCGAGGGAGCGAGTGAGATATATATATATATGTATGTATATATATATATAGAAAGAGAGAAAGCAAGGACGCTCCGCACCCCCCGAACCACCCCTCAAACGAGCGGTGGTTTGAGTCGCCCCTGGTCTTAGCTGCTGCTGCTGCTCGCTCCTGCTGCTTCTGCTGCTGCTCCTGCTGCTTCTGCTGCTGCTGCTTCTGCTGCTGCTGCTGCTGCTGCTTCTTCTGCTGCTGCTGCTGCCGCTGCCGCTGGTCTACCACGACGACGAGACGCCTGGACTGGCGCATGCGGCCTCTGTTAATCACCCTCGAATCTATCTGTCTCTCTCCCACCGGCCTTGGCTCCGGCCAACCCCCCTCGATCCTCTCCTCGCGAGACTCTGCGTCTTCCTCCACTTCTTCTTCATCTTCATCTTCTTCTTCGTTGTCCGTGATGTCCAATACTCTCTTGACACGAATTTTTTTTCAAGCAACTCGACGAGAATTACGACGCGATATATGCAGAAGTTCGACTGTGCAAAATTTAGTGGCAAAATTGGTTTACCTCGTCGTTTGTTTCGTTGAGCCGTTCGAGATCAATAGGCATAGGTAATTCGTTCGCCTCGTTGAAAACGACACAAGAGTCGCGCAATTGATTTGTTCTTCGGGGTTTTCGGGTGGATCGCACCGAGTTTCATCCCCTCAATTTTTCTCGATTACACGATGAGTGTCGCTATTCCGGGTTTAGCTTTTGTGCTCGCGAGCTTCAACTTTGGCACTTGTCATTGACTTAGCAGGGATGAATCAATGACATTTTTTATTGGCTTGGGGATTGCGCAAAAATGGTCAATTCTATTTTACTTCCAATTCTAACTGAACGATTTTATCAATTCAATTTTACTTCCGGATTTAACTGAATGATTCTGCTGAATCAATTTTACTTCCGATTCTAACTGAATGATTTTGTGAATTCAATTTTTCTTCCGATTATAACTGAATGATTTTGTTGATTCAATTTCACTTCCGATTCTAACTGAATCATTTTGTCGATTCAATTTTATTTCCGATTCTAACTGAATGACTTCGCAATTTCTGTTCATTGAAGATTATCGCGCCGGGACCTGTCGAGCATTTTTGTACACCGAAGGTTTTTGATGTCTTCGCGTTTGACGCCAGATTGTAAGCTGCAGTGAGAACAAAACGGCGAATGGCGACATTGACCCCTCGAAGAGTCGACGACGCGACAAGTTCAAAGATCTCTTCGGGGTTTTACAGACTCTTCAGCTCCGGCCGGGGCAAACAGCTCACTCGGCGAGATTGCAAAGAGCGGCTGCTGCTCTCGGGTCTTTTCTTCCTCCTCGGCCGTTTTCGTCCTCTCGATCGTCATCGTCGTCGTCGTCGTCGTCGTCGTCGCAGTTCGCCGTTCAACCGGTTTTTCTGCAACGCTCGCGAAACGAGACGCGCGGAGAACAAACGTCCCGAATCGCGCACGATCCGCGCGCTTCGATCATAAAATTTCAAGTTAGTACCACATTCTTTTCTTCTCTCGCGAACGAGCGACGAATCAACGGACGGGACGGGCGAACGGTAAGATCGAATTTTTCTTCACGACGTTTCGCGACGAACCCGGCGACAGAGTCGCATCCGTCGTGTAATAAAATTTTAGTGGATCTCACTTATGTCGCACGCGCGTCGCTTTTGTCTTTTTGAATCGGCGCCCGTTTTGCCAAACGTCGGACGACAATTTCGTGTCTTTTCGCGATCAATTATCCGACGAAACTTTCTCGCTCGAATCATTTCTCGCAAACACTAAAGAAGCCCGAAGAACGTTTGGATTCGTCTGAAATACGTTTAAACGATGCGGCGGTGAATTTCGGTGAAACTATTGTGCACCGTTTATCACAAAAATTCAGATCGAGATGAGTCCAAAAAAGGCGTCCAGTACAATCGGAAATCAAAAGTCTTCGCGTCGTCTCGTCGAGTTCAACGCAGCGTACGACAAATCTTTTCGGTCATCGTGTGCCAATCCTTCTTTTTACTCTCCATTATCGTTTGATTCCGCGGGCGTTGTTAAATCGCCACAATGGTCAAGTGCGAAGAGACGGACGCGCACAAAGCGATTGAGACGTCGCGAACCGCGAAACGAGAACCGGGCCAACGCCGGTACAATGACCACTGGGGGGGGGGGAGGGAGTCCGACCGCGGC
Organism: Itoplectis maculator; assembly: GCA_964034905.1. Taxonomy (NCBI): domain Eukaryota; kingdom Metazoa; phylum Arthropoda; class Insecta; order Hymenoptera; family Ichneumonidae; genus Itoplectis; species Itoplectis maculator. Next base: position 4,157,852 of record OZ035869.1, read on the forward strand.
GCGTTCCTGCGAAGCACAACGGGACCCTCGTTGCACCTAACGGAAACTACATAGTCGCTCGGCTGCTGCAGCACGGAACAAAAGGATACACACGTCTGTCTGTCTGTCCGTCGGAGCGTCCGCGAATCTCGCGAAACGAAATGCGAGCGACCATCGAGAATCGGACCAACGAGAATAACCCAAAAAGACGTATTCTTTAAGAATAACCGTCAGCAATGAATGCGCGGTCGATGTGCGGCTTCGGCGGTCTCTCAGGTTAAGCAGCTCGACTCGCGGTCAGTACTTGGATGGGTGACCGCTTAGCCATTGCTTTTTTCACGAATAGCTGTGGGTAACACTATTTGGGAGGATCTCGTGGAATTTAGGGGATTCAAGAGGGTGGAAAAAATAACAGCTTACGCTGGAAATTCTTCGAGAGACATTTTCGTCTCTGAAAGATGAAGCTCAAGGAGACACTTCCGTCCTCCGAAAAAAGCTGTGTCGACCGAACAAACGCGGAAAAAATTGTCGACTACGCTCTCGTCGTTCGCACAATTCGTTACAACGCGAAGCTCTCTCACTCTTAACCCACGACTCGAAGTCTCTCATCTCGCTTTCTCTCGCGCTGCGCGATGCAGATTCACCGTCATCAGTCATCTCTCCTTCCCGCGAAGCGTCCAGTCCGAAGAACCCTTCGCGCGGGGTCGTTATCCGCGCGCCGAGCGAGAGCGAACCAGCGCCGCAAGACCCTCGATACATAAATCCAACATGGACATTTGTAAATACACACGCGGGCGTTTTAGACCTTCGCAAGTAACGCGCACTGCATCTCACACGCAATTTTTTTCCCAACATTCGTATCCTATTTGCAAGGATAGGGTTTGCAACAATTCGCAGATTCACGAATTAAGTCAATGTTTTTTTTTGTTTTCTATATTTTTAATTCACTGCATCTCGTTTTGCAACAATCCGCAGATTCACGAATTAAGTCCATGTTTCTTTTTGTTTTCCATATTTTTAATTCACTGCATCTCGTTTTGCAACAATCCGCAGATTCACGAATTAAGTCCATGCTTTTTTTTTGTTTTCCATATTTTTAATTCACTATATGTCGCGTAACAGATAAAAATAAGTACACCAATGCGATCGACGTGCTTGAATCGAGCAGGAAGCGATTCGCGTTCTCGCGATTATTGCACTCTGAAGGACTGCGGTGAACTGAAGTACGAATATGTGTTATGGGTGACTTAGGTACCTAGGTACTCGGTGGTTTCGCGAGTTCTACCTGCTCTAGCGAGGAGACACAGCGGAAGGGGTTGACAAAAAATGCAGAAACGCGCCCCACATCCGGACCACTGGTAACAACCCCCCCTCACCCCTCAATCCCCTCCCTCTTCATATGCAGCACAGGGTTTACCTGCCCTTCCTGCATCTCTCGAGCAGCGACGCAACCTGTGCGATGTCTTTTGTGCCATTTCACCTTTGTGCCTCCTTCTCCTCACCATCGGCTGATCTATGGATCTCCACTCGACCTCGAGGACGACTAATCGCATATTTCATTCGCCGGGTCAACGAGTTTGCCCGCCGGGGAAGACTCGATTGTGACTCGATTGTGTCCTCCGTTCTCGGCGCATGCGAGCAGCCCACGAAAGCATATTGGGTGGCTCTTTGGGCCAGGCTACCTGAACGTCATCCGTTTCCAACTGAGCCTCGTAGGTTGCCCCATGAGTTGACGCGTTCTCGAGGACTGGAAAACGAGGGTAGTCAATATTTAAAGCGCTTTCAGGGTTATCGGTCGCTCGTATTGACATTGCTGAGTCGATCAATCGCTAACAAGTGATTCATTATGATGACATTATTTCATCTTTCAAACGAGAAGCAGTTCGTTTTTCGTCTTTATTTCATTTTCACGTCGACTTTCGTATACGTAATTTCATCGTTCTGAGAAGAAGCAGACGAGAGTCAAAATTACGCAAAATGACGGTGAGCATATTTTTGCGAAGCGAATAAGAGTCTGTTGTTTTTGAAAATCCGTCGTATCGCGCATGCGCAGAATTTCCCGACCGAGACCTCTCCAGTACCCTCGTCTCGTATGCAAATGTCCAAAGGGTTGTGAGAAAATATCGAAGAGTCCCCGGCGTCCCGGAATATCGACAATGAACAAACGGCCAGACACGGTCAGGGGCCAAATAGTAATGAATAGAAGAGAGAAATAATGTTTTAGCGACGCGATCCGACGGTGCGGGAAAAAGGCCCGGAAGAGATCCGAGATACCTATACACAGACTGCAGAGCGAGAGTGAGAGAAGAGAGAAGGTAAATACAATAATAAAATACACGAGCGTCACCGGTCGATGCTCGGGCTTCGTTTTTTTTTTCCTCCCCGCGGGTGAGTGGCGTGCGAAGGCGCATAAAAACTAATGCTAATTATGCGAGAACATACCTGGCGCTGAAATATGCATGCTAAACGCGCTGCATTATGCGTGACAGACCCGTAAACGCGCGGGAACAATGGCCACGAGGTGGGCATAACCGTGAAACACACAGACACAGAGACAGAGCCGAAATGGAGAAACCGAAAGAAACGAAATGCACGTAAAATTTATGTGCTCGAGCATCGGTGGATGTAGGTATGTAAACGAGCTTGGCATATGTGTCGTCGGGCCCCGAAATGTATACACGCGGCGCGGAAGGCTCAAGGGCCAAAGTGTCGACGCGTCCGCATAGCGAATTGCGCGAAAATCCGAGGGAGACGCGCGCATCCCGTGTATCTTTCGTCTCGGGTAAAGGTACCAACGTTCTCCTCGTGACAAAACAAAATTCTGTCCGTGTGTCTGTGTTTTTCGACGCCGCCTTCGGGTCCGCGTCGTGTATCACCGATGCGACGAGGTAGACAAGGCGACGACGCCGTTTGTACAAAGTTGCGAATTATGCTAATACGATGGAAGCGAAACTTTCGAAACTGGCGAGGACTGATGAAAATAATTCCGCTGCAGCGATTCGCCACGCAGAAAGAAGGGGGAGGGAGAGGGATGTGGGAACTGTTGTTACTCTGTTCGCACAGCGATTGCCAAATATTTCTCTCCCAATTCTTTTTTAAACATTTAAAAATCTTTTACCGTTGACAATCGCGATGAGTCGAAAACGGATCGCAGAGGCGAAGCGTCGTTGGAATATTCGCGCCCTTATCGCAATATTCACCTTGGACATTGTACGTGCATCGCGCACGAGCGGAAAAGTCGAGGAGGACGAGCTTCACCGGCAGCAGCAGCAGCGACGGCAGAGCCAACCCCTTTCGCAAGCGAAGAGAGGCTCCGGCGTCTCGCGTCGCAGGCGTCGACCCGCCGAACGACTTATCGATCGAACCATTTTTCGCCATCGCAGCAGCTTTTTACTCCCGAAGGGTGCGAGAGAGACCGAGAGAACGAGAGGGTGGAAGAGAGGAGGAAGAGGGAGAGAGGAAACGCACGGGAAGCCAAACGAGGAGGAAAAGCGAGAGAGCGTGCTGCTGGCGTACTTAACTAACTGCGCCGAATATATACTTATATACATTAGCGCGCATATATGTGTATTACTGATGGTGCCGGAGAGGAACGAGCGACTGGGGAGGGGGTGGGAGGTGGAGCGCGGGGAGAGAGAGCCCGTTGGCTCGCTTAAATTACCCGGACGTGCTCCGGCAGATAAGGCTCCCTGTGTACGCGCATAATGCGAACGTAATGTACAGAACGCGAAGTCTCCACTCCTGCAGAGATGTCTGCGTGGTGTTGGTTCGGTTGGTGTTGGTGTTGGTGGTGTGATGATGGTGATAGTCGTGGTGGCGGTGGTGGTGGCAATGGCGATGCAAGGCGAACGAGGATGATGATGAGTCGGAAGAGTTGGAGGAGGAGGAGGAGGAGGTGGAGGAGGTGGAGGTGGAGGTGGAGGTGGAGGAGGTTCGTGAAGCACGAGCAATCGGTAAAGCGATGAGGAAAGTGAGGGACTTGGAGGAGGGAGGAGGAGTAGGTAGAGGATGAGAAGTAGGAGAGGAGGAAAAGGGCTCGGCGTATGTGTCGGGCATCAAGCCGAGGACGCTGCTGCACCGATATGTATTCACCCAGCCTAGTCACATATTGACGGTGCGTATCGCCAGTAGCGCAAGACAAACACAGTCCGCGCCACTCGCGATGTGTCATCTCGTCATCGTCCAGAGTCTCGTCTATCGTCCTCTTCGCATTTTTCCTACTCGAGGAACATTGGGCACCGAGACGTTGGGTCTCGTGTCCGCGAACAAAAACTTGTATACAGCGAACACGAGGGTCAGGCAGCGGCGCAATTACGTCGCAAAGTGCCATCAACGACGCTGCGATACATGAACGCACAATGGAGGTCAAGGTGGTTGGTCGCCGGCGTGAAACTCGTCTCCGCTGGTGGCGCTGCGCATGCGTATACGCTCCAATATGTATGTCTTGTGTCCGTGTTGGGCGCACGTAGGGCTCGCATTATCATTAGCCCGGATACCAAATGTTGCCGAAGACTAGAACAAAAAGGGGGTTACAAAAAAATACAAAAGACTAGAGAAGTGCGGAACAGGACCAAACCCTCCCTCCGCCGCCTCCGCTCTGCTCGCCACCCGCTCCCCGCCCATCCCCCGGTCCTGTGTAGTCGCTCGCGACTGCCACCATGGTGTACCCGTTCATTGTAACCAATAATTACCCTGTCTAGATGCTATGTACTCGACGTATTGTAATTAAACAAAGGGACCCGCCGCCGCCACCGCCGCCGTCGCTGCTGCTGCTGCTGCTGGCGCGCAGCCGTTGCCGCTTCAGAGGTTCAGACCTCGCGTACACGACCGGAGGGTCTTTTCACGCAGGCAAATGGAGCTTGCTAGTGAAACCGTTTGCCGTAGATTAAGTACCCACCGTATACCACTCTGCTCCTCTCTCTCATTCTCTCTCTTTCTCGCTCAACGTGGTCACCGATTGAACCCACTTCTTCCCATTGTCGGACCTTCTCGATTCGATGTAGGTTCCCATTGATCGCTTGTAAAATAAAAAATAGGCTGGGTAAGCCGCAGAAATTTGTGAACATCTTTTTTACAAAATAGTTTGCACTGCGTGAATAAATATGAACATTTTGCTTGGGATTTCGTTTGAATCTGGTTAAATGTGGATAATCCAAAAATGTCTGTGCGCTTCTCGTTGCTTCGCTCGATCGCTCGGATCGCCAAATGTTCAGGTGTGCATTTGGCAATTGCGCGAGAAAAAAAACAATCTCACGACGACGAAGGGATTATCGATTTTCCCAGTCGCCGCTAGAGCACGCGGGTCACCCCTAAACGACGGAGCAGCAGCGCGGATGGGAGACCCCGGGTTCGCGGATTCTCCGATGGTGGAGGCACCTGCCAAGGGCCGCGTAGACTCACCAGCGCCAGGGTGGAAAAGCAGGAACGAGTCGAAACTTCCAACCCCTCGGCTACGACCGACCCCATCCACCAATGATAAAGCAGTTTCGTCTCTTCCAGAGCGACGTTGGGTAAGCCGGGAAAAAATGTTCCAGGCTTTCCAATGTACCTACGTGAATTAAAATATACTTCATCGTGGTTCATTTTACCAGACATTTTTAAACACCATAAAAAGCTGCCTAGTAAAGACTCGAAAAATTATCTCTAAACAGCCGCAGAACCAGCTGCAAACCTAACTAATCGCGACGTGTCGTCGCGATCACGACGATGATCGAACGTGTAATTTCGACGATGAAGCGTTTGTCGGGTTCATCCGATTAGAATCCACTCAAGGCACGTCGTTACGCTAGACCACGCAGCAGACCACGCGGAGCCTCGTGTTAAACGGGGCAGCCGAGTCACGCGACGCACGATAGACATAGAGTGGTGTCAGACTGATGATGATCCAAACTGCAACACCGGGGGTTGCGGTGGCACAATGGAGATCACGAGAAACCGCGACGAGAGGCCGTCGAGAGGTTTGAGAAAAGAGTGACGCACTCTTTTCTCGAGCTGTTGAAACGAGCCGGAGAATCGTTCGAATCAGAGAACACGCAGCCCCCCTCACCCTCCATCTCATCATGGGCACGAAACGCGCCATGTTTCCTTTGGGATCCGCTGAAGCAGCGAGCGCGCAATTAGTTCGTCACGCCGGAGTAAATTCGCTAGTCAATTAGAGCCCGGGCGCCCATTGTTTTGAGTGCATGGCTGGATGATGGAGAAGGGGGCGGCGATGGTGGGGGAGGGGGGAGGAGAGACTGCAGTGCGAGGATTTCAATCCGGGGGCGAAAGAAGAGGACACAGCCGTGACGACGATACCACCAATTTGTAGTGTTTAGTCGTCGGGCAATTCTTTCATGGGTTTTTTTTTCTCAGTCTCGCACCGCGTAATTCTCGTCGTCATTGTGCATACACGGACTCTTGTATAGCGCACCCCTCCGGATCGTCCGTGCGCGCCTCGTAATTATTATGCGTTTTGGCGCAGCAGCACTCTTGCTAATGGTCTCGATGACGACGACGACGAGCGGGAGGAGATTTCGCGCGGCTGCTTTCGCGGCTGCGGATATAATGACAGTGGTTTTCTGTATATGGTAACGACTACGGCAGTGGCGATGGTGACGCGCGCATTAGCAGTGATGCTGCTAATGTGCGCGTCGGACGACGACTCTGCTACCAAATCAAAACACCGAGGCTGAGACTCTTGGATGATGCGACTATGAGAAAGATCGTCGAGCGACGGAGGCTATTAAATGTACTACATCAGCGGATCGTTGCAACATTGTTACGAAATGTTGCTTCCGAATTGCATTAAGGCCCTACAACGTTGTTCATTTTTTTTTTTTTGTGAAGTATGCATTTGCTCAGAATGCTCTCACCAAATTTTGCTTCCGAATGGCATTAAGGGCCTAAAACATTGTTCGATTTTTTTTATGAAAGATGCATTTGCTAAGAATGCTTTTACCAAATTTTCCAACGTTGCATCAGATGCATCGCCACGTTTCGTATATTCAAGTTTTTCCCAGACGCTCCCAGTGTCTTGGCTAATTTTTTTGGATGGCAAATTATAATCGACTGTCGGATCGTCCTGCGTCGACGCATAAATATCGCATCCGACGGCGACGTCGTTGTTGTTGTTTTCTCTCCGAGGAAGTCAGGTGGCCCGGTGACGTTGAAGATGGTTATAATAAATGCGTGGTCAATTTATCGGCGCGCAACGATCGAACGCGCGGCGAGAGACGGAGTCCGGCGATACCGCCTTAAGGAGAACTGACCCACATATCGTTGGCGCACACCGGGTAACGCTACCGACGGTGGCGATGGATGCGCACATTAAAACAGTTGGCCGCGAAGAGAGTCACCTGCCACCGCGGAGGACACCCCATAAGTCGTGTCGCGAAAATAAACAGCGCGGTGGCCGGCGCACGACATGCCTCGAGGGGAGTGGTGAAATTATCGCGGACAGACGGATCTACCGAGCTGGCGAGGATCCGTCATCGATCTCAATGTCACGATTTCAATCGGACGTTCTATCGTTCGTAGAACGCTTCGTGAATTTTATTTAAATTTACCCAGTTGGTGTTACATTATTTCATGTCACATTGATCTTATTCATAATACATTTAAGACATGAACTATCGTCTATTAAAAAATGCGTGAGCAACCACTATTGTCGACTTATTCGGCCTCTGATTGGTCGTTGGGAGACCAGTCAGTTTTCCAGAAAAAAATATAGATTTTTCCTCAGCCAATCAAAGAACGTATAAACCTTCAACAATACTTATATCAAAAATGCAAAATATTTTACCCACTGTTTTTTTTTCGCTAGTTCGATAATTTCGATAAACACGATAATGAATAGTAAATTCGATTTGGACGAGGACAACCTGGACGAATGTTCGGAAGAGGAAGAAACACGCGTGGACCGATCGCACATCGGCAAAAGCTGCGGCGACTGAGGCGAGGAATGCTCGTTAATTCCGGAATTAGAAAATCCGCGCGCTACCCGCGAAAGCGGAAACGCGATTCGCACAGGCTGGAATGTCCGGCGATAGCGGCGACGGTTGGCAGTCATTCACTGATAATCACTTCGAAACGGCCCGAGCGGACAATTACCTATTTCGCGTTCAATGACGCTCCTTATAGAGGCCTCTCCGCGCGGAATGCAACACGGGGGTACTGAATGCACCGCTCTCCCATTATTTCTCCAGAATTCCAACGTTCCGCCGCCGCGACGCGCTCGTCGTCGGCTTCTCCGCGGCTCCGAGGGACGGTAATTCCGGATCCTCGTTGAATTCCCAGTTTCCAAGATGTCCTCGCACTTTTCTATTTTTTTTTTGGCCAAGGGAAGACTGTTTTATCGGCCGCGTCGATGAAATCGGCAAGATCGAATCGGCAATGTATCTCTCGACATTTTTCCCGCGAATTTCCTCGACATTTTCGTTTCGCGGGAATCTCAGCAACGCTCTCGAAAATTGTCGTCAGCTTACGCGACTTCGTATCGCGAATGCCGCGAAGAATGCTATTTTCGTATCGTTAATGGTTCGACATTCTGTCCGGCGACATAATGCTACTGGAATATGTTGCAAGCACGTTTAGAATTAAAGTACGTTCGACGTTACGAGTCCGCTGTGAGTAACTGTGTGCGGGTATCGGCTGCAGCTGCTGCTGCTGCTGTTGCCGCTGGTTGCAGCCGCCGCCGACGCCGCCAGCTCGACAAATGCATCGCGTCTCGATTAATAAAACGGCAATAAAACAAAGAGTCCGTGTAACGTACGGCGAGGCGAATGCAAACCGCTTAAGTGCTTCCGCGCAAAGTACGCCCGATGCCTTACTCGTTATATTATATTATCGAGAGCCGGCGTCATTAGCGTCGCGCGGTAGCGACCAAGCTGCAATACCTCTCGACGTCTTTGTAATGCAACGGGGGCCGAGCGAGATACATGAGGTGGGTTCGAATGAAACGTCCGGGAAAACTTGCTATCAAACTTACTACCTTTCATCACATTGTAACGGGATCGATATTTGCAGTGTTCTTCCTTATCGATTTACACGTGATGAAAGCGGAGTTAGAATTGATGCGTCGGATGAGACAATTGACTTGAAACTTGTAATTGAATTGGAGCTTCGTTTGGCAATAATTGAGAATTATTGCCAAACGTTTTCCACATCCAAAGAATCACAACTGTCGCAGATGAAAGGCACTGAGAAAAATTAGTGGTTGCGATTACCAATCATTGGTTCGATCTACCAAAATATTGGTTACAGTTACTAAAATATTGATAGCTCTGACTAACGATTGGTAATCACAACTATTTATTTTTTTCAGTGCGGCAGCTTCCAACTTGCATCGGATTGCGACTCTCCAATGACAAGCCAAGAGAACGTCCAACAGAAAAAAAAAAGAACCCCGATACTGCGATCAGCAATCTCAGGCCTCTGGTCATCGCCGTGTCCGATGTCGCCGCAGGGTCCAGTGATTGAGGCATCACTCGATATTTCTCCCTGCGAAAGGCAAACGCGCGTCGGACTGATTAGCTTCCTCGTTCCTCATCGCCGGGGCATTATCCCTCGCGGATATTTTTCCCTGTCCCTTCAGCGGACCGAGAACCGCGCGAGGATCAATTTCACCGCGCTGAAGGGGCCGCGCGGAGCGCCGCGAGAAAGGCAGAGAAGAGGTAGGAGGATACACGAGTCTCGGGGTCTCTTTGCCTACCTGATTCGATCACAATGCCCGGCCTAATTGGGCCGCGTCCGGTCGTAAGTAAAACGAAGGGTGACCACCGCGGCAGCGGCGGCGGCACGAAACCCAACCTGACCTTATCTTCCTCATTCCGTTCGCATAAAACGGATGGAAGATTCAGAGACGGAAAAAAAAACGAACGAACTGCTCGACGAGTCCTGTTCGTGATTGCCACGCCGGTTATGTGGAATCAATCTCCTCTACCCGCGGCTCCGTGGTACACGACTCACCCCGCGCGGCCGCCTTCGTCTCCAGTGGCCAGTGGCCCCCGGAGTTGTAATTTTCATGCTCGCAAATTCAAAAGTCCCTCGGCGACTTGATGGATCGATACGCTCTCGTCGTATCCTTCCCTCTCGATCGTCTCCTCCTCGCTGGACCGGAGAGTCCCTCCAGGTGGGTGAGATACGAGGTTCGAAATGCCCCACAAGCCACTACCGTGTACATCGGGTATCGACGTAATTACCAAATGGATCCAATTTCGTTCGGTAATTCCACGGATTTCCAGCCAATCTCGTCGCTTCCTTCCCTCTCCGTAACTCTCCCAACATTTTTTAATGGCACATTTTCACTCTGAGCAATAGACGAAATTTGACGCTTCGTCTCCAATAAAAACAGTTTTTAAATCATCTATTTTTTTTCGGTTGCAAAATTGGAAAAGGCGATTGTGCCGAAGGCCTTAAAAAAAAACGAGACCGATAGCTTGGATTTTAATCCAGAGACGAAACGTGGGATCACGTCGAGTGCGAATAAAAACGAGCGCGAGGAATTCACATGCCCAGATGCGAATTGTTTTTTTTCTCCTCTTCAGGCGGAAGTTTTAGCGGCGAACAAAGAATCGCAGCGCAGGAAGTCCTTGCCATTTTCTGCGTTTCGGGCACCGCGCGTGGCCTCGGGGGCCTCATTGTCCCCCGTGGAACGCGATTATTTTATTTTTATTTTCAAGTCTCTCCGCTTTTTTTTTCCTCTTCTTCAGCCACGACCGATGCTTCCGGTATACAATGGGCGAATCCTAGACGAATGCACGGTGACCAGCAACGAGTGCCTTTGTCTCCCACGCTTTGACGAAGTCCCTTGGCGAAAGCCTAGAATCGCTCGCGATTTTTTTTTTTTTTTTCGCAACTGGAATCCACAGCCCATGATTTAGTGTTCATCGGCTGAAAAATAAAGTAATTATTTCCACACTCGATTAACTTGCGATTTATCAAGGCGCAAGGTCAAACATTATCCCGATACGCGGCGTGACAGCGGCGATATAACCGCGAATTAATCATTGCGAGAATTGAGTTTTTTTTTTTAACAGCTAAACGGTGTTGTTAATAAGGGTTTACAACGAGACGCGGCGTGCGGCGTCGATAAATTAAACACCTGCACGTTCCCTCATAACCGCGGAATGCATAGAGGTGGCGCGCGGTTCAGCTTTTCGCGTATATCAACTCGTACGGGTATTATACAGTAATAAACTACCCGCCTCGAGTCTGCGGGTACAATCGCTCCGGCAACAATGTTGCGGACGACGGAAATGTATGGCGGATTAATTGCGGGGAAAGGATGAAGCTCTTCAATAGCTAAACGGTGTTAATGAGGCATCTCTCAATTCGCGTAACGTATGTGGCACTGCTGATAAATTGGACAACCGGGTTTCCCCGCAACGCCGCGGATATCTGAAGATTAAGACACTTTCACGCGATGGACGAGTATGCAAGACGTTGAGCCCGCTTCATGATGATGATGACCATCATCATCATCATTATCATCAACGCCGCGGCGCTCGACAACAACATCCCGTTCAAGCAGCTGAATAATAACCAAGCTTTTACGAGTACTGTTTCCACACACTCCAAGTGCTATGCATTATCTCTGCGATCAACAATTCTCGCTGCTTCCAAGGTCACATTGCTAAACGAAAGCAATTGAACATTCAATTTTCCGCAGAAGCACAAAAATAAAACTGCAGAACTTCAAAATTCAATTGCTACTTCAAAATTTCAATTCGCACTAAATTGTTCCAACGCGCTGTTATCGCTCCAAACTATCAAAAAAAAAAAAAAAAAAAGAAGAATTTATTGAATTCTGTGATTATCGATCAAAAGCTCGCGGCGGACACGAAGCATATATTGCGTATCCCGTCTAACGCAGCGGCGAGTGCGTGTAAAAACGTTTCGAACGTCTTTGTTCGGGCGTAATAACCGGCGTCGCGAGAGTGCCGCGCGTTTCTGATTTACATTTTAATTAAACGAACGATACGCGGCCGCCGAGCTGCTCCGGTGGCTCCGGCGTGTGCAGCAGCAGTCGCTCGCGATGGTCGCTGCGATGCGAGCGGCGCAGCAGCACACGGCGGATGATTTACCGTCCCCGCGTTCCGCCAACGGTATCGCTATAGCTATATAATGGGCCCGCGCGCAGTGTGGCAAACGACGCGCCAATCCTGTCGATGATCTAGAGGCGAAAATCAATTCGTTTTGGCGCTCGCTCGCAGCGATGTGTTTCAGAACCGGTCGAGCGAAGTTCCTCGCTGCTGCTGCTGCTGCTGATGCCGACCGACTGTAACTATACGCGTCGTCTCACTGTGCGTATCGCCGTGTCCTCTGTAATGCACTCAACGTGTTTCTCGGCTCGGTGCGACGACCGAGCGTCGCGGCTACCGAGCAAAGATCGAGCAGCGATCGTACAGCGACGGCTCCATGTCTAAATAACTTCGACAATTGGTCTTCAACAAAAATAACTTGGCAAAAAGAACTTCGCGACAAAAAAACTTTTACAAAAACGAATTTGCGACAAAATACCTTTAACAAAAATAACTTTGCGACAAAAGAACTTTGACAATAATAACTCGGTACAAAACAAACCTGGACCTTTGAAACTCGGAAAACTCAGAAAAAGAACAATAAAAAAAAATTAATTGTTGTCAGAGTAAGACTCGAACTCACGACACAAAAAACGGCACAAAAAATGTACAATCTGAAATTAAAAAAAAAAATCTTTTGTCGCGAAGAGATTATTTCGTGAAGTTATTTTCATCAGAGTTCTTTTGTCGCAAAGCCATTTTCATCAAAGTTCTTTTGTCGCAAACTTATTTTTCCCCAAGTTCTTTTTCCCAAGTCCTTTTTGTAAAGATCATTTGTCGAAGTCATTTAGACGTGCTACCTACAGCGACACACCGGCAATGTCTGCGCGAAAGTCGTCGACGCCGCGTACGCCCCCCGAAATTGCTTCGATTATCAGGCCGCTCGCGGTCGCTGTATATATGTATATTACCGCAGCTGCAGCAGGCGGTGTTATATTTCATTCGGCCGAGAGGAAGGATCGTCGCATCGGCGGTGCATTTCCCGCGAGAGAAACTCGGGGATTATTGACGGTGGATTGGGCGCGCTGGATGATAATCGATAATTGTTTATCCGGCGATTAATTAGTACTCGCGATCGATGTTAATGATATCGAAGCGACGTGTTCACCAAAATTGTTCGCGAGACCCGAGTGATCGATTGATCGATTGATCGACGAAAATATGGAGAGGAAGTTTTTTTCCACGAGTTTACTCTGCACTCGGCGGGATTACGGACTTGACATTACGATTTTTACAACCGCGACCCTCGTGCAAAATCGCGTGTAGCCGGGTTCCCGTGGGAATGGCTGGGAACGTTCTCGTATTCAATCGAGACGTCGATCAATTTGTCGTAAAAGCACCGGAGCACCGACGAGTCGAGTACCGACTCTGCAGCGATGACTACGAGGGGTTGGGGGATTTTGCGCGAAAAGGGTAAAAGGGCTTTTTTTTCCAAGTCCGAAGAGCAGCGCGGAGCGCGGGTCGAGAGGACGTGGAACAAAAAGAGGGCGAGAGCCGGTGGGAGAGAGATTGGAGAGGCTTCGGTACGATGATCTCGCCCGCCCCGGGACTCGCGGGGCGAGAAGGGCCGACCATGAGGGGAGCGGAGAAAGAGTGCATTAATTAATTACGAATCTCGCTGATTCCGGCAAATATGGCTGACGACTGGGCGTGGCGGATCGATAGCGCCAATTGCAACGAGTCGAAAACATTTTTTTTTCCCCGTTTGGTCCTTTGGGATTCTACGGTTACTGCTTGGTATCCACTTGGGGCTTATCACGCGAGCATGGCGGCTACTCTGACCAACTTCGATTGGATCCATTTCTCTGTTTTTATTTTTACAAACTTGCCGTTTTTTTGGCGGAAAAAAAAATGTTCGATTTAACGAAGTTTTAAAACCCTATTTGATGGGAAATTTTCCGCTGATTCCAAATATGACCGGTTTTTGCCCGAAAAATAAAAAATTGGAGAAGAAAAACGCGAAAAACGATTTTTCACTTTTTCCCAATTTTGGCACTTTACTAAAATCGGTGCCATTTTTCTTTGCATCAATATAATCGGGATTTTCTTTTTGCATTCGAAAGAAAACTCTTCAACGAAGAGAATGCCGCCAGGCGGAACGCGATATCTCGATTTTTCAATTTTTTGCAGATTTTTAAAGTTGACCCTCAAAAATCGCAAATTTTTAGAAGGACCCCCCCACCCCTTCTAAAAATTCGCGTTTTTTGCGAAAAAAAAAATTTTCGATTTCGCAAACTCTGAAAACCCTATCCGATGGGAAATTTTCCGCTGATTTCGAAAAGCACCGTTATTTGTCCAAAAAATAAAAAATTCGAGGAGAAAAACGCAAAAAACAATTTTTTTCTGACAAACCGCCTAATTTCGCGATATTAAACATCGAACTGCCGTTGTTTTCCCAACGACCAATCAAATAAATCGAATTAATCGAATAAATCGACGACAATGGTTGCTCACGAATTTTTTAATACAGGATTTTTTTTTTACGTGACTAAGCCACATTAAACGATAGCACACATCGTGAAATTAACACCGAAGACATTTCATTCGTAATCTGCGTCCTCGCACAACGCACCCGATACTTAACTCCCGACTAATCCACCGATTGTCCGTCAGCCGGGGTTATCGAAGATTTTCGCGCAAGCAAGCTGCCAATTTGCATTCCCCGGGCGCAGCAGCCAACGACGACGTAGCCGCTGCGCTCCCGAGGTGCATAAACTCGAAGCGCGCGTAATCGCCGCCATAATCGCGCGATTATGCCGACGAAGAGGCGGGATACGAGGAGGTCGGAACGAAATAAAAATTGGAGATCGTTATCGGTTATCTGCCTGGCGATAGATGGCGAATTCTCGTTAGCGTGACGGGCGGATCGCGCGCGAGTCGTTCGGCCTGTGTATATATTAATATAAATATATATACGCTAAGCCAAAGGCACGTTCGACCGCGGAGCGGAGCTAATGCGCCGACGCGAGGCACTCTGCACGCGTCCCGATGTATTCGTTGCGAATTTTACGAGCTGCGAAATAATTTACCCCGCGCCGTTGCTGCTGCGTTGGCGCTGTTGTTGTGATTCCATCGCGCCGCTCTTGTTGTACTACGCGAGAACGCGCAAGCGCGTAAATAATAAATATTTATACAAAAGCTCGTTGCCAGGTCTTTTCCGGGTGCGGCGAGCGCTCGTTTGGAATCCCGTTACGCGCGAGAAGAACGGTCGCGATTGGGAAGTCGCCGACTCTCAGCCGACTCGAGACACGACTTCCGCGATCCCGACGACGCGGGACGTCGTTTCGCGCGAGTCGAGATATTATCGACTTGGATATTAGGAAGTCGCATTAGCGGGACACTGCGTTTACTTTGAGAAAACGGGGCTCGGGTGACAAACAATAAGAACTATACTCATTTGAAATATGCCATTAGCTTGGAAATAAGTATTGAAATAAAGATAATTTTTTCCTACGCTAAGAAATACTGAAAATAGATTTTAGTATGCGACATTGTAATTGGGAAAAAAATGCAAACAGGTTCTAAATTGCTTTGCTGGTCAGCACTGAGCACACAAATCCTGGCACTAATAGCTACACCCTGATCCCCACCGTTCTCTCCAAGTACATGAGCCGAGCTGAGTCAACTCAACTTTTCCCCAGGATCCTATGTTGCGCTCCGAACATGAAACGCCATTATCGAGCCTTCTTTTTCTGTGGATTCAACGAAATTGCAATTGCCATTTTGTTTTATCCCTCGACATTATATTTCATGCCGCGCGATATATCGGATACCTGTACGCAGGTATATTGTCCGCCTACCTGTATATTTTAGTAGACGTTGCCGTTAATTGCACGGGATAAATTGCGAGGGGGGTTAATTGCGGGTCTCCCGCGATAACCGGTAGTGAAACCGACGCAGAGTGAAACCAAACCTATTTCGCTCGAGTCTCTCGCGGACTCGAAATAGACACCGACTATCCGTAATTTGTTACGACGATAATTATGATTGGCAATCAGGTGCTCGGAGTAGAATATTATATCGATGCGATTGCATTTATCTTCCTTTTTATTTTTCTTTCCTCTCGGAGCTGCTGTCGACTGTCGACATCGCTGTGCTTTTTGACACGCGGTTAAAAAAAATCTGCTTGTAAATTAAGATACCGTTAATGGAAGTTTTCATGCAATTATCATGTCTTAAATTTCAAGCACCAATGAATAGGAAACTCTTTCTTTTTTTTTATCGGAATATGTAAATTTGTTTTCGGAAATAGCAATTTAACTGGAACTTGATATTAAACAAGCTTTCCAACTTGGTTGCCTAGAGCTCTGTCCGTATCCCGTCGAAAACTCTCGCCGAGGCTCGTCGATCGGGGCGAGAACGACGTTGTCATGGATACGACCGGGCGAAGGCTACACCCCTTGGCTACACCCTCGCAAGTATGGCTGCCGCGCTCGCAATAGGCGCTCGTTTGCATTCGCGAGTCACTCGCTTTGCCGCTGCTGCTGCTGCTGATACTGAATGCGCTATCCCGGCACCAACACCATTCAGCCTGACGTATTGTTCGTCGCTTTGTGCGTCTCGCGACCATAGCCAGGATCTCGCACAGGGGGTTGGCCATCAGGATCAGTCTGCACAAAACACACACCACCCCCATCCCTTCCTTGCCTCTCCTGCTCCCCGCGCGTCCTTGCCACCCTCGCCAGACCCGCGGGGCATGGCTTACGAGTGGCCTTTTCACCTCTCTCGCCCTTCCTTTGACCCGGCCAACTCTTTAAGTCATACTTTGTTCGCTGCGCGCCCCTCGCGAACCGTTCGCCAACACCCCAACCACCCTCCTTGTATTCCCGCAGGGTCCGCTCGATGCTCCCTCGCTCAGCCGAGTTCGCCTACTCGTCTACCGAGAGGGCCCCCATTAACTATTCAATAGAAATCAGCGGAGTGATTGAAGTGATAAATTGGTATCGAGAGGGAAAGAGATGTATTAACAAGCGCTTCGATGCAGCCGACGTCCGTCGAAAACGCAATACGAGAAGTCTCTGATATTTTTTCTTGGCGATTTTTCGCTCTGCGCAGACACTCTTCACGGCTTCCACTGCGACACGACCTTCCTCTCCCGCATCCTCGTCGCAAGGAGCGACTGATAAAGGGAGACGAAGCGAGTTCCAGGCGCGATAATGCAGACGAGGTGAATAGCAGTCGTCTCGAGTGCGGTTTCATGTCGCGAATAACCGCTGCGTTCGTCGAAGGACACGGCGGAGGGCGAAGAAAAGATGACATTGCGCGCTTCTCGCGATCAGCGCAGCGAGACGGCAACGCCAGAGCAGAGGACGGAGGCAAACTGTATTGTGGACTTCGTTTTTTTGCGCTCAACGTATTCTGCGAGGGTAAGATAAAAAAAAAGTAATGAGCCAGAGGTCGAGAGGTGCTTGGGGAAAAATTTGGCGTCGCGTCACTCTCGAGAGGCTGCGGCTGCTGCTGCTGCTGTTGCTGCTGTTGCTGCCCGGTCAGAGTGTTGCAAAAGTCGCGGAAAAAAATCCATACCAAGAGGGCGGAGCGGTGCGGAGATTGCCGACGCGGTACCGGAGGCCTTCGGCGCGAGCGGAGAGGCTCGGCAGCAGCACTCGGCGAGGCTGGAGGGTGCGTTGCCGTGGCAACGAGCGTCGACGGGCCCGGGGCTGCGCCTGGCAACCCCTGTCGCAACCCTTGGACCATCGACCAGCCCCCCTCGAAAAACATGGCGACGGCTTCGTCGCCTCCTTTCTCTCTCTCTCTCTTTCGCCCCCCTTGGGCGAACGAATGGCAGCGGGTAAATTCTATTTTTTAATTCCAAATACGCGCGTTCCGGACTCTTGAGCCTTCGCTCCTCACCCCCCCCCCCCCCTTTCTTCCCTTCGCCATGAGCTTCAGGGGTCAAAGTCTCCGGGGGAGCGGAAAGAACCGAGGGGTCACAGAGGCTCCCGGCACTCCGCAAGCTCTCGACCGCGCGCGCGAGTTGGCTGGGTAGCTGCTGCTGCGGCTGCCAATCGCCATGGCAACAGGACCATGGCAACTAAAGAGGAACTTTTCCAACTTTGGTACATCCGTTGCGGAACGTATACCTGCCGGTGGGTTCCGGCGAATATTATTAAAGGTGCGAAACGGATACATGGATGACGGTCTCAGCATTTTTGCGCTTGGCTGAGATGAGACACTGCAATTTTCTATGTCATTTACAATATTATAGGACGCTCTCGTACATTCGTTACTCCTCGTATTAAATGCGTAAATAAGGGAGACGTTCCTTGGGTTCGACATGGAGGTACTTCGTAGAGGAACCCAAATGGGTTCCAATGGGTTATGGGTTATGGGTTTCGTTTCCCAGCAGTCGACGAGATAAAACGTTGACGCAGCTAAAAACCCGGGTAAAAATCCACAAGGATCCATAGACTCTACACCGAAGCGACGTGTTTACGGATCCTCGTGTCGAGGTACGATCAACGGATGGTCCAATGGAATTCGCGATGAATTAATAAGTGATAACAAGGACGGAAGCTCGTTATAATCATTCGCTTCGCTGAATATCGCGTTGAATTATTTTTTTTTCTCCCGCCGCAGACGTCGGGAGTAAAAATGTTCACAGTTCTCCGGGATTCCGTTTTAGCCGGATTTCCCTCGTCGCCCTGTGCAGAGAGAGGAAGAGGCGACGGGGGCGGGAGGGGGAGGGGGGAGTTGTTGCTAGGGAATACCGGCAGGAAGGGCGTTGCTGAAGGGTAGCGCACGATCGAGCTTTGTGCGCCCTCAACCCTCGCTCGTCGCGGAAGCTCGGTCCGAAGCTCTCGACTTTAGCCCCCCGGGGGAGGGGGAGGGGGGGGGGGGGGGGGGGGGAGAAAAAAAGGAGTCGGGGGAGGAGGAGGAAAAAAAAAGTCGCGGCGAGACTTTTGAACTCAGGCGAGCTGCGAGCTGAGGCCGACCTTGAAAGGGTCATTACCAGTGCACACAGCGGCAACTGAATTCTTTTTTTTTTTATTCCTCCTCTCCTCCTTCTCGCTCCGCGCTTCTCTCATCCATTTAGAATTTTTTTTTGTTCCTTCGCTTTGCACTGCTATTCAGGATGAAAGCTAAGCTTCGTGCACATAACGAGACTCAATGCGAAGCCCAACCACCACCCCCCGCCTCCCTCCCCCCCTCGCGGCAACCCACCCCTTTCAGCGCGCTGCAGACTCGCGCTCTTGACCTTGAAGCGAAGGTTCTCGAGTCCTTTCATCGTTAAAATATATTCAGCGAACGCGCAATGGGACTCGATTTTTTTTCTCTCTCATCATATTTATCTCGTGCACCGGACAGTCCAATTACCGACGATGGCGAATCTTTTTTTTAATTTTTTTTTTTAATTCCTCTTTCATCCGTAATCAGTCGACGTATTAGCGACGTCTGCCGCTGTTACGCAACGGTTGGTTTATGTTATGGTTGTAACGGATAACGAGAAGACATCAACGCGCTCGATTATCTGTATTATATGTATCGAAACTCGAGAGACGCAAAAACACTGAGCCGTCGGGTCGGCAAGCAGCCAATTTGTAGCAATCGTTGGGAACGATGTTTGAAATTCAAATTTCTCGGTACGAGGGGTACGCGCAGTTTCATTGGCGTTCTTTTAATGATTATTTCTCTTGTTTCTCGTAAATTCTCGGACACTGAGGCTCGAAGGTAAAATAACGAAGCCGATTGGATTTGATTCCTTCGATTGACAAAGGAAAGACCGAAGTCCTCGCTGACTTCGAAATCAATAGATGCTTTTCAATGGAGATTCGCTCAATGGTACCGCGACATCTTGAAATAAACTCGCGATATTTCTGTAAACCGAAGATTTAACGGTCAGTGGAAATTAGACATTTAGCTTTTATTGCGGAAACGTTATAAGCGCGAAATTCTATAGCGCCGCAGTCGTCGTGTGTGCGCAATGCGAAGAAGATAATAAAGCACGAGGGAAGAATGAAGAAACGACGAAGGCGCAATATGTTTAACAACGAGAGGGAGAGGCACACGAAAATAATGGTATAGCATTAAACCGTAATTGCGCTCGTGTTCGGCAAGAAATAATAACGCACGCGCTACCCGAGTTGAGGCGCGCGTAATAAGAAGTTTGCGTTTGAAGATTGCGATCTTTGTTGTATTTACGAATTAATTTACGGCCGCCGCTCTTAGCTTATTTTTTTTTTAGTTTCAATTTATCCGCAATGCCGTGAGTGGAAATTTAGTTAGCGAACGTTGGGTCGGCGATGCCACCGTCGGCGTTTGAGGCATTCCGACATGTCGTGAACCCTAAACATTGCTGATTCCGACGTTTCGTCTTCCCCAAACATTTCCGGACGGATTGTGAGGCGTCAATGTCAGTCTCAACCTGCCCATTCCTTTTTCCTGCACACGCAAAGTTGTGCATCGGTGGCGGCGACGATGCACATGTTTCCACAGACTGATGTGCAGCATCGTAAAGTGCTGCGGTGAGCATATTTGCAATGTTTGCTGATACGCCTGCACTGAGAAAAAAAATGCTAAATCCAACAAAATGTGTGGTTGCGGGCGGCGAAATAAATATTTTGACGATTGGACAAAATACTCGGCAATGCTAATCGAGTTTTTTTTAATTCTATCACCAGTTGCTTCGATCAATTAAATATTTTGTCTAAGTTGCAAAATATTTATTTCGCCGCCCGCAACCGCACATTTTGTTGGATTTAGCAATTTTTTTTTCTCAGTGTGGTGGTCAGTCCGCAACCGACTCCACCCGAACGGTATCACATTCATTCGCCCGCTGCCAATTGCCATAGGTGGTCGTACCCGTATCTCGCGAGAGCCCTGCCCACGATGAATCGATCCGGCATAGAAATTATGGCGAACCCAAGTAACTCCTCTATAACGTTAATGATCCTAAAACAAGAAGACGATTATGACGGTTGTGCATATAAGATCGAAAAACGATCCTGGCTGATGTGCGACGCTGCATTCGCGTGGCAAAAGCACGAGGGGATTAAATCGGGATTAAATCAGAGCAGGCGACGTCGGCAACAGCGGCAGGATTCAACACGATTCCTATTAATCGCCGCGCGCAGGTAGTTTAATTAATTGCGATCCGACGGAACGAAACAGCAGCAGCAGCAGCAGCAGCCGCAGCAGAGTTCGACCGCCATCTCCGATCTAATGGCAAGGTGCGTAACTACCGCCAGCTAAGCCGATCCTCGGATCGATCGATCGAGGCGCGATCGCGCGATAGATCTCGCAAAGTCGATAATGAAGGCGGCAACCGAGCCGAGGCAACTTCGTCGTCTCGAAACACTCTCACACACAAACACGCGCAACTTGTCCCGACTACTTTGTAATAAAAGGGCACGCACGCGATTATTCATCGACAGCCGTTCTCGCATGCGACCGCGCGTTGCGATTTTATCGCATCCGCGTGTACATCGGCCGGGCCTTCCCTCGACTATAATTTTAATGCCATCGTTTCCACGTCCTTTTGCTTGTGAGTCGATGTTAATACCAAATCGATCTTCGACCATCTGGACCTCCGCAAAGTGCAAAAGTGTCTTGCGAAGAGCTCGAGGCTCCTAAGAGCGTCAATTCATTTCGTAATCGAGCATCGAGACTGATGCCAAAAAAATAATGGCAAAAAAATTATAGTATTGTCGCGTTGAAACGCAGACGAAACGAAGGTCATTGTACCGATCGGTGGTCGGAGTACAAAGTATGAATATTCAGCGAGCCTCGGAGTTCGGACTGCTAATCGGGAATGCAATTCAGAGCCCCGGCGTCCAGGGTGGGGGGAGGGGGAAGGAAGAAGGACGAAAGGACCGAGTCCGGGGCGACGTGACGTGCGACCAGGTGAGCGACAGCAGCGAGAAGAAGGAGGAAACGGTCCCTCTCGGTTGGATGCCCCGTTCGTGTAGTACTCGCAGGGTCTTCAGCTTCCTCCGGGACTCTCCGAGGCTGCCGGCGACCCGCGGTGAGACACGTAGATGCCGTCGGACATAAGTACGCGTACGTGGCCTGCGGTGGATTCGAGTGGAGAATTCTCGGTCCCCCGGCACGACGGAGTTTGCGCCGTCTCGTTGGTCCTCTTCGTGGTTCTTGTCACTTGGTCTCTTTCCCCGCTGGCGATTTTTACCGTTGGACATGTCGCACGAGTCGTACCTGCGAAACCGAAGATTCGTTCGAAGGAAACATTTCGATGACGATGAAACGTTGTTACACTGAGAAAAGAATTTGTTAACAGTTAACAAATGCAGTGTTAAATATTGCCCCATTTATTTGTTATTACCAAATCTTGGTTGAGCTAAATAACATTTAGTTGGCGCAAATGAAGTTCAGTTTACATTTGTTGACAGTTACCAAATCTTATTTGGCTCAACTAAGCTTTGGTAATAATAACTAAATGGTTCATTTCGTTATATTTAACACTGCATTTGTTAACTGTTAACAAACTCTTTTTTTAGGCAGGAGATGAGACGTCAGGAGAAGAGGATCAAGCTTTGCTTGGATCGCGCCGAATTGTAGCTGGATGACGACGTCCCTATGCGGATCGATGACATATGCAAGATCCCGCAATATCAGAGCGTGATTCCGCAGCTGCTGGAAGAAAATCAAGACTCAATCACGATTATTAAGGAGGCAGGAGTAAATTAACAAGATAATCAGCGCCATACCTGGTACGTCGATGTACCGCGCGCGCTCGTTATGACTCTCTTCGCTTGATTACAGAGCGCGCCGCGTTCCCGTCCCGTCTCTCGCTCTTTCGGCGCGCCAGGAGAACCCCTCTCACTCTTTGGTTTACCTGCCACAACGAAAAAAAAAAATCGCGATCCTCCGAGAGGATGAAAAAAATATATATCAACTTCTTTGATGATCCGGCGCTGCAACAATTTCGCGAATTTTCATCAATGCGTGTAATAATGTAAATATATATAATTTCCTCGAGTGTCTGTGTGGTCCGTGGAATTGCGCGGTGGCTTGTGTAAATTTAACGAGCCCCTCTCGCGTTAATCAAGTTGATGGCGTAATCGCGAGCAGTTCAGTCGACGTTACATTGAACAAAAAAAAATATCAAGCGAAAAATTGCGATTCGTTCGATCGCTGATTTACAGGCTGAAAAATATTCGCGAGCATTCGGAGTGAGGGACATTTTACAGAAATGGCATTTGGCATACGTGGTAATCGGAACGGACCGTACTCACCGCTTTTACCCTACATTCGTAATATTTAAATTCAACGCTCCAGCTGAAACAAAGCAACAATGTCGTAACGCATTCTGCCTTGAGTCTCGTGCGCTCGCACTTCAACACTGCAGGTGTAGCCATATACATATATTTTGTTCCACGTGCCAGCATACGGTGGATTAGACTCGGAAAGAGCTTCGCGAGAAAGCCAAAGGAGCCCCCGGTCGCTTTTCCGGGCGAGAACGCGAAGGAGGACGCGGAGCATTGTTGAGACCGAAACAGCTACTGGCTACCCTGTGCCACCCTCAGAACCTGCAGCATCAGCATCACCAGCAGCAGCAGCAACGAGAGTAAATGCGAGAAGCATTTGTCAAAAGAATACGACGCTTTTAACGGCTCTACGGGCGCTCAAAGCTTTCACCGGTTCCTCTCTGTATTTGCCTCCCTTTTCGCATTCTTCTCGAGCGCGAGAGAGGGCCTCAGTCTCGTCGCTCGCGCCGTTCCGCCGTTTTTTTCGGAACACTTCAGCCGACGGGCGCAGTCACCGGGCAGCACACCGGAGTGTCGGCCATTATTCCCACTTTCCGGGCTTTCAGACTGGGCGCTACCGTCGCCGTGCACCGCGACTAAGGTAAATAGACTCTCTTCCACTTCGCTCTGTTCCATCGCGCTTTTTATTATTTTTTTTTTGTCCCCGTTTTTGGCGAAATAGACGGGGATCGGGCGCCGTTGCTGCTGGGCGTTCCCTTGTTCAAAAGGCTGCAGAAAAATATGAATATATGAATACTGTACTATGAGGTGGATGAATTCGGGCGAGAAATTTGTTTTCACCATCGCAGGATGACGCAGGTTTTCGTATGGTGCTAAAAATTCGGGTATGTGAGTGGGATGATACTACGGATGCATTGTCGAAGTTTCGAAGAGAGAAAAGGTGGTCACCGGGATTGAAACTCGGAACCTTTCGATTCCGAAGTCAGAGCGCGGCATCTTTTTTTCTCTGCACGTCTTCTGATATGCAATACAAGGTCGTCACATTTTCTCTGTTGCAAACCAACGACGAATCGAAGATGGACCAATTTTTCGATGTCTTCCCGCGATTCGATGATCTCGCGGCGTCGTTAAGTCGGTGGACGATGGGTCCATGTGATCGTGGACATGGTCCGAAGTGCGGGGAGGGGCGCATGCCACAAATTGTACGCTGGATGACCGGTAGCCCACGGTCATGCAGGCAGAGCGGCCGGGAACGCAAGAGCAGCCACCGAACGAGAAGCTTCGCCGCTAATGGCGATGTACACAACTTGAGAAAGAGAGAAACACACACATTGGGAATCTGATCCAAAGAGAGCGGAAAGCACGTGCATCGCACTGCTGCTGCTGCTCATGCTGCTGCTGCTTCTGCTGCTGCTGCTGCTGCTGCTGCCTCAGCGAGGAGCTGGACCGACTCGAGCTTCCGCGCTCCGTCGAGCTCATAAATTCAATTAGTCGGTGAATATATTCTCGGGATCCGTGAACCGCGCCGCGCTCTTACGGTGGCTAGCACAAATATAAATGCGGCGTGCCGCAGAACCACTTTCTTATACCTACTACAACTACTACTTATTCCTCTTCTTCTTCTTCTTCTTCATCCTCTTCTCATTCCTCTTCTTCCTCTTCGGCTCATGATGCATTCTTCTAGCACACCGCGTTCTTTTCCTTTTCTCCTTTTCTGATATCTCCCCCGGTTCGCGCTCGACAATGCCGAGCGACAACACACAATAAATTCCACACGGCCCATTGTGTAATATTGTCTTGCGCAGTGTTAACGGTACTCGCGCAGTTTACAAACGACGCGCGTCACCCGACGAGGCGGGTTTTCGATGGGAGAAACAGATCCCAAATTTCGGATTCGAATCTCCC
This sequence comes from Itoplectis maculator, assembly GCA_964034905.1. Lineage (NCBI taxonomy): Eukaryota > Metazoa > Arthropoda > Insecta > Hymenoptera > Ichneumonidae > Itoplectis > Itoplectis maculator. Next base: position 4,182,960 of record OZ035869.1, read on the forward strand.
GAGATGCGATACATTGGTACTAAATGGAAGTAAATGAACGGGACAAAGTTGACGTCACTTGACGTAGAAATTTTATGAAAATTAATATTTAAACTAGGAACAATGACGCGCGCGGTCGGAGGTTAGCCAGCGTAGGGAAGAACCTTGCAATTTTCGGCGAAATTTTTTTTTCGATTTAACGAAGTTTTAAAAGCCTATCCGATGGGAAATTTCCCGCTGATTCCAAATATGACCGGTTCTTGTCCGAAAAATAAAAAATTGTAGGAGAAAAACGCGAAAAACGATTTTTTACTTTTTCCCAATTTTTGCACTTTACTAAAATCGGTGTAATTTTTCTTTGGATCAATATAATCGGGATTTCCTTTTTGCATTCGAAAGAAAACTTTTCAACGAAGAGTATCTCGCCAAGCGGAACGCGATATCTCGATTTTTCGATTTTTTGCAGATTTTTAAAGTTGACCCTCAAAAATCGCAAGTTTTTAGAAGGGGTACCCCTTGCCATTTTTTGCAAAATTGGTCGAAAAAAAAATTTTCGATTTCGCAAAGTTTAAAAACCCTATCCGATGGAAAATTTCCCGCTGATTCCAAAAACGACAGGTTTTTGCCCGAAAAATCGAAAATTCGAGGAGAAAAACGCGAAAAACGATTTTTTTTTTGACAAACACCCAAATTTCGCGATATTAAACATCAAACTGCTGCCGGTTTCCCAACGACCAATCAGATGCTTAATAAATCGACAACAATGGTTGCTCACGAACTTTTTAATAGAGGATTCAGGAACTATTATTATACTTTTGTTTGCTTTAATTTGAAATTGGAATCAAGTGACTTTTGATGCCCAAAAGTCAACATATCACCGTAACTTTTTCTCGTGCTCCGTATTTCACTTTGCACGTACGCAAGTAACAATATGATCTGAGAAAGATCCGAGCAGTCGCATTGACGACCGCGTCTCGAGAATTATTACCAGAGAACGAGTAACGCGCGCCGCGCGTGTTGCTATTGCCAGGAGCATTCAAGAGTGAGAGGACGGAATAATAAGAATGAACGACTCGCCCACGCGCGACAGCGTATTATTTATCCGAGCAAATAAGGCCCGGGAGTCGGCGCGGCGCGTTTCGCTCGGTACACGCGACGTCGAAGCTGTAAATTGAGTCACGTGGGCGCGGGAGTCGAGGAAAGCGAGAAAATCTCGCGGAGTTTCATCGGCCACCGCGTTGCTCATAGGCCGAGCGGGTTATAAGTCGCGGCTTCTTTCATTTTCGGGCGAGGCCGACGAACGCGCGCAGGAAGCACTTCGGAACGTTTATTTTATTTTTTCCCGCTCCCTCTCGTCGCGCCTAAACCGTGCGGTACCGGAAAAAAAAATCCAGCAGCAGCGTTCGTTCAGATCCCGAGAGAACGATACGCGACGACGATGTATATTTCGTGTTTTTTTTTTCCTTCCTACCGCGAATGGATATGACTGAGGCCGAGCGCGAGCAGCGCGCGACTCCGCTGCGAGATCTCGACGCGCCGATAACTCGTTCGGTACGATCTTCCGCAAAACTGCGGCTTGTATACTTCGAGTCTGAATCGTTTCCTCTCCCGGGATCTCGCGGGCTACGAGTGTAACGCACCGCGACCGGATTGTATCTCTATCCACGCGGAGAGCTTGACAGTGAGACGGAAAGCGAAGAGAGAGAAATAATCTGAGAAATATGCCACGCCCACGTGTACGGCCGATTGCGTTACACCGGGAGCGATGAATCTAGGTAAAAAAAATAATAAAAAAATAAAAAACAAAGTGGTCGTGATTAAATCACACTTTTGCGCCTCTTTGCCCGGGTCATTTTTTTCCCTGGCCATTTTTTCCCCCCGATACCCCGAGGAATTAATACTCCGGCGGCATATTGAAAGTCCCTCGAACCGTTAGAAGGTACCGGCGTCGCTCGACCGAGCGTAAAATAAAACCAGTCTCTCCTCCTCCTCCTCCTCCTCCTCCTCCTCCTCCTCCTCCTCCGTCGTCTCCTCCTTCGCGTTCCCGCAGCGTTCGTCTCTCGTCTTCGCCATTTTTTTCCCCCGCGCGTATTTTGCCGCGGCACCCGACGTCGTACTTTCCGCAAAGCCCGGAGTGAGAATACAGAGGAGGAGAAACATCGGAGGCGCGCAATAAAATTGGCGTTTTAATTCACACCGCGCGAGAGCGCGTCGGGCTTTGCTCGCCTCTCGCCTCTCTGCTCTTCTAAGTGAATTTAAAAGTCGCGCCACACTACATTTACCGGGCAGTAAAACCGGCGGTCTCGGCGCGGTCTCTAATAGCGCCGAGCGGTCGGCCGCGGTATAACCGAGAGACGTTGCAGACGTGTCGGAGGAGTCCGTCGACGCGCGGTCTCTTGGCTCACCGGCCGCAGCGACTCGCGGCGATCACCGCGCGCGGTGAATAATACTCGACGTGGCTATACGCAATGTGGTGTATATACGCGTGGTACCAGCGGAATTTTACCGTCGCCGCGATTTCAGTGCGCGAAGCCGACGTCAGATATTCCACGAAACGTTTCTCGTGCGTCGTCCCGATTCGATGAAAATTCACCGTCACCCAGGCTTTTCCGTGTGGGCTTCTTGCTGTCAGAAAAAAAGATTTATTTGGCGGACGAAGATCCTATCGTGAATATATATATTTTTTTAATAATTCATGAGGCAAATCCATGAACACGGTTTATTCTTTTAAAAAATCTAAACGAAAATTGCCTCTTGAAACATTTGTGTAAATCGGGTTTTCCCTGATAGAACATAACTGGCAATACAAATCACCACTCAAAATAGTCAACAGATGCATAAAACGACGTATACATTACTTTTAAAAACCAGCACTCGGTTGACTAGTGTAGAGCTGTATAACATCTTTAAATACATATATATTTTACAGAGAGCATATTTTAATCATGGAACGAAAACAGAATTAAATAATGCAACGAAAAAAAATAACTGCAAGCGCAAATGAAAAATGGCATCCAGTCGTTTTCATCCAATGAAAAATTTCCCCCCACTCGGATCCTGTAAAACCAATTTTTAACACGTCAAATTTAATCTACGTATGCGACACCGAGCGTCGATCGAGAACGGTGGGTAATAACCATAAGCGAGAGGGCTCGGACTTTTCAGCGTGTCGCAACGCACGACGGTTGTCGCAAGCGTCGCGTATAGCGTATAGGCACAGGTGCACCGAGCGAGTAAAACATCGGATCCGGCAGCAGCCCCGGGGCGAGGAGAAAAAAATGTATCGCACTCGCCGGTGGCGCATTATCCCCTTTCCCCCGAAAAACACCGCCTCGCATAAACGAGCACATAATACGCGAATCATTACTTCTCCGGCGCGCGGCGCGCGCACGGTATGACACACATTGCCGATCGTCATCGGCCGGAAGCGGTAACCAACTAAACCTACGGTACTAATGACAAATAATAACGACCTTTGTGCGTGAGCGCGCGCGCGCGCGATGGGCAATTTTCGCCGCTGTCGAGGTAGGTGTGCGAGAGACACGCGTCGAAATGCGCAGCTGTAACCCAATGTGCGAACCATTCGCGTCGGTACCAAGCGCGTCACATACGGTCCTCGAATGGGCGCGAGCATGGCAAGTGCCGCGATGATAATAATGCGCTAGGGTAGATATACTGTCAGAGGCCATTGTGCCGATCGTGCCAATTTTTTATTATTTTATTCTTCAAATTATTTTTCTCCTATAACTGCATGTTGATTGTTAGAACAGGTTAGAAGTCGATATTTTGAAAAAATAAATTTCGTGACCCCGATTTGGTTGGTTTTCGGCCCGGCGGCCAGATCTACGATTTCTGGCAAACTGTTCGGCCAAAATTTTTTTTTTTTTTTTTCAAAATCAACTAAAAAAGGATTATAACCAGTGTTTTCAGGGGTAGAATATGCGACTTGAGAACGATGGTATAGGTTAAAAGTCGATATTTTGAAAAAATAAATTTCGTGACCCAGATTTGCATTCCATATTATTGAATAAACGAGACTTTTTTCTCTCGTTGAAAACAGCGCCACGGATACTCAGCGCGCTAGTAAAAAAGTGCTGCAACGAAAAGGGCGAAAGTATATCTTTGACAAAGTGACAAAGTCACTTTAGCGTCAGCGCGCTGCTTTCGGTCTCGTTGCACACTATATGTACCACGAACCCACGCGCGCAGGTACGCGACCATTATCTAAACGTTTTTGATGTTTACCGCGGCGATTTGTACGACGCGGTTTCCGCGAAGCGACGCGCGGCACCGTAAGAGGGAAACGACGACGACGACGACGACGTCGCGCGCGTCGAATAACGCCGACGAGGACGGCGACGGGAACGTGTCCCCCGGGGAAACGATCGCGGAGAGGAAAAGGACGGCGAGAAGGATACGAAAAGCGGCTTTGAGCGAAGCGAGAGAAAGAGACTGAGACTTGAGCCTGCAACCGAGTCGCGAGTCTCTCGTTCTCCAGTCGCTGGATCCGCGCACTGCGCGCGGTGGACATTCGCGGCGATCGCAACGAGTGCAACAGCAACAGCAGCAACAGCAGCAATGGTCATCTTTCACTCGCTGACAAATAGTCGCCGCGTGTGACTCTTCTCTATGGCTCTCCTCGCGGGTTTAGCGATTTTTGCGCGCGACGCGCAGCAACCGCGGATCGCCGGAGTCAGGCGTTACACACGGAAGAAGCGGCGAAGAAGAGGACGAAGAAGGCGGCGCGTAGTCTTCGACGTTGTTGCCGCGGTGCTGCCGCGTGCGCCGCGGCGCATAATTGCTGCGCGGCCTCGGGAATTGCGCGTAAATGCGCGACACTGAGCCGCATTCAGACGTCCGTCACTCGCGCAGCGGCGGCACCAGCGGTGCGCGGCTGCCTCCAAGTCTCGCTGGGCTTCGCCGTCGCCGCCGTCGTCGTCGTCGCCGTCGTCGTCGGCGGCGGCGGCGAACTCCGCCGGTTCTATAGACGCCCGGAGGGATCGTTTTTCCTCGAAGCAGCCGCACGCGGAACGTTTCAGCGCGAAAGGAACCGTCGAGAATGCGAAACGGTCGCGAGCGTCGAGGATACGCGACGCGGATTCGAATCTCTTTCTCTCTGTCTCTTTCTCGGTCCACCCGAAATCCCAGCGCAAGGACGAAAAAACGTCATCGGGTCTGTCGACCCGAGACGAAACATCCGTCGCTGCGCTTTGCGTTCGTAAATCAACGGCAAATACATATCGAGTCCAGCGTTCGCGTTCCTCGCTCCTCCCCCTTCGTCGTTCGAAGGGAGCTTCGATGCGCCGCGCGTGTTTCCATATGTTTTGCGGGGCTCTTTCGCGGTCCGCACGCCGACGCGCGCGCGAACCGCGCGCGCGAGTCGGAGAAGGCGGCGCGGGTACACGTCACCCGCACGACACCCGCTCGGTTAATAAATCACTCGGGCCGCCATGATTTACGAGCGACTTAGCGATACCGCGGTATTTAGGCCGCGCTGTAAATCTCAACATTTTTCCGTCACCTCCCGCGCCTTGTACTGTGGGGGCCCTCGGAGCGCTGGATATGGACAATAATGCCGCGCGACACGCGACTTCTTTTGCGGCCCACCCACGTGACGGATGAAGCTGTCCAATGGGAAAGCACAGGAGACGTAGTGGACATAGTTGACTCGATGCAACGGAACTTTCCCTGGTTCCTCGGTGCTGTAGTTGATGTTGTTTTACGCATCATCATCATCAGGAACAGCAGCAGTAACGTCATCGACAGGAGCATCAGCAGCAGCAGCAACGTCAGCACACTGAGAAAAAGAATTGCTAAATCCAACAAAACGTACGGTTGAGGGCGGCGAAATAAATATTTTGCAGATTGGACAAAATATTCGGCAATGCTAATCGAGATTTTTTAAATTCTATCACCAGTTGCTTCGATCAATTAAATATTTTGTCCAATTTGCAAAATATTTATTTCGCTGCCCGCAATCGCACATTTTGTTGGATTTAGCAATTTTTTTTCTCAGTGCAACACACCGAGAGGAAAATTCATTCAATTGCCGTCAAGATGCTGCAGCGTCTCTTCACGAATTTTTATGATAATCCCAACCTGTGAAACATAACTTGAAAATCAACGAAATTATACACTTAACATAATATTTTCATTGTTTCATAATTAATAATATCAATTATCTTCTCATTGGTTCAAATATTAAAAAAAAAAAAATGAAATAATACGTTTCTTTCAGGTCAACGAAATGTCTTTTTGCAATACAAAAAAAGCATTTCGTTGAAATCAATGAAAAAAAATCCTACACCTACTTTATTTAATCAATGAAACTTTTTTCTCTCGGTGCAGCACAACAAACCGAAGGAGCCACCACTGTTGGTTGCTCCTGCGAAACGGTAAGAAGGAAGAGGAGGCGAACGTGGAGACCAGCGCGGACAGAGGACCGAAGTACTCTGGCTACCTACGAGACTGCTGCTGCTGCGGCTACCAGCGAGAGAGTCGAGTTTACGAGATGATTGTCCTAGGGGCCCTATTCATTCGACTGAGGAATCTCCGCGGGCGGATCTCTATTGTAGATTATCGCGCCATTGTCCATTGTCGCCAACTCCGCACCGACCAACGACCGAGCGCAGCTTTTTCGACATTCGTTTTGCGCCGGACGGCGAAAAACGAAGCCAAGTGCAAGACACGCGAAGTGTACAGAAATACCGTAAAGAAGCGGGCGAAGCGTTTTTATAGACATAAATTACTATTTGAATTTTTTTCCCAATTACTGCAATGTCGTGTATCTATCATATTTTTAGTATCTAGCAAACGCGTAGGAAAAATTGTTTTTGTTTTAATACTTATTTTCAAGCTAGTAGCATATTTTAAACGAGTTTATAATTTATGTTTGTCACTCGAGCCACTTTTTCTCAGTGCAGATCGCTTCGTTCGCAAAATCGATCGATCACAGGTGCTGCATCGCCCTAAAGTCGTGGGACGAACGAACTGCAGGGAGATAATCGCGGAGCGCGACAGAAAAATTGTGTGAATCGCTCGGTGATTTCGGTTGTAAGAGCTGAAAAAGTCGGTGACACGCCCAAGCGTCGCGCGAGCAGCTGCACGAATAATTTGTGCGTTCCGTGCCAGTCTCGCGAGCAATTTCGGCAAATTCAATTCAATGAATTCGCTTCTTTGCATTTTGCGCGTTGGCTGTGTTTTTTCTTTTCTCTTTTTTCAGGCATATCGCATTTCGGCGACTGCTCGCTTTGCGAGAATCGCTTAATTGTGTCCAACGATACCAGAGGTAGCTCTATGCCCGGCGGTGAATAAATTTTGATCTTGTCAACGAACCCCGCATCCTCATTCGCCGCTGCTGCACATGTGAGAATAGATGCAGCGGAAATTTGCGACACACCGCATTCTTTTTTTTCACACGATAACGAACAAACCTAAAGAAATGAAATCGGGTAGCATGCAGAAATCCTACCTTATCGATCCTGTCTCCCGGTGCTTTCCGATGAGGAATGTAGATACACCGTCCTCCATTTGACTCGCCCACGGCGGCTTCACCCAGACGAGGTGCTTGAGATGACCCGCGTAAGCTGCCGGCAACATCCAGTTCTCGATGCTTAGTTCACTGTTGGGAAAGACGATATGTGATAACAAAATAAGAATCATTTGCAAGCGAATTTTACATCAGGTGCGATAGATCGAGGAAAAAAAAAATTATCGCGGAAACTCGATCGCAAAAAAAAAGATTTAGTCTATGCAGCGACGAGAAAAAACCGTTGGCCGCCTCGTTTTGTAAATGGCCGCCGCGCGAAAATGTGCAACGACGCTCGATGGCAGGAAGAACGCGCGGTGCGTTATGGCGCCTGTACGTTGAGTCCCTCGTGCACCGCGCGCCGATGTCCGTCGAACGTGCGGCGGCGGCCGCCGACGTCCACCGTCTCATTCGACATGCAAGACGTGTGGGCGCGCGGCGATGGCCGAATGCGCGAACAAGGCCCACATCGCGAATCGTGCGCCAAATATACGTGATAAGCGATTTTACTTTGTCACACCAGCCGTCTTACCCGCATTTCAGCGACGCCGCTTATTCCTCTCCTCCGCATTGCACGTCGGGAATCGCCAAACTTGGGCATTGGAACACGATTTTACCTGACGCGATATACCTATTTTACCTAGTCGATATTTTTTCAAAATATCGACTTCTAACCTATACCATCGTTCTCAAGTCGCATATTCTACCCCTGAAAACACTGGTTACAACCCATTTTTAGTTGATTTTGAAAAAAAAAATTTTTGGCCGAACAGTTTGTCAGAAATCGTAGATCTGTCCGCCGGGCCGAAAACCGCCCAAATCGGGGTCACGAAATTTATTTTTTCAAAATATCGACTTTTAACCTATACCATCGTTCTCAAGTCGCATATTCTACCCCTGAAAACACTGCTTACAACCCTTTTTTAGTTGATTTTGAAAAAAAAAAAATGTTGGCCGAACAGTTTGTCAGAAATCGTAGATCTGGCCGCCGGGCCGAAAACCGCCCAAATCGGGGTCACGAAATTTATTTTTTCAAAATATCGACTTCTAACCTATACCATCGTTCTCAAGTCGCATATTCTACCCCTGAAAACACTGGTTACAACCCTTTTTTAGTTGATTTTGAAAAAAAAATTTTTTGGCCGAACAGTTTGTCAGAAATCGTAGATCTGGCCGCCGGGCCGAAAACCGCCCAAATCGGGGTCACGAAATTTATTTTTTCAAAATATCGACTTTTAACCTATACCATCGTTCTCAAGTCGCATATTCTACCCCTGAAAACACCGGTTACAACCCTTTTTTAGTTGACTTTGAAAAAAAAAATTTTTGGCCGAACAGTTTGTCAGAAATCGTAGATCTGGCCGCCGGGCCGAAAACCGCCCAAATCGGGGTCACGAAATTTATTTTTTCAAAATATCGACTTCTAACCTATACCATCGTTCTCAAGTCGCATATTCTACCCCTGAAAACACCGGTTACAACCCTTTTTTAGTTGACTTTGAAAAAAAAAATTTTTGGCCGAACAGTTTGTCAGAAATCGTAGATCTGGCCGCCGGGCCGAAAACCGCCCAAATCGGGGTCACGAAATTTATTTTTTCAAAATATCGACTTCTAACCTATACCATCGTTCTCAAGTCGCATATTCTACCCCTGAAAACACCGGTTACAACCCTTTTTTAGTTGACTTTGAAAAAAAAAATTTTTGGCCGAACAGTTTGTCAGAAATCGTAGATCCGGCCGCCGGGCCGAAAACCGCTCAAATCGGGGTCACGAAATTTATTTTTTCAAAATATCGACTTGTAACCATTACCATCATTCTCAAGTCGCATATTCTACCCCTGAAAACACCGGTTACAAACCTTTTTTAGTTAATTTTTTTAAAATACGATATTTGACAGAACTGTCAAAGTTATCAAGGACAAATGAACTTGGACTCGGTCTGAGAGACCCAGCCAATCACAACTCGAATAGTTTGCTAACAATACTTCCCGTTACTCATGAACTTTTTAAAACAGTGATTATCGATGATTCGCGCGATGTTCCTTGCAACCGCTTTCTCCCTCGAACTCTCAATGCGACAAATGCTCCCTGCGCGGACTGCTTTGTTTCCAACTCTCCGAGCGCTCTGACTCCAACGGTTTTTTCGCCGACGCGCAAATCTCTTTGTTAAAAACATACGCAAGCTTTTGTTTTAACTAGCGAATACCCGGGAATACGATCGTACACTGCGCGCCATCTATCCAAGCAGCGAACAACCGACACCCCGACGGGATAACATCGGTGCAGTACCGACCGTCGGTACTGCAGAGCTCTCGCTTACCGACGCGGCGCGCTCGCCTCGACGAGACTCATAAAACACGCAATTAAAACGTCGCCCGCGCGACAATCAATAAAGAGAGCACATTGGGAGGTACCTGAACAATTGGTTCTTGTCCCAGACGGTATCAGCCGGCATGTTCTTCGGCACCAGCATGTCCGGATGAGAGTCCAGGTGGACGAAGGTATTTCCCTCGAAGGGTAGATGCTTCGAGCCCAGAGCGCGATAGATGAACGGCAGAACCTTTTTCCAAAGCAACAGACATTCGATTTTCTCGTTAATTCATTGTTTTTATCATCGCAAACGATGAGGCAAAGCGACAAAAGCAAATCGTATACGAGCGCCAAAACATGTCGGCCACGATCGTGGCGATCGCTTCGCCGCGTTGCGGCGAGTGAACGACACGCGGCGTGATCGTCACTTTGTCGCGCGGTATATCGACAGAGCCGCCGTCGAACGCGGTCGAGAACCACAAGGGTCAAGACACATGGAGACCACCTACCTCGTTGTGGTCCTCCACAACGTAGATCGGCGTTTTCTTGTAGTACTTTCGCGCCTGAGACATGACGATCGAGGTAGATGACACTCGCGATTCACGGACTAAGGAAGACGTACGACGCTATTCGGAGACCGGTAGAAAATCGCGGAAGCAGGGAACGCGGGATAAGATAAACCAGAGAGAAACAGACACAGAAGCAGACAGAAAAAAGAGAGAGAAAAAAAAACAGAGACAGAGATAAGAGAATTTTCGCTGCGGGGGTGAGAGACACGTGAGAGTCGCCAAATCGCGAGACGAAAACTACTAGACTACTCGGCGCGCAAATACGCGGATAACTGGACTGGACGTGGAACACGTTGAACGAGGGGAAGGAGGGGAGGGGGACGCTCCACGCGCGCGGCAGCCGCTTCGTGTATATACGCTGAGAATATATTTCGCGAGGATATAAAGGGCCCGCGGTATAGGGCCCGGCAGCAGGGCCCGCTGGGCACTCGGGGCCCGCGGGGGGTCGGGAGACCTGAATTCTCACGGGACGAGTTTTCGCTCGGACGCGATCGGCGTCTCCCATCTCGCTTCCCTTTGTGCCTGTTTTTTGTACACAGGAACTATGCTACGGACAGGACTTCTCCTACGCTTCGGGGTCAGGACGCAGGGTCAGGACCTCTGCTGTTGGTATTTCCGGAGCGCAACATCGTTTTATTTACAAACAAAAATAATAATTAACGACCTTAAATTACATATAGAACTCGACCATCAACGATAATCGAATTGACCGAACCCCGAATCGTATCCAGCCATCAGCGCGACGTATTCCTCCAATTGTATCTGCTGACTCTTCAGTCTCAACTGGTATAGAAATAGTTCGGTGTCGTCGTCGCAGAAATGCGGAGCTATTTCTTCAGCCGCTCGGCAATGCGATCTTTCGTGGTGACTGACGACCTGGGTCGGAATAAAGTTGTTCAGAGAGAACGAGCGACCTCTGTCGCGAGACTCGCGGTGACGACTTCTTCGACGGTTGTCCGCGTACCCGGAAACTGGAGCTTGAAACTCGGAGCTCGACGATGAGTCTCGCGTTAAATTTGGCGTATAAAAACAACCGTTTTCATACGCCAAAGCCGCGTTACCGTTTGCAGGCAATTTCGTCCTGGCTCTGCCGGTTTTTACATCTCCACGCAACGGCCTCTGGTCCATTGCAGTTGGCGCCTCGTTGTAAACGACGTTGTTGGTTTGAACGGGCGTAAAATTCTTCCGGTTCTTCGACGCAGGTTCTCGCGGAAGCTGTATTGCTTCAACGATCTCTCGATCGACGATCGATGGACTGTCCTTCTTTTTTGGAAGACTTTTTCGGCTCTTCAATGCTGTCTCAGGTTCCCGAGGAAGCTGCATTGGCTCAACGACCTCTCGATCGACGATCGATGGACTGTCCTCCTTTTTGCTATAATTCGTCGACATTTCCGGAATAGCTATACCTGAATCGACGGAGTTTTGCTCGTCGACGCTCGTGTCTTGCGTAATTCCATTCGCGATGGAGTTCTCAAGGTTTTCATCTGCAATTCTTTCTTCCCTGGAGTTCCTTTTCGTTTCCGCGACGCCACTAGACTCAACTCGACCTCCTCCGATTATCTGATCCTGAAGACGTCTGTTTTCTTCGAGACATTTTCTTTGCGCTTCCAAGAAGTCTATAAAACGTTCGTTATCAAGGCGACCACCCTCGCAGCTCTCCGCTTCTTTTACTCGCTCTTCGAGCTCCGTTCTTTCATCTTTGTCCAAAAACCCGATTATTCGTTGAACTCTAGAGAGATACATTGTGTCTGATTGAGTTTTCAGATACTTGAGAGCTTTTCTGTATCGTTCAATTTCCTCCCTGTACATCATGAGATTCGGATGCGGACCTTCGGCGTCGATCGGGTAAGGGAATCGCGATCGGAACTCTCTACCATCGCCTCGGTGATCGCTCTTGAATGTCTCGATTCCTTTGTACATCTGTAAGATATTCGACTGCGACTCGTAGCAATAAGTATCCCTGACTTCGCGGTCGTTGCGAATCTCCGGATACACGCAGTGCAACGCGCGCTTCTGTATGTGGAGAAAGATGCGCATCGACTCGACTAATTCCTTAGAGAATCTTTCGGTGAAAGTGTTTGTTTCCTCCTTCCCTCTGTTTTCCCAAAATTCAATCTCGCCTTCCAGGACTCTGTTCCACAAACTCGCTTCCGTCAAAACTGCATTTTCGACCGAAGCGTCGGAATTTTGCCTCTCCTCCTTTGCCAATGTTTTCCACTTTCGCAATTTGACGTAAGAATCGACCAATCTCGAATCGACGATTTCCAGCATTTCCATTGTTATGTCGCTCTCGACGTTGTTCGAGGCTGCGGATTCCTCAGTGTTCTTCGGGGGTTCCGACGTTCCCTTTGAGACGATTTCGTAGTTCAAATATTCATGAAGATCGTCGTACGACGAGTCGTCCGAAATCACATCGTCGAGGTTGACCTTAAAGCGAGTATGCTGATTTAATTTTTGGAAATCAGAAGGTCGTTCCTTCAGTTCTCTCAATTCGAGCTTGTGTACATTTTTTACTTTTTCCGTGGAACCGACGGGTTTGTAACTTTCTCCATCGACCATCGGTGTTTCGTCTATTCGCTGAAGTAACAAGGGAATCGTAATTTTTTCGACACGATCTAACGTTTTGCGATTAACCGTTAGCAGCTCATCCGGGTCATTGGAATGGCTGTTAGTAACAATGTTGCTCACAATTTTCGGACTCGTGTTTTGCAACGGATGTGCAATTTTTTCTCCAGTTTCAAAGGTTTCCGGTTTGACGTCCACGCGTTCTTCTTGTCGTTCGACTGTCGACGTTTCCGAGTCGCTGTTTCGCAAATCCAAACTGACGTCGCAATTTCGAACATTTGCGACTTCATCGTCGGATTTCGGTGTTGGAGATAATTTTTCCGGATTCACCAACGAAACCGGAATTCCGTTTTGCGTCTTGGCGATGAAATCTTCCACTTCTCCGTCCTCGTCCTCTCCGTCACTCTCCTCGTCACATTTCGCCTGAATTTTCTCCAAAACATCGTCTTGCGTCGTCCAGAGATCTTGCGGTAATTCTTCTGGTAATTTCAACATCGAAAACTGCGTTCCACCGATGGAAACCATCAACTCGCGAAAATAGTCGACTTCCTGTTGTGAAATAACGGTGATGGCTATTCCGTGCGATGCATAACGTCCGGCTCGGCCTATTCGGTGCAGATAGGTCGCTCCGTCGTTTGGGACGTCGAGGTTTACGACCAAGTTAACGTTCTCGGCGTCGATGCCGCGGGCGGTTAAATCGGTTGTTAACATTATTCGACACTTGAAGTTCTTCAATTTGTTCATAACTTCCAAGCGTTTCTTCATGTCCTGATTGCCGGCAATGTAAATCGCGGAGAAACCCATAGTGTTTATTTTGTTGCAAACTGACTGGGCTCTGCAAAAAAAAATAACGATTTTTATGTGAAAGATAAGTTATATGTTGCGGCAGGAGAAATTGAACAGCACTTACCGCGACTGATAATTCGAGAAAACGAGCGCCTGCTTGAAGGGAACTTTGGTGAAGATCTTCGATATCTGTTCAACTTTGATCTGCACCTGGTGATATAACGAAATATATTTTAGCAAGGCCCTCAATATTTTAAGGCTCCATAGTAACGGTTTACAAGTGAAATAGTAATACCTATTAATATTCAATTGTAAACTGTAGCCATAATGCATTCAGTGAATATTAATACCTGTTTCATTGCGTTAGGATGGTGAGGAACGATGGAAACGAATTGTCGAAGCCCCACGAGAATGGGACCATCGTTATCTGGACTCGAGAGAACAGGCGATCTCATGTACGTTCCCAAAAAAGACTCCAGATCACCCGGATAAGTTGCGCTTGACGATATAACTTGTTTGTTTTCCGGTAGTTTGGAAAAAATGTTACTAGAAGAAAAAAACGTCCGTTATTAATTCCACCGAAAGAGATAGCAGTTTTTTTTCTTTCTGTTGGAGACAGTACATAAGATATATTTGATAACTCATATACAAACTTAATATCTTTCTGGAAACTCGTGTCCATCAGTTTGTCGGCTTCATCGAGAATGAATAGTCTGACATTGTTGACCTTTAGAAGGCCTTTTTCAATCAAATGTTTGACGCGACCGGGCGAACCCACCGCGATATGGCATCCTTCGATCTTTTTCTTATCACCCTCCATCGCGATACCTCCGATGAAATTTTCGACTTTCAGGCCTGCCTCAAATGTAAATCAATTGATTAATAACGTAATAGACCATTAAAATATTAGAAGAACAAACGTACAAACCTTTAATTTCAGATCCAATTGAAGCAATTACTTGGGATATCTGGACAGCAATTTCTCGAGTTGGTGCCAGTATCAAAACCTGTGGCTGCACAACTCCAATGTCCAACATTTCCAAAGCAATTGTCGCAAATACCACAGTTTTTCCAGTTCCAGATTTAGCCCTGACAATGAGATCTGCAAATGGGTGTATTTTCAAATTCAGTATCAACATAAAATAACTGTTGATATTTAGTACATCAGCGTCATCCCTACATACCTAATCCGCAACGACCCAGCGGTATCGCTTTTAACTGAATAGGCGAAGGCTTTTTGAAGCCGCAATTAGTCAGCCCATCGAGCACTCGTTGCGACAATCCCATTTGAAAGAAAGTCACATTTTCCTCGATCCTGATGTCTGTCGTTCGAGCTTTGGCATCTACATCATGGGCAGCCATTGTTACTGTTGTTTTTTTTTTCCAAAAAATTGGCGAGCGTTCGATCGATACTTCTATCGTTGATTATCGTGGATGGAAATTGGCTGCATTATCACGCTGAAAAAAAACTTAGGCTGTCAACGACGGCAAACGTTTAGGTTAGGTTAACCAAACTTTTCAATGTGAGGTAAATATTTGGCGAACGTGTGCGAAAAACAAGGGTTTCCGTAGGGAAGCTCTAATCTTTCGAAAAATACCTTAAAACGGGGCAGGTAATTGATTCGGTAATTGTGAAAATCAGATACGCTTTTCACGACGGAACGACGACGTCCAAGTCATACGCAAAAAGCCGCAAAGAGCGCGCGTTGCCATTGGAGACGAAGACTTCTAACCTAAAACGTAAACTTCGAGACTCCTGTCCAATGAAAGCGTTGCTCGTTAACCGCGCATGGATCGCCGGAGCCAATCAGAATGCCGCGTTCTAGTCAAGTTCGAGCCAGATGAGAATTTTGTGTGCAATTGAAGTCTGACATTTTTGGTTTTAGGTGCACAGCGCGCGTAAACATTCAGCACGTGTCGTTGTATTTTTCGACGATTAATCGACAATGTCGGCGATTGAACGTCGTAAACTTTCGTGACATGAACATCGTTCACCGCAGGAAATTAAACAATGGTAATTCGTCATCAAAACTTGTATTTTCTCCGTTTTTTGAGGGGTTATCAAGCTCTATGTTTACTTTGTCTGTCATCCATATTCACAATGCAAAAGAATATTTTAAAAAATTTCTTTGTTTTTTCGATACTCGGTTCAAAATTGGAAATTGGTTTTGGTGTTTGCAGAACAGATCGCTTGCTCCTAGCCAAAGAGGCAAACGGCCCCTGCTCGGAGACATATGCAACGATTTGTCTGTGAGGTCGTCAATTCTAAATGCAGCGTCGCCAAATTCACCCCTCAAACCGCCGCCACTGAAGAGAACGAGAGTGAGCAATGAAAGAGCCCTCAGCATACCGGAACGAAAGGCTGTGGCTCTCAGTGGCAACGCAGTCGGCGCGACTCAGGAAGTCATCTCTGAACATGTAAGACTCAAAGACACATCCATTTTATTCGTTACAAAAAAATAAAAATATTTTACTATTACAGGAAGAACGAGTTCGCAAACTGCTCAGCAAACCTTTCAAAATTCCGATACCAGGATACCAGCTCTCCGGACGAAGTTTGGGGTCGAGAAGCGCAGGTCCACGAAGGCCGCTCTTCGATCCCGACGAGGCGAACGCGTTGGTCGTCTTCGCGCCACCGTTTATGTCGGAGCACGAAAGACTCAAAGCCGATCAGTTCGTACTCGCGATCAGTTGATTCATATGACGCTAAAATATCGGTACTTCGATATCGATATCGATTTCCTCGTTTGAAAGATTGTACCCGAGTTTTCAAATTACAGAACGAAGATTCTGGTACACGTAGTTATCGACCCTATGCTCTGCAACGTTCTGAGACCCCATCAACGCGAGGGTGTGAAATTTATGTACGAATGCGTCACCGGAAAAAGGATAGAAGGAGCTTACGGCTGCATAATGGCCGATGAAATGGGTCTCGGAAAAACGCTTCAGTGTATAACTCTCATGTGGACACTGCTGAAACAAGGTAAAAAATCCAACGAAGCTTGGCTGAAAAATACTGAGACTCGCTCAAGTAAAAACAAGATTAAAGCAGCTATATGTATTGTTAAATGTTTAAAGGCCCGGAAGCTAAGCCCCTGATCGAGAAAGCGGTGATAGTGGCGCCGAGTTCGTTGGTGAAAAATTGGTACAACGAGATCGGCAAGTGGCTCGGAGGTCGGGTGCATCCGCTGGCGATCGACGGCGGCAGCAAGCAAGACATAGACGCCAAACTCACGGGATTCATGAAGACGTACGGACGTCGTTGCGCCAATCCCATTCTCATCATAAGCTACGAGACGTTTCGTCTTCACGCTCACGTGTTGCACAACGACGAGGTCGGTCTCGTGCTGTGCGACGAGGGACATCGGCTGAAGAACTCCGAGAATCAGACTTACCAGTCGCTCATGGGTCTCAAAGCGAAGAGACGGGTTCTGCTCAGCGGAACGCCGATTCAGAACGATCTTCTCGAGTACTTTTCGCTCGTTCATTTCGTCAATCAGGGACTTCTCGGCACCGCACAAGTAATACGACGATAGAAGTTGAAATATTTCAAATCTTTACATTTTTTAAGTTTTACCCATCACTCGGTGTTATTCATCATTGAACAATTCAATTAATTCAATTGATTCTCGCAGGAATTCAGACGAAAGTTCGAAAACCCGATACTTCGGGGACAGGACGCTGCGGCTTCGGACTCCGAGCGCAAACTCGCCCAGGAACGTCTGGCTGAACTCTCGACGATCGTGAACAAATGTCTCATCCGTCGAACGAGCGCTCTGCTCTCCAAATATTTACCGATCAAACACGAGCTCGTCGTGTGCATCAAAATGGGAAAGTTGCAGACCGATCTCTACAAGCATTTCATTCAGAGCGACAGTATCAGAAGGTCTATGCAAGGTACAGTAAAATCTTCAGCTAATTTTAATCTGGTTATCATTTTTCGCGATGATTGCTGAAACCGAATTTTTCGGCAGCCGACGGCGACGGCGGTGGCAAAAAGGGCGGCGGCACTTTGTCGGCACTTGCGGCTATAACTTCGCTGAAAAAATTGTGCAATCACCCGGATTTGGTGTACGAGAAGATTGAGAATAATACGGACGGATTTGAGGGAACCGCGAAAATGCTTCCGTCGAACTACAGCACGAAGTACGTAATCAAACAAAAGATTCTGCTTATAAAACCGCACACGAATTTCTAATCTTGCGACTTACTGTCCATACAGAGAAGTTCTGCCGGAATTATCGGGCAAGCTGATGGTGCTGGATTGTCTGTTAGCGTCGATAAAATCGACGACCACGGACAAGATAGTTTTAGTCTCGAATTACACGCAAACGCTCGATCTCTTCGAGAAGCTGTGTCGAAAACGTAGCTATCACTATGTGAGACTGGACGGCACGATGTCGATAAAAAAACGCGCCAAGGTCGTCGACAATTTCAACGATCCGAGCAGCGGCGATTTCATCTTCATGCTAAGCTCGAAAGCCGGCGGATGCGGCCTCAATCTGATCGGTGCGAATCGGTTGGTCATGTTCGATCCCGATTGGAATCCCGCGAACGACGATCAGGCGATGGCGCGAGTCTGGCGCGACGGACAGAAGAAGGCCTGTTTCGTCTATCGTTTCCTATGCGTACGTTTCCCTTTTCACGTTTATCCTCACAATTTCAGTTTTCGTCTCTTTGGGTTTACTCGCAATTTTTTCTTCAGACTGGAACCATCGAGGAAAAGATTTTCCAACGTCAAGCTCACAAAAAAGCTCTGAGCTCGACGGTCGTGGATCAGGAGGACGACGTCTGTCGACACTTCACGCTCACGGATCTTCGCGATCTATTTAAACTGGAGGAGAACACAATTTCCGACACTCATGCCAAGTGCGTAAAACTTTCTTCTCTGTATTTCTTTAATATTTTTATTTATCCGTTATATCACGATAAAAGTTGCATTTACTTTTGTCTTTCTTCTTCGTAGATTCAAGTGCAAACGATGCGTAAATGGGGTTGAAGTTAAAGGACCGCCCGAACAGTCGGACTGCAATTCGGACTTGTCGGACTGGAGACACGCGCACAATCCTCGGACTTTGCCGGACATACCGCTTCGGCAATGCTGGTCTAGTGGAATTTCCTTCGTATTTCATCATCGTTCGGCCGAGGTCGTCAAATGATTTGCGAAAAACAATTACCAAATTGTCTTCTACAAATTATTTAATCTTTTTCTACGGTTCATTCCATGACTTCGTTAATTATTCACTTAAATGTTTTCAATTATTTTTACGTTTTCCGTTGTCGAAGCTTTCATGTTGAAAATTACGTAACGTTCGTCTATTTAAGAGTAATTACTAAAAATGTACATAAACAGAATTAATACTTAGAATATATTTTGTATTTTCATAGGAATTTCACAGAAACTAATCGTAATTTTCAAAAAATTGTCGTCCCTCAGTATTCGTGTCTTATTGTCAGTTGAATATCTTCTCTCAAAAGATTTGAAGATCTTTGTGAATTTCGAAAAGAAATACAATTACTCGGTATAAAATATAATCATTTTATTTTCGTGTACACTAACATTTATTTTCTAGTAACTTCGCTTTTCCATTTGTTCACAGATACTTTTTCAGTCGAATTTCGACCTTTTCCACTCGCTCGACGACTTTTTGATGGCGCTTTCTTAGCTGGAAATACTTTCGACTTCCCAGCCTTGGAGGATTTTTTCTTCGTTACTATCATCTTTTTCCTTTTCATTGGCGTTTTGCCAATCTTCGATTTGATACGTTTCCCGGAAGACGATACATCGGAACCCCTTTTCGTTGTTGATTTCGCTGATTTTCTTTTGGTCCAATTTTTCGGCGTCGATTTACTTTCAGTTCTCTTGTTGACGCTCAGCCTTTTGGTTTTGAAAATTGCGGATCTCGTCTCGGTGTTCTGGTTTGACGATTCGGCGTCGAGATCCTGATTTTTCGGGAGGATTAGCTTTCGAGCGAAAGTTCCAGTCGCGCTGTCGTCGAAGAGGAAATCCTCGAGACCATTCACGAGCGCGAGAAGCTCAGGTTCTTCGAGGAAATTTGTCAAATTTGGGGAAATTTCGTTGAAGAAATTAACAGAATTCGTGGATGCAACGGTGGAAGCGGGAAGCGATTGGTAATCGCGAAGTCGATGATTTGTAGGTATCATTGTCGATTCTACGCCGGGCTTGTTGTCCTCCTCGAAGAAAACCCTGTGAACCACTGAGTGAGGAAGATCGACGGGAAACGGAGAGTTCTTCGGAGTCGAAGCTCCTGTCGATCCCTGCAATAATTAAAATTCAAAGAATCCACAGTTTTTCGTTTCTATTGCTTTTTAACCCCCTTTTTTTACATAAAAAATGCAGATTCAAATTTTAGAGGGAATTGGACAGAAATAGAAAATTAACATTTTTAAGCAACCATTTTTTTCTAATGTAGATAAGAAAAGAAAGATGAAAGGAAGATTACTACTTCTGTTTATTCAGATTTCGCTACCTCCCCATTATCTTCTCTCATCTTCTGTATCACTTTCGTGGTCGTTTCGTCCCCCAAAAAGCCGTCGATGTCATAGTCCAGTTCGGGTTCCTGAGATTCTTCGTATTGGGCTGAGGTGTCCCGAGTTTTCCGAGCCGTTCGAGGCAGTTTTACGGCTGTCGGAGATTTCTTAAGGTCCGGATTTTTCGTCACCGCCGACAAATCAACGTCCTTCGTGTATTCCCACGTTGAGGCATTGTGATTCGTCCCGTTTGAGTTTATACCCGTTTTTCTGCTTTCCGAAATATTCTGGGTTTGATGTTGTTCCGATACGGTTGAAGTTTCCGGTTTCCCAGTCAAATTTATCGCCACTTTCTGCTCTTCATTTCTTGAGCTGATATTCTGCCCAGTTTCTTCCGCTGGCTTCCGCGGAAGCTCAATTTGATTTTTGACTGATGTAACAGTCGATTCTACGCCCGAAGACGATGAAGACTCATCACCTGCAGGAACAATGCTTGACGGAGTTATCGTTGCCCTCAAAATATTCAGCGACTCGGTTTCTTCAGCCTTCGATTTCTCAAGAAGTTGACTACTCTTGGATCCCACATCCTTCGTTGACAAATTAATCATTTTTTTAATCATTAAGAAATCAGCAGATGTCGACTTATAGGGAAGAGTCGAAACTTCGATGAATTTATTCCTCGGAACTTCATTGATAACATCAGATTGAGTCTTTGATTCTCCGACGTGAAAACTTGTTTCCTTTCGAATTCCATTGTTGAAATCCGTCGCAGTCGAGTTCGTCGTCTCCGTCGCCGAGAGAGTCGTAACTTCCGGTTTCTTATTTTCCAAAAATTCGTTTCTGGTCGTCGTTGTGGTCCCGATCGGTCGTAGATCGATTTCGCTAGTGAAAATTTTCGTTGGTACGGAAACACCTATTTTTTCGTTTTGTAGGAGCTGCGTTGAGTCGTCGCGTGCAGCGGATTTGGCAATCGATGCATTCGTTAAAATATGCTGCCGATCGACGCTGATCGCCAGCGTTGGTAACGTTAATTCCAACAAACCTCCCAAAACAGGCGGCAAAGTCGATTTTTTATTTTCCGTAAAATCCAACAGATCAGCAATTTCAGTAGTTGATGCTAATTCGGTCGTCGTCGTCGCTAAGGACGTACTTGACATTACTGGTAACTTGTTCTGAGCGCGCCAGGACTGTTTAGCATTGACTCGCGGCAACAAATTAGCTGAAAACGAATGCTGCATCTTTCCCTTGTAGCGCGAACGTTTTCTTCCGCGATTTCCGCCATGAGCTCGTCTAACAGCGCCGGGAGGATTCGAATCGTTCGACGAATTTTTCGTCAACGGATTTTTCGTCTCGTTCCCGCGAACATCTAGAATTTTGATTTTTGCAACTTCGTCGGCTGTATCGTTTCGCGAGTAACGTCTGAGCGTCGGATAAGTCGACATCACTTCTGCCGCGATACTCGACGTTGGATTCGCCGAACCATTCCGCAGAGAATTCAGCAAAACCGACTCGGTGCAATTCGGATCTATGATCGTGAAGTTGAGCGTCGTTTTCTCGTGATAATCCCCGGGTTTGTCGCTCGTTGCGTCGCCAGAAATTTTCGTAAAATTTTCCGCCGGATTTTCCATCATCTTCATAACCGATATCGCGATTTCCGATAATTTTGCATCATTGTCCTTCAACGGGGAACTCGACGTTTCGTAGATTTTTCTCTCTGCCGTCGAGTCGCTAGTTTGACGAGGAGTCGAATTATCGGCCGAATCTTTCGGCACAAATTCCGTCGTCGATGACGTCAAAATTCTCAAACTTGTATTTTTCGCTTCTGCGGTTTGCAAATTTTCCTGAACCTTGGTAACAGCATCAGTGCCGATTTTATTCACATCCGGAAAATTCGTTGCGGTGGAATATGAAGAATTGTTTCCTTTTAAATTTTGAAAACGAATTTCCGGTTCGGTTTTAAAACGAACTTCCGGTGTTTTTTTATCATAAATCTCCGTTGAAGTTGAGGCGCGATTTTTCGTTGCACCTGGAGTCTCATCTTGCCGTGAATTTGGAATACCGATTGTCGTTGAATTTGAAGTATCGGACTTGGCGGTGTTTGGGGTTGAGACCGAATTAAATGTGGTTGAATTATTCTCGGACACCGATTGATTCTTCTTTTTCATTGATAGGTTCTTTTTCACCTCCTGGACCATCGGAGAGAAAAGTGTCGAAAAGAAATTAAAGTAAGCGTTGATGGCCGCGGGTCCGGAAGAATCCCAGATCGTGTTGTTTGAACGTTTTTGCAGTAGTTTTGTCTTGGCTTTCGTTAAATTCCGAGTTTTCCTTGTAGAAGATTTAGTCGACTCGGACTGCGATTTTTTCGACAATTTTTCCAGTTTAGTTTTCTTCTTCTTATTCGCGTTGGTGGATTTCTTCGGCACTTTCTTCGGGCTATCGTTTTTGGAAGCTGACGTAGAATTATTCGGAGACTTCAGGGATCTTCGGCTCCGACGTTCAGACCCGTTTTCTTTGTCATAGGATTTTTTACTAAAAATCTGAGACTCTAAACGTTCGTCCTGCCTAGCCTTTTGTAATTGTGACTGAGCCAAATAACTCGTTACATTTAATGTCGATTTTCCGTGACATGGCTGAGCCATTTGGTTATTTATTGTTGAACGTTTGGCCATTTTTCTTCCAAAGTCAGAAGAAATTGTTGGCTTTTCTGGTTTCTCAAGTTCATTATTTTGCGTCTCCAAAAAAGGTAATGATTTCGTATCTCCCTTGTCGGGCCTCCGACGAGTCTGAGAACAATGAATAAGCGGTATTTCCATAATCTTAGTATTTCTGCTTTATCGGTTGCTTTACATCGTTTGTTAGTGTCCTTAAAATTTTCTCTTACCGGCAAATTAATCTTTGCTCTTATACGAAATTCTTCCACGACGATATCCGGCGGTGCATAATCATATTGATTATCGATCGTCTGATCGTCTCTCGTCAGTCTTCGTTCGCCTCTATTCTCGGGCCTTTCGATTGCCTGAATAAGCACTTTCTGCCTGGTGAGCCTGAGAGTGGCTGTCGTATTTCCAATACGATCGGAAACATCGGACCTTCGATTTCAATAAATGGAAAACAAAACTCAATATAGACTTCCAATTATGTAGACTGTGATATAAGTGAAGTAGATTTTTACTCACTCGATGAGCGAATCGACAACTCCTACTGAAAACAATATAATGAACAAATTCGGGAGATATCGCTCGGTGAATCTTCCACGACGAATCCTCTTGAACATTTTCCAATTATTTGCATTTATTTGCGTGAGTGTAAGATGACGAAAGTAGGAATAACGTTAGACGTCTCGACACTCGTGAAACCGTTTAAAACAACGAACCGCCGTCGACTTCTCTGCAGTTCCAAAAAAAAGCTGCCCCAAGTCCGTTTGACCATCAGCGCTCTGAGACTCGAGCGAATGAACAATAATCCCGAAGCGGGGAATAAAATTACAAACAAAATTCCGTCAACGTTGCGGAGAAATAAGTCATCGGGATTTTTTAACGAGCAATTTCGCGTGGCGATAAGTTCGAGTGAACCTTTAATCGATCGAACCGTCGTTCAATTGGCTCGTGAGTCAATTATCACGCGTTGCCTTGAGTGAACCGTTGATTTCTTCGTGCAAATCGCTTTTCTCGGAACTTTTTTTTATCGCTAAGCACTGAATAGCGAAACAGCAACATTTTTGAGTCTACTGGGTGATTGAAATTGTTTGAAATACTTAAAAAATTGCGAACTTAGCGAAAAACTTCTTTCTATCTTCTTTTATATTTCTATGAAAGAAAGGAAGTGAGGAAAAGGATATAAGAACAAAGTGTTTAAAGTTTACCATTAAATTTTATTTATAATTGTTGATCGATACATTTTTCCCGTGCAACTGCAAAACTTCGGTCAGTTTTTTGTTCCGGATCATATAAAACATGGTTAATAAAATAGTAATAATAATAAATAGTGCAAAGTAAAATATGAAAACAATTCTTCAAGCCAATACGTAACAGTAATTATCCATTGTACCAGGCGAATGTCTCATACGTCGCGCTTAAAAATTCGATGACAAAAAACTGTTCGAAGTTTATAATCTCTCCAAAACTCATTTACCATACTCGACAATCGAGATATCGCCGCATTCGCGCAAACGAATTTTTATACATAATTTACTCGCACAATGCTTCTATAAAAATTCATGCAGGCAAAATAAATGCAAAAATTATAGATGAAATGTAAAAGATTTTGATGTAAACGATTTAACACATCGAAATCTTTTGCACTCCACTTGTATCTTTCCTTCGTACGAAAAGTAACATCTAAACGTCTACGGTCTGCGATGCTCCTCGGGCCGATGATGTTGCGCCCTGTTTCCGTGATGCTGCCCTCGTCCCCGATTATTCTGCGACCTGAACGGCGCCGGTCCCGAGTCGTACGGATTCTGTCTGGGTTTCTGATGAAAATTGCGATTCGGTCCGGGCCTCGGTCGATTGTCCGCTTGGTGATCGCCGCCGGGATAGGGCGGACGTCTCGCGACCGGATTTTTCCACTTGGCATTGTTCGGAACTTTGTTGGGATTGGGCTTTTTCGGCCCGAGCGGCGGTACCTGCGAGGCCTTGAGCTCTTTGCCGAGTTTCTCGAGGGCAATCGCGTCCTGCAGCTTCTCGGTCAGACCGTGACCGAAGAGCAGCGTATCCGGCTTCGTCTCTTCGAGCACGGCTTTTATCTGTTTGCTCATTCCCGGCAGAATGTAAGCTATTCGCGCGCACGACTCCTTGTGATGAACTTCGATGAGAAGTTTCGCGGCGTCCGACAGAAGTCCCAACAGTTTGAGCTTGTCGATCGCCTCCTCGCGCAGCAGACTCGTTATCGCCATACCAAGGGCCGACAGAGCCGTTCCCGCTAGTCGCTGCGCGTAAACAAAGTGCTTGTCTCGTTTTTGGGCGGTCTCTTTGAGCGAGTGCATCACTTCGGGATTGAGAACCGGCGGCTCGAAATTAACATTTCCAGTTCGCGGATACTTGTCCGTCAACTCGTTCAGGACATCCCGCGACAGACCGGTGACAATCCAGTCCTTCCACCGTGATACCAGGGTCGGATGGAGATTCACCTCGCGTCGCGCTTTCTGCGACGGATCGTCGCCCAGTATTTTCTCCAAATCGCCGAATATCTTAATCGCGTC
Source organism: Itoplectis maculator (assembly GCA_964034905.1). Classification (NCBI taxonomy): domain Eukaryota; kingdom Metazoa; phylum Arthropoda; class Insecta; order Hymenoptera; family Ichneumonidae; genus Itoplectis; species Itoplectis maculator. Next base: position 4,208,389 of record OZ035869.1, read on the forward strand.
CTCATCTATTCCCTCCTCTGGATCGGTCGGGTGCATCGGCACCTCCGAGGATAGGTCGATCGGCTTCCTGTCCACGTCCAGACCATCCTCCTCCTGGTGACCATCCATTATTTTGCAGGTGGCTATTTATTTGGCGACGTCGCTCTCCACCTGCTCTGTGCGCTCTGTCGGATCAAGAAATTGGTGGTGTTTTTTCTTTCTTTTCATGTCGCTTATCTGATCGATGCTTTACCCCTCGTGTAAGCCCGATCAGTCTTTTAAGACTTTGCAAATTGCATGGATTTTCAGATTCTCCAGCGAATTGCACTCTGGACTACGATTTCAAATGTACGCATAATTTGCAGGATTTCAGTGAATGTTAGCAGGGAAAAAAGGGTTTCAATAAATATATACAAACAGAAAACAAATAATGACCCGTCAGCTGGACAAAATGATCAAAACTATAAAAAAGATTATGCATGTATTATGTATAGATTCGGAGCCGTAGACCAGATAACGATAAATAATGACGCCAAAATACATGCAGAGCGGACAATGTGGCTGTGGTGTCTCACCTCCCGTGTGAGCGCAGCCACCACGCAATTCAGTCAATGATATTTTTCGCTCCAACGCCGAGAGCGAAGAGTGATTCGTTTCTTTAACGATCAATGTTACAATGTTAGTCTCCATACCTGTTAACGGACTGGATTGTTGTTTACTCGGACAGTCTCGTCGTTCTTTCGTCCTGCGTCGTTCCAGCGCGTCGTAGTCCAACGACCGACAATTGAATTGATACAAGCATATTTTTTACCTCCTGGTGGATTCACAAACAAGAAGAATTCTCGAAGTGTCGGGCGGGCGGTTCGCCATTCGCTGAGACATTATCGAAGACTACCACGCCAGCCAATCACAGGCCTCCGAAATTGCCGGCACCGATGCTGAGCGAACGCGATTGGTTGCTGAAAGCCGCGCGCGCGTGCGTCTCGGTCGGTAAGGCAGAACGTCGATAACGTCGCAATGGCCGACGGCGGCGGCGGATAAAAGGCGCGAGCCGCGCGTCGTCGCCCATTCGACAGGTGGACGGATTTTCATGGCCGCTCTCGCCCGCTCTCGCGCGGACAAAAAAACAACATGGCGCGCGATGCGCAGCCAACTTCAGCGCGTCCGAGTTGCGCCTGTCGCGTCCTTTAATGCGGTTAACCGTTCGCCGAACGCCGATTTCGCCCACGACAGTTTCTCGACCGTGTGTTTTGACCCGTCGCGACATGCCAGCCGCTCGCGCCACGACGTGAGCGCACCGAGGACCGAGTGAACGTCACGTTGATGCTCGGCCGCCGGGAACGCGGCTGAAAAGTGCAGCGCGCGCGGACGACATCCACCGAGGACACCGAGAGCAGCCGCGGCCGCCCGTGTGTGTTTGGGCCCCCGCGGGACACAGCCGACGCAGATATAACACGGGGCTTTATTGATATTTCGCGTGTTGCAGCTCCTCGCGGTGTCTATGCATATCCTGAGGTAACTATTCGGCACGTCCTCGCGCTTCTCCTTCCCGGTCCCGCTCGACCTCGCGATTCACCCGCGCAAGCCGCTTTCCGCGCGGCCGATAATGCTCCGCCGAATCCGTAATTTGTTTACGTTGACTTTCCCGTATTCCGCGGTCGCCGCGCGGACATAACCTGAAACGCGAACGCGGGTCGCCTGTTTCGTCCTACGTGGTTTTTCTGTTGCTTCGTTGACCTGTTTGGGCTCTGACAATTGTTGCTGCAAGATGCCACTGTTTTTCCACGCTTCGCACCTGTGCGGAGATGACCACCTTTTTTTGGCTGACTGTGGTCACAGCTTTTTTGTTGCTTGTCGTCGATTGACGGTTTGACGACTGTTTTTTGGTGATTGATGGAATTGTAATTTTGTGTTTTTATTTTGGAGCAAATGGCGCGTTTATTGAATTTTTTTTTTGCAGGATCATTAATTTGTTTACATTAGACGTTTTGCATATTCTACGTCCACGGTGCAAGCGGGTGACCTGAACATATTTATGGGTAATTAGGAATTGATACGTTGCGGCAGATTCTTCTGTTTTTTGTTTCCTGACTTGAGGGGAGCGATTACTTGACGAGACCAAGAATTAAGGCATATTTGGGTTTTTGTTTAATATGAGAAAGGAATCAATAGAAATTTCCCAAACAGTGACCATAATTTATTCTTATTTCCATACATCAGTGGTAATTTTTTCTGCTTTCATGTATTAATTAAGGTATAATCTGCTCCGTCTCTTGACGTTTCCTAATCATCCACAGGAATTTCACAGCTTGCAATTTGCATCTGGAATCACACAAACAAATTTTTATACATTATTCGGATGTTTTTTAAGAATATGAATCTAAAGTACAAAAAAAGATGCTAAGCTGAGCCTAGAATCAAATAAGGATGTAAAACAAAAGCTCAACAGAATCCCTCCATTATCTCTGTGTTTAGAACTGTGATTGAGGTAGTACAAACAAATTTGTGTTTCAGAATTTGGACCGTGTTCTAGGTCGGATTTTGGGATAAAGTGTACAATTAAGGTGGTCCAATAACCAGGCAGTATGTCAGAAATAATTTACCCTCAGGGGTGCCGCCCTGTTTCGGAAGATTTAGGTCCAGACGAACTAATCCGACGACTCAAGGTATAGTAACACTATCTCACGTTTTTTTTTCTCTCTCGATATTTATTAATATCTGTCAAACGAAATTGTCTAATTTCAGACACTTGCGCATACGCTACAAGCTATGGGCCAGGATGAAGGAGCGTATCAACAGTACATCCCATTGGCTCTACATTTGGCAGAGGAATACTTTCTCATGCATGCCAGCAAGGATGTGCAGCTCCTTATCGCCTGCTGCATCGCCGATGTTCTCAGAGTCTATGCGCCTGAGGCGCCCTACAAAGATGCCGATCAAGTGAGTAGCGCAAACTTTTCACCCCGTCGCACCGTAATTTTCCGCGATTTTAACAACTTCGTCGTCGTCTCGACTTTTAGGTGAAGACGATATTTCTCTTTCTGATTAAACAACTGGCGGGTCTGAAGGACCCGAAAGATCCGGCGTTCAAGCGGTACTTCTATCTGCTTGAAAATTTGGCGTACGTCAAATCATTCAACATGTGCTTCGAGCTCGAGGATTGCCAGGAAATATTCTGCGCGCTTTTCTCGCTGATGTTTAAAATTGTCAAGTGAGTGTTTCATTGTCACGCGTTTTATGCAGGTTCTTGATGTGCAATTCAATGCTAAAAATGCGTATTGAAACGCACCTACATTTCTGAAAAATTATTTGTAGTGACGAACACTCCGGAAAAGTCAGGAATTTCATGCTCGACGTGCTCTGTCCTCTTATCACGGAATCCGACATCGTCAGTAATGAATTGCTGGACATTATTATGATGAATATTGTCGAGCCAAACAAGACACAAAAGAAGAACGCGTATCAGCTCGCCAAGGAGCTCGTTATAAAGTGCAGCGACACTTTGGAACCGTATCTTCAAGCGGTAAGTGACAAAACCAAAATTTTACAACACAGATTAATTAATTAAACTGATAAAACATTAATGATTTTCGTTATTATCAATTGTCATAAAAAAATAATATAAAATGTACATTTTGTGAACGTATAAAATCCAAAGAACGAATGATATTTCTCCCAAAACAGTTCTTCAACCACTTCCTGATACTCGGCAAAGAAGAGAAGGGCCTTCAAATTTGCAAGAAGGTCTATGACCTGATCTACGAATTGAACCACATCTGCCCTTCCGTGTTGCTGTCGGTTCTCCCTCAGCTGGAGTGCAAGTTAAAATCGACTTCGGAAACCGAGCGTCTCGCAGCCGTCGCTCTACTGGCGCGCATGTTCTCCGAAAAAGGCTCCCAACTCGCGACGCAACACACTCAACTCTGGCGCGCTTTCCTCGGTCGTTTCAACGACGTTCACGTGTCGATTCGCATCAAATGCGTTCAATACTCGATGCACTTTCTTCTGAATCACCCGGAACTTCGAAAGGACATCACCGACACGTTGAAGCTACGTCAGCACGACGCCGACGAAAGCGTTCGCTACGAAGTCGTGATGGCGATAGTGACGACGGCGCGCAAAGACTTCGAGGTCGTCTCGGACAGCGAGGACCTTCTCGAGTTCGTGAAGGAGCGAACTCTCGACAAGAAGTTCAAGATCCGAAAGGAGGCGATGGCCGGACTGGCGATGATCTACAAGAAACACCTGAACGACGTCGACGTGCCGCAGGCGACGAAAAAAGCCGTCACTTGGATCAAGAACAAGATCCTGCACGGCTACTACATGACCGGCATGGAGGATCGTCTACTGGTGGAAAGACTCCTGGCGACTTGTTTAGTTCCATATCAATTGCCGGCCGAGGAGAGAATGAAGAAGTTGTATCACCTTCTCGGGACAATCGACGATCACGCTTGCAAGGCTTTCGTCGAGCTGCAAAAGCATCAGCTCGCGGTGAGACGATCGGTTGTCGAATGGCTGGAGATAGTCAAGAAATCCGACTCTAACAACGACGTCATGTCCAAGATCAATCAGATCTCGAGATTTCTCCCGGATCCCATGAAAGTCATCGAGTTCCTGCAGAAATTCAGCGCGCATATGAAGAAAGACCCAGCTTTGCTTCACGGAATGGAAACGATTGTCAAGAGCAACGTTTCTTGCAAAGATTGCGCCGAAACGATCAGCGCCGTTTTGAAGAAATTGGGCCAGCCCATTATGACCAATCTCTATTATAACACGATTAAGATGCTGCTGGAGCGGGTCAGTTCAGTTATGATCGACGAGGAAGCGATTAGGGTGCTCATTGGATATGTGCTGGATTGCTTGAAAGGAGGAAACGTCATCGAGGAAGTTGGACTGAATCCCAATAACGCGGGGGAGAAGGGATTGCGACTTCTTGTGGTAAGTAATTCGTTTGTTCGCTAGTTTTCATTCGTTTTTAATCGAGTACTTTAATTAAACTAGGCTAATCACACGCGCCGGCGCGCGTGCCCGAGGTACTTTTGCCCTGCTGCGCTCTTATAAAGTTTTAAAAGGGTAAATCGCAACTGAAAAACTATTTTTTTTTCAAAATATCGACTTTTAACCTATACCATCGTTCTCAAGTCGCATATTCTACCCCTGAAAACACTGGTTACAACCCTTTTTTAGTTGATTTTGAAAAAAAAAAAATTTTTTGGCCGAACAGTTTGTCAGAAATCGTAGATCTGGCCGCCGGGCCGAAAACCGTTCAAATCGGGGTCACGAAATTTATTTTTTCAAAATATCGACTTTTAACCTGTACCATCGTTCTCAAGTCGCATATTCTACCCCTGAAAACACCGGTTACAACCCTTTTTTAGTTGATTTTGAAAAAAAAAATTTTTGGCCGAACAATTTGTCAAAAATTGTAGATCTGGCCGCCGGGCCGAAAACCGCCCAAATCGGGGTCACGAAATTTATTTTTTCAAAATATCGACTTTTAACCTATACCATCGTTCTCAAGTCGCATATTCTACCCCTGAAAACACTGGTTACAACCCTTTTTTAGTTGATTTTGAAAAAAAAAATTTTTTGCCGAACAGTTTGTCAGAAATCGTAGATCTGGCCGCCGGGCCGAAAACCGCCCAAATCGGGGTCACGAAACTTATTTTTTCAAAATATCGACTTTTAACCTATACCATCGTTCTCAAGTCGCATATTCTACCCCTGAAAACACTGGTTACAACCCTTTTTTAGTTGATTTTGAAAAAAAATGTTTGGCCGAACAGATTGTCAGAAATCGTAGATCTGGCCGCCGGGCCGAAAACCGCCCAAATCGGTTGATGAAACTGAACCAAATGAACTTTTTAAAAGAGGGATAATGAAAAACGGGAAATTTACAGATGCTGTCGTTCGTATTCGGGCCGCACTTTCTTCACAACGACATCCTGACGCAGCTGGTGCATCTCCTCGAGGTCGAGGACGAGATGGTCGGACCGCTGGTACTCTCGATCTTCACGTTTCTGGGAAAGTACAAACCGCTGTGCGACGTTGCGCCCGATATAATGGATCTGATGCTGCCGATATGCAAGAACTTCGCCGAGACCGGGACGCCCAAGCAGGCAAAGCAAGCCATCAGGTGTCTCTTCGTCAACATGACCAACATTCACGACACCATCTTCCCCGAGATAATCGAAAGAATCAAGAGCACGCTCACTCCGACGTCCGAATATTATCGGACTTCGATCGTCACCCTCGGGCACATAGCTTACAATTTATCCGACAAGTATTCGATACAAATAAAAAATATGGTTTCGAGAAAGGTGAGCATCTCCGAAACATCTGCATTTCATTGTCAACCGAAATTTCGGTTTCTCGTGTCGTCGTTTCTCGTTTGTAACTGTAATTAACGTTGTGCCGCAGATTGTGAAGGAACTGCTGGTGAAGGAAAATATCGAACAGACGACGGACGCGATAGAAGGCGACTGGTGTCGAGAGGATCAGCTACCCGAAGAGACGCGGTGCCGACTCGAGGGCTTAAAGTGCATGGCACGCTGGTTGCTCGGCCTCAAAACGGACGTTCTTTCCGCGCAAAAAACCTTCCGAATGTTGAACGCCTTCGTGGTGAACAAGGGCGACCTTCTGCAGCAGGGACGACTGAGCAAAGCCGAGATGAGTTGGCTTCGTCTGCAGGCCGGATGCTCGATGTTGAAAATTTGCGAACAGAAAGGCGTCGGCGATCAATTCACGGCCGAGCAATTCTACAACCTGTCGCAACTCATGGTGGTGAGTGCTCAAATATTAACCTTTTTAATGTCCTTTTTATGGAGTTTTTACGAATGTACGAGTCAAATAATGGCACTCTATAAATATACGAAATAGGACGAAGTGCCTCAAGTGAGGGAAGCTTTTGGCACGAAATTACACAAAGGCCTCGGCAGGGGAATTCCGAACAAATGTCTGCCGTTAGACTTCATGGGATACTATGCGCTGGCCGGCAAAGAACAGGACAAGAGACTAAAGTGCGTCTTAAAAACTTATATGCAAACGGACATCAACAAGAGGAGGGATTACGTGAAAAGTGCATCGCTGGGAGCTGTCGAGCGCGCTATGGGTCAGTGGAGAACATTTTATAAAAACATTGTATTTAAATTCATCATTTTATTGTATTTAATACCTTTTACTTTCAATTTCGAACTTATCTCGAATTCTGAATTGCAAACTTAACATATGGAAGAAACATTCAAGTGCATTTTAATTCAAATGCATTTATATTAGAAAGTGCAAAAAAGAAATAGAGAATGATATTCTTTATATGCACAATGAGATTTTACGGTGAAATGGGATGAGTTTATCGTCTTCAGCAGGTCAACTGCCCCATATTCTACCGGACTACATGCTCGTATTCGCTGTGCCGATACTGGCCCACGATCCGGAATTCACGAATCATATGGACACCAGCCAACTAAAGGTCATCCAGCAGTGTCTGTGGTTCATTCTGGAGCCCTTAATTACCAAAAATGAATACTACTGCTTCGGCTTCTACCAAAAACTCGTCGAGAGGATGAAGACCCACAAAGACGCTCTGAGGCCGGACGACGATAATATGAACTGCGTACGTTCGACATATATGAAATTTGAGATTACTATTAACCTGTCGAGCGAAGCCCATTCCTGAACAAATCGCTATTTCAACTTTTTCTATCGGTGCTTTTCTTTTAGAAACTTTGGGCGGTCGGCGATCTCGCTATGAACGTTCTCTTCACGAAAACAACCAACTTCGACATGAAAGAGTTTCCGGGCGATCCACGGATACCGACGATGTACTTCAAACGAGCTGACGAATTGTTGACGAACTCGAAGAATTATCTGCCTCCCGAGATGCAGATCAACATGACCAGTCCCAAAGGAAAGGGAGCGCATCTCAACGCGCACGCGCTGAGCGATCGACCTCAACGCAGAGCCAAATCCAAGCAACAGAAGGAAGTGGGCATTGGACCTAACGAAACTGATGCGAGAGTAAGTTTAGTGATTGAAATTGCGCCTTTTTCGCATTTCCATGCACTTTTTCATGCTTGTGAACAAATAAAACGCCATTTTAACCCGTTTACACCACCAATGTACGAATAATATGCACATCACAAGTAATTTGAAATCAAACGAACTTATGTGGAAATAAAGTTCGATTGTAATTGCATGAAGAGTCATAAAGTTCAGAGTCAACGGTTTTTTGTATGATGATCTTCGATTACTCGAAGCACGTCGCACAATACTAGTTTTTCGCGCCAAAAATAACAATCCTAAGTTAAACCATTCTTTCAAGCTGCAAGTCGGAGAAATGGAATGTATCGATGCGCAGGTAATTTTTTCATCAGCGATTACAAAACATTTTGTGCCTCATCTTCATCTGCCTTGGACACTGAGAACAGAGATTACTGAAGTTAATGGAATATTTCTTCGCGTAGTCATAATTGATATATTTGTTCCGAGGAAATATGTTACAATCACAACGACAAATATGATTTCAATAATTTCGTTCTCACTGCGAAAGTAATTAACAAGTTTTAATACAACGCTTGTCTTACAGCCGGCGGAAGCGTCTGAAACCAGGATTCAATTACCAGGCATCGAGGAGGAGGTGCGTACCCGAAAAAAACAATCCCGCCTGCATTGGGGAAAAAATGGAATTTTTTGTAAATAAAGAAATGTTATATTTCAGATCGATGAGCCACCGGCGAAGAGGGCATTACGAGAATCGGACAAGATAAATAAATAATTACGTGAATGAATTGTATGGAAGGTGATGTCTGGAGTAGGAATAGGGGAAGAGTTAGAAGCTGCGATGATACTAAAATAAGCAGAAAAAACCACCTTAAAAGAAGAAGAAAAAAAAACACTTTACAAATTAGAAAACAGAATATTTTGGCTATGTACAACAATTAATATACCTAAGTCGTTCGCGTATTTCTAGAAAATAAGCTGTTAAGATTATATAATACACGACTAATCTTCGATCCATTGATAAGCTTATCATTTTCCTTTTTTTTTCTGTTTCTTGTTCCGCAACATTTCGATCTTCATTCAACTGGATTTGAACGCTCGAAGTGTCTTTCTTTTTCTATTTAAATTTTATAGAACGGGATAATTCAGGGGCTAATTTCTAAGGTATTTCTGAAGAGTAGATTAAAAAACTTGTCACATATGAAAAGAAAAAGAAAAAAAAATCTTTCTTCATATAACCGCATTTTCTAGAATTAGCGTTCTCGATGGTGATTCTCTGCGCATCAGTCCTTCCTCCTGACTCAAAAACCCATTTTTTCATTACGAGAATCCGATTCCCGAAAAATACCCCTGACGATAATTTTTTTAATTTAATTGAACAACTGATATGATTTGCGGAGGTCAACGACACTCGTTTATCCGTAATTACTGACGCTGGACGAAGAAGGTTTTTTTTTCTTTGTGTTTGTTTTAAGCGCGACTTTTATTTTTTTCGGTAAGGCCCGTAATTTATAAGGTTAGTATACACCTACCAATCATACATCTTTGTACAATAAAATTTTCAATGAACGACGAATATAATTCGACGAAATATATCGGAATTTTTCTTTTCGAAAAGTGTGTCCAGTGATCCTGTTAACCTTGGAATCCTCGAGAGATCCGTACATTTGGTTGCAAATAGCATATCACTCATTATTGCGTGACAAAAAAAGAATTATTGTCAATTGCAATACAAACAAATCGAATGAAATATTTTATTTCGATTAAAAGGTAACAATTTATTTTTGTTTCTTATCGTTACATTACTTTCTTGGCTTGGAACGCTGGGGCTTGCCTTTGCCTTTGCCTTTCGCCGGCATTGGCTTCCGGAAAGACTTGCCGCTTGCCTTCTGTTTCTGTTTAGTGTTGGCCCTTGAAAAGAAGAAAAGTAAAATGTTAATACGGATACAGAACTATAGTCAATTATTTGTCGCATTGTGTCTTACTCGTAACGAAGTTTCTTCACGCCTTTTCTACTCGTATCAGTCAGATCCGCAGCGAAAGAGGACTTTGTTCGTTTTTGGTTTGCTAAAGAAAATGTTATTTTATTAGTTACGAAGAATAATGAATAAATATATGTCAATGAAAATCTGTATACCTTTCGTGGAAGTCGGACGATGGACATCGTCAACCACGGATCTGATTTTCTTTTGTTTATTCTTTCTCTTCTGTAATCTCGCTTGGAATGCAGCAACTTTTTCCAGCTCCCTGTTGGCTCGCTCTTCAGCAGGATCTAACTTCGGAGCGGCCTTCTTCTTCTTCGCCTTCTTCGCGTTTTCTTCCACCAAATTCGAAGGCGGTTGCTCTGCTTTGCGTTTGTTGGACTTGGCCTTTTTCTCCGTTAATTTTAAGTTATCTGTAAACACGACGACTCGTTATCTCGTATTCGTTATTTTTTCTCACAACGAAAGCGACCAGAATAAAATACGAGAAAGACGAACCTTTTTCGAGCTTTCTTTCCCTGGTAGATTGGAACCAACTTCGTTGATTTTTCGTGTCTTCGTCTTTCAGAAGATGCTCCGCCCGATTTGCCTGATTCTCGATTTTCGCTAATTCCTTCTCGTTCTTCTCCTCCTGCAAGATACTCGCGACATCTTCCTCGAGAGATTTCAATTTTTTGTTGTACTTCTCGACAATGTCGGGCGGTATTATCCGATTTTTCACGGGATTTCTCGCTTGCTTTATCACTTCCTTCACCAACGAACGCTCCTGCTCCCCGGCTAAGGACACCGACACACCTACTCGTCCTGCACGTGCAGTTCTGCCCACTCTGAAATCACAAATGGATTATTTATTGTTGTCATTCCTCGACAAACACGCTTAGAATTCGTTGGCCCTCCTAATTACCTGTGAATATAATGCTGCATCGTGGCCGGCATCACAAAATTAATTACAGTTTTCACACCGCTTATGTCCAATCCTCTGGCTGCGACGTCTGTCGCCAATAAGACGTCGATCTCCTCATCCTTGAATTTTCGCAGATTTTCCAAACGTTGAGGCTGCGTAAGATTACCGTGAAGTTCGCCCACTTTGACTCCGAGCAAACCTAGCAAAATGTGCAGCCGGTGTGCTTGCTTCTTCGTTTGAACGAATACCATTGTATGATCGTGAAAAGTCCTGCAGATGAGAGCTGCCAACAGAGCTTCACGATCGCCTTCTCGTTCTTTACGAATCCTACAAAAAAAAAGAAGATATTATAAAATAGGTCTTTCGGGTTAGAAGCACATTTTTTCGTACAGTTTTTATAACTATATTTTTTTTTCGAAAGTTGATCGTACGCACCGCACAAACTCCTGTCGCAAATTGAACGCCACGTCCTGATTGCTGTCCACGAAAACTTTGACCGGCTTGTCCAAAGAAACGGCCGCCAGGTCTTTGACTTCCTCCGTCATGGTAGCCGAGAATAATATCGTTTGTCTGCTCCGCGCGCACTGCTTCACGATATGTTTCATTTGTTCGGCAAAGTACTCGTCCAGCATTCTGCACACGTTAAAAGAATCGGTATTTCACGTTTCCCAGCGCATAAATCAATCAAACGTACCGATCGGCTTCGTCGAGAATCAACACTTCGATGCTGTCCAAGGAAAAAGTCGGCGTGTTTGCGAGATGATCGATCAGACGTCCGGGCGTGGCTATCACGATGTCCGGATTTTTTCTCAACACGCTTTCCTGTTTCGCAAAAAGAAAAAATCTGTGAAAATAGTCTGTGAAGTCTGTGAAGTCCCCAAGTTTATTTCCGGTTGCGATTAATCGCCCCGACTTGCCTGAACTTTGACGTCGAGACCGCCGACTGAGAGGCCAACCTCGACGGACGTGAATTGAGCGAGTTGCCGCGCGACCTGATAAACCTGCACGCCCAATTCTCGGGTCGGCACCAGAACGAGGACTCTCGTGACGGCGGCGCCGTCCACAGGTCTGTACAGAAGTCTCTCCAACGTAGGCAGCATGTAAGCGGCCGTTTTTCCGGTTCCGGTCGCGGCGCATCCGCATATATCGCGGCCCATCAGAGCCACAGGAATCGTCGCAGCTTGAATGGGAGTCGGATGAACGAAGTTCATCGCTGCTATCGCCTACGTCGATGCAGTTGCAATTAGTAAAATTTGGAACTAAATTTACTCGACACAAGAAAAAGTCGAAAGAAGAGTCAAGTACCTTGAGCAAAGGCCTGGACAGGTTCATTTGATAAAACGATGAGTACGCGTCTGGCACTGCGGATTCCTCAAAATCCATAAGCTCCTCCTTTTCCTTGGCCACAATCTTCCTCTTGCCTTTCCTCTCTTTCGTTTTGAAGGCATCTGTTGAACATTCATTCTTGTTGTCAATTCTTCACTCAGCAAAGATATGATTTAATTTGATTCAGTAGTTGCAGCACTGTTACTATTAGTTCGTTTTTATTATACGATACCTTTGCGAAGATCATCGTCAGAGAGTTCGATGCCGTCTTCCTCGTGAACATCGTCTGTTTCTAATTTTATTGGATCTTCTAACGAGCCATTCTGCGACAAAATCGTAATCCAAATAATGAAAAATCGAATGACGAAAGTAGCAAACAAAAAGTTACAGAATCGTTGCGATCAGTTTCAGGCATTCACCTCGTTATTGTCTCCTCGTATTTTTCGTATTTTATCGTCCAACTTGGTCTTTGCCTTTCTCTTGATGTACTTGCTCAGATCGTCCCAGGTGTCCTGATTGTACTCTGATGCGTCGCTTATGAACTGAAAATTGCTGTCAAAGTGTTTCTTCTCGGGTTTCTTCTGCTTTCGCGGTTGAAACTGCGCAAAAAATAAAATAAAAAAATCGTCAAAAAGAACTGCAAAAAATTGTAAATCTAATTTTTTGGAGTAAACAGATTTTTGGAGTGAAACTGCGGATAACAAAAACACGGGAAATGTTCGTTCGTCTTACGTCGTCCTCTTCGTCGGAGGCTTCTGAATAATCCGGAACCTCCTGATCGTCCTCAATGGTTCTTATTAGATCGTAGTCGGTGCCCATTTTCGGTGATTCCAGTGATAAAAAAATATATATTGACGCCACTCGGCGTGACAAACACGCGTGATATTTGTGAGGTTAGAGTAAGGTCGAGGATTGGGCTTCATCGGATCCGCGCATTTCGTAGCGTCGTCAGCGGCAACGACGGCAGCGCCAACGAACACGTGCGCGATGCTGTACCGACTGAGCAGAACGAAAGGATGAAAGAAAACGCTAAATAAAGTAAAATAAATTGAAATAAAGAACTCTCGTTTTTATTCAGAAAATCAATCATTTTCAGTTTGACGTTAAAACGTCATCACGTGTAAGTCCAGCGGGGACGTGTGATGTTTGTCCCAGCGGAACAGTTTGGGACAGTTTGGATCGTATCGTGAAACGCGCGTTTCAGGCTTTTTGTGAACGTTCCTCAGTAACACAGCTCAAGTGTGTCGCACGGAATCCATTTGGAGCTTTCCAGTGCGTCCCACATATTATAATCCTGGTCGATTATATCTCTGTTTAACTTGTCGACGTCAACTGGAACGGAATGTTCTGAAAGAATGATAAGGGAAGATCAGAGTTGAATGAAGCATTTTAGGAAGTTGTTCTAAAAAAAAATCATTCTCGATTCATTCAACACACCAATCAACTCCAGTTCGTCCTCTTCCGTTTTGTGATCAGAAATATAATTATTGTAACCATCCGACGTTGGTTCACTTTCATAGTAACCCTGTTGCCAAGCACTGTAACTGCTCCAATAGGACGACGTGTCGTAGTAATTGTAAGATTCAGCGTTGACGCTCGACGACGAATAATCCGATGCTGATTGCGGTGGCGTGGATCTGCAATTATAGTAATGATGATAAGATTAATAATTTATTGGCGATTAATTTGGAGGGCAAATGAGGGCGAATACTTGTCTCTTTTATTTCAAACACAATTCAATCTTCACTCACCCAGCCATTTTGTTCCATGGCCTCGGAACCGCGTTGCATATTTTCAAAGATTTTGTTCCCAGTCCTCGATACCCGTTCATCGTGACTAAACTATTTTTCTGCTCATCCTCATTGGCAAATCTAACAAAACCGTAGCCCTTGCTGAAGCCTGAACTGTCCAAGATAACTTTGGCTGTTCTGATGGAATTATATTTTGTTGCGAATGCTCTGTACAGCGAATAGTCGTCGACATCCGTAGACAGATCACCGACCCAGATGCTGAACTCACGATCGGCAGCTGGTTTGCCGGTTGTACTGGCGTGATTTAAACGGAATCGCACTGCCTGCAAAAGACCATCGTTATTTCCCATAAATAACTACGATGTTAATTCTACCATAAGTAACCATTGAAACTTACGGGATTCGATCCTGGTATAACTTTTCCGTTCAATTTGTGCATCGCGTCAAGAGCCATCTCGTCGGTTGGAAAGTGAACGAAGCAGTAGCCGGCAGGTTCGCCCGTGTAACGATTCCTCATCACTTTAACGGTTTGTGGCTGTTCTCCCATTTTGTGAAAAGCGTTCATTATGAAACTCTCGGTCATGTACGGCTCCAGCTGTAAACACAAGCGACATTCGAAAACAACATTTCACATTAAAGAACAGATCTATGCACGAAAATGTTGTGTACAACGAATCGACGTTGCGTAGTAACGATATCATTAGTTTATTTGTCAATGAAACAATGTACTCACTCCTCCCATCCACAATTGGCACAAAACCATCGGCCCCGACATTTCGTCCAGTTTTTCTCGAGTATCGTCGATTAATTCGAAACCCTGGCTTTTTCAATTACACGACTTTTACAGCAATCGTATTATTTCTCTGTATTTCCCGCGGAACATAACCTAGAATTCCAGCGACATCGGGACAAACAACAATTTTGCCGCAATTGTATTATTTTTTTCTATTTCTCGCAAAACATAACCTACGATTACAGCGATGTCGGGGAAGAAACAGAAAATGACGTTTCCTAGCGACAAACGCGGTTCATTTTCGTTAATCCGATTGGATCGACGTCATCTTGCGTTATCTCGAAGATAACAGCGAACCAATCGCAGCACTCGATTCCGCTGTAGCGCCGCCGCTTGCTGACGTCCGCCGCAGGCGGCGCTACTTCCGGCGGGCGTGAATCGATAGTCGAGAATCGATTGCAATCGAGTGCGATTGTTGCGGATGAAAGAGCGTGAGCCGCCGCCAACTTCTTTCTTTCACGGCGACATTCGACGCAAGGTATTCACATATTTTCGGATTCAATTTATACGAGTTTACGTGTTAATAAAGCGCCGAAGGATCGTTCGCTGTTCGTTCTGGGATTCTCGGTTGTTTGTCAGTTATCCGGTTAACCGAGGTTTTCCTTTGAAATTCACTTTCACGCGAAAAACAGTGGGAAACACGAACGTCCACGAACGGGCCGCGAACGGCCACGTGCAATACGCCAGTCGTCGTGACGAAAAATCGTCGACACCGAGTTGTTAGCGTAGTTTTGCGGTGTCGATTGTACGACGAAAATGGTTTAGGCCCTTTCGTGGCACAGATAAATAGTATTCGTTCAATTGTGGCACTCGAACCGGTCGATCGGTGGTAGATAACCTCAAAATCGCTGCATTTCCGATTCGCGCCATCTTATTTCATCTTATTTCATCAACGAGATCAACGACAGCGGTTTCTGAGATTTGCACACAATTAGAAAATAAAATACCAAAAAAAAAAATCTTTACTCGTGGTTATTGTCATTGTTGCTGGTTTAATTCTTTCCGTTCAATGTGTTCTGATCCAAGATTCTATGCAGCCTGATAGCATGAAAAATGTGGTAAAAATGTTAAAGAAAATTCCTTTTTTCATTGCAGACTGAGTCACCGAGATGACGAACTCCAAAGGTTACCGTCGCGGAACCAGGGACTTGTTCTCCCGCAAGTTCCGCAAGCATGGAACGATCCCGCTGTCGACGTACATGAAGGTGTACAAGGTCGGCGACATTGTGGACATCAAGGGTAACGGTGCCGTTCAGAAGGGTATGCCGTACAAGGTTTACCACGGAAAGACCGGACGCGTCTTCAACGTGACTCCCCACGCTCTCGGCGTCATCGTCAACAAGCGAGTGCGCGGACGCATCATCGCCAAGCGCATCAACATCCGCATCGAGCACCTCACGCACTCCAAGTGCCGCGAGGACTTCCTGAAGCGCGTCAAGGAAAACGAGAGGCTGAGGAAGGAGGCCAAGGAGAAGAAGGTCGTCGTCCAGCTGAAGAGACAGCCCGCTCAACCTTCGGCGGCTCACATCGTCTCCGGACGCGAGAAGCCCGTTCTCCTCGCCCCCATCCCCTATGAATTCATCGCTTAAGGAAACAATAAAATCTCTTTTACTCTACAAAAAGTACTTGTCGCCTTGTTTCTGTCTTTTATTCACCTTTACCTTATTTTTTCGCTGGGTCGGAAAAATTAATTAACAAGAGATTTGCTTTGTAACAATAGTTTTTTTTTTTTTATTTTCTCAGTCGTATATTTTTACATTTCGAATAGAATCTGATAGTGCCTCCAACATTTTGTTTTGTTTTTTTTTTCTCTTTCATTGCTGAAATAACACAAACGGACGCTATATCGTACAAACGAATAATAAATCCGCCTGTTGTAATTATTTCGACATGGACTAGTTTCTGGGGCATAATTACAAATAAATAGGACGTATACGAATCCGTTCTCCGTAGGGTAGCGTTCGCGAGAGAAACGGTGGTGGGAGCCAGCCTAAATTGCGTATCGTCTTGCCTACTTAAATCCCAGTGGCTCGCGTCGACCGCGAATGGCTCGATATCGAGGAGATACTTCCAGGGTCTGTGCCGTCGGACTAATACTACCGCAAACAATTCACTGGCACACCGATCATACACAAATTCACACGTCGCTCTTCTGTTTTTTTTTTTGTTCTGGTAAAGTACGAAATCATTCACGTGCACAGTCCTTAATATAAGTTTTACAAATCAGAGTTCTAACTGCAATCCCTCGATTGGTAGAACAGAATGTATCCAGTTTCGGAGGTTTTTTGGATGTCGGACGTCAGTCCGTAGAAATCCGCGATATTCGATGCATCGATTTTCTGAAAACAAGTCGTTTGCTATTAATCGTCGTTTCTCGAACGTGAACAAAATGTTTTCGATTCTTGCTGATAATCGTATTACAGTGAGAATAGAGAAATCAAATTCTTACGTCGACCGCGTCATCGTCGAATAATAGCCAAAATCCGTGACTCTTAACTATCGAAATGTAGTGACCGCGATTAGGCCCGCTTCCGCAATGTATCACAACCGCTACCAGATCGTAGAGACGATCTGGATTAACAGCGTCGTCGCTCTGTAAATTAATTAAACATTCAACAAATGCACGATTATCATTCGAGTCCGAATCGGAAATTCGCGGAAAAAAATACTGACGGTGTTAAAGAGCCTGAGCTCCAATGGGAAGACGACTCTGTGCGAGACTTTGATGTGCCTGTTGCACTGTTCAACGTACTTAAATCTTTTTAAATGTAGGGCGAGTATCATAGGCAATTTCTTGAGCCTCATACGTTTCTGTGAAAGATTTTTTTAAATATCATTTATAAATTCAATGTTTCTCCAACGACGTCCAAATTTCTCGGTTTTCAAATGTTGCTTAGTATAAAATGTACCTGGGCCTCCTGATAGCTGCTACAGTGATCACACTTGAATTTGTTGTCGCTACAGAGAGTCTCTGTATTGGAGAAGCACTTGAGGCAGTAAGTTATCGAGGTGTTTTGATCGACGTCGACCTGAAGATCGAAGAAATCTTCGTCCTTGCTAGATACAGTCTCACAGTTAAGGCATCGAGTTTCCGAGGTCAGTATACCCTGAAATATCTCGTGAACCCACGTGGGTTCGGGCGGTGAACCAGCGTCTCCAGCTCCACCCTTTCCACCCGCTGGTTTGCTCGGATTTCTCTCAGCTAGAAAAAAAAAAAAAATTTTTAACTCAAGTTTTTAAAATCGATTCCCTTAAAAAAGAAAAAGACAAATTAAATCCATTTCTTACCTAGTATTATTTCGTTTATGTGGTTTATCAGAAAATTTAGGAACTCGTGGGCATCTTGTTGCATATAATTATCGAATTCCTCTGAAAGCAGCAGAAATAGTGTGAGTGAGATTAAAAAAAAATGTTTTGGAGAATTTCATTTGAAAAAGCTACCAACCCTTTTCCTTCCTTAGTCTAGCGATGAATTTCTTTGGAGCTATGGAGCCAACTTTCTTCTTCTGCGTCGCGATGCTATAAAACAAATCTGCCAGGCACGTCAGAAGGGTTTCCTTGGTCCTCTTGTTTCTCGCTTTGTACTCGAGGACCTTCTCTCTGAACGGCCTGCAGAAGTACAGCGCCTGTAGCACCGAGTTACTGTAGCAGGTATTCCCAAACTGTAAATTAAAAAAACAATATTACGCCTAACAAACCAGCACATCAACATTTTTTTTTTCAATTACATCGGTACTCACATTGACCAATCCAAAGTAATGTTCATTCGGAGGAAACTGATCCGCTCCAATGTTTCTCTCCAGTTGCGATATGTTCGCCCCCTGCAAAAATAAAACCCAATTACCAAGTTTCTTTCGTAGACGGAGAATTCTTCGAAATTGGGGGAAACAGGTTTATGGAACCAGGTGGGAAGCGAGGGCGGCGCGACGAGGGTTAAGCGTTAGCCGATATTGGCAATATTCGCGCGATGCGCCTGACGCAATAAACGACTTACCATCGTCGTGCTACTTGACAACGCGCTCGTGACACTGTTGACTCAGCGGTGCAATCGACATCGACGCGAGCTCGGACGAAACCGCTGCCGGAGAAACGTCGGCTTCATGTGTGTTTCACAGGTCGACGATGCACACGGGGATCGCGCCGCGAGTGCACGGGACACGGGGAATGCAAGGTGAGACGTCGCTTGCACGTCGATCGGTTGTTGGATATCCGCCGGATTGGTGCGGACGAGATTCGAGCGTCGCCGACGATGTCCGATCGCGCGATCAGAGCTTCCGCATGTTACGTTCGCCACTCACCACCAAACTCTTCGACGAACCATCAATTATGCATCTGCATGTGCAACGCGTACTATCATCGCCGCCGCTGTGTACTGTCGTCTATAGGTATCGTCGTACCCACGAACGTGTAGTACGCTAGTTGCGCGGGAGAACCGCCCGGGGGCGCTGCGTAAAAGTGTCGAGAGAGAGAGAAAGAAAAAACAGAGATAAAAAGGAAAACACGCAGATAACGCGAAGGAGTAAACAGCAATGGCGCTCGGTAATTGACGTCGGGGAATACAACTGCGTTGTGCGTTTGAAGCTTTTAGATAGCGCGACGAGTGTGTCGTCGTTATAGTTGCGAGGTTTTTCGTGATTCGTACCTGGGAAATAAACGGAGAACGCGATGTCGACGGTAAATGTTTTGAGGTTATGTCATTGGACAATGTTTTTTTACGACTGTTTAATTAATGTGTGGGATCGTTTCGTGTGCAACGCTTTTTTGTGTATATTTTGCGTTGTGCTTTGCGATTAAGAACCTTTGCATTGCTTCGTAGCAGCAGCGGCCTGACGATCACAGGAGAAAATGGAACCGGGAGGAGTACGAGAGGATCGCTCTTCAGAGGCTCCAGGATGAGATTGCGGAGGAGGATCTGGGGATTCCTAAACAGCCGGCAGTTAAGAGGGAACTGCTGAAGCAGAGGGACTATAAGGTTGACTTGGAGTCGAAACTTGGGAAGAGCGTCGTCATCAACAAGAACACGCCATCCTCGCAGACTGGAGGGTGAGATTTGCAATTGATTTTAAGTCTCCTGTCCAATGTCCTAGTTAATATTTATTCGCTTTTTTCCACAGTTATTATTGCAATGTTTGCGATTGCGTTGTCAAAGATTCTATCAATTTTCTTGATCACATCAATGGAACTAAACGTAAGTATCTACTGAAAGTTAGTTGTAGGAAAGTTAATACATGAAGCAGGTTTTTTTATGAAAATTTATTGATTTTGCTACTTACAGATCAACGGAATTTGGGAATGTCCATGAAGATCGAGAGATCAACTCTGGACCAAGTTAAGGCGAGATTCGCGGTAAATAAGAAGAAAATGGAAGAGAAGAAGAAGGATTATGATCTGGAGCAAAGGGTTAAAGAGCTGAAGGAAGAGGTAGATTTTCGCTGTTCTATTCATTACTTTTCTTTCTCATATATCAAAGATACAAATATGCTTTGAATTTGATGTTTCAGGAAGAAAAGATAAAAGAGTACCGAAAGGAGAAGAGGAAAGACCGGAAGAGAAAGATAGAAGAGGCCAACGAGGAGGACGGTGGTGGAAACGACGAGATGGCCGCGGTTATGGGTTTTTCAGGATTTGGTTCGAAAAAGAAATAGTAAAAGCAGCACTGTTACATTAAAATGTTAATTTTTTTTATTCCACACGACTCGAGTGGAGTACGCGAACCTCGTGGTCTAAAATCGCACACGTTTGCCATTTTACACCTAAAAAAAAAATGACTATCGAAATGACCAAACGAACATGAGTTATCGGTTCTTCGCGTAGAGCTAGATAACTAAGTAAGAGTGTTTCTTGTACCAACTAATCTTATCTCTTACATTTTGTATCGTGTAATATTAGACGTACGGTTTAAGACAAATAAAAGTAAATGCGAAGACTTTTCGTGAACGACGAACCAGCGTTTTTTTTTTCAGTCATCTCTAAGTACTAAATATCCTTAACTTTGGTTTCCAGAAAAAAAAACAAATGTCCAATTAAAAAGTGGAAACATTTTCTTACACCAACTACAGCGAATCTTTTTTTTTTTTTTGTAGAACTATGATCAATAATTCGGCAGTGGTTCAGGTAAAAAACGAGGTAGTTTATAGTAAAAAACTAATTGTTTTCGATGTCGGTTTCTAGAAATATCAAAATTTCCTTAACTTTGCGGTTGATTTCGGCCGTAGAGACTTTAAAATTATCCACGAAGCTGGACAGGCGAGTTGAATTTTTAATCAGTTCCTGCGCCTTCTCGCTCTGAAAGCTCTGATCGTATTCGCAGCAGAAATCCGATAGGAATTCTCTCCTCTCCAGAGTCTTTGCAGCCTCTGCTCCGGAGAAATAAGTCGAAGCTGAGTCCGACGATTCTTCGTTGTGGTCGTCGTCGAGAACAATTCCAGACGATTCTACAGCCGGAATATTGTCGCAGACGTCGTTGACGACAGTCGTCGAAGAAGCGAATGGTTTCTCCTGAGACGCCGACTTGTGGGACGAGATTCCATCTCGTTCGTCGAAAAGGACATTCGTCGACTCGACGGCAATCGCTTTACTATCACAAACATCGTTGCTAACGATTATAATCTGTTTCTCGGCGTCCTCCGATTTCAACGGCGATTTATCTCGACAATCATCGTCGAGGATAAGGACAGACGATTCGCCAGTCGCTTCCCTGGCGCAAACGTCGTCATCCTTAATCGCAACTCGTATATCTTCGGTAGAGCAAGACGGCAATTTTTCCTCCAGACTGCTTACAAGTGTAATCAATTCGATGATTGGTTTCTTCTCATTTTCGTCAACTGTGCAGTCTCCTCGAAGGCTCGTTGCATTTTCTTCGTCATCTAAATCGATGAACTGGACGTTTTTCTTACTGTTGCGAGGATAAAACGGCGTCAGACCGCAGTTCTTGGTCACAAAGGACGGCGATGTTTCTTCATCGCCAAAATCCAGGTGTCTTCGCGCCTCTCGTTTTTCTTTCACGCAGCGAGAGGTCGATCGTTCTTCCTGATTGGCCACAGGAAGCGTCGACGGATTTTTCTCGTTTTCGTTAACATCCGAAGCTTCTCGACGCCTCGTTGCCTTCTCCTCGTCATTAGCATCGGAAAACTCAACGTTTTTCTTTTTGTCGCGAGGCTGAAATGGCGTCGAGCCGCAATCCACGGTCACGTAGGACGGTGAAACTTCGTCGCCGAAATCCAGGTGCGATCGCAACCCCGAAGCTCGTATTTCGTCGGAAGAGAGAGAAGTCGATTTCCGCAACGATGATTTTCTTTCCAGTTTGGCCGCGGGAGTCAGCAATAAATTCTTGCGATTTTCACGAATGTCCGAATCGCGTTGAACGCTCGTTACGTCGACTTCATCGGTAACATCTGGAAATTGGACGGATTTCTTCGTACGGCGAGACGGATGCGGCGTTAAACCGCAATCTTTGGTCAAGAAAGACGGCGAAATTTCGTCGTCAAAATTCACATGCGATCGCGACCTCGAAGATCCCGATTCGTTGGTAAAGCTGGAGGTCGATTTTCTAAACGACGATTTTTCCTTCGGTTTTTCCTTCTGACTGGCTACCAGTGTCCCCGTTGAATTATCGCCACTTTCGCGAAGGTTCGAAGCACGTTGGTCACTCGTGGAGTCGTCAGCATCGCTAAATTGAACAGCTTTCTTCCTGCGACGAGACGGAAACGGCGTCAACCCGCAATCCTCAGTAACGAAGCGCGGTTTCTTAGCCTTCGGTGATTCGTCCTCCGAAGACAGAACGTTTTCATCGTAACGATTTCTCAATGCCATTGAAGGATTCTCCGAGCGCCGAGGATCCAGCTGATCCTTCGAGTACGCATTGACCGCCAAAATTCTCGTCCCGTTCTTCTCTCCTCGAAAGTTTTCCTTCGCCGGATCGTTTTCTTCGTCTCCACCATCGTCGTTGGTAAGTACATTTGCATTTCTTTTTCTCTTCAGGTTGATTTCCGCGATTTTTCGCGCGAGAATTTCCGATGACTGTCCAAAACCGCTGCGGGAACAACCGGAACTCGTCGTATCTCGCGACAGCGAAGTCGAAGACAGCCGTATCCTGAAATGATCAGTTCCAGGCGTCGGTAACTGAGTCAGGTCATTGATGTCGATTGTATCGAAGGGCGTCGACGCTGTTGCTTTCTCTCCGCCGCTTCCCGCGGAGTTCGACGACCTCGTCGGACTCGGGGATTCCGTCTTCCGTGTCTTTCCTTCCAAAGGCGAGAGCATCATCTTCCGGGGGAAAAAATCGTTGCCGCCGAAATTTGCGTCAACTGTCTCCACGTCGATCTGCGACGGCAGCTCGGCTGGACTGACGATCTGGCTGCAAATCGGCGACACGCCGATCGCCGCGTTGGACCGGCGATCGCCGCGGTTTGTCATCGACATTTCCTCCTGTACAACGCGTTCGACAGCCGTTCGTTTTTCCGAAAATCGAAAATTCGGAGTAACGATCTGCGTGGGCGCGGTGATCACTTCGGATTTGATCTGCGACGCCCGTAACAGCAAATCCTGCCGGAATCTCTGAGTGGATCTTGAGAAGAACGAGCGACGTTCGACTTCGTCCGGTGTCGGAGTTTCCTCGTCGTCGGACATGACGCTGATCAATTTCTCGTTTGCTGCAGTTACGTTGACGCTGGGACCGACATTTGCGGAGGTCTCCGCTGCGTGTTCATCGCTTCTGCCGAATATCCGGACGTCGCTCTCCAGCTGCGACGTTTTCCGGGCGTGCGACATCACACGTTCGTTTTTGTCGGTCGTCTTCGGCACGTTTTTCGGTGTCCCCACACCGATTGCTGCGCTGGCTTGACTGCAAAATACAAACAAACAAAATTATTAAGTGTTTTATTATTATTATTTATTATACACTGAAAAAAAATTAATCGTGATTATCACAACTACTCATTTTTCTCAGTGTAGTTCAGACGATCAAGCATCCGACAGTACCGACGTTATCGTCTTCACGGAAATTGCATTAACGATCCCAGTCGAGCCTGTCCGGCTTTTACAAGTCGTAAAATTGTCATTCGCGTTCTGCTCGTCCTGACGCGCATGCGCACACAGCCAAAAATCCTGCGCACCATCCCAAGTTGCGCGCGTTGCGCACGAGAAAAAAAAAAACACCACCAGCTGTTATCGCTGTTTATCGATAAAAATGGCGTCGTGCGTGCGAATAACCGGTTAACATACGGTCATTCGCGTCTCTATCTCTTGCGCCTTAATATCCCCATCACAGCAGCTACATTTACGATGCAACTTTTGAACCGTCGTCGAGCTACTGTTTAATTCTGAATTATCAAAGTAATTCTGCGATTCTCTGATTTCAGTTACGAAAAATAAATACGTTGCAGTCGCCGGATTCGAGTGTTGCTCGACCGGCGCCAACTTCACGATGCAACTTTTGAACCGTCGTCGCGCTACCGTTTAATTCTGAATTATCACAGTAATTCTGCGATTCTTTGATTTCAGTTACGAAAAATAAAAACATTGCAGTCGCCGGAATCGAGTGTCGCTCGACCGGCGCCAACTTCACGATGCAACTTTTGAACCGTCGTCGCGCTGCCGTTTAATTCCGAATTATCACAGTAATTCCGCGATTCTCTGATTTCAGTTACGAAAAATAAATACGTTGCAGTCGCCGGATTCGAGTGTCGCTCGACCGGCGCCAACTTCACGATGCAACTTTTGAACCGTCGTCGCGCTACCGTTTAATTCTGAATTATCACAGTAATTCTGCGATTCTCTGATTTCAGTTACGAAAAATAAATACGTTGCAGTCGCCGGATTCGAGTGTCGCTCGACCGGCGCCAACTTCACGATGCAACTTTTGAACCGTCGTCGCGCTACCGTTTAACAGTAATTCTGTGACTCTCTGATTTCAGTTACGAAAAATAAATACGTTGCAGTCGCCGGATTCGAATGTCGCTCGACCGGCGCCAACTTCACGATGCAGCGCTGATGACAATAATTTCCTACATTCGGACATGTTGAAGTACGTCGCGAAGAATTAACGCAGGAGAATATTTTCGATGCTGTCAGTTGACAGAACGTAATTACGCAATGTTTATACCTCAGTGTCGATCCCATCGCAGCCGGGATGCCGAGTCTCTTCAGCGCCTTTCCGCGCAGCTGTTGCTGCGACAGATACGGATATGGAACCTTCAAAATCGCGGATTCGCTAACGACGATGCCGTTACGATTGCTGCCCGTCGTCCCTCTCGGCACCGACGGTCGATTGGTCCACTTGTCGACTGCGTTCTCGCCGTCCACCGAATTATCTTCGCCGCGACGTTTGCGCTCCATGACGAGCGCGCGTCCGGCGAAACCAAGTGACAATAAAAAAAATGGCGCGACCTAGCGGTCCTTCATTTCGTCGTTCGCCGTTCGCCCGCTGAACAAAAGCGTCTGCTGCTTATCTCGCGGCGCCGGGAAAGCCCTTTTCGGCGAGAACGTCGCGCCGGGGCGTCGTGGTCGACGTTTCAAGAAATCAGGAGCAATTCCTCACGTCGCGCCATCGACCGGCGCTCGAGTCAAGCGAGTGAATCGCGCGCATCGCGACGACTCGCAAATTACCGTTTTTTTTAATCGACGAGACGCTTTTTACGCAAAAAATAAAAATGAAATCAAATTTAAAAAATAAAAATTGAGCGTACGCAAAAGCCTGGAAATCCACGAAGAAACCTACTGCGTTTCCAAGCGCCGCAGGCGCAGTGCGTACATTCCGCGAATATAATCAGGTTCACCGCCGAGTTAAATACAAAGTGCGTGACGACTTATCTCTCGCGTAATCTCGCGCGCGCGAAACACAATGGAACGCGTGTCCGACTGGAGAGAACAGAAAACTTGAGTGAACGGGTTGAAAATATAATAACAGAGCTCCGGGTGAGGCACTAAAGCGTCGGTCAGTTGAATTCGAAATCGTAATCGGCATGGAACGAGAAGAGGTGTTATTCGGTCTTAGGAAGACGAGTTCGGCCGCGGCATTCTCGTCCGCTGTGTATATACTATACACATATAAACGTCAAACGTTTATATGTATATAATATATACAACGTTATAGTTGTATATATCATATACATATAAACTAATACAACTCCGCGCAGACGGTCGTTCCACCACCATAATCATCGCCATCATCATCATCTTCACGAGAAGCGTGAGAGAAAGAGAGAGAACATGCTGCCTCTTTCTCTTTCTCTCTCCTTTCTCCCTCCGTTGTCACTGTTTCCATCTCTCTCGATTTTACATCCCGTGGATAATGCCGTTCGGGCCTCCCGAAGAACGAATATCCTCCGCCTAACGCCCCTCGAATACCCCCTCCCCCCTATCCCGAACCTTCTCGCCGACGTCTTCTCGCTTTTTCCGCAGTATCCTCGTCGCGCTTGCCGGCCAAGCGATACCCAACGCGCGCGCGTGCGCGGGCCACACGCCGGTGTCTTTCCGAGGAACTGTAGACGCTGCTGTTGGCGCTGCTGCTGCTGCTTCTCCTGCGGGGAAAGATCGTGCGCCGCGACCAGCAATCTCCAGTGCCTTCTCGTACTCGATCGGGTCTAGGCAGACGCGGCCGAGTCTCCCGATAACCAGTTCGCGTTTTCCCTCGGCCCCGGCGCCACCGCCGCGAGTCGCCCGCTGACTTCGCTCGCCGATGGATATAGCGATCCAAATCGCGAGTGACTCGAATTCGCGCGAAAATACGGTAGATTAACGTGTGTATGTGTGTGTGTGTGTGTCACGTGACAAACGATTGCGAGGAACGGAAGTGATGATCGAAAGGAGGCCGAAAGTGCCGAAAAGTGCCGTCGTCGAGTCGAGCGACGCGCAGTGATAACAATCGTCGCGATTCGAAAAGCGCGGGGATTCCCCCGTCGCGCATGCGCGCGCGATCCGAAATAATCGTCGACGAGCCCGCAGAACTCGGAAGTGCGACGAGATTGATATCCCGGTGGCCACAGACTGGTTCAACTTTGTTGATCCTGAGCCTCGGTCAAACTGACGAAGAGGTAGAAGACACAATGGCCCCGCGACTCGCGGGTGCGACGCCAGGTTCGCGGATTCGCGCAGCGCGCAAGTGCGACGAGCGCGGCTGACGATTTTTTTCACGGCGATACCGAGGAGCAATCGCGCTGGTCGTAAAAACGAGATACGTAGTGTTTTACAGGCCGATGAGACGACCGACACGACGAGGCTAAAGTGGGCGAAGAACGCGTGTCTTGTTGACGCACTTCGAGTGACGTTCTCGCCGGGTGG
This sequence comes from Itoplectis maculator, assembly GCA_964034905.1. NCBI lineage: Eukaryota > Metazoa > Arthropoda > Insecta > Hymenoptera > Ichneumonidae > Itoplectis > Itoplectis maculator. The sequence goes on from OZ035869.1 coordinate 4,235,401, forward strand.
AAGAAAAAACAGGCGAAAGCGGAATTTCTCGGCGATCGAAGGCGCGAGCGAATCCTGTTTGGTTTATCGAGGGCTCGACGAGTGAACGAGACGTTTGCGGGACGACGAAAGAAGGAAAACTGATTTGTGTCTGTGTGCTTTTTTCTTGTTGACGCGCTTTGTGTGTTGTGCAGTGAAAATGCCGCGCGCAGGCGGATCTCTCCAGCCTATCGAGGAGTCCAACTCGGCGAAATCGAGTGAGTATTCGATTCTGCGGCAATTCGGAAGCCTGGGTTGTGTTATTCGGAAGGCATTATTATTGTAAGGAAGGAAGGAATTATTATTATCAATATATTTGTAGGAATTATTATAATAACCTGAGTTCTATTATTCGGAAAGCATTATTATTATTATAAGGAAGAAAGGAACTATTATTATTATAAATATATTTGTAGGGATTATAATAATTATTATTATTGTTAGCAAAGAATGGACTCAGTTTTACGAGCAGCAGCTCCCGAGTTCCGCTATGTTCCATAAAAAAAGAAAAAAATTAAAACCTGTATTATAAGTGTGGAATACATTTTCCAAACTGTAACGAGACCCGCGACTGCTGCTTTCACGCGGAAATTAGAATAACTCCGGCGCCGGACTCGCGATGCACGCAAGTTTGCGTTCCCGCTCGCAATTTTTGTCTAAGTGCACGCAAATTGGAATGTATTAATAACGAGGGTTTATTGCGATTTACCATATCGCATAGTCCCATAAAATACGGCGCGCGGGGCTTTGCCGTATTTTATGCGATTTGTAGTGCGGTTCTTTCACTTTCCTGCGTTTTCTTTTGTGCGGAAGTGAAAATGGAAGTAAGGAAGAAAAGTAACGACTCTTATCGCGCGTTCGGTCAGCGTTGACCATTTTTCAGCTGATGCGTTGGTCGATAATTATGAAAAAAAAAAATGTAAATAATATTTTAATACATTTTTTCTCAAAATGCGATTAATGCCAAATGAAGAAATCTGTCTTACCGACCTTTCGTCATGTTCTCGGTTTCCACGTTGAAAGATCCGTAACTCTTATTTTCGAACGATCGGTTCGCTCGTGCGTGCAGAAATCTCGGCGGCGACGGGCCGGCAAATCGATCTGATGGAACGAGAGCCCGGCGCAACGCTTCGACAGCGACACAGATCCTCCTCGGCCGATCGAAAGTAAAACGGTAATCGATCCGTCGCACGTAGCGCGCGTTCCAACGAGAATTCGTTGTCTTTTTGGACGAAGGAAAACACACTGCTGCGGTTGTTTCGCTAAACTCTCTCCCGGTGTGTTTTCTCTCGGTGCAATGAAAATAGTCATAAACGCTCGTTGCTAAAAGCAGCGGGGCGCGAAAAACGCGCGCAGTGTCGAACGCGTTTTCGTTTGTCTTCTCGATCGTTGCGACGAACGTCGTCCCGCAGATCGGAAGTGCGCTAATTGAACGCCAGAGCCAAACTGCTTCCTCGGTGGACAGTTCTGCAGCTTTAGTAGCTTAGCGAATGCTCTGGTATTTCTTTTGTTGCGCTGCGAACGAGGACGAAAAGACTTTCCCGTTAGTTGTGTCTTTAACGACTGGAAAGAGTGAATATTAAAAAAAAAACAATGGTTATTAAAAAAGTGCAGCGGTACAAATCGAATCCGCAAAGTCGTGGAATCGCAGTTGCAGCCAATGGGACACTCGGCTTCGCTGATTGCGATTGCCAACTGCGTCGTAAAATCGTCGAATGAAAAATAAAAATCCCAACGTGCAAACGCATAGACGAATTACAGAAGAAAGCAAACGCATAGACAGTTACAGAATTACCTATGCATACCAATCGCGAGGGAATAATGAACTGACGGTGATATACCTCTTCACCGTCCATTCAATGCATAAGCGGTTGCAACGGAGAATTCTAAGCAAAATATTTTTCTCCGCCTGCACCAGCGCTGATCCGTGTCACACAAAGAATCCTCTTCTCGAACCGCAAAGTAATATCTGCAAAAACATGCGCCGCGAGCGTCGCGCGACGCACCTCGAGACCTAGGATAATATTTGTTCTCCCGTGGAAATGAGAAGCCGCGCGCGCGCGCAGGAATGGAAAGGCGATAAAATTGTACCGTTAGGGCTCGACGCTTCTGCCGCTCACGGTTTTCGAGTGACGGCTGCTGCTGCGCGCCAGCCGAAAAAAAGTGCGCGGCGGCGGCGTCGGTGAATTGGACGGTACTAAAATTGGGTAATAAAATTCTGATTGACTTTTTTTTTCTCTTGCTGAATGAGAATATATGAAAAAGTAAAGAACACTATCTCCCGCTCAACAGTTGTCGTGGAAATTAGTACATGGCCAAGCGGTCACCCATCCAAGTGTCGACCGCGAGTTGAGCTGCTAATCCAGGAGATCGCCGAAACTACAGATTTTTTTTTATTTTTTTTATTTTTTATAAAGGTTTATATAGACTGAAAATTACACTCTTATATAATTATATTAATTATATATAATAATCGTATTAATTATATAAAATAATAAATTAATTATATATAAAACGAAAATTACGCACTTATATAATGCATATCATATAATATATTGTCTCATTTTTGTTTCTATGTTTATCATAACCCCCAAAATCTGAGTGTCATTTTCAGTCACTATAAACCTTAATAAAAAAAAAAATAAGACATAAAAGCAGCTAATTGAGTCTGTCAAACAATATTGTGCTCTGGGAACATATGCAAAAGCAGGAAAAAAAACGAAATGTGTGTTAATCGTTTGTGTTATCGTACGTTATCGTATGTTATCATTAATGTGTTAATAAAAAAAAACCCCACATGACTTTCTCTCACCCAGACAGAAGCCACAAACCGGAGCGCCAACTACAGTCAGTCTCATTGAAATTAATTCATCCGGCGTATCGCTGCTTCCGAACCGTGCTTGGAATTCGTGCTGTTGCAAACTTTGGGTGAATGTGCTGGGGTACGAGGGCCAAGTCGTAAAGGTTGAGGTCGACGGGTTCAAGGTCGCGACTGTGCTGGATAAAATCGTTGATCCGACGACCGGTATCAGCCTCGCGCAGCGCTGGAAGCAGTGAAAACGCCGCGGCGTTCTCGCGCCGCTGGCGTTTAGCAACAGCGACTCGTGCGCCGGCGCAAGTGCGTGGATGCTATTCGCCCGCGCGCGTGCGCCGACGGACTTTCCCAGTCGAGCTCGCCGTGCGCGTCTCGCACGTCGGTGCACGCGCGGCCAACTTTTCAACGTTTATCGCGCGCTTCTCGCGAAGGAAATTCTCGCTCGCTCGACCCCTTTATAACACTAAACACACACCGCTCGATCACGACTTATCATATTTTTTTGCAATTTTTGAATCGCTTCAGAATGCAAAATTCGGCGGGTCAACGATGTAATTTTTTTGTGATCCGTCATTCGTTAATCACCAGGTTCTGTATTTTTATCCGAGTTACAATGAACAGTATCATCCGCATCGTCGGGCACAATGATGACTGATGATGATGACCAATGGAGTGTCTTCCATATTCGACAAGATGAAATGCCACAAAATTACGGTCTCCGGTTTCACCGATTTCTATTTCAAATTGGTGAAATTCGATTTAATTTAATTTTCTTTCATTTTTTTTTCATGTTTCTTGTGCACCTCGACAGGTTTGGAAATTTCTACAGAAACGAAACTACGGTGTCTGAGGAGAAGTGACCACCTTGGCAGCTTCCGGGACGAGCGGGACCAATCTCTCGAGGCAATCGGACTAACGACGGACAGCTGTCGAGCTGTTGCGCGCGGTGAAACCCGCCGCGATGTTCCTTAATGATCGCGCATAGGAAGAGAGAGACTCCGATGCCTGGACCGTGTTGCGCGATCCGTGGCCGACGAGCGACGATAATTAATTATCGGCATACGCCGTGGCGTTCAAAGTGTGCCGGCTGCATTGGCCGATGCGAACTCATCGAGCTACGAGAGACGATCCATCGTTGATGCGTCTGGACAAATATACCCACGTCGAGATGTCCGCACACTTGACGGAATTTCCTCATGCGCTGCACCATAAGGATCATCACTCGGTGCATCCTGATGGCCAATGATCGTTTCGATCCGAGTATAAACTATTTTTATTTCCTCGGCTAATAAATTGTAATCATACTTAGCGTGGTCAGTAATAAATCATCGCTTTCCTATTTCTGATAAATGGCCATCTACAAATATTTCGAGGATGGCAGAATAATTCTACTCGGCTAAAATTCGAGAAAGTGAAATGTTTTATTAGAGAGCCCAATGGAATTTTTCTATGTGCTTTTTTCTGAGCTCTACGATAGTTCGGAATCAACTGTAAAAAAATAGTGGATTCAAGAATTGATAATGGAGGCATGAGTATGCTAAAAGGATTGATTGATTGATAACACCTTTCCGTTATCTTGAAGAAAAATATCTGAGATGATCAATAGAAGTTGATCCATTAGAGACAAAAACTCTTTAGCTACGTCTGCGAGCTATCGAGTCGTCTCCATTCACAGTGTCGCGGCCTCCGAGCTGTGATGCGACCTCGAGCCATCTGGTGAACAAACGATCCTCGCAATTAGTGACTCCATTCAAAAGCTTCCACACGAACCAACCGGACAAGGTGGGAAAAGCAGAGCTGATTGTCCGTAAATTCGCAGCTATGAGCGAAACTCGTAAAGGATCCTATGCGACCTCTTCACGGTGAATCGAGTCTCCGGCGCTGCGAGACAATAAAAAAAATAGTGAAACTCCGTCTCTGCCGCACTTGAGCCTCGCTCGGTTCCTCCTACTCGAGGAATGACGTTTGCGAAAGCCGCGCGTGTCAAGTGTAAGTATACGCGCGCGGCGAGTGCGGAATCGCGCTGTTACACGGCCCATTACGCGGAACCGAGGAATCCTGCATTATCATTTATCGAATGCGGTGCGTGGTTCGAGATACGGTCCGCAATATGGACACGGTTCATGACAGGAACGTGGAACGAAATCTGCCTAACTTATTGATCCCTACGTAATATGAAAAATTTTGTAAAGTCAGAAATCCTAAAAAAATTTGAAAAATCTGAAAAGTTAAGAATCGTAAAAAATAAAAAAATTCTGAAAAGGTCGAAATCCTAAAAAATACAAAAATTCAGAAAAGTTAGAAATCCTGAAAAATCAAAAAATTCTGAAAAGTTAGGAATCCTGAAAAATAAAAAAATTCAGAAAAGTGCGAAATCCTGAAAAATAAAAAAAAAATTGAAAAGTTTGGAATCCTGAAAAATCAGAATATTCTGAAAAGGCAGAAATTCCGAAAAATCAGACTATTCTGAAAAGGTTAAAATTCCGAAAAATCAGACTATTCTGAAAAGGTAGAAATTCCGAAAAATCAGAATATTCTGAAAAGGTAGAAATTCCGAAAAATCAGGAAATAACGCAATTGATACAAAAAAAAGTTACACCTTTGACACCAGTGGAAAACCTCAAACTCATCGCAACTTTCTTCCGCCTCTCTCAGTTCCTCCCACCCAAAGAGTGACGTTTGCGAAAGCGCGTGTCAAGTGTAAGTATACACGCGGTAACTGCAGAGCCGCATAGTTACACGGCCCATCGCGCAGAACCGTAGAATCCTACGATATTATTTATCGCGCACTGCGTCGCATTGTGGCGATAGTGGAATGAACCTCGAGTCTCCTCCGCCCGGCAATCCGACGTACACACGTTCCAGGCGCAAAAAATAGCGCCCATTATGATACAGCGTGTTATACCGCTTCGCAGCGCCGCATTCTCAGCCCCCGAGACGAGACCCCCGTTGAATCGCGACTCGCAACTGTCGTCTCACCTGGGCAAATAATCGCGAGGGTCTCGTGATCCCCTCGCGCGTTTATTTCCAGCGACGTTCCAGCGACGCGCGCGATTCTCCGCTGTTGGTCCCCGCCGAGGTGCCGCGACTCCGCGCTCGACGCTTTACTCGCCTCGCAGCTGTTGCCGTCGCCGGCTCTTACCTCGTTATCTCCGAGACGGAAAAACGATCGGTGCTATTTTATTACTCATTTTTCTTCGACCAAAGATGGTCATTAGATTGAAATTTCTCACGCGCAAAGCATATTCCATATTAGGAACATTAAACCTGCCCTCATCATTCGTGTATCCGTTGACCCTGTTCCAATAATTTATAAACAGTTATATTAATATAACAGCTATATTATGAGTGCATTAATATAAATTTGATTCCTATGAAGCCTTCTTCAGGCTTTTACGTTTTTTTCCCCAACTCCCCTTCGTTTTTCCCACTCCCCTTCATCCCCTTCCATTTATTGAGTTCCCCCTGAGTGTTACCTGCAGCCACTCTTTCCTAATGAGTGCATTATTATAATTGAATAATAAAAAAAAAATAAATAAATAACCCTGGAGAAAATACTGCTAAAAAATAACCCTCTCATAAAAACGGAAATCATCCTCTTTAAGAAATTAAAAAATAAGAAACTAGGAAGGTGGACAACTGCGATGGAATTGAAGACAGCTCTGAAGATCATCGACATCGTACACAGAAAACGCAGAAGTTCGCCGAACGCGTGTCGGTTGGAAGAAAGCGTCGCAAGGTTACTCGAAGTCACATCGTTTGCTCATCCGAGTCACGAACGAGAGCCAGATCCATTCGATCGACCCGCGTCGCGGCGCGAAGGTCCGGCCGCGCCGCAAACCGACCACAGGAGGAAACCCACCGCCTATCCCACGTTCGCTGCATTTTGATCTCGGTGAAAACGCGCCAGACAGACGCCTCTTTCCACGGTCTTTCGGCGTTCACCTCGCGGGTTCGCGCCAATTTCGATCTAGTCGCGACAAAAGCGCCGGTCGAGTCGCACATCCGACCTGCGCTCTTCCTCTTATCAAATATACTATCAGTGTGCTGCTACCAAAGCTGCCACCTTTGTTTTTTTTACCCGGCACTATTTACAGTAGCAATTTTTTTGTCTCTCGACGTTTACGGTAACGCAGACGGACTTCTCGATCGGATACCGTTCGACGGTCGTAGACAAAAAAAACATCCGCCAAAATATTATCGGTACCGTTGCAACGCGCGTGTTATCACGTACGTCGCGTAGACGCGTCAAGCCGAATTTAGTTGAACCCTCGGAGCGAAGCGGCACGTGACTTCCGGCGGGTGCGACGCGTGCTCGCGATGGTCGCCGAATTGACCGGCATTCCGGTGTCGTCGATCGCGCCCGGCCGATCGTCGCAGAGCAGCAACGTCGTCGTCCGAACGTCGAGGATCCTCGGATGTCGCGTCAGTTGCTCGACATCGACCTCGGCATCGACATCGACGTCCTCGTCGACGGCCAACGACGACGACGACGAGCACCATCAAACCGGAAATCGCCGAAGACCACGTTGGATACGGGCGGCGACTCGTGAACCGATCTACAGCGTCCTCGACGATCGCGATAATACCGGACGCCTCGATCGGTCGACGTCTGCAGCAGCATCGCCGCCGCTGCGAGGAATCGGACGCGGAAAGACCCGCGAATACGAGATAAGCGCAGTGAGAAACAGGGACTCGTGTTTGGGTCGCGAGGACGAGATAAGCGCAGTGATAAGCCGAGAAAATCGTTTGAATCGCGATTTACCGACCGTCGGTGACGATCCTCCGCCGATTTACCGACCGAGCAGCTGCAGCGGCGTCTGTGACTCGAGGGAGCGCAGGGAGGAGGTGGTGGAGGAGGAGGAGGAGGAGAACGAGGAGGAGGCGCTGTACAGTGTCGTGAGGAAGCCGCCGAAAAATCTTTTCGGCGACGCCGCGAGGCTGCCGGTTCTGCGCGAGGAGGAGGCCCTCGAGCCCAGGGAGGAGGTGGAGGAGGAGGAGGCGTCGAAGAAGCGAAGGGAGCTGCACAAGTGGCTGCAGAACGCGAGCGGCGAGGGAGGCGACGAAGGAGCGCGAAAGAGGCGAAAAACGAGGATGGATCGTGAGGAGTGCGGGGAGGAGGCCGGGGAGAGCAGGAAGGGCGACGACACGTGGAGCTCGGCCGGTGTATCGATGCCCAGGGGAGTGGTGGGTATGGTAGGGCCCTTCCGCAGGATCTACCGCGATCCCAACGAGCAGCGGGAGTGCATGCTCAGGGAGGAGGTGAGGGAGCGGGGAGTGGACGTCGGTGGCGCCGCGGACGGTGAGAAAAATCACAGGATGGAGGAGGATGAGGTGGATTACGTCGAGGAAGCTGTGGACTCGTTGGGCAGCGAGTCGACCTTCGTCGGCGACGCCGACGAATTGAGGAACCGCGAGATCGACGAGGATTCCCTGGTCGTGGAGGAGATGGAGGAGGCCGAGCGGATTTATCGACGCCGGGCCAAGTGGCGAATCGTTGACGAGGGAGAGGAACGCGAGTGCATGCCGGAGAAAATTGTGGAGGTGGAGGCGGAGGACGAGAAAAAGTCGATGAAGAGTCGCGAGTGGCCGAAGGAGAATGTGTACGACGATGCAGGTCGTTTGGGTCATCCTGGGGCCAGGGAGGGTTACGACCTTGATGTGCCGCCCAAGTACACGAAGAGGAGCGACGGTAAGCGAAGATGTATGATTAATCACGTCCGGGATCGAGTTCTGTATAATCGGATTCGAATTCCGGTGATCACCATTCTTTTCTCCCTTCGAAATGTTGACAATGCATCTGCATTATTATCCTGCAAACCTGTTCGATTTATCGGATCAACTGGGGTAATAAATTCTGATGGAATTCACAAAGGTGAAAAAATATTTTACTTCAGTTAGTCACTATCGGTACTCGAGCTAAACTTGTGCGCAAATAGAGATGCTCGCGTTAAAGCGCCTGAGGTAGATCAGGCATGCCGATGCATCTAGGGTCAATGACTTTGAGCTACCGTCCGAGTGCACTCCGAGGGGGCAGCGGTAGTGCACCAAAAGTCTAATACGAAAGGTTCTCCTGGTCGGAGATTTCCTTGAAGTGCAACCTGAGACTTGTTGCATTTCGGTGGCTGAAAGAAATGTAAGGAGTGACCGGTGAAGTGATTTTTTTTTTAGGCGAGACGAAATTATTGAACCCAGATAAGAAACGGTAATAACGGGAAATACGGCGACGAGAAAGACAATCGAGCCGCATAGAATGCCAGGGGCTTCTTTATGAAAATTATGATTCGCGACGCGCGTTGAATTGGTCTACTGGGTCGTCATTGGCAGTCGAAACAAACGAGTTCGCCGATGCCGCAGATATTGCGTTATGCATATCGCAGCTCCTAAGCCGGATCACGTGTGCCGCCGATGTACCGACGAGCCGTGCGGTGGCTCCTTACGGTATCGACTTGCGAGGGGGGAAAAAAAGTTTCGAGTACCGGTGAACATGCGGCCCGCGTTACGCATACCGCGCGACGTGTCGTCGGCTCGTGCGGAGAGCGACGTCCCTTGGCGTATACGGCCGGCGCATACGGTAACTAGCGGCAATGTGCTCGCCTCGCTCCTTTCTTTTCATTTGTCTTTTCGGCTCCATGTCTAAATAACTTCGACAATTGGTCTTCAACAAAAATAATTTGGCAAAAATAACTTCGCGACAAAAGAACTTTAACAAAAATAACTTTGCGACAAAAGAACTTTAACAAAAATAACTTTGCGACAAAAGAACTTTGGGACCCAATGGGTCTAATTGGCCTCTCCGTCGTGACGTAGTCACACGATGTAGACTAATAACCACTCGACTCTTTCGCGCGACGCGTCGTTTCCCTCGAACTGCAGATGTTCGAGGGAAAAGCCGCATGGGTGCTACGCGCGCAAAACACATTGCGCGTCTCGCGAGACACATTTACCTGTGACCCAGATCGCTCTTGTTCCACGCGATCTCGTCTCGGGGCTCCCGCGGTGTCTTCCTCGAGACTCGTCGCGACGTCGGCGCGAGGAAACGCGTCCGCGCTTTCGTTCTGCCATACGACCACCTTTTGCGGCCGTCGATGATGAAAAATTAAATCTCGTCGCTTAAAAAAAATAACACTTTTTTATGCGTCGATTTTTTTTAACATCAGAGTTTTACTCCGTTTCTGAAAAATTGAAGACTTTAGTGGACATTTACGACCACCTTTTGCGATCGTCGATGATGAAAAATTAAATCTCGTCGCTTAAAAAAAATAACACTTTTTTATGCGACGATTTTTTTTAAGTTCAGAGTTTTACTGCGTTTTTAAAAAATTTAAGACTTTAGTGGCGATGGATATTAAAAAAAATGAATATTGATTCGCAGTCTCGGTAACGGACGCCGACTGCATAATATCGTTATGTATATATGTCTTATCCCCTCTCCCTCCCCCTTCTCCTCCCTCCTTCCCGCTATTCCATACAATTTTCTCCGTGGAACACATGCTGTCACCGTTACGAGCTGGCGAACCTCCCGGCGCACGATTCGCCGAGTTTGCGGATGATAACGAGTCCGCGATGATGATGATGACGACGATGATGATGGCGGCGATGATGCATCTGGACCGCTAAGCTGCTGCTGCAGACGCTGCTGCTTCTGCTTCTCTCGTCTTCCTCTTGCTCGCTATTACAGTTATACTTCATCGTTCCCTCCTCGCTGAGTCGGAGAAAACGCGCCGCGAACTCGTCTCTCGCTCCACGTACATGGAAATCGCACAGCTTCACCTTTTTTTTAACTCCAGTTTCTCGCCTAAGAAAACTACAGTTTCAACGTAGAATCAGTGATTTTATTTTATTTTTGTCTACTCTCAGCGTAGAACTTTACTGACCAAAATTGGAAATTCGCCTTTTTAGGTTCTAATTAGGTGCAAAAAAATTACGATCTTTTATTTAAAAAAAATGAAAATTTTACTGGTTCACAATAATTGCCCTAAGGTTGAAGTGGTGGTCCCAGTAAAATAAGGCCCATTTCTCTACGTTTTCATCTCACGTTTCGTGCATCAGGTCCGGTAATGCCCGACGCACGTTTCGTACAGCGGTTCGGTAAAATTTGCCCGTTTACCGGAGCGCTAGACGTGACCCCAACCATCGCGGAGCTTGCCGCCGTTTCATCTTCATCTGCCGTCGCGCCGTCTTCGTCATCATCTCTCGCTCTCTCGCTTTTCTCGCTGTACACACCGGAGCACCGTATGTCAGGCAGTGCGAAAGCCCCCGCGGCGCCCGCTCATTTCCCCCGGGAAGACGAAGTGGTAGCCGCAGTAGAAGACGGCCACTCGTCGTCGCGACATTGTCCGGAGTGCATCGCGCGCAGGTGCATCGCTCGCGCGTTATCTCGGAGGATTTTTTTTGGCAACCGGAGATAAAGTGAGTGTCGAAAGATCCCCAAAAAAAAAAAATTGTTTCCCAAAAACGCGTTGGATGCGCGATTTAATTAATTTATTCGACTTGTGTAATTTGTTCAATTTATCAATCTATCTTTCAATGCCTCACGATCATAATTAATTCTTTCTAATTCTCGACGATTGTGTTACTGTTATTATTATTACTATTATTATTATTCCAAGATAGCTTGGAATCTGAATGGCCATTGGCTCTGAGATTTATTGTGCGGGAGCGCTTCGCGTCTCGTGTACCGAAGACTCAGGTTCGAGTCTTCCGAACGCGCGTTGAAGGAGACTCTGGAATCTCGCTTGTATCTCGGCGGCTCGCGATCCGCTTGAATTAATCACCGGCTGACGCGGTTCATGCGGCCCGCGGCTCTCTCTCCCGGTGTGCGAGAGACGAGTACATTTAGCCGGTGCGCTCGAGACGCGGGCCGTCCCTCATCCGTCGAGTACCCGGCAAATATTTGTATTACCGAGCGGTGCACTCGCTGAGCTCGGTGGCCGGATCTCTCGGCAAGTAACTCGGCGAGGACTGACCGCTGCTCTCCTCTCAGGTTGTCGGTAATTTGGAAACGTGAAATTCACTCGTCTCCGTCGTCTCCCGTCGTGAGATGGATTCATTGAATCGCTCGAGGGCTCGATTAATTTTTTTTATGTATTTTTTGTTTTATCTTTCAAATTTTTTTACGTGAAATTCACTCGTCTCTGTCGACACTCGCCGTGAGATGGATTCATTGAATCGCTCGAGGACTCGATTAATTTTTTTTAATATATTTTTTGTTTTGTCTTTCATTTTTTTTTACGTGAAATTCACTCGTCTCTGTCGACACTCGGTGTGAGATGGATTCATTGAATCGCTCGACGACTCGATACATTTTTGTAATATATTTTTTGTTTTATCTTTCAATTTTTTTTTACGTGAAATTCACTCGTCTCTGTCGACATTCGCTGTGAGATGGATTCATTGAATCACTCGAGAACTCAATAAATTTTTTTTATATATTTTTTGTTTTATCTTTCAATTTTTTTTTACGTGAAATTCACTCGTCTCTGTCGACACTCGCCGTGAGATGGATTCATTGAATCGCTCGAGGCTACACAGGACTCGATTAATTGATTACTTTTTTTAATTTACTTGTTAACTGCCCCACCGAGTCAGCCACCCGAATCGTTGTCCGCCCAGCGGCAGCCGCGACGTACTCACGACGTGTGACGCATTACACGCGTTAAACACGGCCTTTCCCTCTTGGTCGCTCATTTGCTCATCATTATACATGCTAATTATCGCATTACTCTCGGGTTCATGCACCGTGCACGGGCCTCGCTATATTGAAATTCGAGTCAAAGTGAATGTTCATCGGGCGTGCGGCCGTCGCGAGCGGCGAATTTATCTTCTTCTCATTGAAATTGAATTCATTCGTTTAACCCTTTTTTCGTTTCCATCAGCCAGCGGAAACGAAACGAAAGTCACGATCTTAAAATAAAAGACACGAGACCGGTAAAACGTATAAAATGCAATGAGATATTATCGATAATAAATCCGGATTATCGTCCGGCTTAATTTCGATGATAACCAACGCGGAAGCTTTGAGCAGCAATTTAAATTTTGAAAGTACCAAATCCCGTGATTGAAGATCGTTGAGTCGGCGAACCTTTCACTCGGCGAGCGAGATCGGCGAGACACGATCGTACGGGAAGTTCGCCCGGCCGTGACCGAAGTCACGAAGAAATGGTAAATTATGATTGGCGAATGGTCGAAAACGCTCGGGCGGTCTCGATTATACCTGGAATATCCATCGATATTAGGTGCTAAGCGTCGTTACGTTTGTGTTTTTATTTAACCGTTAAACTTTATCGCCAATGATTTTACAGAGTGAAAGTAACGACTTGCAGCGCTCGATACGTCGTTTATATTTGCTCAATTGCGCTCGCGAAACGATAGACGAGAAAAATGCTTTTCTTATCCCCTTTTTTTAAGATTTTAAGAAATTGTGGTTTCCAATAAAAATTAAGGAACATTGATTTTTAGCAACACGATTTTCGTGTTGCTAAATAAATCGAAACCAAATAATTTATTCTGCGTTTGGATGATTTTTTTTTATCCTCGAAGAATTAAAAATTCCTCAAATCCGGTGCTAACCTCGGGGTGACCTCCCGAGTTAAAATTTAGACCCTCTGCAAAACCGAAATTTAGTAGTCCCGCAAGGTTCCTGACACTCCTCAAAACCTCAGAAAGTGGCAGATACTACCCAATTGGAGTAAACGGAGACTACTGCGGGGCTGACATTTTTTGCTTAAACCTCCGTGAACTTCCACTTAGGTTGTACAGAGTGAGATGAGGTTCCTATACTCTTGTATAAACCTCCAAAAGTGGCATATTTTTCCCATTTTGATTCAACGAAGGGTATTGGAAGGGTTTAAATTTTAACTCGGGCTGTCCTATAAAAGTGAGTCAACGGTTCGCCGCTAGAATTCCAAACGATCGAATGTCAAGACATTTGTCGAAAAAAACAGTTATTGACACACTTCGATTAGATCCCATCGAGCGTTTGTCCCCCGCGCGAGTGTTAATAGCGCCGTTCGTTTAGCATATCGATTGACCCTCGGCATATTGATTAACCCATTCGACGCCGATGGTCAAAGGGGCCAATGGAACGCGTTAGAATTCGGCAGAGACTATAAATACGACTGACCCACTGGACGAAAAATATTCCGAAAATAAAAAACGCGTTTTCGTCTTTATTATAATTATTCCCTCGACCTAGAACTTTACTTCAAAAATCTAATAAATATACGGAGAGAAATGGAACCGAGAATAAACTCTTAGAAAATATAGAACAGTGATGACACGTGGGCTGAAAATATTTTAAAAAGTAAAAAAAAAAGAAAATAGGAACCAAAAACGGAACGTTCGAATTTACGCGCGCAGCGTTTTCCTCGGCGCCAGCGTTATATTCGGCGAAACATTTACTTTCGTTCGCTCGTCCGCTCTGCGGTGACCCTCGAAGACGAGAAGAAGACGAAGAGGCGAGAAATTCGTTCTGCGCGCGCGCTACCGGCGGAAAAATACGCCGACGAGCGCGAACCGTTAACTCGACGCGAAAGACAGACGTCGAGTGGATTCCGTCTCTTGCGGTAAAATCGCGAAACGAATCCTTCGGATTGGCTTTGGATTGGAATTTCTTCGTCCTGACGCAGGGAACGAATAAAGCGTCGAACCGCGGACGGGAGATGATAAAGCGTCGTATTTTAACTCTGCTTATGTTCTATAGTTATATACGAAAACCGCCCAAATCGGGGTCACGAAAATTATTTTTTCAAAATATCGACTTTTAACCTATACCATCGTTCTCAAGTCGCATATTGTACCCCTGAAAACACTGGTTACAACCCTTATTTAGTTGATTTTGAAAAAAAAAAAATTTTTGGCCGAACATTTTGTCAGAAATCGTAGATCTGGCCGCCGGGCCGAAAACCGCCCAAATCGGGGCCACGAAATTTATTATTTTAAAATATCGACTTTTAACCTATACCATCGTTCTCAAGTCGCATATTCTACCCCTGAAAACACTGGTTACAACCCTTTTTTAGTTGATTTTGAAAAAAAAAAAAATGTTGGCCGAAGAGTTTGTCAGAAATCGTAGATCTGGCCGCCGGGCCGAAAACCGCCTAAATCGGAGTCACGAAATTTATTTTTTCAAATTATCGACTTCTATCCTATTGAACTAATGAAATTTTCGATTGTTTCAGCGAGCAATGAACCGCACGACAAGGACAGCCTGAACGAGACCGGAAGCACGACGGGTGGCACCGTGGAGGGAAACCACTCGGGCAACCCCGCGAGGGGCGAGCGAAGCGGCGGCCCGAGTGACCCGGCGGCGTCCGGCAGCAGCCCCGAGAGACGACCGATTTCCGCGACGGCGGCGCCGAGGTCCCTCGTCTCGAGAATCCTTGCGAGAGCGCGTTCGCCCGACGATCTACTGGATCACTCGGAACCATAGTGAGTCGAGGCCTTAGTTATTGCTATTAATAAGTGATATTTGCTCCGCATCTAGAGCTGTAAATTACAGACTAAACTAGTACTCTTAATATTCCTGGCTTTACAACTGTGATATTCGTGTTTCAGCTCCCAATTATGGATCGTTCTGAGCAACGTGTACGGCGAGCTCGTGGTGGTTCTAATGATGGCTCTCTGCCTGGCCGAGGTCATGGACACTCCGGTGCCGCTCTTGAGTCTGCAGGTAAATTTCTCGCGATATCTTTCACTATATCTTTCTTTTTATTCCAGATATTCGAGGCAGTGACAACCAACGGAGTCTCCTCGTTTCGCTCACGCGTCGCAGATGAGATTTTAATCGGGTACCGCTGTCCGGGGCCTTTTAATATTTACGAACCATCGGCTCAACCTGTTCGTAGACAACCCCGCGGATTCGCCGGGAGTCTCTTCGTTCCGGGCCGCGCAAATAGCCCTCGAGTCGCCGCAGTCGCGTCTACTTTCTTGCTTAACGTTTCAATCTCTGAAATTAAATGCAACTTGAGACGAGTGAAAACTCCGAGTCTGTTGGAATTAAATTCGAACTATAAACGATTTTAATTCATAAATTCGCATCAAATAATTTAAGACGTCTCAGAGACGTAATGAGTGTTTTTTTTTTATATCTGGCGGATCGCGTTGCGTCTGAAGCAATTAAAATTAAATTATTAAATTAATCATTAAATTAATCATTAGATTAAAACAAGCAAAATTAAATTTTGTCCGGGCAGGCGCCGGCAGTTACAAATTAGTCAAAGACACGGCGATGCAGGTGTACAAACGAAGAGGCGCGGTAATCTCACAGTTTGCTGGACACACGGTCGAGGCCCATCGTTGCACGCGTCCCGAGTCGTCGCGCCGCGAGGCTCGCGATACCTATGTACGGCTCGTATCTGTTCACTCGATCGAGACGCGACGATTTCTAATTCGCCGCCGAGCGAGCGCGCGCGATGCTCCTGTGTATTGTATCGTCGGACGAGGAGCAGTGAAATCGGCGTCCGGTCTGCGTCCGCCGCCGCAGCCGCCGCTGCGTCGCGTGTCCGTATCGCTTCGATCGTGGAGACGCCAGAAGGGTACACAACGCGCGCCGGGATCTTCAGCAGCGGAAGTCCCGGCTGGAATCTGCGTCTCATTATCGTAATTTTTCCGGCTAAATTCCACTCGCACTGGCCGCCGTATAAAATATCCCTGTGTCCGGGGCAGCGAGATACGAAACGTAATTTATTCGACGCAACAAGCGGGGGTGTTCCGGAGAGAGAAAACGAGACTGGAGAAAGTTTACGGCCCCACGATCGCCGCGCTGTCCGACTGTCCGACGCTCGCGGATCGCACATTCGTCTTCGGGAAGCTTGAGCCATTCGTTTTCAACAATGGCTCAAGAATTTTTCAAGAATTGTCGGCAATGCGAGAGACGAGTCGATACTGTCGAAAAAAGGGGCTGTTTCACGTTGGCTGAATTGATGTTCTATCGTCTAGGAAATATTCTCTTGAGTATTTCGCGTTAAATTAAACGGAGCGCAGTGGCGGCTCTAACGGTCCATTCGTTTTCAACGATGGCTCAAGAATTTTCAATTTTCAGAATTGTCGACAGTGCAAGAGACGAGTCGATACTGTCGAAAAAAGGGGCTGTTTCACGTTGGCTGAATTGATGTTCCTGAGTCTTTCGTCTAGGAAATATTTTCTTGAGTATTTCGCGTTAAATTAAACGGAGCGCAGTGGCGGCTCTAACGGTCCGCGAAGGTTTCTTTATCCGCGACTAAACGAGTGGAAAAATGATACGAGTTATCCTTTACGGCCACAGCAAGAAATTACGCTCGGTTGGATAATTTTCACGACGTACACGCCTCGTTTGCGCGAGCGATGCTCCCGGCTCGTGTAAATCGCTCGAATCGCGCTGTCCCGTCGATGCGATGAAATGCGGTGACTCCTTGCAAAAACCTCGGAACAAGTTTCTTGCGATTTTGCGCTACGCAAAAGTTTAATGCCATCTGTCCGGCAGATTCTGTTAGCAATTTCAGTGACATTAATTAACCTGTTAAAATAGAAGATAAAAGAATGAGACTAAAATAACATCTCATTTAAAAAACAAACACAATAATATATTGACCGGTCGATGTTCGATTTCCTGGTTAATCATCGTAACTGCAAATTTATGCATATTTCCTGTTTGTAATCCAAAGCGCGCCGCTCGAATCGAAGAATTCTTGTAAAATTTATCGCCTCGATATTTTTAAACGCGCATAACCAGTTTGCAACGAAAGTAGACACACTTGTTTCGCCGACGATGACTCAGTGCCGACTGAACGTCGGGAGACGGAGAAATCGATATAATTACTCGGTCTCGGGGTTTCGAGAGATTGCAGCGAAATTTTCTTATCATTTTTATGGGATTTTGACTCGACCGAGCTGCCGAAAAATACGGATCGCTAATTGAGACTTTTAATTTCTCTTTTTTTTTCATTCCGCCAGAGTATCTACCTGATGTACCTATACGTCGGCAGCATAGCCGTTATCATCAGCATCTATCTGTGGGTCCTCGTCGACAGTTGTGGAAGTCTCGCGAACGGGAATTCCGGCACCGAGGACGCCGAGCTCGGAGGCGCGTCGCTGACGCGATTTGGATCGCTCAAGAGGGCTCACATATCGCGAGCAAGAACTGCTCCGACGAGTTTCTATATTCGCGTCGGTGCTCTCCGTAAGTCATTACAACGAGACAATAAAAAATATTGAGAACATGTCGAGAAAAATTACTATCAATTCCATCTTGTCGCAAAAACTATTTAGTTAGAAATTAACTTGCTTTGCATTTCAGTGTTTGGGCTGGCAACTTTAGTCTTCAATGGCTTGGAAATGGCGATGCACTCGATGATGCAGGGCGCCGAGTGTCTGAGTGACGTGGTTTTTGTCCATCCCGTGCTCCACGGACTCTTCACATTTTTGCAGATGCATTTCCTGTTTGTAAATTCGCAGGTAAATTAATATTTTATTTTTTCACCACTTGTAATTTTATTTTAGTTTTATATCATTTAATTTTTTGTGTACAGGTTCTAGTTGAGCGTTTCGGATTGGCAGCCAGATTTGGTTTCACTCATCTGGCGGCGACCAATATTGCCGTCTGGGCTCGTCTCGTCATCTGGGATTCCGCTCAAGAGTGGACCTACTTCGTTCACTTGGCGCAACGAGGTCCGGAGACTTCGTCGTCGCCGCTCAACCTGCGAGGCTTTCCCGGTTCTTTGACCAGGAGAGCGCGCGATCTTATAGGTGAATTCTCGTCGAGCCTCGAATTCCCTTCGATAAGACATCGGTCGTTGGACTGAAAAATTATTTCATTCCAGGCAGAGCAACGTCGGAGGGTGTCGTCGTGCATCCATATCAGCCCATCTCCGACGAGCAAATATCCCAAGTGGTGACTCTTCAGGAATGTCTGAACACAAATTCTCTGGGCCAACTGTGGACGTCTAGCATGCCGTTCCTATATCCCTTCATCGTGCAATTCAGGTATTAAATGAACCGCTTTTTGTATTAAAAAAAAAAACATTCGACCCGATGGATAAGACTTACGAAATTTCGTGCTTATTTCCAGCTTGATAGCAGCTGCAGTGACGTACGTAATGGGTCAGAACGTCGGTAGGAATCGTTACTGCCACAAGCAAAAGTTCCACAGCGCAAAGGAACTCACAAGTCACATGAGAGTCGGCTGCGACGGTTCGAGCAAAGGCCTCTTTCTCGGGATCCTCTGCATGACCGCTGGCATAGTCGTGATCCTGATATTCCTGGTGGTTCGCGAGGACGAGAATTTTTCACCGGCCACGCTGTCGTGGCTCACGTGCGGCACGCTCATCGGTATTCTCGCGCTCAGCGGCGTAATGACGGCCAGCGGTCTCGTTCAGGTGCGACAAATGTCCGTCGTGTCGCGCGCCCCGGCCGCCCTGGACGGAATTCTGTCGAACGTCGCGCTCTTCGGCGTTCAATTGTACTCGGTCTTCACGGCGGTCGTTTGCGCCTGTTCGCTGGCGACTTTCGACGCGGAAACCGGCGACGCCGACAGCCAGGGTCGACACGCGATGCTGCTGGCCGCGTCGGTGCTACAGCTCGCCCAGTGCTTCGCCCAGAGCACCCTCATCGCCGAGACCTCCAAGAGATCGTGCATAACGCGATTTCAGATGATGGCGAAGCCCGCGCGGCAAGTCATCACCTTCCTTCTCTTCAGCAACGCCGTTCTCTGGGCCTTCGACACCGTGGTGACGCAGAACTGGGTTTCCCAGGAGCTGCAGCTGCGATTCTTCGGCGTTCTCGCCTGGGGCATCGTGTCCAGGATCTGCCTTCCGCTCGTCGTCTTCTACAGGTTTCACAGCTGCGTTCTGCTGCTCGAGGCGTGGAACAAGTGCTACAGAACGCCGAGGGGCGAGCATCCGCTCAACTGACGACGGTTATTGTCGGGACGGTATTCGAACAGGTAAACAGGTGCAATGTAAATTCCGACGTGTTCGTATTTGCAGCCTTAAGTGTGCACATTCAACCGGTCTTCAAATAAGAGGTCAACCTTTTTTTTTCAAACGTCTGAAGTCAAGATTTCTCTGAGAAGCTATTTTTAAGTTATCCGAACGTCATCTGCATAATCAGCATACATTATCATCCGCGCTCACGTAGCTGGTAGCTATCGCGTCGTCGTCTAACCGCAGTTTTGGTCTTTCTTCTCCTCAGATCACGGCCTATATCGCATCGTCCACGCTGCCGAAAGAGAAAGGTGATGCTGAATCTTCGGGAGGCGACGAGTTCGCCGGAGCGGATGGCGCGCGGTCTAAGCGACGAAGGAGCACCGCCGATCGACGACTCCGCGCATTATTTCCGTCCGTACCTGGACAGCGCAAGTTGGCTGTATCTGGAAGCAAATCCGATGATGCGCATAGCGAATCCGGCGATGCATCCGCGTGTTATCGAGTACGCGATGCCACCGCCCAAGAGAAAAGCTCAACGCCATTGTCCACCTCCTCCTCACAATTATCCCCTGCACTGCCAGCAACACAATCGACACCATCGTCATCATCATCACCATCACCACGATCAGCACCAGCACCGTCACCGACGTAATCATCATCGTCGCGTGGCCAGCGATCCCGGCGGCCTCGGCGACTGGAGCGCCGCGCGATGCGCCACGCGCCAGCATCGACGCGTTCTCAGTCTCGGCGATAACGACATTGTCGCCGGTCTTTGCCTCGTCGAGGCGACGATCGCCGAGGCCAGCGAGGAAACGCCGAGTCCCGACGAAGCGACGAGAACGTTGACCTTCAGAAAAGTGCCATGGCACCCAAATCTGCACATGCTCAAAACTAGACAATCCTGACCAGGCGTCAACGCGATTTTTTTTTTTTTTTTGTAAACGATTTTTGTTTCGACTATCACGAGAATCGATTACTTCGTCGCTTCGGCATAGAATCGAAGCGACGAGCTCTTCAAGCTTGACCCGAGTTCGAATGGAATTTACGGAATTCAGCTTGAGGTAGGTTAGCAGCGAAATTGGAATTTTGTCAAGGTGATAGAATGCAAAATCAAGTTTCACTTGATTTAGGGGAATTTATCCGACTGATAAGCTGCTCAACCGCCTCGGCGAATTTGGTCAACGAGCGTCGACTACGCTACGATTTTTCAAGTGCAATATTATTTCTAAGTTCACGAGTTCTACTTCGGTCGCGCTGAAGTAAATATTTCGAATAAGTAAATCGTTAATTGAAATAGCCATTGAAGTTGGGTCGTGTGCCTGGTGTGACGCAACGACTCTCTTATTTCTCATTACGTAAAAAGTATCATCAATTTTCTACTTTGTAAGCGTTATTACTCTGTATTTTTGTACATATTTATTGGCGACTCTATCGATAACTTCGAGAGCTGAATACGACCAGGGGAAAAACCAAGAGAATTTAATAAATATATCTATTTATACATGTAGAAAACTTTTTATTTGTTTTACCTAGATTTTTTACTTTTTTCTCTTCCCGATTCCTTCCATTTTTACTCCTTTTTAGTTCATCAATTTATTAATTTTATCATACACAGCATCTCGGATTATTTTAAGTCTTTCAACTTGCAATTTGAGCGTTTGCCAAAGTAAAGCTGAGATCCCTACTTACCTTTAGGATGAAAAGAAACGTGAAAGGAGGAGCTATAGAAAGGAATTTCAAAAGCTTTTACTGATTAAAACGTTCTATATTTAATATATGAAAGACTTTTTTTTTAATAAACGACAGAACTATCCGCTTTAGTGCATTTACGCACTTGACGGATTAATCATTAGAACGACACGCTGGCTCTGTTTTACCGGGGTTCATCCCAGCCCTATTTCTAATCTGTTATTCATCGCGTTACGGTTGAAATTACAGTTTTTCGCATCACGCACGCACACGCGCTCTCGGTATGGCCAACAAATAGTATTAATATCGCGCGATCAACATTGTCGCATCACCGTTTGCAGCAACCGCTTCATTTTTGTATCTTTCTCTCGAATCGTATTCTAGAAACGTATCTAAAATGCTCTGTAGCCAAACTGTAATCAAGAATAATCGTGATTGTGTCCAGTACTGATTATTAGGAACTCGCGAAATATGAAGATGCGAATATCGATGATGATTTGATTGATGCGCCGTTCGAGGGTTTAAGATTAGAAGAATAAATTGAAAAAAATGCATTGCTTTCGCGATGGTGTCACGATTCCGCGACGCGTGGACACATCTTCGGGACGTCGAAAACTTGGTTTTCACGCTGAACTTACGGGTAAGAGAATCGAGTTGCATGGGACGAGAGGTCGCGGGTGGGAAAAATAAACGAGACCTTGCGCCGCGAGAGCTTCTTAGTCAAGGCCGACATCGTCGTCGGGTCTGGGGGCCGATGGCTTTGGCCCGCCGCTGGGGGGTTGATTCGGCGCGCCTGCACCGGAAAAGAATCCACCGCCGGGCATGCCACCCATCATTCCTGGGAAACCACCGGGCATGCCGCCCGACGCGCCGCCGAACTTCGAGGCTACTTTGTTGATCAGTGCCATCACCTTTGGGTTGCTCTGGTACTTCAGAATGTTCGCCGGATTCGTCGAGATGTCCTGGAACGCTGCCGCGACTTCGGGATCCTGAAAAGCAAAAAAAAAATAAACATATACAATACAGAAATACATTTTTTTATAAATACATTTTGACATTTTTCAAATTATATACTTTTTTCAACATTAAAAATTTGGAAAAAATGGGGCAAACGCATAGATCAGTTCATACGTTGCTACGAAAAATTTGAGAATAAGCGAAGGTTCACCTGGAAAGCCTGAAGAACCTCGGGATCGTTAAGGTACTGAAGGAAGTCGCCCACTCCCGGTGGTCCACCCGCAGCCGGACCCTCCGTCTGCGAGGGACGACTGTTTTCCTCGCGAGCCTTCGCCTCCTCTCTCGCCTTCTTCAGCGCGGCCAATCGTTCTCTCTCCTTCTTCTCCACGGCCTTGCGATCCTTCTTTCTCTTGTGTTCCTCGATCTTCCGCGCCTGAAATCAAATCAGATTGAAAAATTAAAATCCATAGAAATCAAGAAAAATACACCAATTGCACATTGTTGAAAACTGCAGTCTGACATTTAATGTCTATGCCTAATATTTTCACTATAAAAAATGTAAAAAAAAAAAATTCAGGTTTTCAGCGCAAAAATTATCGGACATTCTTCGAATATTCTGAAATCAAATCAGATATAAAAATTAAAATCCATAGAAATCAAGAAAACTACACCAATTGCACATTGTTGAAAATTGCAGTCTGACATTTAATGTCTATGCCTAATATTTTCACTATAAAAAATATTTAAAAAAAATATTAAGGGGTTCAGTGCGAAAATGATCAGACATTCTTCGAATATTCGACGTACATGAAATAATTCGACAATTCCGCGTGCATCGACGGCATCGTCGAGTCTTGTCTTGTCTAGCGAAACGTCGGTGTTTCGGTGCGCGAACGATCGGTGGTAGGGGAGCAGCGGCGCGCGTGCCGCGCTGAGTCACCGGTGCGGTGTTCGGTGCGGATCCGAACCGGTGGAGACGGTGGCTAACCCGAGGAACCAAAGTGCACGACCCCGAGAAACCCGGTGCAGTGGCGGAGACGCCTCGGTCTCCTCGGCGAGCCGGCGGCGGTGGTCAGAGGTCGACGCAGAAGCGGAGGAACGTGGAATCGCTTCGCGGTGGGGTTGGTCGAGGGCGCGCGGGGGGTGTGTTTGCACGAGGGGCAACCTTATACGGCGGCGGCCCGGACACGTCTAAATATAAAGGCGCTCGACGTCGCGACGCTCCCGCTGTCCGAGCGCGCTGAGCGTCCCGCGAGAACGGCAGCGCGAACCTTGTCTCCGGGTCTCTGAGTCGCTTCTTCGCGAAGAAGAGACACGTTGTGCTTTTCGTTACGTTCACTCTCCTTTTTTTCTCTCCTTTACTCTATATTCCGTCCGTCTCTATATATTCTTCTGTCGATGGACCAGAACGTAGAGCATTTCATTCTGGTCCCAGACCTACACCCACTCGTTGACAGTGATGTCACGACTCGAAATTGCGCGTGACGAGAAATCATACGAACCGCAATTCGTATGATTTGAGAGCGTTTAACAATCTCACATTAATTCCCTTCCCGACGCAGATACATTTCTATTTCATCTATTCTTAACGACGTCGGACTACTTTTGAAGACCAGGAAAGAATTGGACCGTAAACAATTTTTTTGAAAAATTGATGGAACGCTGAGAAATCTAAATCCGGAATGAAAATAATCCTAGACTCGCGCATTCGGAGCTATTTTTGACGAACGATTACGACGGCGATAAAATTAGAATCCAGTGGCAGGTTTATCGAGAAAAAATAAAAAGAATTGGGAATTAAAGAGAGAGGTGTTCGGAACTCGGCCAGCGAGAAACTGAGAGAGCCTCGACGATGATCAGGTGAATTGGACGCGTTTATGTACGGAAAAAGGGAGGGCGGAGATAGCGAATCTGCCAAAAAATCGTTGGGCAGAGAGCAGGCGAACCGCCGATATTCGAAGAGCTTTTTGTCGTCGACGAAAATGATTTCGACGGGACGTTCGCTCGAGGGCTTCCGGCAGAACGTGTTCCGTGTCGCAAGAGCGTCGTCGTCAGGACCACCTTCGTCGAGGTTCGCGCCTGACCCGTCTTCGTCATTGCGCCCAAGCGAGACGACCTTGTCCTACCCTATTAATTCCGCTATTTCGGTCATATTCGCAGGAGCCGCGCGAATGCCCCGAAAAGCTTCCAACAAAATAATTCTATTCTCGGCCCGATTGCAAAAACGACGAAATATTTTGCAACAATACTTTCCGATACCAGTTTGAATCTTCTCGCTCTTTTCCTTCGGTATTTTCTGCAGAATTGTGCCAAATTGTGCAGCGAAAATGTGAAAAGTTCGGCACGAGCGATTTGTCGAAGGCGCGCTGAAGATCTACCGGGTGATTGACGGGTCGAGACCTTCCGCAGCGGCGTCGGCGTCGTATTGTCACCGAGAACGAGGAGCGCGTCGTGCTCCTCCTCGTCGACGACGACGACGCCGCCGCCGCGGGAAAACCGGGCCACCGAGTGTATTTTTAAAGCTACGCCGATTGTGTCGAAGACGCGGTCGCGTGTACGCACGACGGGACCGGACCGCGGCGCGCGGGCCACCTAGACACCGATATGCGAGCATCTCGGGCGACGAGATAACACGGAGAGCGGGGCACCGACGTCGCTGCTTTTGCCGAACTGCCTCGACGACAAATGCGAAATGAAGAAATAAATAAATTTCTACAATTTGCAACGAGCCTTCGTTTCTTCGTTCCTTCGTTAAAATTAATTTTAACGAAGGAACGGCGTTAAACGTTCGCTCGACAAAAGCAACCGCAGGGAATGAGCAAAGTAGGGATGAAAAATGGAATCTCGATTGGCTCGAGGAACGGATAGAGGGAAAGAGAGAAAGAGAGAGGAACCGACGTCGCTGCTTTTGCCGAACTGCCTCGACGACAAATGCGAAATGAAGAAATAAATAAATTTCCACAATTTGCAAACGAGCCTTCCTTCCTTCTTTCCTTCGTTAAAATGAATTTTAACGAAGGAACGGCGTTAAACGTTCGCTCGACAAAAGCATTCGCAGGGAATGAGCAAAGTAGGGATGAAAAATGGAATCTCGATTGGCTCGAGGAACGGATAGAGGGAAAGAGAGAAAGAGAGGAACCGACGTCGCTGCTTTTACCGAACTGCCTCGACGACAAATGCGAAATGAAGAAATAAATAAATTTCTACAGTTTGCAAACGAGCCTTCCTTCCTTCGTTCCTTCGTTAAAATGAATTTTAACGAAGGGACGGCGTTAAACGTTCGCTCGACAAAAGCAACCGCAGGGAATGAGCAAAGTAGGGATGAAAAATGGAATCTCGATTGGCTCGAGGAACGGATAGAAGGAAAGAGAGAAAAAGAGAGAGGAACAGATGAGGTTTTATGAAGCGAACGGACGGAAAGAACGAGAGGGAGAGGACAGAAATGGTCGAGGGTAGAGTGCGAGGTCCGAGAGGGGCGGCGGGATGCCGCACACGGGGATGGCAGATTTAGTCGACGAGGAGGGACGGGCCGAAAGGGGGGCGGGCGAGAGACGCGAGTTTCGCGGGTTTCGCGGTCGTCCAAACGCCGGCCAACAGTTTCTCGGGAGTGTGCGGAGTCGAACGTGTGACTGTCGGGTTAAGAGCTGCCGCCCCGCCAGCAGCCTGGCTCATCGTGTAGTGCATAGTGAAGCGACGAGATGACGGGCTCGCCGCGATTGAGACCCCTCTCGTTAGTGGGTCTCGTCGTGGGCCTTCTTCTGGCCGTGGCCTTGCATGGTGAGTACCATTTCGGTACCGGTTCCGCTTCCGGTTCATCCGGTTCATCCGGTTCTTCCGAACAATCGCGATGTCACACATCCCTCTCGCTAGAAATCGTCCTCGTTGCGAATTCTTCGATTTCCTCGATTCCCTCACTTCCGACTCTTCGATACGAAAATGATTATCTGCAACGAAAACAGCTTCCTTAAAAATTCGATTTCTTTTTCTTCATGATCTATTTTCTTTTTTCTTTTTACTTTTTTTTAAAGTAATTTTTTCATCCAATTGATATTTTGTTAGTGGTTTCGTTGTGACTGATTGAATTGCACTTTTAATTTGTGCAGAGTCCAGATTTGGATGTTAACAATTTCCTCCATTTTGGTTCAGGTGTCAATGACCCCAGTCATTAACCTACGCTGATATTTTTCCTCGGCGCATCGAATTCTGCGATAATTTTCCATCGTTCTCCACCTCGCTTCGTTGTTTTCTTTTTTGTTATCTGGCATTGACACCGGGTTTTCGGCTGTCATGAGTATTTATAGTGCAGCTCGTAACAGAATTTTGCTGGCGAACGTTATGTAAAGGCCTGAGGAAGGTCGTCCCGCGTGCAGTCAGAGCTTTCGCATCTTTGTTGCACGGTTTCTACCGTTTCTTTAAAAAAATAAAATAACTTTTGAAAGATCGTTGCAAAGATCCGCTGTGTACATCTTCTGTGAGTCGCTTCTTCGGTCCAACAATAAGAGCAGACAGCTGCTCTCGATTGGCAACCCGAGTTGCGTACGCAGACGCGCTTACACAATTTCGCGTGTCGGTACGTTCGCGGGCGCATAATATATGCAACGGAGTTATGGCACGAGAAGCGCACGTACGATGCGCGCGTAAAAGCGCAGCGAGAGAGAGCGAGAGAGGAAGAGAGCTTCGGGCCAGATTTTCGTAAGCTTGCTGTCGTCGTCGGTAGCCGCTGACGCAGACGTGACGATGGACTGACGAAGGTCAATGTTACATAAGGTCTTCATCATTATCATCATCTTCATCATCGTCGTCGTCATCGTCGTCTTCGCAGTCGGTGGCTGATCCTTTTTTCCGGCGTCATTGCTTTCCGCCCGTTCGCCGATGACTCACAGATGTATTTTTTTTCGTCCCCTTCGGTTTGGAAAACAACAGCGTCGGGTTCCTTCCTCTTCAAGTTCAAGTCGCAGCTCCGGTTACCGTAACGCGACCCGTCTGGCCGTCGGTCCATCCTCGAGGAGAAGCAACGGTGAATCTACGAACGGCTCGACGGGGCCTCCAAATTCCGCGGAAATTCCGCGGAAGGGGCGCATCTCGGGCGATTCACCGCTCGCTTCGATGAAGCTAAACGACCCAGTTTCTCGAGAACCCGGCCGCCGATCTGTTATCGTGACGTTTGCGCGCGCACGCGCGCGAAACTTACGAAACAGAGAGCGGCGCTCGGTGGCGAACAAGACGACGAGTCGCCGAGGAGGGAACCCCGGCGACGACGACGTCTCGTTTGTTGAGTGGCGGGCAACAGCCGCGACTTCGCGAACGCGACCCAGAGGCCCTCGAATCTCTTTTTCGAAATTCGAAATAGTCGATAAAAATAAGATTCTCTCGCTCGATTCCCCCCGAGGATGGATGTACGTATATGCGTAGACGGTCAGCGGCGAATGCCGCGTCGTCGGTGTGACGGTGGCGGTCTCTTCTCCGTGTGTCGCTGCCGCGGCGTATGTATACAAATATTTCCGAGTGTTGCCGCGCGGCTACGAAAACGCCTACCCGAACGGCTAAACTTAGAACCCGTGCGCCTCCTCCTGAAGCGACGGAGCTCTGTCCATCGGGTCGCGTATATGCAATCCAACGTCGTCGTTTTCCCGGCTGAGCGATATCTCCGATGCCGTTGCCGCTCTCCGCGCTTTTCCCGCACGTCGCCGTCGTCGCCGTGTGCACGTCGAACGTCGCACGGTCGTCTATTCTCGACGAGAAAAACCCACCTGTTGACAGGGAAATTTATTAGATCATACGGAAATCAATTTGTGAAATTTGGGGAGTCCTCCAAAATCAAATTCGATGGGGAATCGCAGACGAAAAAAAATAAATAAAAATATTCCCACTGATAAATGGGGAATTTTCGTCAACCAATCAATGAGATCCACTCGAGTCCAAAGAAGGCAGAGAGACTCAGGGAAAGCCCTGATTTTTTATCGAGAAAATCTTGTCGATCCATGATTTTTTCGATCCCATGAACACCAAATTAGCCACCGGCGAAAACGTAATTCCTTTAGCGACGATCTTGAAATCGCTCTTAAAAATATATTAGATCATACGGAAATCAATTTGTGAAATTCGGGGAGTCCTCCAAAATCAAATTCGATGGGGAATCGCAGACGAAAAAAAATAAATAAAAATATTCCCACTGATAAATGGGGAATTTTTGTCAACCAATCAATGAGATCCACTCGAGTCCAAAGACGGCAGAGAGACTCAGGGGAAGCCCTGATCTTTTTTCGAGAAAATCTTGTCGACCCATGATTTTGTCGATCCGATGACCACCAAATTAACCGCCGGCGAAAGCGTAATTCCTGTAGCGACGATCTTGAAATCGCTCTTGAAAATTTATTAGATCATACGGAAATCAATTTGTGAAATTTGGGGAGGCCCCCAAAATCAAATTCGATGGGTAATCGCAGACGAAAAAAAAATATAAAAATATTCCCACTGATAAATGGGGAATTTTTGTCAACCAATCAATGAAATCCAATCGAGTCCAAATAAGGCAGAGAGACTCAGGGAAAGCCCTGATTTTTTTTCGAGAAAATCTTGTCGATCCATGATTTTTTCGATCCCATGACCACCAAATCAGCCGACGGCGAAAGCGTAATTCCTCTAGCGACGATCTTGAAATCGCTCGGCGGTCGCGACGATCGCGCCCGGATCCATGGAGAGAGGGGCAACGCAACAAGTTGGTATCCGACGAAGTTCGCCTGATGAATTCTTGGCTGGCCCTGGTTTCGTCGTCGCCGAGGGGGGGAGGGTTGCACACGGGTCAGATGCGCGTGGGCCGTTGTTTCTCGTTCGTAAACACCTGTCGCCGTGCCCCGAGGTGATGGTCCCGGTGGTCTCGGTGGTGCTGATGATATATACGTTGCGATTGAAAAAAAACACAGTCCTCTGGCGTTGAACGTTCCGCTCTGGGGTCCGGGGCGCCGTTCTTCGTCCGCAGGCGGCGAAAATCTGCACGCGAGAACTTGCGTCACCTGACGGGTCGGATATTTTGGTCTTCCGTCGGCGTGCGAGCGTCAAACGCACCGAACCTCCTCCTCTCGCCCCGCGTCGACTTCATCGGCGTCGATTATTCAATATCTACCCGCTTCGTCAGCTTCCAGGCGCCGATGAGTAACCGCGATGAAATTCTAAAAACAGAAAGCTGAGAAAAAAAAAATCACCCCGAGACTTCGTCCGAGTTATCCGAGGAAAAACCAACTCCCGACGTTGCAATTTCAGGTGCGCAGGGCGAGGATGAGGTGGAGTCGGTGCCATCCGAGGTCCAGTGTCGACCGTACATCGAGAAGGCTTTGAAAGATCTCGGAACAGGTAACAGCCAGACGTTAGCCAGGGGTTTAGCCTGGGTCGGACATGGCGATCTCTAGAATATTTCGTTTCAAGGACCTCCCGAGCAGAGCAGCGCCGAGGACGGTCCGGGCAGCCGAGAGGACGACGGATCCGACGAGCAGCAGGGGACGTCGGCTGCGCCGGGAAGTGAGGTGAAGTTCAGCAGCTCGTTCAGCCGACTGAAACAGCCGGGCGAAAAAAATGCAATCATACGATTGTAATTTTTTTTCGGAGCAGGAAGCCGACGACGACGATGCGGCCAAGGAGGCCGACGGTCAGTCCGGCGAGGAAAGCGCGGAAACTGACGCCGTCGCCGCGGAAGACGACGGCGTGAGTGCCGAGGCGCCGGAAGACGGAGGCAGCAGCGACGAGACCGACGAGGATGGCGACCAACGAGACGACGAGGAAAAAACGAGCGACTCGCGAGAGGGCGACGACGAGGAGGACGCGAAGCCAGACGATGATTCTACTGAAGACGAGAGCGCCGAGGCAGCCGACAAAGGTGAGGAGAATTTTTTGTCTCGTGACTGTGAAAAAAATCCGGAATTTCCATGTGTGTTTTTATATCTCCAGCCATCGAGGACAAGGAGGGAGATTCCGGAGAGAAGGATTCGATGGAGACGGTGGAGGTGCAAACTGAAGACGACAACGACGACGACGACGACGGTCGCAAAGACGATGACTCCGACGAGAATCAGGGAGAGGTAGAGGAACTCGAAAAATCTGGTGAGGAGGACCAAGAAGAAACTGGCGAGGACGACTCCAAAGCCGCCGAGGATTCCGGCGAATCGGCGATGGACGGCGAGCCGAGCGGAGAGGATTCGCAGGCCGACGAAGCTGCCGCCGACGACGACGGAGCTGACTCGAAGGAGGCGCAGCAGGAGGACAGCCCGAGCGGAGAGGACGCCGCTGACGACGGAAGCGAAGAGACCGATGCCAAGTCTGATGGAAAATCCGGCGAGGACGACGCCACCGATTCCGGGGAAGTGACTCTCGCGAGCGACGGCGAGGACAGCAAGGAGGACACCAAGGAGGAATCCCACGAGGACGGAGACGAAGAGGCCAAAGCCGAGAGCGTCGAGGACGACGGAGAGGACGGCAAGGAAGCCGCTGGTAGCGAGGAAACCGCCGAGGAAGCCGACGACAAGGACAGCAAGGAGGCGGACGGTGACGCTGAATCCGTAGAAGGCGACGCGTCTGAGGACGGAGACGCCGATGGCGGCAGCAAGGAAGCTTCGCCCGAGGAGGAAGAAGACGCCGGCAGAGTCAGAAGAGACACTGACTCCGATTCAAAGGACGGCGAAGACAGCGGCGAGGACGCCAAGAAGGAAGAATCCGGCGAAGCTGGTTCGGAGGAACCAGCTGAGGATGGCGAAGACTCCGGAGAAGATGGTGAGTGAGGCGAGAAGATATTAATTCGGCTTTCAGGCGTCGCTTTGTCCTTTTTCCACTGAGTGCGATTAATTTGATGATTGATTTGTTTCCCAGGCGAAGACAGCGGCGAGGTAGCTCCGACCCCGGAGGAGGATTTGATCCAGGAAATCGAGATCCCGGAAAATCTGAGACCCCGCGAGCACATCAACCAGCTGCTCCGAGTGGACGAGGAGAACGAGGCGCGGGAACAGGCGATCCAAAAGGCCGCTGAGGTGATACTCAAGGATCTGAAGAAGCTGTACGACACGGCGATCCAGCCGCTGGAGACGCTGTACAAATATCGCGACCTCAGCAACAGACACTTTGGCGGTACGGAATGAACGCGATGCTTTTGGAATTTCGCGGTCCACGATTTGGCAGTCGAAGATTTAACGATCCGTGTCTTTATAGATCCGGAAATATTCTCCAAGCCGCTGGTTCTCTTCATGGGTCCGTGGAGCGGCGGAAAGTCCTCGATAATAAACTATCTTCTCGATCTGGAGTACACGCCGAACGCGCTCAGAACCGGTGAGTGTGGATGACGTCACGTTTAACTGGAAAATAAAATTAAATTTAATCCAAGGAATTTGCTCGAAATGGACGAGTGTGTAATAAATGACCTTTGTGAAGGTGCCGAACCGTCGCCGGCTTATTTTAACATCCTGATGCACGGCGAGGAGACCGAAGTTCTCGATGGGACGCAACTCGCGGCCGACTGGACGTTCTCGGGGCTGCAGAAGTTCGGCCAGGGAATGCTCGATCGTCTGCGAGGACTCCGAATCAACAATAAGCTGCTCGAACGCGTGAGTGATCCGAAAAATGGGAGCACAAATTTCACGTCGATCGAGAGATATATCGCCAGGCGACAATTGTCACGATACAAATTTGCAGGTGAACATCGTCGAGATTCCGGGGATTCTGGAGATTCGCAAGCAGGTTCAGCGTCTGTTTCCCTTCAACGACGCCTGCCAGTGGTTTATCGACAGAGCCGATATCATCTTCTTGGTTTACGATCCGTCGAAACTGGACGTTGGACCTGAGACCGAGGCGATACTCGATCAGCTCAAGGGACGCGAGTATCAGGTAACGAAACGAGTGTCCGACAGTGCGAATAAAATATATTCGCATCGTTGGTTCGCATTCGAAATTTTCGACGTTGGGTCGCTGATCGATAATCTGTTAATTGCAGACGCGAATAATTCTCAACAAAGCCGACCAAGTGAAACCCGAGGAACTCATGAGAGTTCAGGGAGCTCTTATCTGGAACATTTCGCCACTCATGTCGAGTGCCGAGCCGCCGATAATGTACTCCACGTCGCTGTGGTCGATGCCCTACGAGGCCGGCGCGCCGACCAGGCTGCTGTACGCTCAAGAGCGAGCTTTCCTGCGTGATCTGCGTTCGGCGATCGACAAACGAGTGGAGCACAAAATCGCCAGTGCCAGAAGATTCGCGGTAAGCTTATTTTTTTTAATGCGAATGCAACTTGATTTTAAAAAATGATAATCCTAACGCTCGTGATTATCGCGTTCCAGGTTCGCGTGCGTAACCACGCGAAGATGGTGGACTGCTACCTGACGACCTACTACAACCACAAGACCTTCTTCGGCAACAAGAAGGAGATAAGCGACAAGATAATCGAGAATCCCCAGGACTATCACATCTACGAGGGTCTCAGCACGCTGACGAACATCTCGCGTTACGATCTCCCCGATCCGGACGTCTATCGCGACTTCTTCCGTCTGAATCCCCTCTACGACTTCCAACCGCTGAGCTCCACGTGCACGTACTTCCGCGGCTGTCCGATCAACAGGCTCGACGTTGCGATCGCTTACGATCTGCCGGAGCTCGTCGGCAAGTACAAGAAGTCGGTGGAAGCGGCCATGCACGAGGGCGAGACGAACGCCAGTTGAGGGGATGAATCAACGAGTGCGGACGTCGTGCGCAGAGCGTCTCAACGGAGCCGGGCCCTCGAAATCCCATCCGCAGCTAGGAAAAGAAATGAGATTTAAAAAATTAGATTAAAAACGAAAAAACACCTCAGCCACCGATCATCCGACAAACCCGGCCCACAATCCAAGCGGACGAGGAGAGATGGAGAGAAAATTCGCTCTCGAACGGCGATTCTCTTACGTCCTGCTCGTCACGTGACGTGCATGCCTCGCTGCGGGCAGCCCGGCAACGCACTTCATCGATATGAGGCCACGCGAATCGGCTTCGAGATTCCGACCGCAGAGTGTTCGCCTGGCTCGTGCTCGTCAATACACCCGATGCCCTAAACCCACACAACCCCCCCCCCTCGTAATTGCGACCAAACTTAAGATCGCCGCAATCATCAATCCCCGAACCGTCTCATCGTCATCGCGTTTATCATCCACGTGCACACATACCACACACAAACACGCACACACATTGTTCATAATCGAGATTGTAACCCACCCCAAAAACCCGACAAACGTGCCCCGAGAATTTCCAACAATGTCGGATAGTGCGTTTGATTTAATTGTATAATTGTTATTGTTTACCAAAGATGTTTCCACTGCAGAAGATCGTTTAGACGATTTTGTTCTTTTTTTTTTTTTCGAAGGATATATATGTGCATACAGCTCTTAAATGCTGATTGTGTTCGTATTCGGAGAGAGGAATATACGAGATTATAAGAATCTTTTTTTTTTCGGTTTTTTTTTCTCCCCCGCGAAAGTTAGGAAAAGAGTGTGGATAAAACAAACAACGAGAGTTACTAAATAACTGTTTAGCTTGCCTGAATTTTCATTTGCTATGATATGCATTTTTGTAGCGGATAATATTGAATCCTGCAGCCGCGACTGCCAAGAGTCGTTACATTTCGTCTGTTTATCTTGTGCGAAACTTTGTCGTAGCTCGGATGAACTCATTTTTACTGTATATGTCTCTCTCTCTCTTTATCTCTATCTCTATTTCTTTCACTTTCAACTGGCGTCGCGAAGACGACGTTTTTTTTTTCGCTATCGAGCAAACGACGCGAAAATCGCGCAAAACACCGAATCGAGCTGTACATTGTGCAGCGGCAATCGGAGTGATGACGTTAATAATAATATTACTATCATTACCATTGACATTGACGGCGAGGAGCCGAATTACTATGTAAGGATTATAACGTTAATGTTTAACGTAAGGACCGTGCACTGCTTAGGATAAGTAGGAATATACTTCGAGTTTTAGCGGTTGGTTAATGTTTAGGAAACTATGTATTTTTAAATAAGATCGTGTGCTGTGAAAAAAAAACAAGTGAATCCTCTTATTTTTCCTTCTAATGAAATCTCCTGGAAGCCCGAAAAAGGTAAATAAAATTCGTGTCCTGAAAGTGAACATTTTTGTCGGAGCAAGCGAAGCAAAGCATTTGGTACTCACGTTCGGCGTCACTTCGCGCAGCCACTCGTCGGCCTGTTCGTCAAAGTCGAATTTGCAGGCGAGTCTGAGATCAGCGGCGGCCTCCTCGAAGCGTCCGAGAAGATGCTTCGCTCGGCCGCGGAATTTGTGGGCCGCCGCGCTGTCGGGATTAAGTTCCAACGCACGATCGCAGTCGCGAATGCAGGCGTTTGGTTTTTGCATCAACAGGTAAACCTGTCCTCGTTTAGCGTAGAGAAGAGCCGCTTGTGGATTAAGTATAATAGCTTCTGTGTAAAGAGCCGCTGCCTTCTCGTAATCCTTCTCCACGAATGCAGAAACTGCCTCCGAGCGTTTTGCCTGAGACTCTGCGATTTCTTCTTCGGTTGGCTGCGTTGTAGGATTTCCCATCTTTTGCGGAGCCTCGTTGTCTGGCTCTGCAATTGATTTATGATTATTGCAACTATCAGAGTTCATTCAGATTTTGTACGTGTATGTGTATCGTTTCACTGAGGGGGCCGAGCATGTTTATCTCACAACTGGTACGATAATACTACAAAATTGATAGGACTTCTTTTAATCTTTCAAAAGTGTATATTTTTAGTATCTTCTGTTCAAGTCATGAAAAAAAAAATTGAAAACACGACATAATTTTTGGCTCACCGATAACTCCGGTCATGTCCAACTCCATATCGCTCTCCTCGCTCTCCGGTTCTGGCTCAGGCTCCGACTCCATAGGTTTGCTCTTGGGCTGCTCAGTGGGGGTAGATTTATCCTCCGGCTTGGGAGGAATCTTTCCGCCAAAGTGTTCGATGAACTCCCTGACGAACGCCAGATTGGGGTTGTGCAGAAGCGCAAAATCATTCTTGCATAGGTTGAGAATGAATTCAAACGGCGCAAGTGTCTCCTTGTTCAACATTGGTTGTGAACCCGTTGGAAACATCGTCCGGCCTGTTCACAATGACAAACGTCCCAAAAATTAATATTCGTTATACCTGCTCCGAAAAAACCTGTGATTACGGAAAAAACCGGCGTCGTGGGTGCGAAAACCGATCGCCGGTTCGACCGAAAATTCGGACGTCACGCGAGACGAGGAATTGCGATTGATAATCGCGGCTCTTTCGTTGGCGCCGACTCGAGGCCGAAAAGCCGGCATAATAAAACGCGTCACGCCGACGACATTGATAACCGCAACACGAAAAACATCGCGAGCGCGACCAAAAGTCCCCGACGACTTTGTATTCAAACGTTTTGAGATAAATCGAGCGTCCAGGGGGAAAATACTTACTTTATCGATGCGACGGTTTGACACGAGAAAATAACGACGAAACGGTGACGCGGGACGATGACGACGAAGCTGAGGAAAAATCTAGACTTGGCGCCCGACAAGATTCACTCGGATATCAGCTATGACGACGATGTGTTATGTGTGTGTGTTTCGAGTCTCGGCAAACCGGTGAGTGGGGAAAAAGTGCGAGTTTGCGAACGCAGTCGTCTTCCTCGCGATTCGCATGTGGGAACGACGCCAGCGCTTTTATTACAACTCGCGAACTATGTATTTATTTGAATACGCCACTCGCGGTAAACACGCACGAAAATTGTGCTGCGTCATCGAACGTCAAATAATAACAATCTTTATTACCGAGGAACTACTGATAATTAACGAAATGAACTCAAATTACGACAAATCAATTATCATTAAATTAAACTACACAGACAATAAATATTGCTTCATTCGGGCACTGAACTATATATGAAACAGAATTCTTCGTGATTTCATTCGGCTTTCCGTCGCTTACTCGGTTTATTTTATATAATAATTTATTTACAAAAATCAACGTGAAGTCGCGTGGGTACAATGTTGTACATCGATATATATATATTTATATGTATATTCGGAAATTGATAACTACTCTCGCCGCAAAAAGGATTCGCATTGGACGAACTTCCACCGGGTTGCAACAAAGGAATGATCACCTGAGCGCGAGATCATCGTAATTAGATTTGCATGACTCACGCCGCGTCCGGGCAAAATGACAGATTGTCGAATGACGCGCGGATCGTTGTTTCGCGCTCTATAGAAAAATTCAACGAAGGGTAAATTTTTTTAGTTTTTTCTACGAGGAAATTATCATCATTAAAACGAAAGGATCGGCGGTGGGCGAGAGATTATACGGCGGAGAATCCTCTCGTTGACAATTCACGACTTTGTCACTCGATGCAACTGAAATATGAATTAATGACGCGTGGACGACGAATCGTCGGGCGAACGCGCGCGCGCGACGACGACGATTATGATTTAAATTCGGCTGTGTCTCCGGTTCTGCTGAGAGTGAGAGTGATTCACGGCAGCTGTCGCACTGCCAGGCGCCTCGTCTCAAGACTTGCCACCGAAACCGCCCATCAGATTGCCCAATCCGCCCGCCGCTCCCTGCTGCAGTTGCTTCATCATATTTTGCAGACCGGACATTCCACCTGTTGGAAATACATTTTTTTTTATTTCACGAAATGTTGCGCCAAGTAAAACAGCCGATTGTTAATATACATTCGGTTTTGTGCGAGATGATACGAGAACAGAGCGCGCAAAGCTTACCCATTTGATGGAGAACTCGAGGATCCATCATCTTGGCCATTTGTTGATTAAGCTTGGCCATTTGCGTCGGATTGACGTTCTTTATGGCGTCGCCGCCCTTGAAGAGACCCTTTATTCCTCCCATTTTCTTCACGACCGCCGCGAACTTCGTGTACTGCGATATCATTTCCTTGACTTCGGCCTCCGTGACGCCTGAGCCTCGCGCCAATCTCACTACTCTTCCGGGCTGTTTGCTGAACAGCTTCGCGCCGTCCCTGCTGTCGAGCTCCGCGTCGTTCATACTGTCCATTATGGTCATGAGACGCTTCAGCCTAGCCATCGACTCTTGTTCCGTTCCTTTCGACATGAAGTCTTGGCTGAAGCCGGGAATCATGCCCTACAACGTCGAAACCCGCGATCAGTACACAATAGGAAAGATTTTTTTAAATCGTCTGGATAATCTGGATTTTAAGGGAACCGATGATTACCATAATTTGTGAAAACGGACCCATCTTCATGATATTCTGAAACTGTTCGTACATGTCTCGCAGCGTGAACTGGCCGTGTTTTATTTTCTCCAATAATTCTTCGTTGTCGTCTAGATTCAATTCGTTTACTTTGTCGATTAGACCTTCTATATCACCCATTCCCAATAATTTACTGATAAACGGCTTTGTCTTGAATGGCTCCAGATCGTCTATGTGTTCACCGGTACCGATGAATATGGCCGGACTTTGCGTTGCCGCGACCCTGAATTTTTTTACAATAAACGAGTTATGGATAAGTTTTCACGAAGGAAGCTTCGTGTTTTTTTTACGATGTGCAAATTACTTACGCGGATAACGCTCCACCACCCTTGGCGTGTCCGTCGAGTTTCGTAATAATAATGGAACCGACGTTGACGCGTTCCTTGAACGCTTTCGCTTGTGCCTCGCAAGCTTGACCTATCGTTGCGTCCATCACGAATATAATGTTGTCCGGTTGCTGCGAGAAAAGTTGATCTTAGTTCCGAGAAAACTCAACAGCCGCTGCGATAATCAAAGATCGCGGGAAGTATTACATACCACGGCATTGGAGACTTGCAACATTTCCTCAAATAACGATTCCTCCTGTTTGTGCCTACCGCTGGTGTCGACGATTATTATTTCGTATCCCTCTTTTTTGAACATGTCTACACCCTCCTGTGCTATCACCACAGGATCGGATTCTGTGTAACTGAAATCAATGTTATGTTTCCGTGAATTACGAGGCTTTTTTTCGTTTCAAACAGAATCGTTTGCCTAACTTCTACATCTCTGAAGAAGCTCAGATCCCCAATGAATATGTATCTCCCCGCTTACCTTCCGTAGAACGGTATCCTAGCTTTAGTGGCATTCTGCTTGATTTGATCGTAAGCTCCAGCACGGAAGGTATCGGCACACACCAGACAGGCCTTCCAGTTCTTCTTCAAATAGTGATAAGCCAGTTTGGTACAGGTGGTGGTTTTACCGGAACCTTGGAGACCGACAAACATTATGACATTGGGTCGTCCCTTGACCGGCTGGTAAGCTTTGACTCCAGGATCTATCAACTGCAATGCAAAAGGTGTTCAATAAAAAAAATCACCTATTTCTCTATTATCGAGACTCTTCGGCCTCAAACAAAATAAACGTACTTTGACGAGTTCCTTGAAGACCGCGCTCTGAATCATCCGCCTCTTGTTGAGCCCTCCGGCCATATCGTCAAAGTCGATGACTTGCCGCACATTCTCGCGAAGTTTCTTCACCAGACGTATGTTGACATCAGCTTCCAGCAACGCTGCGCAGATCTCCTTCAGCATAGAATTCAGGACCTGCGAAGAGGAAAGAAATAAAATATCTCAGTCCTGCAAAATTGATGCAACCTGCGAATCATGCGGGTCGAAGGAAATAAAAAAATTGCGTGCGAATATTTTCGATTTCCACGGTCATCGGGTCAGTGGGAAAATTGAGCGCGAAAAGTTTCTTCGACGATCGACGATCGTCGAAGGGTCGCGAATTTTCGTGTCCGCGACGCGAAAATCCGCGCGCGACGCTCGGACGACGAGGCAACGCGATTCCATCTGTTTACAGTGCGACCCGAAAAAGAGTTGCGTTACCTCCTCGTTGATGACAGTCGCATTGCTGAGCGACCGCAGAGCGGACGTAATTTTACGCCCTAAATCGGCTAACACCATCTTTCACGCTTCTCTCGCTGCAATCCACGTCTCGAATCTTCCCGAATCGTCGGACAATGCGTGGTTTTCCGTGACTCCGACGTTTTTTTCGGGGGGTTGCGGAAAAGTCTCGCTTTCGGCTCACGGAGCGCGAGGATATTTTATCGGTCTCGCGGAGAGCTCTCGCTATCCCCACTCGGCCAACGCGACACACGACGACGACGATATTTCCGGTGGTTCGCGGTCGGCGGCTCCGATCACGCCGCCGCCAGCTCCGTGAAGTTAGTCGACCAAGTTTGTCTTTTTAATTTTTATTCTTTTTTTTTTACATGGATTGATAATCGTTTGTTATTAATTGATAAACGATAATAAAAAAACAACTATTACCTATCAATCAAAGCTATCGACTAATATCAAACGATTATCAATAGGTATTAAAAAATTGAAAAATTAGAAAGTCGAACTTGGTCGGCTAACTTCATGGAATTGTCGCAGCCGCTTTTTCCCGCAGCTCCGTCGCTTTAGCCGATCGACGACTTTGACTTTTCGATTGACAATCGGACGGCGATTGGCAGGCCTGACGCGCTGCACAAACAATCAGTCGGGTCGCTGATTCCCCTTCGTCGCAGTGTGTCACAAACTCCCCCCCGTAAACCCAACTCACCGTTAGCGAGGTTATGACGACGCGAGTCTCGTCGTCGTGCCCTCGCGTACGCATCGAGCGGACCGCAGTGACGTTCCGCCGTTGGGCCTGACGCGCGTCGCCGATTGTGACCGCTCAGCGGCCCAAGTGCGCGAATTTCGCCGGTTCTGCCAAAGTCAGAACGCGCGGACCCATCAGGAGCCTCGACACAAAAAAAAAAAATAACAATAGTAGCGTAGTCTTAAAAAAGAAAAAAAAAAAAAAGAAGTCACGATGGTTTTCGAATCGATCGTAGCCGAGCTGCTCAACAAAGTTTTGGGCGAATACATCCAGAACCTCGACTGCACGCAGCTCAAATTGAGTCTGTGGGGCGGTGAGTAAATTCGATTCGATGTTACTACTATTTTTTATGTATTTTTTTTTTGGGTTCGCCTTTATTGATATCTGTATTTGCGCAATCGGAGCGAGCAACCGGTCGTCACGCAAGATCGCCGACCGCGAGGCGCTTTATTTCGTAACGTGACTTCACTGGCTATTTATAGATAATAATAATAATACTAGACGCGTGTGTATATACAGCGTAGGCTGTTCCGGAAGGCGGTTGCGAGTTGTAAACACACACGCAACGCGGCGATTCGGGAGATACCGATGTGTCTCTGTTGTCACGGTCAGAATGGGCGAACGGGAGAATGAGGGAATGAGAGAGGGAGAGGGGGAAAAAAATAAGTAGGAAAAGATAAATCAACAAGTGTCAACGCCTGTTGACACCGTCGGTAACGTCGATCATGTCGGTAATATTCTAAATCGGCAACGAAGGTCGATAACCGATTCGTGATAATTGCGAATAATTTGTTATCATTGATAAGAGATGACATTGAGATAAGGAGTGACCTGTGATTACGATTATAGTAATTAGTGATAATTGGCAATGATTGTTGATTGGTTGGTTGATGCGATGACTAATTTGTTTCGCAGGTGATGTCGTTCTTACGGATTTACTGATAAGCGAAAGCGCTCTCGATGTCCTGGATCTGCCCATTAAATTGGAATATGGGCGACTGGGTATGCAATGATTTTTTTGGCGGCGGAAGTGGAGCTAATTTTGTTTAATTATAATCGTTGGGTTTTTAGGAAAGTTAATTCTGAAGATTCCATTCAAGGATATGTGGAATGGTCAGATCGATGCGATTGTCGAAGATCTTTCGATTCTGGTTGTACCTACGAATCAAGTCAGATATGACGCCGAGAAGGAGGCGAAAAATGAGCTCGAGGCGAAGCGAGCGGAGCTTGCGAGGATTGAGAAAACGAAGCAGTTGGCGGAGAAACGTAAAGGAATTTTATTTATATTTTTTTTAATAGGCGAGGAAATTTTAATCACATTTATTGGTCTATTATCAGCTCAAGAGAAACTGGACGACTCGATGGTGGAAAAGCTCATCGCCAGGATGATAAAAAACATTCACGTGGAGATCAATCGAATTCATGTGAGATACGAGGATCACGTTTCGTTCAAGGATCATCCCTTCTCGGTCGGCTTCACGCTCAACAGTTTCGCCCTTGAGAGTTGCACTGATCTGTGGACGACTACAGGAAATCTGAAGGACATGTACGCCATCCAACAGATCTACAAGGTGAAACGATCGACGAATAAAATTCATAGATTTCGAGCTCAGAAAGGTCAGACCAGTTGAAGCTAGAATTTTTTTAAGTGGCGACGTGGGCGCCTCTGGATTACGAATAATTGACTCCTCTCGTGATCGAATTAATTCCACTCTTCGCATTTCCCACGTTGGCTTTTCTATCCAACAATCAACGCCGTCTTGAAATTTTCCAGCTCGATTAATTTTCCTGACTAATGATTTTTTTTTTATTTTATTTTATTATTTTTTTTCCAGCTATGCACAATGGACGGCTTCGCGGTTTATTTAAACACAAGCGTAATGCAATTCAGCAAGGAACCAGTGTCGAAATATTTGTCGCTCTTTTCCGGTGGAATTGCTACCACTGATTATGTGCCTCAGGGTTATCACTACAGTAAGTTCGTAGGCAAGGAAATAAATGCTAATTTTTCTGAGGACTAGTGACGATTTTTTTTTTTTTTTTTTTGCAGTGCTGGGTCCCATCAACGTTAAGGCGAAATTAAAGCTGAACCCGAAGCCCGAGACCGATGGTAGTAATTACACGATACCAAAAGTGTGGCTGGATTTGGAGATGCAAAAATTGCGAATCGGTCTGTCGAAGCGACAGTACCAGACGCTCCTGCAGATGGGCGAGGGATTGGATCAGGCCAAAAAAGCCGCGCCCTACAGAAAGTACAGGCCGAATCTCACGTCCTACCGAGGTCACTATAAACAATGGTGAGGATATTTTTATTTACCTAAAAAAATTTAAAAAAAAATCATTTTTCGCGATTTTCTCCTCGAATTTTTTATTTTTCGGGCAAATAACCGTTGTTTTTG
This sequence comes from Itoplectis maculator, assembly GCA_964034905.1. Taxonomy (NCBI): domain Eukaryota; kingdom Metazoa; phylum Arthropoda; class Insecta; order Hymenoptera; family Ichneumonidae; genus Itoplectis; species Itoplectis maculator. The sequence continues at coordinate 4,277,776 of OZ035869.1, forward strand.
GAATCAGCGGAAAATTTCCCATCGGATAGGGTTTTTAAAGTTTGCGAAATCGAAATTTTTTTTTTTTCGATTTTTCGCAAAAAACGCAAGGGGTACCCCTTCTGAAAATTTGCAATTTTTGAGGGTCAAATTTAAAATTCTGCAAAAAATTAAAAAATCGAGATATCGCGTTCTGCCTTGCGGCATTCTCTTCGTTGAAGAGTCTTCTTTCGAATGCAAAAAGAAAAACCCGATTATATTGATCCAAACAAAAATGACACCGATTTCCGTGACGGGCCAAAATTCGGAAAAAGTGAAAAATCGTTTTTCGCGTTTTTCTCCTCGAAATTTTTATTTCTCGGGCAAAAACCGATCATTTTTGGAATCAGCGAAAAATTTCCCATCGGATAGGCTTTTAAAACTTCGTTAAATCGAAATTTTTTTTTTTCGCCAAAAAAACGGCAAGGGGTACCCCTTCTAAAAATTTGCGATTTTTGAGGGTCAACTTTAAAATTCTGCAAAAAATCGAAAAATCGAGATATCGCGTTCTGCCTTGCGGCATTTTCTTCGTTGAAGATTCTTCTTTCGAACGCAAAAAGAAAATCCCGATTACATTGATCCAAACAAAAATGACACCGATTTTAGTGAAGGGCCAAAATTCGGAAAAAGTGAAAAATCGTTTTTCGCATTTTTCTCCTCGAAATTTTTATTTCTCGGGCAAAAACCGATTATTTTTGGAATCAGCGGAAAATTTCCCATCGGATAGGCCTTTAAAACTTCGTTGAATCGAAAATTTTTTTTTTCGCCAAAAAAACGGCAAGACTCAAAATCATTTTTCTCCCTAACAGGTGGCGCTTCGCTTACACCTGCGTCCTGGAGGAGACGGTCCGTCGTTGCCAGCGAAACTGGGACTGGACGCACATGAAATTCCACCGAGACACGTGCCGCGACTACGCTTCGATCTACCAAACGAAGCTTACATCCAAAAAAGTCCCACCGGAAATAGAAACCCGCTTAGCCGAATGCGAAGCTCGCCTCGACCTCTTCAACCTGGTCCGAATCCGCCAGCAAATCGAAATGGAAGTAGAACGCTTGGCGGAGAAGCAAAAAAGCCTAAAGGCAAAACAGGGCTGGTTCGGCTTCCTTTGGGGTTCCCAACCCGCCGAAGAAACCGAGGATCTCAATTCCGCAGCGGCAATAATGCGAAAATTCGAGGAAGCGATGACGCCGCAAGAAAAAGAAAAATTGTACCGCGCAATCGATTACCAAGAAAACACGAGTCCGGCGCATTTTCCCGAAGCTTACGAAGAGATCGTCACGATTTTTTATCTCCACGGCCTCCAAATCGTCGTCACGGACAACGAAAAGGAATCCCCGGAAATTCTGGACCTGCATCTAAACGGTGTGAAAGCCGGATTCAAATCTCGTCCAGCTTCGAGTGGAATGCTCGTCACTGCATCGATCACTGATATGAAGCTCCTCGGTGTCAAACAGGTCGACACAATCCCTTCGCTCTTCACCGCCGACGACGCAGGTTCTAAGGAAGACGTTTTGCTCTCCTTCTCCTACGAAAAAAATCCCCTCGACAAGCTCTGCGGCGACAGAGTCGTCGTCCGTTCGAAATCCGTTCACATTGTCTACGACGCTCAGACGATAATTGAGTTGGTGAAGGTCTTCAAAGTCCAAAATCCGTCGACGCTGAATCAGATCCAAGCGGCCGCTGCGGAGAGACTCGAGGGTCTCAAGGAGATGTCGGCTCTGGGATTGGAATACGCGATTCAGAAGCATTCGGTGCTGGATATTCAAGTGAATATGGAAGCGTCGCAGCTGATTTTGCCGAGCGGTGGTTTTTATGCCAGTGCCGAGTCGCTGATTATTGTGAATTTGGGGAGTCTGAGGATTCATTCGTTGGAGAAGCCGAAGAGCGATATGGCGAGCGCGACGGTGAAGCAGTTGGTGAGCATGGGAAAAAGTGAGGAGGATATTATGGCGCATCTTCGGCTCTTCAGCTACGATCAGTTCGCCCTCAACATCGTCAATTTTCAGGTTCGTGTCTTATTTTTTTTCTATTAATTTACTCTGCCTCTGAAACTGAGAGCTTGAATTTCCAATTTTCTTAATTAATAAATTTACTGATTTTTTATTTTTTTTATTCATTTAACTGTGTTCGAACTAATAAATTGACTAATTTATCATTTTTTAATTGATGAATGAATTAATTTCGAGTGTTTTATTAATTCAACTGCGTTCGAACGAATAATTTGGCTGATTTATTTTATTCTGAATTAATGAATTGATTGGTTTCTAATTTTTTATCAATTGAATTCTATTTGAACTTTGATTTATTGATTTATTTTATTCTGAATTAATGAATTGATGAATTTCTAATTTTTTGGCAATTAAATTCTATTTGAACTTTGATTTATTGCATTTTTTTCTCAGGTGCTCGTCGCCTCTGCCAAAGAGGATTGGCGCGCAGCTCTCTCGACGGTCGAGCACTCGATGACGATTCTCCAGCCGACGACCCTGGAAATCCAGTTCCACAAATGTTTGGTGACTGACGATCCTCTGCTGCCGAAAATGCGTATAATCGGTCAGCTGCCGTCGCTGGCGCTCAACATCGCTGATTCGCGGCTGCTCGAAGCCCTCGCGATAGCCCAGAGCATCCCTTTCCCCGAGGACGACGTCGACGAGAGCCAATTGCGAAAAATGCCGCTGGGAAAATCCGTCTCGCAACTCTCGCTCTTCAAGGAATTGACGGCGATACCGAATGAGAAGAAGAAACCTGCGGCTTCGACGGAATTGAAGCAAACGACGGACCTCGAAGCGAAATTCGTCATGAAAGAATTTACTCTGGTCGTCTCCAGACACGAAAATAATGAGGTGAAACCGTTCCTGAGATTCGAGGTTCTTCAGGTCGAGGCGGAGATGCTGCAGCGAACTTACGACCAGGAAATTATGCTTCGACTCGGTGGAGTTCAGGTGAGGATTTTTTTTTTTTTTTAATACATCAATCATTCCAATTCTGCAATTAAGGTGGGCGACCAGCTGCATCGAAGTCAAATGACGGTTCGTTCTCTTACGCGATAGAACGGATTGCTACGAATATTTTATTCATTACAAAAATCATTCTACCAATAAACATTGAATAGCAGATATGTAAATATTTCCTATTTAGACTATTTATGTAAGAGAAATTATTTTTAGTTGCTGATTTGATTCGGTCGTCCAGTCCTGTCAATGTGAGCTTTCGCTACACCTAACCTCTTTTACGATTTAGCGACTTAATGAGTACGCTAACTCTAAGTGATTCCTAAGTTTTATATGGGATTATTCGTTTTTTTTTTATTCCGACATTTCAAATTATATCGATGTGCGTATGTTGGGCGCCTGCACACATGGCTTCCGTGTATACGTCAAAATGCGATGTTGTCAAGCGTAGCCGAGTGTGACGGATCCGCTTGGAACAATGGCTGATTTCGGCTGCTGCTTGCACATTAACTTAAAATATCGGTCTCGAATGTCCGGCAGGCCCCTTTTTTCTTGATCGCATTGGAATCCTTAGAATTTATTGAACAGATAGCGACTTTCTTATCTGCGTCATCTAACCGCCAAAGGTTTGAATTATTCGATTGAAGTGTCAAGAAAACACTATTTACATAAGACCCCATGTTAAATGCGCGATTTTTAAGCTGAGATTTTTTGGAAAAATGTTCGGTAAGCCGTGCTGAGATTTAACAGTAGCAAAGTTCTATATTCAATTTGTCTCATATAAAAAAATTGAGATTTTATCTAACAAGAGGTGCAGCTGGTCGCCCTCCTTAAAAATGGAAAAGAAACATTTTTAATTGGAAGATAAAATATCAAATTAATCGAAAAACATTTTTAATTGGAAGAAAAAAATATCAAATTAATCGAAAAAAATTTCGCTTCCAGGTAAAACAGTTCCACGACCGCGGCGAGGTTTTCCTGATAAACACGCCGATGTCCTCCGGCAGCGAAGAATATTTGATAGTCGTACAATACGTAAACGTCGACAAACGTTCGCCCGAATTCAAAACGCGTCACGCTTCCGTCGTGAAGCTCCTGAACCTGGAATTCACGACTTTAAACGTAATTTTGCACCAGGAAGTGCTGATAAACGTGTTGAAATTCGTGGCGAGCGTTCAGGAGCGAATGAACGCGATGACGGCGTCGGCGAAATCGTCGGCGCCGGCCGAAGGCGTCGACAGGATCGCCAACACCGGCGGAGCGAGTCGGATGCCTCAGTTAGCGGCGATTCAGGAGGACACTTCGACGTTCTTCAAGGAACAGCTGCAGAAGCAGAAGACGACGCCGCGACGACGACGAACCGTTGTCGAGTGCGTCGATCTGAAGGTCAAGGCGAAGATCGGGACGATCAGTCTTCAGATGGCCAGCGATTTTCGCGATATCAGCGCTTTTTATATCGAAGGGATCGCTGCTGGGTTCATTATGAAGGCTTCGTACTCGCAGGTCAATGTCAGCCTCGCGTCTGTTAATATTCGGGACCTCAACGATGCGTCGATCTATAAAAATGTGAGTCGCAGGATTTTTATTGGCTTTGTGGATTTTATTCGTGGAATTTATATGGGGATTTTATTCGTGAATTTTATTTGCGGATTTTATTTGTGGATTTTATTCGCGAATTTTATTCGTGAATTTTATTTGCGGATTTCATTCGCGAATTTTATTCGTGAATTTTATTTGCGGATTTTATACGTGGATTTTACTCGTGAATTTTATTCGCGAAAAGAGATGGAAATAAAAAAATGACTGCATTTTTAAACCCACATTTTTAAATTTCTCAGATCGTATCAGTCGAAGGCTCAGAATCGCTGCAAATCCAGGCGGTGATGTACAACATCGAACCCTCCGACGTCGACAAGAACAATATGTCCATAAAAGTGATAATGGGCTGCCATCGAGTCGTCTTCCTCAACGCCTTCGTCACCGGCGTAATGGTAAAAATGCACCGAACAAAATTTAAAAAAATAAAAAATGAATGAATGTTTTACCGACGACACATTTCAGAATTTCCTGAACAACTTCCAAGCGGCTCAGCTCGCGATCGCCGAGGCTTCGGCCGCGGCCGCCGAAGCCGCCAAGACGAACATCAAAGACGTTCAGGAAAGTGCTGCGCGTATCGAACTCACCGTCAAACTCAAAGCGCCGGTGATTTACGTGCCGTTAAATTCGAAGAGCGAGCACTGTCTCATGCTGGACATGGGAAACTTGACTATATGCAACAGTCTGAAAAAATTAGAAGTTACCAACGAGGCTGGCGACGCTCCGATCGTCGATGAGATGAAAATCGAGCTGCAGGATTTGAAACTGTCGCGGTGAGATTTTTTTTTTAATAGCAATTCGCGAATTTTAACTCTTCGGTTTTTATTTCTTTAATTTTCTATCTATTCATTTTTTTTTATTTATTTATTTGTTCATTTATTGTCAAATTTTCTATTTATTCTTCATTTATTTTCAATTTATTCTTCATTTATTAGAATAGAATTAGAATAGAATAGAATTTTCTATTTATTCTTCATTTATTTTCAATTTATCCTTCATCTATTAGAATAGAATTGGAATAGAACAGAATTTTCTATTTATCCTTCATTTATTTTTCATTTATTTTTCAAGAGTCCGACTGAGCCGCGAGAACTTCAACCCGGAAAACGAGGTTTTGCTGCTGCAACCAGTCAGCTTCACTCTCCTAATGAAACGAAACCTATCGGCCGCTTGGTTCACATCGATCCCCGACATCGAAATGTCCGGCCGCCTTAAGATGATCGAGCTGCTGCTGAGTCAGTGCGACTACGCGATGATGCTGAAGGTCCTTGAGGAAAATCTCGGCGAGACGATCGAGGAGCCGAGCGCCCCTCAAACTGTCGCCCGAAACGACCGAAAATCCATAGCCGAGGAGCGAAAAACCACGACAACTCGTTGCGAGGCAGAAGTGACGACGAGATCGACCGAAGAGGGCGAGACGCAGAATCCAAAGCAGATTCACACGGCGATCAAATTCGAATTTATCATGGACAGTCTCGTCATAAATCTTTTCACCGGTGGATCAAAAATGCTAAAATCACATACGTCGCCGCTTCATCTGCCGGAAAACGGACTCGCGAAATTCGGGCTCACGCATTTCGCGGTCAAAGGACGAATATTTGGGGACGGTTTGCTGGCGACTTCGATTCTGCTGATGAATTGTACGCTCGACGACACTCGTCACAGTCGTCAGGGTTCGTTGGTGAGAATAATGGAGAGAACGACGGCGGTGCCGACGCTGGACGTCGCCGCAGCCGACGAAGAAGACTCTAAACCCGTTCGAAGTATGTTGGACATGACACTGCGAAAAGGAGCCAATGATATGTTCGGTGAGTATTTTTTTCGGTCGTCCAAACAGCAAAGCTTATTTTTTATTATTTTTTTCTCTCGTCCAAACAGCTTATTTTTTAATCATATTTTTTCGTCCAAACAGCAAAGCTTATTTTTTTAATCATATCTTTTTCTCTCGTCCAAACAGCAAAGCTATTTTTTTAATCATATTTTTCTCGTCCAAACAGCAAAGCTATTTTTTCAATCATATATTTTTCTCGTCCAAACAGCAAAGCTTATTTTTTAATCATATTTTTTTCTCGTCCAAACAGCAAAACTTATTTTTGTAATCATATTTTTCTCGTCCAAATAGCAAAGCTTATTTTTTTAATCACTTTTTTTATTTCCCTTCCAGTCGACCTGCGAGTCTTCTCCTTCAGCATAATCGTCTCACTAGATTACCTAATGAAGGTCAAAGAATTCTTCGACGTGTCCGCCGAGAGTCCCCCCACTCAAGTCCAAGTAGCAGCACCAAAGGGCAACGTCGACAGGAAAAAAAATACCCAACCAGCGACGCCAGCAGTAAACGTGATGACGATAAATCTGCACATCGAGAAGCCTGACATAATTTTGCTGGAGGATATGGATGATATTAATTCCAATTGCATTGTATTGAACACGGAGCTGCTGCTGAAAGTGCGGATGATCGGCGAGCACCAGGTGATCACTGGTTCGGTGAAGGATCTGTCGATTCTCACTGGAATCTACAATCCGCAGAAACGCGCTGATTGGATCTATCAGGTGCTTCGGCCCTGCAGCGTAAGCATCGCTGGCTCGACTCCTGAGGGCAAAGGTCTCCACGTGGACGTCTGCTGTACGGATATTCACATTTCCGTGTCGCCCGGAGTCATCGAAATACTCAACAAGGTCCTCCAAAAAGTTACGACGAAGGAGACGAGCGAAGACGAAGATGTGAAAGCAGAGCCAAGTCACGAAGGTCTCTGGCTCGTCAGTCCCTACGAAGAGACTGACTATTGGTTCCTGAAGACCGAACTCGGCGTCGAGGCCGTCGAGGAATTTTCCTACGAAACTACGGACGAAGTCACTCAGTACAAACCGGAAATGGCGATTATTTCGGCGCCGGTTATTTTGTTGACTCTCGAGGCTGGAGTCGGCAATAAAACGCTGCCGATGCTTTTGCTTCACGTTGGTTTCCAAAGCAACGTCAAAGATTGGAGCACGAAGACGGTAAAGATAAAAAAAAAAAAATTATATTGGATAGGAGAAAAAATATTATTTTTTGGAATTTATTTCAGATGTCCATCGAATCGACGATGTCGCTTATTATGGCTTATTACAACAGTCGATTGGCTCTTTGGGAGCCGCTTATTGAACCCGTCGAGAGCTTTGAGAATGGGGAGCGATCTTCGTCTTCGTGGGAATTGAGGATGAAGGTATAATTCGAATTATTCGAATATCATTTTATTTTTGGTTTAAAAAATGTATGATTTGAACAAATTTGTGCGCAGTTGCAATTCAACGACCTGGCTCCGGATTCGCGAGGCGCGAGCGCGATAAGTCCCTGCAGCGAGAGCGAACCTGAGGACGTTTTGCATCAGTCGTCGCGGATGTCGATCGACATTGAGTCGTCCGATAATCTGGAGATAACTGTAACGAAAACGTGTCTGGATGTGATGCAGCAGCTTGGAAACGCGTTTTCCAGCGCGATGGAATCCTCGGACAAAACGTCGACGACGCAGAACGTCGCTCCTTATGTGCTGAAAAATGAGACTGGACTGGCGATGGTTTTGGACCTTGAAACGAGCAATTTCAAGGTAAATTTATTTACAGAATTTATTTCTCTTTAAATATAACAAATTTATTTTAAGGTGATTGGAGATCCGAACGAATCCCCTCAACGATCGACCACAGAATCCTGCAAAGTAGGTTTCTGTGGTCGGTTATATTTAATGAATATTCTTTAAATATAAAAAATTTATTTTAAGGTGATCGGAGATCCGAACGAATCGCCTCAACGATCGACCACAGAATCCTACAAAGATGTGATCCTCGAAACCGGAGCTTCGGTGAAACTCGCTCCAAAAGTCGTAAAGGTCGAGGCTCAACTTCTCGACCAATTGAAAGCCGTTTCCGTCAAGGATCGAGGAGACAATAAATTCATCGTCGCGGTATGAGCAAAGCATTTTATTTTTATTTTTATAATTGAGATATTTTTTATTTGATTTTTTTATATCAGTTCAAAGGAATAAATAACGTGCTGGAGATTCCGGTTCTGCGAGCAGACAAACGATTCTTCTCGTTGAAGTATCGCAAAGACGGTTCCGAGGAGTGGGGAATTATTTCGGACGTGATGGTGGAAAATGGAAGCACGATCGTCACCCTCAGAAGCGTTTTGCAGGTTCGTCATTATCATTTATTATTTTAAAGACTGTTCTCAATTCTGATTTCACTGTTAAATAAATTAATCTTTTGTCTTCTTTAGGTTCACAATCATTTTACCGAACCAGTGTCGGTTTATTATATGACAAAGCGCGGCAACGAAGTGGAATGCGTCGGCACTGTCGGTCCGGACGAGCGACTGAATTTGCCGTTGGATGCCGTTTACACACCAACAAATATTTACTGGCTCTTCTTTAGCATCAACGGGTAATTTTTTTTGTTTTTTATTTCCATCGCAAAGAAAAGTAGTAACACATTGTGATTTTTTTAGGTATATGGTATCGATAGAGCCGTTTGTCTGGAAAGATCTTCAAAAAACGGTGTCGATGACGAAGCTCCTCAAATGCGAATCGCGCGCGAAGCAGGAGACGCAGGAGCCTTTTTACATCCAGGTAAAAAAAATTTCTCCGCTCTCCTCCGACTTTTGCATTAGTAACGAAAGAGTCAACTCTTGTGTAAAAAAATACCACTTAGGGTGATGATTTAGCCGTGAAAATTTGGTATAACATTTGCACCATTTTCACTCAGTAATTTTGACCCAAAAGAACTCGAAAAAATCGATCTTGTCTCTCACTTCCCACATTTTTTTCCTCAGACTCTTATCTTTAAACCAAAAAATACATAAAAACAAGTTGAATGTTTTTTCGTATCTCGACAAATTTTTTATAAGTGTTAAAAAAAAAAACCAGAACCCCGGAATTGTTTCTCGAACGCTCGTTGTGTTTTTTCTTTTAGATTATTTTCATGATGATAATGGTCGGTTGTGTCCTCTATAATAACGACAGTATCAATTTATTATTAAGCACCGTTGACTGGCGCTCGAAATTGTCCCGATTAATTAATAACGTCAGGCCCGTCTGCCTCGGCTCGTTTAATTCCGCACCGTCTGCATATCTGGAAGCGCCTCTACAGGTACCGCTACCTACAAACAGGTCTTCTATCGACATCTCATTTATTTCTTTTTTTTTTCATCAGCTATAATCCTAGAAAATACTTTGTCACACGAATGAAAGTTTATCGTTAGATCTTTATCGTTGAACTTAGCTGTGTTGAATTTTTATACGTGTTAAAAAAAAAATCTAAACTTCAATGTCGCATTTCAAAATTCTCAGCTTGTTTATCGTTCGAGGTAGAATGGTCTTTGATGTAATTGTTGACTACTTTTTCTGCTAGAAATATTAATCAACGACGATCGCAATTTTGTGGGACCAAAAATGTGCCATAAAATTTCAATCCTAATTTTTGTCGTAACGAAATCGCGATCTCGATTTACGTCTCTCGCACAGAAGTGTTAAAAAAATAGTAATCGCTCGCATAAATGTTAAAGCATGAGTAAGCTAGTTGTCGTGTTTTGCCGATGAGACTTAGAAAAAAAGGAAAAAAAAACGCAACCCTCGTTAGAATTTATACTGTTGACTTGAAAGGATATTGTTGATCATTCCCACTATATTAAATCGCGTCTTCAGTTTCTCTCCGAGCAAACTTCTGACCAAAATTATCGATATTTCAGGCTGTCGGCGAAATCGAACAGGTGTACTTCGAAAATACGAGCAGACACACAATGGCCAGCACGATTTACAACATACACTTGTATCCGTCGGTTTATCTGAAAAACTTTTTACCGATAGACATCGTGATCGTGTTGCCCGGACACACTGAGGAAAAAGTACTCAAAGCCAGTACGATTCTTCAGCTGCCGACGATCGATCCGATTCACTCGACGATCGTCATAAAGGTAATACAAAAACATATAAATCATTTAAATTGCAGAAAAATTAATAATTAAATTTTTTTTTTCTATTACAGCTTCCACAATATTTGGAAAAAGATTGGTCCTGCAGAGGAGAGATTCTAGCGAATCCAGCCGAATTTTCGGTCTGGTCGTTCGAGTCCTTCGACAGCGCGCAAAAAGTAGTCATGGATCTCGGAATGCACACATCCTTCGAGCACGGATCCATAATAATGGCGCTCTACTGTCCATTCTGGATGCTAAACAAGACGGGTTTGATGCTCTCGTATCGTGTAAGTTCCGACGAATTCGTCAGACATTTCCACCAGCGAATCATCGCAGCCCCGACGCGATCCACGCTTTTTTTTTCTCTCCACACTTTTCGAGAGATGGATGCTTTTATTTATTTTATTTGGTGCATCAGGAGTCTCTTGGCATTCGACACTAACATTTCGTACTTTCTTAGGTTCTTCAATTTCCTTTTTTTTTACTGATAGAAAAATGTACTCTTAAGTTTATCGTTTAGCTTGTCGCTTGCGTTTCACCTCTCATTGCGCATTTTCGGGTCCCTCGTGTGAATGTGATTGGAATGAAATGATTCCCTAACCGAATTATCCGAGCGAGATTCAGTCTCCGGGAATTCACGAGGGTCTGAATTATTTTCCAGAAATCAAGTAAAGGCAACAAAGAGCACGCGAGTCCGTTCAAGGTAGAGATATATTACTACTCTACGTATCTCTGTGCTTTTTAGTAAGATAGACAGCTTTGATATATTTTTTTTCGTTTTTTATTATAAGACAAAAATATTTTTGCAAAGGATTCGTTGAGGATTTTTCGCAGCCTCAGTCAGAATTATTTGTTTCTCGTCTATCTTACGACTTCGTGACACTATTTCAAACGACACCGGTGTATTTCAGAGTATTCTTTGTTTGAAGCATCGCCAGCGGCGCGACGAGTCTCGTCGGAAGAGGCGAAAACCGGTGAATTACAGTTTGAATCTTTTTTTTTTTACTCTATATTCTATCTCAATATTCATTCACGCTATTTTTTTTTATTAAACGGAAGCGAAATGTGTGTGTTTCGGCGGACGGTAATCACGGTCTTAAATTCTGCTGGTGTGGGTTTTTTTTCCAAGACTCCACAAATTTAATGCAAAATGAAATTGAAAGAAATTTCATTGAAAAAAATATTAAAAGTTTTTGCATAAAATCGGTGGAGGCGCAAAAATTAACTAAAGCTTACGGTGTCCTTACTAACAAAGAGTAAAAGGATCTGCGGATATTAACAAACACTCGTATCATTTTATTGCGATGCATGAGAAGGTTTGGGAAATCGATTCCTGGGCCAAAAAAAAATTATTCCTTTCGTTCTGCGTAGTCCAATAATTGCAGTGTTTGGTGTCGTCTAAGCATGTTCACAGGTTCACAAAAAAAAAATGATTTGCAGACCTGGAAGCCTTTGGACAAAAATTAACCAATTAATCCGCTGAATTTTAACAGGAAAACGATATTGTGGTTCGGTTGCGGTGGCGGAAAAAAAATGCTCTCCTCTTTCGAGATTTTTTTCCTTCCATTTAATCCATCCCACGTTTATCTCGAATTTCCATATTTGTAATACACATTTAACGAAAAAAAAGGAAAAAATGTAACAGTCGCTTGGCGAGGGAATAAAAATAGCAGTTATTATTGCTCACACATTAAATTTCCAGAATCCCGAAGATCAGCTGAACGTTCTGTATCATCCGGAAACCTTCAAAGGGCCGATTTTATTCTCGTTCAGATCGAAGGCATTTTTCGGGAAGAAAAAGGCGATGGTCCGAGTGGAGGACGGCGAATGGTCGGACAAATTTCCCATCGACGTTGCCGGCAGCAAAGGCGTCGTCGTTTGCAAATACAACGGAATGACGTATCAGGTATTTTGTCCTCCTTAAATTCAAACTATTAATTTCATTGATTAAAATTCATTAATAAAATTATTTCAGATTGGAGTCCACAATCAGCTGACGTACAATTCGCTGACGAAGCAGATAACATTCACGCCGTATTTTGTGCTGATAAACAACGCCGATTTTCTGCTCGAGTGTCAGGAAGCTCAGAGGACGGCTGATCCGATTACAAAGGTGCCGCCCGGCGAATGCGCAGCTTTGTGGCCGCGTTCGGAAGGCGAGAAAAAAATGCTGCAGGTGAAGGTCGCCGGACATCCGGAAAAAACGTCTCCCTTTATGTATACGGACGTTCACACGACGCTTTTGAAGCTGGACAACAAAGTAAATAATTCCAACGCTCACTAAAATTCTACAGGATTAATAATCCTGAACTATCCGATAAAACAAATTAATCGAAAATTAATGCAACTAATTAAAAAATGGCAGTACGGAGGAATCAACGTCGACATCCAAATAAACGAGGGCGGCGTTTACATCTCCTTGTCCGCCTACAGCCACGGAAATTCCCCAGCCCTGATAATAAATCACACGTCGCATACTATTAATCTCTGGGAAAAAGGCTCTATAAACGTGCGGTGAGTCCTTAAAATTCGTTCGCCATTTGTTTCAATTTATAAAAAAGAAATACGGTTGGCTTTACGATTGCTTCGTGATTCGCAGAGCGATTCAGTCGTTCAATCGGATGTTCTACGCCTGGGAAAATCCGTCGGGACCGAGAAAATTGGTCTGGGAGGATAACAACAAGAAGGAGATCGAGGACGATCTGCGCAAGGTGCGACATTTTTTTTACAACCATTTTTATTCGAAATTTGGTATCATCGAGTGTCTATTTTTCATCGAGAAGCATTTTTATTCGAAATTTTGTATCATCGAGTGTCCATTTTTCGTCGAGAAGCATTTTTATTCGAAATTTTGTATCGAGAACCATTTTTATTCGAAATTTTGTATAATCGAGTGTCTTTCCCTCAGGATAATTTGGGGACCTTCGTGATCCCTGACGTCGAGGAAGAAGTCTTTTACGTGTCCTTCCTGGACGGAATCCAACGAGTTCTCCTGTTCACAAACGCGTTGAGGATCGCCGAGGCGTGTCAATTGGCCGGCGACTTTGAGATACTCGATCAGGACATCACCATAAGTATTCACGGGGTCGGCATTTCATTGGTCAACAATCTGACCAGGGTCGAGCTTCTCTACATGTGCATCGCGAGGTTCGATTCGCAATATTCACAAAAAAAATCACTCACACCTTCCATTAATCCTAAACACTAAAAAAAAAATTATTTACAGCTCCGGAATAATCTGGGAGACGCGAAAGTCGAGCGGCAACCGCTGGCGAGGTCTGAACACCCGCGAGGTTTGCGTAATCGAGGAAGCCTACCAAAAATTCATGCGCGAGCTTCAAGTCGGCCGCGAGCCGATAAGCCGCATAATGCTGGAGCCGAAATTGGAGGTCGACTTCGCGGAAATGCGAATATTCAAGCCGCATCGCGGTTACATGCGACGCACATTCCAAACGGGACTTTGGATGCAGTATAGAACATCGGCGCATCAGGTGCAGCTGCACGCGAAGATCAATCGGCTGCAGATCGACAATCAGCTGTCCGAATGCGTTTTCCCGGTGATTCTGGCGCCGGTGCCGCCGCCGAAGAGCGTCGCTCAGAGCTCAGGTATTTTATTTATTGACCCTCAATTCATGAAAGGTTTTTCGGCACAATCAATTTGAAGGGCGCACAAAAGTTTTTCGGATATTGTTATTTTTTATATATTTTTTTTTAAAGAAATATCGAACAATGTGCGGAAAAAACGCGTTGCCCGGCATTTAATTAACCAATCAAATCATTCGTATAATTTTAATAATTCGCAATAAATTTTTTTTTAATGTTTTTTTTAGTGATGAAACCATTCGCAGAGATGAGTATGGTTAAACGTCTTCTGGAGCACAGCAGCGTCCAACAATTCCAATACTTCAAAGTCCTGATTCAGGAATTTCACATAAAGGTCGATTTGGGCTTCGTGAACGCCATCATCGGTTTCTTCGCCGCCGACGAAGCCAACGAGGCGGAAGAGGTGCTCATTCCCAATATCCTACCATTTTTTATTCGCCAATAAAAATGATTTTTATCAATCCACTAATTAATTTCAATTTCAGAGCAAACTATTCCAGACGGACATGAAATTGGTGGACGAGCCGCTTCTTTATCACGTCAATCAGATCACCACAGCAGAACAGAAGAATTTCTTCGACCTTCTGCACTTTTCACCGCTGAAGGTTCGCCAAAATGAATATCAATATCCTCGCTATTATCATCAGTCATTGCGGATTTATTTGACAAACGACTGTATTTTTTTCGGCAGATTCACATCAGTTTCTCGATGACCGGAAGTGGCGGAGGACCATCTGCGGTTCCTCAGGTTCTCAATGTTCTTCTCCAGGGAATCGGCGTTACGCTCACCGACATCAACGACATCGTTTTCAAGTAAACATTTTATCAGGCATTTTTATTTCCAGGGTGAAAAAAATGATTTACTATTATTTTTTATTTAATTTTTTCAGACTCGCGTATTTTGAGCGCGATTATATTTTCATGACGCACAAGCAGCTGATTTCCGAGGCGACTAATCACTACGTCGGCCAGGCGATAAAGCAGGTCTACGTTCTCGTATTGGGTCTGGACGTGATCGGTAATCCGTACGGATTGGTCGTCGGAACGATGAAGGGAATCGAGGATCTGTTTTACGAACCCTTCCAGGGCGCGATTCAGGGCCCCGGCGAGTTCGCCGAGGGTCTTTTGCTCGGAGTGCGGAGCATGTTGGGTCACACGGTCGGCGGAATGGCCGGCGCTGTTTCCAAAATTACCGGAGCGATGGGTACGACCCAATTTCATACAAATGTACCCAAATTAATTTAAAAAATCCGCTGACGTTTATTTTATATTAGGCAAAGGTTTGGCTGCTCTGACTTTCGACAAAGAATATCAGCGCAAGCGGCAGGAACAGCTGAACAAGCAGCCGGCGAATCTTCAGGAAGGTCTCGCGCGAAGCGGCAAAGGTTTAGTTATGGTACGTCTCGAATTTTTTTTTTTTTTTTCATTAAGTGGAAAAAGAACCTGGAAATTATTGATGATTTTTCGCAGGGCGTTTACGATGGAATATCCGGCGTGGTAATGAAGCCAATTTCGGGAGCCAAGGAAGACGGAGTCGAGGGATTCTTCAAGGGATTCGGGAAGGGAATGGTCGGTCTCGTCACTCGACCGACCGCCGGGGTCATCGATTTTGCCAGCGGTTCCTTCGGAGCAGTCAAAAGGTACGATTGATTTTTTTTTAATTGGTCCAAAGTTCGTTCAAACCTTATTAAAAAAAATATATGCGATTTAAATAAAAAAAACAGAGCCACAGAATTGAGCGAAGAGGTGAAGCGAACCCGAGCGCCGAGATTCCTGCTGCCTGACAGTCTCGTTCGTCCTTACGTCCGGGAGGAAGCTGAGGGAAACAAGATTCTATTTGTGAGTCGTCGTTTATTTTGTACGGATATAAAAGACGACCTAAGAGCGTTATAAAAATTCCTGAATTTTTTGCAGGAGCTGGAAAAGGGAAAATACGCGAACACGGATATCTACTTCTACCACATCTACGTGAACAAGGACGTTCTGCTGCTGACGGACCAGCGAATAGCTTACATCGAGCGAAACGAGCTTTTCGGCGGCTGGAAGGTCGACTGGGCGTATCCGTGGCAGGAAATCGACGAGAATCCGAAGCTCGTCGACCGGGGCGTCCAGATTTTCATGAAGGCCGGACAGAAGAAGAAGAAGTTCGGAAATATGTTCGGCGGACCGGATCAGAGCAAAGTTATCCTGATTCCCGACTTCAACACGAGACAGGTTCGAAATAAAAAAATGTAAAAAATGCAAAATAATTCCACGTGATACTTATCACTTTTTTTTTTTTTTGCAGCTGGTGTACAATAAGATTCGAGAGCAAATCAACCAACTAGAATCGTAAGCCCGACGCGTGAAAAAAAAACCAGCAGCGATCTTTTCGCCTCAACGAAAAAAGCAAACGAAAAAAATTTTTTAAAATCCGATTTCGCGCAAACAACGTCGGATCGATCGGCCAATCGGAGCTTCCCGCGTACCTAACACACAGTTTTGCACGCCTGTTGAAAAACTGTTATTCTACCAGTAGATCACGAGAACCGTACTGCAAGACTGAAACACGAGAAAGCTTTTGGTAGAGGAAAAAAAAAAGGAAAAAAAAAAAAATTACACTTAGCTATTTAGCGTAAGGCTGAGACACCAAAAACATGACCGTACTTATGTGATTTTTGCGTACCGAGCTTTTGGCGAAAAAACAAACAAACAAACAGTATCGAACGGCACAAACGATTCTTTCAGCAGTGATCAGTGATATTCTTCCATTTAACGAGTGAAATAGTCAGATCAGAAAAAAAAGGAAAAAAAAAATGAGGAACTCTTTACCATTTATTTTTTAAGTTTTACCGTCGTTTATTACGTTTTCTCATGTGTTACCAAATGTATATATAATTGTTATATGTATATTTTTGTTCAAATACATTTCGAACGAGAGACCATTTCGCATTCTTTGAGATTTATCGACGAAAATGCGCGAAGCGATTTTATTCGTCGCGTCAATCGCATTTACGAAAAATGTTTTTTTTTTATATAAAAATCTCGAGCCTATTGCCTGTTACGCACGATATAATATATGCATATATTATATGATATATTATATGAATGTATGCAAACGTTAACCAAAAGATTGATACAAACCTGTCGCTTCAGGTGCCTTTTTCATGGTCTTAGTAGAGTGATATATTCGAAAGTGTAACACTGCGTTGATATAACGAATAGAAAAACAAAAATATAGATATATTATACGAATGTAACTACTAATTTGATAAAAATGATAAATCCACGTAATCGTCGTTATTGACCCCGACAAATGTTTCAAAATAAGATGTAATTCTTTTTTACGTTTAAATACAATTATTTTTCTTCTAATTTTTTGTTAATAATTTTAAGTTGTCAATTGTTTGGCGCGTCGACTGTGACAGCCGATGGGTTAATTTCTGTCGAGAATTGTCACCGAAAAATTAGCGATAATCAGTCGCTAATTCTGATTATCGCTAATTTTACTACATGAAAGAGGGATGGGAAGCACGCAGCCTCGATCGACCAATGACGAGCTGGGTCGATCCGCCAGGTAAAAAGTGTGAAAAGTGGGAGAAAAAAAATTCTTCGGATTTTAATTAATTTCAGAAACGATATTCCGGACTACCCGCCGCCGCCGTATTCGTCGAGCTCGCCGTACGAGAATCAGGGAATGAACAATCGAGGAGGAGCGCAATCGCAGCATGGAATTCCCATGATGGTCCCGGGTCCTCCTTACCTGCCGCCTTTGACGAAGGGCCAAAAGATCAAAAGCGTGAGTGAATATTGATACCAAAAAAACCACCCTTTTATAATTAAATTTATTTTTTATACATTTTAATTTTTTTTTATTGGAAAAATATTTAATAAAAATGTGTTTTTTATTTTTATTTAATAAAAAAAGGAGAATTATCTAAAATAAAAAAATCGCCCCTTTTTAATTACAATTTTTTTTAATACATTTTAATTTTTAAAAATTGGAAACAAATTTAATAAATGGATTTTTTATTTTTGCTTAATAAAAAAAGGGTCCCTACACTGTGACGGTAACGGACAGTATGGTACTGCAAAGGGAGCGACAGAATCAAGAAATCTACCGAGTCTGGTTGGAACTCCAACTCCAGGCAGCAAATCCACCCGAAGACGATTACTACGCCGAATTCAAAAACGCCAAAGTCCGACGGATTTTCGTGCAAAAAGTCTTCTTCATCCTCTTCATCCAGTTTCTGTTCACGACTCTGTACATCTCGTTCTTCATGTTCCACGAGCCGGCGAACAAGTTCATCAAGAAGCACTGGTACCTCTGGGTCATCGCTCTGTAAGTCTAAATGAATCATTAAAAATATAAAAAATAGAAATATAAAAATAAAAATTAAAAATTGAATCTAAAAAATATATCAATACGTTCCAGAATGACTTTCATGACTTCTTACTGCACAATATCGTTGTCGGAGTGCGGCAGACAAAAATCCGGATGGGGTGGCATGTGCCTAATTTTTTTGGTAATTTTTTAAATTGTAAATTTTCTTTTTAATGCCATTTCAGTTTTTAATAAATTAAATCTTATGTCTTTCAGACTTTGGCGGAATCCCATTTATCTGCCTATGTGACTGTTCACTTCGGCGTGGAAATAATGCTGATAACCATGGGAACCACGGCGACAGTGACGCTGATTTTGACACTGGCAGCCACTTGTTGCAAAGTGAGTTCATCTCTCCCAAAATCATAGAAATTAGTGATAAAAAAATAAAAAAATATGATTGCAGTTCGATTTTACGAAATGGGCCGGATTGCTCTCGATTTTCATGCTGGTCTGCGCCATAGCTCTGTTCCTCCTGGTTTTCACCATAATGTTCACCAAGATTACGGTGTTCGTCACTATATTCGGCGCCCTTGGGGCGATGGTATTTTCCCTGGTAAATCCATAACCCGACAACACTCATTACCAATTTTTTTTTGCAGCGGTTTTAAAAATCAAATAAAAAATTGCAGTATTTATATTTCGACATACAAACCATCATGGGCGGAAGAAAAATCGAACTGGGACCGGACGAGGTCATATTCGCCACCACTCAACTCTACGTCGACATTATGGGACTGTACAGATATTTGCTAATACTCATCGGTGGCGTTCAGTCAAATTCATAGATATTTCCTATAAATTCCAAACGAATAAAAAAAATTCCAACATCTTTTTTATGGCAAAAACAATTAATAAAAAAAAATCGTGACCAGTCGCAACCAAATCGTCCATCAAAGGTCATCGACCCCTCCAATTCGAATAAAAAAAAATTCCAACATCTTTTTTATGGCAAACACAATTTAAAAAAAAATCGTGACCAGCCGCAACCAAATCGTCTCTCAAAGGTCATCGACCCCTTAAATTCCTACATTACCGACCCACCCAAAAAATGAGATAAGCACCAAACGCGACCTGTGGATTATGGACTCCTCATCGACCAAAAGTCCAAATCCCATTCTCCCCCACCACCGACCGCCTCATTAATTGCTCAACCCTCTCGCCCCGCAATTGGTGCAATCACAATCAACGATTGCCATATGATTCCGCCGCCTTTAAATTGCCACGTGACCAGTGTGCCGAGTCGAACAATTCCTACTCCGCATCCCCAGTCGAGCCGGTCCGTTAGAATCCTGGGAAATATTCGTATTCACACGTCGTAAGTACCGTCGAACATGTCTGGCATTTTTTTCAAGCGACTGACACCGAAGTCTAATCATTTATATTAATACAGATGGGAATAATAACGCGGAGCTTGGCCTCGATGAGGTCACGAATGCCGATCGACGTTACCGTGCGAACGATGTCGACTCAGGGTTATGTCAGCAATCCGAGTGCCGCTGAACGCGAAGTTTACTTCGAGAAGGTGAGCGACTGGACATGTTTCACCATAAAAATAGCAATCGAACATGTTCACCGACATGTCCTGCATTATCGACATGTCGATTGTTGTGAAAGCGTTTCGTACCGCCCGACCCATGTCTGAACATGCCCGAATCGAACATGTTGCGAACATGTTCCATTTGTTGACATAGTGGTTTTTTTTTTTTTTTTTTGCACTGGCTGGGTGCGACCTGATTAGAATCGGGACATGTCCGGACCGAACATGTTCGAGTTGGATATATTGCGATAAACATGTCGGCTACGGATTGCATTTTTTATGCGAGTCATTTAGAGGTTCAACATATTCGCACTGAACGTAAAGAACCTTCTGCGACATGTTCACTTTATGTTTAGATAGATAAATAGATAGATAGATGGGTATGTTTCGGACATGTTGCGCCAATTGGTAAATGATTTTGCATTTTTTTGCGACAGGTAGGCGACGAGAAACGCGGTTATCAGGGTCTCGTCGTGCTGGATCGTCCGAAGGCCCTCAACGCCCTGAATCTCTCGATGGTCAACAAGATATATCCGCAATTGAAGAGCTGGGAGGATTCCGTTAATGCGGTGATTCTGGAGGCGGCCGGGGATAAGGCTTTCTGCGCCGGCGGCGACGTCAAGTCGATTGTCTTGAAGCTGAACGAACCTGGAGGCGAGGTCCACGGTTACGATTTTTTCAGGCACGAGTACAGGTTGAACCATCTTCTGGGGACCTACAGGAAACCGGTGGTGGCGATTATTCATGGGATTACTATGGGAGGTGGTGCCGGACTCTCGGTGCATGGGAAGTATCGAGTGGCGACGGAGAATACGTTGTTCGCGATGCCGGAAACTGCGATAGGATTGTGTCCGGATGTTGGGTCTACGTATTTTTTGCCGAGGCTTCAGGGAAAGCTTGGAGTGTTTTTGGGTCTGACGGGATACAGATTGAAAGGTATTGATAAGGATACAGATTTTTTTCTGGTCAATAGCAATTTTTTTTCTCATTGATAATGGTTTTTTCTCATTGATCATTTTTTTTCTCGTTGATCATTTTTTTTCTCATTGATAATGTTTTTTGTCATTGATCATTTTTTTTGTAATTGATCACTTTGGTTCCAGTTTTGGATCCAGCCTTTTTTCTGGTCAGAAGATTTTTTTTTTTTTGTTGATAATTTTTTTTCTGATTGATCAATTTGATTCCAGTTTTGGATCCAGCCTTTTTTCTGGTCAAAAGAATTTTTTTTTCTCGTTGATAATTTTTTTCTCATTGATCATTTTGGTTCCAGTTTGTGGATCCAGCCTTTTTTCTGGTCAAAAGAATTTTTTTTTCTCATTGATAATGTTTTTTGTCATTGATCATTTTTTTCTCATTGATCATTTTGTTTCCAGGCGTCGACGTCCTGCACGCCGGAGTGGCGACGCATTTCGTGACTTCCAACAAACGCCGAGAAGTCATCGATGCACTGTTGACGCGAGGACCTCGCGAAGTGCCGGAAATTCTCGACGGATTCCAGCATCTCCAGGCAGAACAGCTGAAGAAGGAATTTTCCCTGGCGCCGCACATGGATCTAATCAACGAGTGTTTTTCCGCTGATACTGTCGAGGAAATAATCAGCAGATTGAAAAAGAATGGCGGAGAGTTCGCCAAGGAAATTCTGCAAACGATGTCGAAGATGTCGCCGACCTCGCTGAAGGTCGCCAAAGCGGCGATCGAGAAGGGACGCGACCTCAGCCTCGCCGAGTGCCTGA
Organism: Itoplectis maculator; assembly: GCA_964034905.1. Taxonomy (NCBI): domain Eukaryota; kingdom Metazoa; phylum Arthropoda; class Insecta; order Hymenoptera; family Ichneumonidae; genus Itoplectis; species Itoplectis maculator. The sequence goes on from OZ035869.1 coordinate 4,299,525, forward strand.
AAATGGAGTACAGAATATGTTGCGCTGCACACACTCGCGACGGCGATTTTTACGAAGGAGTGAGAGCTCTGTTGATCGACAAGGACCAGAAACCAGTGTGGAAGCCGAAGACTCTGGAGGAAGTGACGGACGAGAAGGTCCAAATGTTCCTCACGAAAATTCCATCGACCGGCGATTTGGAGCTGTAGATCATTTTTTATTTATTTCCTCCTCCTTCGAAATCTCTATTTTTTATAAGCATTTAGCTACGATAGAATAAAACTAGAAAATATCCAAATAATCTTTGTTTCTTTTTTTATTTATGTAAAACGAATCAAAAAAATAATTTCAATCACTTCTTACGATAAACACAACATTGCTGTTTTTTTTTAAATATTCTACATGGCCGAAAATAGATTATTCTATGACGTGTGTGAGATTGGGGAATGTTTTTTTCGTTTTTTTATTGGATAGCTGAGAATATGCGGGAAAAAGTTTTGAGGGGGTTGAGTTGAGTTTGAACGTTTGACTGGAAAATCGCGGAATTAAGGGGACCGAAGGTAAAAACGTTGGTCAACGAAATCTCTCGCGTGTAAAGCTTCAAACCAGATATGTAAAATCGCCCGAGGACGCGTTTTAACGTCGTAACCCGCGCGAAATTAATACGAAAAAAATTCTCATAATCTAATTTGCTTCTTTTCGCTAAATCTAATCTGCCCGAAGAACCGGCGAACTCCGTCGCGAAGCGCCAAAGAGAGGGAACGAAACGCTGCCCCTTCGAAGAGAGAAGACTCCGTCCGTGTTCTTAAATAATTACTTTTTATTCGTGGCATTTTTATTTATCAAAATTCTTAAATCCCCTCCGCACGGTCGCCTCGACAGTCTCGCAGGACTTTTACACAGAAACGAGATTATAACACATAACGTCGAACATTTTGTTGCTTTACTGCTGTTTTTTTTTTCCTTTTTTTTTTCTTTTCTTTTCTTCATCGTCGACAAAACGTTCCACGGGACGTTAACATCGGACCGATTTAAACTCTCCGTTAATTTCGAGAGTGCAAAATTCTCGTCGCAGTTTCGCCTCGAAATTAGCGAACGAACAAGCGAACGATTTTTATGGTTTTTTTTTTTTTTTTTTCTTTTGTATAACTCGAGCGAGATATTAATATACCCGACGGGTCAATGATGACGAAATAGTCGAGGGAAAATGTCGATTGTATCGGAAATCAGTTTGAGTTTGCTTGTCTGCTTGTTTCCTGCTGTTTTGTGTCTGTGTGTTGATGATCGTACATGCACGTTTGTGTTATTCATCATCATCAGCATCTTCTTCATCCTCGTTCTCCTTTTAACGTTAATTACGTGGGTTCAGTCGATGTACTGGGCGAGCCAGCGGAAGCCTTCGCCGTAACCCTGTCTCTTGAGTACCGAGCACATGAAGAGCTCGAGCGGACGGCCGGGAATGTCGGCTCGTGCGATTTTTCCCTAAAAGACAATTTTTTTAAATAAAAATTTGTTATCAGATTCCGTAAATTCCACAAGTTTGGAAATCTGTTATTTTTTGGCATTCACGTTTAAAAAAACGTTTAATAGCCAAGAGGAGTGTCTATTGAATTCGCTTTCCAAGGTACTAAATTACGTTTTTACAGGAAAATGTTTAGATAATTTTTGTTACCTTGTTTTTAAAAAAACGTTCAATAGGCAAGAGGAGTGTCTATTGAATTCGCTTTCCAAGGAACTAAATTACATTTTTACAGGAAAATGTTTTTTAATTTTTTTTACCTTTCCAGTGGTTTGTCCGTACAGATTGAAGCAATTTCTGAGTCCTTCTTCGGACGCTGCACCTGGTTTGTCAATCTTATTGCCTAGAACGAGGACTGGGCAAGAGCTGAGCTGCTCGTCCGTCAGCAGAGCATCCAACTCGGCCTTCGACTCCGGTAACCGGCTCAGGTCGCTCGCGTCGACCAAAAATACTATCGCGTCCACCGCCGGGAAATAGTCCTTCCACACCCTTCGCGCTGTGAATTTTAATTCGTTTATTTTTTATTTCTCTCCAGTAAAAAAAAAAGTTTAATCCCATTTGCTAATTTAATTTCATCGATAAAATCCTCGCTCATTTCTTTTCCAAGACTTAACCAAGATTACGCAGCTATTTAGCAATGCAAATTCGATTTCCGCGTTGGTTTTTCTACCTTGTTTAGCAAGTTAAAAAATTACTTCCGCCTTTGAACATACTTTACGTCGTTTTTTTTTACCTTGCGTGTGGCCACCGAGATCAAACGTTGTGAAACGGATGTTGCCGATGGACAGCTCCTCCGACGCTGAAAGGTAAAAATCGGAAAATTGCTATTAATTTTCTGTCGCTGATTCGTCGTCTCCGTTCCCGCGGCGACTGCGTCATTGGGTCAAAGTCGAATTTCGTTTGCTACGGCGAATATTCAAACAGCTGTGTCATGATTCGTGACACAGCTGACTACGTTCATAGGTCAATCCGCTTGATACGAACGACAAAGCGGAGAATAATGCTCAGCTGATCGGTGAGCTTTGTCTACCGCATTCGGATGTGAATTTCGCCGACCAAATATGCACTTTCAAGCAAAATTCATTTCTTTTCTCACCAAAAGACGACATTTCAACAATTAATTTTTAAAGTGGCAAATTTCTTTTGGTACACAAAAAAAATTAATGCTACATTTAGAGGATAATTAGCGATTGTTAATTTACTTGGATGCAATGTGGGAACATGTTGCGCCAGCCGATCGTCCTTCAGCATGTGAAGAAGAGTCGTTTTGCCGGCATTGTCGAGGCCGAGAAACAGAAGCTTTCCGCCCTTCTTCCACAAGCCTGCGAACAAAACGAGAAACAAAACGAATCATGCACCAATATCGGCAGCGACTCACAGCGATTTTCTAGCGGCAGCGGATCCAACAATTTCTCCTCGGTCGCCACATTTAACAGCGAATGACGACCCGAACCCGGCAAACCGATAACCAGAAATCTTCCTCGGCAAGTCGGGCTCGAGACGCCTACGAAACTCTCGTCAACTTTAATTCCTTTCCGCCAACTTCCGCACAAGAAAAACTGAATATTCCACCACTGAGAAAATTCCACAACTAATATTCAGAAAATTCAAAAAAAATTCTTCTCTTACCCAAATAGCCGAGGACTCCGGAGAACCAGTCCCAAATGAACATATTTGCGCGCTTCCGGTATTTCCGCTCTACGCCTCAGAAACAACAAACGATGACTCTGCAAGAAACAAACCAAAAAAAATATATATCTCCGCCTATCGCAAACGTCAAGAAAATTTCTCGACTGACAATGACAATGACAAATCCTCTCGTCTGGCAACCTTGAACCCGAATTCACAATTAGCTCTCCCCAACTGCTCCAAAAATAACAATAATAATACCAAAAGCTCAGAATTATCTCTAAAATAGTGAAAAATTCGCGAAATGTGCAAAAAAAAAAGGTGGTTCCTTTGGTGGATCTCAACTAACAGAGATTTCCAAGGATCTTGACACAGACGATCGCGCGATGAGGGGAAAAGCGCGAGACGCGAGGAATAAGCGAGCGAGACGTGCGGAGCTCCAAAAATAACAGTTTTCGCACAGTCGCTGCTTCGACGTCGCCCGTCGCGTCGTCTGTCCTCGTCTTTTCTACGCACGCAGCGAGCGTCGTCTCACAATGCAGCAGCAGCAGCAGCGGCAGCAGCAGTGCCACGCGTAATCGATGAAAAAGTCACTCTCAGCGTGTGCGTCGCGCGAATCGCTCGCCTCTCATCCAACGTACCCGAATGTCTTAAAATTACAACGCACGTCGTCCGTCGGGCGTTTCGTGGTGCGCCGGGGTTCCGAGGAAATATCCGTGGATTTTCCGACGGAAAGTACAGCTGGACGACTTTTTTTCTCCCCCCGGGGCGGACAGAATGTCACCTGCGGACTTCTCTCTCCGTGGCCGACAGAGGGAGGGAGTGAGAGAGAGAGAGAGAGAGAAGGGATAGACATATGTATATAAGGTTGGCAGTTGGCACTGGTGACGTCTACTTCCGGTGGAGCGACGCGCGCCGCCGGGGCGCGACTTCCGCGTGGTGGGAAATTTGAATCTTCTTGGGAATTTTTTTACTGACCCAAGTAACAAAAAGACATCTGGAACCAAAAAGTTATCGAGATGGGTTACTAATGTCCGCTCGAATGATGACTATAAATATCAGGTGTCCGAAAGTTACTTTTTGACACCTGATACCTTATATTTATCATTCGGGTGGACATTAGGAACCCATCTCGATAACTTTTTGGTTCTGTCTTTTTGTTACTTGGAGAGATTTTTCGTGTAACGGACTCTTCGTTACCGACAGAGCGCATCGCCGTCGCGGAGAGAGAGAGAGTGAAGGGATAGACATATGTATGCGATCTGGTGACGTCTACTTCCGGTGGAGCGACGCGCGCAGCTGAGTCGAGTCGCGTGGCGGGAAATTTGAATTTTCTTGGAAATTTGTTGCCTGAGATTTTTCGTGTACCGATCGAGCTGACTCTTCGTTACCGACAGAGCGCAGAGCGCCCGAATCGAGAGCTCGACTCAGCGACGAGCGAGAGAGAGAGGGAGAAAATTAATAAAGAGAGAAACAGAGACTCCGAAATCCGCCATGAATACTTGCTACTTAGGTCGACCTCTTTGCAACGTTTGTTGACACTGCTCGCTGGTTCCTCTCCAGTGTCAATAAGGCCGAAGTGACACGACGCTGACGACGACGACGGCGGCGACAAAGACACAAGAAGAAAAACGAGAACGAATCACCGAGCGAAAAAAAAAAACGAAAGCTGGAGCCTTTTTTCTGCTGACAGTGATTAAAAAAACAAGGAAAAAAAAAAATTGGTGCGTAATAGCGTACGCTGATTTTATTTTTCGTTCAACAACTGATTTCGTTTTTCGACTCACAATTTTAATTGGGTTCTTGATTGTTACAGCGATTATTGCGCAACGATACATGAATTAATTGCTCGTCGCTTCGTAAGGCGAAAGGGGCCAAATGTAGAGAGTCGCCTGGAGAAAAATATTGCAACGAGGAGGGAAGTGTCAAATGTCTGCGAGGCGGACAAAGACGAGGATAAAAATAAGCAGGCGAAGGACGGAGCAAAGTCCAGAATTGTTTTAGTCGACGAGGAGGTTTTAAAGGAATATTTGGAAAAATGAGTAAGATGTACTCGACGGCGAATCTCTCGGATAAGGAGCTCAAGGAGCAGGGCAACCGGCTGTTCAGTCTGCACAAATACGAAGACGCGGCTGGTTGCTACACAAAGGCCATAGTTAGTGCTGAATTGTTTTTAAATTTTCTATTCTTTACAAAAGAAAAGTCTAAAAAAGAAAACAAAGGAAAAGTCTTTGTATTCTTTTTTTTATTTGGTGTTCTTTTTGTAAGTCCAAAACAAAATTATTCCTGTTTGGCGATAACGAAATTGTAACAAATTGTTTCAGATAAAGAATCCCAATCAGGCGCATTACTTTACAAATCGAGCGCTCTGCCATTTAAAGTTGAAACGATGGGACTCCTGTTGCCAAGATTGCAGAAGAGCTTTGGATGCGGATCCGTGTTTGGTGAAGGGCCACTTTTTCTTGGGCCTCGCTCTTTTGGAGCTTGAACTTTATGACGAAGCTGTTAAACATTTGCAACGTGGTAAGCGACGATTGTCCGTCGCTATTCTAGTTAAAGGATCCGATTACGACCAATAAAACGGACAAAAATCCAATTGAAAATCCAATTGAAAAAATCCTATTAGAACCGATCATTTTTCAATTGCAATTTTGTCCATTTGATCGGTTTCTATATGTTTAATCAGAATTTTGTTCATTTGATCGGTTTCTATATATGTCAATCGGAATTTCTAAGCAATTTCTACCGTCCTCGGAATCACATTTTTTCAATTTGCAATTTATTTTATTTCCGCTGAACGTTCAACCGAACAGCGGTGGACCTGGCGAAGGAACAGAAGCTGAACTACGGCGACGACATGACGAGCGTACTTCGCCAGGCGCGCAAAAGACGCTTTCAGTTGCGGGAAGAGCAGAGAGTCGCGCAGGACATCGAATTGCAGTCATATCTGAACCAATTGATTCTGGAGGACGCGGAACGACGAACGGCAATGTTGAAGGACCAGGAGTCGTCGATGAGCGTCGCGGCTGCCTCGGCCGATCCGGCCGCGAATTCCGAGTCCGAGAAGAACGATCCGAAAGTCGCGAGCAGACCGATTGACGGAGGTCCGATGCCGGGCGGAGAATCCAGCGAAACGCGATTGGAGGAAATCGAGGAGCGGAAAGAAACCTGCATCGCTCGACTCAATGATCTGTTTGCCAAAGTCGACGAAAGGCGAAGGGTCAGTTTTAATTCATTAATTCATTAATTCATTAATTCATTAATTCATTGATTCATTTATTCATTAATTCATTGATTCATTAATTCATTAATTCATTGATTCATTAATTCATTAATTCATTAATTCATTTATTCATTCAACTAGTTTTAATCAATGGGATAAAATCCCTCTTACATGTGGAATATCACGGAACACTTTTTTTTTCATTTCATAAAATCTGTTATTCAAATCCTAAACAGAAGCGAGAAGTACCGGACTACCTTTGCGGAAAAATCAGCTTCGAAATCCTCCAGGAACCCGTGATAACGCCGAGCGGGATAACTTACGAGCGCAAAGACATTGAGGAACATCTGCAGAGGGTCGGCCACTTCGATCCGGTGACCCGTGTTCGTCTGACACAGGACCAGCTTATACCGAATTTGGCGATGAAGGAGGTCGTCGATTCGTTTCTCCAAGAGAACGAGTGGGCATTGGACTATTGATCGATTCGTCGCGATTGGTACAATATAGACACACTATGTACTACTGCCACCGATACGATCTCGATCTCGGTGGTTTTGATCGATAAATCGTACGATACTCAACGACATCGGAAAACAATAATTTGTCTAAATCCAACTAGTTTAAATATAAAATAATTTATTTTAAGATATGTCGCATTTTCCCAACACGCACGCCAAGCAGCTCGCACTTTTTTTTCGCACGCACGATCCGAGATTGCAATACCTGAAAACGATTTCGAGATATTCGATAGATTCGCTATCGACGCAGAGGAGAAATTCGCCAGTTTAAAAAAATGAGAATTGGTACAAACTGCAAAATTATTGTCATCACTGTTACTTCATATCGATAATCGCCTCACCAACTTTAAAAAGAGACCTTAAATTCTCAGTCGTAATGCGAAAAATATTCGCACGAGTATTTAATAATTGCTTATCAGAGAATCTCGTCACTAAATCTTCTCTACATGTATATAATCCTACGTTTGTCAGTCTATTCAATCTCGTCAATAGAATATCAGAAGTATTTCAGAACTTTAAAAATACGTAAAACAAACTTCAAAAATCGCGATTTGAAGTTCACCTTTAAAACATTTGATATGAAGGTTTCGCGAGATTAGCGAAAAAATTTTCCTCTGCGTCAGTAGTGAGACTATCGAGAGACGAAGCTCTTGCAGCAGTTTATCCAAGGACCAATATTTTGTCCGAGGAGGTTAATTAAGATCATTGGTCTATTCGCTGAGCATCTCCAACAGCAGCCGAACTTTCCTCGGACGTGGAACTCGCTGGAAAAATCGACAGAAGCGCTATGCAGGTAACGCAAAGTGCTACGAGAGGCGGTACGATCCACTGATAGTGAGCCGAATTTTCTAAACCCGCTGTGCACAGAAGTACAAACGAGGCGAGGCGCAAAGCGGTGCCGCAAAAAAGTCTGCTGAATTTCGAGCAATTGTCAGGTTGACTCGACGGTAAATCGACGTAACCCAGAGACGCCCATCCTGTGAGAACCAACCAACTGCAGAGCATCGTCGGATCTTCCGTCGTCAGCCTCGTCTCGTATCTGCAAATTCAACGAAGAAAAAAAATAATTATGTTCCGAAAAATTCTGCTTAGCAATTCCTATTGGATTTTTGTCCGTTTCAATGGCTCTAATTGGATCGTTTAATGAGGGAACATATTTTTCAATCCGCTCTTAAGTGTCCATACCTAAAATTTTTCGCCCAAACGAGCGCCGAAGGGATCGCTGGTATCGCAGCGAAGCTCCAAGTAACAAAAAGCAGCAAAGTGTCCAAGATCGATTCTCTCAGATTTTTGCTTTTCGAGGTCGACGAGGTCATCGTCGTCGCAGCCGTTTCCGTCGTCGGACCCTCGACTTGCTGAGGCTGAGGAGCGGAAGTCACAGCATCAGCCGCTCCGGAATTTTCCCGACGCTTTCGCTTTCTCGTTCGTCGCCCGAAGGGAATGAACTGGCGCAGCGACGCCATCAGCAGTTCCTCCACAAACTCGTCGTACATCCTCGTAAATTTGAGGAAGAACAGCGCGACGGACAGGAGAATGGCAATGGCTCCGCAAGTCGCGGATATCAGCGACAGGAGAACGAAGGTCGTTAAAATCGGGACACGATCGAGTCCACCGAGAAGCCAGTCGAACCATAAATTCGGCATTGCGACGATCCTCGCCACGAATCTGCAATATTCGTAAATAGAATTTTTAATTATTTTTCTTTCAGTCTCATTTAGGTTTTATTCTGTAATCCCTGATTAAACGATCCGATTGGAACCAATAAAAGGGAAAAAAATCCAATTGAATCCTATTCGGACCGATTATTTTTTAATCGGAATTTCGTTTATTTGATCGGTTTCTATTTAATCGGAATTTCTAAGCAGGGATAATCGTTACCTTGCGGCGATATTTCGCGCGACGGAACCGAAGAACACGACGAGACAGAAGGTCGTGACGGCGAAAACGTGGACCAAGCCAATCGCCACGAAAATTTCGAACACAAGATCGAAAACTAGACCAACGAACAGGGCAACCGTCACGCTGGTCGCTGTTTTTCTCTGAGAATTGTCGATCCTCATCGCAACGCCGTGCAGACAGAGAGCCACGATTATCGGATAGAGAGTCGGCCATCGGTCGCGAACCGAACACGCGACTCTTTCGACTATTCCGGCGCGTCGAATCGTCACTCGATAAGAATATTCGGGTCCGAGATTCATCATCAGCATCCCTTTATTCCCAGCGAGATGCATCACCGCTCGTTCTTTTTTTCCCGCTCCTCCAACTGCGTCTCTGTAAAAAAAAAAATAAAAAAATGTCAGAAACTGCGACGAAAAAAAATGTACCACAGGAAAAAAAATGGCACTCACTTGAAAATGATCGAGCGAACTTGTCGACCGGAAATTCCGTAGCGATTCGGCTCCTGAAGGAGCTCCAGAATCGCTCGAGGATTTTCTCGATCGTCGGAGCTCCGGGATTTCGAATCCGAGTGGTCGTTCGCATCGATGAGCTCGATTTCGATGCTCACTGCGTCGACGATACCTATGGCGCCGAGTGGAACGCGATACGCGAGGCTTCCACGAGGGATCGCAAAACTAGCCTGTGGATTCGGCGTCAGGATGCTGCTCAACCGGAAGATGTCTGTGAAAAATCCTCTCGTCTTTTCGAGCTCGACAGTGCGATCGCCGCTTCTGTAAAGGTCGACGTGAATTTTCGGGAGATTCTTTTTGACGCGCGCTTCGTCACTCGGCGGAATTCTAACGACGATGTGACTCAGCTTCGAATCTCGGAGATCCTTCAGCTCGAGATGAGCCAGCTTCTTTCGCGGATCCATCGACAGACTCGTGCGATTCGTGAGATTCAAGCCCCATTTGCTGCAAACGCGATATTTTAGAATGGATTATTTTTAATATAAAAAAATAATCAGTGGACTCACCAGACTCTAGAATTTCCTTCAATGGCGTGAGCGGAGCACGCGAAAAGCCAGTCCTTGGCGTCCAAATTAGTCGTCTCGAGGCTCAGACTGTCGTACGACGGAGAATCGAGTCTGATCATGAGAAAAACGGTTCTTTCGGAATCCCTGGAGCCGCTCGTCCAAGTGTATTGTCTTCGGATGTCCTCTATCCATTCGGCTCCGTGATCGAAATCTTGTTTCTCCTCGTACGGCTGCATTTTCTTTCCGGAATAACGCTGTGGAAATAAAACGCAATGAGCAATCGTTCAATTAAAATCGATGCAATTAATTGCATCTTTCGTCGATGCAATTAAAATGGATTAAAATGCCCTCACGTTCGCTAAGTGATAACCGAGAGCTCGCAGCTTGTGATCCGAGTCCCGAATTATCGTCGGTGGCCGAGCGTTTCGATCGACGCAGTCGAAGAGCCCCCGAACGATCGCGAGAACCAATTGTTTGCACCAGAGAATGCAGAGATGATCGGTGGATCGCCAAACGTCGGGAATTCCGCTCGTCAGGAGATTCAGATCAGCCGAGGCGTCGATCGTCTGCGACGATCCCACGAGAACGTCTCTCTTGCCGCCGCCGATCGACACTACAGTCGTTTCCATTTCATTGAAACGATGCGACGAAGCCTCGAGGTTTTCGTAATAATTAGCGATCGTTCTGTCGGGTAGAAAAATCGGTTTGTGCGGCGAGGCGAGCGTCACCAAAATGCTCGCAACGCTGCTGCTGTTCGCTTGGCCATTCGCGTCGGGAGAAATCGATCTGAGGAGCGCTCCTTTGGCTACCACTCCACCCTAAAAAAATTTGTTTATCCTTCTTCAAATGAAAAAAAAAAATGCATATATTTTTTTAAGGAAATAGGAATTTTTTTTCGTACCATCGAATGTCCAATGAGGACAACCTTGTCGACTTTTCCTTTGTACAAGCTCAATATTCGACTTATGCACAGCGAGACGTAAGTTGTTTCGTCCTCCAGAACACCTTAAATTTCAACAAACTGTTTGCTACAAAAATGTGTCGAGGATTCGATTCACCGATAGACTTGTTTGTGGTTTTACCTCCGAACAGAGCGGAATAATCCTTGCCCAGAGAGACGGTGAAGTAATCGAAGTGAAAATTTGTCCGATCCTTGATGCTTTTTCTCAGACTAACAGAAGCGAGAGATCTCGCTTGCTCGTGAGATCCTCCGTTGCCTGGGACAAACAGCACCGGAATTCCGGAGAATTTCATTCGTCTCAGTTTCTGAGTGACGAAACCTTCGCCGTAAGCGTAGAGGCCGTATCTGGGGTAACGTTCCTCGATATCCTCGTCCAGGGCTATTTTCTGTATATAATAATAAGCATTACTTTTTGAAATCAGAGACAAATGTATGGTAAATGCGACTTACGACGTATTGAGGATATTCAAACATGTAGGTCATGTCGCAGGTGTTTTCCTCTACGTCGGCGAGATATCGAGCCGACCCGACTATATAAAGTCCCAGCATCAGCAGCGAGAACGACACTACGCAGACGTAGACAGTCGCAGCGCCGATTCCAGCCATCTCGATGGGCTATTCGGTCAGCCTGATTTTTCCCTGAATTTCTACTATCGAATGGCATCGCCCAAAACTCTTATCTTTGCAAAAGTCCTTCAATCACATCCGCTGAGATTAGAACGATGCTGGTTCGCTAGAAAAGAAATAAAATATATAACAAAAATGAGTCACCTGATACACCTCAATTGTAGAGTCCGAAATTTGTTGATATTCATTTCATTCATTCTTTCAGATCCGACGTCCAAAAATTTGCGATAATGTTTGATTGAAAGCTACACTCACAATTGTGCACCCAAATTGATCATTTTCGGAGCTTTAGTCGGAAAATCGCGTTTGTTTACTTTTTTTTTGCATCCGGGCGGACCAATCTTTCGAGCCGGTTGCGAGTTTTCTGCATTACCGACCGAGTCGCAGGTTTGGGAGTCGCGCGCTGATTGGTTGAGCGTTGGGCCAATCAGCGCGCAGCTTCCGTCTTCAGCTGCTGCTGTGAAAAAATAGTAGAGTCGCCGAAAATTCGGAGATTCGCGGTTGTCACTTGTTTCGTAAACAAAAGCGGAATTGGGGGAAAAACAAACGAACGGCGTCAGAATGAATAATTCAACAATCACCGATCAGTCCCTAATGGATAAATCCATGCGCAGCGTCTTCGGTGAGCTTTTTTGGGTGTATCTCAGGATTCGGAGTTTCATGTTTTCATTCGCATGTCGTAAGTACACGTAGAGGGTTTTTTTTTTCTGTTGCAGTCGGGAACATTCCGTACGAAGCGACAGAGGAAAATTTGAAGGACATTTTCAGCGAAGTCGGACCGGTCCTGTCTTTTAAGTAAGTCGAAGCCTCCAAACTCTGTTTACCTTTCTTTTTACTCGGCGGACATAACCTCAATTTTTTCCGGTGGTTCACAAGTGTCGCTGGAAACGCGTTAAATACTTAAGTTTGATACCCCTTAAGGCAAATTTCCCGTAGATTTGAAAAATTATGGGTGTTTGCACAAAAAATCGCAAATTCCAGGAGAAAAACGCGAAAAATGATTTTTTATTTTTTAAGAATTTTGGCACTTTAGTAAAATCGATGTAATTTTTTTTTGGATGGATGAAATCTGGATTTTCTTTTTGCATTCGAAAGAGGACTCTTCAACGAAGAGAATGACGCTAGGCGGAACGCGATATCTCGATTTTTCGATTTTTTGCAGAATTTTAAAGTCGACCCTTGAAAATCGCACATTTTTAGAAGGGGTACCCCTTGCCGTTTTTTTGGCGAAAAAAAAAATTTTCGATTTAACGAAGTTTTAAAAGCCTATCCGATGGGAAATTTTCCGCTGATTCCAAAAATGATCGATTTTTGCCCGAGAAATAAAAATTTCGAGGAGAAAAACGCGAAAAACGATTTTCCACTTTTTCCGAATTTTTGCCCTTCACTAAAATCGGTGTCATTTTTGTTAGGATCACTATAATCGGGATTTTCTTTTTCCATTCGAAAGAAGACTCTTCAACGAAGAGAATGCCGCAAGGCAGAACGCGATATCTCGATTTTTCAATTTTTTGCAGAATTTTAAAGTTGACCCTCAAAAATCGCAAATTTTTAGAAGGGGTACCCCTTCAAAAATTTGCGATTTTTGCGAAAAAAAAAATTTTCGATTTCGCAAATTTTAAAAACCCTATCCGATGGGAAATTTCCCGCTGATTCCAAAAATCACCCTTATTTCCCCAAAAAATCGAAAATTCGGGGAGAAAAACGCAAAAAACGCATTTTATTTTCACTGACAAATTTCGCGATATTAAAAAACAAACTGTTGCGGTTTCCCAGCGTCCAAATCGAAGGCTCTAATATATAAATCGACAACAATAAGTTGCTCACAAACTTCTTAACAAAGGTCTAACCGTAAAAATGTATTTACAGATTGGTGTTCGACCGCGAGACCGGAAAGCCAAAGGGTTATGGATTCTGCGAGTACAAGGATCAGGAAACGGCGCTCAGCGCGATGCGGAATCTCAATGGCTATGAAATCGGCGGCCGTACGCTGCGAGTCGACAACGCTTGCACGGAGAAGAGTCGAATGGAGATGCAGAGTCTTCTGCAGGGCCAAAACACGGAGAATCCGTACGGAGAGGTCGTCCAAGCGGACAAAGCTCCGGAAGCGATAAGCAAGGCGGTTGCGTCGCTGCCGCCCGAGCAAATGTTCGAGCTGATGAAGCAGATGAAGCTCTGCGTCCAGAACAATCCGAACGAGGCGCGACAGATGCTCCTCCAAAATCCGCAGCTCGCTTACGCGCTTCTTCAGGCTCAGGTCGTCATGCGAATCGTCGATCCGCACACAGCGGTCGGAATGCTTCACAAAGCGAATCCGATTCCGGGACTTCTCGTTCCTTCCGACAAACCGACGACGCATCCGATCGTCACCAGGATCGAGGAACCCTGGGCGACGGCGAGACCGGCCGCCGCAACTGTCCCACCGCCGCCGATATTCGCGGGTACCATTTTTTATTTTAAGGGGGGATTTATATATTTTTAGGAGGCTTATTTTTACTGATTTTTTAGGATTTTTTTGGGGTGGGAAGTAATTATTAGAATTTAATCAAGTGTGGCCCTCATATTCATATTTCAAACAATTTTAAGGGTAATATATATTTTTTTAAAGGGGCACATTAAGAGGCTCATTTTCACTGATTTTTTAAGGTTTTTTTTTGGGTGGAAGGTAATTATTAGATTTTTATAAAATTTGGCTCTCATGTTATTCATATTTCGAACAACTTTTGTGCATTTTTTTAAATAATTTGACGGAAAAATAAGAATATAATCCTCAATGCAGGTGAAAATGGCGAAAATAAAAAATTTGCCAGGCGTTGGATTTTTTTTTTTTTTTTTTTTTTTTTTTTTCAATTTTATCGATAAATGCAATAAAATATCGAATTCTTTGAAATGTGCTATTAAATATAACAGAGTAATGGCGAAAATTTCCAGGACAAGACGTCGACCTCCGAACCCTGGACCGACAGATGGATCCGAGATTGGCGCGAATGGACCAGGACCTCCGGGGACCGCCTCCAGCAGCGCCAGCGCCAGTAAACGCGCCGCCGCCGGTGATTCCGCCGATCGTCGGCGCCGGCGGATCGTTCAACATGCAGGAAACGTTAGTATCAAACCATCCCCCGAGCAATCGTGAGATTCGTCGCCAAAACGAAACGCGTTTGCGCGGAATTAAAATGGTTCTTCTGCTCTTTATTGCAGCGCTCTTCCTGTGGAGGGAGTCGAGAGGTTTTCAGATATTAATTTTCAGATATTAATTGTAGAGCTTTCGCGCGAATTTTTTTTCAATTGTCGTCTGAGACGGATCCTTATCACATTCGTCTTCTTTTTTAGCTTCGGCCGAGATCCGCGCGCCGACAGATTCGGCAGAGATCCGAGGGACCCGCGAGAATCGAGGATCACTCTCGATCCGAGGATGAACAAAACTAGCGGTGAGAATTCGTGATACCATTTTTTTTCTCCACTTTCGGAGGAGAAAGTGTGGAATGTTTATTTTATAATTTAAATTCCGACGAAAGTTGCGGAATGTTTATTTTATAATTTAAATTATTTATTACTTATTTATTTATTTATTCTTTGATAAAAGAATACATTCTTTTAAGAATTATTCTTTGAAAAAATTGAACTTGCTGATTTATTTTTTAAGCACCAGCTCCGGTCGTTCCGCCCGTTGTTCCACGACCAGTCGCCGCACCAGCGGTTCCAGTCGCAGCGGCCGCTGCCGTAAATTCCACGACAGTCGCGAGCACCCTGGCGACCGCCAGCAGCTCCGCCACGTCGAGACTGATGGCGGGAATGTCGCCGGCCGGAAGTATTCCCAGCGGCGCTTCCGATCAGGAGAAGGTAAATTCACCAAAAATTATCGTACCAAGATTTTTTATTCTCAGTTTGGTACAAAGAATATATCCATTTTCAGTTGATAAAAGAATTATTCTCTTTTTAACCTTAACTTATTACGCTACAAAGGCATGGAAATTAAATTTATGATATCTTGATTTAACTCTTAGTACTGACGATTCGAATGTTTCGAATAACGCCGTTGATATATACGTAAATAAATAATGAAACTTTGGTTCGCAGGCGGCTCTCATAATGCAAGTGCTGCAGCTGTCGGACGAACAGATAGCGATGCTACCGCCCGAGCAGCGTCAGAGCATTCTAGTCCTGAAGGAACAAATAGCCAAGAGCACTCAGCGCTGAAAGTCGACGCCCCTGATCGAGGCGCGAAAATAAAAGTAGCCTCGAAAAAACGAAAAATAAAACAATGTACGACTGCACCGTGTTCGGATGTTAAACAGCCTCTGATAAGCCTATTTTGTATTATCAATAAGACGTTTATAAACTAAAAAAATAGCTTTTGATTAATGTCAAGTTGATCCGTGTCTCGCTGCACGAGCCTTTGCGAACGGTAGACGAAATCTTCCGCAGACGCGAGTAAACGAATCGTCATCGTTGGGACCTCTTAGACGCTTCTTGTTGTTGGACTCTTCACGAAGAATCCTTCCTCGATGAGGGAATCGTAGATGAGTTCTGTGCAGTTTTCATCATTGTATAATTGCACCTCGTAGATTTGATTGGCGTAGGCCTGGAAAAAAAATAGGTACGAATCGATGGAGAAAACGTATGAAACCGGAAACCGTGACGTCGAGAAAAATTCGAAATTTTTATTATGTTGAAATTTGCATCGTTGGAATGCAATGAAACATTTTTTTTTAATATTCTAACGATTCTAAACAGTTGTTATAAAAATCAATTGTTATAATAACTTTTATTTTTTTTTGTTTTCGTTGCTTTCCAACGATGCAAACTGCAACACAATAAATAATCAATGGACACGTACCATCAGTTCCACGTAGATGATTTTCTCTTCGCCGCTTCCGTAGGCTTTCCACAGTTTCGCGCCGAATTCGCCGACATCGGCGCCGCGCGCTTCCTTCACGCCCCAAAGTTTGCAGCGGAGACTCATGAAAGGCGCGTCCAGCCATTCTTCCTTCATGGCGCGTATTCTGCGGGTCAAAGGATATTCGAAATAAGTCAGAAAATACATTTTCCTCGCCACGAAAAGGTCTGCGGGTCAAAGTACATTCGAAATAAGCCGGAAAATAAATTTTCCTCGCGACGAAAAGGTCTGCAGGTCAAAGTACATTCGAAATAAGCCGGAAAATAAATTTTCCTCGCGACGAAAAGGTTTGCGGATCAAAGTACATTCGAAATAAGCCGGAAAATAAATTTTCCGCGAGAAGGTTTTACTCACTCGTGATACGCAACGTCCTGACTGTTGCCCCAATCGCCGAAGGCAACTTGGACGATATCGCCGTCGAGGTAACGTTGCGAGTCGCAATCGGCCACGAAGCATCTGTACCACAAACCGTCCGTGAATTTCACGCAACACGGAGAACCTGAACAAAAATTCACGTGTCAATTATAATAATTTTTTAATTTCTTTGCGCAAAAAAAAATTCAAACCTTTTGTATAGTTCTCCATAATCGGCTGCTTCGCCGCACATTTTTGCATATCCGCAATGATCCTCTCATATTTCGCGCGAGCTTCCGACAAGACCTGTACAAATAAATTCAGTCAATATCATTGCCATTGGTCGGTAAATAAATTTGATTAGTCAAAAAAAAGTTATTACAAATAGTGTCGCGATAAAAATTTATTGAAAATTCCTTATTGTTGGATATTCGAGCAGCTTTCATTACCATCGATCGGTGAAATTGTGTATCGTCAGTCGATAATGATTGTCTATTTAATTTAACTATTTTTTATAATTTAATTTAAGTTTATAATTTAATTTAACTATTTTTTATAATTTACTATTTAATTAAAATCTCGAATTTTTACCTCGGAGTTGTCGTTGCCGAGAAGATGCAACCAAGAATCAGTTCGACCGATCACAGAGCCGATGGCTTTGACGACTTTGACGCTGTCGGGAAAAATGATCGGTTTGTAAGGCAAACAGAGGCCACAATCGATGGTCTCGTTCATCGGCGTCGACGTGACGAGATTTTCGTCGGGGAGAAAATCGTCGTCGGGAAGCGAGATCAGTTCCAGCCTCTCCATCGCTTCCTCGAGGCTCGATTCGATGTCGCCGGCGCTGCGAGTGAAATTCGCTGTTCCGGAGAGAACAGTCTCTTGGAAATAACGACAGTACTCTGCGCATTCTTTGTCGGGAAGATCGTCAAAATCCGACGAGTTTTCGTCATCGTAAACCGGAGTATCTTTAGGAAACTCCACCTTTCCAAATTGCGAGGCTGAAACCACAATCGGCGATTCGACGATTGTCGCTGATTCGTTTTTCGCGTCGTCCGTTGACTCAGTTTCGCCATTTTCAGCACATTCAATTATCTGTACTTCCTTTGCGTTGGACTTGTTCAATATTTTCACGCTCAAATCGGCGGCGATTTCCGCATTCGAATCTTCGTCGTTCGATTCCTTAATATTCAAATCGTTGTCTTGCTTTCCGTTCGAATCGTCACTTTCCGACTCAACGATGATTTTTTCCTTCAAAGCGGCTTTGTCGATTTTATTTTCCTGCAAGTTTATCTCGTCGACGATTTTCACCGAATCGTCAGTCTCGTTCTCGTTGATGTCTATCGTTTTAGCATCGGTCTTGCAGATTTTTCCCGAGGCCAAATCGTTAATCGCAGTTTTGTCGATTTCCTCAATTTCCGAGTTGTCTGCTTCGCTGTCTTCGATGACTTTTACGTCAGTGTCGCCGTTTTCGTCAATTTTTCGCAGCTCGGAATTATCTTCTACGTTCGTTTCGATGGTCTTCGTCTCATTGAGTTTGTTCTCAGTTGCGGAATCGTCGACTTCTTTGCCGATCATGTATCCGTCGACGACAACGTCGTCGTTGTCGTCGATGTTGTCGCTGTCGTTGAGGATGGTTTCGTCGCCGGAAGTCGTGTCGAGGCCATTTTCGACCCAAATGTCCACCACCGTTTCGTTCTTCAGATACTTGATCAGCTCGCGTCGCGGATTCAATAGGAACACTGACACCTGCGACAAAAAAAAATGTTAAAAAAATAAATTCATCATTTTATTTCGAATACTTTTAATTAACTCGACTCACCACCAAATGATCCTTCGTGCGATGCTTCACCGAAATCTCGCATTGCGAGTTGACGAGCAGTGTGTGAAGGCAATCGAGATCGACGACTTTCCACGGCTGAGTCGGAGGATTCTTGAAAAATTAAGTTCTCGAATTAATTGACAATCACAGAAGAAAAAAAAATCATTTGGATGGTTTTTCTTACCGGATGCAACCCGTCGATCACGCACTTGGTTTTTTGGCGCGGTATGTGAGTCATCGCCAGTTTCACGGACCGTGTTTCGGGCAATCTGAGCGCTTCGGCCTCGACTCGTTCGATGTTGCCGTAGTCGACGAATTCAACCTGAAGAAGCAGCGATATTGTAAAAAATAAATTACATTTGGAGTGGAGGTCAAAATAGCGAATGGCCAAAAAATAATGATCGTCTGAATCTAGAATAGCCATCATTATTAAATTTATTTTGTTCATTCGCTATTTTATATGCATTTTAATAAATAAGGGGTCAATATCGTGAATGGTCAAAATAACGAATGGCTTAAATAGTGAATTCCGTAACGTAAATTATTTTCCGTAATTATTTTAAAATTCGCTATTTTAGCCATTCGCTATTTTGGTCACTTTGATTCCCATCCAATGACATTTATGGACTCGGAAACGCCGGTTACCTGAATCGAACACTGCTGAACACTGACAATTTCTGCTCTGTAGTATTTTTTCTCGGCGTGATACGGAGCGATGCACATGTCGCCGACCTTCCAGTCGCGATTCCTCGGTTTTTCCTTCAGATTCGGATACTCGCTCAGCAGAGTCTCCTCAATCGAGCGAAGGATCGTTTGACTCCGCTCGACGGAGTGAATATACACGACGCAATCGTGATCGATATAAGTCGGCTCGGCGATGAACTTATTTTCCGGAATTTCGTCGGCCGGTAGCCACGAGTCGACCGTTGCCTCGTCGTCGGAAACGAGAGTGCAATCGCTAGCTGCTGGCGAATTTTTCTCCAAATCATCGTCGCCCTCCGCGTCGTCATCGTCCCCGGGGAACATAAATTCCTCGTCTCGACGCTGGTGCTTCGCGTCCGAAATTTGTCTCATCAGTTCCACAGCGAGCGTGACTTTCTTCTCGTGGTGTCGCTTTATCGGCAACGCCAGTCCTTCGTCGACGAGCATCCGATTTATCGAGTTGACCTCGACGACCTTGGGCAACAAGGCACCCGGAAACTTCACCTGTTCGACCCACAGCTCGACGTACAGATCATCGTCGTCGGGAGATTCCTGCAAATTTATTATCATATATTTGTTCAATCATCAATAAAAACGTATCAAATAATAAAATAACCGTAAAAAAAAACACTAAAGAACGGGCTGAAGAAGTAATTTATACACTCAAAAAAAAATATATATATACATGTATAACACCTATAGCCAATACACAGAGAGAAATAAAAGATACTGGTAACTATTAATTAAAAAAAAAAGTTATCTGTACTAATTATTTATAATCAATGCAACAGTTAATAATGGTTATAGTAACAAAAAGTATATTGTTTTGAAAATTTTTGCAATAGATGCGACATACTATTCATAGAAAACATAATTATAAGCATAGTATACTTTGAGAAATTATTTAACAATTTTGAAATGGTCATTGAAATTACAATAATAAAGTTGCACTAACTATAAAAAAAAGCTAAGGTTGTATTTCATTATATGTTCACTGTTAAAGTAAGTAGGATATTATATTAAGAAAACTATAGAGTTAATTACAGTAACTACGAAGCAGTTAACTTAACCAATAAATCAGTTAAAACAACTATTCAAATTGTTGGATGGAATAAAAATCTACAGTTATGGCTTAATAGTTGCCTAAACTATATCGATTTCTCTCAGTGTAAAAATACGTTTACTACTTTACTACTACTGATAAAAAATCACCACTCACGACTTTGGATATATAAAACTTGGCGTTCTGATTCTCGTTGACGATTTCCTTGAATCTCTGGCACGAAGTTTTCGTCCAATCGGAGGATCCGCCGCAGGGAAGGATACTGGCGAGCTTGGCCTTGAAAACGTAGGTCCGAGACTTCCAGAATTTTCGTTTAAGCGACTGCAGATCGCTGAGAAGGACGTTGATGGTGTGGCCGAGATCGTAGAGAAAAACTTGGGCCTCTTTCGCCTCGATCGAGACGATCTTGCCGCGGCAGTAGAGACGATCGCTGGTCGAGTAAACGGCGCACGGAAGGTCCACCTGCCAGTTCGCCGAGCCTGCGACGTCTTCGTAATGATTGTAAAACGTTTGCATGTCCCTCATCATCTCCGCGTATTCCGCCTCCTGACTCGGATCCGCGAGGTAAATCGCATTCGGCGACGCCGCGCAAATGACCTTCACGCGAACGCGATACGGATCGACGCTCTCCGTCGTCATCTTCGTTTCCGCGCTGGACTTGATCGACAATTGGTTCGGCTGCTTTTGATTATTAGTCTTTTTGAGCGTTCGGATGTTGCGCACTTTTCCCGATTGATCTCGCGAGTTCGATTGGCTGCTCGATATCGTCGCCATTCCGGATGACCTGGAAAATTTTATTATTATTATTTATTTACGGATTTTTCCTTTATAGCCTTTATGTATTATTATAGTTACACTATGTGATTCGAAATAAAATTAATAAATAAAAAATACACACCTGGTTCCAGTGCTAACGGCGTAATTGCCGTTCACCAAAACAGCCGCGAAATTCGTCTGACCGTTCAAGTACAGAGCGACGCTGTAGCTTATTTGGCTACCGTTGCTTTTCTTGAAGGCGATTATTCGAGCTTCTCTATCCTGGATGGATCGTCTCGTGAATTCGATTGCAGATTCGCTCCACTCGTCTCCGCAGGGCTTTATGTCTGCCAAGGAAACCCTGATCGCCTGAAAAAAAATGTACAAGTGTTAATCGACCTCTTGGGTCGAAGTAAAAAATAAAATAATAATGTTTAAACCTGTCCAGCAAAGATCATATGGTTCTCCCTCAGCTTGCGAATTTTCTCGTAATGCGTCGTCAATTTCGCGCCGAAGTCGACGAGGAAAAGTTCGACCGTCTGCGGAGCTGGAATCCCGGAGACAACGGCGCGGCACCAGACGCCTTTGGACTTCTGGACGGCGCACGGCATTCCTGCGACAAAATTTATTTGTCACTTGCGTCGATCATTGCCTGAGATTGTGGTGAAAAAAAAATCTTACCGATCTCAGGAACGTCGTGAATCATCAGCCTCTGTTTCTTCGAATTCGCGTTGTAGGTGTTTCCCATTTCAGCCATCAGCTGCATCAGATGCGCGAGATTATCTCCAGACTGAAAGACAAAAACATATTTCGTTCCAGTTATTTATTTTTCATTTTATTTATTCATTTTCGTTCTATTTTTCCACGTCGAACGGGACGCGAGGTGCAAAATGAAAAATACCTTCTGCACGAATATACAATGCGGCGACTCGACGTAGGAGCAATTGACGGCGTGGTAAGTGTCGAGGGCCAAATTCTCGCGGAAGAATCCTCGCACGGCCTGAGGAATCGTGCGCTAAAAAAAAATCAATACAAATGTTAGCGAACCGCGAATCGTTCATATTTTTTATTATATGAATTCTTAGAATTCATATAATAAAAAATACATGAATTATTATATTATATGAATTCTTAGAATTCGTATAATAAAAAAAAAATAATTCTTATTCATATAATAAAAAAATATAATAAAAAATAATATAATTCTTAGAATTCATATCATGACGATAAATCGTTATAATAACATTTTATACCCACGATCTTTTAGATCCATTAAAATATTTAAAAAAATATATTTTCCTTGCATTCCAATGATGAAAACTTCAACATTCATAATATAGAGAATTAAGAAAATAAAAAAACAAAAATTACCAGCAGCTTCTGCGAGGTGACTAATTTCCCGAGTCCCGAAAAGATGAGCTTGTCGCGGATGGAAATTTGCTTGCCCTCGCCGTCCCTCGTCGACGTCAGACAGAGGTCCACGAGTAGCGTATCGTTGTTCGCGCCGAGTGTGTACATCGTCACGTTGGCTGAACGACCGTCCGGCCTGCAATCGAACAACATTAAATACAACATTGTCCATGATTTTTTTTTTCGCGTGTCAGACGCTGACGAAGGAACTCACTTTTTGAAGAATTCCGTCATTTTTCGTTTCACGTCCTTTCCCCAGACGCCGTTCGCCGGGACGATATCGTCGATGGCGCAGTGGAAGACGTACGACGGAGTCGCCGTCAGGTGGTCCGGCAAACAGCGGAGACGCGACCTGACCACTCCCGACTCAGTTTTCCCGTAGTCCATGTGAAAGATCTCGTAAGTGTCCGGATTCCCGTGACTCGTGTTTATCGCCTTCACGCGGCCGCGGAACCACCTTCCGCCGGTGTGTTTCACGGCGTAGATATTATCTGCAGTGACGATTTTTTTTTGTAATTTATGAAAATAAAGGAAAAAGGATTGAAATTATTTCTCGGTGTTTCGCTCACTCTGCTTGACAGTCTGAGGCGCTCGGCCTTTTAAATCCGCGTAATGCGTGACCTCGATCTCCAATCGCACGATTTCTTGCTTCTGGGCGGTAAGTCGAACGTAAAAATCCGCCGGGCTCTCGATGTGAGCGACTTGGACCATATTGCAGCCATCTGCAAAGGACAAAAATGGCGATTAAATGATGCCGGGAGTTTGCATCGTTGAAATGCAACGAAAAAGAAAAAAAAAAAAGTATCCTAAAGATTCTAAAAAGTTATTATAATGATCCAATACTTATAATAATTTATTACACCGATAATATATAATAATTTGTTACAGTACGATCCTTCGGATTCATTAGAATCATTTTTTTTTCTTAATTTGATGAGATTAACGTCTATCGATTTTTTTTAACTTATTGGTTTAAATAAAAAATAAATCGAATTTACTTTTAAACACTGCTTGCCCATCGGAGCGACGTGAGGAAGACAACGACTGACACGACGAAGTAGTCGCTACAAGCGAAGCTTCCGAGGAAAACGTTTTGTCCAACGTCGCTGAAGAACGATTAGCGTTACTGGGAAGTTCATCTACGGAGATCGGCTCGATTTTATAATCCGTCGGCAGTTCGTCCCTTCTGCGCAGGTCATACGCCTCGGTTCTCGGGATACTCAGTTGGCAGTGATGCGCCAGCCTCTCGATGATCGAAGCCTCGCGTGTGAACCTGCGAAAAAAAATTCCAAGCTTAAAAAAAAATGCCACCTGAATCAAATTCTCTCAGAACAAGACTTACATTATTTTCGCGTCACTAATGCCAGCATTTTCGACCAAATGGCAGGGCAGATCCATCAGCTCCTCGAATCTCTCAATCACGGTCTTCAGACTCACTCGGTCGCGAATTTCATTCACCGATGCAGCCATCTGGAAAAAAAGTGTGAATTTATCATCAATTGTTTTACAGTAAAAAAAAACACTCATCGATGATTCATAATGATTCGCAATCGTAATGCGAAACCCCTTCGAGCAATCGACGGTTTATATTATTAAACAGGAATGCGATAAGAATAAAAAAATATTCGCCGGTTAATGCCACAATTTTTTATCATAGAAATAATTTTTATAATAATAATAGGGAGGAATTTCTTACCAAGAGGCCGGACTGCACTTGTTCCTCCTGAAACCTCAGACGCTGCTGAATGTCGTATAAATTTCTCGTGACGTCGTCGCGCTGCTCGTACAATTGTTTGATAAGTTCACTCTCGATATTCTGCAGCACGCCGTGAAGGTGAACAAAGTGTTGATTGATGGCTGCTTCGATGGTCTCGCTATTTTGCAGCTCCGCAGGGAATATCAGAGTCTTCTGCAGTTTCTGTAACACAAAAATTGGAATTCTTATTTCTTTTTACGTTCTATATATTTTATTTCATGTTCAATTTTATATATTTTATTTTAGATTTTATTTTATATTTCACATCATTTCATATATTGCACATATTCCATTTCATTTTATATTTCACATCATTTTATGTTGCATATTCAATTTCATTTTACGATTCAAGTCATATTTAATTTAATTATTCGTCGTTAATTATAGAAATGTAAAAACTGCGATCCATTCGCAAAATAAAATTCCCAGCAAAAAAATCGCTACGTCTCGATTCAAGTCATATTTAATCAAATATTTCGTCGTTAATTAAAAAAATGTAAAAACTGCGATCCATTCGCAAAATAAAATTCCGCAAAAAAATCGCTGCGTCTGAATGACCTTCACCTAGTGTCTCATATGAAGGCTATCGCGAATCCCGCAATTCGCGATGCAAAATTCCACCGTCCATCGCATTTCTCTCTCAGCGATACAGAACTGTCGATCTTGACCAGCAGAACCGCGCGATCGGTATCAGCTGACAATAGTCAAGTAAGCAAGCTCGCTGAAGCAGCATTGCTCGCTCCATTCACTCGTTGTGGTTTACGAGCCGTGGAAGAGGCGGCCGATTCTCATTGCGGCGAGAAAACTCGGAGGTGAGAGGCCGCGGGGCTCGTGCGAGGCAAACGAGGACACAGCTTCAACGCTCGGCAGCCTCATCCTTCGGTGCCTCTCTGAGGGACGCCCGGACGGCCTCAGACGAGGGACGACGAGTGGGACACCGTCGAGAGTCGTCTTGAGCGGAGGAGAGGGGACCAGGAGAGGAAAGAGAGCCTCGTCGTCGCAGTCGACGCGTATTGCGGCATCGGCCGAAGAGTCCAAAAGACAGAGCCGAGCTCCGACAGCGGCGAAGGCAGCAGATTGGAATGGCAGGGAGAAACCCATGCAACAAGCGGCGACGGCGTCGGCGGCGGCAAAAGACTGGAGGAGGACTCAGTGCCGATCGGTACGGACGGTCTATGCTCAGTCTTTCTCGTTCCAACGAGCCGCGTTCACCGCGTTCAGTGTCGGAGTCTTCGGACTCGTCGACGCCATTCTCGCTTTTTAATTAAAACACTGAGAAAAAAAATACCTGAAATTTAATGTACATATACTGAAATGTTTTATTCATAAACTGTTATACTAAATTTACTATACAAATTCAAATTTATTTTTGGTACTGTAATTTTTATAATTTGTTTTAATAGAACTATAAAAGTATTTTTATTTTTTAAATTTACTCTAATTTCATTGCAAAGGTACCTTTATTTAATATCAAGATTGTACATTAAATTTAATTGACTAGTTTATGGATTAAAACTTCCAGTCTTTTCTGACAGTGAATCTAATAAACAAATAATAATAATTAGTTCCGCGAACCAAAAATGGTGCTGATAAAAGAGGTGCTCGGGAGATAAGTTTGATAAGACGAACCTGTGGAAAATAATTTCCCGGTGTGTGAATTGTAATAGATGAAAAGTTGACGGGATAATTGAGTGAAAAAAAAATAGGTGTCGACTGAGAAGGGAGGGAAGAAAAAAGGCGTCGAGATGCGAGCGGAACTGTTGCGCTCGTTGCTTTTGATTGCCAGCGCGGAAATTCTGCTGCCGGTTGCCGGTAAGTAAACAAACAGGGGGAGGGGGGGAGTGGACACGTGACTCGGTGTGTTGGTCGGTAAGGTAGAGAGACGTGGACGTCGGCGCGGCGCTGCAGTCGCGGTCGGTAAGGCAGAGGCGGATTAATGCTAAAAATCATCGTCGAAAATCAGATTCGACTCTGATTGTGATGCTGAAGTTTGCATCGTTGGAATGCAACGAAAATAGAAAAAAAAAAAAAAAAATTATTCCAATGATTCAGAAATTAATCTAACGATTCTAAAAAGTTACTACAACGATTAATGGTTACTATAACTTTTTGTACCCAATAAAATCTTTTGGGTTCGTTATAATAATTTTTTTTTTATTCTCGTTGACTTCCAACGATGCAAATTTCAACATCATCTCTCGAATCGAATCAGCCTCGATTCGAATCGAATGCCTCTGAAACCATATGTAAAGGACCTTCAAACCTCCCAAATCCAAAATTCGCTCCCACGTCCCATTCCTTATCTCCCCAAATCGTCCAAAGCTCACTACCTTCGATCCAAATCAGATTCGACTCTACATAATCCGGTTCCTCTCCCTCATCCTCCTCCCGGAAGTCTCTTTACCCAGAATTCCCGCAGACAACGGCCCCAGAAACGCTTCAACTCGTCGTCGACGCCGTAAGAACATCGCAAGCGATTCGCGCGGCGGCGTTTGGCAAAAGCGGTATCAGACATCGGAGAGCCGGTTATAATCCCGTTTATCCATGGTAAATTAGCCGCGGAACCCTCCACCTCCTCCTCAAGGCTCCACCTCTTCCTCCCCGAGACGCTTCTCTCTCTCCGAGCCGTCTTTGGAGGTGATCGCAGCTTCGGGGGAAGGCGAAGAGAGCTCTCTGATAGGCAACATCAGGGGTAGGGTAAATGTGGGCGGCGAGGGGTGGTGTTAATTACGGCTGAGGCCAAAGGTCGAGACTCAGTCAAAGGGGGCTCTCATTCCCATCTCTCTCTTCGGTTCTCCTCCTCCATCTTTCTCTCTCTTTGGCTCTCCTCCTCCATCTTTCTCTCTCTTTGGCTCTCCTCCTCCATCTTTCTCTCTCTCCTCCTCCCCTCTCTCTTCCATCTCGTTTCCAGGGTTGTTTCCCATCCGCCTCCACCTCCTGATGCTTATCACGCCAGAAGAGCACCCCCATCGCGCATAGGCGCTGAGGTACAGCCGTTATCATAATCGCGAGGCCGATATAAGAAGACGGAAGAAGAAAGTGTATAAAGAGGAGGGGTTTATGCGGCGATGGGGTTTGGGTTAAGGGGGTAGGTTGGGGTTGCTTCGAACGGAGATGATCCACAGCCGCTGCCAGGATTCTCACAGGATTCTCCATCCTGCAACCGGATATAATCCCCTCCTCTCGTCGTTGGCGCCTCTGTCTCTGTGTCTTTGCCTCTTTATCCGAGGCAGACGAAGTGGAGGCGCCTGGCACACGTTTCAAGCGTCGAGGGTGGTTATATACACACAGATCATTGGATCTCTCTCACTCTGTACACATTGGATGCTCTGTACGAGGAGTGTAGTTGGCGTGGGCACCGTTGTAGTGGGATATATGCGCTCTTTGCTGCTGCTGCTGCTGCTGCTGCTGCTGCTGCTGCTGCTGCTGTTGCTGTTGGTACTGCTGCTTACGGCATAGGAATCTGCAGCGGCTGGATCATCGCGCTCTACGGATCTTTGATCCTCTCAGCTGCCGGAGAATCCCTTCGGCGCTTCGAGTTAATTGAATACCACACCGGGTCTGCTTGCCGCTGACGCTGTTACTGTCGGCGATGCTGCGAACGGCAACGATATCGTTGCACCGGCGAATCACAGCGCGGATCCTCCTATCCGGGTGCTCCGTGATTTATCGCGCGTGTCTATCTTCACGTCTAGTTTCGGCTTTCATTGCAGCTGCGCTGCCTTGGTTCTGCCATTGGTTCAGGTCCTCTTTGTGGACTTGGATCGAGTTGAAAAAAATGTTCGATTTTACGAAGTTATAGAATAGTATCCGATGGAAAATTTGTAGGTGATTATAAAAATGAGGGTTGTTTGCCCGAAAAAATAAAAAAAATTTAGGAGAAAAACGCGAGAAATGATTTTTCACTTTTTTCGAATTTTGGTACTTTACTAAAATCGATGTAACTTTTTGTTGGATGAATGAAATCTGGATTTTCTTATTGCATTCGAAAGATAACTCTTCAAGGAAGAGAATGCAGCAAGGCGGAACGCGATATCTCGATTTTTCAATTTTTTGCAGAATTTTAAAGTAGACCCTCAAAAACCCCACATTTTTTAGATCCTTCCACGTTGCATTTTTTATTTTATTATTTTTTCAATTTTATTTCTTGTCCTAACGACCCAACCCCATTCTTATTTTCACATCCACCATCGCGATTCATCAGAGGTCAGAGAGGGGTCTCCCAGCTGCCCCCTCCCCCAACTTTTCCTTTGCCAGTCCTTGATCGAATCGTTACTATCTCTCTCTCCGCTGTTTTAGGAATCGCACCCTTCGGCGTTCGAGCTAATTGAATCTGCGGGCGGAGATAGAGTGAGTCGTGGCTGCTGCCTCGGAGGGAGAAAGAGAAGACGATAAAACCAGGTTCTCCACAAAGAGAGACAGAGACAGTAGAGAAAGAGACAGAGACAGTAGAGAAAGAGAGTCGGGGAGAGAGGACTCGAGCTTGTAGCGTTATACACGCGCGAAGCGCAACGATGCTTGTACATCGGCCGCTTTACGGGTTCATCCGCCAAGTGCAGCGGCCGTAAATGCAACGCGATATCTGCATTCGTTTAGCTTGGGGCCATTTCTGCATGCGCGTATGTGTATAAATCCCCCCCCTCTGACCCCACTATGGGGGGTTGCCCCCACTGCGGGGGGGTTGCCCCTTCCCCCATTGCCCCCGCAGGGAGGGGTCGCCCCCTGGTCGTGGGGCAATGGGAGGAGGAGGAGGAGGAGGCGATGCAGGAGAGGAGAGGGGAGGGGGGTTGGAAAGAGGGATAGAGAGATGGCAAAAGAGGCTGTCGAGTGGTGGAAGGGTGCGGACAAAATGGGCAAACACCTGCAAACACGGCTCGCGCCCCGTGGAAACGGCGGAGGTCTCGTTATAAACGCGCAAACGCCACTATGGAGTGGCACCGGAGCATTGGCCATACACCAGGGAGGAGGGGGAGGGGAGGGGGGAGGGGGGAAGCTGCACCACCGGCGGCTGCAGCAGCAGCAGCAGCAGCAGCAACGTCGACGGGTTTGCGTAGCGCATGTTTCGCGGTGATGCTCGGTCGTCCCTCGAAGCGCGAAGTATATCTCTCGTGTACACAACGAAAATCGCTCGGCTCTTTTCAACGGCGCGAACTATGAAATCGTTGGGTGAAACAGAATGGTTGCTGGGGAGGGGAGAGAGGGAAAAAAGGATGAGAAAAAAAAATTCTGCCAAGTGAATAATGAAAATTGAACGAATGACGCTTCGACGTCGCTGGCTATTTTTTTTTTAGCTGCGGCGGAGGTTTAAATATAGTCAATACGATTTTGGCGTTAATTGAACTGCTTTTTTTATCGACGTTAGAAGCATTTGGAAAAACTTGAAGATAATGTTCCGTTGTTGTGTTTAAATTTTTTTTTTTTTTTTTTTTTTTTGGAGAAAATTTGTAAGAGTGACCCAAAAGACGTATTTCCAGCGGCGTGAAATATGAAATCGAGAGGAAGAGAAAGAGAAAGGATGAGAAAAAAAAAATCAGCCGGCCGAATAATGAAAATTGAACGAATGACGCCTCGAGGCTGTTTTTTTTTGTAGCTGCGGCGGAGGTTAAAATCAGTTAAATCGTTGAGAGAAGACTGAATGGATTTTAGCTCTCCCCTTTCACCCTCCCCCTCCTCCCTTGGCTCATTTACAATCCGCTTCTTCAGCCTCGGAGATCCTGAAGAAATGAGTCTATCCATGTTTTTCTGATGAAGTTACACAAGGTGGACGGGGAGAGGGGCGGGGAGGAGTGGGGAGCAGGAGGAGGAAGAAAGAGTCGGCGCATAATTTCATCGAACTGGAGCGAGGCCGAAGATCACACGATCCTTGGAAAAGAATTATTCAGCGATTACGATGAGTCTCGTCCGCTTGTCGAGGATCTTTGGAGGTTGGATTGAGCATTGACGATCCTGGAATTTATTCAGACTCGCAGGACGAGATAACGACTCGTAAAATATCCTTTCATTCGATTAAAAATCTTTTCGCAGTTCGGAGAAAAAAAAATTTACAAATTTTTTCCACTTGTTCGTTGTCGCCGGACGAGTGAATAAAAATGCGACAATAAATGTTGTCGTAGGTCGTTGATTCATATCAATGATTTTTTGATGCGTAAAAAAAAACTACAACTATCAACCTGTCATAAAAAATAACAGATATTGACATAGCTTCTGCCCCCTTTTTTTTTTCTCCACCCAAAAGGAAAGTCGAACACGAGTTCTCGATTTATTTATTTTCGCTGTTGTTTCGGTGTTGTTTCCGCGTTTTTGCGGTCGATGCTTCCTCCCTCTCCCAATGACAAAATGGGAATTCGTCTAAATCGAGCAGATTTTTTTTTTTTTTCCATGAGGCATTAGGGGGGTTCCCCTCCCCCGCTGAAAAATCCCCCACCGAGCGGACTCCTCTTTTCGTCACGATTAATTTACCGTTGCGATAAAATCTCGTTATTGGAAAATAACGGAAACGCATCGGGCAAGCCGGCGCTTCACTCGCTCGCGCGTTGAGCTTTCGGCAGCGCGCACGAAATCTGTGAACCAGCGCGAACGAGTACGCAGAGTGGAGTTGAGTGGCGTGGAGAATCCGAGCCGATCGGCACAGAGGAAAATTCCCCCGCGGTGAGAGGGTCGAAACATGGGTCAAAATATATATCCACGTGTGTACATATATATATTTCTTTTTTTTTTTTCAAGCGAACGAAGAGAGAAAATATGAACCACGTTTGTACAACGCTCGGACAAGTCATCTCTGACACTTTTCGCCCGCAAATTGTGACGCAGAGCGCACGCAGCATTTTTCGGGGGGAGAGGTTGAAGCGCGTCGAACGTAGCGGATTGGTCGAAAAAAAAAAAAAATGTTTCTAACGTTTATCGATAGCGACGACGACTCAACGATTCTCGTCGATGGCTCATATTTTTTGGGTCTCGTGACGAATAAAAAAAATTTCAGGAAAAACCGCTTCAAGTTTGCCCAAATACGTCGATTAAAAAAAAGATCAATTGATGACGAATGGTTTGAATTTTCGTCTGACGCAGATTTTTCAAATTTTCGTTTCGTTTCTCCGATCAAAGTGGTCTCGTCGATGGCTCATATTTTTTGGGTCACGTGACGAATAAAAAAAAATTTGAGGAAAAACCACTTCAATTTTGCCCAAATGCGTTTAACGTCGATTAAAAAAAAATCAATCGATGACGAAGCTTGATTTATTTTTTTTTTTTAATTTTAGTTTGACGCAGATTTAAAAAATTTTCGTTTCGTTTCTCCGCATCAAAGTAGTCACGTAATTCGCCCGCCGAGTTTCTCTGCCCGTGTCCCGACCAGAATCGAATCAATCGCCGGGTCGCATGGAAACGTTTGGCTCGAGGGCATCGCAACGAAACGGATTGTTAATCATACCCGAAGAAAAAAAAAACACGCGGTATTGTTTTTCGTTGCGGGAATTATTATCATTTCCGTCCACTGTGGATAACGAGAAAGAAGATACGTCCGCCGGTGACAAAACGCTGGACGTCCATTTTTTTTTTTTAAAGGAGCCCTCGGACAATTTTTTTTTTTTTTTTACAAAGCCGCGAGCCACATGAAACACAGAAAACGAGAGGAAAGAGCGAAGAGCAAACAAACAGAGGGGAAGGAAAACCGTAGACGAGGAATTTTTCTGCTCTCCACTCGATCTCAATTTTCTCTCCCTCATAACTCCCTCCCCTCCCCCCTTCAGCCTCAACCTGAGCATCAACCCTCCCCTCTCTCCTCGTCAGATATGGAATATTAGTTCAAACTCGCCTCATTGTTCGCTCGTGGAAAAATGCGCGAGGAAAAATGTATATCACATCCGGCGAGTGGAAAATGACGTTGGAACGCCGGATAATCGATGGTGATCGAGCCTCCCTCACTTCGAGGACAACCCCACGTTTTTTCACCCTCTCCACCTTTGCCCCCTCCCCTCCAGTCTCCTATTTTCCTTGGGGGACGCGAAAACCCCGCAGGAATCGCTGCGACTCCGCTCTGTGACCTCGTCCTCCCCCCCTTCCCCCTCCCCCGCTATTTGTTGTCAGTCTGAGCATTCGACCAATGGCAGAGGAGGAGGAAGTTGGATGGAAAAGCGGGAGAAAAACAGAATTGTAGCTGAACGAACGCAGCCTGCGAGGATTTTTCAGCGCATTTAATGGAAGCGAACTCTCGATGCTTATCAGTAATATCTGTGATTAATTCGTGCACTGAGAAAAATCTATGGGATAGCAATGCGAAATATAGCGAATTTTCCTAGACAAATTGGCTAAAAAAATTAAAATAGGTAATTAAAATTAAAGTTAAAATGGTAATTAAAATGGGTTGCATTAATATTAATTATCGTCGTAAGAATTATAAAAATATTTTTATCCTCTCAGGAAACTATTTAGTATGGCAAAATCTACCACACGTTTTCCTGAGTGTGAACCTCAGAAAAACCTTTCACAACCTTTCACAGATCGACAAATTTCTGTGAATAAAAAAAATAAGCTATTTAAAAAAAACTTTAAAAAAATTGAAAAACGATTTTCTCTGATGTCCTCCAGTGTTTTTTCATCGTTACGTCGTCACATGGCGCCGCCCGTGAGGCATTCCACGCGCCACGGCCGCGTATGGACATCGCGCGTGCGACTAGAGAGTTCACTACACCGCTCGCAAGTTTCGTAGCCGTTAAACCTGACGTACGACGAATGCCTTCGCGCACATCGCTGGAAATGAACGAGTGACAGGAATTATTTATATCCAGAAGCGTCGTTCGACGCGTCCACACTTTTTATTTTTTTTTTGCCACATGAAATTTGCAACACGTTATTTTATTTCACCGTGCCGCATTAAAAATCAAAAACCAATCAATGTAAACAGAGCTGCGCGTGTGAAATAAGAAAAGAGTCAGCAATCGGATGGATGGAGAGTTACACTTTTATTTTTTTTTGCCTCATAAAATTTGCAACACGTTATTTTATTTCACCGAGCCGCATTAAAAATCAAAAACCAATCAATGTAAAAAGTGCCGCACGTGTGAAATAAGAAAAGAGGCAGGAATCGGGGTCACACTGTACTATTGAGGAACTCGGTGCCGCGCGCATGACAATAATACGACAAACCCCGGATGGTGCAATCGTCGAGGCGTGGATGGAGAGTTATGAATTCGGTATCTCGCGCGCAGCAGCAGCAGCGCTACGATGACGATGACGTGCCACGAGGCGGACGGAAAGTCTCGTGGCGCTCTCGACGGACTAATGGTGGGCGCGGGAAATTCTCCGCGCCGTTATAGAATTAACGTTGCTCTGCGCTATAGTTACGCGCGGTTATGGCACACGAGTGTGCAATGCATTACCGAACCTGCCTTATGTGGCGCGCCAGGTTGTCCGTTGTTATTGTCAGTGGTTTGGCGTTTTTTATTGCATTTTTTTTCACGTTGCCTTTGCTACGTTGCTGATGACATCGGAAGCCTACATTTCCGACCTCAGCACAGACTTGTGACATTTTATTTTTTTCACGCAGAACCGCAATAGCTGAAGACGATTTTTTTTGCCTGCTGATGACCTCAGAACCCTACTGACTGACCTTATTACAAACTTGCGACTTTTTTTTTATTTATTTTTTTTTATCACTTCAGGCGTTTCGCAAAATAGTCGAAGGCGACATCGGAAGCCTTTTTTTGCCTGCTGATGACCTCAGAACCCTACTGACCGACCTTATTACAGGCTCGCGACTTTTTAATTTTTTTTTAAATTTGTTTTTTTAATCACATCAGACGTTTCGCAAAATCGAAGACGACGATGAAGAGAAACGGTTCCGAAGGCTAAAGTCGAGCGGCTGCGGTGAAAAGGAGTGAGGAGGAGGGTCGGGAGGGGGTGGTACCTCCCAGGAGAGTTTCCAAAACGCATTATCGAACTAAGCAACGTCCCCAAGTTTTCCCCACGTCGTTGCTCGTCGTTCCGAGGAATAACTCCGCGTAGCTTTTAAGCCTGAGTCGTATTTCGGGGACACTGAAAACCCCTCCTCCATTGCTGCCGTCGCTTGTGCATCATCGCCACGTTGGGAAAACGCGGGGAGCCCCAGAAATTTGCCATGACGTTCGGTCGACGGCAGCGGCGGCGACGACGGCGTTCCAGACCGGAAGTTTGCGGGAGACTTGCGACCGCGAAGAGTGAGGAGCCGCCTCTTGGCGGAGTCTCTCGGGGGACGACGACGACGCTCGTCGTCGTCGCCGTCGTCGTCGTCGGTACCCGGGGACGGAAACCAAGAACAAACCCGGGGCTCTTGTCACAGCCTGGAAGTTGGTCTCCCTGCTTCTGCTCCTTCTGCTTTTGCTGCTGCTGCAACACGCTGCCACCTTCCACCTTCGGCACGCGCGATACAGAATAGAATTCGCCTCGGTCTTATCCCGCACGCCCGCGACAGTTAATTGCGTTTACCAACGTCGCTGAGGGGCCGGGCGATAGGTAACCCAGTAGCGGCACCAAACTACGACTACGCGTTGCCCCCCTCCCTACCCCCTCTCTCATTCTTCCTGCCTGTTTCTCGCCATACTTGACGCTCGTCCCGTTCATAGGTTGCGTGGTGAGAACTGGAGAAGTGGTTTCCGGGGTCGTTTCGTCCTTGTTTCTCGAAGTCGTCGTCGTCGTCGGCGTTGTCGGCGTTGTCGGCGTTGCTTATAAGGAGCCTCGGCACCCCTGAACGTGCCAGGAGGTGAGGGAGGAGGAGAGAGAGGGAAAAGGGGAGAGAGTGAGAGGACCAAGAGCGGAGGATAGAATTAGGGGGTGGGAGGGGGGCAATGGGGGCAGAAGGGGATCACATGGGAAGGGGAGAAAAGATGAGAGAGTGAGAGGACCAGGAGCGGAGGATAGAATTAGGGGGGTGGGAGGGGGCAATGGGGGCAGAAGGGGATCATATGGGGAGGAGGGAGGGGGAGCAAAGGTGTGAGAGAGAGGACCAGGAGCGGAGGATAGAATTAGGGGGGTGGGAGGGGGGAAATGGAGGCAGAAGGGGATCACATGGGGAGGAGGGGGGGGGGGGGAGGGCAATGGGCGTAGAAGGGGATCACATGGGGAGGGGGAGGGGGAGAAAAGGTGAGAGAGAGGACCAGGAGCGAAGCACAGAATTAGGGGGATGGGAGGGGGGCAATGGGGGGCAGAAGGGGATCAGAGTTGGGTGCCGCAGCTAACGCCGAACCACTCCCGGCAAGTTGCGAGGGCTTCGAGAGTACCGAGGCGGTTTCGCACCACGTCTCACACATTTTCTATTTCATCCGTCGCCGAGAAAGTTTGTTTCCCCCGCTCGACGGTTTTGGAGCCTGGCTTGTTCCTATTTCGCGACGCGAGCGCCTTTGTACAACGCTGAGCCTCTTCGACGGAGGTGAGGAGGTAAATTCTCTCATCGCGCACGCGTTGCTTTCATTCAATTTTAGAATTGTTAGAATAATAAAAAAAAAAAAATGTTTCGTTCCAATCGTGACTCGAAGATTCGGCAGATTTCTTTTAGGATGGGAGGTCAAATTGTAGGCTGACTGAAATCTCCATAAATGACCAAAATGTCGAAACGGAAATTAAATTTGCATCATAGAATCTTAATAATGGTTCCCCCTCAACGTGTGAAAATCCTCGGACCTAGATCTTCAAGTATAATGCGACTCTCTCGCGTTGCCCGAAAATGGTAAACGCGAAGTAAAACGCCAAATAAATTCGTCAATGTTGCTGCACTTTTGCGCAGTGGCTCGAACAATGGACAATGGAAGAGCCGCCGGAGACGTCGGAGTTTTCCAACAGGATTCCACCTCATCGAGTGTGTAACACTTAAAAAAAAAAACATTGTTTACCGGAAAATTTAATTAAAAAAATTCGTGTACGAAAAAAAAGGACCGCGAATGTTTGTCCGTCATCGACGGCTGTTTGCCGTCGTCGCTGACACATTCGGCCGGTCGTTTAATGGCCGCGCACGCGGAACCGCATTTTTTTTTTTTTTTTTATAAACCAATTTATATCTATACACAACCGGGGCCTTTTTCAGCGACTCGTCAATTAGTCATCGCGAGTAAACCTCGCGCGGGCCGTCGGGGTTTGATCAACATAATTGAACCCCGCGACCAATCAATTACCGGTGTTTGCGCAACCGATACCGGTTTCCCGGCTGGCGCTGCGCGAATTCAACGGCGAGCTGCCGCCGTGTAAATCGCGACGGGCCCATCGACACCGTCGGCTCTGCTGACTCAGACCAAGACGAGTGACAACGATGCGAGCGAAACGCGGGACCCTTAAGAGTTCTACGATGTTTAGCACAAATGGTGCAATTCTCGAGACTAAATAAAAATAAAAAAAATAAAAAATAAAAATCATGAGGTAATCAAAGTATCTTTATTTTTTAAACGTCAGAAAATTTTCTAAAGTTTTGGATCCAAAAGTAGATAATAAACGAAAGATAAAAAATTAATAATATTAATAATAATAATAATAATAATAAAAATGAGAGAGGAATCCCCGTAAAAATATTCGTAAAACACGTATTTTTTTACGGCACATATTTTATAAAAATAAAAAAAAATAATATAAAAAATAAAAGTCATGAGGTAATCAAGGATCTTTATTTTTTTTTAACGTCGGAAAAATTTCTCAAGTTTTGAACCTAAAAATACACAATAAAAGAAACCAATAAAGCAGATAAAAATAATAATGAATATAAAATAATAATGATAATAATAAAAATGAAAGAGGATTCCCCATAAAAATATCCGGAAAACACGTATTTTTTCCGGCGTTTACTCTCAGACACCCCTCTCAACCAACTCTTACCTCTCTGGCCACGAATTTTATATCCGCACGCGACCTCCTCTCCTTGGCCCAGGTAAAAATGCCTCGACTCGACGATTATCGTCTCGATCGCACGTGACCGGGACCTGCGACACGTTTCTGGCCAAACTCCGTTGGCTTCCTCGGAGCCCTAAGCGACTTAACCTCCCCTCCCTCCCCCCATTCCCCTCCATCCGCTCGACGGTGGTTTTCGTGCGCGCCTCACGAATTTTTCGTCCAATTTGCCGGCAGCGTAATCAAATAATCTCTGTCTTCTCCAACGTCGACTGCACGTGCATTATATTCGAAAGTCTCGTCCGTATTGTCCCTCAAGACTCGGAGGAAGTCAATCTGCCATATTTTTTTTTTATTCTTTTTTTTCTCTTATGCAGCATTTATTCGTCGTTCAGCAGAAAGAATAATTCTGTCGAGGTTTGAATAACGCGAATAGTCTGGGCATGAGATAATAATATCTGCGCGCAGAGGCCAAGACGGTGAGATGGATATTAGTCATTCGCGAGAGAGCACCGAGCGTATAATGATAATCTTTTATTGCTCCGGAGCGGAATCGCGTTCGCCCCCCGTCGTAGTCGTCCGGTGGTGTTCCTGTCTCGGTGCGTTCAAGGCGAGATTAATAACCGCGCTCGCTCGGCTCTAGCGCAGCGCAACCAACACCGGTCCAGCTATCTCCGAGATCTCGACTAAGCATCGCGTAGACAGTGTCGCTCGACACTGCTGAGCGAGCGAGGCGACTACAGTGGAACCTCGATTGCGAGGGACAGTGATTATTATTATTATTCCGGGAATGGGTCCCGGAAATCGAATTTCGACTGTAGACGGATTTGACTCTACACTGTTAAAAATGTCCCTGAATTTAGGTTACTGAAATTTTTATTCAATTTATAGATTTAGTTTCTTATCGTATTAAATTTCCAAATTTTCATAGGATTCGGTAGAAAGTACTGTAATTTTGCAAAATAATAACTTAAAAATTTAAAAAATTCAGGGAGATTTTTGCTGTTAAAAATGTTCCTGAATTTACGTCACTGAAAATTGTATCCATCAGCTGATAAATTTAATACACGTGTATGGTAACATTTTATAATTTTTAGATTCAGTTTCGTATCGTTTATAGTAAATTTCCAAATTTTCATAGGATTCGGTAAAAAGTACTGTAATTTTTCATTCCATTTATGTGTCATATTTAATATACCAGTTTATGTAAATAGGCTTCTTTTACCAATAATGGAAGGTTATGCGAAATATTTTTAACAGTGTAAATCGGCAATCGGAGTTCCACTGTATAGGCTTCCTGATAATCGAGGTTTCACTGTAGACGTCGAAAAACATCTCAGGACCCAAGTCAACAGTCGTTTGGGAAGTGACGGAACGAGTCGACCAGTCGAATACCAATTTCGAATGATCGGAGTCTCGATAAAGAGTTACGATCGAATCGGTTCGCACGCCGAAGCCGATTGCGTAACGCGAATTCCAAGCGACCGTGACCCGGCTGAGTGTTTGACGCTGCGGACGAGGCGCGAAATAATCGTGTCATTGCTCACTGAATCCGTCAACGATTTCCCCCAATCGGGGTTACACTGTACCTGTAACATAAGCCGCGAAGCGAATTGTTTCGCATCGCCGATCTCCCATCGAGGAATATCAATCGGTTCGGCGCAATAATTTACAATCGGTTGTTCGTCGATATTCCGACGCCGATTTCCCAACACGAAATACACACGCGACCGTGACTCGGTGCGTCATAGACACGTTTCTCGCGCGCTCGGATTTTCCCTGCGCACCTCCCCTCCGTCTTTATATTCGACTCCGTGCGCTTTGGAGGATAATTGCGCAACGTAAATCCACTCTAATAACGACGACGAGAGTCGAGTACTGCGAGGGAACCGAACTGCGGGTGAAGCGGCCGGCGATGGAGCGAAAGGGGGAACCGGAAAGATTGCGTTCGATAAATAATGGAACGACCGCGTGTACGCGACCCGAGCGAAATGACAAAGCGAAACTGATGAAGGGGGGAGTCACAGTCACTTCTGGTTTCTGGTTTTAGACGAATCGTTTTATTTTAGGGGACTAGGATTTTTATTTGCTAGGAACAATGAGGCGATTTTTGGGCGAAAATTTTTTTTTTCGATTTAACGAAGTTTTAAAACCCTATCCGATGGGAAATTTCCCGCTGATTCCAAAAATGATCGGTTTTTGCCCGAGAAATAAAAATTTCGAGGAGAAAAACGCGAAAAACGATTTTTCATTTTATTCGAATTTTGGCACTTTACTAAAATCGGTGTCATTTTTGTTTGGATCGATATAATCGGGATTTTCTTTTTTCATTCGAAAGAAAACTCTTCAACGAAGAGAATCCGGCCAGGCGGAACGTGATATCTCGATTTTTCAATTTTTCGCAGAATTTCAAAGTTGACCCTCAAAAATCGGAAATTTTTTGAAGGGGTACCCCTTGCCGTTTTTTTGGCGAAAAAAAAAATTTTCGATTTAACGAAGTTTTAAAACCCTATCCGATGGGAAATTTTCCGCTGATTCCAAATATGACCGCTTTTTGCCCGAGAAATAAAAATTTCGAGGTGAAAAACGCGAAAAAAGATTTTTCACTTTTTCCGAATTTTGGCCCCTCACTAAAATCGGTGTCATTTTTGTTTGGATCGATATAATCGAGATTTTCTTTTTGCATTCGAAAGAAAACTCTTCAACGAAGAGAATCCGGCCAGGCGGAACGCGATATCTCGATTTTTCGATTTTTCGCAGAATTTCAAAGTTGACCCTCAAAAATCGCAAATTTTTAGAAGGGGCGCCCCTTGCGTTTTTTCCAAAAAAAATCGAAAAAAAAAAAATTTTCGATTTTACAAAGTTTCAAAACCCTATCCGATGGGAAATTTTCCGCTGATTCCAAAAATCGCCAAGATTTCCCCAAAAAATAAAAAATTCAAGTAAAAAAACGCGAAAAACCAAAGGAACTCGCACCACGTTCGACCCTACACGCTTAAGTCCCTCATCAGTCGTATGGAAGCATGAATAAAATATAACAAACGATAATTGAATATCGCCCGGGCTATACCGGAGTCGTTTGCTCGTACGCGCGGAAACGCCGCTGGCCACATCGAGCCGGGGGTCAAATTCTGAGCCAACAGAGGGAGAGGGAGGACACGGGATGAGGGAGGAGGGAGGAGGGGAGGAGGTCGAAACGAAGCAGCAGACAGGGATCCGCGGATCTTCGGTCGTACGATACCATAAAAGTATGATCCGTAACAGCCGTAAAGTTCGAGCAGCCAGGATGGGATAGACGAATGGGCTTCGTCGGCCCCGAAGAGTCGAATTTTATCTCGATCGTTTGTGGAAAAACATTGTGGAGCTGAGGGGAGAGGCGTTCGGTAGGGGAGGAGGACTTCGGAGGGAACCGTCGGTTGCTCTTTTCCCCTCCTCTTTTTTTTCCCCCATTCTCCTCTCCCGCTGCATCGTCGCTGCTGGTGGCGATGGTATCATCGATATTCGTCAGGCGGAGGATGAGGGAGGAGGGAGGGAGGAGGGAGGAGGTGAAAAGCAGGGGTGTTCGTTGGGTTTGACGAGAGCCGCCCGAGGCTGTAAAGACGAAACTTTGCATCGGCGGAATACACCAGCTACCCTCGAACTCTCCGCCTGGACGAGGGAATCTGCCGACGAGAATCTCCTCCCTCCTCCTCACTCCACTCCCCCCTCCCCAGCAGTCTGCAGCACTTTTCCTCGTTGATGCCTCCGCCGCATTTTCCGTCCCACGTCAGTTTCTCGAAAAAGGACTGGCGTTGCACAGCAGCGGCGCTCGCAATACTTGGAGGGAGGAGGTGAGGGAGGAGGGAGGAGGAAAGGGAAGAGTCAATGGTGGAAACGTTGTCGACTAAACCCCCCCTCCCGGTACTATTTCCTCGCTACCGTTTTACGTTGGGTTTTATTGTATTAAGTGAAATTGCAACGGCGCGCCGTAAAGGCACTGAGGTTTTAGCCGCCGGGAAACCCGGGGAGGAGGTGGAGGAGAGGGAGGAGAAGGAGGGATACGCGGGCGTTTGTTGCCCAGGTAGCTGCAATCGCTTCTTCGGCGGAAGGAAGCACGAAGCGCGGTTGCGCCAGTTCGATTGTGCCGAAAAGGCGGTAGGGGAGGAGGGAGGAGGGAGGAGAGTCGGGGAGGGGAGGCGAGGAACGTGGCGAAGAAAACACGCGTCCCGGAGTGTCCGGGGAAGGAGAATACGTGAGGGAACCAAGTTTTGCCGGACCTTCGACGTGTCGGGAGAGGCGAGGGAGTGCACAGTCCGGGGAGGAGGGAGCGTTATCACGGAGGCAACCTAATCCCTGGAACTTGCGATATACACACAGGGAGCGGAGGAGGGGGCATTGTGCTTTGCTCGAGACCGTCTCCCCTCCCCCTCCCCTTCAAAAGCGTGAAGGAATGAGTTTCAGGGTTCGCTACCTTCCTTCCTGCCTCCTCCCCTCCTCCTCCCCACCGCTCCCTGCGAATTTCGT
This sequence comes from Itoplectis maculator, assembly GCA_964034905.1. Classification (NCBI taxonomy): domain Eukaryota; kingdom Metazoa; phylum Arthropoda; class Insecta; order Hymenoptera; family Ichneumonidae; genus Itoplectis; species Itoplectis maculator. The sequence goes on from OZ035869.1 coordinate 4,340,998, forward strand.
CGCCACTGGCAGTCCAAATGGTCACCGGTGATGAGCTTTGGCTTTAGAGCCTGACGGAAGTGGTACGCTGACGACAAGGAGGAGGAGGAGGTCTGGAGGGAGCGCACCTCCTCCCTCTCCCTTCCCCTCCTCCTCCCCTTCCTCCTCCACCCCTTCATCCTTCCCTTCCTCCTCGTCCCAGACCATCCGTTTTTTTTTCTAACGATTCTTTCCCTCGTAAACTGCACGCACCTCCCCTCCTCCCTCCTCCTCCCTCCTCCCCAACCCATAGCCTATATTGTGTCAGATAAAATTTATCCTCGCGATACTTGGGAATTCTGGCTTGATCGGCCGGGGGATAAATGAGTTCTGGCTCTCCTCGTCGATGTGCGTCGCAGCGACTCTTGATGCGCGCCTCCTGCCTCCTCCCCCTCCTCTCCTTTCTCCCCCGCTGGTCAAATGAAACCCCGTGAGGTTGGGGGAGGGGGAGGGGGATAGGGGCAACACCGGGTTTTCATGGAGAAAATTTATTCCACTACTTTCGGAGTGATGCACATCGAGCGACTCGTCCCTCTCGCTCGAAACGAATTTTACGGAGAGGGACGGTTCCATCGCCTCGATGAGATTCACGCTGAAAAGCGCCGCCGCGCGCGGAGTTTTCTAATTTCCCTGGATATCTCTCCCTAACTAGCCGCGTGGATATATAGGCACGAAGCTGGAAACGATTCTCCATGAGGTTATAGCAGCGACGTTGCTTTACGGCTGGACAATGGTGATCACCTTTGTCCCTCATTCTGATGGCTCTGCTACAGTCGCAGCTCCGTATTTGACCGTCCGACTGCATTTGCACGTTGACATTGTACACAAAAGACGAGTCGTTTTTGTTGACAACGTTCAGCAATTTTAATCTGAGAAAACAGAAACGGAGCCAAAGGAATATACGACTCATTTCACCTACTTTGACGTCTGAACGAATCCAGAGTCGACGAGACGGTGGAAAATCTGAAAATTCGAGGATTATGTGTGGAGCAATAGTTCCGAGTTTTAGCTGTTGTCTCGCACAAACGGTTTTCAAGGCACAAACAACCCGCGGCGAGGTTTGAAACCCGCGGCGACGGTAGCGAAAGAGGCGACGGAGACTGGAGTATTGGGAGGAACGACATCAGCAACGTTCTACGAGAAGAAAGATCTACGAGGCGAAGGAATACAGGAGACGTGAGGAGAGATCAATGTGACTCGCTTTTCGAGCCCTGAGGCTCGTCGAGATTTCGCAGTAGCAAAGTGAGAAAGAGACACGTCGATTGTGTACTTAAAAAAAAATGCCCCTGTTTTTTTAGACAGGAAAAAAAATCTGCACTTTCACATCCTGGTCACATCTGTGATTCGTCCCTCGTCGACGAATCACCAAAATAATTGGAGTTCTTAAATAAAACCGTCCTTGTCCTTTTTTTTAGACAGGAAAAAAAAATCTGGTGCACTTTCACATTTTGGTCACATCTGTGATTCGTCCCTCGTCGACGAATCACAGAAATAATTGTTCCAATTCCTTCAATATGTGGAATACGTGACGTGAATTAAATGATTATTACACAATTGCAGTTGAGTAACACAAAAAAAAAAAAAAAATTAAATCACAACTGATTAGCGACATCCTGTACAGGTATCTATAAAATTAGCTACACTCATCTGTACACTGAGAAAAATTAGTAGTTGGGATTACCGATAATTGGTAAGATCTACCAAAATATTGGCCGCAGTTACTAAAATATTATTAGCTCTGACCAACGATTCTCACAACTATTAATTTTTTTCAGTCCACATTAAAAACAAAAGCAAATCCCCTATCTCTTTATCTCTGTGTGGAAAGCGATAACGGAGCCTCGTTAAAACCCCTCTAATCTCACTTATAGTAATTACCAACAATATAGCATTAGCCCCACGAATCAGTCGATTGTCAAGCTAAAGAATTGCAAAAAAAAAGCCAGTCACTTGCCACGCCTGATTGCAATAATTTATCGCCACCAAAGCCTGTGCATCCCCTCCCCCCTCCCCTCCCCCCTGCCCCCTGCCAATGGTAAATAGTATCCCCCCATTTCGATATTCATTATAACAGTGCGTTTTCCAATTAAGCTTGTGGCGTTAATTGGAAAGCCCTGGTTTATAGTGGTCCATGCGACCCGGAGAACTTATTATACTCAAGTACTTAACACCCCTTTCGATTAGCCCCCAGCACAGGAACCGTAGGCTGATGACGGCGGTGCGATCGGCTGAATAACCACACGAGGAGGCCTGGGGGGGAGGGGGGAGAGGGGGAGAGGAGCGTTGGAACCAACCAGTCAGGGATTACGTGTACGAATGGAAAGAAGGAGGAAAAAAAATCCAGTGAAATAATGAGAGGCTTGAGGCGCACGACGACGACGAACGACGACGACGACGACGCCTTCACAGGTTTAACTCCTCGCTCACCGATGTCTATTACGACTCCCTCGCTCTCGCACCTTTCTCGCGAGCGGAGCTAAGGAACGAAAGTGAAAGTTGGAAACTGATGAACGATATCATACAACGCAGCAGCAGCAGTCGACTCGGCGATCGAACGAACCTGAAGTCGCCGATCGGCTGAAACAGTCGATGCCAACCGAGAAGACAGATTCGCTGGCGAAATTTCCGTCAGCTTCAGCGAAGTGAAAATTCGAAATTTCGAAACTACAAATGCCGACGAGTGGAACAAATTGTTTTGTCTATTTGATATTTTGTATTCGAGGCACAATCGAGTTTACGGTTCATCGGAGCTTTTTTAAATTATTATATCTGTTTTATTATCATTATTATTATTTTTTTCCCCTCTGTTTTACAAAATTCTGTTTTACAAAAAAATGCCGACGAATGGAACAAATTGTTTTGTCTATTTGATATTTTGTATTCGAGGCACAATCGAGTTCACGGTTCACCGAAGCTTTTTTTTCATTATTATATCAATGTTTTATTATCATTATTATTTTTTTGTGTTTTTTTTCCCTCTGTTTTACAAAATTCAATGCACCAGGGTTGTCAAGCGGTTGTCCGCGTTCTCTCAATCAAACGGCAATCCAGCCGAATCATAGTGGGAATATGATGTCCTCTGATTGATTGTCGATAACGCGAGTCGCGTGTAATTCCCCCTCCCCCCCCCCCCCCCTTATCACCCCGGGGCCGCTGTTTTCACCCTGATCCGCCCGAACCTTTTATCATTTTATTTTTATTTTTATTATACCCACGTATAGTTTTTGACAACTCGCGCGCGGTGACACGGAGGACGTGTGGGGCTGTTGCCCTGCGCTGCACTGGCGCCCAACGACCGATGCTATTACCACTGCGAAAGCGCCGCGTCCAATATGGTTCTGCAATCCCCTTTCCCCTGTCGACGACGCATTCGAGTGGATTATGTTATACGCAATTTCCATCGATTGCTGACTTCTGCACAACAGACACCTAACACACCGTTAATAAAAATCCGAGAGGAAAATAATAAAAAAAGAATATTTCTAGTATTGGGTTATTATAATGATTTTCGCCCATTAATAAATAATCCAAAGGAAGAACGAAAAAAAAATCGTTCGACATATTGGAATTAAAAAAAAATTTAGTACCTGATTTTCGCCTATTAATAAAAAATCCAAACGAATGCATTAAAAAAAAAAGTCCGACATATTCGAATTGATGTGAAGAACACCAAAAAAAGAAATTGTCGGATGCTGCTAATTCCTGCGATTGTAGCTTCACTACCGGTATTCGCGCTGTGGGACGGTTAAAACGGTCGTGTATATATATATATGTATTATGTATATATACTCGTCGAGCGTAAACGGTGCGAACACGTTGGAGGTGTCCAGGGGTGAAGCGGATTACAACGAAACCCAGCAACAGGCGGCCAGCAGCAGCATAGTGGCGGAAGCAATACAACCGCCCAGCTTGAAAGCCCAAACGCCTCGTAGTATTATTCCCAGTTACCGTGCAAAGCGGCGCCGCTCAAGTACAGAAATTTGCATGCTACTTCCACCTTTTGTACCCGCGAGTTCATTAAGCATTGAACGAATATGACACATTCTTCTCGCAAAATTATATTTTCTTACTAAAAATTGAGTCATTTATTCTCATTTTTTTATTTTTTTGATTCAGTTTATCTCCCATCATCATTATTATAATCGTATCCTCATATTATCATTGAATTAATATTTAGTAAAATAATATGAGACGTCCTTCTCGCAAAATTACTTTTTTTCTTACTGAAAATTGAGTGTCATTTATTCTCATTTTTTTATTTTATTTTTTCAGTTTATCTCCCTTCATCATTATTATAATCTTATCATCATATTATTATCGAATTATTATTCAGTAAAGTAATAATAATAAATAATCTCAAAATCTCAAATCAATATCCAATTTAAAAAAAATTGCAGTAGTGATAAATTTAAAAATTGGGTATTATATATTTTTCTCATTTTTCTCGTTTCAATTTATTTATTTTCCAGCATTATTTTTTAGGAAAATAAGATATGTTTTCTGTGTCAATGATTATTGGGTACCTGGGTTTTTGGTCCAGGAAAATAAAATAAAACGTCTGAGGCGAAGGGACGAAGATGTTGTGGAAGGTCAGTGACCCGAAACGAAGAAACCTTACCGGCATAGTTGTCCCTTGCACTCGAACGCGTAGCACGCGAAGGAGGACGTTGACGACGTAACAGTCGACTTCTCTTGTCGAGCAAACGCACCGACAACGCGTGAAAGATGCAGGGATCAATCCGCGAAAGTTTCACTCCGAGCTCACATTCTGCTCCATCGTTTTGTCCCGTTTCGCACACGGATCCCGTTTCGCACTTCCTTCTCGTCGTCGTCAACACTGCCATTGAACGTCTCGCCCGCGGGGCTGTTGCTCCGGGTTTGTCCAGCAAAGCGGACCATTCACTGGTTACAGGAGTTTCATTTTTTTTATTTGGTTCGCATTACCAACGTCGACTGGAAACAGCGCTCGCCTCGGGCGCTAAATCCGGCTTCCAGCCTGATCAGTTGCCGGTGTGAAAAACTGTATTGCGGTGGTCATGGTGCTCGAGTTGAAGTGGACATTGGTCAAGCTACAAGGTCCCAATCGAATCGGGAAGTCAAGGAAAAAATGCGAATGTCGTATCTGTCGTTGTGGAATTATTTTTAGATGTCTTTTTTTTAATAATATTTTTCTTTAATAATTTTTTTAATAATATTTCTTTCTATGGTATTCTTTAATAATATTTTTTTTGAAAGTTGAAGGTTACTTAGTGAGAGGTGTAAAAAAAAGGTCCATTCTCATTGAGGTAATCGAAGCCTCAGAAGCCAGTCAGAAAAGTGAGACGTCGTTTTTTTTTTTTTTTTTTTTTTTTTTTTATAAGAACACGTAAAAGATACTTTGTCTACGCTGCTGGTCGTCTTTTGTCTGATTCCGGTGACCCGAGCAACACAATCCGGGACACGTTGACCTCTCCGAGAGGTCAGCCTCACCCTATCACCCTCTATTCTATTCTGTTCTATTCTATCACCTTTTTTTTTAATGTCGTCACCTTTTTTTCGTCGCCTTTGATCAAAAGTCACTGACGTCTTTTTCCAGCAGCCAAAGCAGTCTTCCAAAAAATTGACGAAGCTGCTGGAACAACTTTCCGACTCTGATTCATCGATTTCTCGAGTCGAGATTTTTTTTTCCAAACTTTTAGCTCTTCTTTGCTTTCCAGCGATTTTCCGCCTCAGCACTCGAATTACGAAAACAGAGGCCAAACGAATAAAAAAAAAAAAAAAAACTGTAGGGTTTACGCTTTGCCGGGAATTTTCACAAGAGCCGCAGTTGAAAAACGGAGAGAGAAGCGTTGGCAGCAGTCGGAAACTACGAATTGTAAACTGCTGACGGAATTATTGGATGAACGCGTCGGTGTTCATCCATCTTCAACGAAACTCGTGTACCACTCTTCTCGTCGACAAACGTACACGAGCGTTATTTCGCGTACGCGTCGAACGCTTCGGATCCGACGAATGTTGCGTCGCCATTGTATATCTATACTTTCGCCTTTCTATAACAGCGGCGAGTCGACCGGCAAGCGGCGGCGGCGCCGCTCGCGGTCAGCGAGAGCGCTGAATGCTAACGAGCTTAATGGCTCGAAAAGCCGTATTAAGGACTTTCGCGGCGTTAGCAATTAGAAGCAGGGAGAGGGAGAGGAGGTAGAGGAGAGGGGAAAAGGGGGGAGAGGCAGCACGCGAGTCCGATATTTACGCTCTTGTACCAGGAACAACGTTGATTCACCAGACCCGTTTGCTGGTCCGGGTCATCCGAGAATTACCATTTCATCAATTGCTCTAATTGATCCACGGGTTTTCCGTTTTAATTACCCCAAAAGGGGAGCTTCGCACATTTTTCGAAGCATTTTGCGATGAATTTTTCGAATTTTTCACTTTTTCTCATTTGCTGTCAATTTTTTTTTTAACGATTTTGTTAGGGCCAGAAATTGATAACGAAACGAAACCCATTTCATTAGAAATCGGAAATAATAACACCCATGATAAGGTGATAACTACAGTCATGAAATTCATGTCTGTTAAAAAAAAAATAGACAATCATAGTAACAAAAAAGGTGAGAAAAAGTGGCGCATGTGCAGTCAGCACCACCAAAGAGGGCTCAGGGAAAGGTGGAGGGGGGATGCAAAGGTCTTTTCAGTGACTCTTTCTTCCTGACAAAAAGGCCCCCCATCGTTTTAGCGACAACGTCCCGTGAGAAATCCGGAGTAAATTTGCGCGTCGGCATGTTTCGGAAACCAAGAGCCTCGTGTTCGGCGGGTTCGGAGGGTAGCTGAATCTGCGGGAGGAGGGAGGAGGGAGGAGAGAGGCTACTTGTTGGCCCGAGCACAGCGTGGGGCTTATTCCCGTTGCGGCTTCTCGCATAATTTGGCGTAGGATATTAGGTCTCGTTGTTACCCCGACAATCTCGATCCGACGATGAAACGGGACAGCGGGGAGCGCAACTCGGTTGGCACACCAGACAAGGAAGGGGATACTCAGCCCGTCGGAGTAGTCGGAGAAGGGGGGGGGGGGGGGAGGGTTGTTCGGTGGTTCACCACGTACCTGTGGAATGGAATCCCGAAGAGAGGAAAACGGGGTTACTATGGATAGGCTTGGGGAATGCGTGAGGGTTCCGCAGCAGCAGCGAGGATAGGATGAGACAGAGAGGGAGGGAGGGAGCGTCGAAGGAAGGAAGGAAGGACGGAAGGAAGGAAGGAAGCGATGGCTGAGGGGAGGGGGGGGGGGGGGGGTGGAAAGGAGAGAGGGAGGAACGAAATCTCGAGGTGGAAATGACATTTGTATGCATTGCAGACTGTATTGCAGTACGCCAACTCGATTCACCTCCATCCTCCTCCTCCTCCTCCTCCTTCTCCTCCTCTCCTCCTTCTCACTCATTCTATGCTCTCTGTCCTCCTTCCTTCCTTTCTCCTTCCTTGTCATAGCCTCTTCCATCCTCCTCTTCCTCTTCCTTCTTCCCTTCCCTCCTTCTCACTCATTCTATGCTCTCTATCCTCCTTTCCTCCTTCCTTCCTTGTCATAGTCTCTTCCATCCTCCTCTTCCTCCTTCCTTCCTTGTCATAGTCTCTTCCATCCTCCTCTTCCTCCTCCTCTGTGTCTTCCACTGTGTATCCATCTGTTTGTCTCCCATCCCCCATCTCACTTTCCACCTCACTCACGTACCATCCACTCGACCTGCTCACCTGCGGCGCCCCCTATCCACTCCAGAGAGTACTGCTGTCCGGATTGTGCCCGTCCATACGGTTACTCTGTGATTACTGTTTTCCCACGTCAGGGTGGAGAGGGCAACTCGTGCACGCCTCGATTCCTACATACTCTCTCACCTCTCCTTGTCTCTCTCAAAGGTTATCACAAGCGCATGGAGGAGGGAAATTCTGCTGGAGACACCTCCCTCCCCTGCCTGGAGGTACTGATACCCAGTCTCGGCGAAACTACGACGAAAAACACCGAGCGTGCTGACCTAACTCGGCTCTGATGGGAATTCGTCGAGGGGTCCGTCTTGTCGCGCCGAATAATAACCACCAACCGGTAACATGGTCTCCAAATGTGGTCTCCAAGTGTCAGGGTTCTAAACCCGTTCTGTGACTGATACGACCTGCGAAAGCGTTTTCGATTTTTGGATCAGGAAAATAAACTGAGTTATCAGTACATTTTTTTATTTTTTTTTTAAGCGTTCTGATATGACTTAGGGTTTAATTAAATTATTATTAGATTTGGAAAATAAACTCAGTGATCAGTACGTTTTTAAAATTTCTTTAAGCGTTCTGATAAGACTTAGGGTTTTATTAAATTATTATTAGATTTGCTATCAATCAATACATTCACCTTATCACATCAATCCATTTAATATCGTGGAAAAGTCGTAGGCTGTCGTTCGATGAAACTCACTTCCTTCGATTTATATATCGAGGGGTGAGGAACTAACCATTCTCACCCGGAAGAGACTTAAGGCCTGCGGAGGGGTTGACTGGAGGCCTACTTTACGAATGAAATGGGGTAGCTAGCTCTCCGCAAAGAATATTGGGGTAGGGCAGTCACGGCTTCCACCCTCGAAAATGACTAATCCCCTCGAGACCCAGACAGACCTTCCCAATGTCTGTGTAGGCGCCCAGACGTTGCCGGGAATTGGGGTCGCAACCCCCGCGACAACTGCCGGGTTCTCTCTTTCGCTTCTCCCTCTCTCGTTCCTCAAATATTCAAACAATGCTTAGCGAGGTTCGAGCCACTAGGGGGCCACGTGTTGCTCGAGTGTTTTTCGTGCAGGTATTTTATCTATGTATATATCGTACCTTTTTGTGTATATATATATATCGAACCGGTGGCAGAGCTTGAAACCCCCTTTTCACGCTATTCGTTTCGCGCTCAGCCAATGAGCGGCTTCGAAATTAAAACTCGTTCAAAATTCATTGACGAACGTTGTAATCAGTGATGATTGATCAAATTGAAAAATTGGTTTTGGAAAAATCAGACCTTTCAACCAACATTTCTCAGTCGAATGAGAAATTCCTGACTCTTTTAGGTTTTCCAGCCAATGAGCGGCTTCGAAATTAAAACACGTTCAAAATTCATTGACGAACGTTGTAATCAGTGATGATTGATCAAATTGAAAAATTGGTTTTGGAAAAATCGTATCAGACTTTTCTACCAACATTTCTCAGTCGAAATTCCTGACTCTTCCAGGTTTTCCAGGCTTTTCCAGGATTTCCAGGCTTCGCGAATCGCTCGTCCCTTCACCGCTGGTCACGTTTCTAGGGTTACAAGCGAGAACTGTCATTCACAAACAGTTTCCCGAACTTTCTCCCTCGTTGTCCCCGTTCGTACCGTTTTCGAGTGGTTCGGATGTCGTTCAGAGTGTCGAGCAAACTCCCAACACGCAAAACCCTCCAACGGCTCCGTCCACATTTAAACCTGTAAATGACGAAACGACGATTAAAATGCACGAGAGATTTTTTTTCTCTTTTTTCGTGATAGGCTTTGTATTAAGTATATACATAGCACACACTGTGAAACTCGTTGCGTTTGTGTTGGTGGCTTTTGTATAGTCATAACTATTGATACCTACGACACTGTGCGCTCCGCCATTGTGTTTTTTCCATTGTCATTTACTGAAACGTTGTCTCGATTCTCGTCATTTTTGCCCCTCTCTCACTTTTTCCGTCTCTTTCGTCGTGCGACGCCCATTTTTTTTTTTTTTCCACTTCCCAGACTCTTCCTCCTTGTCTGGCCTCGTCTCGCTTTTATCTTCCCTTCTGTTGTCGGTTATTACGAGACTCGTTGGGGGTGAGGCGAAAAAAAATAAATGACAGCCGGGACGGTAAGAAAGATCACTAGGCACCTCGGTTGCCGATCGTTAATGTCACGCGAATATAGCGCTTAGTGCGTTTTCTATGCCCACATGAGATGAATTATTATTATCGTCGTTGTTATTATTATTCGAAGATACCCATCGCTATCTGAGCACACACGTCGAGGGAACCCAGCGACGTCTATTCTCGTAACATCCGAGCTCCGACCTCTCCGGGCGACTTCGATAAAGAGCCGAGGCAATAATAAAAATCCCTCGGCTGTCCATATACGAGGCATTCGATGTCAAGCCGCCTCCTTGCGCCAGGATTATTTTTTTCCCAAATTAAATCGACCAATGAGAAATTTAAAAAAAAGTGGCTGAAAATGACTCTAAAATATATTTTTTTCAAGAGTCCTACCTTATCGACCATTTGGAGGAAACAATGTAGTCCCTCTTTTAAAAAGTTCATGAGTAACGGAAAGCATTGTTAGCAAACTATTCGAGCTGCGATTGGCTGGGACTATCAGACCGAGTCCAAGTTCATTTGTTCTTGATAACTTTGACAGTTCTGTCAAATATCGTATTTTTTTTTTAGACAACCAAAAAAGGGTTGTAACCGGTGTTTTCAGGGGTAGAATATGCGACTTGAGAATGATGGTATAGGTTAAAAGTCGATATTTTGAAAAAATAAATTTCGTGACCCCGATTTGGGCGGTTTTCGGCCTGGCGGCCAGATCTACGATTTCTGACAAACTGATCGGCAAACATTTTTTTTTTTCAAAATCAACTAAAAAAGGGTTGTAACCAGTGTTTTCAGGGGTAGAATATGCGACTTGAGAACGATGGTATAGGTTAAAAGTCGATATTTTGAAAAAATAAATTTCGTGACCCCGATTTGGGCGGTTTTCGGCCTGGCGGCCGGATCTACGATTTCTGACAAACTGTTCGACCAAAAAATTTTTTTTTCAAAATCAACTACAAAAGGGTTGTAACCAGTGTTTTCAGGGGTAGAATATACGACTTGAGAACGATGGTATAGATTAAAAGTCGATATTTTGAAAAAATAATTTTCGTGACCCCGATTTGGGCGGTTTTCGGCCCGGCGGCCAGATCTACGATTTCTGCCAAACCGTTCGGCCAAAAATTTTTTTTTTCAAAATCAACTAAAAAAGGGTTGTAACCAGTGTTTTCAGGGGTAGAATATGCGACTTGAGAACGATGGTATAGGTTAAAAGTCGATATTTTGAAAAAATAATTTTCGTGACCCCGATTTGGGCGGTTTTCGGCCTGGTGGCCGGATCCACGATTTCTGACATAGTGTAAAAAAAAGGGTAACTAAAATCTTGCTGATTGTGGAAAATATTCTGAAAAATGGATGGCGAAGGTGAAACAGAATTGCCTGTACGCAAAAGATTGATACGCGGGGTCGCAGAGGTTCCTATATCAATTTTTTACTCGCAACGATTACCTCGTGATCGTGAGATTGCTACTCCAGAGATATACTCGGGGAGATTCACTAGTGTTTTCCAGCATGAGCGGGTGGCAAGTGGGGGAGGGGGGGAGGGGGAGGGGAAGAAGTGGGAGGAAGGATGAGGTTGAAAAGATGAGGCTCCGGCATCAAGGTACAATGGTGAAACTCTCAAAGGATTTGCAGAGGGGTTATACTCGTTCGTTTCCTTTTTTTTCACCATTTTTTTTACTTCTTACCTCTCGTCGCTTCTGCCGGCGAACTCGGGGAAACGACGGGAAGGAAAAAAATAAATCTCAGGTACTTTACAGAGGGAATATAATTCCACCATTTTTTTTTTTTTTTTTTACCATAGCCCGTCGATTGCGCTCAATGAGACCCGTCTCCCGGGTTTTCTTAATCTGCGATGAAAAGTACGTTTCCGCGCATAAATGCATTATAATGTCGAGGAGACCGGGGTCAGTTGGCTCGGCAAAGGAGACGTTTAGCCCTTAAGCTAAGATTTTTTTTTTAGCGCATTAACAATGATTTTTTTAAATCAAATTACAGAATTACGGAATATTGAATTTGTTTTCAGGGTTTAATTTCATTCCGGTAAATAAATAAATAAAATCGAGTGAACTTGGTCATCAGTCTTTGCCAGGATTGCGTTGTCCTCGTACCCTTTGCCTCCTGTCTGTGTCCCGGCGCTCCTCGTTCCCTGGAGCAAGGATTCCCGGGGCTCCGGGTAATCCGAAACGTTTACCTGTTGCTTGCCAGTTACGTTTCCGAATTGCCTGTAATTTCCGCTCGTCCCTCTCGCTCGTAGTTCGCATCGTCGACAACAAGACTGATTCGCGCTGAGGGCCGAGATTAATCGTCGTCAGCGAAGATTTTCGTACAGCATTTCGTCTTAATCCAATTCAATATTTTTGCATCCAATTTTTATTTATTTTTTTAGTAATTTAAAAAAATATTAATTATTATTATGCTCATTATTAATTACTAAAAAAATATTTTTTAGTAATTAATAATGAGCATTTTTTGGCAAGACGATTTTTTGGCATTTTTTTGGAAATGTTGGTCCACACGTTGGTCGGATTCAAGTCGAGTTCTCAGTGGAAAAGGACAATCCGTCTCTCCGCGAGACGGATCGCAATCCACTGGAAACTCGCGAAAGAGATAAATGCCCTGTGATCCTTTCGTCGAACTTCGAGTCGACTAATCTCAATCGGATAACCTGTTGCTCGCGGCAGATTCGTCCGCGAATTCGGCAAAGAAACCAATACCCTCGGCGAGCGATGGGGGAAGAAAAATAGAGGACCGAGCGGTCGTCGAAGAGCCGAGGAGAGAGTAACGAACTAATGGGCGAGAAAAAAAAAAAAAAAACGAGACAAGTTCTGCGATTGAAGCCAATTCGTGAGTCACCGGACACTTAAAAAAATAAATACATAGAACTTTTTTTTCCAGTTGGATAAAAAAATCATAAATTTCAAAAATTCTGCAGATTCCTAAAATCAATAGAAACCCATGTAAAAAAAATTCGCCTATTGACGGATATTCCGAATCACCATAAATCGTATTTTTTTCTCCCCTCTTCCTCCTTCCTTTGAATATTAAATTGCAAAATGAATATTTTGCTAAATTGCACAATATTCCAGTCGCTTGTGACTCTGCAAAAATTCGACCCCTTAAGCAGTTCGCGTGATCGTTTCTGCGTGGGAGGATCGGCGATCAGGTAAGAGGGAGACAGGTGGAATAACCCCCACCACTTTCCCACCCTTCCATCATCCGATAAGCGTAAACCGAGGCTGCAGTAAATTTACTCCGGGACTCCGGGCGAAATTCCCATGTCGGTGCGGTGCGCCTCGACGATGGTGGAAGCCGCCGCCGCCGCACATTCGTAACCATCCCGTGTGTTTCATATCGGACGCGTGCATAATCAGCGTCACGCGCGGATAAATACGAATTAGCGAGAATCGTACTTATATGTTCGGGATGGATGCAAACGCACACACGTTTATATACACAAATTACGTGTATCCGCATATATACATATACGAGGCATTCCATATGAAGCGGGCCACTCGAATATTGAGTTGAAGATATGAATTTACCATCACACCAATTTTTTTGCATCTTACCAACGTAATAAAGAAGTTTGGAAAAAATTAAAAAAAAAAAATCAAAATGGTCTCGCTCACCGAAAAAAAATTGGTACAGCCAATTTCCGCAAAATAGAAAAAAATAACACTATTAAATTTTCGGTAAACAGTAAGATTAAAAAATCTGAAATAATTTACAGACATTTCTGACACTCTGAAAATTATATAAAAAAAAATTCTGAAAATTTTTTGAGTGAAAATTTGGGTGGCCCGCTTCATATGGAATGCCTCATATATCTGTGTCTATATATTTGCTCCCGGCTCAAACATTCATATATTCACAAACCACTCATTGGTGTTATCGTTATTATTATCATTGCCATTATTATTATCATTATTGTTGTTATTACGGGGATATAGAGATAGAGGGCAGGGTTGGAGGGCAGACGCGAGGCAAAACGGAGACGAGAGGCTGAATATGTATGAATAAATATGCGCCGCATATCAATGCTTTTTGCCTCGGTTAATATAGCAAACTCAAGCCCGCTATTTCCCACGAGCCGAACCGTTTTCCGCCCCCCCTCCTCTTCGGCAACATAATTTTTGCTTTTCACTCATCGCTCGGGTTCCGAGAGCGTTTTCGCTCATCAGACGAGAAAGCGTCGGTGGTCAGCGCTCCACTCGTGACCATCGGAAACCTCACCCCTCCCCCCCTCCCCCACTCGTCCAATTCGACCCCCCCCCCCCCCCTCCGCCCTGCGGACATTAACGTTATTAACGACGATTTACGGCGCTCCATTTGCCTGGGACATTGATATATATATATTTTGCAGAAATACGGAAAATATTATTGTTTGTATATTCCCGAATGGTCGAAAATAGCGCAATTTCTTTTTCGTCAGATATTGCTTTAAATTACGATTTTATTGCCATTTGAGACTTTCCTTTTTTTTTTAGTCTTTTCTGCCTCTCGCCAATAATGTAATTGTCGCTTTTATTAAAAAGAATACGTGTAAATATTTGGTATGAACTTTAATGAAATATTTTCCGTCTACGTTAAAAAAAAAATACTGAGCGACGAAAATTTATTTCACCTCTCGAATTTCCGGATGTACAATTAATTAACGAAAAAGCGTGGATTTTTTTCGAAATTGTTGGGGAAAGTGATTTGACACGGAACGTACGGTACACGTGTTTTCCCGGCGTTGAGGCGAAATGTTGGAAACATAATATACTATTGTTGTATTTCGGTGGATGCGTGTCGCGAAATACGTTAAATCCTGGGGACGCGCGGAAACGTTATCGCCGATGAGTTATTAATTAGCTTTCACGTCACGAACGGAGAGACGCGGAGACACTTCGGGTTCGGCTGTTGTACAAACTAGTCTACATGTTTCGCAGAGGAATCTCGATTCATCTATCCGATATCCTCGGCTTCCCTGGAGAACTAAAACCGAATTCGTGGCCAGGTGTAGAAGAGACAGAGACAGGAGATGAGGAAGATGAAGATTAGAGAGAGACAGACGAAGTGGAAGGATGGAGACACGAAGAGGAAAAGTTAGAGAGAGACAGACAAAGAGGAAGCGAGACAGGTAGAAAAATAGAAAGAGACAGACGAAGAGAAACAGAGAGAGAAATACGAAGAGGAAGAGAAAGAGAGAAGGAAGAGGCAACGGAGACAGAAATACGAAGAGGAAGAGAAAGAGAAAGAGAGAAGGAAGAGCGACGGAGACAGAAATACGAAGCCTAAGAGAAAGAGAGAAGGAAGAGCGACGGAGACAGAAATACGAAGAGGAAGAGAAAGAGAGAAGGAAGAGCAACGGAGACAGAAATAGGAAGCCTAAGAGAAAGAGAGAAGGAAGAGCAACGGAGACAGAAATACGAAGCCTAAGAGAAAGAGAGAAGGAAGAGCGACGGAGACAGAAATACGAAGAGGAAGAGAAAGAGAGCAGAGCAACGGAGACAGAAATACAAAGAGGAAGAGAAAGAGAGCAGAGCAACGGAGACAGAAATACGAAGAGGAAGAGAAAGAGAGTAGAGCAACGGAGACAGAAATACGAAGAGGAAGAGAAAGAGAGAAGGAAGAGCGACGGAGACAGAAACAAGGATCTTGCGTCGGCGGGTAAACCGAAACTCTCGAAAGGCACGATTCTCGAGAGATAATACGGAGAGAGCGATGCACCGAGAGACGTTGGGACAGGCCGACCCGACGCGAGCCGCCGACGCTGGTTCAGACGGCGAAATTTCTCAATTTCTGTCTCCCCTCACGTATGAGAAACAACGGAGGAAGGACTACAGTCGAGTTACGTGTCACGAGAGAAATGATCTCATCCCCAGCTCGACGGAATCCCCGAGCATTCCAATCGTTCTCGACTTCGTCCTCCCCTCTCCGCGCCCGGAGGAATTATTTCCCGACAGATTAGATCCGACTACATCAACCCCCCTCTCCTCCATCCCCTCCCCCCTTCCCCGGACTCGTCGCGATAATCCGCTTGGAATTAAACTTGTTTTATCGGATCGTTTCCTCGAATTATCGGTATTTAGCATTTGCGATTTGTTTTTTTTTTGCGATGGTATCGATTTATCAGTCATTATGAATGAAGATTATGATTTTGGTTGCTTTTTAAGGGATTAATAAAATTGGCAGATAAAAGATTTTTATTTTGAGGCGCCTGATCAAAAAAAATGTCCGTCGGGATTATTTGATTTTGATTTGATTTTTTTTCGCAACGGCATCGATTTATCAGTCATTATGAATGAGCATTGATTTTGGTTGCTTTTTAAGGGATTAATAAAATCGTCAGATAAAAGATCTTAATTTTGAGGCGCTTAATAAAAAAAATGTCAGTGTGATTAGCCGTTTTTATAATGTAATAGTTCAATTATAACCGAGCTATTAAATCCAAGAGCTGCTTCGTGAAACGAGGAAACTTTGTTAAGTATAATCGAAGGAGTTAAAGTTTTCTTTTTCACGACTAAAAAAAAAAAAAAATCTGGTCACACGTGGACCACTTTTCTCTCGTTAATATGGTCCGAACATTTAGTAATTTTCGTCCCCTCCGTGGATCGGTCAATTTCCGGCTAACGACTTCAAAAAACAATTTAATACTGACGCCGATCATTGTCCCAACATCGCCGAGAGTCTCGACTCTGTGGCAAAAAGGCTTTTTAATTTTATCCATGGACCACTGAACGCCACTGACGCATTTTGCAATTTCGAACCGATCACTTTACGGCTAACGACTTCGAGAAACAATTCGATTGCGCGTCGCTTAATTTTTCGTCGACCCGCGCAGCGACCGATCACTTTGCGGCGACGCGTGGGACACTTTAATTTGGTTCGCGCGAGCGAATATATTCGCGTTCCGAGCTTCATCGGTGGCCGACTAATTTTTCCCAGTTTTCCCGGAGTTACGACGAGAATGAGCGAAAACGACCACCGTGACCTCTGTCCCACCATGTCCCAACCCTGTCCCACGTGACGAGGCCGGCAAGGAAAAGGCAGCCACCCAGAGTCGAGAAAAGCTGAAAGCTGGGACGAAAAGTGAGAAGCGTTCCACAAATTCATCTCATCTCATCTCATCTATCTATCTATCTCCCTGTATATAAATATACAAGGAAAAGCACACACATTCAACAGGCGACATTTTCCAAGCTCAACACTGATGCACCACTATCTCCTCTTCGCTCGTCGCTCGTTGGTCGTTGCTTCGGATATGGCAAACCGTTGGCCAACGGTGAGCGAAGTGAGAGAGAAGCCGAAACGCTGCCACTGCTGCTGCTGGGTGACGATGGTGGCGGTGGCTATGGTGGTGGTGGTGATATATATCCCATAGCGCCAGTTGCCCCGAGTTTTCTCATCAAAGGAGAACTAATTACGTACGTATTCTGTTATAGCGGGGGAGGAAGGGGGAGGGAGGAAGGGAGGGGTAGTAGGGAGGGGGAGGCGTATATGCGGGGGAAAGATACGCGCGATCGAGCTCTGGTTCTCCACTCGGGCATACGGCTCCTGTATATCCCGATGGGTAAACGCACCGTGTGGCCACCCCATGACCCCCGAGGTGACCTCCCTTCTGGACTCCGTATGGCTTGTGGATTGAACCAGCCGCACATTTGAGCCAAATCGAGGGTTTCGAGTTGGTAACGATTGAATCATCCTGGTACCTTTAGAGTTGACCTTGGGCCTCTGAGTTTTAGGCCTAAGTTGACCTTGGGCCTCTGAGTTGCCCTTGGGCCTCTGAGTTTCAGATCTGAGTTGACCTTGGGCCTCTGAGTTTCAGGTCTGAGTTGACCTTCGGCCTCTGAGTTCCAAGTCTGAGTTGACCTTCGGCCTCTGAGTTCCAAGTCTGATTTGACTTTGGCCTTCTGAATTTCAGGTCCGAGTTGACCTTCGGTCTCTGAGTCTCAGATCTGAGATGACCTTAGGCCTCTGAGTTTCAGATCTGAGTTGCCCTTCGACCTTTGA
The DNA here is from genome assembly GCA_964034905.1 of Itoplectis maculator. Taxonomy (NCBI): domain Eukaryota; kingdom Metazoa; phylum Arthropoda; class Insecta; order Hymenoptera; family Ichneumonidae; genus Itoplectis; species Itoplectis maculator. The sequence goes on from OZ035869.1 coordinate 4,358,851, forward strand.
GATTCAGGTCTGAGTTGACCTTGAGCCTCTGAGTTTCAGGTCCGACTTGACCTTCGGCCCCTGAGTTCCAGGTCTGACTTGACTTTGGCCCTCTGAATTTCAGCTCCGAGTTGACCTTCAACTCAGATGTGAAAATCAGCCTCCCAAAGAATCCAGAATAACTGGAAAAGGGCTAAAGTGAACGCCTCGTCGACGAAAAGCTGCTCGCGAGGAGAATGTTACGAGACAACGTCGAGCGAAACGCAAGCGGACAGTAATAGAGAAAGGCGAAAGGAGAGCATAGACCAAAGTATAAGCAACGTTCTGTATGAGACAAAGCCGACGACTCCCAACGTTTGTTATGCCCCAACGTCGAGGTACCCTCCCCCCTCTCTGTCTCTCTCCCTCCCAGGTGCAAAAGAGGTCGGCGGCGGATGCGCCGGGGGAGGATTGGCGGTGAGGCGAGAGAAACGCGAGATGGTGCCGCGAGGAGAAAAGGCCGAGGCGATGAAATTCCAGACGAGCGAAAACAGACGGCGGAACGAAACGAGAATGGAGGAAGATCGGAGGAGGAGGGAGGGAGGATAGCGACTCTTTCGCGCTTTGCTCTTCAAGCTCCAAGCTTCCAAGCTCCGGCGGAAATACGAGCTTCGTTAAATAATTAATCGATTCCTTGGCGCAAACCATCGGAACGAAATGGAACACCTTTCACTGCGAATGCTTCAACTGCTGCTGCTGCTTCTGCTTCTGCTGCTGCAGCGTTTGCCTTCTTCAGGGTGGAGGCTTCCTTCTTGCCAAGAGGCTTCCCCTTCTCTTTCTGTCTATCTTCTTCAGCATCAACTGCGGCGAAAGCACCGCGCGAAATCTCACTCGGTCGTCAGAGATGAGTCTTTGCTTTGTTAACCTTACGCCCCGACCGTCTTCGAGTCTCCTCTCTCCTCCCAACCTCCGACGTCATTCACCTCACCGCCGCGGATGGAACTCTGGGGTGGCCACTCGTCGAGGAAACGGCGGCCACCACCGCCGCCGACGTCTTCCGCTGCTGCTGCTGGTGCCTTCTGCCGCCGCTCCCGCGAAATCATTTATTCCGGCGAGCCGGAGACGAGCGGAACGAGCGTCGGAGCGTAATGAGAGACCAAGAACCCGGAGAGTGCATCAACGTGAAAAGACCCCCGAAGACGACGACGACGACGACGACTGCTATCGACAATAAACGTCTATTTCCGTCTGCATCGAGATTTTCTCAATAGTCGAACCGGTAATATTTGTTGTATTCTTTTGTGTCGCGCGACAGGCGACACTTTGAGCTGAGTGTCTCCAGGAAAAAATGGTGACCTCATCTACTCATGATTGTGACCTATGGTGAAATGTTTCGTTTTGGTATTTCAATGGGATTTAAATATGATGAAATTCCACGAAAATAAAAAATATATATAAATTCGAATGAACCCAAAAGATTTTACTGGGCATAAAATTTTATTGTAAGGGTTAATCGTCATAATAATATTTTAGAATTGGTAGAATAATTTTTTTTTTAATTTTCGTAACCATTCCTATCCATTAATAATCAGTTAAAAAAATTCTGTAAACATTTCTGTCCATTCGTAACCAGTTAAAAAAATTCTGTAAACATTTCTGTCCATTCGCAACCAGTTAAAAAAATTCTGTAAACATTTCTGTCCATTCGCAACCAGTTAAAAAAAATTCTGCAAACATTTCTGTCCATTCGTAACCAGTTAAAAAAATTCTGTAAACATTTCTGTTGAATTCGAATGGCAATGAAAATGGCTCTCCGCTTAACTCCCGAATTCCATCAAAGATCCAGGATTACAACCTGTCGAATTGATGTGAATTCCATCAAAGTTCCCGTCGAATCGAAATGCAAAAACACGCGAGAGTGTTTCATCGGCGGCGCATAAACTCGAATGCCAGAAGCCCTGCTGCCGTCGATGCCCGAGGTATTAGTGGGCCTGGCCCATTAGCGAGTAAACTGGATCATCATCGTATCCTCGTGCAATTAACCCCAACGCAACAGCGGCGGTGGGTAACATCAGCATCAGCAGCATCAGCAGCAGCCGAACATCAATCCACTGGTTTCGCCAGATGAAACGAGTAATTGTACAGCCGATCGAGTTTACAATCTACTCTACGTTAATCCCTCAAAGCTCGTCCGAAGAATCATCCCATATTATCAATGACACGTTGATCGCCTCCAAAGCCTCGAATGACATTTTTCCTTTTTTTTTTTCGTTTGCAGACAGCGTGGAAAATTTTCGGTACGATGGAGGCTCGAGCAACAATGTCACTACCGATCAGGAGTCCCATCGACGACAGGATGATGGACGTCAGGTGGAGCAGCAGAAGGTGTCGAAACGTGCGAAACCGTTGGACCCGTCGGAATACGATTATTACTACGACGACGACGATGGCGACGTCGACGAGAGGAACAATCCGACGAACGAGGCACCTGTCGTGCCGCCGGGATTTCTCAGTCCGTCGGTGCGCGAGTATCTCGATCTCGGGAAATCGATACCCGGTACGTAAACACGATCAGCATGTTCCTCTACTCTCATCCTCTCCTCTCTCATCCTCTCCTCTCGCAGTATCATCCCCCGACGGCATTGTCGAAGCGTAGGCGAAAACGGGTTTGAAGTGCATACATCGACAGAGGTTTTCCCGTCCAGTCCCTTTGAATTCGTTATTCCGGTCTCTGTCCATCTTTCTCGCCTCTTTTGGGAGAGAAAGAACAGCTCTTTCTATCCCTTTGGACTGTGCTCTGAGCCTACAATGCGACGAGAGTCCGGCGGAAATTCGATGGGTAAGTCGCGGTTAGTAGAAAGAACCCCAAAGATCGAAATACTTTGGTAGTATTCAACGGTTCGATCCCTGAACCGATCGGAGCTTTTTTTATCTCGTGTTTTTTTTTTTTTTTTTTTTTTGTATTTTTTTCTAGCAGTGCAACCCGTTTGGGGCATTCTGAGGTATTTTCGGTTAGGAAATTTCTTTTTGAGCTTTTTGAGCTTTTTCTCTCGAAAAATTGATTTTTTTTTTGCATTCTGAGGTATTTTTGGTTAGAAGGAAATTTCTTTCTGAGCTTTTTGAGCTTTTTTTTCTCGAAAAAAATTGAATTTTTTGCATTCTGAGGTATTTTTGGTTAGAATAAAAATTCTTTTTGAGCTTTTAGAGGTTTTGAAGCTCCAAAAAAATGGGTTTTTTTTCCAGGCGAGGTTTGACCTCCTTTATTACTTCTGCATTTTTCACAGTCCGCTTTTTATATGACGGTGTTGAGACTCATCTGTGGAGCCGTTGGTAATAACCGCGGAGCTTCACCGTCGATTCCGCGGGATTTCTTTCTCTCTCCTATTCTTCGTCCTTTTATTACGGAGTGCGGGAGCTTTTTTTTCCGCGTCCCCGAACTTGGCGGCAAAGAGGGAGGAGCAGCTCCTTAAGTTCCTCGGTGGGCCACCTCTTTGTGCAAAGGGCTACTAAGCACTTTGGCCTCGTTAGCGAAAAGCGCCGCGCGGCAAGCAAAAAAAATCATCGGGAACGAAAACGATGATAACGACTTGATAAGCATTGAATTCATCGCTTTAGAAAAACATTTCTGTGAATTAAACAAAATCATTTTTTTAAATATCTATTTTCATAAATATAATATTGGGTTCAATAAAGAAAAATATTTTGTAAAAATCCAGTCTCCTGCAAAAAATTATTAAATCTCTATTTTTACAAATTCGATATCATGTCCAATAAATAAAAATATAAAAAATACAGTCGCCTGCAAAAAATTATTAAATCTCTATTTTTACAATTTTGATATCATGTCCAGTAAATAAAAATATAAAAATACAGTAGCCTGCAAAAAAAAATTGTATGAATAAAAGAATTCGTGTTATTCAAAGTTCTCTATATAAGTGACATATTCTCGCGTCTCTCGACACGCACGAATGACGCAATAGTCGCACAGGATGAAACCTTCGCCGCGTGCGCTCACATATAGCGTATCAACGTAATGCACAGAGGGAATTAGCCGCATCCCCGTAGAAAAAAAAAAAAAAAATTGCGGGACAGCGATGTCCACCTGCTCCGATAGTCGGGGGTATCCCAAACTCGATTTATAATCGAATTTCTCCGGCGCGTCCGGACGCGCTCGGAACGTGCGTGAGCATAACGCTGCTGCTGCGACCCACGCGGAACAGGCGGAAAATTTCCGCAACCCCCGAACGACGACGCAGCTATACATGTAAATTCGCTAAATTATTTTCCATTTTATTTTTATTGCCATTACCGCCTCGTCGCGCGTCCGGCATTATTTTCCAACGCGCAGATCGGTTCCAGGGGGGTTATTTGTCCCCTCCCCCCCTTTGGGGGGGTCGAAGGGGGGGTCGAATGGCGATTGAAACTCGGAAGAAATTGCTACAAATTCGTAGACACGAATTTAGAGGGCGATTAAATTTTCATTCAATTACAACAATTTTCGTCCTCAGGATTTCACTCAATTTGCGGATAAATATCGATTCGAAGACAAAATAGTTTTACTTCGTTAATACCTTAAAAACAAATTTCAACTTTTCCCTTCGGAGGAGACTCGCCGATCCTCCGTCGGTAATTAACCTTTTTTTTCTCGCTGCGTTGTCTCACTTAAATCACTTTGTAATCAGTGGACCGTTTTGCGTCAAAGTATTTCGATTAATCGAACTCTTCTGTGGCGGAGGGAACGGAGCAGTCGTCGTCAGTCTCCGATTTACAAGAGACTATTTGCAAAGGCTTAAAAAGGAGCATTTAGGACATTTTCCATTTAATCAATAACATTTTCCAATTAATCACTATCATTACGTTGAAATTTGCATCGTTGGAATGCAACGAAAAAAAAAATAAAATAAAAAATTATTCTAGGGATTCTAAAAAGTGAATATTACATTTTAATAACTTTTTATACCCAATAATTTTCTTTTTTATTTTCGTTGCTTTCCAACGATGAAAACTTCAAAATAATTCACTATCAGCATCAAATTGACTACTATCGCTCCAAATAAATATTTTCAATCAGCCCCCTGCAAATTCCCTTCGCCCAGAAACTAATCCTATTAGTCCCCAGATTTAGGTCTTCGAAAAAGAGCTTAATCCGAAGGGTCTCAGAATGTGCGCCCAGCTGGGCCGGAAGGAGACGTTCGTCGGCGAGAATGACAAAGCTCGACGAGGATGGTGAGAGAGGAGATGAGGGGGAGGTGAGGGCGAAGGCGAGGTGAGGTTGGCAATCGGGAGTTTCCCTCTCCGTTGGCACTCGGGATAGGATAATGAAATACCGAGGCGGTCCCGGGACGACCCCACCGATCCCAGGGGCCTCTATACACACCGCCCGAAGCTCCTGGGCTCGGCCGCTTCGTGCTGCTCTCGGCTTCTACGCGCTCAGAGCGCCGTTTGCGAATGCGAGGGAGTTTCTCCTTGCAACGCCGAGTGGAGGATCTTCGGTCTCCTTGCACTCTGTCTCTTTCTCTCTCGGAGGAGGGAGAGAGGGGAGGGAAGGGAGGGAGTCGGACAGACAGGCAGACAGGACGAACTGACGGACGGTGGGAGATTTCACCCTCCCTCCACTCATTCTCAGGCTAAATCTTCTTCCCTCCCGCGCGTAGCCCGTAAACTCGGCGCTCTTCGTAACCCTCTTTAGGGCCGCATCCGGAAATTCGTTCCACGCGTTTTCCTCTCCTCGCAGCGTTTGCGTTTGCTCGCTAAATCGTAGAGCGTTTTCTTGGGTAACCTTCGCGTGGGGAAATTTTCTATGGTTTGGAAGGAGAGAGAGAGGTACTTGACTATATTTTAAATGTACTGGGAATAATAATGGAGGAGGTTAGCTCCGTTGTTTTCCCGAAAAATCGAAAATTCGGTTGCCATTTTTTTGGCAAAAAAAAATTTTTGGTTTAACGAAATTTTAAAGGCCTATCCGATGGGAAATTTCCCGCTGATTCCGAATATGACCGATTTTTGCCCGAGAAATAAAAATTTCGAGGAGAAAACGCGAAAAACGATTTTTTATTTTTTTCGAATTTTGGCCCTTCACTAAAATCGGTGTAATTTTTCTTTGGATTAATATAATCGAGATTTTCTTTTTGCATTCGAAAGAAAACTCTTCAACGAAGAGAATGCCGCAAGGCGGAAAGCGATATCTTGATTTTTCAATTTTTCGCAGAATTTTAAATTTGACCCTCAAAAATCGCAAATTTTTAGAAGGGGTACCCCTTGCATTTTTTCGAAAAAAGTCGAAAAAAAAAATTTTCGATTTCGTAAAATTTAAAAACCCTATCCGATGGCAAATTTTCCGCTGATTCCAAAAATCACGGTTATCTGCCCGAAAAATCGAAAATTCGATCCGAAAAATAGCAAAATCGACCCAAAAAACCCAAAAATTGATGTCGTCGTCCCTCATCGCCAACATCATTTCATCTCCAATCCCTTCTATCGTCTCATAACCCAAATCCACCCCCATCCCTCCATCCCTCACTGCATCCTATCGTCCCACTTGCCTCTCGACTCCAAATCCATCCCCCCCCCCCCCCAAACCCCCAAAGCACCCACGAAGCTAAAACGCCAAAAACTTCCTCCTCCCTTCAAAAACCTGGAAGAAACCTGAAACGACAGATTTCCCGACATGTGAAGTACTTCGAAGGGCAAAACGGAGGTCGAAATTTCTGGGATATTCACTCTCGCGATTTCACGTCAACCCCCATTTTTTTTCCTTTTCTGGGGTATTTCTCGACGTCAGTCATTCCGAAGAGCTCTTGCTCCTCTTTTCCACCCTCCTCACCCTTCGTCGTTCAACCCTCCACCCGTTTTACGCGCTCAGACTGTCGGCGGACTGGGTTGGCGAACTCTCCGCACGGTTACTACTGACTACGGCGTAGCCGTTCCACCCCCTCCCCCTCATCCCCCTCCCCCTCCTCCCAGGACGTCGGAGGACGAGGCGAAGAGGCGAGGAACGTGCGGAAAGTACCGTCGACTTCGTAGCGTTTGCTCGGCTGACTCTATGACGACGGCATGGAAACGAGAATCGTAGAGGACGAAGAAGTGTGCGACGAAAGGGATACAAAGGTTCGGAGGCTGAAAAGAAACGAGACGGAAAATGGGGGAAGAGTCGTCGCTGCAGCTTCGTCGTCCTTCATTTTCGGGCCAGAAACCGGAGACCAGATATTCACGTGAGATAAACCACGAAAGGTTGGCACACACACAGATTGGGCGAAAACCCATCGAGTCAGCCCTGTCTTCGCAAATGCGCAAATTTTCCGCCGAGAACAAAGCGACAGGATTTGTTCGCCACTCGCTTTCTATTTGCCTAACGTTTCCGCGATTTTTTTTATTCTCTAACGTCGCAGTCTGATTCTCTGCGATTAGTCAGCTTCGCGGCGCAAATTTTGGAGAATTATTCGTGAATTATTGAATTATTCGTCGGAAGTTGCTCTTCAAAGGCAGTGATATGAGTTATGAAAAACGTAGCAGCGAATAGCATAACTTATTACTTGTGGAACGAGGCAGATGTTATAATGTCGTCAACCCAAGTTTTAAACCAGGTTTTTCCGCAGTTATCCAATTCGTAGGCAACCTCAGTGACGTCATGTGGTAGTCTTTTGGGTTTAAAGCTGCTGTGGAATCGAATTATTCGTCAGGTTTGCTGCTCAAAGGCATCCAAAGTCCTCACGATTTTTTTCTGGATTATTAGTTTCGTAGAAACGAGTCAGACATTGAAACCCGCTGGTTTTGAGGACATTTGAAAGGGTCCCAATTGTCCCTCGTGTAAACTTAAGCGAATTGTCCGAGAACAAAAGGCACTGCACATTTCTATCTCTTAGGGTTGAAGAGAGAAAGGTTGGAGATGATATCCTCTTCCTCCGAGGCAGAGAGCATGCTTCGTGGATGATGGGATGGATCATGGCGTGAACCAGAATCCTGGCCCCAGGGCTGCCAGGGCTTTCAACGAGTTCCCAACTCCTGGTGTACCTCATTTTGGTTGGACGCCTTCTGATAGGGGAGAGTTGCACCTACGAACGCACCTCGACGTCCTGGAACCGTCGAATCGAGAGGAGGAAGAGGATATGGCGAGAGCAGTTCCACAGGATGAAACTATGGCTGTCATGTTGTCGACGATGATGAAGAAGGAGGTTGACGATGAGACTGGAATGCATTGGCGGTACTGAGAGTGCGCCAAAGTGGTTTAGACAGTCCACCAACACTTCTCTTCTCGTTGGCTTTGCGATTGTAGCTGCTTCGTTCTTCCCTCAGCGAAAGGAGTCTCTTTTCCTGCTTTTTTGTATCACTGCAAGTCTCATTCCCAAATATTTCTGTTGATGTTACAGCAATTTTTTGGCTGTGAAAAAAAAAAGACCTTAATTTATATTTTTTGGACGTCCCTAAATCGTTGGCAAGGATTTCTTGACCATTTTTTCTGAGCGTTTTAGGTGATTAAAAAAAATCCATAAAAACAAAGCTTCTTCCGAGGAATGAAAAAGGGTGCTCACAAAAGGCAAAATGCTAAAGGTCTGTCGACTCGCTGCGGAATATAAGAAGAAATATCAGAAGATTCAGACGCACTATGGATCCAGAAAATTTTAAGTCCCTCGTTAGTCCTGAATGTGACGTCTTCCACCTTCGTTATTATTCCCCGCGTCGCGCTATGGAACTATATTTTTTCGCGTTGCGGAAATTCGCACGCGTGTGAGAGGTATCCGCAGGAAAAGACGAGAGATGGATGATGGAAAGTAGGAAAAAGGGAAGGAAGGAAGGAGAAATGGTGTATCTCTCCGTCGTCCCTTTGTCATCCTTGAATATTCCGTTCACGTTGTTGCGTCGAGCAGATCGCGAGGCGAATACATTTTCCCCTCCTCGCCCATATAAAATATACTTTGCAAGATAAATACGTCATTGCTCGATGAGGAAACTTCATTATCTGATTTCCAATATTCAGTCGTGGTTCCAATATTCAGACGTTCGAAATATCAGAATTCAGAAGTCTTGTCTCAGTAATGATTGGAAGTACCAAAGAAAAAAAATCAAGGTGCAGCCGACTGAATAAAAAAATGTCCAAATGAATCGAACGATTGACGACCGAACCTTCATTTTTCGTTGTAGCCAAAAAAAAATCCAGGAGCGATTTAGTCTCGTGGCTTTCTGGTTGGCTTTGCCATACTCGTCTCTCATTTTGTCTTCAGCTCCTTCGACAACTCTCCAACGCTCTCCACAGTTCCTTCCCCCTCCTCCTTAGCGTGAATCTCACGCAGTGATATAGACGAGAGTCAAGGCGAACTGATGTGAGCTCGGCGCAAGTTAAGTCGCCAAGTTCCGCGAGCGTCGTGAGAACAAGCGCGCGCGTCAGGGCCTTTGGCAAACATCGAGGTTGATTAACCCTTTGCGAGGTGAGATATGTAATTACCTGTCGGCTCACGCAAGAAACGTTGCCGCTGCCGCCGCTGCCGCTGCGTTGGGTCGTCCGTCTTCTCCTCACGTACTCACTTTCCTCGCTGCTACTCTTCCCTCTTTCTGGCTTCCATCTCTCGACGGTGGCGCATAGGCAATCTTGTGACGATAAGAGCGATCGCTAATTCGAAGTTTCGCGCCAAGTTCATTGCCTCCCTCTTACCCTGTCGTCTGACATTAACCGTATGTTTCGTAATATGCCAATTATATTGTAGCTGAATATTTCTCGTGGATCGTTTGAATACGCTTCGACAATTGAATTATTTTACTGCAGAGAGAACATATTCATTTGGATAAAAAAATTAATTGATAATAATGATAATAATTGCGGCAAAATTTGGTGTTTATTGCCAGACGTTAAAACGTCAATTTCTGAAGTGACTAAATTATTTATCTTCATATTTTTATTTTTATAAATTTCATAAATTTATAAATTTCTATATGCAATGCAATTGAATTATTTTCCTGCAGAAAGAACATATTCATTTAGATCAAAAAAATTAATTAATAATAATAATGATAATAATTGTGGCAAAATTGCCAGACGTTAAAACGTTGATTTCTCCAGTGGCTAATTTTCTTTTCTTTTTCTTTTCAGGACGTCCTGGAACGGATTATCCGGTGCTAGGCAAAGTGCCCTACACGAATTTCTACTGCGACGACCAACCCTATCCCGGCTTCTTCGCCGACGAGGAGTCCCGTTGCCAAGCCTGGCACTACTGCGACATCGACGGTCGACAGGCGACGTTTCTCTGTCCGAACGGAACGCAATTCAGTCAGGCGGTGTTTGTGTGCGATTGGTGGTTCAACGTGCGATGCGAGCTGAGCTCGAAGTTGTACGCCATCAACAGTAGACTGTATCAGAGGCCAGCGGAAAATCCGACGAGGCCTCATCGAGTGATCACGAAGGAACTGCTGGAAAATATTTTCGTCAGAAGGAAATGAGACGACTGATTTTACTATTTTTTTGAGTCGGTGCTCTGTGCCTTTTAAACCATTTCCATTAAATTTAAACCAATACCATTTTGCTGTGGCGAATGTATATTCCATCGATATAAGGAAGTTTATATTTAGGTGCAAGCGACAAGATTCTACGTTCGTTTATTCGTTTTTGTGACGATAGCACTGCCATAATTAAATATTCCTTAAAAAAAATAAATAAGTTACCGTTAGCCAAACTTTTTGTATGTAATATTCATAGCGCATTACTTATCCTTATAGAAAAAAGTTTAATAAGATGTGTTAGGATGTGAATAGATAAGATCCGTATTAATCTGTATAAGACAAACGCATTATAATCGTAACTGATAAGATCACCGTATAAAATGGTTGGTGCTCAAACTCAACCCTTCTTCAGTGTACAAATTTTGGCGATAAGAATGTTTTTACCGCGAGAAAAGTTTCCACACATCGTCGAATTAAATCAAAGTATCTGTTATAAAATAAATGAAACAAATATAACGAGTAGCGTAAAATAGTTGACATGTAAATTACGTTGTATATAAGCAGAAATATAGGCATTTTTTCCCGGAATTTTTACATAATTCATTCTACAAAAAAAAACTCGAAGATCTGTCTTATCAATTGAGTTTAATATTATTGACTTACCACAGTCGGTAAAGAAAACTGCAATTAATTTATTTTAAGGGCCTCACATTTAATTGCATCAGAAGTGGTCCCAAATAGTGATATCCCTGATAATGAAATTACAGTTTTGGTTACCGACTGCGGTATTTTTTATGATGGTCAATTTGACACCAAAAAATTGTATCTCACATAAATAATATCTCAAGTGACACGAGACAACCACTCTCAGAAAGTCTCAGCGCCAAAAAGACATCAAAAAGAATGCACAACTCAGACTCTGTGAAAGAAGCAAGAATCTGCGAATCGTGATGTATACTTGTCAAGCGGATAATTCAAAACTAATTCAATCGTCCGAAACACACCCAAGAATTTAATTCCCCGGTGCGTCTAACTTTTATCAAGTTCTGGCCTCGCGGCTTCCTTCTATTTTTTTCGTATTCTCCATCTGTCCTCATCCAACCGCATTTTCTGAACTGTAATTTCACATTTAAATTGAGCGTAGAATATGGCAAAAAATATCCAGAAAAGAAGTTGCAAGCCGCCCCGAAGAGTTTGTTCCGTCTTTCCGGAAGCAATCATCCAAACAAACAATCGTCAAATTCCATTACGAAAAACCTGGAGTTGCCTCAGGTGATTTTTCGTCGTCTTTCTTTCCCCAGCTTCTTTCACGTCTCCAGATCCCCGTCAAATTTTATCTTAATTCTACAGATAACCAACACCTCCCCAAAAATAGCTATAAAAAATCGTATCAGTTGTATCGATGGTCGCCGTGCGAAATTACGTTGCGTCCAGCCGTTGGCTCCGTCAACCGATTTTTCTTAAACGGCGGACCGTAAATTTCCAGTATAAGGACACTGGCCATGGGGGCTTTGGGGGTTGCCGAGGCGAATAAGAATGGCGAGTCCGCTCCAGGGACTTAAGGCACAGCTCGTGGGGTGTCGCCTGCAGGAAAATGCGAGAGCGTTACGGAAGCGTGAAGAAGGGGAGAGGGAGTGAAGGTGGAAGGAGGGGCGACCGAGGAATCCATCGGAAGAAGCGGGTAATCAAGTGGAGTCGGAAGGAGCGAACGGGGTTTGAGAAGGAGGGGGAGGAGGGAGAGGGAGGTGGACGCACAACGGTCCGACAGGGGTCTCTCGGTGGTCTCGCGGACCACTTTCGGAAATCCAATCTTCCCGACCATTTTTACCTCAGCCACCCACCGTCTGATATATACATACAAGAGACCGGGGCAAAATGAACCACACTGTCAAAACGTCAGATCAAGATCCAAGGGTCTGGTGCAACTTTTTCCACATTCCGTAACTCACCCTACGAAAAAATTGCATAAGTCGCAAGGAATTTGTAGGAATTTTGTGAAGTTGACTGGAATCGTTTCGACTGATTTTTCTACCTGTATTTATGTGTATATATACACACAGTTAGGTATAACAAAGTACAGTCGATGTCCAGAAGACTTTTTCCTGTTGCTTTGCCTGCGTCTAGCCTTCGGGGCAGCTTTCCTGGGGATTTGGGGGTCGAATTTTTCGAGAACGTCCGAGGCACAGAGGCAACAGCAGTAGCGTCGTCTATGCGCGTCTATCAAGGCAATAGCTGCGGCGAACGATATATTCGAGTCAACAACGCGCGGAGATGAAACGAAACTTTCCCGGAGCCCCTGCAGCGGTCGAGGGGGGTCCGCCGGAATGGCATTGGCCGAAGAGGAGGGACGCACCAAGCGGATACACGCTTGGTCGTTGCTCGCGGCAACCGGAAAATATTTTTACCCAATAAGACGACTCGGGCTGATCGGAAATCCGGATCGGTGAAAATATCGCCCGCCAATCGTATCCTTTTCTCCGACTCGACACAGTCGATGGGTGCAATAAGAAAAATTCACCTGGAAAAAATCCCCGAATAAAGTGAATTCTACTATAAATAGTCACAGCCACAATGCTTACATTAATTATTTTGTTGAAGATTGCATCGTTGAAAAACAACAAGAATTTTAAAAAATAATAATAATTCTAATGAACCTAAAGGATCGCATTGGGCATAAAAAGTTATTAAAACGATTGATCGTAATCACAACTTTTTAGAATCGCTAGAATAATTTCATAATCGTTAATTTTTTTTTTTTTTTTTTTTTTTTTTTTTTTTTTTTTTTTTTTTTTTTTTTTTTCGTTGCAGTCCGATGCAAATTTCAACAAAATATAATTAATGTAACCAGCAATAAATTGTGGCTGTGACTATTTATAGTAGAATTCACTATATTCGAGGACCATTTAATAATGGACCAGTGTCCAGTTAATAATGGACACTAGTCCATTATTAAATCCATGAAGGCATCATAATAATTGTCTCTCCGGCCTCTTCATTCTTTTTTCGAGTATGAGAAGAGTCCTAAACGTCACAGAAGGGGCAAGACGACTATACACATATATATGCATTACATATATACACGTGGATCGTACCTAGGAGCAGCCCAGTGGTACTTGGTGCCCGCGAGACTGGTCCCATATTCCAGCCCGACGCGTTTAATTACCACCCCGGTTATATAGCAGCCAACGTCGCATGTATATATCCCATCGACGCTGCTTCGACGCGAGGCGCTTGTCCCTTTAGCAGTCGCCTCTCCCCGTCTCCAATGCCTCTCCCCGGGTTCCTTTAAGGGCGCACTGCGAATTGAGCCGTAAAACCGGTCCAGTAACGCTGGGACAGCGAGACGAGAACTAACATAGCGACGTCGAACGAGTGAGCAGCCTGAACAGCGTAGCCACCCTGTTCCGGCTGCTTCACCATCCACCACCACCACCACCACCATTCACCCCCATAACCCCAGACTACAACGGCGCACCAACATCAGTGTCAGAAGCAAAAGCAGCGTTTACGAGCGGCTGAAAGTTCGGGTCAGGTCTCTCGCTCGCTCTCGAACCGTCAGCCTTCTACCCTTCCAACCCCTTCTACACCCCTTCCACCCCTTCCACCCCTTCCAAAGCAACCCTGGATGCTTGGAGCTTGCGGTCCTGTTTTATCGGTCTTCCGGTGTGTATAGACGTGTCGCTTTCTCGCTCTTCTTCGTGCACCTTCGCTTCAACCTGGGGTTGAAGGGGGAGGGGGGTAGCAGCCCCCCTCAACCCCTGGTGGCGGGCGCCATAGCTTCCGAGCTATATAGGAGTTAGAAAGTAATCTTCTTAGTAGGTACTCCGCACCCGAGCAGACAGAGCCCGAGTTGGCGCTGCTTGTTAAGCGAACGGGCGAAATGGAAACGTTACCTAGGCTATAACTGCACATGTGTATTATGAATATAAAAGATACGCGAGTTGCAGGTTTTAGGGGTGGGGGAGAGGGGATGACACGCAGAGCTGCGAATGTAAGTACGTGAAAGGGAAAACTAAGAGGATGCTGAGAGACGAGATTCTGAGTTTCGTACTGGGAATAAGAATTGATGAGGAAGAGGGAATCGAAACCAGGATTTGCCTGGTCCATCCCTCCGTTCTTCCCCAGAAATAATTCCCGTTGATTCCAGCGAACGGAAGGTTTTCTCGGTGCCTTCGACTCAGCTTCGTCGGATGAATTGCGGCGTAATTTCGCTTCTTGTTATATATTCAGGAAAAAAATGTGATGTTATCGAAGGTCAGGGTTTCGAGGAAAAAATTCATATCTAGGCTCCTCAAATTTTCCCTGGACCATCCGGGACTCAAAAAATTCTCCTGACCCTTCAGAACCCTTCAGGTGACCCTTCCAAGCCCCCAAAAAAAAATTAAACGTCCCTAAACACACGACCCACAAAATAAAAACCAAGTCTCTCTCAGCATCCACCACCTTCTTTGACTCCGTCGATCCGATCTCGCCAACACAAATAGCCGTGTAATTCCCTCCCCCATCTTCATTATAAATTCAGAATACCTTCTGCGTTGCACCCCAACCACCCCCGGCACATCAACTATATACAGCCAACGCTAATAGACACCTCAAAAAAAAAAAAAAGAAAAAAACTGTGGGCGGAGGCTCCAAGGGTCGCTCCCAGAGGTGGATAAATAAATTGACTGCGTTGTTTCGTCCAACCCCCACCACCTTCGTCAAGAGTAAATTTCGAGAGAGAGAGGGTTGCCTACAGGCAGCCAGTGTACAGGCATCATCACATCTCGGCCCCTCCGAGCGGCCCTGACGGCCTCCGGGTTAGCATCAGGAGAGAGGCCAGCGCTGCTGCTGCTGCGGCAGCAGCGTTTCGCGTGGGGTGGACGTGCACACGCCCGATGCAACAATTTTCTTCATAAACCCCGTAGAGAGAGGTCCCGGGTTGTGTTCGGTGTTAGCCCCGTTGGCTCACGGGCACGTCTCGCGGCAGACAACGGTTAATCAATGGACTTCAAGCGCACGCCGGGATAGTCCGCGGATACTCTCTGTCCTCCCTCTGCCCTCTCTCTCTCTCGTTCACCCGGCTCCAGGGGTTGGAAGGGAGGGGATGAGGGAGGTGAGGGGGTGGATAGCCACGCGGATCTTGCAGTGATGGACAGCGAGGAGCCCCCGGGGCAACGGAAAACTACCGAACAATTTTCCCCGTCCCTCCACCCTCCATCACCTGCACCCCCTGAGCTTGACTCTCCTCCCCCTCCTCCCCTCCGTACCCTGGACCAACCCCTCCCCCAGTCCGGTAACTCCCTTTCAAGTTTCGGGCTTTGTTTACGCGCTTGAAAATAATTCGTTGCGCCCGGACGGATCAACGATATATACGAAAAAAAATAAAAATAAAATAATAATGATAAAAATTGTGAGGGGGGTGGTTCTTTATATATTATAGAGGGAAGCCAACGGCTGTGGGGGTTGATCATGCGTGGTAACCCAATCGTTATTGAAGAAGGGGTCGAAGGGGGTTGCACACGCACCTGCAGCGGCAGAGGTGGTAGCGATGAATATGATCGGATCAATAGCGAACATTTTCGGGAGGGACACTGTTATTGATGTTTTTTTGCCACTGGGGATTTTTTTTTTTTTTTTTTTTTTTGTGGTGGGGACCTCGGGCTAATTTTTGGGATGTTAGAGGGAATATTTTGAGCGGTTTGAGGAATCAAGATCGAAAATGAAATAATTTTTTAGATGGATCAAAATAAAAATTATAAAATAAAATCTATAAAGTTTTTTTACCCCGGAGAATTTTTTTTTTTTTTTTACGGATAGACCTTGGGTTAATTTTTGGGATATTAGAGCGAATATTTTGAGCGGCTTCGATGAGGAATCAAGATCGAGAATGAAATAATTTTTCAGATGATAATGGATAGAAGTAAAAATTATGAAATGAGATGCATTTATAAAATCATTTTTAAGTCAGTAATGGGTCAAAATAAAAATTATAAAATAAAATCTATATATAGGTCCCGCAGGAGAAACAGAAATTCGGGTGGAATTGCGCGGAAGTAAAATTGGCTTGTGTGAAAATAGACCCCTTGCCGCGCAATCGGCTCGTCATGGTGTTCAAAAAGAAAATCGTAAACTCGGAAAAAAAATGGACGCACGCGGACGGGCAACAAGATGGAAACGTGTACGTGAAATATGCTCCGGAACCGTCGATCGACAGTCCAGGCGAAGCCCCTTCGCTGCTGCTGCACACAGATCAAGCGAAATTGAAAAATTTTTATCTCCATTTTCGATTTCGCTCATCGTGCGACTGTATCTACACTGGACCGGGAGGAGAGGTGGGGGTGGGGGTGTGCATATCCAGAGCAATGCACATTTTTAACCAGTTCGCCGGTGAAGAGGGGGGCGGGGTCGAAACGAGGGAGTTTGAAGCCGCTGCTGCTGCTGCTGCACAGGCTCCACTACATCCTCGAGGCGATCTGGCAGCGATCGACCTCTGACGAGCGCAGCCTTTTCGCGAGCGACTGATGGAACGAACAAATGGTTAAAAAAGGAAAAAAAAAAAAAAAAAAAAACGACTGACCAAGTGGACGAAAAATAAGAGTTGTACCTTTCAAACATTTTCGGTTAAACATTTTCTCTGTAGTCTCTGTATATTCTTCCACGTCATTTTATTTTATTTTCCCCAACGAAGGAAACTTTGATCACCCTTTTTTAATTTTATTCGAGAATTTCAACGACAGATGCAAACAAGAAATATTTTGTTTCTTTGAAGCAAATAAATAATTTAAAAAAATCGAGATACAATAAAAATAGCAAAACAATTAGAATAATTATTTACTCTGATTTAATTGTGAAAGGCCCTCCAATTAAATTTCTAGTAGATTTATATTTTAACTATTATTAATTCGCATATTCGCATTTGTTACATTTTTTATGTATCGTAAAATAATAATAACTTCAGGTTATTATTACTTTATTCGGCTTATTTTATCCGCGTTACGTGGGAAAACCATATTTTCGGTCCGTTCGGGAAATCTCGATGGTGCCTCTTTCGCGTCGCCATTGCCCCTCACCCCTCACCCCTCAGCTCGTCGCCATTTCCGCGCGCAGCACGCAGCGTGCCAGAAACCTCTCTGTGTCGCCTATTTTCCATTCCATTCCGATATTTCGTGGTCGTTCGCATGTTAATTTTCGACGAGCACTGACGACGCACGCCCCGGAGGCACAGACGTCGATGATACACCACCGGAGCGAGAGGCCGAAAACAGTATGCCCCGCGTTTTCCCGGTGACCGACGCGCGTACCGGCAAATTCTCGATCGAACGAACATGCAACCCTCCTTCCACCCATCTTCCTCACTCTTTTTTTTTTAAATCCATTTCGCGCTAACAGAGAAATCTCCTACATTGCAATTACAACGGACAGCAATTGTTGCTGAGGGTAAATTAGGTATCTTCTGTAAAATGTGAAATTGGGGTTGTAAAATCTCTGTATAGAAATTTTACAAAGCTTTTTTTATCCATTTCGCGATAACAGAAGAAGCGTCTACATTGCAATTACAATGGACGGCAATTACAATGAAACCAAAGGTAAGTTAGGAATCTGTAAAATTTTGGTTAAAAATTGGGACTGTAAAATTTCTGGATAGAAATTTTACCAATTTGTTTAGAATTTTTGCAGGCAGAAAAATGGACGTGGATGAAAAAAATTGCCAGAAGAGGGAGACGCGAAATAAGACGAAGTTGGTCATTCGTGGGAGGATATCCTGGAGACTTCAACGCTCGGAGAAATCAGAATCCGGGCATTCCGGACAGTCCATTGGGTTAAGCCGCGAGGTCCAAAGCAGACGAAGTGAGAATCGAGGAACCAATTTCCATGTCGGTCGATGGTCTCTTTTTCCCAGTCGACATGCAACATTCGTCCAATAAAATTATCAAAGCACTGAAAAAAAAAAATTCAATAAAATATTATTCGTCCGATAAAATGATCAAAGCACTGAAAAAAAATATTCAAAAAAATATTATTCCGCCTCTCAATTCCCCCAAAATTTCCCAACATCCCCAAAATCCGGAGTCAAAATACCCAAATCAAAATACCACCCCCAACATCCCCCTCCCCCCTTTCGCCCTAGAATCCTTATAATCAATCGCCACAAAATAAAAATCATCTCCCAATTCCATTGCCACTGCCTCCACTCCACCAACTGAAGGTTCAAATGCAAGTCGTGGAAATCTACGCGCGAAGCGACAAAAGGACAGAGAGAGAGTAACCCACTCCCCTTCTCCCTCTCAACGCTCTCGGAAAAGCGCAGAGAGCATCGGTCCGTTACAGACGAATTCATCGGGGCGGAAGTTTGTGATAAAACAATCCTTTGCTGGGGCGGTTCGTGTTCAATGTAACGAAATAATACCCGGGAGCAACTGCATCGGCTGTGTATAGTCGCAGGCGAGAGAGGCGAACCTGCTGCTGCTGCTGCTGCTGCTTCTGCTGTTCCTGGCACGGTGTTATGGTGCAGCTCCTCCCTCCTCCCTCTGATACCCAACGCGAGACTCATTCCTCCTCCGCTCTCTCCGCGGCACAGATAGAGAGCTGCTGTTGCTGTTGCTGTTGCTGCTGTTGCTGCTGCAGCAGTTAACGTTGGACCGCACGCGGGCCACCCTGGCGCGCACCAGCCTTGTCCTCTTTCCTCCATCCTCTCTCCATGCACATCGTATTCCCCAAAACCACTGTCTCTGTTCCTCCTCCTCCTCCTCTCCCCTTCCTCTCGCAGCAGCGGCAACAGTAGTGAGGAACCCGTCCGAATGCTTTTGGTAGCCCGGTCCCGACGCGCTCACTGCTGCTCCACTGGCTTAATCGCATTCAAACGCTGTGTGTGCGCCACACGATGCGGCAGCAGCAGCAGCACAACCGCACCACCTCTCTCTCGCTGGCTGCCGAACGGGAAACACGTGTTTCTGTGATTTCGCCGTGCACAGACACGCACAAGCCACCGTCGCCCACATGTACACGAATACATAGAACGCTCGTGGAAACGCCTCACTTTGATTACGCACACAGTGTGGCGGTTCTCGCGTTCGTGTGATATGCACACGGTGTTCCCCCCTTGTGCACAGTTCGTGCACAAGAGGGGGACGCCGACATCATATGCATCTGCGAGTGTGATGCGTACGGGACGTTTCGTCTCGTGGATATCGTTGGTACAGAGCTTTTTTTGAGGTAGGTTCAGTTGTACACGTTTCGTGGACGGTTTAGTTCCACACGTTTCGTGGATGGTTCACTTCCACACGTTTCGTGCACAGTTTATTTCCACACGTTTCGTGTACGGTTCACTTCCACACGTTTCGTGGATGGTTCACTTGCACACGTTTCGTGCACAGTTCACTTTCACACGTTTCGTGCACAGTTCACTTCCACACGTTTCGTGCACAGTTCACTTCCACACGTTTCCTTTGTTTAGGTTCTACACCCTTCGATGTTACGTACAGTCGGACTTACACGTTTGAGTTTTACACTGGGTCGAATCTACTCGACCCACTTCTACACGTTTCAATTCTACATTGCCACGCGGAAACCATTGCCACGCGACGCTGGCTTTTGAGGCAAATTTGGAGGATAAGCACTTCCATATCGTGGCATAAATCAGGCTGGAGGAAGGGTGGGAAGGGTTGGTATAAATCGTGTAGACTTGGCACGGAATGCCCCGTGCATAACATAGGTGTACATCCGACAACAGGTACACAACAAACAGACGGACGGGCGCAGAGCGTTACCCGATACGTGTGGCCGCATTTACGGAAACGATCGGTTGCATCCCTACTCCTCTGTCTCCCTCTTCCCCTCTCTCTCTCTCTCTCTCTCTTCCTCTCTCTCTCTGCTACGCAGCTTCCGACAGCTCGCGGTGCGCAGTTCCACCAGCACTCGCTGCTGTTCCACACCTGCGGAGGATCCGAGTGTGGGGAGAGTTGTTGATGTCCCGGTTGGCGCTCAGCAAAGGACCCTCTTCGCCAATACTATCTTGCGCCTCTCGTGCAGACGTGGGAGGAAGAGAGGGAGAGAGCAGAGAGAGAGAAGAGGAGAGCGATGGAGTCCAGGGGAGGAGGCGGTGGGTGGGCTGTTATAGTAGACTCGTCCTGTTAGGCTCCCCGGCTTGTAGGTATATTAACGCGGCTTCTGTGGGACAGGTATCTATTAAACCGTGCGGAAATCGTAGACGCGAGACCGTCTGCCGGTGCCTTTGTTATATCGATCCCTCTCGGCGTCGTCATACTCCCTCCACATTACTATTATGCATGGGTATGTACCTTTATATATATAAGAGAGGATATGTGCTTGTATATAAATATTGATGCAAATTCGCTTTTGGTAGACGTTGGAAAAATTAAGACGTCATTTGTAAGGTGAGAATAAAATTGGGGTAGGTTTTTGGCCATCTTAGTACCCTTTGTGGGCCAAAAAACTTGGTCCATTTGTAGCCATACTTATAGCATATAATTAAAAAAATCATTTAATAATTATTTCAATGTGAAATTTGCTAAGACTCGTGTAAAATAATTTCATTTATTGATTTGAATGGATTAATAGTGTGATTAATAAATTAATATATTTTTTTATGTGGCCAAAAAGGTGCGTCTACCCTAAATTTAATTCTAAATTGCTGAACTCGAGTTAGACTCAATGTGGATGAACCCTACGCATCAGTTCGACAAGGACGAAGTCGGTAGGTTGGAACTCTGGAAGGTAAATACCGTGTTCACCGCAGATACCAATCACCCAGATTCCACTGGTTTACACTGATTGTTGGTATCGCCGTATTGAAGCCGCAATGTGTAATGTCGGGTATTTCGTCGAATCTTCATCATGGAAGCCGGGGTAGAACAGAGGACACCAATCACCGACGTTTATCCCACATTGAAGTGCACAGAACCGACGGTCCGTGGGGTAATTATGGACGATTACATCGTTAGAAAACCGTCACACGCGCTCGACGTGTCATCGATCTCCACTATAGATGGACTCTACGCATGGACAGGAGACGGACACGCCAGCCCCGAGAATATGAATATTTTTTCAATAAAGCGTCGTGTGTTCGCATTTATATTTTACGATAAACGGGTCCGTGCGACAGGGGACACGCAAAGCGACGGCCTCGCACTTTTGCCTCGTCACGGGAAACGTTCAATTCCAGAGGAAAAAAAAAAAAAAAAAAAAAATGCTATGAAATTCGAGTTCCTTCAGAACTTGTCCAGAGAGACAGTAATCACAGTTCTCCTGACCTACCTCAAAATAATATATTTTGATGTTGTTTGATTTTGATTTTGAAATATATTATTTTGGGGTAGGTCAGGATTCGTCCACCCCTTCAAATGGCGAAGAAAAAAAAAGAAGATAAATGCTATGAAGTTCGGATTGGTTTCTGTTCCTTCAAAACTTGTCCAGAATGACAGTAATAACAGTTCTCCTGACCTACCTCAAAAATATATTATTTTGATGTCATTTGATTTTTATTTTTAAATAATATACTATGATGAGGTAGGTCAGGATTCGTCCACCCTTTCGAATGGCGAAGATAAAAAAAAGATTCCACTTCTCCTGACCTACCTCAAAATAATATCCTATTTTATATTTCGCTCTGAAACAAAGTCACTTCAACGTTTATCATCGGCACGGTTCGACATATCGAGAAGGTTGCTCCAACATTCAACCCTCCACGTTTCCCGATATCCTTTTAGCCTCGTCCACCCCTTTGAATGGCGAAGGTACAGCATCACCGAAGGGGGTTGAGAGCACATAACCCGAGCATCCAAACCGAGCAGAGCAGAACGAACGTTCATTATAAACACCCACGAATGGGAACATTCGCCTTCACCATAAAGAAGCGATGCGCCAAGTGTGGAGGATGATGGAAGCGTTTACCCGTAAAATCGTGTAGCGCGTTCGACTCGCCTCAGAGAATTTACAAGTCCTTCGCGTATATAAACCCGACGTTGCTGCTGCGACGACACAGCTTCTACAACCTCAGGCGAAGAGCACACAGAGGAGCAGACTCTCCCTCCTCCTCCTCCTCCTCCCTCCGATCGTCGTTGTTTGCGACCGTGGGTACGTGCCGGTGGACACGACCCCTCGGATTAACTGTATCTACATTGTTCCTTTTCCTCCCCCTTCTCCCCCCCCCCCCCCCCCTCGGGCCGTCCCACCTCTCCTCCTCGCGACGAAAGCGCCCTGCGAGTTGGCTGTTGTGCTGAGCCTGGCGCAGGTTTCTCGCCCAACTTCTTTACCTCGTTTCACGAGGTAAGAGGTAATGAAACAAAAACAACCCCCAACTGGTGGGGAGTGTTGTCTTCGTCTCGCCGATCCTGTCATCTTTTCCCCTAAGCGCCTCGACGCCTTTTTCCGATAATGATTCTGAAGAAAAAGTGGTGGAAGGTGAAGAGGAAGGTGATGTAGGATTGACGACCGGATTGCATCGGATCCAATGTGTTTCCTCCTTATTTTGTTAGGAAGTCTGATAATTTTTTTTTTAATATGTCGTAGGTTTGATCGATATTCGATATTTTGAAAAAATAAATTTCGTGACCCCGATTTGGGGGTCACGAAATCAGTAAAGATCAGTAAAGATGATCCAACGTCTTTCCCCCAAGACAATTTTGTTGGAAAGTCAGATAAAATAAAAAAAACGTAGGATTGCTGACCAAATTGCATCGGATCCAATGTTTCCTCCAGGACAATTTTATTTTCTTGGGAAGTCCGAGAAAAAAAAATTGTAAAATTTTTATATAGTGACCTGACACCCATTCTGCAAATACTCTCGGCAACGACATTGCGAGGAGCCGAGGGCAGCATCAGCAGCAGCCCCAAAATGCCAGTGCCGCTTGCGTTGCCCGCAAGCTCGAAGCTCGCGAACCTGGGGACGCGACCACGAGGCCAAGTTTGACGAGCGTGCCTGGTGCCTCTCTCTCTCTCGCATCGACGAATGCAGGACAGGCCTGGCGCGTCGGTGGCCGACGTTCCTGGGCGTGCGCCACAGCCGCGAAGATACCGTCAGTCGAGGAGTTCGTCTCGTCCCCGACGTCGCTCTCCTGCCGCACCCCGAAGAATTTCCCAACCCCCTCATCCCCTCCGAGTTCTGTCCTGGCACCATCAACACCCACCACCAACAGCCTCTTCTCTCATGTTCCACGTCTACCTCGCGGCCCGAGAGGCCCTAATTAACCGTACGTCACTCGCGTGTTTAACGCGCGAAGGCAAACTACGTCACCGACCCTCAACAACCTCTACAACAGTGCAACAACAAAACACTTGCCAACAGCTGACGACATTTAAAAAAAAAGCATTGCCGCCGTTGCACTTCCACTGCTGTCCTACTCTTCCACTGCTCCAACTTTACGACAAGGATTTCTGTCTCTCTGTGTTGGTTTCATAATATGTTGGATAAGCTCAAGAACGCAAAAGGTCCTCAAACTTAGTTTTAGTTAAAGGCCATCGCTACACATTAGACCCATTTCCGGTTTGTTGCCATAGTGCCTGAGTGTTTTATTACAAGAGTGATTATTGTTATGAGGCATTCCATACACAGAGAAAAATAAAAGATACTGGTAACTATTAATTTATAGTGAAATACAACCTTAGCTATTACAAAAAGTTATCTGTACTAATCATTTATAATCAATGCAACAGTTAATAATAGTTATAGTAACAAAAAGTATATTGTTTTGAAATTTTAGCAATAGATGCGACATACTATTCATAGAAAACATAATTATAAGCATAGTATTCTTTGAGAAATTATTTAACAATTTTGAAATGGTCATTGAAATTACAATAATAAAGTTGCACTAACTATAAAAAATAGCTAAGGTTGTATTTCATTATATGTTCACTGTTAAAGTAACTAGGATATTATATTAAGAAAACTATAGAATTAGTTACAGTAACTACAAAGCAGTTAATTTAACTAATAAATTAGTTAAAATAACTATTCAAATTGTTGGATGGACTAAAAATCAGTATATGAAGCGGGCCACCTCAATTTTTAATTGAAGATACGGATTTGCTATCATGACAATTTTGGTGCATCTTGTAAACGTAATGACGAAGTATGGAACAAATAAAAAAAAATCAAGATGGGTACCTCCCATTGAAAAAAAAAATCCTTATTGGCTGACGCACAAAATGAGGCAAAAGAGCTGCACGTTTGGTAAGCTGAATAAAATGAATAAACGAAAGGATCTTTTTTTTTTTATTTTCGGTCCAGGGTGAATCTACTTATTCCCTCGCCTCAGCCTCTGTTCGGTCAATCCCAGAATAAGTGAATTTCTCCTTCGAGTCCGGAACGACCAATCTACTTAGCAGACGACACGCGCCAACCCCCAAAGACTCGAGAAATGGCAAAATGGTCCGAGAGGAGCCTCGTCGAAAATATACGTTCTCCAGGCATTTCCGAGCGAAACGAGGAAGCGATTGCCACCTGCTTAACAGCAGCCTCGGACCGGTCGCGAGGACATTAGGGAATCCTCGACGGGCGGCCTCTGTGTTGACTTTCTTCATTTCGAGTTCATCGGAGTGGGAAGTTTGACACGAAAAGTTTTGCGCCTGAGGAGAGCGGTCAGGTCGGAGAAGAGAAGAAGAGAGGGGCGAGAACTCAGGGAATTCATTGAAAAGAGCCGCCCGGAGTCTGCTCGCCAATTATATATGTACAGCAAGTGGCCGGCGGCACCTTTAGCCTCTCCCCTCTGGATTTAAAACCCTCGGCGAAAACTTTAGCACGCAATTTAATCGCGGAAAAACCGGAAACTCTGAGCGTTTCGAAATTATTAATTTTCTCCTCTGTCTCTCTCGTTATATAATTACTGGATACTTTGTGACGTGACTGAAGTTGACACAGCGTTGCCAGACTGTCTTTGGATGTATTATTTACACGGTTAGATGGAAGGGGAAATTTTCGCCCGCCCGGCGATGTAATTAACGCGACACAATGGCGCGTGTAATGGATGGCTGCGCGCGAATGATCTTTTCGAATTGGCGCTGATTGGAGCCCGGCGCACCGGAAGCCTCTCGAGATTCGTAAGTGAATCAAGCCGGCTCGCGCCAGCCAGGTTACAAATTAATGACACATTCACCGCCCACTCGGCGAGCCCGACGATATTACGTGACTCGCGAAGAAAATTATAAATCGAACGCGCGAGCTTCGAGCTTCATTATTTCACGCGTGTATCATTCGCTCCGCGTGTTGTGGGGGTGGAATACAGCCACCGGAGAGGCATTCGCTGTGCGATTCAGTCGTCACTTTAGTCTCTGACCCACTGCGATTTTTTTAATAATTAATCAGGCCTCGAGAAAAGTTGTTGCAATTTTTTTAGATTTTTTTTTAAACAAGTCCCAGCGAGTTTTTTTGTGATAAATTAATTCAAGAAGTCGCCACTTTATTCTCTGACTTCACGGCAATTTTTTTTTTATTAATCAGGACTCGAGAAAAGTTGTTGCAATTTTTTTCAGATTTTTAGACAAATTATTTAGGTTAGTGATTTTTTTAAGCACGTCCCAGCAATTATTTTTTTTGTGATGAATGCAAAATAGTGAGACATTATTTTTATAATGGACAAATTAATTCAAGAATTCGCCACTTTATTCTCTGACTTCACTGCAATTTTTTTTATTAGTCAGGACTCGAGAAAAGTAGTTGCGAATTTTTCTCAGATATTTCCAAAAAATAACCTAGGTCAGTGATATATTTTTTTAAGCACGTCCCAGCGATTATTAATTTTCTCTGATGAATGCAGAATACTCAGTGATTATTTTTTAACGGATAAATTAATTTGTGAACAGTACAAAATAATTTTTTTAAATAAAAAAAATAGTAAACCAAGCAGATAATAAATCCGCTACGTTATTCATGATCCTCGCGAGGGTGAGAAAAAAAAATAGAATGACTCGCCGGGGATGGGACGTGTCGCATGTTTCCAATGCGGGAGAGGCACGCGCGTGATAGCGAATGCGCCGCGCGCGGAATTTCGAAAGCGCGGAGAAGCGAGAGAGAGGAGAGAAGCCGCTCTCGCCCTGTGCGAATCGCACGAGGCAGAAATGTGTATAATCTCTCGGCGTATAACTGCGGACACGGAGAGACGCAGGAGGTTTGTGATGAGCGCGTTGAAACGCCGGAAACGTGTCCGCAATGGAGTTGTTTCCGCGGGTTGCGCGCGCGACCCGTGATCACTGTTTATTGTACGTTTAGCGGATAAACAACGAGAATCGAGGCGAGCCACCGAGTCGTGCTCCGGCGGAGAGGGAGACAACGAACTCGCGCGACGAGCGTCACGAAATCGTGCAGCTCTCGTCACACACACAGAGAACCGGGCGACACCCGTCGCCACCGCAGTCCATCGCAAATCCCATGCATATTTAATCAGCCAGAATTATGGCCCGTCATGTAGTTTTGCTTTGACGCTACTGCCCAGGATCACTGGATTTTAACCAGCGCCGCTCGATCGAGCCATTGAGAATAAAATTAGCGGACCCCCGACGAGCAACAGATGCAACTACGGGTTTCATTGGATTAACAGTAGAACCGGGGGAATTATTTGTGATATTTTTCCTGTCGATAATTGGAGGTTGAAGAAATCGTAACTTTGAGATTGAAAGGAAAAATTAATAATTTAGATAGAGGGCAATTTTTTTTGTTGGTAACAAAGTAAAAATTGAACTGGAGAATTATTTGTGATCATTTCCTGTCGATAATTCGAGGCCGAAGAAACCTTCAATAATTTTCATATTGAAAGTAACTTTCAGATTTAACGGAGAAATTAATAATTTATCTATAGACCCCTTTTTTTTTAGTGTTGGCAACAGAGTAAAAATGTAACTGAAATTGCATCGCAAAGTTCACGGAGACTATTGATTTTTCCCCAGTTTTAATTCCGCGCTTTTTCCCTGTACAAATAGTGGAAAAAGGGAGAGAGAGAGAAAAAAAAGGCTTCTAAATTTTTTAATAAAAATGTCTGACTCCTAAATAACTGAAGCACCGAACGGAGGTGCTTTTATTTATAGCGGGATATTTTCGTTGCCTCCGAATGTCGGGTTCCGTGACTGCGCGCCTGTCCGGGCCCGGGTCCGGGCAATAGTTGGGAAATTATATTAGGGCGACGTATATTCCCAACACTTCCCGTCTCTCTACATCTGTAATTCTCCTGGCAACTTTTCAACGCGCGGAGATCCGCCGACTGAACGACAATCTAAATTTGCAGCAGTCGAAAATGTCAATTTCGGGTCAATATTCCATCCGCAAAATATTACCAAAGTTGGGGGCCATCAGTCTGAGGTATTTATGACTCGTTCGGTTAGCATCTGGGTCCTCTTTTAAACCTCGACGTAAAATGCTGTTTTCCGCACTCCACATTTTTAGTAGATTCGTCCATTCGATTCAATGCAAATTTCACTCACTCAGCTGCTGAGAATCCTGGATACATTTTATTTCAACCATTGAATCCTTGGCCGCTACATACCTGGAATCAAAAAAGAATTTTATTGGTTAGCATCCGTTCATTATGATAATATATAAAGCATTAAAAATAAAAAAAAAATTAATCTTAATAAAATTACGCAAGTTATGCGACATTCTACTGTATAATTGAGCCGAATGACTCGGCAAAGTGTTACATGACTTTTTTTTGCATTGTGTAGCGGTAACAAAAAAGAATATGTGACATTGTTGCGTATTCGGAACAAAATGGTTTGCAGCGTATATCCGCGCAGCAGTAACCAACGACCAGAGACTATTTGCTCAGCCAGCAGCGAAAAAAGAGAGAAACCAGTTGTGTGAAAGACAACATAGCGGTAATAGAAACGGAAGGGTGGTGGCTGATGGATTTTTCACACCAGGTCAGCAAAAAAAAAATAACGACCGAAGGCGGCGTTAAACGAGGCTCGGTAGAATGAATATTACCGGAGGCCTGAAAGTGTTACACGACTGTATCGGTCGTTGAGCCGACTCGCCGTTTTTCCTCAGATTGTGGCAATAAAACCGACTGACCTTCATCTTTCAGTAAAAAAAAATAAAAATGATTACTGTGGACAAATAAAAAATCTTTTCCAGGTGTAAACGAGTCATCCCACTTTTCCCCCAAGTTTTCTCCTCGCCATAATCGCGATTCCGCGCAATCGATTGCAAGATGCCGAGCCTCTGCTCGACTGTGAGACGGGGAACGAGAAATCATGGCATGGAAAATGCGTGCGTTAACACGCAACTGGGTGATGCAAACGAGCTCCGCTTCCGCGCTGAGATGCTCGCTTCGTGTTCATTTATGGTTAATTTCACTATCAAGCGAAATTAACCATAATGAAAATCATTTCTTGTAAAAAATTGTGTTCGACAAGTTCACATTTAAACAGCGGATTAAATTGTGTAGCAGATTTTATCACCGATTAAAAATGATATTAAAATTACAGTAGCATTGAAAATGTTTTAGATCATCGATGTAATTGCATAATGATGGTGCGAAAAGTGCGACGAGTAATCGTAGTATCGTTCGCACTGTGGATAACGACGCCGACGCCGACGGCAACGACGCCGTCGACGACGACGACGACGACGACTGTATTACTGGTGAAACTTTTAATTGGCACGCGCGCCAGTGAGCATCGCTATATTCCAACTAAACTATACGGCAAAGCGAGTTGCGCCGGCTGCCGATGTGCTCGCAAGTAAAAGTGCAAATTCTTACGTATACACGTGCATCCGACTCAGATAGCTGATCTCGATTTGCACCTTGGAAACGACTCAAGTACGAGAATCGGCCGAAGGCGCGAGGAGAATTCAGTCTCGTCTTAGATGTATCGGCGCGAAATGTCGTAAATCTTCTCTCGCGTTATATTCGTACGTCGACCTACATGTTCCACGTATATGGAAGTCTCGACGGGTTTTACAGACAGATGCGACGCTGCTCGCCATTGATTAATTCAGGATCGAGTCGAGACTGAGATTTTTCTGGGCTGAAAATAATCTCCCGGTTCGAGCGAAGCTGAATTTACGGGAGGCAACTTTTACATCGAATAAACAAGTCATTTTAAATATCTAAAATAAAAACAGAGCAACATAGAATTTTTATCACCGCCAATTGATTTTTTTAGAGACGTGTGTTACAAATAAAATAAAATTTAGAAAAAAATTTGACTCAACAGTTGCAATATTAAAAAAAATAATAGACTCTTTTAGCTACGTTTGTTATAAATAAAATACAATTTAGAATATAATTCGACGACTCAACATTTGCAATAATTTTCAAATATGTTTCCTGCATCTTTTTAAAAATAATAGAGCCCGTGTAAAAATGGCTAAAGGGGTAATATTGTAACTTATTTTGTTGCATTAGAATTGAAGTATATGTTTAAGTTTTAGGTGGGTCTTTGCGAAGCCGAGGACGTATTGCCAAAGAGAATATATGCGGAGCAGCGGCAACAGTAACGGGGGATCTACACAGTCGGCTCCTTTCCCACGAGCCGAGCCCACCGACTGGTAGCGAATGGCGAACTCGTTCCCTTTTTCCGCGCGCTCGCGAACGTCGACGAGGCAGAAGAGACCGCGCGAAGTTCGCCTAGACTCACGTTCTCCTTCTCGCCGCACGTTCGCATGTGTTACAAGCCGCAACTGCGCGAGAAACGTGAGGCTCATACGTTCGTCCCTCGTGAATATCATAACTCCTCACTTTCATTTACAATCCACACTAATTATCTTTCACTCCGGCAAGAGCCTTAAACGTTCCGCGGAGCCGTAAGAATAATTGAGCGATTTTTTAATTAAACACTCGACGCCGGTGAAACTCTTCTCAGTCAATTCCTGTGGCTTCTTTTCCAATTATCCTCATCGATCCAAGTGTCAAATTATCAGTTGTGAGGTGTCACCTGTTGGGAAAAAATAAAAATATTACTAACATGTTTCAAAATCTCATTGAAGAAAAAAAAATGATAGACAGATTCAAAGTCTTCTCAGTCGCATAATTCCTGTGGCTTCTTTTTCAATTATCCCCATCGATCCAAGTGTCAAATTATCACTTCTGAGGTGTCACCTGTTGAGAAAAAAAAAATATTATTAACATGTTTTAAAATCTCATTGAAGAAAAAAAAATGATAGATCCAAAGAATTCAATATTGAAGAATTGACCGATTTTTTACATTTAATTCAGCAGTTTATAAAAAATAAAAAATAACTCGCAGATTCAAAAAATTCGAGATTGATGAACGGACTTCCTTATAGTTTCCATAAGAGGAGAAAAATAATGAGGAAGCCATAAGTTTTACCTTCATACGTTTCAGAAGACGAGCCGAGGATTTTCTCGTGGCAGTTTCGAAGTGAGCGTTCTCGTAATTTTCGCAATTAGGAATTATGGAAATGTCGGAAAGTTTTACCGGCGGCGGTAATGTAATTACAGCTGCCATCGATCTCGCGTTTTCCACGATCGATTCTCGGCCGAGGTTACAGGGAGAAATCGCAGGGCGGATAATCGCCGACGTTTCTTGCCTCATTGCGCTCGATTATCGCGCGGCGATTGCGGCGCCCGTCGAGATCTGCGGTTTCGATGAGAGATTATAATAGTTTGAAAAATCATTTAGGATTTAACGTTAAAATTACAGACATTACTATGTGTATCAAGATCCGTTTCTCGAGAATAAAAAAAAAACGCAGCTTCCTGTTGACATTAAATTTCCCTGTCTGTGATTTATCGGCGAATTAAATTGTCGGTAGTCTTAGGAGTTTGTTTCTACGTCGATCGACTCGAGAATTTTTAATCATCAAAATTGTTGCATTATTGATGACCACTCGATCGGTCGATTGGAATCGGTAATTTAACTTCCTCCGATTCTAAACGTACAACAGTTTCTCACAAATACGTCTTGTGTCCTCTCTCCGAGTCTTCTCGATAATCCGAAAGTCGCTGGGAAATGTAACGACGTCTCGGAACGAGAGGAAACGCAAGAAGCAAGAAGATAGTTTATAGTCGTCGAAGAAGTGCCGACAGCCGGCGACAGGGCCTGGATGGTTCTGTCGTTAAACGAGAGAGCGTTTCTCGGCGCGGACAGTCGTCGTTCCCTGAGTTAATTTTCCAGGACCAAAGTTTGCCGCCACCCGAGGAGAGATAGAAGTAGAAATGAAAGAGCCGATGATTGCTAAATTTGCCTTCGCGAAACACAGTGCGAAACGGGAGTCACTGATAATCAGACGAATTTTTTTTAGTCTTTTTTTTAGTTGGACGAGTAAATAATTTATACATTGCTGCAGTATAAATTGTTTTGGTTGATGATTTTTTCACGACGTGTAAACAATTTGTACATTGCAACAGTATAAATAGTTTACTCGTCGCGAAAAAATCAGATCGATTCAGTGACTGACTGCATTACCCTAAATACAGTTTTTTCGAAAAAAAAAACGCACCCCCTTCTAAAAATTTGCGATTTTTGAGGGTCATCTTTAAAATTCTGCAAAAAATCGAAAAATCGAGGTATCGCGTTCAGCCTTGTAGCATTCTCTTCGCTAAAGGGTTTTCTTTCGAATGAAAAAAAGAAAAAAGAAAAAAAAAATGCACCGAAAATTAACTCTGCAGAAGTTGCAAACGATACCTAAAAAAATTTTAAAAAAATCCAAAGCCCAATCCATCAAAAGTGTAATTTGCCGTAACGCGAAAGGGAGAACGTCCACTATGTCTCTATCTGTGTGTCCACGCGGCGAGGGTTGTGGCTGGTCAGGGGAGAGAGGGTGTAGAATATAAAACTCTAAAATGTGGCTCGCGCGTTCGGAAGGGAAGGCAGCCGTAGAAGGTGAGCCGAGAGGGGGGCCGTAGAATTACGTTCCTACCGTCAACACAATTTCATCCGTCTGCCATTCAGGTTTTAATACGCTTTTCCTCGCTAAAACGTGTCGCTTGACGTTCCCATCGGCTCAATTTTGCGGAATGGCGAGCTAGAAAGCGCCTGGCCAGTGAAAATCTGTCAGCCATCCTCGCTGGGCGAGCAGCAACCCCTCCTCCGCGTTTTTCCCTCAGTAACCGTATATATTTCGTCTGCGCTCTTTCGGCCACTGCCCAAAAGCTTCGGCAAAACCTTTCTCTCTCTATCGTTGCTCGACCGTCGCTGGACCGGACGTAAAGTTACCACCCGTCCTCGAGTGACCAAACCATCCCTCCATCCCTCCGTCGCCTCGACCCCCTTTTTCACCCCTCCCCCTTCGTCCTCCTTCCAATACGAGCTTTCCGAGCTTTCGGTATCGTTATCTCGACGATTCCGACGGACCCACACACGTCCATTGCTGCCTCTCCGCTGCCCAACTGAATTTTTCCGTCGCAAAAACGGAGAGAATGATTAAACTCGTAGCGCGAATTATCAGCCCCACGACTGTTTCGTTTGGTATCCTCGTCCCTCTCCCCTCGCGTTTATGAATATTTTCTGGCAATCAGAGGCACAGATTTTTCAGCCCACGTGCCTGGAGCTTTTACTCATGTATTATTCGCGGGGAGTGGGTGACCACTCGAACGGTCGTTTGTTATGAATGACGCTTAAAATGGGCGGATGAAAAAAAATACACACCGAGAGAAAAAGACTCGGTGACGTTATTAGTGTGGAAACACTTTGCGTCGGGATTTTTGCTGAATATCCGTCCAGAATTCTTTGCACTAAAATGTTGGTGAACTTCATTGAAAAATCGTCGTGAACTTCGTTAAAAAAAATTCTCGTGAATTTCGTTAAAAAATTCTCGTCCACTTCGTTAAAAAAATCCTCGCGAACTTCGTTGAAGATCCTTCGCTTCCCAATTTGAGAATCACTTCTCCACTCCTTCCGGTTTGCAGAATCTTCCCTCGGCGTTTTCCCAACTTCTTTTCCTCGACTTTCAACAGCCACGGTGCGGTCATCTTCCCCCAGGCAGCTTTCGTCCTGCGTTACGATCCTTTGACAAAATACCTCCTGGTGCGGACGACAAAGACCGGCGACGACACCGGAAACTTCGCTGTTGGTCCAAGCTACGAAATAAAACGAAAATAAAGAAATTAAACGAAAATAAAGAAATTGAACGAAAATAAAGAAATTAAAAACAAGCGTTAAACGTGAGGGTGAACGAGCGTCGGAGGAAAGAATTTACGGCAGGGGTGAAATGGGAGGGTGGCTGGTTCCGATCGTTCGACCAGTGGCCGTCGAAGTACCCTTCTCACGGCGAGCGAGGCTATAGCGTTTCAAAATTTAATAGCTCTGTGCCGGGACGCAATATAATGGGAGGAAGGGGAGGGAAGTGAACGGGAGGGGATGAAGAGGGAATGGGGAGGCGGAGGGGAGGAAGGGGGTGAATGAGGGGGAAGGGTTTGCGAGACATAAGAGACGGTCGTCAGGGCGATAGGGACAGTGGCAGTGGGGAAACGGGACCGTAACGTATTGCACGGTAATATCGGCCTCGTCACGGCCGAAGGGTCATAAACAGGATCTGCTTAGTCGTATGCACAGGGATTTCGCGTCGAACCGCGTCCAGGCGGCTTGGACGTCTCTGCGGCGACGTTGTCCCGACGATAGTGCGACCGCAGGACACACACTTGTCGGCGGAACGGTTGTCTCCCCCCATCCGACGGTTCTCCAGATCTCCACACGCGGCTCATCTCCTTTCGAGTAGCTCGTCCGACCGCAATTCCCGCGAATGGCGAGCGTGATTCGAAGGCGAGAGGGAAAGGACACACGCGAGTAGTGCAGCAGGGACTGCTTTATCTCAAGCTGCTCGTTTTTTTCAGTCGGACGCTTTTTTCTTGCCGAATTTTCGATTTTTCGGGCAAATAACCGTGATTTTTGGAATCGGGGGAAAGTTTTACGTCGGATAGGGTTTTTAAAGTTTACGAAATCGAAATTTTTTTTTTTCGAGTTTTTTGGAAAAAAAAACGCAAGGGGTACCCCTTCTAAAAATTTGCGATTTTTGAGGGTCAACTTTGAAATTCGGTGAAAAATTGAAAAAACGAGGTATCGCGTTCTGCCTTGCGGCATTCTCTTTGTTGAAGAGTTTTCTTTCGAATGAAAAAAGAAAATTCCGATTATATTGATCCGAACGAAAATGACACCGATTTTAGGGAAGGGCCAAAATTCGGAAAAAGGGAAAAATCGTTTTTCGCGTTTTTCTCCTCGAAATTTTTATTTCTCGGGCAAAAAACGATCATTTTTGGAATCAGCGGAAAATTTCCCATCGGATAGGCTTTTAAAACTTCGTTAAATCGAAAATTTTTTTTTCGCCCAAAAAACCGGCAAGGGGTACCCCTTGGAAAAAAATTCGATTCATTAGGGTCAATTTTAAAAATCTGCAAAAAATTTAAGAATCGAGATATCGCGTTCTGCCTGGCTGCATTCTCTTCCTTGAAGAGTTATCTTTCGAATGGACGCAGAAAATTTAGATTCCATTCACCCAAATAAAAATTACATCAATTCTAGTGAAGCACCAAAATTCGGCAAAAGTGAAAAATCATTTTTCGCATTTTTCTCCTCGAATTTTTTATTTCCCGGGCAAATATCGATCATTTTTGGAATCAGCGGAAAATTTTCCATCGGATAGGGCCTTAAAACTTTGTTAAATCGAAAATTTTTTTTTGCCAAAAAAATGTGAGTAGGAGTAGACGTTTAAAATGTCCTCGGCGCGAAATCGAGAATCCAAAAAGACTGCGCGGGAGCGTGTACGACTACCGTTGCAGTACAATGCAGGCATCAGCAAAGTAAGAGGCGCTGCTTTTGCGGGCCATGCACCAGAGAGTCCCGAACCCCCGTAACCCAAGCCGTTCGCCCTCGAGGCTGTGGGGCAATTTCACGCTGTAACCAACACCACCTACTCCGCACGAGTTTTCGTACCTTTGGCTTCTTTCTTTGTTCTCCCCGTCAATTCCGAACATCCATCCTCCTCCCTCCCCTCCCATTCCTATATCCTTTTCATTCTCTCGCTCGCATCCGTTCACCGCTCGCCAAGTTGTCGAAGTCGTCGCCAGGAGGGAGAGGGAAAAAGGCAGAGAGGCCACACGTTCAATGTTGAAAACGAGAGGGAACACAAAAAGAGAGGAAGCTGGTGTGGCACGCGAGAAAACGGAAGAAGGACTTTCTGCGAAGGTCGATAATTTGTTTTATCGCTAAGTAATGCGACACTTATTGCACCGTCGTGGCGCGCGTTTGGGTCGGCTGGTGTTGCCGGTAAAAGCAAGCAGCGACCTCTCCGCATCGAAGCATCCTCGGTCGGATCGAGACTCGAGAGGAGACACGGGGCGAACCGGGAAGAGCGCTCAAATACTTGAGGAAACTCGTGAACGGTAAAAATTCACAAGACAGAAGAAGGCAATAGAGAAGGGGCTAAAAAAAAAGGAAAATAAAAAGGCGACTCTGCCGTCAAAATCAACGAGAGGCTTTGTTAACTGTTTGTTCATTCGCGACGGAGTGAAATTCGTTCTGTCGCCTTTGAGGATAAATACCGAAGCCACTTGAGGCATTTTTAACACTTTAAACGTTGGAATGCAACGAAAATTTAAAAAATTAAAATATTCCAACGATCCTAAAATTATTCTAACGATTCTGAAAAATTATTATACTCAGGACAATATTTTGGGTTCATAAGAATAATTTTTTTTTAAACGTTGGAATGCAACGAAAATTAAAAACATTAAAATATTCCAACGATCCTAAAAATATTCTAACGATTCTGAAAAATTATTATACTCAGGACAATATTTTGGGTTCATAAAAATAATTTTTTTTTTACTGCTCAGTCAATAAAACTTATCAGAAAAAATCTTTTTTCACTATCCAAAATTTTATGTATCGTCTCATAAATTCAGTAAGATACTATCGTGAAATAATAATCACAAAGCTACCAGTGCCATTAGCCTTAATTCCAAAAGTATCGAGCGACTTTGGGAACTCGACTCGAAGGATTAGGAAAGAGTGCCGTATGTTCAAATAGAAATTCGGAAGCGAGAAGCAGAGCTCCGACATTACTCACATTTCAACGTTGCGGAAGACACGAGAGAGAAAAAGATGGACGTCCTCTCTCGAGTCGAGGATGAGATGCTGTGTGTAAGCGGCATCAGCATCGAGAAGCCTCGGAGATGTTGAGTGTCTTAGGGAGTCGCGGCGACGGTGTCTACGACGCTCGGTAGTTCCCTATCGATTCGATTACGATAACACGATTACATGGATGCTGCGGTGTCGAAAGGGGAGGGTGGCGAGGGGGACGACAAGGGTTGCGGGATGTTCCGAGCGAGTGGAGGAAGAGGGATGAAGAGGGATGAAGAGGGAGGCAAAAGAGAGACGGAGATGGTAGAAACCCTGTGAAGAGGCAGCGGCGTCAGCCTTTGATCCGCCCTAGAGAGTGCGTCTTTCCAAGCTCCAAGCTCCAAGCTTCTCCCTTGCCACCTTCCCTCCTCCCTTCTCCCACTTTATCCCTCCCTTCTTCCCGATTCGCGACTAAATTATCACCGTTAGCCGAGCTTCGCGGTCATTGTGTCTCAACTATCGTTCCATCTTCCTGCTCTTCTTTTTGTCCATTCCATTTGTCCTCTTCTTCTTAGAGCTCTGTCTAATTAAGACACTTGTTGTATAATGGACAAATGGTAACCGGCGTCCTCGTAACCTGTACAAGTTGTCGATTCAAACGGTGGTTTGTTTTGTTGGGCGAGTCTGCATCCTAGAAAATTAAACATAAATTTAGCAGTTGTCCATATCGATAATTTAATTCGTGATTTTTAGGAACTCACATTTTGAAAAACTGTCAACTTCTTCCTCTTCTTGTTCTTAGAGCTCGATTTCGGTGATATCTATTTAAGACTCTTGTTGTATAATTGATAAATGGCAACCCTGAAAAATAGAACTCAAATTTAGCAATTATCCATATCGAAAATCCAATACCTTCTGATTTTTTAGGGTCTCGCGTTTTGAAAAAAAAAGAAAAAAAGAAAAAAAGAAAAAAAGAAAAAAAGAAAAAAAAAAGAAAAAAAAACGCACAGAAGTGTCTATTAAATGTGGCCTCTTTTCACCCAAATAACCTTTTTAAAAAATATCTATTCCAGACTCTTGCAACGGTTCAGACCGAACAAGTCTCCAGAGCCAAATGCACTGAGTTACTTTGAGGGAATAAATGTTCGCCCCACGAAACTCATTATTTTTACAAGGGATAGAGTTGATCAATATTCAGACTGTTCCTCCACCTCCTCCTCCACCTCATCCTCAGTCTCCCCTCCTTGTTTCGTATCGACCGCGACTGCATTTTCAACCTCTGCCAAACGACCCATCGCACCCATCGAGAATTCCCCCGAACTTTGTTTTCGCAGCGAGTTGCCAATCGCGGAGACAACGCACATCCCAAAAGCAACACGCGAGCAGCTCCGAAACCTTCGCCCAGGATTCCTGGACATGGACTCGCGTGTGTCAGGGTGCAAAGCTTGAATTGGACGTCGGCGCCGGCGGCGACAGGAGCAGAGGGAAAATCTGTCGAATGAGAATCCGGGAAGCTTCTCGACTAAAAACCCGTTCGGTATTTTCAACCACCGTTGTTTATAACGCTCGAAGCAAAAGTGGCGTGAGGTAAATTAAAAGAGAAATGTGAGAGAAGAGGAGGAGGAGGAGGAGGAGTAGGAATTGAGTTGGAGAAATCGAGGGTCGGATGCCGCGACGAAAACTGCAGAGCAAATGCATGAGGATAAAATGGAGGAGAGGGGAGAGGGCCGAGTGCAGTCGGATCTGCAGTCGTGTACGTACCGATGGTGGCGCTTGGAGCCAATCAAACCGTCATTTGTAATCAATTAAAAGCCAATAAGCCCGACGCTGATTGGGTCGGGAGAGCCGCCGACGAGAGAGTTCCACCGGCAGACACTGGGTTTGCGTGGCTGGTTGCTGCTGCTCTGCTGCAGCTTCTGCTGGAAGAGCAGCAACAGCAGCAACAGCAGCAGCAGCAGCAAACAGCCGCGCAAACCCGGAGAAAGCGGGAACAATAATAGCCAGGGTTATTAGCAACGGGCGACGCAGGGTACACATTTCTATGGGGACACAGCGGATGAAATGCATGCGCGGTCGTTTTTCTCTCGTCGAGAGGACGCAGCTCTTCGCTGCGGCATTTCCAACGGCGAATAATGGCCCAGGGTGGTGACGAGAATTTTTCTACGCCATTGCAGCCCGAAGCAGTGGTTCCGGGAGCTTTACTTCGGTTGGCGTTCGCCCTAAGAGGCTCGATAAAATCCACACAGCTCCACAGCCTCGAGAAGAGGGAAACGAGCGACAGACCTGCGGCACATCCAACGTCGTCGAGTCAAGGACCGTCGGCCGAGGAGGGTAGGCATCGACGATTCAGTGATTGGCACCGAGTCGACGTCTTTGCCAGGAATTCGCCTCGAGGACAACCGAAGTCTGCGGTTCGACGATCAACTGCGACGCGATTGGCCCTTTTTCGCGAGTGCCAATCGCTGCCGTTTCGTTGCATCGCTGAACAAGTGGCGTGACGTAGCGCATTCAGCTTTCTCGACTTCTAACCCCGCCATTTTTTTTTTTCAATTTTTTTTTCCTTCCTCTGATTTTATTTTCATGACTCCGTCATCCGGGGATATAACGAGGTGACGCCATCGACTCGCACACCCTCGAGGAGGGTGTGAGGTCGAAAAAAATGAAGCTCAGAAAAAAATGAAATTTTTTTCTTCTTTTTTTTGCAGCTTTGCTGCTGAGACTCGGAGGGGGGAGTCGATATGAAAGAGCCGTCACAGATCCACATCTGGGTTAGGGGGAGGACCTCCCTCTTCCTCTCCTCGGCGCTCTCCTCTTGTCCTTGTTGCTCTCCCTCGCTGCTGACTCGAGCAGAGCTCCACGCCCGTCCTGCACAGGTGCACCGACTGCAAACTGCACTGCGTCGCAAGGCACTCGAGCGGGACGATCCATTTCCACGTCGAGCA
The DNA here is from genome assembly GCA_964034905.1 of Itoplectis maculator. Classification (NCBI taxonomy): domain Eukaryota; kingdom Metazoa; phylum Arthropoda; class Insecta; order Hymenoptera; family Ichneumonidae; genus Itoplectis; species Itoplectis maculator. The sequence continues at coordinate 4,398,132 of OZ035869.1, forward strand.
GCAGCAGCAGCACCAACAGCAGCAGCAGCAGCAGACGAAACGTGCTATTGAAGAATCCCACGTGGGGTAAGCGCGGTTTGACTCGCGAGAGAATGGCGAACCGGTGGTTGGCTCTGTAACGTGAACAAACGTTTCATTATTTTTTCCAGTCGGCGAGAGGTGAAAAACACGAATACCGACGAGGATCCCATTTTCGAAATTTTTTCAAATTCTGTCTGACATCATTTTACTCTTATCAGCAAATAGCAAAGCCATTATTAAAATTACCTTCTATAAAAAAATGGTTCTTTCACGATAATTGATTATTATTAAAATTACCTTCTATTAAAAAAAAGGTTCTTTCACGATAATTCATTATTATAAAAATTGCCTTTCATAAAAAAAAAAAAAAAAATTCATTTACGACAATTCATTATTATAAAAATTACCTTTCATTAAAAAAAAAAAATCATTCACGACAATTCATTATTATAAAAATTACCTTTCATTAAAAAAAAAAACTTCTTTCACGATAATTCATTATTCCGGGAAGAGGATGAGGAGTAGAATGTTGAAATAACGTCTGAAATGCCGGCAACGTAACATAACGCGGAGGGTTGAAGCTTCTGCCACGGCGAAAGCGCATTCATGCACAGGGAGGGGAGGGGTAGCACGGAAGGAAGGAAGGAAGGGAGCGAAGAGGAGTTGGGCGGGGACAAAACTTGAAACGAGTCAAAATTTGTCTCTCGGTAACTGGATCTACGAAAATGCGTTCACGTTCTGTACCGACGGTTCCCGCTTTACGAGGGCGCTTCTCCGTGCAGCCACGTCCGTTTCCATCTCCCTCCCTCCCCTCCTCCTCCCTCCGTACTTTTAGTTCTCAACCCGCTCCCGGGGCTGCGAGACTCTCCGGTTCCTCCGAGGCTGCTGCGCATCTATCTCACGTGCGAGCCGCGAACAAACGGTCGTCTATTTTACTGCGGATGAGCGGCGTGACGAGGAGGAGGAGGAGGAGGAGGGTTGTGTGGAAGGAGAAGGAGAAGGAGGAGAGGAGGTGAAAGGGGTAGAGGTCGGAATTACCGAGGAAGGCGAGGAGAGAGAGTGAAGGATGTCGAGAAAATGCGATGGAAGGAACGAAGGGAAGAGTGGGGAAGGAGACTGAAGAAGAAGAAGGAAGGAAGACAAGCGAAAGAGGAAAGGAGAAGGAAGAGGAAAGAGGGACAGGGTCGGGGGTTTTAAACACCGAATTCGGGATCAGGGAGAAGACGAGGAGGGGTGGAAGGGACGAGTTTTACGTCGCTCGATATACTATAGCTTCCTCTTTTCGCGTAAGGACGGAGAGCGAAAGAGGAGGAGGAGGAAGAGGGGAAGGGGAGAAGGAAGGGGGAGGCTAAGGGTAATAGGAGGAGCTACTATTGCTGCGGGCTCTCTTCGCCTCTGCACAAACCAGAAGGGTGTGAGAAGTAAGGAGCAGCGGTGGAGGGGAGGAAGGGAAGGAGGGAAGAGGGAGAGAACCTCCGAGGACCCTGCAACCAGGGAGAATCCATGAAGTTGCGAGGGAGGGGAGGGGGAGGGAGTGGGGGGCAAGTTGAGATATCTTAGGAATTTCTAAACGGAAAGCTGCGCTATGGGGCATGGACTCTGTGCATATATGTACATGTCTATAACTATACTGTAGGTGTATATATACCGTGCACCATAGATTCTCGAGCTCCTCTCCTCATCCTGGACGTTACGACCGGCAAATTTCGCGGGGGTTTCACGACCTCGCCAGAGTAGTATAGTGCAACGGGGGGAGGAGGTGGATGAAGGGGTAGAGGAGGAGGAGGATGAAGGGGTGGAGGAGGTGGAGGGGAAGGAGAGTTGGGTGCAGGATGGAAGGCGAAGGGGCAGTAAGGGTGACGGCGACAACGTTACCCGGGTCCACCCTATTCGCCTCCCTCCTCCCCCCTCCCAGCCACACGTCGTCGTATAACCGAGTCCTTCATTCCTGTCAGCCAGTGTCGAGGATGGATTTCACGGTTGTGTTTGCCCGACTGTGTTTATGGCTCCCCGCTATAACCGTGCGTGTGTCCCCCGTAGACCAACCACCTCGCTCGTCGCTCGTCCTATCTGGATGAACCGGGAATTGCGATTACTGCCAGGTACTATACCCTACCACCAACGTAGCCGTAGCCGTCGCTGCCTGTATCAGTCGGGCGGCAAATGTTGGTTGGTATGCCAGGTAATACGCGGCAGATATGGTTAGGAGAGACGACGAGACGACGGAAACGTCGCTGAAAACGGTTGCTCGCAGGGCTCGCAGAGTTCCAACGATGCTGAACGACGAAGCTACCTCTTCGTGGAGAATTTCTGGGGAAAGTGCCGGGGTTTTCATCTTAGCGGCGGACAATAAAAATGCATCCTGCACTATTCATCGGTCGACCAGTTTTTTTTTGGTGTTCGAGTCTGAAACATGGAATTTATTGAATAATTAGTGATAAATGGATGAGGCAGTGGTAAAAAAATTACAAATATTTTGGGGAATGATGGAGTATTAAAAAAAAATTATTAAAAGGAGGAAAACCATTTTTCTGGTTCTCCATAAAAACCTGGGTTTTCATCTTAGCGTCTGACAATAAAAATGCATCGGCTGACCAATTTTTTTTTGCCTCTTGATGTTCGAGTCTGAAACACGGAATTTATTGAATAATTAGTGATAAATGGATGAAGCGTCAGTGGTAAAAAAAATGAAAAATATTTTGGGGAATGATGTGGAGTATTAAAAAAAATAAAAAATGATTAAGAGGAGGAGAGACATTTTTCTGGCGTGGCCCTGGCGTGACATGACGGGTTGGAATGTGATGCGACGATGTTGGAAATGGGAAACCAATCGATAGGCTTCCTCTTTTCCTCTCTTCCACTCCCTCTGACCTGACCACAATTTTCGTTGCACGCACTTTGCGCGACATTAATATTGCAGGCGAACGGCGTGAGTCCCTCCCTTCCCTCCTCTTTCCCAGCCAGCACCGCACCAACATATCTATTTGCATCTCTCTCGGCCGTTTTCCCTCGCTCTCTCGTTACTGATATATTGATTTCAGTCCGCCGTGGCGTGCCATACCCATTCCCGCAGCTATTATTACGTTGGAAGAAGAGACGATAGACGAGGCTCCCCCGAATTTATAATCATAACGGAAGTTAAGCCTCGAATTGATTATTTCTTATTTCCGTTTCCACAAATCGATTTCTCCGTTTTAAAATCCCGTTTTCTTGAAATTATTAAACGACCGGGGCGTATCGCATCGATCGACATCGACAGCGATTGCTAAATAAACTCATAAAGGCAGCCAACTGGGAAACGAAAGGAAACACCGAGATTCGTGAATAGAAATGGTGAACCCAATTCGCTCGGTTTTATTCATCCATTGTAAGTCGCGTTTACCGTCTTTCCCGGAAGATCAGGACGAACGATCTTAGACAACGATTTTTCAACTGGTGAGAAAATAATTTACTGCCTTTTTCCTGCAAATTATTATTTTTCCGTTGTACAATCGTTTTTTTTTTTTTTTTAATTCTTGCTGGAAAAGCGATTTTTCAACTGGTGAGAAAATAATTTACTGCCTTTTCCCTGCAAATTATTATTTTTTTCCCCGTTGCACAATCGTTTTTTTAATTCTTGCCGGAAAAATGATAAATTCTGTGAGATGATCCAATCAATAGGATCCTAATAAGTGACCGATGAGACTGCCGAGAAAATCGAAAAGCGACGAAACCGACGACGAAAATCCGAGGTTCGATCGGTTTTCCTTTTGCTCGGAAACCTCAAATCAACCCATTTGTTTACGTGCGCGCGTCTCACGCTCCACAGTCTCCGCGGAGAGCGAAGTCTCTGCGGCAGAATCGAATCTACATCGTGATGCAATTAGAAGGCGTCGCAAGGCCCTCCACCATTCGGAGGAGGAGGGGAAAGGCGAGGGAAGCCGAGAGGCAAAAGGGACGAGGAGGAGGTGGTGGGGGAGGGGAGGTGGATGACGATGGAACGCAAAGACAACTCGGCGAATGTCGTCCAGCGTAATTACATCTTTTCACTCGCTCCAGTTTCGTGGAGCGACTCTCGTTTTAAACGAAAAGAAAAAAAAAGAAAAAAAAAATTATATCTAACTCGTCACACGAAGACGATTCCAGCTCGAATAAATTATTATTTCGACGGTGAAATTGACTTCTCACTTTCATGACGTTGAAGTTTGCATCGTTGGAATGCAACGAAAATGAACAAAAACAAATATTTTAATGGACTCAAAACACCGAATCCGATATAAAATGTTATTATAACGATTCGTCGTCATAATAACTTATTAGGACCGTTAGAATAATTTCAGAATCGTTAGAATAATTTTTTTTTTTAATTTCGTTGCTTTCCAACGATGCAAACTTCAGCATCATTCACTTTCCATGTAAAATTGACTTCTTTTTCTTTTCTATTCTCTCTCTCGGAATTTAATTTGTGGGTCATCAGATGTGCGTTGGGACCTTCGTCGATTTTTCCAACTGAATTCGGACGAAACAAACAGATAGAAAGTCGCGATGCGAATCACGATTCAAGCGCGGAGAATGTATTTACATTCGAAAAAAAAAGACGCTTGTCTACGTTCCGCGGGTCTATCGCTTTCCGATCGTGAAACGCAATCGGACCGAAGGATCCGAGGCGAGCGAATAACGCTCGCCGAAACGTAATCTCGCGTCACGCATCGAGGCTGATGCTTCCTGTTTCAGCGAAGACACCGAGAAACTTACGTCAGTGAGACACAACGATGGAATATTAATCCTGAATTTTTTGTTATGTGTGTAAGGTGGAAAATGTGAGTGAAGGGCATGATCTTTTTTTTTGGCAGTGATTAATCACTTCTGTCTTCAATTGAGACAGAATAATAGAGCTGCAGATTGCCTGTTAATTTTGTATCACGAAGGCTTCGCAGGCAAACGAATACTTAATTTTCGTTCTTGATCCGTGGATTGTTAATTATGAGAAGAGTCGGCCTTTGTGGATTTTTCATTTGCCTCATTTTTTTTTACGAATGCCATATTAATTGCCATATTTTTTTACGAATCTTGGAGTCTTCAATATTCAGGTGTATCATTTCTGCATCTTCAGGATTTCTGAAAAAAAAAAAAGAAATAGTTGGAAATATATTGGACAAATAATTTGTGTTATTAGCTCAGAGACTTAATCGAATCGGACGTCTCTGCTGATATACAGCCGAGCCATAAAAAATATGCAAATGTACTTTACTAGTTTTAACGCCGAGTGTAACTCGGCTAAAAGATCATCCGATGGATCCTTTCACTTTTGCTCAATATACTGTATCATTCGATACGCCGAGAAATCCGATACAGGTGCGCAAACCGCTCGAATCGTAACGCAGCAAAATTCTAATAATACCTGTAACGCATTGCATCGTGACCACATTTTGTTGACCAAATAAACCAGGAGCAACTAATTGCGTCAGGATAAAAAAAAAATGAAGCCACAGAATCGTGACTCAAAAAATCTTCCACTATTTATGCAGAGTGAAATTCCCGGACAATTGTCGGATACACGTGTAACATTTAACGTGGAAAAAAAATCTTACTGTCAAACGTAGCGTGAAAAAAGGTTCGCCATCAACTCGATCCGCTTCCTTCTCGTCCGCGAGGTGTTTTAAAAATGCATGGAGGGGGAGGGGACTCCCCCAACATAATGATACGTGCGACGACGATGTGTTTGCGGTAGTTAGGCGATTCTATTAGAGCGATACGAGATTCGGATCTACCCGGTGCGCCGTGAAATGAGTTACCTTTCATCGCGCGGCACACATAAATTCGTGCGGCGTTACGACTATGCATCTGTAATTTCAACGGGTGAAACTCGGCGAGGGAAATCCGATTCCGGATCGCTTTATCCAATGTTCTATTCCATTCTACATATGCGATTGTCTCTATTGACAGATTTGTAATTTTTTCGCACTTGCTAAAAAATTAATTTCATTTTGTTCGCAGTTGCAAAAAAATTAATTTCATTTTGTACGCAGTTGCAAAAAAAATTCATTTTGTTCGCACTTGCAAAAAAATTAATTTCATTTTGTTCAGGGTTGCAAAAAAAATTCATTTTGTTCGCACTTGCAAAAAAATTAATTTCATTTTGTTCGCAGTTGCAAAAAAAATTCATTTTGTTCGCACTTGCAAAAAAAAAATCCATTTGTAATTTAAACGCATCAACATCGACGACAAAAAATTCGCTCGCTAAAATCGCTAACTCAGAGTCGATTGGGCCATGAATCATAAACCAGGCATTCGGAGGGTCGGTCAGAAAATCGCGCGATAAGTGAAAGCAAAGCACGAGACGCGAAACCGAACCTTACTTGAAAAGGGACCGGGACTGAATTGCTGCGGCAACGTATCCGTGTCTATTCGCATCGAGCTCAGACACAATGCGACTAAAAAAAAATAAACCCCCCTGGACTGGCGTCCTACACCTACACGTACTTCCGGGTATTTGCTCTACTCTCGACGCGTTACGCAAATGCAGCTGCAACGGGGGTCGAGGGGGGAGAGGGGGGCGTCCGAGGAGGGAACCGGAGAACCGCGGAGAAAGGAAGAGAGCGAGATGGTCGGTCCGCTCCGCGACTGTCGTTACACTATATTTCGCGAAAGGAATTCCCCGAGCTCGTCGTCGGTTGCAACAGGTATTTGTTTTTCGCCGGGAGAACGAAGAAGAGCAGCCACGCGGTCCGCACCAATTTCTCCCATTGTCCCATGATTTTTTTTGTCCTTCCTTCCTTCCTTCTTCCTCTCTTTTTTCGTTGGCTCGACATTTTGTACGCACATCGCTTCTGTATTATGTGACGGCCTTGTGGAGGGGAGGGGAGGCAGATATATGCCTATACGTATATGTATATCGCTTTCCCGGTGCTCCTACGGCTCGGCGAGTCCGCTGAATTTCTTCATGACTCGACTCGGCTTGCCGAGCGAATTAATTATCCTCATTGCGCTGAACTCTCGGCTGCTGCTGCTGCTGTGTTTGCGGCACGATTCGTACTCGTTGCTGCTAATATTCGTAGCCGTGTTTGCCCGCCGCGCGTGTTTGTGTGCAGGAAAAGCTGCCTCGCCTGACGCATTTTTGCTCGTATGGATTTTTTTAAATATTTTTTTTGCTTTCCTTCTCCCTCGAACTAGACAGCGTAATATAACTGCACTTATGCTTGATGGGTTCAGTGCTTTGCCTGCGTTCTTTTTTTTTATTCCTTTTCTTACGTTACACTAGGAAACGACCATCGGCTCTCTCGATTAATAAATAACGAAACCCGTTCGCCGTGTCCGAGGGGAATGTGCGAAAAGAAAGGAGCGTCCCGCGCGCGCGTCGGAAACTTTAATTACACGACGCGCTTTCCTTCGTCCCTGCGCATGCGCAGGTTCCTTGGACGAGAGCTTGTTACCGCAACACTCGGAAGGTCGCATGCTTAGCATTTTTTTTTCGTTTTTTTTTTAACTAATTTAAAAAATTTATTGGATGGCAGAGAAATAAATATATTAAAAAATATATTTCTCGCTTGCTTTAAATATATTTGTAATATATTTCTTTCTCTGCCAATGACTTAAAAAATTAAAAAAAAAAAAAAAAAAAAAAGTTGAAGAAATATATTTTTTAATATATTTCTTTGCGACAGAATCATCAAATCGCTCAGATCCCAACTCAGACTCAATTCCACCATCTCGTTCAATCCATAGAGATACATTTCTTTTCATCACATCGCTTTCACGTTAGAAAGCGACCGCGATGATGGCACCGCGAATCCGTACCGCGATATGTACTACGACACGCAAGTGTGGAAACGTGCCAATCGTGTCCACCTTCGTCTCGGACGGAAGTCTCTCTTGCGCAAGCTGAAAAATCGTCGCGTGATTCACGGCCACCGAATTGAAACGGAGCCGAATTGTCAAAACTCACGCCAAAGTGGCCCAAAGTGCTCACAGGGTCGACTCATAAAATGTTGGACATCATAAACGTGACGTTCAATTCATTTTCTCCACTTTTCGTCTGCTCCGAGTGAGACCTGTGCGCAATCGAAGCGTAAACAGAGCCTCTGTCGCTTTTCCTCTTCCCCTGTATCTCGTTCCGTCTCTCTCGGCTTCTCTAACGCGTACGCACGTCTTTCGTAACCGAGGCCGAGTCACCGCGAAATAATAACGCCCGTACAATGGAGGCCTCCGAGTGGATGTTACAAGACCTCGCCGAGGGAGACAATGCGCACGCAGCGATGTTCGTCGTGTTTTTTCGCTCTCACACAATTTTTGCCAGGCCCTCTTCGACGTTTTTTCCTCCTTTAGTCGCGTGTCGAAGCGACACGCACGTCCCTCCGACGGAATCGATGAGAGCGCGACGACATTCGACGGGCGTCGGCCATTCGCCAGGTAACAAATGAAGTCGTCACGATGAGATCGTCGAGGCAGCAGAGAGCGATCCACGCTCGGTTCTGCCGAGGGATCCCGATCGTTATCGTCGCAGCGAGCGGTGGATTGATATTCCATAATCCCGACGGCCTCGAGCTCATTGAATCCAAGCGGCGAGAGGCGAGGGACGTCCGAGAAGCGACACCTGGAATGCCACATAATGATTACAGGTACACAGAAAAATTAGAAGTCGCCACCCGCGACGTATGGGACATTCCGAGCTAATTGAATTCGAAACGGAAATGCCTGAAGGTGTCGGGAAGAACGCGAAACGGATGTCTCGTTCTCACCTCTGATGTACAGGTCATTCCGTGTCAAATAAATTGAATAAAAAAAAAAGTAAAACTATTGTTTTACTTTTTGTTTTTTTTTGACAATTCAATGACTGAGAAGAGTGAAGTGGAAACGAGTCAATTGAATGCTCGAAGAACGTGAAACGGATGTTTCGTTCTTACCTCCGATATACAGGTCAATCCGTGTCAAATAAATTGAACAAAAAAAAGTAAAACAGTAAAATTCAATGACTGAGAAGAATGAAGTGGAAAATGAGTCAATTGAATGCTCGAAAAACGCGAAACGGATGTCTCATTCTCACCTCTGATGTACAGCTCATTCCGTGTCAAATAAATTGAATACAAAATAAAACAATAAAAATTAATGACTGAAAAGAGTGACGAGCGAAGTGAAGACTCAACTTAATTTTCCTCGAAAAGGCGAAACCGCTAAAAAAGTCCGAAGTGCGGTTAAACGAAAGTGACAGCGTTAATAAAGAAGAGGCTGGCATTTTCACTCGACGTAGAGGATGTTCCGTGTCAAAGGACCAAACCGCGAAAGTCGCGGAATGAAAGTGCAAAATTTCAAAATTTTCGTCGTTCCGCAGTGCGACGTATTTTATCATTGGCTCTCGAAAATAATGTAGCCTTACGTTAAAATGTCGTGAAACAATTGCGCGTAATTACGTGGAATACCACACGTCGACTGGAATGTGGCTGGACTCTCCGCAGCTCGACACGCTCCGTTTCCCGCGCTCTTCGGTGCATGCACCGCGAGCACTGAAAGCGAGCGTCGTCGTCGTCGTCGTCGTCGTCGTCGTCGTCCGACGCTGCCTCCACGTCGAAAAGGATGCCAAGCGTTGCGCCATCTCGATGTGCGAGGCAGAAAAGGCGAAGAGCAGGCGAAGCCGTCGAAGGTCGCAGTCACCGAAGGAGACCGGAGGACTCCTTCGCACCTATTTAGACAACATTGTCAACTCCGTTTGCAGACGTCGGTTACATTCGTCTCAAGCTGTAAAAAAAGAAAAAAAAATTAGTCTTTTAAAAAATATTTCTCGATGCAATCAGACGTTTGTTATCATTTTTTCCGAATCTAATAATGTCTCCAAAAATAAGAACGAATTCAAGTCAAGTGGTTCAAAGTCGCGTGAACGTTTCGAAAAAATTGAGTGTTTATTTTTAAGAGCCTGACAAGGACCGGTAAAATCAGCGAAAAAAACGGGCCTTAACCATGATCGTTGGCTGTCCAATAATCAGGAGCTCGTCCAAGTTCTACTTAGCGTAAAAGTGGCGATTGTAGCCGCGAAGGCAACGTCCGGTGAAGTCTCCGGTCGGGAGAGAAGGGGACCAAGTGGAAGTGGGACTGCTGCTGCTGCTGCTGTTGCTGTTGCTGCTGCTGCCTCTCGGACCCACCGACGTCCTTTCTTCTTCTCCTTCCAAGGAGCATCGGTGGTGTAGCAGCAACAGCGGCGCCGGCAGAAACGAGAAGCGAGTGGTACTCGACGGGCGAAGAGTTCTGCCAGTGGTTAAAGCTCCTCGCGACAAGCAAAAGTGATCGTTCCGTTCAACGTTTTTTCCCGCGCCGCTCGCGGGTCTCGGCCGCATCGACGACGATCGCGCCGGATGACAGCTCGAGAAACTCGTGCGCGACACGTTTGATTTTTTCGCACCAGTGACACGTTTGATTTTTTCGCACCGAGGAAGAAACGAACCTTTGGAAATTTTAATAGCCGGACTTTTCCGCCGAGACGACAAAATGCGCGTCACGAGACTCGCATTGATGCTCTTCACGTTCGGTGAGTTCATTTATTTATTTGTAAGAAAATATAAAGAATTTAATTTTTTTCTCACAACATAAAAAGCAGGAATGTATTTAAAAAAAAAAAAAAAAAAAATTGACTTAAAAAAATGCAGATCTGTGCTCGAAGAGCTCCGAGAAAAAATTGAATTTTTATTTATTGAATATTTATTCATTAGTAAGAAAATACAGAGAATTTAATTTTTTTCTCACAACATAAAAAGTCACAATGTATTTTTTTTCATCCAAAAAAGAATAGACTTAAAAAAATTCAGATGGTGCTCGAAGAGCCCGGAGAAAAAATTCAATTTTCGCTATCGAATCGTCAAGATTAACACAATCTTGACGATTCGATTGACTATCAAAATAAAAAACCAAAATAAAAAAAACCCGACTATTGAAAAACGGGCTAATCCGTCCTCGATGCGAAAAGTGCTCTCTTTCTACACTGAACTACGGTTAAGTTGGCATCGAGTGGCCCTAGGCGCAAACTCTCGTTCCAATCACACAGGGTAAAAGTACCCAACGTCGAAGGGGGAGGTAGTTGGGGGTAGTGGGTACCTATAGGTTCGAAGCGTGAGAGGGGCTTTGGCCTCTGATAGTGTGTTTCGCGGAGCTCGGAGGTTCCAACGGTAAAATCCCAGTGTATTCGACGAATGTTTGTACGAGCGATTACGAATTTAACCCGTATTGATCGCGCGTAGCGCGCGTTGAGTAGGTCTGGCTAATACGTCTAAAGGACTCCCGAGATTTTGCGCTCTCTCCAATATTGCCACGGCTATGCCCGAGGGGGGGAGGGGGGGGGGGGGGGGGTTATGTCCGCCCCCCGTTTATGCTCTTATTCCGCAAAACTGCATCACACACCAGTTCCCTGCAGTTCCGGCTATCGTCACGAACTTCCGTTCGGTGGAACGCGCACATAGACGTTAAATATATATATGAGAATTTATATATATATGTATACAGAGGCAGAGGATATAATCCCGCACCGTCGACGATAATCCGCGGGCTGTACAATCATTTTCCCCGACAACGTTGAAACGTCGATAACATTTATCGCTTCGGAAAATTGTTACTAAACGCGCCGACGAGCTCTTCCGCTCTCTGCGTTGCAGTGCGGGATGAGTGTCAATGAGCTGCGTAGGTGGCGGTGCACGTGATCTGAATGATGGGGAAATTTCAGGCGGGTTTCCTGGTTCCCAAAAAAAAAAATCGTGAGGCGTCGGAACAGAGGAAACAAAAATTAGGTTTTGGATGCTGCAAAAATTCAGACGTTTCCTGGTTCCCAAAAAAAATCGTGGGCGTTCCAACCGCGGAAAAAAAATTCAGGCGTATTTCCTGATAAAAAAAAATCATGAGACGACCGACCCGAAAGAAAAAAAAAATTAGGTTTCGAATGCGACAAGAATTCAAGACTGTTTCCTAATTAAAAAAAAAAATAAGGAAGACCGATCTGAGAAAGAAAAAATTAAATTTTGGAGAAAAAGAGCTCTTTTTACACGGAAATCGCCAGAGCGACTTTCCGCTCGATTACTCCACGTATCGACGGAGTCTCCGCGGGGACTCGATCGTCGTTGCACCGTCGGTAAACAAGAGACAAAAAAAAAGAAAAAAAAATCGTCGAGGGTCATCCTCACGGGCGAATCTCTTGAGTGTGGCGCGCGGGAGCCGAGCACCACGGGGAAATCAAGCGTGACCGTGGCTTTTATTTGCATAAAATGATGGGACTGGGACACGTGACGCGTATATTCGCGGGCGTCTGATTCCGCTCTAGCCGCTGACTTGTCCACTCTTTTCCCCAGTGTTCCTCGTTTTTTTTTCCTTTGTTTTTCGATCCTATCGATTTTTTTTTTTGGGAACCAGGAAACGTCTGGATTTTCGCAGCATCCAAAACCTAATTTTTTCTTTCCTTGGCTCGGACGCCTCACGATTTTTTTTTTGAGAACCAGGGAACCCGTCTGAAATTTTCGCAGCATCCAAAAACTACTTTTTTTTTCCTCGGTTCGGACGCCTCAAGATTTTTTTTTGAAACCAGGAAACCCGTCTGAAATGTTCGAAGCATCCAAAACCTAATTTTTTCTTTCCTCGGCTCGGACATCTCACGATTTTTTTTATATCGACCTCTCGAGAAATTCTCGATCCTCGATCCGTCGTCGTCGAACTGTCGAGGCCCTCGCCAGTCGCCGCTGCTGTGGCCCCGATCGTGCGCCCGGTTTGGCACGTTCGCGTTGGCCCATTAATGTTCCCCTCGCTGGGTTTCCGCCGAGCTACGTGGCTCCAACCTGGACACAGCGAAAGCAAAGGAAATACAGTGGAAAAATATATACAGCAAAGGGGCAACCAGAATTGCAGGAGTCCTGAGAGAGGAAAGAGACGTAACATTTCGCAGGGAGAGAGAGAGAAAGAGCGGATATAAAAATACGATACCTCAATGTGCCACGACAGCGAACTCTCTCGCTGACTCTGCTCGCTCGGTCCGTTCCCGCCGAAGCTCTCGCGCGGCACTTGCAGCTCCGGACCGGACCAGGTCCGGCACGAGCCTCCGCGGCTCGTTAGACGGAACCGGCTGCTGACCCTGTTACTTTCAATTTCTCACTGGAAAAAAAAAAATGAGGAACGGGTTATTTTTAACGAAGAGTTTCTCACTTCGTTTGAGAAAGAGAGAGAGAGGTCTTTAATTTTCTTTTCAGAAAAGTGTGTCAGGTGAAACTAGTTTTTATTTGTATCGAGTGATTTATCGGTCGTCAAACTGATGCTTAGATTTCACGTTAATTTTGCCGCAGCTTCTGAATGTCTTTCAGGAGTCGAAACACAAAATTTGGAATTTACGAAATTAACGAAATGTGGTTTAGCAGTTGCGTAAAAAAAATTCTTGACCAGATATAAATTGGTACCGGGCGTATTATTTTTTTTGAGAGGCCCAATTAATTCGCTAATTTCTAGACTTATTTTTTTTCTCAAGGTTTTTTTTTATCTACGTGATCCAAGAATTCTCGTTTGTCACGTTCAACGAGTTCGTTAAAAGTGACGAAAAAAACTTGGCCCAGACGCAATAATTATTTAGGAAATAAAATCGTTGCCTAAGAATCCGGATCGAGTTTGGCAACCGTATTAAGGATGCGTCTCGAACTTTTTTCCTCAAGGCTCTTTTTTTTGTCGTGAGACCCAACTCCTCAAAATACCGAACCGATGGTTTTGGGAATCGGTGAGTCACTCGAAAATTATTGGGTTCGGTTTAGGGACGAGCGTCCAAATTTCAAGAATAAAAAAAAAGGTCCGAACCGAGTCCATTCCGGAATGCCATTAATTTACGAGATGAGACCGACGTAGTTTCGGAGGCAAAACGATTTATTTGGACAAACAGGAAGCCAACGAAAAAAAATCGAGGCCGTCCGGTTTCTACTCCATTTTTCGTGTAATTTTTTTGTCTCGTTATCGCAGACCCTGAGATATATTAAAATTGATGGCAAGCATCTGCCTGAACATTCACTCTCGACGGTTCGATTATTTCCCAACCGACGAGTGTCACTCGTTCGCCGGATGATGTATGTAAATTCCGGAGAATGAAATTTGCGAATAACCAGCGGCTGATTTATTTAAACCCGGCCCGGGGGGAGGTCGGGCCGGGACAGGAACGCACCCCGAGGCCCTGATTTAGCCTCACAAATCTTTGCGGTCAGCCAATCGACCTGAAACAATTGTAAAATCTCAGAGAACTGCATATTTCGTTTTTTCTGCAAATTCATCATTCACTCACCACGAAAAAAAAATTAATTTCAATTATATCAATTCTCGCGTTTAATGTAACGCATTAAAAAATGCAATTAAATAATTGTAAAGTGCTCCAAAAAATTGTTCTCCATCTCTCAAATTATAGTTCAATGACCACGAAAAAAAAAATGAATTTCAATTAAATTGTCGCGTTTAATGTAACGCATTAAAAAAATGCAATTAAATAATTGTAAAGAGCTCCAAAAAATTATTCTCCATCTCTCAAATTATAGTTCAATGACCACGAAATAAATGAATTTCAATTAAATTGTCGCATTTAATGTAACGCATTAAAAAAATACAATTAAATAATTGCGAAGCGCTCGAAGAAATCGTTCTCGAGCTCTGAAAATCTTCCAGTCTCCTCCATTAATCCTCCGCGAGAACCAACCGACCGAAATTACCGCCCTTTGAATTTCATCTGCGGGGTTCACGAAAGACCCCAGGCGCAGAATTTTCGCAAAAGGATCTCTCGCAGAGAGCACCTGACGGTAGGTGACGAAACCCCGGACAACTGTTAATCGCCTTTTCTCCCTGGACGAGCTTCGCCCGCTCGCTCCGCTATTATACACAGCACATCCTCCTCCTCCTTTGCTTGCCGCGTGACAAATAGAGAAACCTGTATGTATGTGTTCCGCACGCAACCGAACAAGGCTGTATTATCCTGCAGTTTCCTCTGCTATTTGCATAAATATATACCCATAAAAAAAAAAAAAAAAAAAAAACGAACCGGCGAAAGACAGACTGACAAATATATATCGTATCTACGATGGACGCGACTCTATCTGTGCGCACAGAAAAATAAATGAGAGGGAGAAGTAGAGTCTAAAGAGAACGTGGAATAAAAAAGAAAAATAAAAAAAATGGAGAAGGAAGGACAGAGGCCGTGGGCTAATATACCCCACAACGATCTCTCCTTTTTTCCCCTTTTCCTTTTTTTCCCCCTTTTCCTTTTTTTTTCCTTTCTACTATTTTTCGTACCTCCACACACAGCGACCCTCGCGTTACACAGCCGCATCCCTGACCAGCGGCCGAACCTTCTGTCCCCATTCTCGGTTCTTCGCTTGTTTCGTTTTTATTTTTTTATTTATTTTTTTTATTTTTTTTTATTTTGCCAAACCACCCTCTATTCTGAATTCATACCGCAACGTCCGTCACCGGTATGGCCAAAGGGGGGTGCAAAGGGGGTGCACCGGCGATCCCCCCCTCCTCCTACCAACCCTCCCCCCCTCCTCCCACTCTTCCTGCTCCTTTTCCCTCGCTGCTTTCGCTGTTTTTTTTTTATTCTTATTTTTTTCACCGCTCGGCTTGCTATAACAACCGGTACACGCGGCATATACGACGCACCATATCACCATAAAAATTTATAGTACCTTCACCGCATCGAGCGAGTAAATTGTATTATCTCGAGCGAACCGCGAACCCCCCTCTGTCCCCCTCCCGCCCCCCTCCTGGCCGTGTGTGCCCGTTCGTCGGCCGCTTCGCTCGGCCCCCTCCCCCTCTGTGTTCCCTCCAACCCCCTTTTCACCCGCTGGGTCCTTGTCGAAATTTCCTTTGGCAAAACGCGCTTGTTGAAACCACCGACCTGTTTTACTACTCGACTGTGTGAAATTTTTGCACGTGCCTCGCGCGTACATCGAGTTCTCCCCCTGTTCACCCTCCCCCCCAACTCCCTTCTCTTCCCCCGACAGCTTTTCATTTGGTGTATTTTTTTTCCTCATGGGATGATTTCAATTAACGAATATCGAGGGCTTTCGATTTTTTTCTCGTATCGCTGGCATCAGATGAAATTAGCGAGGTCATCGACGGGTTAATTGGTGTAAAATGTTCGGCTGATTCGTCGCTAAACGTACAATTTTTTTTTTATCGACGTTACATGGTCATGGAAAATAAATAAAAATAAAAAGTAAAATTTGGGGCTGATAGTCACTCGACTCTGATCTTGTGCTTATTATTATTATTTTTTTAATCAAATTTATAGGAAGGTCGTCTCGTCAAAGTAGACACGAAATTAACGAAATATCGTTTAGTAGTTGCGTAAAAAAAATCTTGACCAGGATTTTGGGCTGATTGCCGCTCGACTCCGATCTTGTGCTTATTTTTTTTATCAAATTTACAGGAAGGTCGGTAAAAAATTAAAAATAAAAAATTCCAACAAAAAGGTTAAAAAAAAGATGAACGCATCGCCGAGCATCCCCCGTGGCTTTCCGTTCGAGCGTGCAGCCACAATCGTGTACTTTCCGTAATTAGGGACTTGTATTAATTAACCGATTCATGAGGAAGGAGATTCGGCGCGGGCCGAACACAGAGCCGGAGAATAGAGGAAACGGGAAGAGCGGCGTGTGGGTAGATGAAAGGATATATGGACTACAGAGAGAGAGAGAGAGAGAGAGAGAAAGAGCGAGAGCGAGAGAGGGGAAGGAAGGGGGAGGGAGGGAGGGAGGGGGAGAGCATGAAAGCGTTCTATCGTGATGCGCCTGTGTATTTATGCGTTTGATATAATCGGCCCGGATGGGCGGATGAGAAGTGGTCGGGGCGAGGAGGAGGAGGAGGGGGGAGGGCATTTGGTAAATTCGCACGTGTGATGCATAAACTGGATTACGCGCACTGCCGATCGTTAATTAGGTACGAGCGGCCGATTAGTTCGAGGGATGCGGAGTATCGGGCGGCGGAGACGAGGGAGTGTAAACGGGGGGAAGGAGGGGGGCCGGGGAGAGGGGTGGGAGGAGGGAGGTTCCGGGGAGTCCGGACGGGTAACGCGCATCGCGGTAAGACTCAATTCGGCGCTCGTACCGCGCGCAACAATGCTTTCCGGAATTTCAACCATTTCAAACCGGCGCCGGAATTGAGCCGGAGAGCGTTTTTATGGGAGGAAATAATTCTCATTCGATTTTTGGTTTGTTCAACGTGCCCTGATTTTTTTCGGTTTCTTTTCCCTTTTCGTACGCTTTTTTTATTGTATTTTGAGGGCTTGTTCAATCTACTGTCAATAAAATGAAATAAAATAAAATGTCTGTAGAGGCAAAAAAATGTTTTGGTAGATTCAAAGAGCCCTAATTTTTGCTGTTCTTTTTCCCTTTTCGTAATCTTTTTTTATTGTATTTTTAAGGAATTGTCCTGTCCACTGTCATTAAAATCAAAATAAAAAAATAAATAAAATGAAATCAAATAAAATAAAATATCTAGTTCTTTTTCCCTTTTCGTGCTCTTTTTTTATTTTATTTTTAAGGGCTTGTCCTGTCCACTGTCATTAAAATAAAAAAATAAAATAAAATAAAATAAAATAAAATAAAATATCTATAAAATATCTACAAATGCAAAAAATTGTCAATGTTTCTTCGAATCTACAGTGAAAAGGTAGCACATGAGAAAAATCCATGTCACCACTCGAACAGCGCCTTTTCACAATTTTTCTCAGCACTTCCGCCGCCTCAGTGAGATTCACAGCTGGTAAATGTTTATCGCACCGAGTGGCAAACATTTTCAGTCCCGATCAGCACCCACAGGGATCACAGGAAACGAGAGACAAGTGTTAGAAAACAGGTGTCTCTCGACTCTCGCTCCTTATTCCAATATATTTCTCAACCGGAAGTAGTAACGCTCGGTGATCGTTGCCCGCAAAACGTGGAGATTCGTCTCGTCGCTCCAGAATCGAGAGGAGAGTAGTGAACGAGATATGAGAAAAGCGCAAACGTGGGTTCTGCACAAAGAGGGGTGGGGGAGAGGGGTCGAGAGGGGAGGAAGCGAGAAAACTTCGCTTTGTTGCTGTATTTTGCGAGACGAGCGGCAACTGCTGCCTCTTGTTTCGTTGTATAAATAATAAAAATATACGTAGAATGACCGAAAAAGGAAGAAGAGCGGACGACGACGACGTCGACGACGAGAGAGCGATAGGAGGGTAATAGCGAGCCCCTCGGGGAACGTTATACACCGAAGCGCGACTCGCCCGGTCGAATGAAACGAAAAATGGGGGATGCAGCAGCAGCAGTTCGCCTCGGAGAGGAACGTCGACGGCGACGGACCGACGGACTCGAGTCTTCTCTCATTCGCGTTCCGTAAACACGCGAACCGTTTGGTTGGGGATTATTACCGGGAGGAAAAGTGCAAAAAACCGTTTGCCGCGCGGGGGAAAAATGTCGTCCGGGGGTTTTTCGTCCTCGTCGCGCTCCTCCGCCGGGCAAATTGCTGCTGCTTTTCCAGCAAAGAGGGGAGGGAAGGGGGACACCAAAAAATCGTCGCACAAAAAGCCGCGGACGTCGCTATTCGCCGCGGAAACTCGAAACGTCCTTCGCTCTATGATATCCACTTTTTAATAAAGAATTTATTAAATATCTTGTAAACTAAATAAGAAAAAAAGGCGTGTTGACTGAGAGAGAAAAATAAAAAGGGAGGATGGTTTGTGAAAATGCGTTTCGCTGTGTCGCTCGTCCGGCTGCTTTGATCCGGGAATCCGGAGCGAGAGACGAGGCAGCCGCCTCGCCGAATTTCACTTTGAGCGCCGCGACTGGCGAGAGGATCGAGAAAACGATGGTGCGGAGCGTCCGTCTCGCACTTTGCAATGTAGTCGACGAGTATTGCGGTTCAAGTATATTCGTTACCTACTCTCTGTGTACAATGGACCTCGTAGGAATCGTCCATTTTGTGTCCCGAGTTGCGAACCAAAAATTCCAAATTCCAGAATTGCCCAAAGCCTCAAATTTCGGAGTCGTCGAGGTCGTCAAAATTTGAGAACGATTCGAATCCGCCAAACGTCTGTTTTTCTTCCGCCTGTAAATGAGAATTTTTTATTTTATTAAAATAAGGAACCCGAATTAAATGTAAAAAATTAGGGAAGACATTGTGAAAATGCGTTTTGCTGGGTTTCGTTTACCTGTCTCGTCCTCTTTGATCCGAGTGTCGAGGCTGCGAGGGAAGAGGAGGACGCCAACCCCGAATTTCACTCTGAGCACACGAAGGATGCGAGAAAAGGATCGAACAGAACGGTGATGCAGTCTCTTTCGCTTTCCTTCCTCTCTCTCCCCGTTTTTCCCGAGCGTTTTATTCCGTCGACGACCTTTGCCGAGAGGATTTTGTATCCGCTGTCGATGCTTCCATCTCCCGCTTGAACTGAGTAAATAAAAGTCATCGGAGAAACGATATTATGTGACGACTGCAGAGAAGAAATAAATAAATAAATAAATAAATAAATAAATGAAATGGAAATTCAAGAAAAATTCGATCCGTTGAACGACGAATTACGAACGATGAAAATTCGATCCGTTGAACGACCAATTATTATCAAATAATTCTCAGGCGTTTCACTCCGCCGAGAAAAAAAATATTAATTGAAAATTCAGAGTTCAGGGAATATTTGCCAAATTTTTTACATTGAAAGAACGAAATGGATGAAAAAATAAATAAAAATAAAATCCCTAACAATACTTTTTCGGTGGAAAAAGAGATATCAAAAAGAGGGGTTTTTTTTTGTCGGGAAAAGACGGAGAAAAGGAGTGGGAAGAGGTTTGGGAAGAGCCAAACGAAAAGATGCGGGTTTGTGTTGTCGATTGTGATGTACCTTGTGAATCCTCTGCCGAGCCGCCATCGACGCTGTCGACGCCGCCGCCGCCCATGTCTGCCGCGCATAATATTTCCGCATAAAGGATATCGGATGTCATAAAGCTACGCGCGGTGGGTTCGGGACCTGAGTACCGATACACCAGAGGAATCAACACTCGCGTTGCCGAGGGGATTCCATTCCTGGACACGTGTGTATCGCTCGCCTGGTGCATCGGCTCTGGCTCGGACCGAACCGAACTGCAGGTGCTGGTCCCGGTCAAAAGGTTATGGAGATGCGAAGGTGCGGTTACCGAACGTTGGCAGCGAAAATGCGAATCTGAAACTTGAACAAAAAAACTATTAACCGGGAGTTCGTTGTTTTAATATCGCGAAATGTGGCAATTTGCAAGAAAAAAAATAGTTTTTTGCGTTTTTCTCATCGAATTTTTTATTTTTCGGGCCAATAACTACGATTTTTGGAATCAGCGGAAAATTTCCCATCGGATAGGGTTTTAAAACTTGGCGAAATCGAAAATTTTTTTTTTTTCCGATTTTTTCGGAAAAAACGCAAGGGGTACCCCTTCTAAAAATTCGCGATTTTTGAGGGTCAACTTTAAAATTCGGCAAAAAATTGAAAAATCGAGATATCGCATTCTGCCTTGCGGCATTGTTTTCGTTGAAGAGTTTTCTTTCGAATGCAAAAAGAAAATCCGGATTTCATCCACCCAAAGAAAAATGACATCGATTTTAGTGAAGTGCCAAAATTCGATAAAAGTGAAAAATGGTTTTTCGCATTTTTCTCCTCGAATTTTTTATTTCCCGGGCAAAAACCGATCATTTTTGGAATCAGCGGAAAATTTCCCATCGGATAGGGTTTCAAAACTTCGTTAAATCGAAAAAAAAAATTTTCGCCAAAAAAACGGCAAGGGGTACCCCTTCTAAAAATTTGCGATTTTTTAGGGTCAACTTTAAAAATATGCAAAAAATTGAAAAATCAAGGTATCGCGTTCCGCCTTGCGGCATTCTCTTCGTTGAAGTATCCTCTTTCGAATGCAAAAAGAAAATCCAGATTTCATCGACCCAAAGAAAAATGACATCGATTTTAGTGAAGCACCAAAATTCGATAAAAGTGAAAAATGGTTTTTCGCATTTTTCTCCCCGAAATTTTTATTTCTCGGGCAAAAACCGATCATTTTTGGAATCAGCGGGAAATTTCCCATCGGATAGGGTCATAAAACTTCGTTAAATCAAAAAATAAAAATTCGTCAAAAATTTGGCACATTGTCTTTCCTCATTTGGCGTATCTGGTGTAATAAAAAAAATGCACGGAGAGATCTGCTTCGTCATATGGACCAGCGACCTGGACTCCGGGAGTCAGAGTGGTAATGGAGGCCGCGGGTATTACCAGATACGTGAGTACTTTGCGGTCAGTATTGTTGCGCCAGCGTTTTGGGGGAGGCTCTGCAGCAGCAACAGCAGCAGCGGAGAGCTTTCGCCTCGACGCGGGCAACCGAATAGAATGTGCGAAGTAGCAGAGAAAGCGAGAGGGAGCTCAGCTCGCTAAAGAGAATCGAGCAAAGCAGCCGTAGAAAACGAGAAACGCGGGGAGATTGGCCGAGTATCACGAGAATTGCAGACTTTGCGAAACGCCCGGCGCATTTGCTTAGTTTTATTTTTATTTATTTTTTATTTCACTCTCCTCTCGTTTCCTTCCGCTCTCTCGACGCGCGGAACGCACCGAGAAGCTCTGGAAATTCACGACGCAGTCGAGAGAGCCCCAAGTATCAACAGCGGCAACAGGAGTGAATTTTCGCGGAAAAAAATATAATACGAAAAATTGTGGACGATCGCTCTTTTTTCGCCGCTGTACTCAGCGATTCTACAGTGCCTTTCGCGCGGAATCTAATTTTTCTTTGACACAATCAATGAAAAAAGAAAAAAAATCTTTCGACTAGCCAAAAAATAAAATCCCTATTTATTTTCACTGATCCGAAAAATAAAATATCCGAGTCAGATTATGTTGAAGTTTGCATCGGTGAAGAGCAACGAAAATAAAAAAAATAAATTATTCTAATGAACCTAATTAGTATAAAAATTGATAATAAGTAGTATATAATAATAATAGTAATAATAATAATAATAATTTATAATAAGTAATTTATAATAAGAGTACAAAAATTTATAATAATTTATGATCGTTATAATAACTAGAATCACCAGAACATTTTTTTGTAAAATTTTTCGTTGCATTCCAACGATGCAAACTTCAATATAGTCGAGTGAGCGAAGCAAAACGGTTTGACGAAGTGAAAATAAAAAATAAAATACCGGATTAAAGTGAACCAAATGGATTTTCCGCCGCCTCTCGAAATCGTCGTTTTTTTTTCAGGGCAATATAACGATAGGTTCGAGGCAAGCTCGTCGAAGGGGGTTGAAAGGGGGATATAAACATGTAGTGAGGAAAGGAGCTTGACATTATTACTCCACATCTGGCGGTGCCCATACCTTGTTTTCCAGGAGGAGCGACTGGCAAGAGCAACAGGTCCGCGCGAAAGGCGAGTCTCGTGAGGTTGGGGGAGGTCGGAGCCTCCCCTCCCCCCTCGGAGGGTAAAGCTTGGCCTTTCCCTTAAACTTCGCCGGGTGAAATAGCCCCCCATGTATCTTTCGCCTTGCGCCTTGAGAGCGGCCTCCGAGTTATATCGGAACGTGGGAAGGAAAGAGGCCGGCCGAGTCAGACAGCAGAGAGGGAAGAGGACAGAGAGTACTCAGGGGACGAGGCGAAGTCGAGCCTGGAGGCTCGACAGTCTGCGGCCGAACAGCCGAGAGTTCGGTCGAGGAGCGAACCGAGAGAGCGGTTAACCCGTCGACTCGTTCGCTTCAAGTCGACTCTCTTAACCCTTTTTTTCCGCTCGGAGAATTAATGGCTGAAGAAGCTTCACAACGCACTCGACCCGTTTGTCGTTCCCCAACGAGTCCACTGCAGTTTTTTTTTTTTTCTTTTGTACGCCTTTTTTGCGACGCATGGCCAACGATGTAAATATTGTGGCATATAACGTCTATCAGCTGCGAATTTCCAGCTATCTGGAAATCAATAAATTGTTAATAAAAAATATTATTAGGATTTTGAATAAAAAATATTATCAGGACTGTCAATTAAAAAATATTATCCGGACTGTAAATAAAAACTATTATCGGAACTGTCAATAAAAACTAAAATATGTCGGTGTAAAATAATGTCGGATATTTGGGGCCATTTTGAATTATTCACCGGACGTTCCCTGAATATTCCGTATTATTTACGACCTCGCGAGTCGCATTCTCTTTTTCTCCCACTGTCTTACATTTCGAAACTCGAACGAGAAGAATCCGAAAAAAAAAACAAATCCTGGTCTACGACCCTCTGTTTTGTTTCGAGAGAAACGAGTATCGAGCCGAGAGGCCAGACGAAACAGTGAAACGCGCCACAACCCTTCCAGCTACTAGACTGGTGTTCGGCCTCGGGGGCCTTTTCACGTGTAAACGAGGGCGCCCGGCGTTTACACTGTCTAGGCTGGAAAAGCCCCGCGTTCGCATGAAAAAACCCGGCAGCTCTCGACCCAGAGACGACGAACAGCGAGAGGCGAATGAGGGCAAAAGGGAGAGAGACAAAGACAGCCATAGAGGTCGAGGGAAAAGCGCCCTCAGACGGTGAACAAAACCGTGTGGCACGCGAACAAAACGAGAAACCCAAGAAAAACCCTCGGAAAATGAAGCAACAAACACTGCTGGCAAATAAACTGGCAAAACTCCCCTTCGACTCCCTTCATCATCGCTCAGTCGAAAATCCAGCTAATTCCGAACAAAATCCTGTCTACCCAAACCTCTGCGAATGAGATGGAACACATCCGAGAGTTGCCTCTCTCGCCAAAAGCGAACTCGGACTGTAAACGTAATTTAGACAAACCTAATATCTAATCCGGTTCAGGTTTGGTCCATACCGCAAAACTCGATTTCTATTTGAGGATTGGGATTTACATGGCTCTCCCTTCATCCTCTGCCTCCTCCCCTCCCTTTCCTCCTACGCACTGCAGACACCTGTGAACGACTGCGTGGGCGCTTATCAAGACCTCTTGAACCACATCACCGAGGTACATCAGTGATATCAGAGCCGAGGCTTCTGGTTGTGTCAGTGGGAGGCGCGATTGTGTGTTTATTCAGGATCTGGGACGACGAATGCGGGGAAGAGATGGGGGAGGGGTAGTAGGGTAGGGAGGGGTTGTGTTCGAGTTACCAGCGGAGATGAGGATATTAGAGGGTTTGGTGGTCACACCAACGGCACCCAGCAGCAGGTCGGTCGACCAGCCGGTAATACCGAGCGGGAGAAGCAGAGACAGAGAGACAAATAGATGGATGGGATATATGTGTATATAGAGCGGGGGAGGAAGTGAGAAAGACGGACAAATGAATATATATTGTAGAGCGAGAGGCAGAGTGAGAGACAGATAGATGAATATATATAGAGAGAGGGACAGAATGAGACAGATAAATATACATATCGAGGGGGAGAGAGTGAGATACAGATAGATTAATATATATATAGAGAGAGGGACAGAGTGAAACAGATAGATAAATATATATAGAGAGGACAGAGTGAGACAGATAAATATACATATAGAAGGGGACAGAGTGAGACTGATAAATATATATATAGAGAGGCGGACAGAGTGTGACAGATACATAGCTATATATAGGAGTGAGGGAGAGAGACGGATAGATGTATATAGAGGGGAGGGAGGGAGGGAATCAGCGGGAGGGATAATAAACGGAAACCGAACGTTGAGTTCGGCTTAATGTCCCGTAGACAGGCGAATAGATGAGGTTGGTCCGACGTTGATAGGGGGCGCTCTGGGCTCGCGCCGCTGCGTCGCTCGGGACCCGACGATTGACACTCCATGTACAGCCCCCGCGTGTGCGTTGGGCATCCCGGCGTCCCGTGCGGGCGATCGAGAGGACGAGGGAATTGAAGGGAAGGAGAGAAGCCCCGAGAAATAGGGTGGACAACTTATATGTACTGATGATCGTCGGACGAGGCCAGGGAAAGGTCATTGAGGCTCTGATAGGTGTCCGACGAGCCGAGCGAAGCTCTTCGCGTGTCTCTGATCTGTTGACTGCGAAATGTTGGCAATAGAAAAAATAACAAAATTACGATTTGACTTCTGACTGAATTTCGCAGCTGAAATTTCGCTGGCTTAAGAATTTTGTAGAATTCGATTAACGATCAAAATCAACGATTATCATGGTTGGATTTTTTGTTGTTGCAAGTGAGATGAAAATTAACGCGGCAGGAAAAAACCAATTAAAACGAGGCAGCGGCGCGAGCGTTCCGCTGATTGGCTACATCCGTCTTCGTCGTTTAAAACACCGAACCGTTTTTCTTGGAAAACCGATTGTATTTTTGTTCCCTCCCCACGATCGCCATTTTCTCGGAAACCTGCGGGAAATTGAATTTTCGTTAATAGACGGCGTCGACGAAAATCCGGCAATGTCCCTCCCCTCGATGAATCGTAATAACAATTCAAAAATTAATTTAAAAAAAGAACCAAAATAATGACAAAAATGCTAAAACGATTCGCGGAAAAACAATTCTTCATTTTTTTTTCAAATCAATATTTCACTCGTAATCGAAGCGACGAAAATTGTGTGCATTCAGTCGCGCGTGCCGACCGAATAATTAATTGCCAGTCGCGTTATTTACAGAGTCCATTTTCCCCTCGATTAACGGGATAAAAAAATAAAAAAAAATAATGGACAGGAATTATACTATCGCACCCTGAGAATTTCCTGAATTCAAGTTTTTTTTTCCCGAGATCAGAGAGAAAAGCGTGAGACTCTCCCTCTCCGCGTCGCAGAACCAGAGACACGCGCAGCGAGGCACAAAAAGAGACCGGGGGAGAGGAGGGAGAGGCGAGGGGCTGTAAAGTGGTAACCGCAGCGCTCGGTTGGGGGTCCATTGGGAACAGATTGGAACTCCAGCAACCGGCCGCCCGCAATCCGGGGGCCAGTTGCAGCGACGGGCGGCGTGGCGGCAGCAGCTCACAGCGGTAGTTGCAGCAGTAACCCGGAGACCAGGGCGCGCGAATGTCGAGGAGCAGCAGCAGCAGCAGCGACCCCGACCGTAGTTGCCATTTCCTACCCCGTCGTGGCCTCATCAACTGGTTCCTAGGCGGTGGTCGCTCTCCCTTTTTCTCTTCGTCCCATCCGCTTCCTCTGCTTCTCTGTCCTCTTCATCTCATTCGCTTGTACCCCTTCTCTTTCCTCTTCGTCCTATCCGCTACGTCTCCTTCTTTCTCCTTGTCCCATTTGCTTCCTCTCCTCCGTTCTATTCGCTTTGACTCCTTCTTTCTCCTCTTCGTCTCATTCGCTTCGACTCCTTCTCTCTCCTCTTCGTCCCATTCGCTTCGACTCCTTTTCTCTCCTCTTTGTTCTATTCGCTTCGACCTCTCCTTCTCTCTCTCTCTCTCTTCCTGCCTCCGCCGCATAGGCCGGCGTCCTCTTCGTCCCTTGTAGCCCCTGTAGCGCGCTGGGCGCGTGGAATCTCGCGGGCCTTTCCATTCTGCTCGTGTTGACATGGCGCCACTGCTTCTGCTCCGGTTGCTGGTTCACCGTCGGCAGGGGGCGCGCTGCCGCCGCACACGTCTGACACTACCGTCTGTTGCGCCGTTTCCCCTCGACCACCGCGCCGCCGCCGCCGCCAGACGACCCTGCTTACCTCGTCCGGGACAAAATACCTGACAGCTCCATTGCCGCTCCCATTAACAGGTGTTAGAGCGCACAATTAACTCGAAATCCCGCGTACACCACAAGAGAGCGGCGCTGGAACCGAGTCTCCACTCTACACGATCGATCCGATCCCACACGGCGATACTTAGTCCCCCTCTCCTTTTCCCTCCCCTTCTTCATCCCTCCAACCACCGTTTGTTTGCACCCTGCACGTCGGGTTTGTTTCGAGTTACGAGGCTCGTTTCGCTCGCCCGGAAATGCCCATCGACTCACTCTTCGGTGACTCCAGAATTCACACATTCGAACATTGAACGCAAAGACACCGTTGTAATGTCTTTTTATAGCTTTGTGTAAATTTTTCAGCTTACTTCAGAATCCAGCATCCAGGATTTTTTTTTATAATCGTTGCATCTGTCCGAATGGTCCATGATTTTCAGCGTTAGGCCCTCAGAACGCTTCTCCGTGTCTTCAATGTCCAATGATCAGGATTACTGCTCCTGAAATATTATTTAAGACAGTTTTAATAATTATGGTTTAAGACAGTTTTTAATAATTTTATAAAAAAATGGTGCAACTATTTCTCGGTGGATTTTTCACTTTTCAATAAATGTAGAGCCATGAAATTTTACTCAACGATTCCGATTTGATCTCAGAGAGCTCAACGCGGATTTTCTCATCGACGACGGTAAAAATCAATTTTCGCGGCTCGCATCAAATCTGTTGATCCCCAAATGCCGGTTCGGTTTATATTAAGCGGTCACCGCATTCATATATGTATACAACGGCGGCGGCCGGAGCTTTCGTGTGTACGTATAGCGTTTATGCACGGTCGACTGAATATGTTAATAAATGGATTAAATGAATATTATGATCATCGACTAGCGGGGAGAGCAAATTACGAAACGGCGATCTCGCCAAGCGTAAGAGTCAAATATTTACTGTTACGATTCGAATTCGATGCTAATAACGAAAATTCATGGGGGTGAATATACCGAAGCAACGCTGCGGCGGTTTGTTTGTTTGGGTGGCTTTTTTTCGGCCGAAAAGGGGGAAGTGCAAAGCAACCGGATATGCAAAATAAAAAACAGTGACTCGGTCGTGATAAAAAAAAAATGCGAGACTCACCTGTGAAAAATTCCATTAGGACTGCGATGGTTGATCGTCCAAACGACAGAGCTGCCTTTCCTTCTCGTTTCATTTTACATCCTTTTTTTATTTTTTTTTATTTCCGTCGGTGGCGAAAAACACTTCTAATTAAGAAGTGTCCGGCGACGGACGTCGCTTAGATCCCTCGTCGACGCTTTTCTCTTCCGTCAGCTTCCATTCGGAGTCCGTTAGCTTTTCCACCCAACAAAGTGGTTTCTTTTTCCTCAAATAGTGAGTAAAATTTCCTGAAACACTCTGTATAATATTATTGTTTTACTCTGGCTGGAAAAAAAAAAATACGAGATAAAAATTAAAAATTGCATATGACCGATTTATGTGTATTATATCTAATTAACAACACAAATCGAGTCGACCACTCTCCGCAATATTGATGATGTGCGTTCTGCGGGTTTCCGGTTTGGAAGAAAACTTGGAAATCCTAGGACCGCGGCCGGGGGGATTATTATGATTACCAATTTTCCGGAATATTCGGACGAGAGCGCAACGCGAGGGAGTTTTGCCGAATCAATTCGCACACGTTGAGCGGCAGCAGCAGCAGCAGCAGAGAGCGGTTCCGCACCGCAGCTGCAACAGCAGTTACGAATATTGGCAGTGTTTACCCCGTAAAAGCAGCCACGTTAAAGTTTGCACGCGTATAGGTTTAAACATAACCGACCGGGGGTTCGGCAGTGGCAACAGCACGAGCGAAAAGGGATATTGAGTAAACTAACAACATGATTGAGGGGGGGGGAGGGAGAGTAAAATGAGGGGAAAACTATTTAATGGGGCTCATATCGTACATTTGTACGCTACCTTATATATCAATAACTACGCCTCGTAAAAAAAAAAGTAAAAAAAAAATCAGGCCTGTATATTCGATAAAAAGTCGTTGAAAAAGCATCAAAATGCCAAACGGATTCGATTCTTATTTTAAACTCTGACTTGGCACTCAATACATTTTTTTTTATTAAAAGAAAAAAAAAAGTATTAATAAATCCACAAAGTCGTGGCACTTAATACATTTTTTTTTTTTTTTTAAGAAAAAAAGGTATTAATCGATCCTCAAACGTAAATCGCTTAAAATCGTTTAGCAGAAAAGGATTTATTAATACTTAAAAAAAAAAAAGAGTATTAATACTTTTTTTCTTAAAAAAAAGTATTAATAAATCCTCAAACGTAAATCGCTTAAAATCGTTTAGCAGAAAAATGCCCAGCGAACTGTCCACCGCTTTTAATTCAATTTCGCAGCGACGATTTTAACAGCGAATAAAACGAGGGACGTCTGTATAATTTTTGCAAACCCCGTAGAAAGGTCGCAACGATCGAAAATATCACGTGTCCGCCGTGGCAACGGTAACAGCGAGAGAACCATGGGTATGGCTACTATAGCGGGTCGCCCATTTCATCGGCGTAGGGCCGCGGCGCCGATAAAATCGGCGGTCGTAACCCGGTCGGTGATGTTACGGACCTCGGCGCTTCGGTGTTAGCAGCGCGTTTCGATATAAACGCGCGACTCGATCTCGTATTTGCGACCTGGCAATTAAACTTTACGATCGCCAGCGGAACCTCGGCTGCTGCTGGTGTGCGCAGTGCATCTCCGGGGCCCGGGCAACGTAACCTGTTTCGAACGCTTCCAGCACGTTCCAACCTTTCTGTCTCCCTGTGCTCTGTGCTCTCCCGTCTAGCCGGGGCTCCCGCATCATCGACCAATTTCTCACCCTCTCACCACCCCCTCGACTGCACCCTGCATCCCCTCCCCTCCTCCCTCCCCCCCAACTTCCTTTCACCGTCGTAACCCTCTCATAACTCTACCCCTTTGGTTACCGAGTTACGACTTTCTGCCGGCAAAACGAGACATCACTTTTTTTATTCCATAGCCACGGATAGAATTTTGATATTCAACGATATCATAATTTTCAAAAGTCCAGAATACAAAATACAAGCGTTTAGCTCAATTTGATCAATGAGAAATTTCGGATAGGTAAAAATCTACCAGAAAATCCAACTCCTGGTTCGAAAGGTAAAATTGTCTATGATGTTGAAATTTGCATCGTTGCAATGCAAAGAAAAAAAATGAATCTAAGAAACGAAAAAAACAACGAAAAAAAAATGAATCTATAAAATTAATCTTAGTGCAGAATACAAAATACAAGCGTTTAGCTCAATTTCATCAATCAGGAAATTTCAATAGGTAAAAATCTACCAGAAAATCCAACTCCTGATTCGAAAGGTAAAATTGTCTATTTAAAATATTGAAATTTGCATCGTTGGAATGCAACGAAAAAAAAATTATTCTAACGATTCCAAAATGATTCTAGCGATTATTATAATGATCAATCGTTATAATAATACAATCGTATAAATAATTTTGGGAACGTTAGAATTTTTTTTTTTTTTTTTTTTTTTTTTTCCGTTGCTTTCTAACGATGCAAACTTCAATATAATGTCTATTTGTTATCTGGGATAGAGGACAAGTGGGTGATTCTGATACGGCTCGACGATTGGCTCAGCGCGAGGCGAAAATTAAATGATCCCGGCGAGAACTCCGCTTCGGAAATCCCGAAGGTTGGACTCGGGGCAAACTCGAGTTGTAAGCTCCGACAGCCGGAAGCGGCTTCCGGGGTAATTATGCATAATAACGAACGGAGGCTGCTTGCCAGCTGGCTCGCCGCCGTGGTCCATCCGCGCCCGGGTTTCGGGTTTACCTGTTGCGCAAGAGGTCGGCCGCTACCGTCGACGTGGAGGATTACAGAGTGTCACGGGGCACACGGGAGGAAACGTCTCCGGGGACCGAGCCGACGTTCCTTAGTACGTGATAACTTTGAGGATAAGGTTCGGATCTACAGTTCGACCTGAGTTCGAAAGTATCGCCTCGAGATACCAAAGCGCAAGGGACTCACGCGCTATAAAAATAGTTTCACACTGGAAATACACCTGGCAGTGATTTTCCACTGTTGGATTTTTTTTTTGGAAGGGACTCACGCGCTATGAAAATAGTTTCACACTGGAAATACACCTGACAGTGATTTGCCACTGTTGGATTTTTTTTTCCAAACAATTTGCAGACTGTGAATAATTTTTTTCATTTTTTTTTTATCCCCTCGAAAAGTGGTAAAAAAATTAAGGGCTAAAAAAAGGGCTAAACGAGGGCTAAAAAATTCTTGATAAATCAGGAAACGTGATAACAGAGTGATAACAGTACAGGAACTCGAGTTGAAGATAGAGCGAAGGAAAAGTATTAAAAAAAAGATTTTTCCAAGGAGGTTGGCCGGGAGGAAAAAATCGCGAAGAAAACCCAGAGAAATTTTACGGAGGAACGGTGGCCTTTTGCTTCTCGTCGTCGCAGCGCATTTCTCGGTCCGTCGGCAGTTGGGGAGCGTCGCGCGTCGATTCGCTCGTAGCCACCGAACCGCGCGAACCACTGTTTCCGGATTCTCGAATATGGCACGTACGCCGAGTGGCACTTTACATGGATTTCCCGGAACACGGAGCATAGCTCTGGCTTTTTTTTTTCCCCGCTGGGGGAGGGTGGCGACCCCTCAGCCGCAGCGCCAACACCTGTTACACTTTATTCGGCACTCCCCAATTGCTCACTTTTTCCCCTTTTCCCCTCTATTTTTTTTTAAATTTATTTCATTGCTTTGGTTTTTTCTGAGCTGCCTTCGCTTTGGTACAAAAAAAAGGGATATTTTTGAGCCCCTCCCCTCAAAAAATGCTATTCCACAGCAGAATAACAGAATGGGTTATTAATTTTTTTTCTAGACAAAGCGACCAGAAAAAAATATCAATAAGAATATTTTACAAAAACCAAAAAAAAAAAAAATCTATTTCTCAGCAGAATAACGAAAAGGGTTTGTCATTTTTTTTCCCACAGCGACCAGAAAAATATTAATAAGGATATTTTTGAAACCCCAAAAAAATCTATGTCTGAGCAGAATAACGGAAAGGGTTTGCCATTTTTTTCCCCCACAGCGACCATAAACTCCGAAGACTCTCTCCAAGCCTTTTAAAAAATATCTTTCAAATCGCATCAGAAATCCTGACAACGGAAACGCGCGAATTTTCCGAAAGTTAAATTCGCAAGAAATACTTAGACTCGGCGAGGTGTAAAAATTGTCGAATCGTCGGCACGCTCCGAGGAGCTCGGTGAAGGAAAAACTTGTCTGCCGAAGTGGGGATTCACTGGGAGTCGTCGGCGCCGAGGGGTGACGGAAGGAAATGAGCTCGCTCGCGCTTATCGGTATCGTCGCTGGACCGAAGTCGCAGCAGAAGCAGCCTCTGACCCGGCTCGGCATTCTTCGCAGTGCGATACGCTATCGTTAACGTTGTTACCGGAAAGTACAGGGAAAGAGTGAGGCGTCGAGACGTCGCGCGCGGGTCCCGTTGGATGAAAACGCGGGGGTTGGTCGCCATCGCCGCCGTCGTCGTCGTCGTCTTCAGAAAGTATCCAAATTAGCGAAACTTCCGCGAGTCGCGCATTCGCTTTGTATTGTTAGCGAGCAGCTAGAGCGACACCAGCGGGACGCAACCTTTCCTCTTCCTCGTCCTCATCCTCCTCTTCCTGGTCCTCATCCTCCTCTTCGCCGTCGTCGTCCTCCTTCCGCGCCGGGAAAACATGAATAGAAATAAATCTAAAAATAAAAACGAGCAAATAAATACGTCGAGCAAAGACGTCGGATGGATATGAGAGAATGACACAGGGGAGAGGGGGGAGGGGGAGGGGGAGGACGCTGACGAGGGAAGGAGGAGAGGCGTCACCTGTCTAAGGAACCTCGGGAAAATCAAGCGAAAGGAATAATTGAAAAGTTCTCCAAAGCAAAAGGAGAGGAGGCAGATGAGGAAGACGTAGGAGAGGAACTACGATGTAGCATTGTGCGTGGATATATAGGTGTGTACGGGGCATTCGACGTCATATTTGGTAGATAGGATTTAGATTTTTTAATAAATTGGGGGTTAAAAAAATGACGAAAAAGAAAATTTCGATTTAACGAAGTTTTAAAACCCTATCCGATGGGAAATTTTCCGCTGATTCCAAAAATGATCGGTTTTTGCCCGAGAAATAAAAATTTCGAGGAGAAAATCGCAAAAAACGATTTTTCACTTTTGTCGAATTTTGGTGCTTCACTAAAATCGATGTAATTTTTTTTTGGATGGATGAAATCTGGATTTTCTTTTTGCATTCGAAAGATAACTTTTCAAGGAAGAGAATGCCGCAAGGCAGAACGCGATACCTCGATCTTTCAATTTTTTGCAGATTTTTAAAGTTGACCCTCAAAAATCGCAAATTTTTAGAAGGGGTACCCCTTACCGATTTTTTGGCGAAAAAAAAAATTTTCGATTTAACGAAGTTTTAAAACCCTATCCGATGGGAAATTTCCCGCTGATTCCAAAAATGATTAGTTTTTGCCCGAGAAATAAAAATTTCGAGGAGAAAATTGCGAAAAACGATTTTTCACTTTTTCCGAATTTTGGCACTTCACGAAAATCGATGTAATTTTTTTTTGGATGAAGGAAATCTGAATTTTCTTTTTGCATTCGAAAGAAAACTCTTCAACGAAGAGAATGCCGCAAGGCAGAACGCGATATCTCGATTTTTCAATTTTTTGCAGAATTTTAAAGTTGACCCTCAAAAATCGCAAATTTTTAGAAGGGGTACCCCTTCCATTTTTTGCGAAAAATCGAAAAAAAAATTTTTTCGATTTTACGAAATTTTAAAACCCTATCCGATGGGAAATTTTCCGCTGATTCCAAAAAGCACGGTTATCTGCCCGAAAAATAAAAAATTCGAGGAGAAAAATGCGAAAAACGATTATTTTTATCCGAAAAAATTGCCAATTTTCGCGAAATTATAAATCTAACTGCTTTTTCCCCAACAACCAATCAAAGGCCGAATAAATCGGCAACAATTGTTCACGAACTTTTTAATAGACGAACAGACATTAAAAAAAAATATAATAAACCTTTTTATGTCACTCCGTGCGTAAAACGCGATATTACGCACGCTTCGCGTGCGTAATACCGCATTTTCCGACGTCGTGTAATAAAATTTCGTACGATACGCATGCGAAAAACCTTTTTCGGACTCGTGTGATTGCAGCACTCGCCTTCGGCTCGCGCTGCAAACTCACACTCGTCAGAAAAAGTTTTTTCGCACTTGTATCGTAATGTACTATTTTCAGAGACGAAACAAAATGATAATAAATCGCGGATGGGGGATACGTGATTTCCGTTCCAATCTCGATTTGGTGCGAAATGCCCCGTATATATCTGACTGGGCGCGCTCTGCTGTGCTCCTCACACTCTGCTACGCAAACATGGAAGAGAGACGAGAGCGTGAGCGCTCGATGGAAGAGCTAAAAGAAGGTTTTTCGCGCGCGAATGAAGATTCCACAGTGCGAGAACGAACTCGAGCGATGGGAGGCAACATTGAACGAATGAACGAACGAACGGAACGGAGCGAAACGAACGAACGAACGAACGAACGACTGTTAACTTGGGTTGAGACCTTTTCCGTTCTCCTCCGCGCCGCCGGGGCTACCGGGAAAATTCGTTCGAGAAAACTCTCCTCTCTCGTCGAGAGCAGCAGCTGAGAGACGTCGACGGGTGAGAGAAAATGAATTTACAAAAAGGCGGAAAGGAGGGCGATCATGAGGGCGACGAGAATGGAAAATGAGTTTGAAAAATCCGAGATTTGTGTTGATCTTGAAGAGCGAGAGTGGCACGAAAAAAAAAATGAGAATTTATCTTGGAGGGCAAAAATCGCAGAGTAAAAACGACGAAGGATTCGTTTCGCACCGTTGAAATTATCGCAGGGATATTATTATTCGCGTAGCAATAATAATGTGAATTAATTAATTTCATGGGGAAACGCAATACGAATTATCGTTATATTCGAAAGGAATGTTTAATACATTTTTTTTTTATTTGAATATCGTTTATCGCGGCGCATGAAACGGGAAATACCCGATTGCGGATTTTTTTCCCTCGCACTTCACGTTTTTCTATTGCTTTTCCCCCTTTTTTATTTTTTAGTTTTTTTTTTTTTTTTTCAGTTGTTTTTTTTTTTCAGGGCGAGAGAGGGTGAAAAGAACGCGCGTTTAACACTAGCAGTTTTATTCGGTCACGACTGTGTAATCACGGGCAGAATGGAAAGAGCAGAGAGGGGAGTCCGAGTGCGACTCGGCGAAATGAAGGGAATTTCATGGTTCGTGGGCGAGCGACCACGGGGGTTGTTCCCGGTGAGAAAAATAATTACTATTTGTTTCCGCGAGAGGTTCTCGTCGCTGCGAGAACTCGAAACTATTGCGCTCGACACACGTTGACGATTTTTTTTCAGCGATCCTTAAAATTCAACCGACGCAAGTTACACAACTTGTTTTCGCCGCGAGACCCAAGTCGCAACCCAGAAAACCCTTCTCATTATCGCGACGCAAAACTCACAATTTATTTTCCCTCTTCCAATCAAATTTTTCGGTACCACGAATTTTTATAGAGTTTATTTAATTTTTTTTTGCCCGTTACAACCGATACGAATAAAAAATAAAAAATAAAACCAGAGAACCTAGTAAAAGAACCATTTGTCGTGAACCCAAAATATATTTCCCCTCTTCCTATCAAATTTTTCGATGCGACGAATTTTTATAGAATTTAATTTTTTTTCCCGTTACAACCGAAACGAATAAAAAAATTTTAAAAAATGCAGCGACACCGAAAATTCGCGTAAAGTGGCTCAGTCAGTTTTCCTACGCGAATTGTCCAATGAATTTTCGCCGAAACGCGGAGCTTCATTATTACCACGAATAAACCCCGCCAATGACGAAGCGCGAGGCTGGATTTTACGGGAAATATAATAATACCGGTTGCACGACAATGCGGAGAACAACGTCGGCAGAGACCGAGAAGACGAGTCGTTGGGGTACGCGCGACGCGTCGCGCCAGGCGAACGCCACGGCAAGAGACGCTAATTAGGGATTCGCTTCACCCACCCGGGGAATGCGGATGTTATTAATTGGCAACGAGGTAACTTGGCGAAGAGACGGAGAGCGCACGCGCGAAGGCGAAGAGCCGACGGGATGAGAGGAGACACAAAACCGACTGCGCACAGATACACGACATACGTATGTACTTAATAGTTGACATAACGACGCCGGGACAAAACGAGCGGATTTGAACCCCGTCGACAAACCGCAGTACGAGCCAAACTGGGGGAGGGCGAATGGAGCGTTTGGAAGCTCAGCGTTTGTGTTTATTATGCACGAATTTTGCGTGTAACCCATTTTGCGTGTCGCCCTTTCGTAGAATGCGGCTTTTGCTGATCGGGATTTGGTTAGTTATTGGCCGTATTGTGAAACGTCAGTCATTTTTCCGTCAGCTTAGCCACGAAAAAATTTTTTTTTGCCTCGAAATGTAATAGTTGGACAGATTTACCCTGATAGAAAATTAAGGGGTTCGACAGATTTACCCTGATAGAAAATTTAAGGGGCTAATCGAACCCTGTTGAGGGCTGGGTTATCCCTGTCCGGACCTGATCAGTGCCTGGATTGGATTTTCTATCGGGACAGCTGAGATTCCTTTTTCCTCGTTGAAAGATGACTTTTTTCCTGCTTCGATTATCAGACTCAGACTGGTTTCAATTTTTTTCCCGGATTCCAGATGCATTCTTGTAACTAAAAAAAATAAAAAATGAAATTAGGAATTGAGGAATAATCTGAGTAAAAAAAGTTGCTGAAGTGAAAATCAAATAGAGTTTTTACCGAATTTTTTTCGTGTTTTTTTCTAGACGGATTCCAGACGCATTCTTGTGACCAAAAAAAATAAAAAATAAAATTAGGGGTTGAGAAATAATCTGAGTAAAAAAAAAGTGGCAGGAGTGGAAAATCTCGATGAAATACTCAGCCCGGATGCTTGAAAAGCCGATCACTGTGACCTTCGTCGCAGGTTGCGTATAATTCCACGATTCTCTAATTTTCTCCTAATCCTCCGTTGCCTCGGCGTTCGCCACGGCTAAGTTGCCTGAGTTATCGGTCGTCCTTCCGTCGTTTCTCTCCACTCTCCTCCTCCGCTTCCGCGCTGCTGCGTCGCCGCAATGTACTCCGCTGCTAATACCTGTGTACAATAACACGAGACCGTGTTTATATATGTCTGCGCTTCTCTATCTCGACGCCAGTGTTTCCCCGTCGCTTTTCAATGGCTCGTTTCACGAGTTGTATCCTATCCTGCCCTCCTCCCCCCCTCCTCCTCCCTGGTTGCGTTGTGACTTCGACGCGGAGAACATCCGCGATATCAGAGACTCGGGTACCGCAAATAATATTAACAGCGGAAAAACAGGATCAGAAAGGCTCAACCATTCCCCGCAACGCTGGAGAAATACACAACACACAATCCCCATTTATCCCGAATACTCGACGTTCTCTGATAAAACTGGTTTACCTCGCCAGTTTAATATCGCATTGAACTTGCGGAAATGACAATATTCGTTTTCTTGACAAAATATGAAAATGTCAGGACTTGAGTTATGTTGAAGTTTGCGTCGTTGGAAGGCAACGAAAATAATAAAAAAAATTATTCTAATGACCCCCAAATGATGATACTGAGTTTAAAAAGTTATTACAACGATTGATCGTTATATTAACTTTTTATAGAATCATTAAAATAATTTTTTTCTTCGTTGCATTCCAACTATGCAAATTTCAATGTAATGAACTTGACTTGTGTCTGCATAAAAAAAAACCTGGTGGAAAATCTGTAGCATTTTGTTACATTCGTCCCAAGCCAGGCACTGATCAGGCCCGTGCAGAGATGACACCGGCCTGACCAGAGCCTGACCAGCGCCACAAATTTTCTACCAGGGAACCTTACAAAAAAAAAAAATCATTTCCCTTGATACCAAAAACTGGAGCAACTCGATTCCCCTCAGCATCCTCCCTAACTCAGAAAAAGGTCTCCCAGACCTCAGAAAAACTCGAGTAACTCATTCCTACCCAACTTGTCACTTGGTCCACCGACCGAAATGTGTCCGGGAAACGTCCGGAGTTATTTTTCTCCTTCCTCTTCCGTTCCGCTGCGGCGTCTCTCCGAGCCGTCATCTCGCGCGACGCGTTTCGTGCGTCGCGACAACGACGACGGAGGTCGGAGGCCGGAGCGTAGAGACGAAGAGGAGGAGGAGGAGGGAGGCTCGGGCAGGACGAGTGGAAACTATCCAGTTACTAACTACCGTAACGGGTGCCTCGCGTCGCGCGGGCTGTGCACGCAGAGAGAGAGAGAGCCAAAGCTTATCCGTCATAACGTTAATTACGTCGCCGAACCTCGGAGAGAAGCGGAGCGGCGTAGGAGGCGTCGCACCGTGACACAGAATTCTGTGGGAGCTCTGGATACAAACGAGCAGAAAACGGGGAAACGTCGAGGGGTCGCAGTGCGATGAGGAGAGGGAGGAGGGGGAGGAAGAGGAGGAAGAGGAAGAGGGAGGAGACTCCGAGAGGCTTGTGGTGACACTCTCCTTTACTTCCTCTCTTTCCCTTTCACTCCACAACCCCATCGGACTTGGGGGAGGAGGGGGGAGGAGGGGGAGGAGGGGGTGAGCCTCCGGTCCACCTCCGTAAAACGAGCAGAAGTTAGGAATTCGTTAATTATTAATTGGATACGCAATTACGCCGTTAACATAAAGTTCACGGCGTAGTTATAATATACTTGGTTATTTTATATTCGAAAATGCACTTGACGCTCTGCGTATTTACAGAACAAGCGACAGGGAAGAGTCCCGACGCGGATTTTTTCGGTTTTTTTTCCTTGTTGGTTGATCTTTCTGACTTGACGAATTAGCCCTGAGCCGGTGATGGCTTTTTAGCCTTTTTATCGACCGAGCTTTGATGTTCTATTTTTTTTCTGCTGAAATTCGCAGTGTTACACAATATTGATAAAAAATCTGGTACTAGGATCTTCAGACTCTCCAGAGGGGAAGAAGCGTTGAAGGGGAGGGTATTTTGTCCCCATCAGTTGACTTGACGAATTAGATCTGAGCAGCTGATGACTTTTTAGCCTTTTTATCGACCGAGCTTTGATGTTCTATTTTTACTTCTTTTTCTTTTGAAATTTGCAGTGTTACGCAATATTGATGGAAAATCTGGTACGAAAACTTAGAGCCAATCGGTGTAGCCTCCAAGTAAGAAGAGGCACCAGCTTCGAGAGTATCTTCATCCTCCCCAGAGACGAAGAAGCCTGTGTCCCGGGTCGTGTGGGACACGAGGAGTGTCCCACCTGGGACGCATAGCCGTTAGCTAACACCGATAATTGGCGCCGGCGCCAGGGTCCCCCGATAACCCATAATCCGACGAATTATATCCGCGACGAAAACGATAGTTGATGCAAACACCGGAGACTCGTTGTCCCGAAAATTTACACAGCGAATTCGGAAGGTTAACCCAGAAGTTACGGAGTCGCCGGAAGTTACAGAGGAAACTCGACTGGCGAATCCAGGCCGACGTAATAAAAGACTCGAGTGGAGGTCGCCGCGGACAAACCGTCTGTGAAATCCACGTCGCAGTCGTCGCGAATCGGCCGAAGCCAAATGGAGTCGCGCCATTTGTCCTCACGCTTCGCTTATCCCTTCCCCCATCGACTCGGTCCATCGCTGCTGCTGCTGCTGCTGCCTCCTCCCATCCAGGACAGCCTGTGACACGGGAAGAAGCGAAGGAAGCTAGAAAAAAAAATACAAGTAAATAAAAATAAGTACAATGAAAAAAAATATAAAAATAAAAACGGAATAAAGGTACCGACGATATCCACGACAGACCGGTCCGGCGGCATCAACAGCAGCAGCAGCGTTCGGTTCTCGAAGCGAATGCGAAGGAGGAAAGCGCAGGAAAGCAGAGGAAAATAAAATGAAGAAAAAAAAAAAGAATAGGAAGGCTGAGATGAACGAGGCGAGGATGGCAACACTTCTTTCGCTCCTCTTATCCTCCATGTGCCGGATTTGTATGAGTTTTCCCTCTCCCCTTCCGTGCATTGGTGTGTCTACGTGTGCAGGATTCTTCAATATCGACTCCGGAACGACTACAACGTGAATCAACAGTATCGAGTCTCGGCGACTCCGCCGGGATAAAGGAAGAAGGCCACAGAGCCCGAGAACAAGTGCTCTCTGACTTTCCCCCCTTCGCTTCCCTTTCTTCCGCAAAGGTTTCCCTCCGAACGTGTGAAACTTTTCCAGCGAGTCCGGCTCCGGAGCCTCTCGAGTGTGTCGAGGGGAGGTGAAGAGGTGTCTCTGTGGGTGAAGCCAAATATGCAAAAATTGTTGTCGATGCTACCGACGAGTGAAATAAGAGAATCTGTCTATTTTTTTTAGCTTTTTTTTTTTATCTCCCGCAGAGAGCGAACGGGGTCATTTATTTTTCGTTGGAAATACGCACAAAAGGGTATCATTGTCGGTTGGCGCGGAGGACGTCGGCTCTATCTTTTCCGGCGAGAGATTGAGAGACATCTCCGATGACCTTTTTTCGACTCTCGAATGCTGCGCAGCACACCGAATGCAGGTGCGCAGCATTCGACGCAGCACGTGACACGTTTCGAACCCGGCTTTCTCTGCACGCCGGCGTTATTTACGTATCGAGCGCAACGACCGCTGGACGTCGGTTTACACACGTTCGGTGGATACGGGTATTAGAAATTTGGGACACTGCGAACGACTTTGTGAGATCGACTTGACGATAATTGGAAACAGGGAGATGAAGAGAGAGAGAGGACCATCGCTGAGGGAACATCTGAATTGATTCTGCGACACACTTGTCCCTCCATCAACGTGGCTGAATAATTCCCTGGAAAATCGACGACGAATTCTGTAACAGAATCACGAATCACATTAGTGATATCTATTTCACTGATTGCAATTTTCGTAATGTCAAAGTACTTAATTTTTAACCAGGTCTGGAAATGTTAGCCCTGGCGTTTTTTTCGATTTTTTAAATTTATTTTGTAGAGCTTGAAAACCCTATAAAAAAAAAATGAATTACTATATTAATAATATAAATTATAGCGAAAAAAAAAAGCTTCAATTGAAGACAGAAAAGATTGTAGGAAATGAGTGTCGAACGCGGAATTAGATTTAAGAATGTAACGAGCAGTAGCGAAATTGTGAATTTTCTGCATCTCGTCGTCACGATTCCGGCGCCTTTCGCCGTAAAATTACAAATTACCGGTCGACACGGGAAGATTGAGAAATTTCCGAGTTTTGCTACGGTTAAATCACGCATCGACGTTTCCGCCGTCGTCGGATCCGCGGCGCTCGCGACACGCACGGCGATCGAATCGAGGGGACCGAATTGGTGACCGTTCGGTGTCAACGAACTTTGGGAGCGACGAGCGCTGCGGCTTATATCGTCTCCTGTGCGTATATACGAACGGTCTGTGTATCGACTGCTTGTTGCACGGCCCGCGAACGCCTCGACTTCGCCGTCGTGTCTGTCTGTGTGTGTATACAGGTCACTCGCACTTTCTATTTGCCTCCTGTATGCACGACCGACGTGTGTTCCTGCCGGAAGTAGCCCAACTATATATCCTCGGCACGCCCGTTCGCTACGATCGCTAAGTTTCACAATATAGTTTTTTTTTTTAATTCTTATAAATGCGGTCATGCGGCAACAGCCAATTTTGCATTAAATAATTGAACCTTGTCAATATATTTTTTTTCGTAGTTCCCCTTCGAATCTTGAAATTATAAAAATATATAATAATAATATTATATAATAATAAATAATATATAATAATAATATTATAAAAATGTAAAGTCAAATCTTAAAATTACAAAAATATTTATCTACTCTGAGATTTGTTATCTACACATTCAAGCAATTTTTTTTTTAGAATTATTTTGGACGAACGATGTGGCTCATTTATTTTCATTATTTCTCTCTTTGTGAAATCGACACCTCTGGTGTCTCAGGACGTCTATATTAGTTGGCACCCGACGAAGACGACGACGGCGACAACAGTGAGAAAGGGTAAAAGTCACCCAAGTGAAATCGGGAGTTCGGTTTACGAATTATCGGAAATTCGCCGTTTATCATCGTCGTCACGCGATAGCGGACGAAGTCGCGAAGAGGCGTTTTCCCGCGCCCGGTCGGCGTGTTCTCTCGCGCGAACTTTGCCCCCTCCTCCCCCCCTTACTCACCCCTGAAGTCTCACGAAAGGGACTTCCTGCCCGCGGAACACGTCGTCCTCGTTGTCGGAAGAGAAGACCCTCTCTCTTCCTCACTATCTCGGCGTTATTCGCTCTGTCGAACCAGCAGTTTCACAGTTACCATTCGAGTGGACGTGAAATTTCGGGCCAATTCTGCGACGATATCGGACGAGCCCGACCGATGAGAGGAAAGTTCCGCCTCGCCGGGCGCCTTCCCAAGACTCATTTGGGTCGCACTGCGAATGCCCTTCGCGGTCGTCGATGACCAATGTCAACAATTTTACTTATTCTCTTTCGGTTCGGCATCTGTGAAATAATAAAAAATTAGTTTATGATTTTTCCATCGCATATGCCAAACAATTTGTTTTTTATTTGTGATTTTTTCCATCGCCTCTGCCAAATATATATTTTTTTAAGTCGTGATTTTTTTCATCGCATCTACCAATTAATTTCTTTTTAATTTGTGATTTTTCCATCGCATCTCCCAAAACAATTTTTTTAATTCGTGATTTTTTTCACCGCATCTACTAATTATTTTTTAATTTGTGATTTTTCCATCGCATCTCCCAAATCAATTTTTTTAAATTTATGACTTCCATCACATAGATATATTTTTTTTATTGCTTTGACTAAAAATGTAGTAATTTTTCCTCATAATTCTTGAGCTGATAATAAGTGTTTTTTTTAACGAGCAGAGACGCTGCGACAGGTTTCCTTTCGTCTCGTCACACGCAAACGACTCACTTGGGAGTTGAATTTGGCGAAGGGAAGGAGGATCTACAATTCATCGATATGCGCCACTTGGCGGAAACGCAGCGGGATCCGCTTAAAAAGTCGAGCTACAACTGCTGCTCGACGCGGCATACACGCAGGATTTCAGTTGAATTTGATTAAAATTCCCGGCATAACTTCGACCCTCCAGCCTCCGCGGCCACTGCCTCCTCCTCCTCCTCCTCCTCCTCCTCCTTTCGCCTATCGACGAGCGCCACTCCACGAACGTGTTAGGATACATGGATGAATTTCACAGCCTAACAGTCGGCGCCTCGTTTGCGAATTTCGATCAAGAGCAATCGTGCATCGAGTGCTTCGTTTGCCAGGAAAAAAAAGAGCGAAACAGTGGCCGGAAAAAAGCGCCGGTACTTTGTGTAAAGAAGAGGAAAAAAAAAAAAAGAAAAAAAAAATTGAAGTAGATACACTCAGAGAAATCGGCGCTTTTTCCGGAATAAACTATCGAATTACGAGTGTAGTGACTTTTGAAATTCCGCTTCAAGCATTTTTCATCAAATTTCCACGCGTTCAAAGTTTTTCCTCGTAGGGAAAAATTTCCGAAACATTCGATGAATGGAAAAAAAAAAATCAAAGGATAACCGAATCAAAGTTTCGGGTTGTAAACGGATCAGCGACGTGACGACAAATAAAATTGACTGTAAAACGGATGTGGCTAAATGGTCCGATGATTATTCGAGTGCTGAATTCTCTGCGTGCGAAGCCAACAGAGAAAGAGACTGGAAATGGAGTCGGCTTTCGGTGCGAGTTGTACAGGGAAATTACGTAAGAGCGTGTAAATAGACCAATTAGCGACACGTGGATCGCATGAGGAGTCGGCGGTGGGGCCCCGCGTAGATCAGGCGCGGATAAAACGTCCTCTGAAACGGTGTCTGCCCTCCGCAATTGCCAGGCAAATCGATCTTCGGCTGCGGCCGTTCGAATAATGCTCAGTTGCTCGGCTTGGCGATCACGCGACGACTCGGATCGAACGTAACGATCGCGTGTAAAATTCTCAACCAACACCCGTTTTAGTCGCAGCGACGCAGAACCCTTTAACAGAAAAGAAAAAAAATAAATAAAAATAAAAATATAAAATATAAAAAAATAAAAGGTAGGAATTAAAAAACGCGAGGACTCGGATCGAACGTAACGATCTCGCGTGGAAAATTCCCAACCGAGTCCCGTTTTACTGTTCGATGAAATTTTTTTTTTTTTTTTTTTTCAAAATCAACTAAAAAAGGGTTGTAACCAGTGTTTTCAGGGGTAGAATATGCGACTTGAGAACGATGATATAGGTTAAAAGTCGATATCTTGAAAAAATAAATTTCATGACCCCGATTTGGGCGGTTTTCGGCCCGGCGGCCAGATCTACGATTTCTGACAAACTGTTCGGCCAAAAAATTTTATTTTCAAAATCAACTAAAAAAGGGTTGTAACCAGTGTTTTCAGGGGTAGAATATGCGACTTGAGAACGATGGTATAGGTTAAAAGT
Organism: Itoplectis maculator; assembly: GCA_964034905.1. Classification (NCBI taxonomy): domain Eukaryota; kingdom Metazoa; phylum Arthropoda; class Insecta; order Hymenoptera; family Ichneumonidae; genus Itoplectis; species Itoplectis maculator. The sequence continues at coordinate 4,442,288 of OZ035869.1, forward strand.
CGATATTTTGAAAAAATAAATTTCGTGACCCCGATTTGGGCGGTTTTCGGCCCGGCGGCCAGATCTACGATTTCTGGCAAACTGTTCGGCCAAAAATGTTTTTTTTTTCAAAATCAACTAAAAAAGGGTTGTAACCAGTGTTTTCAGGGGTAGAATATGCGACTTGAGAACGATGGTATAGGTTAAAAGTCGATATTTTGAAAAAATAAATTTCGCGACCCCGATTTGGGCGGTTTTCGGCCCGGCGGCCAGATCTACGATTTCTGACAAACTGATCGGCCAAAAATTATAAAATTTCCAGAGAACCCTTGAACAGAAAAAAAAAATAAAATACAAAAAAAAAATGGTAAAAATTCAAAATTAAAATGGATTGCGTCGCCGGTGTCCGCTCGGCGACCAATCGATTTCCGCCCCGAACATCACGCGCGCCGCGCATGTCGAGCCTACGGTGCATTAATTGCAGTTTCAATGGCGCAAATCCTGAGCGCATTCTGTGCAGCGGCAGGCATATCGGTATTATGCGCAGTGTATGATACCGAAAATGAATACCCCGAGCGCTCTCGCGGACAGTACAGTAAATTCGCGAATAATGCGGAATCAATCTTCGTGTAAACACAGATCCGACGCTGTCACACAGTTATTCCCGGTTATTCATCGGGGTGACGGTGAACCCCCAACCCCTCCCCCCTCCTGTCCCCTGAATTCACCCATCGGAGATCCAAATTAGAGGATATAAAATAAATGTAAATGTCATTAAACGCGAGGCGATATTGCGAAGCGAATCGGCGGACACGACGAGAGTGGGAAATCCGATCATTTTTCACTCTGTGTGTGGGTTGCATATATACAATATTTTTTTTCATCGCTATCTCTTTCTCCCCTGCGCTCGTTTATAACGATTTCGAGATATAATGATATTTAATCGGAAAATCTCGAAATGCTCTCGAGGACCTTTGTTGTCGGCTTACGCGCGCGATGATTGGTTATTGGAAAAGTCGCCGGGTGGAGTCGGCTCGGTTCAGTGTAAAATTAGATATTGGAAAATTGCATTTTTTTTTCCTTTTTTTTATTTGGTTGATACCCCATTTTTTCCGTAAGAATTGTTACACGATTATGTAAAGCGTCTTTGGAGAATAATAATAATAATAATTATTATTATTATTATTATTCGTATTTTTATTTTTTTCAATGTAACTGATACCCCATTTTTCCCATAAAAATTGTTACGCAATTATGCAAAGATTTTTTTTAAGAATATTAGAATTTTTTTTTAAGTACGCCGACTGATTTTTCGTCTTCACATTTATTTTGCGGCAAGATTAGAATAAAATATAATATTGAAGTCGACTTTTTATCCCTTTTAACTAAACTGATTTTCTGTTTTGGTCCGTTTTGATTGTTCCCAAGAGCTCGTTCGCTTTAACGCTCCTTCCCAGACACCGAGCAACGTGCCACGACCTCTTTTTCCCCTCTTCGCCGACGTATTAAACCGTCTCGTCTGTGTCTGTGAGTGCGAAACTACGCTCGAGGAATTCGAGAGTTTTCGTCGTTTTCATTTTCTTCCGGTTCTCCACCGTTGGCATCGTTCCCCGGAGGGAAGGGGACTGAGTGGCCGGGTTCAGCTCGACGATAGCTGTGTACCGTGTGTGGTTCGCTCTGCTACGTGACTCGGATAAACGATCGGGCCAGTTACTTATTTCTCTTTCAACCGCTCAGCGTAGGTGCCGATGTATCGTTTGAATTCGAGATTTCAGCCGCTTTTGTGCGCGCGCTGCGCAGCAAATGCCGAGACGCGACTAACGCGGTCGTCGCGCTGAATTACCGAAATAAACGTGGGATACGAGGCATTTTCGAGACAATAGTCGCCATATGAGCTTATTTTTTTTTACGGAACATTTCGAGTTCAAATTATTTCCCAGCCTTCCAAAAATATTTCATACATTTTTCATTTTCTGGCCTTAAGCATTTTTTTTTTATTCCATCGTATTCTTATCTTTTTTCCTCATTTAAAATTTTTCCTTTTTTTTATGGAACATTTCAAGTTCAATTTTTTTCCCAGCTTTCCAAAAATATTTAGGACTTGCCAATGATTTTTTTTTATTTCATTATAGTATTCTTATTTCTTTCCCTCATTTAAATTTTTTCATACTCCGAATAAAAATTCCTCGGCAAGTTGCCAGTCGCAAAAGCTGCTTCCCACTGATTTTTCCCTCGACGCGGAATGCGATGTAACGCGCATAATCCGCCGCGGCTCGCGACGACGGAAAAGTCGCGCTGATAGTTATTCCTTTTTAATTGCACGCACCCGTCAAAGAACGGCTCGGCACAGCAGTCGAGGGCTATCTCTCGGCTGTCGCGGCCTAATCACCATCCATCTAAGCATCCCGAGGCCGCGCGTTGATATATTTTTTTTTCGCACCTCGGGTCACGCGACTTCGTACTCCATATCTGTAGCCGAGGCGAGAGAACCGTCGGGAGCTGCAAATGGAATGGTACGAGAGGTCAATTATAAACTTTCATAATTCATATAATTAAACGCATGCTGCTTCCCCTTTCCCCCCTCCGCCCCTACGACCATCAGAAACGGGTAGCACACATTTCCGTCCTCACGCTTCGTTTCCTCGAGCCACTATCCCCGCATCTCGCGGCGTTTCAGAAGCTTTTTTTTCACTCCTCTTTTTTTCGCAGGAGACTCGCAAATCTGCGAGATAAATTATAATTACCGGTTGCCCGGGACGACACTGCGGTCGGCGGTGTCTTTCGCGCCGACAAATCGAGAAGTGAAAATAAAAATATAAAAGAAAAATATAACCTTGTTAAATTGGAGGAAAATGATTTGATTTTTGAACTTGAAGCTTTGTTAAAAAAATTGCTTTACGAATTTGTTCAACGAAAATGCTGCAAAAAATTCAAGATCAGTTTACATTACTATTTTTAATAAATTATAAGTGTCGTCGACTGTCCGACGTCCGAAGTAAAAATGATTTGATTTTTTAAAAAGATAAATATAACCTTGTTAAATTGGAGGAAAATGATTTGATTTTTGAACTTGAAGCTTTGTTAAAAAAAATTACTTTGCGAATTTGTTCAGCGAAAATGCTGCAAAAAATTCAGGACCAGTTCACATAACTATTTTAAATAAATTATAAGTATCGTCGACTGTCCGACGTCACCGCAGATTTCCCGCATCCTACTCCACGTACAAATCTATCTTCTCCCCTCCCATTTCCATCCCTCGAACATTGTCTTGCGCCCGTTCATTGTTCTCCCTTTGCAACCAGGTCAATTCACTGTGCCACCGAGCAACCCAGGATATCGACATCTTCAACTGCCCCACATCGTCGTCTCGTAAAACCCTAGCGCAACGCCTTTTTGTATAATAAAGAAATAAATAACGCGAATGAAATATTCAACGACAAATGTAGCCTCAACAAAAATTGCTTTGAATATTTCACAGCATCGGTAAAATGAAAACCAATTTGTCGAGGATTCCTCGACAAAATTTGCTACTATTTTTCCTACGTCGGACCGACTTGCGGCCAATATTTTGCAGCCGATTTTACTTCCCCCGGCAGACCGAACTCGCGGAAAGCTCCTGCGGAAACAATTAAAACGTATCGATCCACTTAATGCTGGCTGGCTGATTTCCGATAGCAGCAACGGTACAAGGTTGGCGTGCGTTAATGCGTTACGCATCCCTCCCTCCGCCAGTAATGCACCGTCAAGGGGTGCGAAAGAGAGGAACGCGAGGGGGTTGCAACGTAACTCGCAGGGGTGGAGTTAAAAAATAGAATAGAAAGTGCAGCAACGCGTTGGAAAATCGGCGGCAGCGTTGCCGTCTACTATTTCATGCATTTATGACTCGTAGCTCTCGTCCCTCTGTCGTCGGACTCTCCCCAAAGGAGTAAATCTCTCGCTCCCTCTGCGAAAAAAAAAGAAAAAAAATAAATAAAAAAGCGCAATCGTCGACGGTGAGAAATCCGCGGAAAAATTGTGTCGCTATATTATACTGTGAATTGTGGAGGGAACTGCGACCGAAAAAGTTAACACGCCGGCCATTGGCTGCTCTCGACTGTCGCCGCTGATGTATGGGTCATTCCGCGCGGAGTTGACGAGAGACCTTCGCGATTTTTATCCATAAAAAAAGGACAGGGCATTGTGATTTTTTTTAAATTAAATATTTAAAGTCGGTTGAAAATTAACGAGTAAAATAGCATTTTTTTTTAGGAAATGTAAAATAAAAAGTGTGGCGCTCCGCAAAAAGTGTGGATCACATTCGCCGGTGATTTGAGACGGAACGTCCAGTAGAATGGAGTCACCGGAGTCGAGTAATTTATTGGGGATAGAGGAGAGACAAAGGGCCGAGTATCGAACGTTGGATGAGTTTTTACCGATCCAAACGACGGCGAGTAAAAGCCTCCGCTGCTCTCACACTCCGCAGAGATTTCCCTTCCCCTCCGTGTGTAACTATTGCCGCGCGGTGAGAAATTAAAGAAAAAACGAAAAGGAATAAAGAAGCGGGAAGAATAAAGGAGAGAATGAAGGGAAAGCAAAGGGGGCGAGGAGGGGGAGGGGGGATATTCAATTCGACGTCAATCGACAACCAGAGAGAGGCAATTTTGTTTCGAGGTCCGAGCGCGAAGCGGGAAACCTCAGGATTTACAAAGTCGCGAGAATATTGCAATATTCCGCCCGCCGAACGATATTCGCCGACGATAAATCGACCGTGAAAAACCCTTTCGACGTTTGCGACAAATTAAAACGTATTATCGTTATGGACTGCGTTGACTGTTGGAATATTTTTATCGCGATAAATACCATCGATGCTTGAAACATTAATTAATTGTTTTTGGAAAAAGCAGTTCGAAAAGATGAGTTAAAAAAAATTAAAGAATTCTCAGACTAGAATTTTTCTAAAAAATTCGACCCAGTTTCCATCTCGAATAACTGTTGGAATATTTTTGTCACCATAAAGCTCATCGATGCTTGAACCATTAATTAACTGTTTTTTAAAAAAGCATCTCGAATCGAGTCCTCGTTTACCCAAAATACTACCCAAAATTCCACATTAATTTAATACCCACAAAATGGAAGACGAGAGTGAGAATCGAAGAAAGTGGGAGAAGGACTCAACGGAAACCCGCACAATGAGAATAAAATCTGTCCCCAGGCGCGAAAGCAGCCTTGAGATGCAAACAAAGAAGAAAAAAAAAATCTCTAAAGCGTGAAACGGTTGAGAAAATATCGAGTCGAGGCGAAACAGAGACGGAGAAATAAAAGGAGCAATGAAGAGGAGTTCGAGGAGAGAATGGAAGGGGATGGTAAACGAAGGCTTGCATAAGCGTTCGGAAAATTCCGGAAAATCCTTTTGCCCCCCAACCCTCTCGTTGCCTTCCATAGTTACGTTCGTCGCTTCAGAAGCAGCAGAAGCAGCAGCAGAAAACGGTGACGGGGAAGGCTAAGGCGATTTTTTACGACGCTTTCCCTTCCCCTTTATTGGCAAAAGGGGAGGTGAGGAGGCCAGCCAAGACGCTTCTCACAGAGGTTGAAGCGCGCGAGAGGCAACGAAAGCCTCCCCCACATTGAGCCGAAGGAACTCGGAGGAAGGAGACGAAGGAGGCAGCAGCAGCTAAGAATGCGACGAAAACAAAGGACATTCTCGTCTCACCAGCGACGACACCAGCAGCAACGAAATATCATTGCTGCGAGAGTAGCGAACCGAAGTATCTTAGCAGCGAAATACGCGTGTATTTTTTTTTACCCGAGAATTAAGAGGAAATAACTAAGAGTATCAGTCGCTTTTGTTTTGTCGTCGGGTTTAACTGTTGTGACGAACATTTCTCCATCCACATCCCAAGTTCTTTTTTTTATCGTCTCTTTCGTATTTTGAGATGTTCCAAATCTGCTTCTGGGCTGAAGATCGGATTTTGAATATAAAAAAAAATACTTTACCCAGTCGAGGATGACGATGACGATGTGTCGTATTTTTTTCGGCGCTCAGGAACGACGAACAAATATTTTCCAGCCCCATTCATAGGTTGTTGAGACTCAGTGAAATAATTTCGCTTCAACGTCCGCAAAACCCTCATTTTCCTGTCTCAGCCGCAGTTCGCATCTGTAACAAATATTAGACGTCAAAGGCGCCGCAAACGATATATACACAATCACGACTTGATCTTTGCTGCGTCGTTACTCACTCGCAGCGTCTCGCCTCGATCCTTTACACATCCGCGACAGTCTCCAAACCGAATATCCTTTTTAATCCAATCCCGGCAAGAACTCCTCCTCGAGTCGTCTTCACCGCCGCTATTCCCCTCGTTCCATAATTTACAGCCAACGCTAGACTCTGAAACAGAGAGAAACCAAGCACAAAAAAAACACACCCATTCCCAACAATGTTACCTCGAAGCTCAGAGAGTCCCGTGAAACCTCAAGACGTCTCTGTGTCTTCCTCTCCTCCTCTCCTCCTCTCCTCCACCTCCTCCTCCTCCTCCCAAAGCGTCTACCAAGAAGAACGAACGTTTTAAAGAAAGATATCCGTGCTTTGCGGATTTTTCAATAACGCCTCGTCACTGACGGGATTAATAAACCGAGAGCGACAGAGACAGAGAGAAACACAGAGAAAGCGAGACAGAGAACCGAGAGTTTCTAGACTCATTTCGCTGAGAATCGAATTGAATTTCCAGGTCGGGAGGGGAGGGGTGGGCGGGCGGGAAAAGCGGAGAGGGAAGGGACGAGGAGAGTTGGGGGAGCTTTGCACGCTTTTCCATCCTCGTCCTGCGACTCGTTTCAGCGCTCTGCCCATATCCGTAGTCCTGCTGCTGCTTTTGATGGTAGTAGTGATGGTGACGTTGGTGACGTTGGGTGAAGCTGCAGTCTATCTCTCACAGTATACCTGTCCGTTAACACTTGCTGCATCCCTCTCTCGATTCCTCTCACTCCTGCGTGCGTGTGCGTAGATAGAGGACGTGCCCGTCGGCCTCCCTCTCTGTCTCTGTCCCTCTTCGTCCTCTGTCTCTGTCTCCCTTTCCACCCTCCCTTTCTCTCTCTCTCTCTATGGGTGCGCAGGCAGCGACCGACGAGAGCCGCGATATCCCTTTGATGTGCTGTGAAAGCCACGAGGGGGCTGCTGCGACACACAGCCCTCCCCCTCCCTCCCCTTCTGCACTCTCTCCCAGTTCTGCTACCCCCTCCCCGCCCCCTCCCTCCCTCCGTTCCATTCTGCACACCCACCGCGCTTTGTTACATCGGGCTAAATAATAGGTTTATAAAAATTCATGGCGAGTCTAGTGAGGCGGAGGTTTATACCCGTCGGTCGGTCGCCGCTCGTCCGGGACGTCCACTCCGCTTCGTTTTCGCTCCTCTCTCTGTCCTCTCTCTCATCCCTCGAAATCCTGGCTCACGTCGGCGAAGGACGGATAACGTGACGAACTGTTGGAACGAACGAACGAAATAAAAAAGAGGAAGATAAAAAAATGAAGACGAGACAGACGATGGTCACTGGGAGAACGAGAGAAACGATGGAAAAGCGGTAAACGCGGAGGGACAAAAAATATGAATGCGTGTGGGGGGAGGGGAGGGAAAGTGGGGGAGGGTTTGTGAAAAGAGAGGGGGGTGGTTTTGCAGTGGTCACATCACTCGAACGTGACCGGTGCGGCTCGGATATGACATGCGTGGACTGACTATCGCAGAGAGAGAGAGGCAGAGAGGCAAAGAGATTGAGAGAGAGAAAGGGGAGATATTTCCCAACGTTTATTTATGTCGAATGGTGGAGTCCGCGGGTCGAATGGTGGATTGCCGAGTAGAGTGGAAAATCTCTTGGCACGAATGCGTCGTTCCCATTGGTTTTTTTTTTTTTTTTTTTTTTTTTTTTAAATAAAAATAACGGGAAGAAAAAGTCTTGTCGAAAGAAATTAATTGATTTCACGAAATTTCACGCAATTAATTTATGATGAATTTTGCATCGTTGGAATGTAACGAAAAAAATAAATAAATAAAAAAAAAATACATATTTTAACGATTCTAAGTCATACTATGACGATTAATCGTTATAATACCATTTTATGCCCAATACGATCTTTTAGATTCAACCAAATAATTTTTTTTAATTTTTCGTTGCATTCCAACGATGCAAACTTCCTCATATCAATTTCACGTCATTTAATGTATAAATGACGAGAAATATATTTACCAATTTTTCCCCCTCTCTCTGATTCCAGTATTTCTGGCTCAATGGCAACCAGGAAAATCGTCGTCGAGCGACAGCAACTCGACAGCCTCAGGAGCGTCGAGTCTGTTGGACGACGAGGACGACGACGAGGTCGACGAAGCCCTGGAAAACATGGACTTTGCGGAGTTCAAGGAGCGATACAGACGTCTCATACAGTACCGTACGTACTACGTAGCGAGTAACTACCTGAATTCGCAAGTTTTGGGCGCGGTGAATCAGCAACATCCGCAGCAACAGCAGCAACAGCAGCAGCACGGCTACGACGGTGAGACCGCACAGCCGACGAATCCATTGATAAGAAAACCGCAGCGTCTGGTGCCGCTCGGCAGACCCATTGAACCCGTCGTCGTCGTCTCGCCGCGGCGAAAGCCCATTGGAAGACCGTCAAACGGCGTTCGGCATAAACAGGACGAAAAGTTCGTGCCCTCGGTACAATACGACCCGAAGGACATCGGCGGCGACACCGATTACTTTACGCCGCTGAAGTACGCCGCCGCTAAATTGAATTACGACCAGGCGGATTACGTCGCGAGTCCGTACGACCGAATCCAGCAGCAGCAGCAGAGCAGAGTCTTCGCGCGACCGGAGCAGCAGCAGCAGCCGCAGCAGCAGCATCAGCCATCGTCCAGCTACTACGCGAAAACCAGAGCACCGGCGAGACCCGCCGATAATCTCCACTTGAGAAAATATATTCCAGCCAGACCGAAAGCACCGTCGTCGTCGTCTGCGACGGCGCCCCACGCGACTCAGCATCAAGATTATCTTCTGGATTACGGAACGCGAGCGAGCGGCAACAAAGCGCCTTTTCACAGCTCGGATTACGCCTATCAGGCCGAGGATTACGAACCCGTTAGGTGCGTATTCTCTTCGTTTCTCTGGGTGTCTGTAATAATAAAAAAATGAATTAAAAAAACATTGGGGGTTAAGTGAAATGTGGTTGGGGAGAATTTTTATAGAATTTTGGAGAGAGAAAAAATTGTCGCTTCGACAAATAAATTAGAGGACCAACATTTCGCGACTTCTCTGCGTGTTTATAATTTTTTAAAACATTGCGATTTAAATGAAATGTGGTTGATGAATTTTTTTTTTTTTTTATGTTTGAAGGGAGAAAAAATTGTCCCTTCGGAAAATCAATTACAGAACCAAAAGTTCTCGACTTCTCTGCGAGTTTGTAATTAAAAAAAAAACAATAAAAAAATGTAATTAAAAAAAACATTGCGAGTTGAGTGAAATTCGGCTGAGAAAAAATAAAATAATTTCAAAGGGAAAAAATTGTTCCTCCAACAAATAAATCACAGTTCTCAACGCAGAAAATAAATTAGCTACAAATTGTTACTCACTTTTTCATTTTGTTGTCCTCAGGATAAACGTCGAGCCGCCGCCGAGGATCTACCAGAAGCCGACGAGAATCCTGGCGCAATCGCGTCCGCTTTCGCCGCTCCAGCTGGTCCCGAATCCGGCGGTGAATCTCCACGACATAATGAAGAGCCTCCAGCTGACGAATCGTTTACCGGAGATGCTGAATCGCGACAACATCGACAGCAGCATCCGGACTCTGGTGGAGATTCTCAGCATCCTGAACAACGCTAAACACGCGGATTATCCGAGAATAACGGAGAGCGGAGCGATCGCACTTCCTCCTCCTCCTCCTCCTCCTCCTCAGTCACCGAGAAAACCGGCGACGAGTTACAAACCGAGTTACAAACCGAACTACGGTCGACCGAAGGTCGTCACCGAAACGAGATTCCAGGCGACGCCGACTCCGCCGATCGCTCACGACGAAAATCGCTACGAAAGCTACGAGCCTAATTACATAGGCAACAAGCAGCAAAATATCGAGTATTACACTCCGCTGGTCCAGGACATCGACGAGCCGAGCGCCGAGCGTTACCGGCCGACCTCGGAGCCAGAAAAAATGGAGGAGAACACAGAGCACAGATACGCTATTACCGAGGATCTCGCTGATGATCTTCTCGAGCAGGAGAAATATTCTGAGCCACCGCCGGCGACGACGGAGACACCGGTGAGCAAATTTCAGCTGCCCGACGGCGTCTCGACACATCAACTCGTCCCACCGACGACGCTGAAGTACGGAGCCACCAGAGGAAAGCCCAACGTCGATTATCCGGCGTACGCAGCGATTCCTGAGACCGAATTCAACTGCAAGGAGCAGAGGTACAAAGGATTCTTCGGCGATCCTTCCACTGGCTGCCAGGTAATTTTTTTCTAATTTAAAAATGGAAAAATATAATAATTTGTACATTTAAATCGTTGGAATGCAACGAAAATAAAATATAAATATATATTCGAACCCAAAATATCGTGGATATAAAATGTTATTGTAACAAATCGTCATAATAACTTTTTAGAATCGCTAGAATAATTTTTTTATTTTTGATGCATTCGTTAAAATTTTATTAAAATAGAGAAAAATTAATAAATTCGTAAAGGAGTGAAATTTTGACTTACCTGGTTGAAAAATAAAATGTATGGATCACTTTTACGTTGCAGGTTTGGCACTACTGCGATTTGAACGGCGGAAAATCGTCGTTTCTCTGTCCGAACGGGACGATATTCAGTCAGGTGGCGCTAACTTGCGACTGGTGGTTCAACGTGCGCTGCGAGTCGACGACTCAGCTTTACGTGCTGAACGAGCGTCTCTACAAGTATATATTGCCGATAATGCCCAAGTTCCCGGAGGACTTCAGCGGACCCGAGGTCGATCGATACCTCGAGCTCAAGTTCAAAGAAATGGAGGCCAAGCTGAGGGAGAAAAAATTGAAGAAGCAACAGGAGAAGGACAAAGTGAAAGAAAAGTTGCAGGCACTCGAGACCGATGATTAAATCAAAAGGAAAAAAATCTATCGGGATGTTCCAATTAAGGATTTTACGACGCTGGACAAATTAGTGCTGCTTTTTTCAAAATCACAGCAAAAAAAAAACAGCTGTATAAAAAAATGCAGCACTAATTTTGCTAGTTCAATTCGAGACGAAAAAAAAATGTCTCTCGAATCGAACGAGTCGTCCTAAAATTCGCGGAAAATTTTTACGGGTTTCGTTGCCATCACGTAGCTATACGTCACTATTTTATATTTTTCTCGAAGATCGAAATTATCCCAATGGAATTGTCGGCGGAAAAAAAAACGCCGATCGGCGTCAAAAACGGATAATTGTGATTTTCATACCTTTTTTTTTTCTTACCTTTTCGTTCTCTCTTTCTTCCTCTAGTCATGTTTGTTTTTTTACTGGCGCAATTTATTTATGACACTATTTATGTATTTCCTCTGTTATCCGAGGGGAGGACGAGATCGAACGAATCTCGACAATCACGAAAAAAAAAAATAAAATAAGTAACCAGCGGTGTAGGGTAGTCGATTAGTTGGTCGATCGCAAAAGTCGCGATCGACTCCCATAATACTATTAAAAATACACTTTAAAACCTTTCTTTACCGATTTTCCGTAATTGAGGAACCCGCGGCTTAGTCTTCGGGCCTCGTTTGTGTACCTTATTTTTTTATATGTAGTTTATACGCAAAAAAATGTTTTTGTAAAATAAAAAACGAAATATTTTCCTAAACACCTACTTTTTGTGCAGCGGAAAATCCTGAATAAAATTAGTAACTAAAAAATCTGACCTTTTGCGCCTGACGGATGCGCTGCAGCGATTCGCCGAGCTTGTCGTGGGCCCTTTGAAAATCCTCGAGGTACTCTTCGTTCTGTAATCAACGATTAAAAAAATGTCCTTACTATTCGATAAATCAATTTTTTTTACAATGAAAAAGTTAGAAGAAATACGCACCTTGATCGACTGTCGGAGCGTCTTATGCGGTTTATGATAGTCACACATACAATGAGCGCAACCCGAAATTTCGCAATCCTCGCAGTAATAATCGAGGACCGCGTTTCCGTGATCAATGCACGTCGGGATCTCAAATAAGGGACCTTTGCTGCTGTCGGTCAGCATCACTTGGAAATGTCCCTCGTTCTGGCCTTGAGCTTTCAGTCTGTCGTGAATCTGGAAACAAACGATACAATTTTAATCCACATTCGTCGTATTCCAGAAAAAAACGGAAAAGAAAATCAGAATAATTTTGTGGTTTTTTTTCTTTTTTTTTTTTTTTTTTTTTTAACTGACCTTGCTCGAGCACTGATGACACAGCAGATCGTGGCACTTCAGACATTTGAGCTCAGCCGGTGCGCTGCATTTGAAGCAACTTCCCTGTTTCGCGGATTGTTGCTTGATCCTAATCGCCTGCGAGAAGTCGATGTCGGGCTCGGCGCAGTTAACCGGCCGCGCGCGAGCCACGCCGAGAAGACCGATCACGTAGACGTTCGCGGCGGGAAGATTTTCCTCCTCGGTACTGTCGAAATCGACGGGCGCTTTGCACAGCGGGCACACGTGGCCGCGATGACCCGCGGCGCACTGATGGCAACTCGCGTGGCCGCATCTCAATACCATCGGAAGGAACACGCCCTTCAGATGAGATAAATCTGGAACACACACAAAAAATGGCATCCTTTTATTTTTTATATACACAGGTTCTGTCGTTACAGAAATCTGACGTTGCGTCGTTACAAGAATCTGACGTTGCGTCGTTACGAGAATCTGACGTTGCTTCTTTACGAGAATCTGACGTTGTGTCGTTACAAGAATCTGACATTGTGTCATTACAAGAATCTGATGTTGCGTCGTTACGTTTATTCTGTCGGAAGAGATCGGAAAGACGCAGAACAAACTTGATACCTATCGACGTAATCCTTATCGTCTCTATTTTATGGATTACGATTTCTTACAATTCTGCGTCACTAGCTACAATAATTTTTTTTTAAATCGACTCGCCCAGCATTTCGACACAAAACGACGTAAATAAAAATTTGACAATATAATAGCAAAAAAAGTGCAGACTGAAAATAATACAAATAAATAGTCGAACTATCGCTTTTAGCAATTGACTTTTTTATGTAATTCAAAACAATGTCTTTTTTCTTATTCATTACTGTACATATATAGTGCGCATTTCTAAGAACAAAGAAAATTGAAGATCGACCCCCCCCCCCCCCTCCCGCCCTACACTCATTCCTTTGTCTATCCCAATCTTAGACGATCGCGACGCACAAAACGAGACAAAAATCCCGCGAGTCGCGATTATCATTTCACATCTCTTAGTCTCATCGATAATAACATCGATCTACTTACCCTCAATTCGTCCCCAAACGGACCTGAACAGATAAAAACATTCGGCCATGCAAAATCCTGATCGAAAACAAACCGCCATGACTCCCCCCCACCTCCCCCCCTTTCTTTGTATCGTCGGCCATCGTCTCAGGGACATCGCTATGTATACAATTTCAGACAAAGAAACCCGCGATTTTCATATCAACGTAAAATTTGTCGATGGCGACGGCGAAGCGATAACAGAAATTGAGTGGATCGACAAAAGCCGGCGAAGGAATTGAAGATGAAACAAAGGGACTTACCTCGAACGTAAAACTGCTGCCTGCAGAATACACACGAAATATTTTTCACTTTAGTCGTAGGAAATGTGCAGCAGGGCTTCTGCTCGATTCTCGAGCAGTACGGATTCAACATCCTCGAGTTTTGTTGCCGATTCCGGCTTCGCTCGAAGTCCGAGGAGTTCATCGTATGAACGCGGTTAACGAGAGACCGAAAAACACTGATATCGCGAACACGGAACTTTCGGGCTTTGTGCCGGCTTCGATGGACGGGATTCAACACGTTTCGGCGTCGCTGCGCGTGTGCGCGCGCACCCGCGGCTGCCTTCTCGATCGGCCAGCCAATCAGGCGCCGCGTCCCGAGCGCCCGAGTCACGTGATTGGCCGGCGCAGTCGCAGCGCGCGGCGGGAAAGTTTATTCGAACCGCGTCGGCGAATTTACGAAGCTGCTCGGGAATTTCCGTGGATCCGAGCGAATTTCGGGATTCGAGCGAGACTTCCGGTGTCTCCGAGACGTCGGCCAATCAGGTGAGGCCTTTAATATTGCCGGGTGTCGCGATTCGCGAGAGGGGGATAATGGCGGGAGAATTTATTTGAATTAATTGCATACGAATGAACCGATAATGTGCATTGATATATCGATAGGGGCGCCATTTTGCTTTTTATTCTGTATAAATAATGTGTTTTATCGGAAACATAATTTACCCGTCGAATCGCAGTCATGCGTTTTTTTTTTTTTTTTTTTTTTTTAATTATACCTTTTTATTATCGATTAATTATTGACAAGAACGTTTTCCTTCGTATTTCATTTCACTTCTCAAAGTTACGTAACCTGACTAGACAACTTATTCTCGCGTCACGTGTGCAGCAGAGGGACGAAGAGGGAAGGAGGTCGGTACTTTTATGTGGATCCCCCCGGCGAACGAATTCCATTCGAATCCCAACGAGCGTCGGGCGCGCGTCTGGCAGACGAAAATTAAAAGTCATAAAAGACGCGGCCCTTGCCGGTGGATCTATAGACGAACGTGTTGGGCCGTAAAGCATTGTAAGAACGCTCGCGCGCGCGCGGCGATTAACCTTTTTGAGGACGAGGCGGGAGAAGAGAGAAGATGCGGTTCGACGAGGAATTGCGAATACCCTCTTTGCGCTCGTTTTATCGTCCTCGGGGAAAACGAGATTTCGCGCTCCCGGAATAATGAAACCCAGAAAAATGTGGATGTAAAAGACAATGCATCAAATCAGCCACTCCAAGTATCTTTTAAAACGACATTGCCATAACTATTAATACAATTAATAAAAAAAAACATCATCAACTCAGTCGGTAAGGTAAATCACAATCATTACTCTACCTCGCAAATTCTTTTCTAAATAAATACAATTTAAAAAAAAAATTATCAACTCAGTCGGTAAGGTAAATCGCAAAATTCCTCCGCAAATTCGATTACAGTTTCCGTTACCGACCGAGCTGGATAAAATCACTCCGACTGAATTCTCGCAAAATAAAACCGAACATATATATATTTTTTGCAACAGACAAAATCTCGACGCTAGTAGTCGCAGCAGACGCGTCGAGCAGGTCGCATGTTTCGTCGCTGGGCCGTAGGAGGTCGCCCCGACTAATTCTAGTCGCAGTTCTTCCACCGAATGGTTACGGCGTACGAAAAGGAGTGCCTAGAGTACCGGTTGCCTCTCTTCAAAGTGGCAGACGGGGGTAGGGGGGAGGGGAGAGGACAGAGAGAGGATCGAGAGAGGACAGAGAGAAAGACAGAGAAGGCATTAAAGTTATGCTAGGTGCGGTTCCAAGGATCCGTTATGAATCCCGGACTAGCGGTGGATACGCGAGTCCCTGTATCATCCATCCGACTATGGTTGCGTCTCGCAGGATCCGCGAGAGCGACGGACATCGATGGTAAGTACTCGAAGCAGACGGTGGAACGTTAAACCTTAGGTCACGACGAAGAGGGGAGGGGACGGGAGGGTGGCAAGAGACAGCGGGCCGAGGCGCAGGAGGGGAAAGGAGAGGCAAGGGAGGGGAGGGAGGTGATCTAGGCACAGATATGCTAACGGAGTATGAGTTTCCGCTGCTGCTGCTGCGGCGACGGCGGCGCGGAGCAGCAGCAGCCTAGGCAAGGTCTAGGCTGCCTCGGCGTCGACATTCAAGGTCACGCGGAGAGGCGAGCACGAAGCCCGGATCAATCCCCTCCACTCGGCGCCGCTGGACAAGAGCTGGGCGAGATGCCTTTCTCCCTCCACTCGACTCCGGCGCTGCAGTCGTCTCTGTCTATGCGCAGCATAGAGAGTACTATAGGTATATATATAGTCGGGCGAGCTCCAGCCTCGGGTTTTCTATCTCGCCATCTTTCTCGACTGTGTAAGTACTTACCTTTTCCCTCTTTGCGTTGCAGATAGTCCTGGAAACGTGGACACTATGAACACTGCGAGGAAGGAGTTGCAGTCATTGGACAGTTAAGGACGACAGTCAACGGCTCGAAGCACGTTTGTCCGGCGAAGGAGAATTGGGATTCACGATGGCTACTTTGTGTTGGGATCCCGGAAAAAAATGTGCAGCCGTTTATCTTTTTTTTTTTATAATATTTTATTCGGCATTTTAAAGGAGAATCCGGATTCGTGATGGGGTCTTTGGGCTGGGATCCCGGAAAAAAAATGTACAGCAGGTCATCTTTTTTTTTTAATTTTTATTCGGCATTTTAAAGGAGAATCCGGATTCGTGATGGGCTCTTTGGGCTGAGATTTTCCGTGAAAAAATGTGTAGCTGTTGCTTTTCTTTATTTTTATTTTTTATTTTTTAAAATACTTTATGCTGCATTTTAAGGCTCTGAGGAAATTCAATCGGATTCTTGTTTCCAATTGTCCCGAATAACTTTTTCTTTTCTCTTGAATGAATGATTCTTTTTCTTTTTATTTTAATTTACCGGGGAATTTTTTTAAATACTTTATGCTGCATTTTAAGGCTCTGAGGAAATTCAATCGGATTCTTGTTTCCAATTGTCCCGAATAATTTTTTTTTTTTTTTTTTTCTCGTGAATGAATGATTCTTTTTCTTTTTATTTTAATTTACCGGGGAAAATCGAGCGCGTCGGGCTGTAAAACATGAGAGAGAGTCCGAGGCCCCTCGCGAGACGCGCCAATCACTGTGCGCGACGGCCGGGGAAGTTTATAGCCCGGCGCGCGCGCGGCGCTTCTCGTTCGCCGGGCCCTCGGCGGGCGGCGCGAGCGTGCAGCAGCAGCAGCAGCATCGATTTATCCATAAAAATTCCCCGAGAGCGGGGAACTCTATCACATCGCTATTACTTCCTGCCCGGGCTGTAAGCTTCGCGTCGCGCGACGCGGCTCCTGGATTTCGAATGCAATTCCCGAGCAAGCAGCGCGTCGTCCTCGCGGCGCTGCTGACGGCGGCGCAGCGATCCATGCGGCGGAAAAGAGGCAAAGCGCGCGCGCGAGGCGCGCCCGATGAGAAAACACGTCTCCTCGATGCTAAAGCCGCAGACTCGGCAATCGCTCTTTTGACTGCTTGCCGCTTTTTTTTGGCGAAAAAAAAAATTTTCGATTTAACGAAGTTTTAAAAGCCTATCCGATGGGAAATTTTCCGCTGATTCCAAATATGACCAGTTTTTGCCCGAAAACTAAAAAATTGTAGGAGAAAAATGCGAAAAACGATTTTTCACTTTTTCCCAATTTTAGCACTTTACTAAAATCGGTGTAATTTTTCTTTGGATCAATATAATCGGGATTTTCTTTTTGCATTCGAAAGAAAACTCTTCAACGAAGAGAATGCCGCCAGGCAGAACGCGATATCTTGATTTTTTAATTTTTCACAGAATTTCAAAGTCGACCCTCAAAAATCGCAAATTTTTAGAAGGGCCCTTGCGTTTTTTCCAAAAAATCGAAAAAAAAAAATTTTCGATTTTGCGAATTTTCAAAACCCTATCCGATGGGAAATTTTCCGCTGATTCCAAAAACCACGAATATTTGCCCGAAAAATTGAAAATTCGTCGAGAAAAACGCAAAAATCGATTTTCATAAAAATAACGCGGACGTTATTTTCGCAGTCGTCGGCCGTCGACTCTCGGGCTCCTTCTCATTTTGTATTTATGGTCGCGCGGGGGCCTCGAGTGCGCGAGAAATACGTGAATATACGCGCAAGTAAAATACTTAACTAAGAGACTGAAAAAAAATAAATAAAAACGAAAATAAAAACACGGCAAAGGAACAACCGAAGCGTCGAAACACACGGCGAGTGTTTGCCTGAAACGGTGAAATACACGCGGAAAAAGAGCCGTAGACGAGGAGGCGGAGGAAGAAAAGTCGCCGGGGAGGGGGAAAAATGTAACTGGGAAGGATTTAACCTGACGGAGGGAAACTCGCGTAGCACTCGCTAAATCGACGCCGGTGCTTTCGCGTTACTGCGCTCCAACCTCGGGGCGGAAAGCAGCATTATTGGCAGCATGTACGGGCGATTCCACGTCAAATCCATTTCGAATTTTCATGCAATTCATTCATCCAATTCATCCAAAAGATTTTTTACAAATTAATTTATATTAAAAAATAAATTCGTATCCAATAATAAAAAATTTCGTTCGGACGACAACGAAATAAATCGGGATCCAAGAGTCGCGCCCAAAACGACTTGAAATCGAACGCCCCATGTACGAGAAAGGAGAAAAGATTTTCCTCCGAGCCTTTCTGAATTTTCAGTGCATAAGTTGCCTGTGTAACTGCATCCAAAGTCGTTTTTGTTTTTCGCTGATGAAGAAAAAAAAAAAAGAAAAAATTGTGAATTCTGATTTTTCACCCAAAGTCGAAGTTGCTCAAAACGAACGTTGCTTTTTGCTTTTGGCTGACGAGGAAAAATTTTAAAAATTGCGAATTCTGATTTTTCACCTGAAACACAAATTCGAAGATCATCGACATAGTCGTTCCTCGAACTGGACAATTGCTTTTTGCTTTTGGCTGACGAGAAAAAATTTAAAAAATCGCGAATCCTGATTTTTCACCTAAAACACTAAGTCTCCAAGATCCTCGTCGCAGTTTCCCGAACCGGACCGGTATTTAATACGCACCGGTCCGGTTCGGTCCCGGAGCTGTGAATGGGATCGATGAATTATTCCCCCCGGGTGAGCGACACCGCTCGGAGAGCCGCAGCAGCCCTGCGGACTGCGGCCGAAGCGTTGGGAGGGTTGGGAGGGTGGAGGGGGAGGGGGAGGAGGGTGGAATATGGACGCGACGATGGAAGAAGGATTGCGACGGACTCGCGGCGTGCGAAAAGTGCGAAAGGGGGTTCGATGGACGAGGGGTGGGAGGGGGAGGGGGGGAGGGGACGGCACGACAGGTAGATACAGAGTACAGGGGTAAAAGAGGAAGGTTGGCGGAGGATGGGTAAAGGGTGCGCGGTGTGAAGCCATCGGTTGAAATTTTCATCGGCTTTCGTGTGTTCGCATCGATTATTTATTCACGAGCTAACGAACGAACGAGCGGACGGAATAACGGGGATTGCGCACAGGTATGGCACCTATATCTATATCTATATATAGATATAGATATATATACACAGGTGGATAGATATACAGGGGGGATGGTGAGTGCTATGGTGAATTGAAAAATGAAAGAAAAAAAAAGAGGAACGCGGAGAAAAAAATTCGACCAAAAATGTGGCTCAACAAACTGGGCGGAGGCGGCGGTGCTATAACGGACCGAGGAAGGTCCGCACGAAAAGCGAACGAGTGAATAAAACACCCGCGCCGTTGGGTTCGGAGATTGTGAAACGAGTGAAAAAAAAAGGGAGGGAGAGAGGAGAAATAACAACAACGACGAACCTTTGGAAATAGAGGAAGGAGAGGAGGGAATATAGGAGAAGGACTTGTCGTAAATCGTTGGTGACTTGTTAGCTGAGTGGGAAATTTATGATGTCGATGTAGGATTGAGTGAAGGATTGATGTACTGATCGTAGAATTGAGCTCAGAGTTAAGCTTAGGATTGGTCTATGATTGGCTGTAGGATTAGATCTGTAGGATTGACCTTGGATTAGGCTGTAGGATTGACTTTAGGATAGAAGAAAAATAAAAAAAATTGATAATTACATTTAAAAGAATAATTAATTAATTAAATTTTTAAGAAAAAAATAATTAAATTTAAAAGAAAAAAAAACTATTAAATAAAAAATAAAAAATATAAAAATAAAAATAAAATAAAATAAGTAGAATGCAAGAAACTAAAAAAAAATTAAAAAAGTGAATCAAAACAGTGACTCGACAAACGCGACGAGGAAAGGAAGTCCAACGAATAAAAGAGAGAAAAATCCAGAATTGCAAAATGAAAACAAGGCAACGAAGACAAAAGGGAACCGCCTAAAGAAATCGCGTCGGACTGACCGAGTGAAACTTCGCCCTCAGTCCGACAATTTGGCGCCAAACGTGTCCTCCTTTTGTCTTGGCTTATTCATCCCCCTCCCCCCCCCCCCCCCCCCACTCACTGCCCTCAAAACTGCTGCGAGGAAAATAAAAATCAGAAGAAAAATGTCGGCGCGCGTCGCAGTGTCAATCACCGAGCGCGACCAGTTGCGGCATCTTTTGTTGCTGTCGGTTTGGACAACGAAGCTTTGGTGTCCCTTTCCGATTGCTGTGCGACAGCCAACTGGACGTCCTGGTTGGGTCGCCGGCGGTTTTTATTCTCCCTTCGTCGAGTTACTCGGACTCTTTTTGCTGGTGAGGATCCGTCCGAGTATCAGATTTCATTCCGCGCTTTCGCCCCTTTCCTCTCCCCTTAAGTTCCTCGCCGTTCGCGTGGGTCGCCTGAACCTGTCCGTGACTATTCGAACGCGTTCGGATAGATTCGCAGAAGGAAGGAGGAAGCAGGATAAAAGGGAGAGAGTAGGGGAGAGGGGGTCGAAGGGGGGGGGGAGGGGGAAGGGGGGATTGACACGTGCGCGAGAAGCTTGGCTAGAAGCCAAAGTCAGGGAGCTTGGCTGGTCGAGAGTCACCCCCACAGAGTCACCCCCCATTCCAGAGGTAGGCGGGTCGCAGTCACCGGCGCGGAATGGTTTCACCGCGGAAACTTCTGTAAGTTTGTTTTCTCCGATCATTTCCGTACACCAAACCGCAACCGACTCTCTTTTCTCCTTTTTCTCGTTTTTTTATTCTCTTATTTTTATTCTGTTGTCCTTCGATCGGCACTTTCGCGGTCGTACAGTGGCTGTGTTGTCGAATCGCACCTCTAGATTTCGTTGTCTTGATCTCCTTTCGATTTTTTTTTTTTTTTTTTATCTAGTCCCAAACGTGAATCACAATAATGAAAACATTTGGGTCATACGATTTTTCGAGAATACGAAGAGAAAATATGGCAAAACAAAAAATGAAAAATAAAAGACGATTAGGAGTCGACTCGTTTTCGATTTTTTTTTTAATTTCAATCTCAGAATTAATCAGACCACAGAAATTAATAAATTTGGATCGTAACATTTTTCGAGGATACGAAGAGAAAATATAGCGAAAAAAAATAAAAAATAAAAATCGATTAAATTGCAGCTACAATCGGATCAACCGAACAGAAAATATACGGGAGACTCTACTGTACCCGAAAATCACTCACGGAAGCTGCGCGCCGTGGTTCCCTTCGGGTGGCCGGGATTATTCCCGGGATATTCGTCGCAGGGCCAACGGGAGAACCAAGGCAATTCGGCGCGATCGAGCGCTCCCCAAGATCTTGGAGAACCACCAGAAGTGATCAAATGTTCGTCTGGCGCCGGGCGTTCAGTTTACCGCCCCTCCCCTCCCCTCCCTTCCCCTCCTCCATCCCCTTTCCACAGTGAAATCCACGATATTTCGGGAATTGGTCGATGCACCGGAAATCAAGGGAAGTTGCCGAAGAACCGAGACGCTCGGTTCTTATCGTGAAAAAGGGACAGAAGATTTCGAATCACCAATGAAAGCCACGGCAGCGACCTATATATGCCTTGCAATTTGTAAATTCGAAGAATATTGCGGACCACCGAAGGAGCTGCAATTCGAGATGGGCCAAAATGGCCATTTTCCCTCTCTCGGTTTATTTTACGTGTCCCAGGTTTACAGTTGCATTTATCGCCGCACATTTCGATGGTGGCGCTGGCGTCGCTATATACATATCCACCGAGCGGGAAAAACAAGTCGTAGAAGGGAGTAGATATAGTCAGGAGCTCTGTGCACTGACCTACATATCCCTTGGAACGCACTCGGACGGCTGCGTCGCAAGCTGCAAGTGTAAGTCGAGCCGGCGAAATATATACCGGCCGGCTTTTATTCCCCGCGGAGCAGAGAACGAAGAGGGGGGAGAAAAGTGAGGTTAGGTTTTTTGGAGAACCACCAAAAGCAGTGGTACAGTTGATTCTTTCGCCTCGCTTCCTGGCAGTGGATTTCGGGACGCGTGAGACGCTTGGAGATCGCTTGATCAATATGTGTATATGTCAATTCATGTATATAACATATACACAACATAGTATACTATATACATGTGCATCCATTCATTTATGTAACATGTGCAATGTGCATCCCAGAGCAGCGAAAATCGCGGATTCGTGATTCCTGTTTGGCATTCGCCGCCGGAAGTCCAAACCCAGCTCTCTGATTGGATAGACTCGATAGTTACATTCCCCCATTCAGTTCCTGTCCAGCACCCGGCCAACCCAGGAAAAGTGTCGCGCGTTTCATTATCCAACCTTTCCCTCATCGGCCGAAGGAATTGAAGGATCCAGCTGACCTGAGATTGAAGATTGAGACTTCCCGGGAAGCGATTGAGTGGAACAGCAGCGCTATTCGCAGAAAGTGACGTGCGGAGAGGCGCGAGGAAAGATAAGAAGTGAGACATGCGGAGTTAGCGGGGGACTCCATTCCGGGATTCCGGGAGATTCCGGGGTGGCACCGACCGCGGCTGCGGGAGCCTCCGGGAGACGATTTATCTTCGTGTAACGGGTAATAACGACAATTTGGCCTCGTTTATCACCACTTGTAGCTCCACCCCTGGGGTACAACGCACACTCGGTGTCTGCTGTCGACGTTGGTATGCGAGGCTTTGTCTCCATCTCTCTCTCATTCTCTCCTTCTCTATCTATCTATATATCAACCTATCTCTCTCTCTCGTTCTCTATCTATTTATATATCTACCTTTCTCTCTCTTTCATTTTCTATCTATGTATATATCAACCTATTTCTCTCTATCCTTTTCCATCTATATATATATTTACCTATCTCTCTCTCTTGTTTTCTATCTATCTATATATCTACCTTTCTCTCTCTCTCTCTCTCGTTTTCTATATATGTATATATCAACCTATCTTTCTCTCTCCTTTTCCATCTATACATCTACCTCTCCTCTGTCGTTTTCTATCTATCTATCTACCTGTCTCTCTCTCCCTTTCGCTTTCGCTCTGTCTCACTCGCTCCCTCTGTGTATAATGCATCGTACCTCGCCTTCCGCGATATCCACCGTCTCCCTCAGGTTCGGTGCATTCGCACGCAGCGCACCTCTCGCTTCCTCGGGACACGTGTACGGCCGCCGAATCACCCCCCTCCCCCCCCTCCCCACCCCCCAACCCCCCTGGGCACGAGCGGATCGGAGCACGGAATCCACCCCCGTCAACAATCCCCTCCTCCCTGCCCTCCCCCTCTCCTCCTCCTCCTCCTCCTTGTCGAGCTGCGCCGCTGCGTTTCTTCTACAGTAGATCTCGGCGTAATTGACGTGACTGCGTTTCAGACGTTCGCCAGTCGCAACCGCAAAATCCATTTTGCCTGCGGTCTGTCGACGAATCCAAAGTTGGAGGGCAAAGACGATGGAAGATAAGGACAAGTTCTGAGGTCTGAGAATATTCGAACCGCGGAGCTTTCCACGATTTTTGCTTCATTACGAATTGTCCTTTGGATGACCTTCCCGGAATTTTCGCTTGGATCTTATCAGCTCAGACATTTTGCCACTATTTTTTTCTTATCAGTCACTCTACTTAGAAATTCTACTCAACTCAGAAATCCCTCACAAAGCCTTTCCGAAAATTCCTCTCCAAGCCTCCTTCCCGGAAAATTTGTAACTCGAGTCGAATCCGAGAAACCTCGACTCGACTGCTTTACCAGCCCTTCCAGGAACACTCAGCTCGACTCAACTCTCTTACGAAAAATCTCTTACGAAAAAATCTCTTACGAAAAATCTCTTACGAAAAATCTCTTACGAAAAATCTCTTACGAAAAATCTTTCACGAATAATCTCTTACGAAAAAATCTACTGTAACCCAATGTTTTCCCGTTCCTTTTCCTTGGTCGGTGGATTTAGGCGGGGGCGCCAAGTGCCAGACCTGCGCGGTTCCACCTTGTCCATCCCCCCTCCCTTCCCTTCCTCCTCCTCCTCTCTCCTCCCACTCCTCGCAGCATTTGCCACGCGCGCATCCCATCCCCTCTCCCCTCCTCCCCTCCCTCACCTCTCTACTACTTTCAGCCCGTTTCCACTCTAAAACAGCGGACGACGTTCGTTCACGTTTCAAACTCTGTTCATGCCTCTGTCTCTCTGTCATCGTCGTCGAGTTTCGACAGACGAAAACGGAAACGACGTCGCCCGGGTCGCGAGGGTTCGAGGGCGACGATGTGGGTTAAATTGAGGTAGGCCCGTCGGAGTTGGTTCGGCCTTCGCCCTAACCTTAACCGCACTCTCCCCTCCTCCCTCCTCCCTCTCCTCCTCCTCCCTCAGGAGGTCGTCGCTGTGGGTGACGTAACCAGAGAGCGAAGGGCCTCGAGGGAGAGGGAACGACGACTCGCCGTCATCACTCACGTCGGCGCGCTTGGGGAGCTGGGAGGAGGGAGGAGGGAGGAGGGGTAGGAGGCAAGTGAGGCGCGCGCCTCACTTGCTTCTAGCGCCCGGACTGATCGACCCACTTCTCGCTTAACTAAATTAGCTCTTTAGGCATCTCTGCCTCCTCTCTGAGCCCTTTCTACACTCAGCTTCCCTCCCCTCTTCCTCCCTGACGTCGTCCTTCCTCCCTTCCACCTCCCACCTCCTCCCTTCCTGGTTCTAACCTCCTTCCCACGACCCATTACCACTTCCCTTCCTGGTGCCTCGATATATGTGTATAATTCATGTACTATGTATAGGGTAAAAGTACCGTTTTTGGCTATCTTAGTACCCTTTGTGGCCATCAATTTGTTCCATTTGTGGCCATACTTATTACACGTAAATGACGGTGATGGCCACAAATGGTGAAAAGTGCTTCGAGCATTATTTATTAAATAATGATGTATTTGAAGCACTGCATGTTCAATGTAAAATTTGCTTCGATTCGTGTAAAATAATCTAATTTATTAATTTGCATAGATTGATAGTATGATGAATAAATATGTCCATTTTTCATGTGGCCATTAATGGTACAGTGGCCACAAACGGTGCGTCTACCCTATAGTGCTGTCAGTTCTAGTGCTGATGATGTTGGTGGTGGTGATGTTACCAGCGAGTGGAAACCGCCAAAGCAGTTCCGATTTCCATCCACGCGACCTCACGTTACATCCGAAGCTGTGATATGGAGGACGACGATGTACACGACGATGCAAAGTTCAAAGGATCAAAGTTACGATTGGTTTTTGAGAGCAGCAGTCAGGACAGCAAAACCAGGCAGCGACTGAGGGCGACTGAAGTGAACTTTGACCGCATAGGGACACGCATGGGGCGTTCCATGCCAGATGATAGCGAATCTATAATTTTTATTTTTATATGAATGGCATTTTTTTGCGATTGGTGCTGTCAATTCTTTCTAAAAAAAATAGGAATCGACGAAGTATAAGAAATAGAAAAAAGAAAAAAAATACTGCGTCATCCAATTTTTATTTTTATATGAATGGCATTTTTTGCGATTGGTGCTGTCAATTCTAAAAAAAAATAAATAGGAATCGACGCAATACAAGAAATAGAAAAAAAATACTGCGCCATCCAATTTCCATGCAACTCAGCTCCCTGTTTATTTTTAGTCCGGTCTATTATGAAATCACGCGAGATTACGTTGGACGTGTCCGTGCAGTTTAAGCCGGGGTCATGCACCGTCCGTCTGAGTTGCGCCGGAGTTTGTTATCGATCGAACTTTCGAGCCTTCGTTTCCTCTTGATTTTCTCCGAGAACAGAGAAGGTGGGTCGAGGGGCACGTTTCTCCAACTTGGGCCGAGTCGGGCGATAGTCGCACACGCGAACGGCACTCGGGGACCAGCTGAGTGTGAGAGGGCCAAGGTGCAGGCACATCGGTTCGTTTCTCGTAGCTGGAAATGCGAATAAAGACCGAGTTACGCGAATCATTTCGATCCACTGAACTCACTACGATCCTAAAATCGTTTTGCCGTCTTCCAACGAGTTTTCGAGTCGCCGATATGACGAGAATCGGTTGGTACCACTTGTTCACCAATCTGACAGGTCATTCAATGTCATAAGGGGGTCATAGGGTCATCAATAAAGATCAACCAATGGAAGACGCTGATTGGTTGGAACACCAGGAGCAATGATTTTATTTTATTTTTTTTTCTACAAAATTCGTCCTCCAAAAAAATTTCCTCGACTTTTTGCTCCTTCTTCAGCATCTTGGAAGTTACCAGGTTCCTCTTTGTCGTCGTCATCCTCGTCGTCGTCGACGTTCGCATCCATCGTCCTCTCCCCAACTGCTAATTCTCCAAGTGGAATCAGCTACCCTATTATCAGGCAACGCATTACGCTTGCGTAGCAACAATTGCGGTGCTATTATATGCCTTCCCCGTTGCAGCTTTTTAATAGCTGTTCACCGCCGCTGACTGCGGCTGCTCGAAGCTTGAGGCTCCTTTGTGCTTTCCAGTCTTCTTCTTCCGCTTTTCTTTCTCCTGTCCTCGAAGGCAGCCAACAAGACGAAGAAGATGAAGAAGAAGGCACCTAGACGGATGCCTTCTTCGTCATCTTCCCCCTCTTCCTCCTCATTGGTTCTTCATTGGTTTTAGACACCTAAACCAATTCTCATCGAGTCTGGGTGCCTTCTTCTTCATCTACCTCCTCTTCCTCCTCATTCGTCTAAGTTCCTCATCTTTTATCTCCTTCCTCATTGGCTTTGGACACCTAACCCAAGTGTCCCAACAAGTCTGGGTACCCATGTCCAGGTTTTGCATTCGCGATGCGTCTGGGAAAGGTCGTAAAACGGCCAAGATTGAAGACGGTTCCTGGTTTGGAGGGAGCGACTCGACTGCCATGCAAAGGACAAAGAGGCAACGCAATTCGCCGAGAGGAAAGGGAACCCGGGAGGGACCTGGCAGGGAACGGGAAGGGAACGTTGGATGGTCGCAAACCGTCGGCTGTATAAACTCACCGAGGGTCGTAGGGACGTAGGTCGCGAAACTCGGTGGCTGACGTCAACGACGACGTGAAACGTCAGGAAGAGAAAGAGGGAAAACTGGAAGCTGAGGAGGGAGGGGAGGGGCCCCCCCCCTCCCCTCCCTGAGGCTGCTGAGCTTCCCAGACGGCGAGCTGCTGGAAAGGCTGGAAAGGTGGAGACCAGCAGCAGCAGCAGCATCAGGGCGAGGCATCTCCGTCGCGGTGGAGACGACGACGACGACGACGACGACGACGGAGAGAGAGGAAATTAACGACTCGATCCACTTCTTTTTCTCGTCAATTTTATTGCGAGGACTCGGCGACTTGCCGAGTATATAACTCAGCCCTGCCAATCGCTGGATCGTCGAGTCTCCGGTCTCTCCCCTCGAGCCCCGGAGTAGCTGCGACGGTGGCCGGCTGCTTCCCAGGCAGATCTGGCGGGGAAACGTCGAGGCTGCTCTTGATTGCCTGGCGAAGCGCTGCCGTTGCTTGGGCAAAAGGGAGGGGGAAGTTGTGATTGAGAGGACGACGGCAGAATCTTGTCGACTCGAACTCGGACTTTCTTTTTTATTTTTTTTTATGCAGCAATTTTTAATTTGTAACTTTTTCGAGTCTGGAAATACTTTTCTGGGAATTTGTAGTGAAATATCTGACTAAGGGATTTTCGCGTCAGGTGGAAACGTAACAAAACGACCGAATGTGTTTTTTTTTCTTTGAGTATTTTTTTTTATGCATCCTCGTAATTTTTAATTAGTAACTTTTTTGAGTCAGGGTAAAAATACTTTTCTAGGAATTTGTACATTTGTATATCTGACCCACGGATTTTCGCGTCAGGCGAAAACGTAACAAAACGACCGAATGTGTTTACAGATTTCCAGGAGCGTCAATATTTTCGCCACTCGCTTCTCCGGGTTCGCAGTTCGCAGTTTTTTTCCCGCCCTTCGCGCAACGCCGAACAACAGCAACTGACTATCCAATCAAGGACAAAGCCGACGCAGTCGCCACGCGCGACGAGAACGGAAAAATTCGTCACGCACTTTTTTTTTCCTTTTTTTTTTCGAATCCGAAAAAGTGCGGAAAATGTAAAGTTATACGCGTTTCTCACAATGCCGAACGCGGCGTATTTATTTGTTCGCCCTCGCGACGGGGAAACCTCTCCCGGCGCGTTCAATGCGGAGCTCGACTCGACTCTGAAATATATATAAAATCACCGGCGCGGCGCGTTATTACGTCGGTTTGCTGCGCCGCGTATTCCCGACTCGCGGGAGGCTCGTAGGGCATCCAGAAACGAAAGGCGAAGGAGTCGGCGGTATAGCCGAAGCGCGTTTATCGCTTCTGCTCTGCGGCGACCGACGGTTGCGTTCGCACCTCAGCCAATTTTATTGCTATTTTTTTTTACTATACATTTCACCTATTTTCCATATTTTCCGTATTTTCATTCAACCTCAGTTTTCATTCTTATTTTTTTATAGACAAATTTTATTGGTGTTTTTTTTACTATGCATTTCACCTATTTTCCATATTTTCTGTATTTTCATTCAACCTCAGTTTTCATTCTTATTTTTTTTTAATAGACAAATTTTTATTGCTATTTTTTTACTATGCATTTCACCTATTTTCCATATTTTCCGTATTTTCATTCAACCTCAGATTTTCATTCTTATTTTTTTTTTAACAGACACATTTTTTTATGCATAGATTAAATTCTGTCCGGATCCAAAACGCGACAAAATTTGTCACACAAAAATTCACAAACCATTAAAAAATTAAATCTTTACGACTGTGTAACTAAAAGTAGAAATGAATCCATATTTACAATAAAAAAAAATCAATTGTCAACAGCTTCAAATTGGTTCCTCTTTCATTGACGCTCGTTCGCTTCACGCGATTTGCTCTTCATTTCCGTGGGCAAAATCCTCGAGCCCCGAATAACACGCCGCGTTACTCTCTCTGCATTGTGACTCGGCGTTGTTGTCGCGTTGTAGTTTCGTTGTGTATCGAAATAAAGCGTCGGCGGCGGCGTCGTTCCTCGCATTAGTCAAATAAACAACGCCCATTGAGGCTGACGCCGGCTGAAATGTCCTATACATACACACGATATAAATATACAAAACAGTCGCTTTGGTCGCGTGAAAAAAAAAGAAAGGAAAAACAGCGCCTCTCCCCCCACACCAGAGGTGTGGGGGAGGGGGGGGGGGAAGGGGGAAGCGCGGACGAAGCGCCAACCGCAGAGTTACCGAATGTTTGAGCAAGCCCGGGCGATCCGCTGCCGCCGCCACCGTCGACGGACGGAGCAATCACGGGCGAATGTTTGCCGGGCCCTTTTCCAATCCAGCAGCTATATATCCATGGCGGTTCGGCCGCGAGACTCCGGAGTCGGTGGTCAACGCGAAAATATGCGAGCTGGCTTCCGGCTCCGTCGTCGCGTCGTTCTTCGTCCGTAAATATATAACACATATGAGTATATACAGATATATACACGGCGTAAAAAAATTGTACTTTGTCATAAGATAAGCAGAGCTTGAAGAAAATGACAAAAGTGGTTCTTTTTTGCATTTCTATTCCATGAGTTGAAAATTCAGAAATTAAATTAAGAAATTTCGTTCGCGCAATGTGCTTTTCTGTCTGCCGTAAATTTTTTTATGGAAAATGTAGTCGATGGAACTGGATTTTTTTTTCATGATCCTCATTTTTTTTTTTCTTTTTTTTTTTTTCAGAGGACGGTCAGAATGGACGGATATGTGTTGTATATAAGGAAACTCCGAATTCGCGTCGATTGCATTCTGCTCTCATGATACAATCGCGTACACGTAATTGTGATGCCATTACCGAGTTGGCCCTACGCGAGTCGCGTGGGGCATTCGCAGGGACCGCACAGTTGGATCGATGTTTCCACTTTTCTCTTTCTCGTCCTTTCACGATTTTTTTTTCTTTACCCGCTGCCTCGTTTCTCTCTTCCAATTTTGTTTCGTTTCCGTGCTTCCTTCGCTGGATGTATAGGGTCTAATTGCATAACGAGCGAGTCTCGGCTAACCGGGCAGCAGCCAGAAGGACACGGCATGCGAACCTCGGTCGCGGCGACGACGACTTTGCGTCTATAATGGCGCCAGGGTCGCATCGGCGATGTGTCACGAATTTTTTCATCGAACGGGGAACAATTTCTGACAATTCCGATAATTTTTTATCGAACGGAGAACATATTTTTTATAATTTGAGACCCCGAAAAATACCCCAATACTTTCTCAGAAAAATTTTACCACGTGTTACATGTCCATCTGAACAGAAATGTCCCATATAACTATCCATATACACAAACCAAATATATCAACTCACACAAATATGTTACATATTTCGCACAATATTAATTTCCGAACTAGTACCTCCGATAGACACATCTATACAAAATATATATATATATACACACAGACACATATAGTATACTCGACGACTCTGCGGTTCTCTGGGTTCGTAGAACGGTGGATTTACCGTCAATTACGAATTCGAGTACGTTTCTAACTGACTTTCGGCGCGCTGTAAAGGACCATTGTATTTATGACTGTATAATGGACACGTGTGTGTGTGTGGAGGGGAGGGGGGGGGGGGGGGAGGGGAAGGCACACGTGGTATCGTATGTATATATTTATACACACATTGGATAAGCTTGTATTGTGTGTATATGTTTATACACACATTGGATAAGCTTGTATCGTGTGTGAGTGGTATTGTGGCGAAAATGCCCAAGGAGCGTAGCAAACGAGACGAGTTCTGCAATAGCAGCGGCGGCAGCAGCAGGCAGCCGAGATACCGGAGCCTCTCCGCTGAGCTCTGTCCGCTTCTCTCGTCGTTCCACCGCTCATTCTGTTCCTATTATCTCGTCGCGCGCGCGCCGCGAGAGCCGCACGCCCGGTGTATCACGTCGAGAGAGAGAGCGAGAGTTCGCCTCGTTGTCATTTTACCCGAGAGAGATTTTCAGCTTCCCCGCCGCGGAAACGTCTCTCTTCAGAGAGACAGAGAGAAAGAGAGAGCGGCAGAGAGAAAAAAATAAAACGCTAAAAACTGGAGTCTCTTGACTCCAGTGGGCGAGTTAGACGCCCACTGGAGAAAATTTGTCCCGGAGAGGGTAGAGTCTCGATGAGCGACGACTCTTATCGAGGAGCAGTTATCGAAAACTTCGTCATAGTTTTTTTTTATTTAAAGGGTCGACTGGTAGTGAATCTGGGACTCGAATATTAGCCAATAAAATCGATAGACTATTTTTTTTTTTTTTCGCTAAGTGATATTAAAAAAAAACGAACTGGACTTAAAGGGCCGACTGCCAATGAATCTGTGACTCGAACATTAGCTAACTGATATTTATTTCAAAATTCATTTGTAAAATTATTCGACGTTTTTCTTCAAACTTTCCAGATGAGAACTGGACACCCCCAAAAAATGTTAAATTAGCCCTAAAAAAAAAAAAAAAAAACAGCTTCCAAAAAATAACTCGAGTTAATGTCAACGCCCTAATTGCCCAGAATTGTCAATTGACTTACGCCTCGTGCCACTTGTCTCGGTCCCTTTTCACCCTTAATTGCTCCCCCAGCAAAAAAGCACAAAAGTCCCCCTTTCCCCTCTCTCTCTTAAAAAAAAAAAAAAAATACCGCGAGTCGGTTCACCGTCGTCTTCGCAGATTTCCACGATTCATAAGCTGCAATTAAGAATCAAGAGAGAGACAGAGATACAGTCGCGATGGTCCCGTGAATTACATCTCGCGTCGAAGAAAACGAGACCAAGACGCGGATTCTCCGACGTCTTCGCGGATCGCCTGTCTATTTACTCACCAGTCACCGCAAAAGCAGTCCTTTCATACTCTCGCTGATAGTTTTACCCTCGGGCATAGAGTCCCTCGTGCCTCCCCCCTCCCCTCTCACGCTCCTTTCCCTCCTCCCCCCTCCCCCTCTCCCAGCTTTTCCCCTGACGTTCACCCTTATATAGCGATTAAATTAAAAGATCTGAATAATTTGACTCAGCCTCAACCGACTCTCGACTCAGCAGCAGCAGCAGCAGCAGTAGCAGCAGCAGCACTCCTGACTCTTCACGGTTTCCGGTTTACACGTACTTACGAGTTGTTAACTTCCGTTTCGCTTTCCCCGCGCACTTTCCATCGCCACCGACTTTCACTCCTCTATATATATTTCCGTCCCCTCCTATATATATGTTCCTCTATATATATGTTCCTCTGTATATATGTTCCTCCTTCCTCCTCCCCTCCCCTCCCCCCCTCCCCCGGGTCTCTCCTGCGCCGCGAGTCACCCCTCAACGCCCCCCCCTGAAAAGCTCCGACCGCACTCTGGTCTCGCAGCCAAAACCAGCTGCAGTTGACGGCTGTAGGCACTCGAGCTTTCTCCCTCGCGTCTAGTAGCTCCGTCCTTTGCCCTCCTCCTCCTTTCCTTTCCTTTCCTTTCCGTACGTCCGTGCGCGAACCTCAAGTCGATGCAGCAGCCGGAGGAGTAGTAGCAGCAGCAACGGTGAGCGAGAGCCGAACGTCCGGAAAAGCTTGGCAAGTTTATTAAAGCGCCTCGCCGCGAGCTTTATGTATGCTCTTACTCCCTCTCCCTCCCTCTCCCTCTCTCGACTTCTCTCTCTCTCTCTCTATGCACCGCGTCGGCGATGTGTACGAGCCGTTTCGTGTCACTTCGAATATCTTTTTTTTCGTCGTTGCATTTTTTTGGGTGCTTGAGAAAAATATTTTGCGGAATGTCTCTGCGTCATCTTCTCACGGTTGCGAATTTTTTCCGCCTCGCTGGTGATAGAAAAATAAAAAAACATGACATGAAAAAAAAAAAAAAATACATGAGTATCCCAACACAAAAATATCCGTACGACTTGCGACGAGAAAAATATTTTGAGAAATTGGATCATCTTGTAAGCTGCAATTTTTTTTGCCTTACCCGCGATGGAAAAAAAAGGATTTTTTTTTATAACAAAAAAGTCACAAGTATCCCAACACAAAAATTCCCTTACGACTCGCAATGTGTGGACTATCGACTCCGCAGCGAAAAAGCTGAGCAGCAGTAGTCTACTCACATCGCCGGCGTTGCACATCTATAAATATAGGCGATACGTGTAGTAAAGTTGTAGTAAAAGTAGTGGTATTATCAGAAGAGTTTCCACGTCCCTCAACCCTCTCTCAACCCTCCCTCAACCCTCAGGGAGGGAAGGGGGAGGGGCTGTCTATTGTAGCTCAGAGAACTCGCGGAGGGAGCCGCGAGTATAGAAAGAGCGAGACAGAAAGGTAGGAGAGGGGAAGGGAGAAATAGAGGGAGAGCTCTGCGTTTATAAGACGCCTTCGCGCCTCACTCGTCTCAATCCCGACGTCGTAACTCGGCCACTTAGCAAACCGCCCCATCCACCCGAATGCATTCTGAATAAGTCAGTTTCTCTCCCTCCCCTCTCTCTCTTTCGCTCCGTGCGGGCGCCGCGTTGCCGCGCGCGTATCTCCGCTGCCAGTGCAGCTAGCGGCGAGTCGGGTCTGCGGGGAAACGTGGATGTGGAGGAGGAGGAGGGAGCGATTTTCGTGCGGGAGGCCTCGAATACAGGGGAAACGCGTTTCACTATCCTTTCGCTTCCTCGGCGCGAGCTTTACTCGGTGCTTCGGGTAGCGCCGGATTTAATAGTAAAGGCGAGGAGAAAAGAGAGAGAGAGAGGGAGATTGAGGTTAGGAAGGAGGAGGAGGAGGAGGGGGAGGGAGGGAGAAGGAGGGAGGAATTGGAGAGAGACATAGAAAGAGAAAGAGAGAGAGATTTAGGTGTGGAAGGAGGAAGCAGGATGAAGGAGTTGGAGAGAGATAGAGAAAGAGAAAAGAGAGAGCAAGAGAGAGAGGGAGAGAGAGAGGTTTAGGAGTGGAGGGAGGATGAGGAGGAGGCTGCTACGCCTTGCGGAACATAAACGAGGTAAGCCACAACCCGAACCCGAATACTTCATGTAAATGTCAGACAAAGCACCCAACGTTTTAACTTGACGGCCCCGACTTCCTTCTCCAAGGAGGAGGGGGAGAAGGAGGAGGATGAGGAAGGAGGAGGAAGGAGGCAGAAGCCTCAGAAGGCTCCCACTGTCGCGCACTTGGCTGCCACGTTGTACCCGGAAGATGGAACGACGAGGAGAGGAGGTCCGCCATGTTTTTTGTCAAATATATTCGCGATGTCCTTTAACATCTTTCGACGCAAAAAGATGTCCTTTAACATCTTTTAACGTGCAAAGGCTTTCGCCTCTTTTAGGCAAAAGCGACGATAATCTCGTAATGCGGTGGATCTGAAAGACTGAGGGTTTGAGGAGATTTATTGCCTTTCGTGTTTATCGGAAAAATGGAAAATATAATTTTTTTTAGGGGTCTCGAGTGAATTTATTTATTATTTTTTTTGTAACGATTAAATTCCTGAGTTGTCACTTCCCTATTTATTTTTTATTTTTCTATGTTTTTTTTACGATTATTAAATTCCTGAGATGTCACTTCCCTATTTATTTTTTAATTTTTTTATTTTTTTTTAAATCTACGATCAAAGTCGACCTTAGCAGGTGTAATGAACTTGTCCAGCTTATCGAGATCCGTGCCAACAATTTTTCCGCTCAATCCGAAAGTAGCCGGTTGAGTTTCACTCGTCTACCTTTTAATCCCCTCGATGCTTTTCCTTACTCGGCCTCGTCAAGGATTTCCTTCCTCTTCCTCACTCTCTCTGTCTCTGTCTCTCTCACTCGGATATCCGTTTTGTTTAGAGGTCGGATGTTTATTTAGACCGCGCAGCAGAAGCCGAGGAGGAGGACTTCTGGAAAATCCTCCCTCTCGGTCCCCCCTCCCTCCCCCTCCACAACTCCTCCCCACCCATCCCCTTCTCAGGTTCTAAGTAGTCGGATGATTCGCTCGTGGATAAATATTGTCCAATACTTCGGATGGAGGCGCTTTCCACGCGGCACTCGAGTTTCAATTGATCTCCTGGTTTTCAAGAGCCTCGCCGTTCTCCAACGAGAAAGACGCTTGGACGCTTTAAGTTTTTTTATTTTTTTTTATTTTTTTTTATCCTCTTTTTGTTTCCGCTTTCTCGCGTTTAGTTTTACGCTTCTTCCTCCACTTCCTCTTCGTCTTCGTCGTCCAACGCTTCGCAGAATTTACCCTCCCACCCTGCTGCCAACCTAGCCCCTCGCCAGGCTGCCGGAACCACCGCGAGTTCGAATACCGAGACCCCGGGGCAGCCCTCCTTGAATTTCAGGAATGTGTTACTCGTCCGTCCCTCTGTATATCCGCCCACACCGGACGCGTCTTCCCGAGGGAGGAGGGAGAGGAGGGAGAGGGGATGATACAACCCCTTCGAATTGCTGCTGCTGACGCGCAGCGAAACTCCGTAATCGCATCTGTCAAATTATTGTTCGGGTTAATTCGATTGTTATTATTTTGGATTTTTTTTTAGGCAGCATTTGCGAAAATTTATGTGATTTTTATTATGTTTTTTTTTATAACATTTTCATTTCTCTGTATTTTATTATTTTTTAAATTTATTTTGTATTTTTTTTTAAATCTGAATAACGAAGAAATTTACTTTTTACAAGCTACTTGCATTTTTTTATTGCGAAGAGCAGGTTGAGATATTTATTTCTGTTCGAAATTGCATCACGCACAGAGTTATTAATTCCTCGGCGAAGAGTCAACAGCTGATGAACAAACTTTTTCCAACGCCGGAAGTTTTTTCCGCTGCAGCGGAGATGGAGGAAGCAATCTGCAAATGGCATTCGGAATTTGTTTGTTTATTATTATTATTAGTATTTTTTTTTTTTTTCAATACATTATTGCGCATTATCGGAGATAATCGATTTCAATTGCCAATCAGGTGTGGGACAGTATATTTCGATTATTGCCGAAGCCTCATGCAGAAAATCCTATGAAGCGTTTATAACGAAAACAATGCTAACGGGGTAAGCGCGATGCACTGTGTGATCGTTGATCATCCTCCCCGTACCCTCGCACCCCCCTCCGACCACCCCCCTTCCCCCCCCAGCGATGGGAGATCTCGGCGCTTAATAATCGCGCCGAACGCGCCTCGACAAACGTGCCGATAACTGGGCCTCGGGTCGCTCACCCCGCGCGGCACGCGGAAGGGATCAAAAAGTATCTTGCATTAATAAACTCCTGTAATTTTCCAACGCTCAGCGGCAAATAAAACCAGGGATAAAATTGCGAAGCTTAAAATTCGACGAGAAAAATGGTTTTTGATTTGCCGAAAAAAAAATTTTCGATTTAACGAAATTTTAAAAGCCTATCCGATGGCAAATTTTCCGCTGATTCCAAATATGACCGATTTTTGCGTGAAAAATAAAAATTTCGAGGAGAAAAATGCGAAAAATGTTCTTCACTTTTCGTCGAATTTTAACGCTTCACTAGAATCGATGTAATTTTGATTTGGATGGATGGAATCTAGATTTTCTTTTTGCATTCGAAAGATAACTCTTCAAGGAAGCGAATGCCGCGAGGCAGAATGCGATATCTCGATTTTTTAATTTTTTGCAGATTTTTGAAGTTGACCCTCATGAAACGAAATTTTTTGCAAGGGGTACCCCTTGCCGGTTTTTTGGGCGAAAAAAAAAATTTTCGATTTAACGAAATTTTAAAAGCCTATCCGATGGGAAATTTTCCGCTGATTCCAAATATGACCGGTTTTTGCCCGAAAAATAAAAATTTCGAGGATAAAAATGCGAAAAACGATTTTTCACTTTTTCCCAATTTTGGCACTTTACTAAAATCGGTGTAATTTTTCTTTGGATCAATATAATCGAGATTTTCTTTTTGCATTCGAAAGAAAACTCTTCAACGAAGAGAATGTCGCAAGGTGGAACGCGATATCTCGATTTTTCAATTTTTCACAGATTTTCAAAGTCGACCCTCAAAAATCGCAAATTTTTAGAAGGGGGGCAAATTTTTAGAACGCCCCTTGCGTTTTTTGCCAAAAAAAGCGAAAAAAAAAATTTTCGATTTCGCAAAGTTGAAAAACCCTATCCGATGGGAAATTTCCCGCTGATTCCAAAAATCCCAGTTATCTCCCCGAAAAATCGACAAATCGAGGAGAAAAATGCGAAAAACGTGGTAACCACCCCACAACGGATTATTCGCTGAAACAACTCAACAGCCTCCTAAAGCGTCGACTGTGTCGTGTCCCGGATACAGTAGCGAATTTGCTACCTTGAGCATTAAACGTTATCCAATAGAATTACACTTGTCGAGGGGTCGCGGAGGGTGAGGGACGCGGTTTGAGAGGGTTGAGGATGAGGTTCCTCCCCTCAAACCCACCCCTCCCCTCGGAAGGGTTGAACGAGGCATTTGCCTCGAACGTCGAAATTTCCAACTGATGCTACACGTGTACATAATGTACTCGATCCACGCGTACAACGTTACCAGTTATATCCATCAGTTATGAACCGGCGGCGATGGCGGAAACACGTTGATGTCGAACATGGGAGATTCGGCAGCAGTTTCGCACCGGCAGCAGTGGAGCCGCCGGACTACCAGGAATATACACTCGGACCGACGAAGCTCCGCTCGTCGACGATCCGCGAATTTGCGGAACCCGCAAGTGCCGCGTGAGTTCCGCAGTTTCGGGTTTCGACGCGCGGCTCGCGCGTCGTGTCTCCCCGGGCTCAACCCGCAAGAACGCGAACGCGAACGCGCGGTCGACCCGGGCGTCTCGGCGGCGCCGTCGATCCTGCGGACAGTCGTTCCAAGAGAACAGAGTCGCTGGCTAAGACGGCGCTGCGACGAATTCGCTTCGGTCCTTCGCAGTCCTGACCTACGCCAAGTTGAGTTGAGTTGAGTTGAGTTGAGTTGAGGGAGGTTAAATTAGCGTTTTTTTTTTTTTTTAAAGGATGATCCCATTCGACTATCACCGAAGTCCTGCGATCCTCATAGATTTGCGAATATAAATTAAAATTTCCAACGTTGTCCTAAAAATATGAAAAAAATAAAAAATAGGCATCGATCATTTTCGCGCAGGTTAAATATAGCGATTTTTTAAATCAAATGAGCCCATTCGGCTATTTTGTGATCCTCATCGATTTGTAGATACGAATTAAAATTCCCATCTCTATCCTGCAAAAAAAAAAAAAAAATGGGTATCGATAATTTTCGGAATCCTCCGCTTTCCCGACTTTTTCCGGACGCTCTCGCAGTCCCATCGAGCTATCAATTATCGGGCCAACTTTTTCCCACTAGTATAAAATTTCACCTCCCTATTTTCCCAGCCTCGCTCATTAAAAATCCACCTTCTCCTCCTCCATCTACAAAAAAAATCACCCTCCTGGTCCCGTCCCATCCCTCGTTGCTCCCCAAAGCGAAATCCATTTCGATAAATAACCAGCCGCTCGTCGGATTAAGCTAAAAGCGCGTCTAGCTCCCAGCGTCAGCGTCAGCGTCAGCGGCGTTGGTAGTCACATGGTCCACACGTAGAGCGCGCGTCGTCGTCGCTCAGCGCGCGCAACGCGGGAGAGGAAGCTCTGTGTCCTCGGAGGCCGGCGAAGCGGCAACCACCGCCGCCGCCGCCGTTGACACCGTTGCCCGCGGGAGGACCGCAGCAGCACCATAGCGATGAACGCGCCGGAGTGTCTCTCCCTCCGAGGAGGAGGGAGGGAGGAGGCCCCCCCCCCCTCCTCCCTCCCCTCGTGAGAAGGGAGGACCGGAGTCCTCCGGGTGGGAGTGAGTTGGGAGCCTGCGAGTCGGGTAGGAGAGTCCGGAGGAGTGAGGAGGAGGGGAGGGAGGGAGGGAGAGCGAAAGGAGGGTGGAAGGGGAGGAAGGGTCGAAGGGGAGGGGCGGCCGAAGCGCGTTCTTCGAGGCGCGACGCTCACCGAGCGTCAGGGGAGGCGATGAGGGGGTGGAAAGGGAGGTGAGGAAGAGAGGAGGAGGAGAGGAGGGGTGGGTCTGCAACCCACCCCTCCTCTGCAACCCACCCCTCTCTCCGTGGGGAGAGAGAGTGCGCGCTAGGGTCAATACTCAGGGAGGGAAGGAGAGAGATCTGCTGCGCGGCGAGGGGGTGGCTTTGGGGTGGCTTTGGGGTGGCTTTGAGGGGTGCGGGGAGTGACTCCCTCCTCCTCAGTCGCCGCCGCCGATCGTCGAGGCGGCGGCGGCAACGCCACCCCCGACCCACCGTAACCCCGGCGAACGGGGCCGCCCGGCGGCGTCGGCGGCGTCGGCGGCGCTCGACGGGCGGCCGCCGTGGAGGTGGCGAACATAAAATCCCTCGCACATGCCTGGTGCATTCATTAGGGGGGATGTGCCCGTGCAGCGTACAACACGCAGTCGTAGTCGCCGCGTAAGCGCATCGCGTGAGCAGTACCACCAGCAGTAGCAGCAGCAGCAGCAGCAACCCCCGCAGCAGGGTTTGTTGGAAGGCGGCAACCAGACGTAACTTCAGTCGCGCATCGCGCATCGCAACGGCAGCATCACCCAATCGACGCTCCGAGTGATTGTGTCCCCGTGCGTCGCTGATGTCTATGTGTGTTGATAGGAGTTGAAAGTCGACTCTCGCGCCGCTTCGACGACGACGTCATCCGACGTCATCGACGTCATCTCCGACGTTGAGGAGGAAGTTTTTGGAACGAGAGGAGTCGATGCGAGGAGGAGGAACTTTGGAGGCGAAGAGCTTGCGAAGAGCTTGCGAAGAGCTTCCGATTCTTGTGGCTTTGATTTGGCTCTAAGCTTTTTTTCGATAAGGAGGACCATGAGGAAGAGTATAGGGAAGATGGATTCTCGTTGACGAGGCGCGTGGGTGGTCCAGATTCCAGGGTGTGTGGATCCTGAGGAAGTGGTGAAGATCGTTGAGCTCAAAGTCGCTGAAGAAGAGGAGGACTGTGTCGATCGCGCAGCCTTCGGTCGAAGGGTGGCGCGCGAGTTGCGGGATCTATATCACCGATATTTCGCCCGCGGGACCAGCAGTGAATTCCAGTAATGAATTTTCTCGCGAGGACAAAGTGACTCGAATTAATTCTCGCTGTGCGACTCTTCAGCTCAATTTGTGCGTGTGTGTGATTTTTTTTTCTTCGAACTTATTGGTAAAAACAATCGATAAGATAAAAATATGAACTCCGCAGCCGAGAAGATTGGTTGAAAATAATAATAATAATAAAAACAACCAGAAACAATGCTGAACGGTGAGTGCGCGAAATTTTGAGACTTAAGAATTAAAAGTCGAGTGACAGTCGTGAAACCGGAAGTGCGGTCGACGCCGGAAGTCTCCGAGCGGTTCGTCTCGTCGGTGAAGATTCGGAGGTTCTCCAGACAAGTCGTCTTCGCCGGAAGATTCGGAGCCAACGGCGAGCGTGTTCAACTGGAAGATTACATCCGGCTGCTGTCGTCGTCGTCGTCGTCATCCGAAGACTCGTTTCCCGTCTCTCGGCGCTCGCATCCGCCGCTGCGTCGTCGTCGTCGTCGCGCCCACTTCTGCCCCCCTGCACCCATTTTCCATCGGGCCCCGCGTCGTCGCCGGCCTTCGGGGGGGCCCCCCCGGGAAGATTTCATGTTCACGAATTTTAATAGACCAGGTAAACCAATTCGAGCTCCACTGTCATCTTATTTTTTTTTGGCGAACCGCGACGTTGATTTTATCTGTATTTTTCACTGTTACCGTCAACTCTTTTCTCAGTCTTTTGAGAATTTTTTATTCGAATTGTAATTTAAGTAACGCTATAATCGTATTGAGTGAAAATATGGAAGAATTGAGAATTAAAGTAGCTGGTAAATTCACAACGATGACCGACCACGTGACGGGAATCGTGACCTACCGCAATGAAGATTGTCAACACGGAAGATTTGGGGAGGATGTTGAGGGAGGTCAGGGAAACTGTGATCTCCTCGACAAGGGTTGAAATTAGCGATTTGTTTGCTAAGAAAAATCGAACTAACTGATCACTAAGCAACGATTGTCCAGTTTTTTTCACTCCGGGCCAGTCGGGAGGTGCCTCGTTCTCGAGAACGCGTGGGCGGAAATGAGGGAAGTAAAGTTTTTCGGAAAGCTTATGAAAAATGTGAAAGAATGATGTGCGGAAGGCCTTCGGGCGATGAGCCGTTCGAGCGCAATCGGCCGGAGAACGAGGAGACGAAAATTCAACTCTGAAGACGATGTGTCGCCAATTCTAAGCGGTAAGTTTTACCGACCAATCACGAGCGACGAGTCGTGAAAAAGACTATACTGTGGCGGCAAATTTTCGAAATATTCTACTAGACCAAAAATCGAAGCGAGGATGAAAAAAAAATAGAAAACAAAAATAAAAAATCGAAGCGAGGATGAAAAAAAAATAGTAGACGAGTTGCGTCGATGGAGGAAGTATCGGGAAAAGTTTTCTCGCGCGACGAGAGCGAATCGTGGCAGAACTACAGTGGAACATCGAACCGCCACTGAAGCGCTAACCACAGAGTCCTCTCCTCTCCGTTTTGCAAGTTCCTGGCGCCGACGGAATGGAAGGGGAGGGAGCCTCTTTGATCGCCGCGGATTCGACCGAGTCCCGTAAGGATGCAATTTTCGGAAAAAGATATAGAGGAAAAATAAGATAGGGTTGCGGTGAGGATATGAAAAATATGACGTCAGAGGGAAAAATTCAAAGAATTCAAAATTCAAAGCGAGACGAAGGAAAAACGGAAGGTAAGCCGCCGTCGATGCTGGAAAGTATCGACGAACCTTTACGCGACAGTGGATTTCACAGGTATTACAGTGGAAGTCCCACTGAAAAACGCGGCAAACGCACGTTGCTTGGTTGTCGCAAAGCTCCAGCGACGATGGCGCCGGGCGAAGGGTCTTTGATCGCAAAATCGCGTTTACGGAAATCCTGCGCAAGGAGGCAATATCCGAAAACTCGCGAGAAATACGCTTCAACCGAGATTCATTTGAGGAAATATGGAATAAAAATCCAGAGGCATGAAGGCGACGCTGAGAGAGGACGACAAAGCTTCAGAACGGAGATGAGCATCCATTGATAAAGAAAGTATCGAGAAATGGTTTTTTTTTATCCAAGACCTAAGAGCAGATGGCATAGAAATCAAAGTAGAATATTAAACTGACTGCGAATAGGGTAATCACACATCCAGCGACGTTTTGCGAGGAGCAAAGCAGATGCGAAGTGTAAGGACCTTTGATCGCAGAATTGCGTCGAAGGAAATCGTGGGAAGCAAGCGATTTCTTACGGCTCATGGAAACGCACTCATGTAACCCGGCGTGAGAAATATACCCAAGATGCATGAAGCGTCAGAGGGAAGCGTGGAAAGGAAAGAGGAGGATGAAGAGGAGTGAAGGAAGAGCTGCGCCGATGAAAGGAACTCTTTCCAAGAGGACAGAGTCGAGTGTGCCGTCACTGGAGTAATATCGAGGCAGTATATTAGCTACCGAATGCGAGCCAGTAATCACGCATCCGTTTACGACGTTCCGCGCGCGGCTCGTCGACGTCAGCCAGGGCGTAAGGGCCTTTGATCCGCGGGATTGCGATGTGCGAGGTCGTGGAAGGAAGCGATTTCTCGAAGCTAGCGAAAAATGAGATGTAACACGACGTCAGTAGCATGCGGAAAACATGAGATTGGAGGAAGGCTGAGATGTTAAGAAAGATAAGGAGAACAGGATGCTTCCTACTCTAAACCAATGAAGTAGCACATTGCACTGATTCTGTTAATGTTTAATGGTACACCGAACCATTGACAGCTAAGTTGAACCCAAACATCGAAATCCAACATGTCTGCCAGGTCCTACAACCTCAGGAACAGACCGAACGATGAGATTCAAGCTGCAAGGATCCTGGATCTCTAGATCCCAAAGTGGAAAATCGTGGAAGGCCGAGATGATAAGAAAGATAAGGAGAACAGGACTTATCTTACCTACTCTAAACCATCAAAGTAGCACATTACCCTGATTCTATTAATGTCAAATGGTACACCGAACCATTGACAGCTAAGTGGAACCCAAACATCGAAATCCAACATGTCTGCCATATCCTCCAACCTCAGAAACAGACCCAACGATGAAATTCCACCTGCAAGGATCCCAGATCTCTGGATCCCAAAGTAGAAAATCGTGGAAGGAAGGCATATCTTAAAGCCCGTGAAAAATATGATGTAATGCACTATGGAAGCTGGGAAATATGGCATTAGAGGGAAAGGGATGAGGAGGAAGAAGGGTGAAAACGAGGGAGAAGTGGGAAGATGAGTTGCTCCGATGAAAGGAAGTCTTTCCGGGAGAACAGAGCCGATCGTGCCAGTACTACTGGCAGTATGTTAAGCGCGCCGGTAGGCAGACCGTTATATATATGTAGATGCGACGTGTGTTTGAAGATCGAACACTCAAAGCACGCCCCGGTCCTCCTGTTGCACGGAGGGTCGCGCGCAGTATTGGAAGGGAGCTACGTGGGAGTCTATATATACGCATAGATATATACATGGGTGTGTACATAGGTACCTATATGCCTGTAGGGTCTGTGACGGTCGGGAGCGACAGGCCGGATCCCCTTCAGTGTCTGGAAGGGACACTTCCCTCTCGCGCTGCATTCCTCATAAACCCCGGGAACGGGTTGGAAATGGAAGGCCAGACAGTGATGGCGAATTGATCAAGACTGAAAAGCACGAAACGCCGAAGTGGAAGGGTTGCGACGGTGGAAAAACCGCGCTCGGTGCATTGATTTTCCCTTCACCATTGACACCTGTCCCGGCGCGTTAGGAGCGAACGAAGAGCGGAACAATGTCTGGAAAAAAAATAGAAAAAAAATACAGGCGAATTTAGAGGTTGGAAAAGTTCGATATGTTTGTCAGCCAAACATCTGATGTCTCGAAAAGCGACTAATGAGTCATCGAAGCCAATGAAGGCGCCAAAAGCAGACAGACATCAATCATCCCCCAACAATGTCTGGAAAAAAAATAGAAAAAAAGCACAGGTGAATTTAGAGGTTGGAAAAGTTCGATATGTTTGTCAGCCAAACATTGTCTCGAAAAGCGACTAATGAGTCATCGAAGCCAATGAAGGCGCCAAAGGCAGACAGACATCAATCATCCCCAAACTTTATAGTCGCGTTGGGAGAAAAGTGGGAAAGGGTTCAAACCCAAGAATGCTTCGAGATTGGCAGGAAACGCAGCTCGATTGCTACGGTCCATTTCCCAGATTCAAACCCGTCGAACCGACTGAATGCTCAAGAGGCTGTGGAACGAAATAAAAAAATAGAAAAAAAATACCAACGTCAACAAAATCCGAAGAAGGACGTTAACGAAGCGGAGGAGGAAATAATTCGCCGGACTGGGAATCCCACCGGGCGTATGAAACGCCAATTTCGCCTCCATCGACATCCCGGAGCTTGCACACACACCGCTCGCTTCGACATTTTTATTCCCGTATACGCAAACAAAAATCGAACCCGTCAGCCCTCCACCTCCCCCACCCTCCGCAAATTTGACAGTAAAAATGTGGGATAACAGTTGGGTTGTCTCGTCGTTGAAACGTCAGCCGCACTCCGAACCAGAGACGGAGATCATCTCTGTGGCTGCAGCAGCCTTCTGCCGCAAATCCATATCTGCATGCATAACGTTTTATGGGTTTTTCCTGCGTTGAATGATTCAAGGGAGGAGGGAGGAGAATGAGGAAGGGAGGAGTATAAGAGACGCTACTCGCTGCGGTAAATTCGCAATCCGGTAAAACGTTAACGGGAAGACGCTCCGAAGGGAGAGGAAGAAGGACGAGAAGGAGGTGGAGGAGGAGGAGGAGGAGGGAGATGAAGATGAAGGAGGAAGGGAGGAGGGGAGTGGAGGACCGGAAAGGTACAACAAGGCGAGGAACGTCGTCGTCGTCAACGCCGACGACGTCGTCGGTACTGACGTCAAAAGCGACGAGGGAGGAGGGA
The DNA here is from genome assembly GCA_964034905.1 of Itoplectis maculator. Taxonomy (NCBI): domain Eukaryota; kingdom Metazoa; phylum Arthropoda; class Insecta; order Hymenoptera; family Ichneumonidae; genus Itoplectis; species Itoplectis maculator. The sequence continues at coordinate 4,487,184 of OZ035869.1, forward strand.
GTAAAGAAGGACAAGGACGAAAAACGCAGCAGCTCCCTTCCAACCCTCCCTCCACCCTCCCCAGCAAACCAAACCACCCTTCCAGGCCGGCCTGGCTAGCCGCGCGCTCGCTCATATCGACTTTTCACTCGACATCGAAAGCTTCGAGGCACCAGACTCGCTCTGTGTGCAACGCCGAGCGCCTCTGCCGCTGAGTTGAAAATAATAAAAATGCGAATTTCAGGCGGCGGAGGGCCGAGGGCGCAGTTCGCTCTCCCTGGCCTCCCCGCTCCCCTCCCTCCCTAACTGGGACTGCTGCTGGTGGTGGCCTCCTCCCTCAGACGGGTTGGACTGAGATTTATCGAATTTTCACGTCGTGTCGCGCACTGCTGCCCCGCGCGCGCCAAAGTGGCTCGGACGTAGCTGACGCGCCGCCGGGGAGGTGAGGGAGGAGGGAGGAGGAGGGAGGAGGACGCCGGACGTCGGGAGCGCGCGGAAAACGAGACACCGAGAGGAGAGCCTAGAGCTCATAAGTGGAGGAGCTTATGATGCCAGTGGCGAGGTGCACGGGACGTGGAATGAGAGGAGAGGAGTGAGGAGGAGTGAGGAGGAGGAGGAGGAGGAAGAGGAGTGAGGACTAAACCGAGGTTGATGCGCGCCCGACGGACTCAAGCGCCAGAGTGTAATAAGGTAGTTCTCTCGGTATGAAGGACAGTGGGGTTAGTGTGAGTCTCACGCCCCCGGGTGACAAGGGAGCTGAGGGAGGAGGGAGGGGAGGGGGTGTTTCGTCGCATCACGGAAGATCGTCGTTGAAGAGTGCGTTCTGCATCACGCGAAGAGTAGAGGGCGAGAGGCGGTTGCCGATGGAGGAGAGAGTGAAACGAGGAGAGAAAAAGGTGAGAGGATGCGAGTTTTGGAGACAATTGAAGCCAAGTGGCGTATTTGATAAATTGGTGTTGGGGGATCTGAAGCTCGACGTTAATTTAGGGGATTTGCGGGCAAGTGTGGAATTAATTATTGGGTAGAGAGGAATCTACACTGAAAATCGGACGCAGATTTGGTCGCACATCCAATTTTTTGTGGAGACGAATATGGATCCGATTTTTCGTGTAGACTTGAATCTACATCCAATTTTTTGTGGAGACTCGAATCTACATTAAATTTTTTGTGTAGACTCGAATCTACATCCAATTTTTTTGTGGAGATTCGAATTTATATCCAATTTTTTGTGGAAACTCGAATCTACGTCCAATTTTTTTGTGGGAGCTCGAATCTACATCCAATTTTTTTTGTGGAAACTCGAATCTACATTAACTTTTTTATGTAGCCTCGAATCTACATTCAATTTTTTATAGATTCGACTCTACCCTGCGTTCACACCTTTTGACTCCGTCAATTTTGCATCTGCCTGTTTCTTGACATTCTATTTGCGCGTCAGACTTCATATTGCGCAGAGCATCGAAGATCGCGACGCGTGGGCTATAAACACTGGACCCATTAGACGAGACAGAGACACGTAGGAATCTCTGGTTACGTATTCGTCCCGCTTCGTGTTTGTGTGTTGTGTGTGTATGTGTGCGTACGATCGAGTATTCAGGCACTTCTATTATCACGAGAGACGTGTAACGCTCAGGCGAATATGACGCGGGATGGCGGAAAATAATAGGTCATCGATCGTGTCGAATGCTGTCGAGATACGTTGTATGTACCTAGAGCTGCTGCTGCTGCTGCTGCCGTCGCTGCTGCTGCCGTCGCTGTTCTCCGGCTCCGGCGCGCCTGGAGTTCAAGAGAACTTCGGCCAAGGTCGACTCAGCCAGGGAACGAATATTAGATGCAAACGATCGAATATCGATCGCCCGTCTGAGATTAGAACTTTCATACGTCAGCAAATTTTTGTTCCCGAGTCCGTCTCTCCGTCCAGTCTTCATTGTACCTCGAATCGAAGCGATTTCGCATTGTCCACCTCGAGTATCGAAATATAAATCTGCGACGAAATGAAATCGTGAAATCCAGGAAAGAAAAAGGCAATAAAATTCTGAGCTCGAGATTCCCGACGGTTTTATTAATTTTATCGTTTAGATAATTTTGTGGGTTTTGGGAAGATTCAGTTCAGGATTTTTATTTTCACGAATTAACGAGGGTTTGATTTTTTTATTATTTATTTACGAGGCTTTCGAGGTATTTACGAGGCTCTGTCGGGTTTCGGTCGTTTTCGGGTTTCGCGCCGGGATAAAAGCGATGAATAAATAAAAAGAAAAGCAAATACACCGGAGGGGCAAAATAGAGTCTTCTGCAAATAATCGACAATCGGTCGAGACGCGAGGAGAGAACGAGTTAATTGACTCCGAAGCCACAACTGCTGCTATTTCCATAGCCGGCCGCGAAGGGTCGGAGATTGCGATCAATCGGACACTCGATGCTCGCATCGAAACTCGATGGCCATCGCTCCGCGCGTTAAGGTGATATGACACCGAGCGAGAGAGACGAGGAGAGATTCGTGATTCACGTCGCGTTAAGGTGACTCTGCGACTCCATTTATAAGCAGTGAATTTTCATCAAAGCGATAAACACAAATAAGATAAAAAGAAAGAAAAAAAAAGGTCACACAAAATCATTAATTTGATATAATAATAATGATAATAATGCCAGAGGTATTAGCGAATATGAAATAAATAACCAGATTAGAGTGCAAATTTTTTTTTTCGGACATTCTAAAAAATGAAATTGCACCCTTTTTACCCGGATGAGTTTTGTTTATTTGCGCGAGGATTGAAAAAAATCGTGTATTCCCCGAGCGAAAAAAAGGCGAAAAAAAACGGTAAATTCAAACAGAAATCTCCTCCTCGCCGAGCGAACGATAAAAATTTGCGCGCATATTCTGTTTGCATTTCAAAGGTCGAGCTGTCCCCCTCCGAATTGGCAATATCCAGTGCGATCCATTATTTTTCCACGGACTTTTTATTTTTTTTTATTGCGTTTTTGTTTTTTCCGATAGTCCGATTTTTCCGCGTGTAACATTTTTCAACGATTTTATCGGATTCTCTTCTCGTTCCTGACGTGCATTTGAAATTAAATGATTATTCGACGGTTCAACTGCGAATAAGGATGAGAAAAAAATAAAAATTCAACGCAGAATAATTTTTCACCATCATCGCACCATACGAATTAAGTTATTCCGAAATTGCGACGATAATCGGATGAAAATTCACGGTGGCAGATTAATAAAGGGTAATAAATTGGATAATTATAATTGAAAAAGATGCTGATGGCCTCGGGAGGGAGGGTCCAGAGGACGATAAGAGAGTTAATCAATGATAATTCGAGAATAGATGAGAGCCGAGGGCGCCGGAAAGACCGGCGGTTTATCTCGCGCGACGTCATTCTCGGCCAATTTCGGACACCCGAAATAATTGAGAGGTGTACAACAGTGGCCCAGTTTCTAATGTACCGATATAGAAGGATTATAAGTGTTCGGATGCAAATTAGCGAAGGTAAACGACCCAGTTAACCCGGTTAAGGACGATACGTGGACGTTTGGTTATTTTTCTAATTTTTTTATTTCCACTCGACGGTCGTGGATTTTTTATCGCCTAAATAACCGCAAAATTTTATCAAAACGTTTTATTTTTCACGTTGTATGGACTTGTGTAGCATTAGGCTCTTGTAGTGTAGGGTTAGTTTAGTGTTGGGTTCGTTTAGTGTAGTGTTGGCCTCGTGTAGTGTCATTCTGAACGATCTACTTTAGCCTCGTAGTCACCTAGCAGCCCTGTGTAGTATCCTGCACGTGTAGCATCCCTCATTTCCTCCAACACAGGTCCCAAATCCCAACACGGCCGGCCTAGCCCGGTCCCAACTCGCCAAACTTCGATACTTCCACCCGAAACATAATCCCCGACAAATAAAAATACATCCCAGTCTTCGAAACCTGCACTCAAACCTCATAATCATCGCCACACGGCGGATACACGGTAGCCATCCCCAGTGTATCCCTGTTTCACGCAAACACACCGAACTTTCCGGGACGGGCTTATTCGTTTATCGTACGTCGCGCGACGACTCGACGAAATTAAACCAAAACATCCCTCGAATTACATTCCCCATACACGTACACGACGTATACACAATACACAGACTCAAGGTCGTTCACTCATGCGGTACCGTGTAGCCTCTCGTGCGCCTCGCGTCTCGGATGCAGAAGCGCGATTTTGATAGCAACCTGCAGAGTGTTGAATAAAGTTACTATTCCCGAAACTAGAGACTCCGGACTAGTGTATAAACTACACGGACAGGGTTTACGTGTAGTGTTGTACGTGTTGGGCCGTGCGGCAGTCAACTTTGCCGGTAAATAGAGTCGCCAGCTATCAGTGCACAGTCTGCCCTGCGTTTGTTTATCCATTCAAACTGCGCCGGCGATATAAAGGGACGTGGAGTGGGGGGAGGGGGGAGGGGGGCGAAGGGGATGAAGGGGGACAGGTGGGAAAAGGGGGGAGGGGCTGAAAGAGCAAAGCTTTCAGGTTGATTGGTCGAAATTTAATTTATATAGCAATTATCGATTTGTCCCCGGGATATACGTAAGACGTATATATTTGAACGTAATTTATTCGAGCGCTGTCGATGGGCAGTGATAGCAGCGGCAACAGCATCACGCGGCAGCCGCGGCGGCGACAGCAGTAGCGACTGCCCCCCAAGCGGACATTGATTTTCCACGAGCTATCCAAACTACTATCGGCGCTAGTCCGGCGCTGATAACCATAATTTAATCTGCGTGCACCGAGCGTTCGGCGTTGATGCCCGCGCGCCGGTTCGCGAATTCGCGTATGGGCGGCTCCGCGCCACTTCCCGCGCTCTCCTCGGGCTTTTCCACTGCGGCGAATTTTGTTTTTTTGGAAAAATAGAAAATTCGACAAGTATTCCTTGAATTAAAAAAGATATAAAAAGAAAATGTCGATTCTATCAGTAAGTCTTGACTTAAAAAAAAATTAATTTTTTTTTTTCGATTTAACGAAGTTTTCAAAACCCTATCCGATGGGAAATTTCCCGCTGATTCCAAATATGACCGGTTTTTGCCCGAAAAATAAAAAATTAGAGGAGAAAAACCCGAAAAACGATTTTTCACTTTTTCCCAATTTTGGCACTTTACTAAAATCGGTGTAATTTTTCTTTGGATCAATATAATCGGGATTTTCTTTTTGCATTCGAAAGAAAACTCTTCAACGAAGAGAACGCTGCCAAGCGGAACGCGATATCTCGATTTTTCGATTTTTTGCAGATTTTTAAAGTTGACCCTTAAAAATCGCAAATTTTTTGAAGGGGTACCCCTTGCCGTTTTTTTGGCGAAAAAAAAAATTTTCGATTTAACGAAGTTTTAAAAGCCTATCCGATGGGAAATTTCCCGCTGATTCCAAAAATCACGGTTATTTGCCCGAAAAATAAAAAATTCGATGAAAAAAGTCGCAAAAAGTGATTGAAAATAAAAAAAAATTATAAAAAAAAATCTTGAGGGGCGGCGAGAGGTCCGACTCGTTATGATAAATATGCGAGGGTCCTAAAAAAGTCGCGTAGAATGGCTAACACACGATTTGTCCGAAACGCCGTGAATATAGCTGCACGCGACGGACCCGCCGAGGGAGGGGGGAGGGGAAGGGAGTGGACGTTTCCGTGGGAGATGCCAATAAGTGGAGAGGAAACGAGTGGAAACTAAACGAGCGAATCACGGTTTTCGCTCGAGCGATTCCGACGGTCTCGAGATATTGAAATGGAAAATCCTCATTGGAGAAAAAAAGGAAAGCAAGACCATTATAAATACTCTGGTATTAATCCCGCGAACCGCGCTGAATGGGAAGACGGAATAAAAAAATAAAAAATAAACATAAAAAAAAACCCGGGTTCACCGGTATATTAATAATAAAGAGAAAAAGAAATTCTCATTAAATGTCGCGCGTGTGTTAAGAAAGAAAAATGAATTCGCGGTGCGCGGCAAACGTTTGCCGACGCCGCACTGTAATTTTTTTTTTTTTTTTTTTTTTTTTTCTTACCTCCGACGAAACGTTTGCTCCGTTCGCTTCGGACCACCTGATGCACATAACGCGTGGGAAATAAATCCCCAGGACATAGAAATGCTGAAGCTAATAAAATAAAAAAATGAAATAAATATAACAAAAATTCGAGAATCGGTAAAAAAAAATCGTCGGTAAAGAGGGTCGCGCGCGTACCGACCAAAGTTTTCCGCGGAATAATTTCCCGGTTTCGCGCTTATTTCGAGAAACGCCAACGTTATTGTTGACGTTCATTAACTCGGTTCTCTCGCGAGAGGCAACTGCGTTGGAAACAAATTAGAGCCGACTCCATCAATCAATTAGTCCGTCCGCACTTGCAGAGCCGGAGTTTCGAACCCGGTTACATTCGTGGAAGTTTATGAGAATACAGGGATGACGGATTTTCGGGATTATGACGCTGTCACGACGGCGCCTCAATGTCAACGAGCGCCGCGAATAATGAATAATCACTCATGCCGTGAAACGAAAATAAAAATATCCGAAAAAAAGTAATATTAATTAACGCGGCGGAAAAAGTACAATAAAAAAATTTCAGGATCGACAAATAACAATCGTTTGAAAATTCCCTAAAACGTCGATAAAAAAAATTGGCATTCGTTATTAAAATAGTTTTTTTATTTTTAAATAATAAAAATAGATAATTAACTTTCGAACTATAAAATTATCTCGACGTGCTGCAATCGAAAAAAAAAAAAAAAAAAATCCAATCAAGCGGTAACACAGCGCGTTCCCTACATTACCGACAGCCGATCTCCACTGCCTCCCAAAAAAAAACAGTAAAACGCTCGCTCGCAAAAAAAAAATTAATAAACCACATAAACTCCTCTTCTGCAGACTCAACCACCTCGCACCTCTCTCCCCACGTGTTCGTCTTGCGTACGCGCGTCGTGCACGCTTCCCCCAAGCTCAACATTCAAGATGGCAGACCCGACTGTTTATATCCCTCAACACGAGCACGTGGCTGCCCATGCGCGCGTTTTCCCGTCGGTCGATATCCCCCCTCACCTCCCTCAATTCCCTCCACCGCTCTTCCTCACATTCCTCCCTGCAGAAAAAAAAGAGCCTTCGCCACAGCATCAAAAAGATCCACTCGCATCTTCCAACCTAAACCCGCGTTTGAATTCCTCGCGCCCTGCGGCGCCGTCCGCCGCCGCAGCGCGCGCGGCAGATGCGCGAAGGTCAAAAAGTATTTTAAAAATAAGGCCGTGCTTGCTGTGTGGCGGCAGCGTCGCCGCTGCCGCCGCCGCCGGCTGCGGCGGCGGCGGCTTCAGCAGCGACGGCTGTGGCCTGCGACGGCATTGGCAGATTGCTATGGCAGTGGAGCGTTAAGGGTCGGGTGGCGTTGTAATGGCAAAAAGTTCGCAAGAGGTGAGTAACTAAGCCACTACCAACGACACCCTTAGTAAACAAAGGCCCGAGTCGCGCGTTTCATATTTTACAAAAATCCACCCACCACCCCCCGCGAACCTCCCCTCCGCGGGTGCGAAAAAGCCACGCGCGTATTTAATCCGCTGGGCGGCGAAGTCTCTCCGCGCGTGTCCATCCAAAGAGAGAGAGAGAGAGAGCGAGAGGAAAGCGTACTCTCCGTACGTGCAATGCGCGAGTCGGAAAATCCGCGCGCATCACGGTGATCCTGCGGAATAAGTGGCAAAGTACGTGAGTGTCCGGCGTCGCTTAGCCTTGCGGCACGCGAATAACGCGAAATTTCCGTGTTCTGTGCCTTCCATATCTCTCCTTCCATTCGTGTGTGTTACGTGTGTAAGTGGTACTGTCTGCCATGTGTACGTGTGCGTATATATATACATATACATGTGTGTGTGTGTGTATCGCGAGCATCGCGAGGCGCCGCCGACGAGCATCTCGACAATGGCGCCCATCGCGAATATTGACGTTGCCGAAAACATAATCTTCGATGGTGAAAAAAGAGAGAGAGAGAGAGAAAAAAAAAGTTGCCCGTGATTTCGCGATTGGTAGGCCGTTGGTGTTGGTACACACAGGCACGTGCATATATATATACATACACACGCGTAACACATGTAAACATAGGATACATATACATATACAGGCTACATTTATACAGGGTACATATAAACAGATATATATATGTAGAGTGGGAGTGGGTGGGTTGAGAACTGCGTAGCTCGTGATACGTCCTAACCTCATTCGGCGAAAATACCCGAATTTCGGGGGCGCCTCAAGCATTTCCACTCCGAGTTCGCCCGACGTTTCCGTCGTCGTCGTCGTCGACGCGCGCGACGGTCATTTGTTTTTCTCGGCGCGCGCCGCCGCGCGCGCTGTGTACGCGCGCGAGGCGCGACACACAACGTTGGCCGAGGTTATGCGAAAAACCGCCGCCGCCGCCGTCGCTCGTTGCCGTAGCCGTAAAGCCGCAGCCGCCGCCGCCGCCGCCGCGCCGACGTTTTTGGCACGCGCAGTAGTGATCCGTGAACCCTGAAGGGTTTTACAGTTATACTGCAATGTGGCACATTTGCAGAAGCGTAGAGAACGGTCGTGTCGCTCGTCGTCGACGAGTCGTCTGTTTGTGGTAAAATACAGGAAAATACGGTGGGAATAGGAATCGACACCGCGCGAAGCCTTTTTTCGCGGCTCGCTCGCACGATTGATCATTTGGCCACTGGTGACGCGGGTATATATAACAATAATAATATTCGAATTCCGTCGTCGCACGCGGACGACGAGCGCGACGAGCGACGACGACGACGGCTACGACGACGACGTTGACGAGGACGAGGACGGTGAAGAGGAGGATAAGGGGATACGCGGCTCGGCGACTTTTTTTTCCGATCAGCGATAAGAACGAGAAATTGAAGGGTCAGTAGGGGCTTTTATGGGGTTATGCACAGGGGGGTGAGGGGTGAGTGAGAGGGGAGGAGGGACGACGATCACGGGGCGGGCGTGGGGAGGGGGGCATTGTGTACACTGTCCACGCAGCGATTTTTCTGTGCGCGAATTTTTCGTGTTCGCCGCCCAAAGCAGCTCGACGAGACAGGGATTTTTGGGATATAATTCGTGTGTTTGTGCGGTGAGGTCCGCGGCTTCTGTAAAATAATGTAACCGAGGTCGTGTCCCACCTGAGAGACGAATCGACGGCGTGTCTGTGTGTGTGTGTGTTTTTTTTTTTTAGTTTTTTTTTTATAAGTGTGTCAGTTCGCCCCGGGGAGTAGCGTTTGGGGAGGATTTTCGGGTGGTTGGGACACGTGGGACAGTTTTTGTCCCAGGGATTATGGGTTGGGAATTTTTTTAATGAAATTTTGTATTTGGGTATATATATATATCGTTGTCTATGTCTCTTTATCGATGTTAAGATTGCAAAGCATATGACTAACTCGACGACGTTTGCGCCTCTGACCTCTTCAGGACAAGCTAGTTTGGTTGTAGGGACGGGATTGGAGATAGCCAAGATGGACCAGCAGTATTGCCTCCGTTGGAACAATCATCCGGCGAATCTTACGGACGTCCTGAGCTCGCTACTGGCGCGCGAGGCGCTCTGTGATGTGACGCTGGCGTGCGTCGGCGAGACATTCAAGGCCCACCAGACGATACTGTCGGCGTGCAGTCCGTACTTTGAGAATATATTTCTCCAGAACATACATCCGCATCCGATTATCTTTCTGAAGGATGTCAACGACACGGAGATGAAGGCGCTACTGCACTTCATGTACAAGGGCGAGGTGAACGTCAGTCAGCATCTACTGCCGATGTTTCTCAAGACAGCGGAGGCGCTGCAGATCCGTGGACTGACGGACAACAGCGTTAACAACAAGACGGAGGTGAAGAGCCCGTCGCCGGAGCCGGAGACGCAGAGCGAAACCAGAAGGCACGCGGAGTCGCCGAATCTACAGTCGCATCCGGAGAAGAGGAAAAGAAAGGTCTCCGGAAACTATGACGTATCGCTCACAGGACCGCCCAGCGAACGCTTCCTCTCAGACTCTCAGGTGCGTAGTTTCAATCTTCTCAGTCGTTCGACTCGAACGCAGAGGAAAAATGTGACGTCTCTGCACATTTTTTGCAAGCAAATTTTTTCATTCGAGTCGGGAGAAAGTTCTGGATATTTTCTCTGTATATGAAACATATATAAAAACAGTCGCTGACGAAAAAAGCGCTCATTTTGCGCGCTCTGCGAATTTTTATTAGCATTCTGCGCCGTTTTTTCTTTCGTTTTTTTTTTCTTTCGAATGACTGGACAAAAATAGAACAAAGTAAACATAGTTGTCAAGGCCCTGCAGTGTTTTATATATGCAAATTTCGTATCTTCTTTTTTTTTAACGCTCCATCTGTCGGAGGTCCGGTTTCGCCGATGTCTGAAAAGCGCGCAAGGGATCCGCGCGTCATCGTCGATAGAATGTTCTAGAACGATTTGCGCCTAGATCCCTTTTTCGGATGCGCAATAGTAAACGCGATTTATACGGGGTGGCCCTATTTGACATCCTACAGCTTCGGAAATAATTTCTCGCAGAGCTATAAAGGCAACAATTATTATTACATAATTCAGTAATCATTGGAAACTATCGTTATTTATATAAAAAAAAATAATAAAGCAGTCGAAGGAAGATGAAAACTTATTTAAGAAGCGAAAGATACGAAAATACGCAGGGCCCGACTTCCGTTGTCGAAAAACTCGACGCGATAAGCAGATAAGAAAAGACCTTGAGATGAAATATCTCGTAACGTAACACATGGCTGATTAAATTTTTATTTATTTTTTTTGCGAGATATATAAATCCTCTCGATTCCTTTTTTTTACTGTTCGGAAAATTTGCCAGATTATTCTTGGGGAAAAACTATTTTGACGTCCTGGTTCCGAGTTCATTGAACCCGCAATTTAATTTTTTTTTATATACGTAGAAATTTTTGTCAAGGTGCCAATTTTGTCAATGTACTAAAAAATACGCCTTAGAAAATATCAGGAAGGTCTCGTCTTGTTACTCGTTAGGCCAACATCTGCCGGATAATTAAATACGGCATCGAGTGCAAACTAATCGCCCGTGGAATGTGTCCTTAGCCAACAGCCGACACGTCGTACATTACAAATATTACAATGTAGCGTTTGTCAGAGTTTCCAAATGAATCACAAGGGAAAAGTTTTCCCCCGAAAATTCCACTTTGTAAATTAGCTTTTCCTTCTAATCTACAGTTTCAAGGTACAAATTCTTCGCCCTTATCTGGCCTCTTGTCCGAAGCGTTCGATTTCTCGTGGCGCTCGAAAATTTCGCGCGGACGCCGAAGTGTCCTTTGAACTTTCGAAACTTTCTCCCCGGCCGTAGGTCCTAGCTTGAAATTTATATTCGACCCAGTTTCAGATCAGGATTTCTCTAGTCCATTGAGTCACCGGTTTTTGAATGCGAATTTCCTTTCCCTCTGGTCAGGAGGAAGCATTTAGCGCGGAAGGCAAAATCGCCTCTAGTCTGGCGTCGAGACTCGCGCTCGGTGCTTATGATAATTTTTTTTTTTTTTTTTTTTTTTTTTTTCGTTCTCTCTCTGAGTCGTTTCTCTGTCGCTCCTCCGACGAGGGATTTGCAGTAGCCGGTTGTCCTTGAAAACTCGAGCGCGGAACAATGATGTTAGATGCTAGTACTGCAGCTTCGATAATACATCACACGTATTGCGCCGCGCTGCTTATCGCGCGCGTCAACCTTTGTCACCGCTGTTGGTTGGAAGTAAAATTCCATTTTTTTTTTTTTCACTGCTCCAATCATTCTTTTTTCCAATATCTGTGTTAGATGGAAATTCAATTTTTGTTGGAAAGAATTTTTCTTTTTAATTTGAATGCACAACCTTTGTCACCGATGTTGGTTAAAAGTCAAAACCAATTTTTTTTGTCCTAAGCATTTTTTTTTTTTTTTTCAATATCTATGTTAGATGGAAAATCAATTTTTGTTGGAAAGAATCTTTCTTTTTAATTTTAATGCACAACCTTTTTCACCGCTGTTGGTTAAAAGTAAAAACCATTTTTTTTGTCCTAAGATTTTTTTTTTTTTTCCAATATCTATGTTAGATGGAAAATCAATTTTTGTTGGAAAGAATTTTTCTTTTTAATTTTGATGCAGTGATTAATTTTTTAAAAAATATTCTGCAATATTCTCTAAATATTTCGCAGACGATTGTTTCGCGTATAGAATTCGCGGGTATCAAGACCTAACACTCCGAGTGATTGCTCAGCTTTTCAAATAACTGTACTTGCGACCTTGGGAATTGGAGCTGCTGCCTGTAACGCGTCTCCGTGTACATACACTCGACGACTCGGGGGGCCGGCAACTGTTTGCGCAATGTGTTACAGAGTCTGGGCCCTTGATTATCGCGATACTGCGTTATCGCGATTAACGGGAACCTTTCGGGCAATCTCGAAGCATCAATATCCCCAAAAATATCGCCAACCAATTTTCTTTTTATTTATTTATATGAAATAAAAATTATTCTCGAACTTGTAATTCTTTACCAATTTTTTTGGAGACGATTTACTAATTATTACAATTTCTCTCCTTTCAGGCATCGTCTCAATGTAGTTACAAATCGAGTCCCACAGTGATTCCAAAGTTAAACAATACACTAGGCGGCGACATAGAGGACAGCGGTCGGCCGATGTCCCCGACGTCCCAATCACAGGCTCCTATCAAACAGGAGCTCGACCACCATATGCCTGACTTCCATGACAACATTTCCCTCCCTGTAAGTAGCTCAAAGTACTATTACAAAGCACAGCAATAAATTTTACTAATTTTTATCTCATTCGCATGCAGTAGAATTTTTTTTATTTACCATAGAAAAATAAAAAAAACAACATGCATCATTCTTGTTTTCTTTATTTTTTTTCTTTGATAAAAAATAATGAAAACAAGAATGTTTCTCTGAGAAACAAAAGTAAAAATTCTGATATCTTTGCTCGCATTTTTTTTTTTTTTTTAATGAGTAGATTGAATTTTGATTGACTATCTAGAGTCGTATTTCCGTCAAGTTTGACGCATTGCATGGGTTTGAGAAACAAGCGTATTGAATATTAAATTACCGATCGCGACGATAACTCAGCTTCGATAAACGTTTTTCGCTGCCGGAGGGAGAGAAAAAAAAAAGAGCGAGCGGTTCGCGCACGTTGCGCGAGTCCAGCGAGTCGACGCTTCGGACACACCGCGTGGCGATCTCGTTGGGCGGGAAGCGCGAGGAAGTACGCGTGCGCCTCGCGTATCCAACGTACGTCGCGACGTATATACACACGAACTTTTCCCGCGTCTGCGTCGTGCATCACGCGGCGATGCACGTGCGACGACGATTCGCGCAGGGCTGAATGTTTGTAAACTCATCATCACCCCAACTCTTTTTTTTTCGGTCCTTTTTGCTTTTTCGATTAATCGACGAAACATCAAAGTCATAGTTTCATTACAATCCCGTCAAAAAAATCCCATCAAAAATATTTAAATCCTAGTTTTCTGGTTATGACGTTGAAATTTGCATCGTTGGAATGCAACGAAAATAAAAGATAAAATTATGGAGTATAAAAAGTTATAATAACCATTGATCGTTGTAGTAACTTTTTAGAATCGTTACATTAATTTCAGAATCATAGGAATATTTTTTTTTATTTTTTTTATTGCATTCCAACGATGCAAACTTCAGCATCGACTCTGATTACGTTGATAGTTTCATCCACTGGTTGCCATTTTCATATCCAACCGCTTACCGCATAAAAGAAATCAGATCAAACGCAGAAGGAAGGGATCAGCGTGAATTAAAGTTGGCTTGTAGCTCGTAAAAAAAATTAAATAAAAAAAAGGAAGAAAAAAAAAGCAGAGCAAGAAGCAAAGTCAAAATTGTCGAATGTGTTGAAATTAAGCACACGTCCTTTCCTTCTCTGTTGACAGACTAGTGTGGAGAGGGAGATTCAAAGGGATGGGAAGAGTGATGAAACTATGGATGTACAGAGCGTATCACGTTGCGTCGGCGGTCGTCAATGGGCGTCGAGGCACGGGCAAAGCGATCGCGAATCCGTCTCGACGGCCGGCGGCTCGACGACCCGCGTCGTCGGCGGCGACCTCCGAAGCGTCCGGCTGCTGCCCCACAAGAAACTCAAAATTCCATACAGCCCGAAAACGTCGTCCACACAGCGGACCGACGATTGCCCGGCCGACGACTATTTTTCTCCTCCTCGCGATTCTCACGACGGGAATAAAAATGTCTTCCGTGATTCGCAAGCGACTAACGCAGCGCAGCAGCCAATGAACGTCGCTCGGCCAATCGCAGCGGGTCGCAAAGCCGGTAGATTCAAGAATTCGTGGCTCGACTCGTATCCATGGCTGCAGTACGACGAGAATTCCAATCTCATGTTTTGCAAATACTGCCGAAAGTGGAGCGAATCGATACCCGAAATAAGGACCTCGTTCGCCGCCGGCAATGGCAACTTTAGGCTCGAGATTGTCAATCATCACGACAAATGCAAGGCTCACAATCTGTGCGTGACGAAGGAGGGCGACGCGAAGACGGACTTTGCATTTGCTGTCGAGTGAAACGAGATTTTTGAACATATTCGATATTCCGGGGAGGCTTCAATTTTTTTTTTTTTTTTTTGGTAATTGCAAACCGTTTTTTATTAGTAAGAAAAAATAAAAAATCTCTTTGGAAATTGGCGAAGCCTCCTCGAGTATCAAGAAAGTCAGCAGCTCTGTTCCCGATGCACAGAACGATTCAATCGAATGTGATATGCAATTCCTCATACTCGCGCATTTTTTTTCTCACCAAACGACAAGTTCCTATCTCGATGGATCCTCTTATTATTTTTTTTTAAACATACGGAGAATCTTTTGCGGTGCGTGAATTCTCAGGTAAAAGTCGTTCCGAGAGCAAAAGTGCCTTTCCAATAATATTCGCCAGATAAATCGTTATTTTTACAATTCACTTCCGATTCCCCGTTGCGCTTTATGTGATTTTTTAAACAAGTCATGGAATGACTAAAATTGATAGAGATAATGATTATTGATTGAAAGTATGAAAGATTTTATCGGTAACGCTTGGTCGTCGCGCCTACGACTAACGCCAAGTCCAATGGTTAAGCAGTTGTAAGTTGTAAACGTTTAAGCACGACGCCAATGAAATAAATGTTGTTATTTTTACCTCCTCGTAGTTCGATTTATTTATTTTTTATTTTTTTGAACGAAAATTGCATCGCCGTTTTTTAAATACAAAAGTGAAGAAAATTAGGTTCCTCGAATTAATTGGTCGGTTTCCTCGGATCGAAGGACCCGATTTTTTTTTTTTTTTACGGCATCGCCGTTTTTCAAATACAAAAGTGAAAAAAATAGGTTCCTCGAATTCATTGTTCGGTTTCTTCGGATCGGCTGCTACAATGTTGCACTCGATCGGTTCGGCACGTACGCATTTTAGCTTCGTGGCATTGTGAGAACCGTTTTCTAAGGCTCGTCCTGCCGACCGCACCGAGTGGCAATGAAACCGAACTCGTGACCAGTCGACCGCGCGCTCGCCGCGAGAACTTCGCGAGCAACTTCCTTGCGCAACGTCGTCCGCGCGACTCCTAATCGCAAGCTGGACGTGTCTCTTCACTCTGGCCTCTCTGCATGTAACGTTGAAGTGGCTCCAACATTTTTTTTGCCTGGTCAACATCGTAGTCCATTTTTTTAAATCAAACTCTACAAGCTTTTAATTATTCCATTATATTTAAAAAAATATTTTATAGATCTACGGAGCTGTAGATATTTTTATCTCAAATTCCATTTTTTTAATTAAACTCTAGAAGCTTTTAATTATTTTATTATATTTAAAAATATATTTTGTAGATATAAGGAGCTGTAGATATTTTTATCCAAAATTCAATTTTTTTAATTTAACTCCTGAAGCTTTTAATTATTTCAGAATGTTTTAAAAAATATATTTTGTAGATATGAAGAGCTGTAGATATTAGCTTCTTATCCGAAATTTATCTGAGATATATTCGAACCCATTGGTCTCGACTTGTGAAAAAGTTCAATAATATCCTGCATTCCTGTTCCTTGTAAAACCTCGAAGTACTTTTTTTTTCCTTTTTTTTTTTGTTTCGTACAAGTTCGCTCGTTCGGACGTGTAAGACACTGTCGAGGCAAAGATATTCCAGTCGCTCGCGTCTCTCGACTCGGAGGCGACTTGACCCGAGCGGACTTTTCAGGATGTTGAGTTGCAGCCGACTCTGAACCGGCGCAGGTTGTTTTCGCAATATCGCGAAGGTCGCGAGGCACGCGAAAAAAAAACAACGTGTGCGCTCCTTGTGCTGTATGATACGTGCCCGGCGTTCCTAACGCAACGTTCGTTATGTTCAGGGACATCCGGTCGGAATGTTAGGGGAAGACGGAGGACCAACCACGGGGGCGCTCAGCGACGGTGTGCCAGGAATCGAAACCTCCGAGCACCACAACCCACCCGAAATGCTCGATGGACTTGATGGTAAGACTTTACAACATTTTTCCTTTACAAACCAGAAAAAAGAAACCGACAACGCCGACGTTTTCACGATTTGTCTCACGTATCCCCCTCCGTCATTCGCCATTTTCTGCCATTGAACTGCCGCCAGTTGACTGCGAAGTTCGTGAGTAAAATTAAAAAAGCCCTTCGATCTGATCCACAAGAATTAAAAAAAAAAAACGTAACATCAAATTTATTAGCGTAATTTATATTTAATTGTCCTATTCTTTTTTTACTCGTTAAAAACGAGGTTTTAATTTTTTTTAATAATAAAAATGGCGTCACGTGAGTCGACGTGAAAGCGACGGTGCCGATGTGCATGCACGTTTTTTGGAATGACACCGCGAACTGGCCGTAATTAGAGTCGTACGAGACGAGCATCCCCCGTGTATTAAATTATATAAATATATATACGTCACGGTGTATATATCTATATATATGTTTCCAAAATTTTTTGCGAAGCGTAGCCGAGTGTACAGATTTTTTCTAGACGAACGGAGAATACCTACCTCTCAAAACACCCCCCCAAATGTATATGCTATATATATATTTGTACAAATGAACATAGATGAAAATATATATATACATATATATACGAAAGTACTCCACTTACTACATAGGCCCCTCTCTTAGTGTTGTGGTGATGGTATCGTGCATTTGCTATGTCATTGTCGTAGTAACAAATAATATGGTCTCGCCCTTTCGCTCACTCTCTTCTGTCACATTAAAAAAATGTTACAAAAAAATGTCTACAACAAAAAGACCATCAAAGAAGAACGATAATGATTGCGACGAAGATTACGAAGATTTGTCACGAGGACTATGATTGTGATACGATTGTTTTTTCGGATTAGAATGAATATACAAAAGATATATAAGAAACGCACTTAACAATTTGGTTTTGGGATTAAGGCGGTTGGTACAAGCAAATG
Organism: Itoplectis maculator; assembly: GCA_964034905.1. NCBI lineage: Eukaryota > Metazoa > Arthropoda > Insecta > Hymenoptera > Ichneumonidae > Itoplectis > Itoplectis maculator. Next base: position 4,504,609 of record OZ035869.1, read on the forward strand.
GACAGTACTCGGGGTTGTCTCTGAGGTTGGTGCGTGGGTGTTGAGATTTATGCGTACGGCTGGATTGGCTCTTTCGAGTTCTCGTTGTATTATTTCCACGTTTTTTCGTGCAACGAAAGTTTCACGGTTTCGTAGCATTTTTTTTGCATCATCAATTTTTTTTTTTTTTTTTTTTTTTTTTAATTAAAATGGCCAATGAAAATATTTTAAAAAAATTAACCGGAATCGAGAGATGATCCAGCAGCGAAAAAATGCTACGAATCCGTCTTTCTGTATATTATCTATGCCCACCGGGTTGGTCGAAACCACTGAAGACGCTGTACGTGTGTTTAAGTACATTTACATGTGTATCCTTAAGTCCGTTGATTTTATATACGAATTTATTGTATAGCGGAATAGCGACGGGTTTTTCTCTGTGCATGAAAGACAAAAACTCTTTTTTTCTTTCACTCTATCTTCTGAAACGAAAAAAATATATTTCCCTGGCGCGTGCATCACCGATTGTCCACAATGCAGGCGACAATTGCGTCTGAAAAATCTGCGTTCTCGGATATATAGAGAAAAGCGTCTAAGACGTCTCCTCCATCGTCTCGCGCGACGAAACTGACCTACGCACTGATCCACAGCTGAAAAAAAAAACGCGCGTTGCCACTTTTCGCGTTTCGCGTTGCGGTTCGCTGACATTTCTCTCTCTCCGAATACTCTGGCGTTTAACGGGTAATTTTTTTTTATCCAAACCATTTCAATTTTTAATTCTGTGGAAAAAAACATAATTTTGACACTAGATTTTCCATCCCTGATATTACTGCGCGTCGCAGAGGCGAAAAGCCCGAATTGAACGAAGGTATCGTGTCTGAATATCGAAATCCCTATTTTTCCCTTCTCCGATTGTGTTCTTCTCTATCTTCTATATCTCTTTTCTCTTCTCTCTCTCCTTGAACCTACTTTCTTTTCGTAGTTCTGCCGTTTCGTTTGTCTGCCGATTGTTTGGTATTTGTTAATCTTTATTTATTTATTTTTTTTAATTTTTGTTTACACGAAAACTTTTGAATCTGTGAACAATATACGAAAAAAAATGAAATAAATGGGACACGTAGATGTGTGCGAAATTTGCTGCGAAGTAGATTGAATAATTGAGAGTGTGGTAATTGCTCAGAGAAATATGTACTTGCACGTATATAATTCTCGCCTGTTTGACGAAGCGTGACGACATTTTACACTGTATTAACACTGAGAAGAACGAGAATCACTTGAATCAATGGCATATTTTTTTTGGTAATCGCAACGTCCATTTTTTTTTACGAAGGGAAAAATTGTTGAGCGAAACTGAATTTCCTGAATTCATTTTTACTGTCAATAAATTGTCTCTTCATAAAAAAAAGGTGTTACAGTGACTATCAGCAACGAAATATATCATTGATTCCAGTGAAACAAATTTCACAGTGAACTTTCTGCTACTCGAGAATTGCTCTCTATTTTTTTTTCTCCATCTCTCCTACATTTTTGATTTATGGTTTTATTTTTGTCTTCCTGATTTTCTTGAACGTAGAGCGTGAAACATGAACCGTAGAATCCGTTGAGTGCACTTGGATGCGACGGAATAAAAAAAGTGTCCAAAACAATTGGAATGAAAAATTTGTTTTTGCGAAAGAAAAACGTAAAGGAAAATCAAAATTGAAATCGGAATCCTTGTATTCCAGGAACAACAGGAAACGAAAAGGATATTAAGTATGACTTTCACAATAAGTTAGACCAGCAGCTCGGCGCGGAAAGTTGTAGGCTGTGCGGTAAGAGCGTTGCCAATATTAAGAAACACATGAAATCACATTTCCCGGACAAGTATCAGTGTCACATATGTATGATATCGCTGACGAGATCGGACAATCTCAAGAGGCATATCAAACTCAAGCACGGTATACGAACCGAGGGATCGTTACTGTCGCCGTTTACGCGCCTGGAGACGAAACATTTCCTAGCTAAATCCGAGGAATATCTCACCTAACCGCTAATAAGCTGCGTGAGACACAAACACACAGACAACAAATCCACGACACGCACAGAGAGCGACAGAACAAAAAAATCTCACCCACAAATCTACCGAACGAGAGAAAAAAAAGAAACGTTAATTAACGTTGGGGCAACACAAACAGATATATCGACAGAGAGATACAACAAAACAAAAAAATGTTCCCTAAAATCCGCGACGAGCGATGTAAATTCCCTCTCATCGCTCGCGACGACAAAACGCGCCTTCTTATTTATTCTAAATGATAAAACGAGAGTATTTTTTTAATACTAAATATATACCGAAGCCCTCGCATAGCGAAAAGTATACGCGGGAAATATATAAAAAGGAATATATATTTTCGAATATTTAAGACAGTGTATTATCGATGTGTCGCGAAACGTGTGAATCGGATGTAACATTTTTTTTTGCGAACTGTCGTATATAGAGAATGTATTTTCGCGTATACTTTTTTTTCTGCGATATGCAACTTAGAGTTTAGTGAAAAAAAAAATCGCGATGTGCCGAAGTCCCGAGCGACGGGGCTCTCATTCGCGCAGCGAAAGTACCTCCTATTATAATACGATAATAATCGGTCTAACTTATTATTAATTTCCAATTTAGATTTATCGAGAGAGGACACGTGTGTGCTTGACTTACCTTTTTTTTTTTTTTCTCAAAAATGTTATTCTTAGATAAAAAGCCAAAAAGATAAAAAGAACAAAAAAAAATTACCGACTACCGAACCGATACTCGTAACTTAATTTATAATAACTTATTTGTAATATTATGTATTTATACTTTTAATGTGTATCAGAGTCGATCTCGCGGTCGGCGACGCGCGAAATTCGTCGGCGTGAAAATGACCGACGACGGTCATCGCATCGACTGTTGACCGTTGGAATGACGAAAAAAAAAATGACGAACAGAAACGAAAAAGATCGAAGTTAAAGTTACCAAAAATAAAAGACCGTCATTTTTTCCACGACGCAACGTTCGCTTGACGGTCAAATGAACGTACAGAAAAATCACTGTTATCTTGCTAAAAAAAAAAAAACCAACGAATCGAGTGACTATAAATCAGACCCAAGATAACGGTCATTTTTATCAGCTGTCAGGTGTCATTTGACCGTCAAATAAAACAAAACGTAAATGACCGAAGAAAAAGTTACCAAAAATAAATTACCGTCATTTTTCCACTGTATATCTGACCCTATATCTGAACATATCTGACCGACCCGAACAAATGACCGTCATTTTATTGCTAGATTTAGGAGAACGTTGACAATACCAAAATCGGTCGTTTAACCGAAATTCAGGCGTCATATGACCGCGAAACCCAAGGGAATTGGTCACTTTTCGTCACTACTCGCGCCTCTCGATCGTCGGGTGGTGTCCGGAGCGGTGAAGCAGCGTCGAACGGAGCTCTCTCGGTTTCCTCGCAGTCTCCTCTCTTCCCACGAGAAAAGTATATCACGAGCGGGGAAAATCGCGTGCAAACGAAATCTCTCCGCGTTTTACGTTCGAGAGGCGTCGCGGCAAATGCATAGCAAAAGGGAGGCGGAGGAGGCGGAGGCGGAAGATACGTCGGAAAAGCCGTGGTAACCGCCAGACGTCGTCCTTCTCCTCCTCTCTCCTCTCTCTCCTCCTCTCTCTCTGTTTCTCTCCAACCCTTCGCCTTCCTTTTTCGCTCCCTCGCCTTTTACATACTGTTTCATTTTCTCAACGGTACTCAACTCTCCGGAATATCTCATAAACTCTATCTCCGCGTGTACACATCTCTCTCCTTCTCTCTCGCTCGCTGAAGACTCGAAGGCGTATTTTTCCGCCCCTCCACACGTTTCGCAAAGTCGAATGTATCAACGGCGCACGAGAAATCCCTCGACGCCTCGAAATCTCGGGCGTTGTTTATATTTTCGCGCCTACAGGACGTTTCATCGCAAATCTGTACTGCAATTTCGCACCTGGCATTTTTTTTTAACGTTGCTGATTCGTGGGCCAAAATTTTTGTAAATTATTCCACAATTTTCATAAAAAGAAATAGAATTCATCATCCACACTGAACCAAATAATAAAAAAATGAATGAGATTTAATTAAAAAAAAAAATTGCGACAGAAAATTTATTTTCTAATAATAAATGCGTGGGATGACGAATTTGTCGTGAAACGTTGCTCTTCGTGCTCCAAAATTTGTGTAAATTTTATAATTTCAATCAGCTGCGGCAACATTTTCATTAAAAAAAATAGAATTGTCCATCCACTGGACCAAAATTCATGAGATTTAATAATAAAAAAATGTTGCCACAGAAAATTCATTTTGGAATACGAACATGAAATAAATGTGTGGACGGATTTGGCGGGAAACGCCCGAAGTGCGCCCGACAAAAGCCCGACCAGGGTCTCGCGAAGTCGAAAATTTTCACGGCTGGAGAGTCGTGACGAAGCGTGGAGTTGAGGCAAACAACTGTACACCGCGCGCGCGGCGCTCGACACGATCGCCGCTCTTCTCGTTCCCGTTCGTCGTGCTTATACACGTTCGCAATTAACGCCACTCGTTTATTATTCTGCGCGGTCGGACTAAATATTTCCGGAGTGGAGAGGAACGCGCGAGAGAAACAACCTGCTGCTGCTGCTGCTGCTGCTACTGCTGCTCGGTTGTTTGAGTGCATGCGAACAGGCTCAGAGCTCGTAGAGAGGAGGCTTCGAGCTCTCGCCCGTGACCGTGCATCGTTATCGAGAGTTCCGCGCCGCTGCGGCGCACTTCTGCGACGCTTCTTCCACCCTCTGCAAATCCCCGAGGTTGACTCAGCCCATCCGGGACCAAAGTATTTTCTCATCCCTCGTTCGTCTATTTTTCCATTGCTATTTTAGCTCTTTTTATTTTATTCCCCCTCTCCTTTTATTCGCGGAAAACAGTATTAAAACCGGGTTTTACGGGACTTTTCGGGGGTTGGTCAGGATTTTCGTCGACAAATAATTCTCACGAATCTCGGAAAAGTTTTTACATAAAGCGAAAGATCCTGGAAAATCTGGAATTTTATTTTTCGACGACAGTATTTTTGGGAATTTTTTTTTTACGATTTCCGTAGGAATATGGAAATTCTGGATCCAGTGAGAATTGGGTTTGGCTTTTTTATTTAGTCGGGTTTTAATTAATAAAGGCTCGTTTGCGCATTTTAATTAATACCCGCGTGTCGCGCGGGCGTCATGCGAAAATCCCTGAGCGAGGAACGAAAAGCACTTTGTACCGTCGAACAAGATGGAACCTCGAAGGGTTAAATCTGTTCGGCGGGATCGATCGACGAGCGGCGAGCAGCACCGATATTTTTGCTGCTGCGAAAAATTACAGATTTTACAGTGATTCTCTCGCGTCGAAATTTAATTCTCAAATTTTTTTCTTTTTTACGAATCAATCGTAAAATTCGCCGCCAATCCTCGAAAAGCCAACAAGAAAAAAAAACCCAAAAATCCTTCATATGAGAGAAACCGTTGGAAGACTGAGAGAATCAATCGAAATAAAAATGAAAAAAAAAAAAAGAAAGCAAGAAAAAAAAAGAGAAAAAGCGATTTGAGCGAATGCGAGAGGCTCGAAATAGTCAAGTAAAACTAGTCTGAAGGCTTCGTTGTTACAGTCCGACAAAGAAGAAGGAAAATGATGAAAAAAAAAGAAATCACGGTTTTCGTGTTCCTGTATTTTTTTTTCTGCGTTTGAGGCTTTTTGTTTTAATGGTGCCTTTCATCACTCAATTTAAGTACAATTCTACACAAGTGTTACACTTAAAAAATAGGTGAATAGCGAATAATGATCGAACGACGACGACCGATGATTATTTATAAATATATTTATACACGATTATATATAAATATAATAACTGATGTACTGACGTAATATTTATGACTATTTATGGAATACGACTCTCTTTTTTTTTTTTTTGTAAGGTGCATGAAAAATACGGCGGATACTGAATGTGTGTTTCTGGCTAAAAAATGTACGTAACAGACGCGTCCCGATTATCCGACAGAGCTGCCTTCTCTCCCTCTTAAAATCCTCGAAGCTTCGCCCTCAGAGCGCAAAATCCTCGACGATCGACCTTTTTTCATCCGTTTCCGTTACACATTTTATCGAAACTCTCCAAATCCTCGACTATGTCTCATTTCTCTCTCTTTCTTTCTGCCATTTTTTTTTGTTTCTGTTCACCTTGCGCTTGTTTCTCTATTTCCAGATTCGTCATATTTAAACCCGAGCGTCGATAGCGTACCGATAACCGACCTAGACCGTGTACACATCTCAGACTATTTCGTAAAGCTGCCCAACTCCTATGCCAGCAAATGCAAAACGTGCGGTCGCGTTGTGTCGAATATTAAGAATCATTATCTCACTCACAATCCAGGTAACTACGTGTGTCCGATGTGCGGCTGCCGGCGAAATCGTTTGGACAATCTCAAGGTTCACATCAAACAGAAACATCCCGGGATGTATTTTACACCCTCGTTTATCAGTTGAAATCATTTCATTTCCTTTTTGTATTTTTTTTTACTGTTCTATATATAAATTCATTACTAAATTTTTCGGTGAGGAAACAAAGATTTCTGCCACAGACTGTCAAGTGGAAAAAATTCAGCTGTTAATTCATTGCCACGAAATTTTCTGTGTAATCTTGGGAAAAAAAAATCATCAGCTGCAATCTTTTTATTTTATTTTCATTTTTTTTACTGTTCCATTTTAACGCTAATTTTTTGTTGAGGAGACAAAGATTTCTGTCACAGATTGTCAAGTGGAAAAAAATAGGCTATTAATTCATTGCCACGAAATTTTCTGTGTAATCTTGGGAAACTCAGGAAAAAAAAATGAGCGACGACTTTTCGCACGAGGCAACGCGATACTCAGCTGAAAAGCGTCTCGCGTTTCCTGCGGACGAGCGATACCGAAAGGCTCTTTACACCCGTGGCCGTCGCGCTCTCTGTTCCGCCGCTTCCGGTGCGTTTTCCGCAGTCACCTAATTCGCGACTTTTTCCCTCGTAATCTCGACTCGTGTCTCACCGGAGCATTTTTCTCGCTCCCTTCGCCTTTTTTTCCCACCCTTCGCCGTGTCCCTTACACCTCGCGGCGCCTGACTGAAACAAGTGCGGAAAAAGGGAGTAGAAAAGAAAGAAAAAAAAAAACATTGTGCAACTCCAGCCAAGCGACCGACCTCTTCACTCGTTATTCTCTATACTCTCTTTTTTTTTCACCCCCGAGCTCGACTTTCCAGCGCACAGGACACACGTATCTTCCACCGATCCTATCTCCTTCTTCGCAACATTCTACTACATCTTGGCTCTTTTTTTTCTTCCCTCCTTCATCGTTGTATCACCGCTGTAATTATTATTATTGTCACTATTACGCGTAGAGTAAGTCCGGCGAGATGTGAAACGAGATGTGGAAAATCTGAGGGAAGAATACAGTGATCTTTTTTTTCGAACTCTGTATTTATTTATTTATTTATTTTTATATTTTCTCTCCCTTGGAATATCATTTTTTTTCGTCCAACAAAATTGAAAAAAAAATTTCATTTAAAAAGAAGTGCCGTTTTGGAGCGATTTTCTCCAACGCTGACAAATAATATCATATCATAAATACAGTGACTTTTTTCGAACTCTGTATTTATTCATTTATTTTTTTTATGTCACTCCGTGCGTAAAACGCGATATTACGCACGCTTCGCGTGCGTAATACCGCATTTTCCGACGTCGTGAAATAAAATTTCGTACGATACGCGTGCGAAAAACCTTTTTCGGACTCGTGTGATTGCAGCACTCGCCTTCGGCTCGCGCTGCAAACTCACACTCGTCAGAAAAAGTTTTTTCGCACTTGTATCGTAATGTACTATTTTTCTATTTTATTTCTCCTGAAATATCAACACATTTTTTTGTCCAATAAAAATTTTAAAAATGTATATTTTCATCTAGAAATAAGTGAAACCGTTTTGGATTTTCTCCACTGACAAATAATATCAATGCGCGAGAAATTCCGCTCGCCTGTCGATCATTCATTTACGTGCGTTTCGCTATTAACGCTGGGCAAACACGCGAGCGAATGTAACTTAATTTTCAGTACTTTAATTATGATTAACGACGAGAGAGAGAGAGAGAGAGAGAGAATGAGTGAGTGAGTGAGAGAGACAGGGAGTGTGAGGTGGGCTCGAGGCGAAGAGCTCGAGCGTTGAATTCTCGCTCGTCAGTGGCTTTAGTCGCGAGGCGCGCACAATGGCCCAGCGTAGCAACGAGAGTTGTTGTCGTCGTTGCCACGCAGGGATTTGCCGCTTTCACTGGCGCGGGGGTTGAGGGACAAAGGAGAATCTCGACTGTGCGAGCCGCCTGCTAAACAGCAGCCCCGGAAAGTTCGTGCGATGAAAAAAGCCATTTTTTTTTTCGACCTCTGCTCGAAAAACAGAAAATCATGGAAAACGTCCTTCCGGATGACCTGAAACAAATCGAGTGCTATAAAAATAATTCGGAGAGCTGTTTGGCATTTTTCGGAGAGCTGTTTGGCATTTTTTCGTGACCTTAATTGTCGTTACTTTTTATTTTGTTACAGAGGCAATGATTTTAATTTAGCATTTTTTGCGCTGGAACAAAATTATTGTGCAGTTTACGAGAAAATTATGGGACGCGTTTCTGGAGTCTCAGTGTCCTGAATTTTATATTCTATGAAATGTCCTGAAATGCGAGGACCGAGTGTGAAAGCTCCGGTTGGGTCTGCACGCGTCGTCCGGGCTTTTGTCGAGCGCGACGAATTTTCCGGAGGGAACGTTTCCCGGCTTCGTTCGTGGAAACCGAGACCGAGAGCAACAACGGAGGTGCTGCACACCTGCCGGGGACTCGGGTGCCTCCTTTGCCTTCGTTGTCCGGCCGTCGAGTCGAGTCGTGGGCTCTGATTCTCGGCGGAGATAGAATACTGCGGGATGAATAGACTTTGAAGACTGACGGAGACTTCGTAGGTTGAGAACATTTTCACAAATTCATAGAGAAATCATTTCTAGATTTTTTCGGATAACAATATTGTCACAATATTACTAAAACAATTTTTCAAACATTGTATTCCTCAAAAATAATTTCTAGTTTTTTTTTCTAGATTATTTTTAGATTTTTTCGGATAATATTGTCAAAATATTACTGAGACAATTTTTCAAACATTTTATTTCTCAAATAAAAATAATTTCTAGGTTTTTTTTTCTAGATAATTTCTAGATTTTTTCGGATAATATTGTCAAAATATTACTGAGGCAATTTTTCGAACATTTTATTTCTCAAATAAAAAAAAAAAATTTCTAGATCATTTATAGATTTTATCGGATATCAATATTGTCAAAATATTCAAAGCCAATTTTTCAAACATTTTAGTTCTCAAATAAAACGATTTATTTTCGAAGCCCAAAAATCAATTTTTCCAATCTCATCTCCAAGAAAAAAATATACCCAAGAAAAAATGTCCTACACTTTGACCCGAGTCTATTCCCAGTTTCGCGATACACTCGCATAGGATCGAGACTCCTGCAGTCGACGGGGAAAAACGTCTGAAAAGTCGCCGAGTCTCGCTTTTCTCTCTCCTTATCTCAAGAAAGATAAGCCGCTTAACGTCATCATCTAATCTCGCGGCCCTTACAACGCGACTCGCGTCTCGCTTTTTCGCGTCCCGGTGTCCCGATAAGAGGATCACGCTTCTGGGGTTCGGTGGACAAAATGTGCAAAAAGATATTCGCTTTGCTTCCCTCCGTCGCTTCTTCGTTTCCCTCCATTCGCTCTCTGCTTTCTGCCTCGTTTCCTCGACTCCTCGGTGCTAATTCTCAGATTCGTGTTTCTTCCGCAACTCCCTCTGGGTTCTCTCGTTCTGCTGTGTATCTTTCGAGTGCTCGGAAGCTTCGAGTATCGAGAACGATGTTTTGCACCTTCTTAACTCGTGGTTACCTCCTCGAGTTCGCAATCCCCATCTCTCTCTCTCTTCTCGTCTCTCGTGGCTGGATAGTTTTGCAGCAAAGATGCAACAGCAATTGCCTCGGGACCGACCGGGTTGCCCCGCTGCTCGACGAACGGGAATAAGTAGCTTCCGGCAACTCCTTTAACCCTCCCTTCTCGCTCCTCTGCCACGTGAGATTCCTCTCGCGTGTGACCAAACTACCGGCAACTATCGAACATAACGTTTCCGTCTATACCCAACCTCTATACATCAGCCAAAAACCCACCAACTTACCCAAGGCGCATTATGGACTAAATATATTGTACATGTTATATACACACATTATATAATATACATTATATGCGATAAACGGTTGCGTTTCATCGAACGAAGCTTAGTTTCTACTCACTGAAGAGCTGTGAGAATTCATTCGAGCAAAACGAGGCTCTTAAGTCCGATGAATTTCCGTCTTGACTAATTCGAGTGCAAGAAATGGGAAATAAATTCGCCTGCGTCGGTGGAGATGTAAAAATGGTCCGACAAATTCGCGATTAATAAACGAAAGACACAAAAAAATTCTTCGACCTCTTTTGCTATGAGCGCTATGAGAATTCATCAGGGAATTATAGTCAGGGAATTAAATATTTCCTGAAAAATGAGTCGACCAAAAAATCCCACAAAATCCTCCAGACGAAAAATCCACAGTACAATTTTATTCTCTCAGCCTCGACTCGTCCCGAAAATTATTCCCCGCGACCCTCTGGACCTTCCTCACCCTCCCATTTGTCGAAAAAAAAATTCCATCAATCTCCCCTCCCCTAAAAAAAAAACCGACCCGCACGTTCGCTCCATTCGAGGTCTCCCAGTGTGATGGATGGCAGGACGAATGCATCCCGTGCATCGAGTCCGGGTTTACGGGTCCTTCGGCTAGCGTTGCGAAGGGGAGGAAGAGCAAAGGGAAAAAGGGAGCCCGGGGGGAGAGGGGAGGGGTCGGTGTTGGGTCTCGCCTCCCTTATAGTACGTCTGTTTCGGTTTATCCTCCGCAAACACGGCCAACCGGTCACCCTCTCAAATATTCTCATTCACTCCGCTCACTTTCACCCCTCTCATTCTCTCTTCCTTTCTCCCCCGGATAGTCTCTCCCTCTCTCCCTTTCTCCCCCGGGTAGTATCTCCCTCTCTCTATCTATCTATCTCTGTCTCTCTCTGATCATCAGACCCCTTTCTGCCTCTCTCTTTTCGGTCTCTCTCTATCTCTCTGTTACAGTGTTGGCCACTGGTGTCTCACTGAAGAGAGAGGAGGGGTTTGTACCAGAAGGTCAGGCGTCGTCGTCGCTACAGCTGTCCTGTTGGATGCCAGCGGCTGCTGTTACTGCTGCTGCTGCTGCTTCTGCTGCTGCTGCTTCTGATCCTCCACGGACGCTGCTGCTGCTGCATCCTCCGCCCGAGGCGCCCCTACAACCCCCAAGGGATGCTTATGGGGTGTCCGCCATTGGCGTCGACAACAGCAGCAGCGGCCAGTGGGAAGTCGAGGATAGGGTCGACGATAGAGGCTCCTCGGAAACCTCGGAATCCTTGGAACTCTTCGATCAGTCGTCCTCCTCCTTCTCCTCGCGTCGTCGTCACGATCATCACCACCATCGTCATGATCATCATCATCATCGGCACTACGATATGTTCGTAGCAGTGCCCGACGACGGTTCGCGAAGGGCCCAACTTTACAGCTGTCTGCAGTGCGGCAAATGGGTCAGCAATCGATGGCACCACATACGTTCCCATCGCTCGCAAAATTGCCATTGTCCACACTGCGACAACGTGTTCACGCGCAGCGACAATCTCAAGGCGCACATCAGGATCAAGCATCCGGAGGTTCGACGCTTTTGAATGAGATGCTTAATTTTTTTTATCATTTCTTTTTCTCGTAGTTCCTAATCGAGAAGGGTTTATCATAGGTTCCTAATCGTTAGGGTTTATCATGATAAAAGATCTTGAAGTTTGCATCATTGGAATGCAACGCAAATTTAAAAAATATATATTTTAATGAACCCGAAAAAATCGAACTGGGTATAAAAAGTTATTGTAACGATTAATCGTCATACGAACTTTTTAGACTCGTTAGAATATTTTATTTATTTTTTTAAATTTTCGTTGCATTCCAACGATGCAAAATTCAACATCATCATGATGATGTTAACGTCAACGTCATCATGATAACTATATTCATCTATGTTTCTGCCAGAATTTATTTCACTTGACTCGGATCTAACCCTGGAATAAAAAAATTAGTGGCCATATATCGAACTCGCCTCCTTCGTCATCCACAATCGTTTTCACGGTTAAGTCTTCAATCCTTGAGCACTTCTTCAAGTAGACTCAAACTCTTTTTTCATCCCCCAAACAAATGATGCTTCTCGTCTGCAAATAGGACAATGACGATCATTCGTGAAATTCGTAGGCTGCACACTGACAATCTATTCGTCTCTGTGTCTGTATCATCGCTATCATTCAGACAAATCATTTTCCATCTCGCTTCAGTAGTGAAAACAATGTTCCCTTCCTCGCTTCTCATTTTGCCCTCCATTGTCTCTCCTCCTCTCAAATTGTGCAGTTTTCCCTTTTTTTTCTTTTTCCACTTTTCCCCCCTCTTCTTTTTCCCTCCCCTCGTCTCTTACGCTCTTTATCCCGTATACAGAAGCGTCGTTTCTTTGTTCCGCGGGTAGAAGGCTCTGAATGTCGCATCGAAACAGTGTGTTAAACGTGGCATGCATGAATGTGACGGAAGGGGAGGGGGGGAGACGTACGGTAACCGCCCGGTGAGTAGGGCGGGGCGATGAGGAGCACCAGGAGGAGGAGGTGGAGGAGGGGAGGAGGGACACGAGGGTTGCGCTCGAAGAGCCAGGAGTGAAGAGAACGAACTGGAACAGCACAACACCCGAGCGTTTAAAGGCTCGGAGGGGGCCCTAAAGTAGGCCACGTCCGGGGAAAACCCTCGTAGCCCACCGTCCTCGTGTTCCCGTTGTCGTCGCAGTCGTCGTCAACGGCACCAGCAGTCTCATCCCCCTCCCCCGACGAAGTCTCTCGCACTCCCGACGTCATTTGGCGTCGCCGGCTGCTGTTCCACGTTGGCTCTTTCTCGGGCTGAAGGGACTGCAGCAGCTCCATTCAAAACAAAATTCTAACGCTCCGATTTCATTGGCTGCGTCAGAGGTTTGGGTGGGAGAGGGAAATCGATTGATGACGGCTGGTCAAACAGTTGGACGGTCGAATGGTTCATCCAACTGTCGGTTTGTGTCGGCCAATTGGAAAAGTGACTGTTTTTTGCCAATTGGAAAAGAGACTGTTTTTTGCCAATTGGAAAAGAGACTGTTTTTTGCCAATTGGAAAACTGACTGTTTTTTGCCAATTGGAAAACTGTTTTACCAATTGAAAAACTGGCTGTTTTTGCCAATTGGAAAAGTGACTGTTTTCTTCCAATTGGAGAACTGACTGTTTTCTGCCAATTGGAAAGCAGACTATTTTTTGCCAATTGGAAAACTGCCTATTTTTCGCCAATCGAAAAACTGCCTATTTTTTGCCAATTGAAAAACTGACTGACAACCAATCAGAGGCCGAGTTAAGACAACAATGGTCACATTGACGCGAATTATGATCTTTTTAATACAATTCTTATCAGGACCGTCTCTCTTATCTCCTCTGACACTGAAGAGTGACGACCTTACCCAGAGACACTTATGCACTAATCACAAGCTTGTTTCAATCCATATAAGGTCAATCGCTAATCAATGCCATCCACCCCTACCCCCAACCCCAGGTCCGCACCCCCCTCCCCCCTCCCTATCCAATGAGCTGCTTTCATGGACCAATCGGCCTGCAACGATTATCCCGCGGCGCCTCCCGGCGAGCAAAGCGAGCAGGCCTGTCTGTTCCAGCCTCGGTTGTTTCCAATCTCTCGTTCGCAACAGGTCTCGCGTCTCTCTCCATCTCTCTCATTCTCTCCGTCCTTCTCTCTCGCTCTTATCAACCACGCGGCTCTCTCTCTCTCTTCACACCTTCAGTCGACCCTCTTCGGTGGGTTAACCAGCAGCATTTACCCGCCACCCCTTCACGAACTTGGGCGTCTCTCCCCTCACGCAAACACGTAGCCAAGTAAGCAGAAACCCCCTCCTCCTCTCCATCGCCCTCCCTTGCCTCCCTTTTGCTCTTCCTACGACTCAACCCTCAACCCTCTCGCTTTCCACGCAGCAGCAGCAGCAGCCGTTAAAGCCAAAGCAGAACTACCTGACAGCAGTCTCGCAGTCGGCAGTCCCTTAGCTCAGCTACGAATCCGCTTGTGCAGACCCAACCCTCGACTCAACCTTAACCCAAGCCCCGCAGCGGCATCAGCAGCAGTAGCGACGACTCCCGGGGGCGCTTAACACATCCTCGGAGGTGCGAGGAGGCATCGGGGCGCGAAGGCCAAAACGTGGAAGTAAGGATCAAACGCGTGTACCAAGCAAAGGATTATGGGTGAGGGTTGAGGGAGAGTAGCCTCAACCCAGGCAACCTATCCCAGGTGCTCGACCGTGTTTGCTTCTCGCTTTTACGTTGTAAGCACTCGAACTCGGCTTTGGCTTTGTCGTTCCCTTTTTATTGTGGGGTTGAGGCTCTGGATGGACATATTATATGTGTCCATATATGTCTATACATGTCCACATGTATTCCATATATGTCTATACTGGATGTACCATGGATGTGTGTGTACCATGTAACCTGGCAACCTCCCAACCCCTCCCCAGGCTCTTGCCAGGGTTTGCCAGGGATTCTGTTCAGGCTCGAAGATCGTTACACGCCCGATTGACTTCCAACCCGGCGGGTCAACATCTTCCACGTCGACAAGTATACGTGTTGCGGGTTTTGCGCGTTCGCCTCGAGACAAAAACTCGGCGGCAATCTAGGGTTGAGTTAATATTGAGTTCGTTGGTAATTTAGTCGAATGAAGGTTGAGTCTTTAGTGTCTGAACGCATCGTTGAGTCAACTAACTACTCTGGTTGAGTTGACTCAACCAGAGTTAGTCTAATGTTATAATTAATATCATTATTAACAAAAAATTAATTAAAAAAAAACAACCTTTATTTTTAATACCAAGATTTAATTCTGGAGCTTTGGGAGACTTGGCAAAATTACTCAGACGACCCTTGACTTTACCGAATAAAAAAAAAAAGATCCAAGTTGGAGACTCGATCCAAGTCAGGTCGATCCAAACCTATTGGAAGCAGTTACTGACCACTCTCAACCTATCCGAATTGATTCATCAATTTTTAAAAAATTGAATTGAGCTCTCAGACTCAATTCTCGATACCCCAACGTTATTTTAACACGTTGGAGTATGCGAGTTATCACGAGCAGAGTGTATCGCGAAAAAGGGTTCGCGTCTGCCAAAGTAGAGGGGCTCAATGTGGGGGTTGCTGTACGCGCCCGACTCGAAGATTGTTACACGCCCGATTGCATCCTTCGTGGCGGCTCTTCCACGTCGCCAAGTACATACGTTGAGGTTGCTCCGCGAGTCGGGACTTTCCTCCCCAAGGAGGGGGAGAGACACGGTTAGGTGGAGTCACCACGACGACGACGTGGCTGGTAGTGGGTTGAGCTGTGGTATCGCTGCCGTCGGGAAACACGAATCGGGGTCGAGTCTTCAACCCTCTGAGAAGTCGCGAGAAAAACCACTGCTGAGGTTTCCTTCTCCAGCTTCCCCTTCGCCGAAGGGGAAAGAGAAGAGGACGAAACGCGTTCCACTCGCCAAATCCTTTATCAATTTTCGTCACTCCTCTTGCACTTGGACGTTTTCGAAGTTTGATCGACTCGACCTGGCAGCCGGAAAAGGAGAAAGAGTTCCATTCATTTTTATTTTTTATTTTTTTTCATATTTCTTTTATGTCACTTTTCATGGGAGGTTTTTTTTGCAAACGTCAGTTGCGATTCGCCTCTGCAGAGGGACTTTTATTGGATTCTCGTCGGATAGGTTTTAGGATTTTATTCCACGGTGACTTTTTTTTTCTCGTTGGAAAATTTGAAGGACAGGATTTTTAGAGGTGGACGAAAATGCTTTTGTCGATTTTGTGGCTTCGGTCGTAAGAGGGGCTTCGTTGGTTCGTTGGTATTTGCGCAGTTTCCACGGATCGTTGACGCTCCCCCCTCCCCCCCATTTCAACCCTTAAAGAAATTTGCTGATAAAATTCAGGAATTTGAAATCGCTTAGAATCAGCTTAGAACTGTATCGACAAAAGACTTTATGATAAATAGTGTTAAGCTTAAGGATTAAAATCGAAAGTCTGGAGAATTAGTAGCCTTAAGGAATAACAATAATTCGTGAATTGTAATATTTTTGTACTTGGCCATTTGTGACAAATAAATGACGATGAAAAGATGATCGACGTTTCTAAAAAAAATTAATTAATAAAAAATAAAACCAATCGTTAAAACAGAAACAGATGACAATAATTGTGTATTTTCGTGTGTGTGGCTGTCGTGAAAACGTATGTTTGTGTTTATGTGTGCCTCGCCTTTTTTTTCGAGCGACGACGAAAAAAGTGTGTCTCGACGAATTGCGAAATTATGAGACCAGCCGAAAATTAACAGCGAAACCGGAAACATTTTCTGCCTATTTTTTTTACCGAATCCGTTTAATCGCTTCGTCCGCTATTTTTTTTAATGTACCCGGAAACAAAAAAAAATCCCGTCTCGTCATGTCGCATCGATTCTTTTTTCCTTTCTGTCTGTCAACTTTCTCTATCGCTCTCACAAATAATCTCACACGCAACTCACATTTTCCAAAGGTCTAACGAATATACATACATATATATATAAATATATAAATATATCGACTGCATTTACTTAAAATACCTAACCGAGGATCCCCTTCACTCTAAACAAGGGCACTCTTTATCGTTTACGAATTTTGTATATATATGTTGTGTTGGGGTGTGTCATGAATTATTCTTCCATCAGTTGAAAAATATTTGAAACACCCTAGAAATTATCTTATACAAGATAAAAGTGGAATCTGATTGTCACGACTCGATGTCAGCCAGCTTGTCGACCGAGACATTTGTCACGAATTAATTCGAATGAGGAAAATAAAAATATAAATAAAAAAAAAATTAATAAAAAAAACAGAACATGCGACAAGTTGGTAAACATGGGTCAGTAGTCACTGAGGGTGGGAACTGCAAGTTCACTGTACAATCTCTGGGCACTCGACGCTGTAAACAAACAAAAAATACTGTACAAACAGCTTTAAAAAATATATATATTAAAGCAACAACAATAACTTGGTGAACGTGGTCGTAACGAGGGTAACGAAAAATAGGAGACTAAGTTTAGGGCGAGGTGCGAGGCGCGTTCGGACGGTTCTCGATTTGCTCGGCAGGGGTGGTGGGCGATTTTTTTAACCAGAAAAACCGAACGTAATCGCGAGTGGTGCGCGGTGCAAAAATTGAGGCGAACCCAAAGAGTCAAACTCGACTAACGGATTTGTAGTCGTGAGTCGTGCATCCGAAACTTGAACTCGCAAGTCGGAAAAATTGTGGCTCTACTGTTTCTCCGCTTTTTCACTGTACATTGTGCGTCTCTCGATTCCCAACGCTTTTCTCGGTTGTCACAAGTTCAAAGTGTAAATAAAGTGCATTAAAATTTGAATTCGATTGGTTTGATCAAATTATTAATTAATTATCAAATTTTAATCAAATTCAAAGATCTTGAACAATGTGAGTCGTCAATCCACAAAAATTTATAAGACACGACTGAGAGTACATTTTTTTTTGTAATGATGATTTCATAATAATAATATGTGGGGATATAAAATAGAGTGTAAACATTTGAATAGCTGAAAAAGACTAATTTTCGCTTTAATATTGGAAGAAATACTGAAAAAAAATTCATTAATGATTTTTTCCATTTTTTCCAATATTAAAGCGAAAATTAGCATTTTTTCAGCCATTCAAATATTTACACTCTATTTCATAATCACTACACATTACTATTATAAAAAAATAATTACAAAAAAAATAGTAAAATATCTCAAAAAAATTGTACTATATTTCATGAATTTTTGGAGACAACTCTGAATTTAAATGACTCGGTAACTCAACTTGACTCAACTCGAATGCAAAAAAAAAAAATAAAAAATAAAAAACTCACGATTACAAATTCGATGCCGCGCGATTCTCGAAGAATTAGCCCGTGAACGATGCGAGGGGGGTCAGGGGGGAGGGGAGGAAGGGTTTTCGGGGGTGGCGGGGGTTGATTCGCCGCCAATTTATATAGGGCACGCGGGAGAAGCATCAGTTTAGTGACTTGTCTTGTGTTGATGTTGCAGGTTCAAAAGCCTGGCACATGCGGCTGACCTTTGACCGGGTGCCAGGCGGCTGCAACCTTCACAGGTGCAAGCTGTGCGGCAAGGTCGTGACGCACATCAGGAACCACTACCACGTCCACTTCCCCGGCAGGTTTGAGTGTCCTCTCTGTCGTGCCACCTACACTCGTAGCGACAACCTGCGCACGCACTTTAAATTCAAACACCCCGAGGCGAGGAAAATCGATCTAAACGATTTCATGGCCGGCTCGTTGGCACTATCCGCGACAAATAACGACACGATGAACACGCTCTCATAAGCGAGCGTGCGTGCGTGCGTGCAGCGCGCGCGCGCCCCCAACGACCACAGTACTACTACTACTACTACTACTACTACTACCAATACTACTACTACTACTGATACTACTACTACTACCTATACTACTACTACTACTGCTACTACTACCACTACTACCACTACTACTACCACGGCGATAGCGTTAGCCGATTGTAACGGGAGTAGCGACGACGACGAGCTGCGGCGGCGTCGTCGTATACGTCATCATCATCATCATCGGCTCGGACCGTTTGTCTCCTCCGCCGCCGCCGCCGCCGCGACCGGCCAACTTCGTTACTCCGTTTTTTTCAATCAATTTTTCTCCGAACACCAAATCTTGTAGAAAGAAAAAAAAAAAAAAAGAAACGCTTAGAACAACGACGACGACAACAGGAACAGCAACGGGAACAGGAATGAAACAACAGCCACCACAGTCTACTGGAAAAAAATACCGAATGAAAAGATACATACGAGAAAAAAATAATACTGACAACATATACACACAACAATGCACGATTATACTTGGAGCGAGAGACGAGATGGTTTAGTAGTGTAATTAAAAAAATGCGTTATGCGAACCGCCAGGCGGCGCTAGTGATATTTTTCCAGCCGTGCGTGTCGGGCTATCGATTGCGATTCGTCGCGTGTGTGGCAGAGTTTTTATATATATATAAAAAAAAAATGGATGGAGGATGTAAAAGAGGGAAAAAGAAAGAGAATGTGAAAGGAGGACCGATCGCCGAGACTAAAGTTTGAGGATTTCCAGCGAGGTGTTATATATTTTTTTTAAATGGTTTTGGTTTGTTGGCGTCTCGCATCGATCAATTTTCCTGGATTAATTAGTCGAAGTTGTTACGCTTTTTTTTTTATCTCTCGAGTTGGAAATCCGTTCACTCTTGTTTTTTAGTGCAATATTCGCGGTGCGACAGTCGATGAGAGGGTAGAAAGGGGGGGAATGTAAAAGGGAAAAGGGAGAAGAGAGGCGACGAGTGCGCAGACACGAAAGGATAGAGCGTTCGTCGCGACGAGCGAATCAGAGGGAGAATCGAGCGAGCTTGGCTGCTGTGCGTGTTTCACCATTTTTTTTTCTTTTACCTTTTTTTCGCCGAGGAATATTCCGGAAGTTGAGTTTCTCGATAAGCGTGAAAGAGAGAGAGAGAGAGCGAACGAGAGAATGAGAGAGAGAGATGGGTTAATGAACCGGCGGCTTGTAAATCTAGAACGACGAAGTAGGTCGCGAAAAAAATATGGTGCTTGGTCTCGCGAATGAGAGGAGACGTGAGGAAGAAGATTTAAGGAGGTCCAGTCATATAGAGTCCATTTCGCATAAATTCGAGAAAAACGAGTAATAATTGCAACCACTTCTTGATGGTATAAAAATCTAAAAAAATTCATGCACATTAAAGGTACTTAAAAGATTAATTTCGCATAATAATAATTGCAAAATGTTATTAACAAATTGATGACAAAAAAAATTGTTCAACAAATTTCTCGGAAACCCAAATTTTTTTTTTAATGAAAATGCTTCTATTATGTTTCTGAGTACGTATGAATTTTTTCAGATTTTTAAGTTCAGTTTGATATTTGCGTTTTTTTTCATACAAAACTCAAAGTGAACTTAAACATCTGAAAAAATTCATACGTACTCAGAAAAATAAACGAAGCATTTTCATTGATAAAAAAATGTGGGTTTCCGAGAAATTTGTGCAACAATTTTTTTTTTCATCAATTTGTTAATAACATTTTGCAATTATTATTATGCAAAATTAATCTTTTCAGTACATTTGATGTGCATGCATTTTTTCAGATTTTTATATCATCAAGAAGTATTCGTAATTCTTTCTCATTTTCCTCGGATTTATGCAAAATGAATACTATACGATTGGACCTCCTTAAAAAAAAAAACAAACCGAGGAAATAAATTTAAAAAATAATAACGCGTAATAATATATTAAATGGGAGCAAACGTGGTGCCAATTCCTCACGTAGAATCGCTGCTCAGTAGCGTCCCGAAGGCTGGCAGCCGAATATTAAGTATCTTTATCGATAATTAAGGATAAAAATGAAATTTGAGGAAAAACAAAAAAAACTGAAGTGACACTCGAATAAACGCAGGGTTGAGTCGTGTAAGTTGTTGAAAGTGTATAGTTGGGTCTTCATATTAGATTGTAAATTTCAATAGTAGCAATATCGATCTTTTTTTATTACCAAAAAAAATATATATATATCACGTTTGAGCTTTGACTCGAATCAACGGTTAAGGGAGGCTTCACCGATGGTATTTTTGTTTTCTTTTCGGAAAATCGTATCGAAAGTCTCGGCGTCGTCGAATTTTTTCGTCAACGTTCCGATGATCGAAAAAAAAAATTCTCAGGGACGAATAATGAATTGTCAAATTTTTTACACCGTTTTTTGGTATTTTTTTATTTTTCGAATCCCTCGCGCGATTTGTTTTTATTCGTTTCTGACAATTTTTTTAAATTTCACGCGACGAAAGTTTCGACACGGTTTTTGTTTTTTAATCGATGAAAGGAAAATGAAAGCATTCTTTGCCGCGAAATTGGTCGAGCCTCCTTAATCCGAGTGGACGGCTGGAAAAATGGCGGAATTTCGTGAATATTTTATCTCGACAAGCGTTTGTCGAATCCAACTTTTTTGTTTTTTATTCAATTTTACACGTATTGACGTTAATTTCTATTATCATTTGTTGCAAGAAAATTCGAACAGAAAAAATATAATAAAATTGTGTCGTCTCCAGATTTCACGAAAATCGGTTGAGCCATTTTCGAGATAATCGAGCAATAATCTGCAAAGCAGTGAGACCACGTTTTTTTTAATCGAATTAAGAATATAAATAAAATCTGCTCGGATTTTCCCCCTCAGCTGCTCCACGCGAAGGCTGTAACTGTATAAAGGACGACGTAGACGCGACGGACGGGGACGAGAAAACTCTTATTGCCCTGGGAATGTGATTCCTCGAGGCGCGCGCGCACACACAGAGAGAAATGCATCGATTTACAACGAAAAGTTTCAGTCCTAAGAATAATTTGTAAAATACTAGACGAGGTGAAAGATTAAGTCTACATATACAGGGGATCGATGGGAATTTTTATCATTTTTTTTTTCTCCGTGTTTTTGTTTTTTTGTTTTAGGTAGCTTTGCAGCTCTAATATGAACTCTTGACTATAGATATGTTACTTGTTAAAAAAAAAACACCATAAAGTCTATAATATTATCGAATAGAAAAGAGGGAGGGAGGGAAGGGGGATGAGGAGAAAAAATAAACAGATAAATAAAATAAAATCTGCACACCGCAAATGTAAATGCAGCAAAAAAAAACGTAGTGGAAATCACGAGGGAGACATTCCACGATTCGGGACTTAAATGCATAGGCAAAAGCGAATAAGGTTTATTATATTGGATGATTTATAGTACTATATTTTATACTTTATATAATCTACCGTTATATAATATCATTGTTTGGATATACGTTACGTTTGTGAAGAGGAAAAGAGAAAACAGGAAAAAAAAAGAGATCACAATTTTATCCAAGAGGAATGGCCGACGATCGTCGTCCGGCGCCGTCGCACATTCATTATTAATTGGGGGTGCAATCTGCTGTTTTCTAGTTTTTTTTTTTTTTTTTTTCTTTTCGTTCGTTCTTTGTTCATTTTACTTCAGCGTGAACGGCGGAGAGTTTCACGTCCAACGACCTACGCAATATTGAATGACGAAAGGGGATTTATTCGGGATATAAACATTGGGGAGAGACTATAGTGATTTTTTTTAACGAGAAATTACTGATTCTTAAATGATGGTCAGATAACCGCAAAAAATACCGGCAAATAAAAATCAGGCAACTAATAATTTTTATCTCTACAGAAATTCCACCGTTTTAGATTATTTTTTTTGAAGTATACCAATTCGAAGAAAATCCACTACACATGAAAAATTCACTACAGTCTCACCTTAAAAATACTCATGATACAGAAACGACAACACAACACAGGCACACGAAGTTACATTACAGCAAAGAAAAGAATAAATAGGGGGAAAAGCCAACAAACAGACAAAGTCTAAAAACAAAAAACCGAGACCGCTAGCTATTCAAAGAGCCAAAACCGCTGTCCAATTGTGATCAATATTGATATTACCGTCGTATCTCTCTCTCTTTTTTTTCCTTTCTTGGATCACGAGAGAAAGAAAGGATAACTCGGGGGATATAAAAAAAAAACATAAAGAAAAAGAAAAAAAATATACAAACGAAGGAAATAAAAATAATAGGGGCACTTTGTATGGTTAAAGGCTAAAATAATACCTATATAATTTAATATATATATTCGTATATATATATATATATAATATACAGAGGAAATGAAGGAAAAAATAATAATACACATTAATATATTGCGCAGATTATTAAGTATAATAATATATTGGATAATTTATTTTATTTCATTTTGTTTTACAGTTTTATGATTTTATATATTGTATAAAAAAAAAAACAACAACAACAACAAACACAAATATGTTATTTACTGTTCGACGTGATTTATTGGCGTTGCAGAGAGCCGATGACCGTATACACCGAAAAAAAAAATAAAGAAAAATATATTATTATTTATTGACGAGCGTCCGGTTTGAAAAAATGTATACGAAGTATATATTTTGTAAATACCGCGCGTCAAGATGGTGCACCATAGGCCTATGCCCTCCACTGAACAGAATCTTATTATTATTATTATATTATGTTATATTATGATTATATCATTATTATAATTATTATTATTATTATATTTCATATTATTAATAACATATTATCTACACACAGAATGAAAAGCTGAACTCTCTCTCTCTTTTCTCAATGCTTTATGTTTGTTACTTCAAAACCGGATATACTATATGATGATTATATTATTATTATTATTATTATTAATTATTATTATTATAACTGCGATATTGTGCATCTCTCTTATCTTACCAAATATCACTGTCGCATGTTATCTTTGTGTTTATTTTATTTTCATTTGTTTTTATTTTTCTCTCATTTTTTTTTTCTCTCGCACTTCGCTTGTTTCACGGATATTCCGTAATTTTATTTTTTTCCGTTTCTCTATCACACTTTTCGCTACCTCACACGACTCTGGGGGGGGGAGGGGAGAGGAGAAAAAAGGAGGGGGGAGGGGGGTTGAAGACACAGCAAATGAGAGAGGATGCGAAAGGCAGCTCGAATTTTTCCACGGAAAAAAAAAAAATCTTAAAAAATGTCATTCCTCGACGCATCTACTGTCAAATTTTTTTAGTGATTCCTTCGGCATTGAGGGGGTCCAGTGTATGGATGTTCGTACAGCGAAGATTGAGAAACGATACGAAAAGCAGAGAGAGTTCCGTCGCCTCTCGGATATATTCCACACGTGTCCTGGTTTCGGGCAGGAGGGCGACAAAGCGAAAAGGGCGGGGGAGGATCGGGGGTAGGTGAGGTGGGAGTGGGGGTCGGGGGGTTATTTCGCGAGTCTGCTTCCCCCTCAGAATCCTGACGTGCGCGCGGACAGTATAATATACTGCAAGTGACACGACAGCGGCGCGGAGACGAGCGTTATATGACGAATAATATCAACGTCAAAGCTCGCGCCGGAGAATATCTGTAGGCGGAGAATAAAGGGGGGCGGGGGGGTGAGGTTCGTGGGGGGAGGGGGAGGGGGAAGAGAGAGTGAGGGTTGCCCGTCCGGGGGGGGGGGGGGGGGGGGGAGGGTTTGAGTTAAAGGGTTCGAGTGGAGGATTCGCTCGATATTGGCCAGCGGTGAGCGGACCATCGGCCCCACAGGGGAGAGGGGGGGAGGGGGGCAACGCGCATCGAGAGGCACTGCCAATTTCTCGAATTGTCCGCAAAACGCATTCGCGCGCGGCTGGCCGGCGACCGCGAAGCGTTTGGCCCCCTCACAAAGCAATGCACACACATAGTGGGTTTGGGGGGGAGGGGGGCTGGGGGGGAGGGCGAGGGGAGGGGGATAGATGCGGCGTACACGTCCGGTAACGGCCGCCACCGCAGCAACCCCTCCAACCCCTCTCAAACCATGAGAGGGATGGGGGGCGTTGAGGGGGGGGGGGCTACCCCCTCCCCCCTCAATGCCCCCTCTCAGTATTTGATCCTCGGGGATAATCGACTTTCTCGACCATTCTCGGCCAACGGGTGACACATGAAAAGCCCTCGCAACCCTCTCCCCCATTTACTTCACCCCCGACTACCCTCCCCCGCTGCTGCCCCCCCCCTGCCCCCCTCCACGCACGTCGCCCGCCGGGGTTGACTAGTGACGGAATTGCAATTTCGATCTGTAGTCTCAATCGACCACGACACGCTGACGCTTCGGCTCCTCCTGGCTCTCGCACTAATATAGCAGCAGCTCAACCCCCCTCCGCCCCCTCTCCTCCCTCCTCCTCCCCCCTGACTCCCTTCAACCCCTTCGCACGCGTATCGCTCGCGGTCACAAAGATATTCCCCCGTTCGTGCCGAACCATTTGCCCCACTTCCGGGATTTCACTGTAACGTTAGACAGGATGAGGAGATGTTGCTGAAGTTTGCATCGTTGGAATACAACGAAAATAAAAAAATAAAATTATTCAAACGGTTCTAAAATTATTCTAACGATTTTAAAAGGTCATTATAACGATCAATCGTTATAATACATTTTTATAACCAGTATGATCCTTTTGGGTTCAGTGGAATAATTTTTTTTTTTTTTTCGTTGGTGTCCAACGATGCAAACTTCAACACCATATGAGGAGGGGGCTTTGAGTGTTAAAACGATTACACTTTTTAATTGGACACCCTTCCATCCTTTTTATGAAAAAAATAAATAAAATTTCCGTGGAAACTCGACGAGCTGTCTTTTCGCAATTTCCGTTATCTCCGTCGGGGAAGGGAGGGAAAATGAAAAAATCGCGTTTTCCGGATCCAGAAGGGAAGAAAGAGAGATATATACTCGACACACGTGTATCGCGAAAAAATAGCCAAAAGGCGCGTTTTGGGCATAAAAAAAGGGACACGTTGAAGCGAAAGTAACACAGAGATACACACACACAGCGGGAATTCATTGAAGAACATTGGACACACTGCTGGGGCAGGTTGCCAGGATGTTAAAATCTTTCATTAATTAAAGAAAAAAAAATTACTTCTACCTACTATTACTACTACTATACTATTTACTACTACTACCTACTAATACTACCGCTACTACTATTGCTACTACTACTACTACTACTACAACTACTACTACTACTACAATATAGGTATTTATATATTTACAACCGCGTGGTGTGGAGTGGAACATTGTGATATAATAGATTGGTGCTAACACCTTATTGAAATTGAGATGAATTTAAAGATAAAAGAGAAAAAAAAAACCAACAAAAAAAAGAAAAGAGGGAGAAGCAAAAAACGTGCAATATTGCGATAGTAACGGAGCGGGGACGTTATCATTCATCGGTTATGTTAAGTTTTGTTTTCGCGGTGCTTCGTTGATGTGTGATGATTGCGAGAAAGAGAGAGAGAGAGAGAATGTGAAAGTCGAACTGTACTCAAAGCTCGAATTTTGTGATACCGGGAGCGAGATAAAAAAAAGAATCTTTCCGGCGATTGGAAAAATTGAGTCCAGGGTCGGTAAGGTAGAGATCTGCCCGCGATTTTTTCAGTCGTCCGGCGAAGTTAAATTCGATTTAAAAAAGTAACACCATCCGTGTGACAGAGAGATAAGAGCACAGAGCAAGAGCAACAAAAAAAGGGCGAAAAGCAGAGAGAGGGAGAGAGAGAGAGAGGTCGAAGGGTCAAAAACGCGTAGGAGCCGAGGAAGCGCGTTACGTGCGATGAAAGAAAAAAAAAACTATGGCTGTGCAAGAGAACATTATGAGTGTAGTTAACAATAGGCGTAGGTGTTACCTAGGGATATAGGCTTAGCTGAAAGAATTATAGGAATAAGGGCCACGTTCGGCGTTTTTTCTTCGAACGAGAAAGAAAAGAACAGAAGAAAACGAGAAATAATAATGAAAGGAAAAGAGAAAAAAAAAATAAAGTTGCGCTCTTTTTCGGCAAAATCCAACGGAAACAGCGTTACGCCAGCGCCGCTTTTTTCCACGCCCCCCCCTCCCCGGCTGAGTGATAACGCGCTCCCCGCTCCCTGTACATTATTTAACTAAAAAGAAAAAAAATAATAAAAAATAAACAACAAAATACTATTATTAATATCTCTTTATATAATAATATATACAAATTACGATTAATTTACGGATATATATGTATATAAACCCACAGGACACACACATTACACACACCAATATATACATACATGTATATATCTATCTTCGAAAAAATATGTATATATATATATTATCTATCTGCATATATACATATTATATATATATAAAAATTTTGTTATCCTTTTTTTCTGGGAGAAGCTCTGTGTATGTACGGTATAAAAAAAAACTAAAAATTATAAAAAATCGTAAAGGGTTATTCCTGCGACAATTAGCTGTGTTCTATTCAAAATTTTTAATAACGAATTAAATGGCGATGACAAAAAGGAAACAAAGTGAGAGTAACGAGAGGAAAGGAGATTTCGAGAGGAGGGGAAAAAAAAAAATGCGGAGAAGCCACCGAAATGTGTTACGGTCAGACTGAAGTTGTGATTTAAGACACGGCGATTAGTTCACCGATTTGCGAAACGCGAGATAAATGGCGCTTCTGCCGCCGCTCGTCTCTTCCCTCATCGTATATGATATATATATAGTGTGTATAAAGTGTAGTACACGGCGTTGAATTTTCCGCATTTTTCCGAATGCGAAATCTGGGAGTGTTTTTTTAATTTCTTCTCTCTCGAAAAAAAAGCGTCCACTCTTATTTTTCTCGTCCTACCTCCTTAATATATTTTTTCTTTTTTTTTTCCTCGTTCATTTCTTTCGATAACACTTATCGCAGAGTTTATGTCGGTCATAATTTAATTAATTAAATTATGTCTCGGATCGTTTGCACGTTTATATATTTATATATTCATCGTTTTACTTAGCGTTACTTTTTTTTCCTGACCTACCTCTTTTTTTCCCGTCCCTCGTATTTGAGGCCAATCACTGACGATCTTACTCTTTTTTTTTTAATCAAAATTGCCGTAAAATTGAAAAATTAATAACGTGTTTCGCCTCAAACGTGATTTTTCTTCGCCTCGTATTTTCCGCTCTTGTATTTCTTCGTCTGTCCTCCCTCCCCTCTCTTCGTCCTTTGTTCTCGTTATAAACCCGAATCACCATCATCACCTCTACACACATAAACCTTCTTCGAGGAAAGGCGATTTCTCCGAGGATGCAGTTACTTACGGGGGTAAAATAAGAGGGGGAAACGAAAACACCGCTGCAGTTTCGCTCGGCGCCGTCAGAGGGCTCTAGGCAAAAAAAAAATGGCGCCAAACGCCGCAGGTTCCCCGCCAGATGGCTTTGGAACTCAAAGGGTCCACCCTCTGTCGATCTTGCCCAGCAAACTGCATCGGTTTTTTTACTGCGGCACTATACATAAAAAAAAAGATTACAAAAAATTGCGAACTGCTCTAATTATAGCGAAAAAAACTAATAGATAAACGAAAAACGCTACATTTATACTACACTAGCGGTAACGAGAAAAAGGAAGGAAAAAACCTAGTGAAAATAATTAAGGGAAAAAGTGGAAAGATTATCTTAACGATTATTACTAAAGAAAAAAAAAGGAAATTAATAATAATTAAAATAAAAATCTTTTTATTACCTATTGTGGAAGAATGAACGTTTTTCGATAATCGCTCTCGATACCAGTTCGGTTGCCGGTTTGGAAGCCAACGTCGTCGTCGCCGTCGTCGTCGACGTCCCCCCCGCCCACGTGTCCGTCGTTAACTTCGCTCTGCTAAACGCCAAATATATATAATATATTCGACAATGATAATTAAGTCGAGGACCACGATCGTAGAATGAAAAAGAAAAAAAAAGTACGGCGCATGGAACGCTGATCGGGCCAATCGACGATGACGACTTTGAGTTAAGAGCAGTGAAAAAAAAAGGGAGAAAAAAATAATCAAGGTCGACCTACGCAAAAGACGAACGTGTATCGTTTAACTTATACATAGAAGAAAGGAGGATGATCGAAAAAAAATGAAAACGAAAAAATGAGAAAAGAGAAACACATTGTATAATTCCTTGGCTCGAAACGTACAATAGGCACATAAATTTCCGACCACGCGCAGCAGGTTTTTCGCTTTTTGTTTGCGGAAGCCGAGAAAGGGATAGGAAATATAAATAAAAAAAATAAAAAAAGAATTATAAGAAATAAAAGTTAGGTAAACGAAGTCATTTCGTTGAACGGGGAAAATAAAGTTATATAAATAATAACGACGGTTTATATATACATATATGTGGTTGATATACATGTATATATAAAGGACACAAAAAGATACGAAGAGCGAGGAGGGTGACCCGAGTTTTATTACAATGCGAGAGAAGCGAAAAAGAGTTATTCTTATTACCCTTTATCGTTATATACGAATTATTCTTATCCTTATATGAATTTATTCTCTAACATAAAAACAACAACAACAAAGTCTTATGTTAAATTTCATGAATTATAAAAATCTTTAATTATAGTGTAAGATAAATATGGACGACGATGATATAAAAAAACAACAACAACAACAAAACAACAAAAACGGATTTAATCACATGTGCATTTAATGTATTTCATACTAATTTTTTGATTAAACATAATTGTGTGTTATAACCGGTTTGTACCAATTTCTTTTTTTCCAGATACTCTTTATTATACTTAGAGTTACGTGTAAATACGTATATGCGTATATCTATATCTATTTATATATAAATATATAGGCATCTGGCGGGAACGAATTTTTTTTTCACATTAATTTCAGCCGTCATTATGCCAGAAAAAAAACGTTTTGAATTTGCTCAAATTACGACACAAATACAACAAAATCCATAGCAAAAATACACTCTTTCGTCACAGAGGGCGCGACATATATAGTAAAGTTCCCGCGAGGCGCCCACAGATGGCGCCACACGTCAGCGGCCGAGCCAATCAGCGCTCGCGGCGCCACTGTCGAATTCCGCGCGGTCTCGTCACGCACTTGTAAATATAATTCCTCAAAAACCAATGAGAAACAACCGAAAAATCGCACAAAAGTGAAAAAAGAATCGCGAGACAAGCAATTAATTTTATTTCTGTTTACCGCAGCGACGCCTTTTGAAAAATTTTTCTCTTCCAGTTCACCGCAGCTCGTGGCTTTTTTTTCTCTCCTCTCCGCTTCGTTATTATGTCTTCGACATTTTTCACTCTATTATTATTATTATTTTTTTGTCTTTTTATCGAAACGACCAGCATATTGTTATTATTATTTTTTAATCTTTTTATCGAAACGATCGGGCCTCGCATCCACGAAGCGACCACGCCTCGCGCCTCGGCAGCACAATCGTTGTGGCAACAAGTGGTGGCTGTCGAGTGTCCGAGAGAGAGAGAGAGAGAGAGAGAGAGAGAGAGAGAGAGGCGAACGCGTTGCTCGGGTTGGTCGCGCCTCTCCTCGCAGATCGCGTATACTCTTCCCCACACAGCCCCGCCGATCGATTTCGTCATCGCGAGCTTGTCTCGTGTGTCGCGCTCGACGCGATTTTACCCTTTAAGCCCTCTATCCTGGATCTGATATCATGACGATCAGATCCTGGATCCGATCTTGGATCAATTATTCACACACGAACAGATGACACTTAATTTTTTTTAATTTCCACCTCAGCCTGTAATTTATTTCTTAAGAGTAAAAATGTGACTGATGCAACGACAACTGAATATCCTTTTCAGACCGAAAAATCGCATTAAAATGTAGTAAAAAAAAAAAGAAAAATCATTAGAGAGCGAGCGAGCGGAGAGAGGGAACGGAGGGAGAGAGAAAGAGATATCCACCACCATACGCGATGTAGAAAAAAAAAATCAAGGCGTCTGAAAAAAAGCGAGCACCGCAAATCGGCGAGGCGATAAAAAAAAACGCTGGCGGTGCCCTCTGGCTGACCTCTGTTGGTGTTTCTGTTGTGTTGCAGAGCTCAAAAATTGGCGGATATCACAGATATTTGAGAGACAGAATAACACGGACGAGAAGAGACGTTGCTCGTTGTGCGGTAAGGTCGTGACAAACGTGCGGAATCACTATTACGTGCATTTCCCGGGCAAGTACGCCTGTCCGCTGTGCCCGGCCGTCTATACACGAAGCGACACACTCCTAACTCACACGCGGACCAAACACGCCCACGTGAAATAGCGCACGGGCTTCTACCGTCCTTATTACAGTGTCATCTAGCGACATTAACGGACTAAAAAGTGACCCTTTTGCCTCGCATCCGAAAAAATGACCCTTTTGCCTCGCATCCTTCACCCAACTTATATTTTTATTTTTTATTTTACCTTCGTCTTATTAATTATTATTTTAATTTTTATTGTTATTATTATTATCATCGTCGACTCGGCGAGACTGCAAAATTCCTGGCGTAATCTACTCGTCGCCATCTCCGAGGAACTCGAGCGATTATTATTATAAAACATGTTATATATATATATATACGGATATAAAAAACGTCATAATAATAATGACGCGCGCGGCGACAAATCTTTGTAATACGTTGACCCTTCGCTCCGGTCATTTTACCGCCGCTACGCCGAGCAGCAGCGGACACGAAAAAAACTCGTCGCTCTGAAGAGCGATTAATTTAATGGAAAAATTGAGTAGAAGGAAAATAATGGTACATCGCTTTTCTTTTTATTTTAATTTTTTTTTCTTTTTCTTTTTGTTACGTATCGACTCGTCGCGACATCTTTTTTTCGCAAAGCCGAAGAGGCTTTGAGAAAAAAATTCAAAGCTCGGCTCGCGTTGCGAGGGAGGTTTTCCTTTTTCTTCTTTTCTTAGTGGGAATGAAAAAAAAAAATACTTGGACTGCCGGGAATGGAAAATATTCGAGTGGAAAATTGTTGTAAATATGTGAATAATTTTTTTTAGATAAAATGTCGAAGGAAATTGATTATTGGTGCGAGGTAAAAAAATTATTCGAACCGACAAAAAAATTGTTAATATTGGAATATTGGAATTGGCGAGGAGCGAAGGTTGTCGAATTTTCTCAACTCCAGATTTTGTTTTTTCGGTCCCAGGTTCCCAATTCCCGTCGCCGATAATAACGAAAACTGTACATAACCCAATCGCAACGAAGATTTATATATATCCCCTTCGATATTCCGTCTCCGACACTCAACTCGCGTCAATTTCACGACGTTCAAGATCTCCACGAAAACGATCCAGAAAAAGAAAAAAAAAAAAGTGCGACTGCGAAATTTATCGACTCGACCGCCGAAGACGAAGATCTTCGATTCTCAATCGCTGTTTCTATACATATCGATCGGTTGGTGTGCTAAAAAAAAATTGGGAAAAAGCGCCTGCGATTCGCTGAGTAATTTAGTGCCTTCGAAATTTCTCGTTAACAATTTTTGGGTGTGAAAAAAAATAGTGTCGGGTCGATAAAATTCGAGATAAAAAAAAAACGTGCGAATCATCGAGTATATTAAAGATAAATATTTGTATATAAGGCGGACCGTGAACTTATCGTCGAGCTTCCGTTTGCGGATTAATTATTGATAGATAAATTTAAAAAAAATGACTGGTCGACAGCGAGACGTCGTTTTTTCGGCGTTCGGCGTCGATTCGACGCTCTTCTTCCATTGTAAGCTTACGTCGCGCTGTATAAATGTTCTTCCTTCGAATGCCAAAGACGAAACAATTTTTTTTATATTTTACCGATCTTTGCTGTTACAATTGTGCTGAGATTTGTGTCGGGAGAACAGGAACCCTCGGCTTCGGTTTTCAGTGGCCAATTATATTGATCAAAAATTAAAAAATTGTAAAAAAAGTAGATGGAAAGTAAATTTAATAATACGTTGATTTCCTCACCAAAATTTATGACAGCCGAACGCTGAAAAAAGCAAATTCGTAGACGAGGCCGATTTTTCCTCCGTTCTCCCGACTCTTCATTCCATAAAAAAAAATATATATATACGCAATCTAACCGTAACACAACTGCGAAGACCGCTGAATCCGAGACGAACGAGAATGATTCGTGAGTCGTGAGAGGCAAAACACTACAGAGGCTCTAAGGAAATGTAACTGAGACAAATTTAGGACATGTACCATAATATATATATAAATATTTAAAAAACCAAATATATATATATATATAAATATTTAAAAAGCACACACACATAAATATATCACTTAAATAAAGAATTTTAATCACTACTACTAAGCATTTAACGATATGAAAAACGAAAACCAAAAAACTGACGAATTTTATCGAAACGAATTGTTAGATTTAATCGTAACTTTTGTCTTCTAATTCCTTTCGTTGATTTTTTTATTTTTGTTTTATTTATTTTTGCTAAACGGAAGAGCCAGTCGCCGACCCTCTTTGTACTCGTGGAAATAATTGTCTAAGCTTTCGGGGCGCGAATGATCTATTTTTTATTTTTCGATCGATCGGTCGATCAAAGTGATTGACGATTGCGATCATTTCGAGCGAATCGACAGCTCCTGAAATTGTCGCCGATGACGCGCGATGAGGTGGCTCTCGCTGATTGAGGAAGCGATCGGTGATGCGTCTCGATCCCCCCTCCCCCCCAAAGTTTCCACCCCTTCCTCGCGCTTTCGATTGACTGATTAATTTCCACCCGCACGCCCGACGCGCGCGTCCAGGATTGTTTGTATCAACGTGTGTCTCGGTGTATACGTAGGTATCTATAGTTACGTGTATATCTGTGTTCTGTTTTTCCACCCTCTGAACGCTCTTTGTACCCTTTGGAATCTGACTACGAATTTTTTTTTCATAAAAACATATTTAAATGTGGGCATAAAAAATTGCAAATATTATATTTCATTCGTTCTAATCGGATACAATTTTTTATTGATCGATAACTTTGGTATTATTATCATGATTCAAGATAAAATGTTTCGGGTGTCGTTGATGATATTGATTTCTTTCAGATTTCTCTTTCAGATTTTTCTCTTCGCAATTTTTCTGTCAAAGAATGTTCAGCAAAGACGCAAAAAATAAATCAGATGTCCAAAAGTAAAATGAGCTTCAAAGGGTCAAAGGGTCAAAATAAGGTTCCGCCGAGTTTGGCGTAAAAAAAAATCAAGGATGGCCGAGTGTCTCTTTCTCTCTCGCGAAAAAAATTAATAGAGAAAAAATTTGCAACTCGATCGCTGTCAGAAAAAAAAATAGAAAAAAAATAGAAAACACGAGTGTTGGCGAAATCTCGAAACACGTTAGAGCATGAAGGCTTTGGGTTTGCAGGTCCGATGCCGAGCGTCCCGGTCGGGACGCTCTCATATCACGAGATGTTCGCCGTGTCGATTGGCAGCCCGGCGCTGTGGAGATGCCGCGCGTGCGGCAAACAAGTGACCAATCGTTGGCACCACTTCCACATTCACACGGCCCAACGCTCGCTGTGCCCTTACTGTCCGGCGACGTACAGCAGAATCGACACGCTGCGATCGCATATACGCACCAAGCACAAGGACGTGCCTTTCCTCAAGGGTCCCTTGTAGAGGATGGCGATCCTCGGTAACAAGCGCCGTCGGCGTCTCGACGCTCCGGTCCATCCGACCCTGGTCTAATGTAACGTCCGATAAACGCCGCCGATTTGCGAGGCAACCCGCAAAAAACACACTCGCACGACGCCCACCAATCAACGGCTCGCCCATCGCACTCTTCGACTTCCGACTGTCCTTTCCTGAATTTTCCTAAAATTAATCCCACGAATTTATCAAAAATTAGTTCCACGAATTTTCCATAAATTAGTTCCACGAATTTTCCATAAATTAGTCCCACGAATTTTTCATACATTAGTCCCACGAATTTTCCAAAAAATTCCTCTGAAAATTAATCCCACGAATTTTCTAAAAAATTCCTCTGAAAATTAATCCCACGAATTTTCCAAAAAATTCCTCTGAAAATTGATCCCACGAATTTTCTAAAAAATTCCTCTGAAAATTAATCCCACGAATTTTCCAAAAAATTCCTCTGAAAATTAATCCCACGAATTTCCCAAAAATTGGTCCCACGAAATTCCCAAAAAATTCCACCGAAAATTAATCCCACGAATTTCCCAAAAAATCCCCTCCGAAAATAAGTCCCACGAATTTCCCAAAAATGTCCATCGAAAATTAATCCCAAAAATTTCCGTCCCGACAAATTAGCCCCATTAATGTTCCAAAATGTTGTTTTTTTACTCCCAAACGGGCAAGATTAGAAAAAAATTGTCGCGAGGGCAAAGCAAAAAAGTCGTCGAGAGGCGCTGGAAGATGACTGCTGGGAGCTGGAACGGTCCGCCCGAGACGAGACGCCACCCGAGGCCGGTGAACGCAGATGAGTAGAGCATTAAAAAGTAACAAATCAACAACAAGAAGAAATAAAAAAATCCGATTTCTCTCTGTACGCACCGAGCGCTGAAACCGAGGACTCGTCGCCACTAAATAATTGTGTATACTACGTAAATAGTAATGTTATATATCGGTGTCATCGACACCTCAAACGACACAACTCTATATATATATATAAATATTAAAAAATCATACATATATGTGTGTAATATTGGACGGACATATATATTGCACATATATATTTATGAAAAAAATTCGTCGAGATAACCGCGAGAGGAATTATCGCATCCTCGTGTACACAGGTTTCCTAGTCAACGGGGGGAGGTCAATTCCTCCCCCCGCAACCAAAGTTATTTCGTGTTACGCGGCCGTTGTCCAAAAACAAAGAGAAAAAAAAATTGCGGAGGATCGATCGACGTTCTCCTACTGCGAACATTTTTTTATCCAGCTGGATAAAAAAAATCTCAAAAAAAATAAGTGGAGGAGGAAGATGAAGAAGGATGAGCCTCTTGACCCTCTCTTCTCTGACAATCCGAATTATATTGTAAATGGGTCTCGTGACTCGTTTATGCGCACAGCGAAGATAGAAAAAAAAGGGGAAAGAGAGGGAAAGGAAAGAGGTGAAGAATTATCATTGAAAACCGGGTGACACTTGAGACACGGTAAATCGGCATCGAAGTTCAATTTTTACAACGGTCTAAGACGATTTTCCGAGGTCGAACATAGGCGAGGAAAAACCGGCCAATCGCTGACCGCCATCGTCGCCGAGAATCGGACAAATCGGGCAAATCGCGTTGGTCGATTTTTCAAAAAAATTCGCCGCCCGAATTTTAAGCGAGTGTCCCCCGTTTAACGATACTGTAAATAATGTAGTCCTTAAGTCAGAGATATAAGAGGAAGGTGCGAATCAGTTGGAAGGAGCCAATCGTGGCCCGAGTGTAAAAAAATGTGTGTGTGTGCGAGAGAAAGATCAAAACGATCGTAGGACGCGAAACGAGAAGAAGAAACAAAAAACCCCAAAAATGTTGACGACCGAGCGTCGTCAATTGTCTCCGGAAATGAGAGATGGGAAGGATGAGAGGATGGAAGAACGACAGGAAATAAAAAACACCGATCCTAAAGTGGGGTCCCTCGGTGGATCTTGATACAGGGTTACTAGGCAGAGTCATAAAGTAGGATGACTAAACCGCGGTGAGGTCGTGACTAGGATCCTAGGTAGAATTTTAAGGGAGACCTCCAGAGAGTTCAGAATGAGATGCTGAGGTTGATTTTAATTCGGATCCTAAGGAGGTCCTAGATAGGGTTTTGAGTAGGATTCCAAAACAGATCCAAGAAAAGTTCTGAACAGGGTCTTGAGTAGGATTCTAAAACGGATCCAAGAAAGGTTCTGAACAGGGTCTTGAGTAGGATTCCAAAACAGATCCAAGAAAGGTTCTGAACAGGGTCTTGAGTAGGATTCTAAAACGGATCCAAGAAAGGTTCTGAACAGGATCTTGAGTAGGGTTCCAAAACAGATCCAAGAAAGGTCCTGGACAGGATTTTGAGTAGGACTCCAAAACGGATCCAAAGATTGAGGTCCCAGGTACGATCCTAAGTAGGACTCTGGGTAGGTCCTAGATAGGCTTCTAAGTAAGCAAGATTCTGAATAAAATCTTAAGTCAGGTCAGGTCTGTTTTTTTGTTTGGATTGCTTTCTTCTTTCACTCCGTTACGCCCACGTGTTTTTTTTTCTCCGGCCACTGACGTCCCTCGCTTCAACAGTCTAGTCAACAAATCTGAACGAAAACGAAAATCTCACGACACAAATTTCAAAACGCTTTTTGTCTTTAGTGTCAATTCCACATCACCGAAAACACATTCGCGCAGTGATTTTTTTTAACGATAAATCTCACAAGTTAATTGGTCTTAATTGCTATCTCGTTCCTATTTTCGTTCCTCACCTTTAGCAGCTAATTATTATTTTTAAGAGCGACAATCTCGCCGAATCTTCAAATGAGAAAGTGAGACGTTCAACCGATCGAATTCTGTAGATAAAAGTGTAGTTAAACAAAAAATATGGTTACCAATAATTCGAGTCTAACGCGAACGAATAAAAAGCAACGGAATACCTTTTTTACGATTGAGAGAATTTAGCGCAAAATTAGCCTTTTTCCACTGACCGTTGTAAAAACGATTGCGAATTGTAAAAAGGAAAAGAATAGTGGTTTGGCTTTCGCGCGATTTTTAGCCGAACACAATGGCGAGTTTAGGCGAACGCTCTGTCCCCGCGGCGCTAATTTCACCGTAGGCGGTGTTTGCTTTGACAACCGAGAGAGAGATCTGTGAGGCTGTCGGTGTCGGCCTTCGGTTCAGGTTGAAAGATAATGTTATCAGAGGTGCCTGCGGCCTGCTACTCTCGCTCAGCAGCGACGTTAACTCGCTAAAATACGAACACACACCTGCATACGCTCCACACTTACACTCACTTACACTCACTTTTACACACACTTACACTCGCTTACAATTAATTACACTCATTACACTCACCCAGCGAAATGCAGCTGTGGAGATTCGAACGGACCAGCATTGAAACAAAGAAAAACAAAACCATAATAAATAAAACAAATTCTATAAAAAAGGTAAATAAAAAGTAGATAAATAAAATAATGATCAATCATCGCGGAAGTGAAAAACGGGCGCGATTGTTGTTTTCCCTTCGAAGGTGTTGTAAGCAACGCATTTTTCTCTTTGGACCAAAATACTCTTCGTGTAATTAAAACACCGCAGATTTACCATTTAAAAATAATAACTGTAATTAACTAAAGAAAAAAATTGAATAATAATAATAATAGCGATTGATTGTCGTCGTTGATTCTAAATCGGGAAGACACATCCAATTCGCATTGCGTGTATGTCAAATGTAAAATGTATCGGAGGCTCGACAATTTTTTTTTTTTTGTAAAATACTATTTTTTGTAAAATTGTTTTTTTTTATGTAAAATAAAATTAACGAGTCAGACGCGTGGCAGTCGTGTGCTTGTAAATTGTTACGTCCGACGGGTCGTCAATTGTTTCTGTTATCGTCGTTATTGTTTTTATCTTTTATTTTTATTTTTTTTTTATTTGGACGAAGCTGTACACAAATCTAATAAGCGTCGGTCGGCAAGACGCATTAAACGGGTGAACGACTGCGAACGCACAAAGTGGGCGCGACGGCAGAGGAATTCTGCTATATAACTGGGGCATATGGAGTATATATATATGCAAATGCATATGGTCCCCTCTTCGGCCGCTGTGTGCGATATGCGCGCGCGCTTTAAAGCCGAAGCACCCAAGCAAATGCGTTGGATGCGTGTGCGTGTGCGTGTGTGTGTATATATATATATTTATGTGTACATGATGGGCGTGAAATAATCGAGAGAAAATTCGAGGCGGTTCGCTTTAGGTTTTAAGGGCGATACGGTGCAGGCTCAGATTTTTTTTAATGCAGGAAATTTATATTTATTATATTTTGATAAAATTGTAAGACCCATTTCGTGATTTGTTGGAAAAAGGATTTTGGCGAAATTCTAAGTGGATTTTTTTTTAATGCAGGGAATGGAAATGGTTAGTCGATATTTTGGTAAAATTGTGACAGAACCAGTTTCGTGATTTGTTGGAAAAAGGCTTTTAGCGAAATTCTTGATTTTTTTTTTAGTCAGGAAGTGTAGCAACTTCTCGATTCTAATTCGACTTTTTCTCGCGTCGTGTGTCGTGCGGTGGAAGAAATTGCGAGTTGCAGGCAACGAGGAGGAATAATCACGATTGCGAATCGCTTCCCAGAGCTGCTATTAGACACGATCTGTGCTTACCTTTTTTTTTCTCGGATCTCTATTTTCGAACCACGCGATTGCATGACCGTCTTATTCCTCTCTAGATTTTTTTTTATTCCTTTTGTAGGGCCAATTTTTTAATATATTTTTTCTCACAACAAAATTCTCGTTGCTACTGAGCGTTCGCTGTACTCCCTTAAAAAAATTAAAAACTCTTTTTTACCCCTGAAGCCACGATTTTTGCATCCCTGTAAAAAAATCCAGCTTCGAGTAAAATCCCCTCCATTTTGTGTCCTGTAAGATCGATGGTCTCCAGTTAACTGTAAAAAAAAAAG
This sequence comes from Itoplectis maculator, assembly GCA_964034905.1. Classification (NCBI taxonomy): domain Eukaryota; kingdom Metazoa; phylum Arthropoda; class Insecta; order Hymenoptera; family Ichneumonidae; genus Itoplectis; species Itoplectis maculator. The sequence goes on from OZ035869.1 coordinate 4,543,828, forward strand.
AATTAAGAAATAAGATAAGGAAAAAAAAAACACAAAAACCACTCATGCTCACACAGTTTACGCGTAAAATAGATTATATATATATATATATAAATATAAATTATAGTTAACGAATAGATAAACCAATTGACGCAGAGATCTGCGAGAATATCGAGATCGGAGAAGTTGACGCGAAAAAAGTCGCGGTTCCTGCAAATCAGCATATCAAATGCTCGTCGAAAGTCCAGTATAAACAAAAAATAAAACACACACATCGAACTTCATATTATCGAATCCGAATTGAATTGTTAGATTATAAAGAATAAAAAAAAAACATTATTGTAAGGGAGCGAATGCCTTTTTTCTATCGGCATTCCAAATAATGGTCATGCGGTGGTTTTATGGTGTGTGCGATCGTTTGACCCGACTAAAAAGCAAAAAAAAAAGGTAAATAAATAATTCAAGATTCAAATCTTTTATCTCTAAATAGCTGCTGCGACTCGCTGCGAAATATTCACGCGACGATGCGCGGCAATCACGCGACTGCCGCGCATCGAGCGCCATAATCCGTCGGCCCTCGGCCGATATCGTTGTCATTTGCGCGTGATAAAAAATTAATCTAACCCCCGCAAACCCCTCCCCCCCGAATATTTTTGTAAAAACGCAACGCGCGTCGGGAATCCTCAATTTAATCGACGCGCTGCGAAAATTGGCAACGTTTGAAAGAATAAATTATTTTGTACCAAAATATAAAATAATTGACGAAGTATTTGCCATATTGGCAAAAAATCGTTTGAAAAAAAAAATGATTTCGTTTCAATTAGAATGTAAAATAATTATCCTATAATTTGTCAATTGTAGAAAAAAAAATGATAATTGGCGATAGAAAATTGTTGAATGAAAATTGAATTGTTGAAAAAAAAGGGAAAATCGCAAACTGATAATACAGTGATAACGGTCGATGGTTCGAGCTGCAGTCCTGTCTCCTATGCACTTTGATGTAATTAAACATTTATATCGATATCGAAATGTCAATCTCATGTCTCTTGATGGTACTTAAGGTCAGTATCGGGCAAACATAATTAATTAAGTCTCGTTGCCGAAGATTAATGCGAAAGTGGAGGAAAAAAAAAAGCGGTTAATAATTATTAATATTATGATAACGATAACGATTAAAGGAGAGGAACAGATGAATGTGTTACGAGTGAAGGGAGATGAAATGTTTTTAACGAAAATTCATTGTCAAAGCCGAACTTAAGATAAATATAGCTTAGGTAGATGCACCGGTTGTCGCCAATTTTTTATTTATTTATTTTTATTTCCGGTAGTTCATTGCACACAGATCGAATAATTTTTTTCAATTTTTTTCGCTTGGTCGAACCGGAATGTTAATTGTCACTTTACAACTCAATTTACGTGGCCAAAAAAAATGTGCGTGCAATGGCAGACAACGAAAATGATTACGAATTAAAAAATCAAGGTTTTGCGAAATTTTTAAAACACACAAAATAAAACGTTGTGACCGAAATTCGCTTAAATCTTAAAAGTTAAGATTCCTCACAAAATTATTTTTGGTACTCACTGATTTTCTACAATCACACTAAAATTTCTCTAGGACTCTTTATTTTCCACGAACCAATTGTTACCGAATTACGCACCGGAAAGACGAAAAAAAGCCGTAATTTTCCTATTTATACAGATTTTTACAATCACCAAAAAAATTTCTTTTGCGAAGAAATATTTATAGGAGCCTTCGAGAATCGTTGTTAAATCAATCACGCACCAAGAATCGTTAAAAAAAAAAAAAAGTTCCTTCCACTTAAATGGCAGGAAACGCTCATTCGTAAAACAAAAAAGGGGAAAAATATAATTAAAAAAAAAGACAAAACAGGTAGAAACTGGTGCATTTACTATTTGTATATTATGGAAAAAATGTGCAACAAAAGCGCCAGCCGCGAAACGCTCATCCTCCGCCGAATTCGAGTGGATCGTTTTTACACTATTTTTGTCGCGCGCTCTCGAATCTTTTTTTTTTTTTTTTTCTACAGTCTTAATCGTGATGTGAATTGTCCCATTGAGAGCGCAGCGAACGATCCCTCAATTCCTCGGCTCCGGCCGTCGAGTCTCGTGTCCTGCTTTACCGACGGAGGAGCCGCGGAAGTTTCGAAAAAAAAACAAAAACGAAAAAAAAAAATGAAAAAAAAATCTATAAAAAATCGAAATAAAATTCGGCAAGTGCTAAACGAGCGTGGATGATAAAAGTGCGTCTAGCGCCGGATTCTCTCCGGTTCTCTACTTAAATTAATTATTATTACAATTATTATTATGAATAAACAAGAAAAAAAAATAATTGAGATAAGAATAAATTAAATTACAAATAAATTGCTATAATAATGATTATATAATAATAATAATTATACTTATTTATATGCGATGTATTTTTGTGAACAGTATTGAAAGTGCTACTGTTGTACAGTTAACTATAAACCGATAAATGTACTATGATGTACTTATAATGTATATAGATATATTTAATTAAAGTGAATATGAATTTGTGTAATCGCCCGTGTTTCGTGTATCGAATGTATCAACGAACCCCCCGACCCCCCCCCCCCCCTCCCCTACCCCCCAGTTCGCCCCCTCCCCTTGATTCCTGAACCGTAGTCCATTATCGGCGGCCACACGAGCGGATAATTTCACAATTTTACGGCGTAAATCGCACATCGTACGCACGGGTCGCCTCACATCAAAATCCAATTTTCCAACTGTTTGGCCGTGAATCGACCGAGCGATTAACATCTGATTTGCAATTAAGTCGTAATCACGTCGGCGCCGCCGCAATTTTCAATCGGTTTTCGCGATCAAAAGTTTCGGTCCATTTAAAAGTTGCGACTTTGTGGGAAGAAAAATATAAAAAAAAGTATTGAGCAATTAATTTAATTTTTAATCAATACCGGGAATTCGACGAATTTATTTCCTATTCTGCTAAACCGGATTCAGCGCCCAATGCTAGGATTTTTTTTAATCGTGGAAAAAAAACGTATCGAGCAATTATTAATTTAATTTTTAACAAAGAGTATTCCGGAAATTCAACGAATTTATTTCCAACTAATAGCAAAACCGGATTCGGCGCCCTAGGGTTTTTTTTATAATGGGCATCGAGGCGCAAATCGAGGATATATCGCTCGTCCATTTCAGGGCCGAGTCTCGACGACCAACTGCGACAATTGCGTAATTGCGTCGCGGAGCAAAAAAAAGAGATCCCTAATCGACCTAAACGTCCTCCGGTTGCGGGTCGAATCGCATCGCCGAGTGCACAGGGAGCGACTCACGTGCCGCGCGCGCAGTCGCCACGGGTAAACACGGGTAAACACACCTACGATCGTCGTGCGCAGAGCGAATAAATAATAAAAGCGAGATATTCCGCGCGAGTCTGGTTGGTCACGTGACTCAGCCGACGAAACTCGCCGAGTCGAGTCGTCGGCCGCCCCTCTCCACTTTTAGTGCATGCGCCTGAAATCGCTTATCACGTGAGACGAAAACGCAAAACGCGGGGGGACCCGGTTTATAGGGGGGAGGGGGAGGGGGGGAAGACGTCGCTGTTTTCCAGCAATCTCGCGCGCTTTATCTTCTGCTTTGCTCTGCGCGGGCCACGTGAATCGAGGCTCACCACAGAGGACATTGCGACGCAGAAAACGCATTCGGGTGAGTGAGAAAAACGTATTCTAATCACAAAATATTAAAATCAATGCGGAAGACATCAATTTTTTTATTGAATTTTTCACGAATTTTTTCTGTCAAACCATAGAACATACTAAAAAAAATTCTTTGCCTACATATTTACTGAATATTTTGTCTCGCTCACATTTTTTTTGCACCGCGAAAACGCGAAAATGTCGTAATTACAACAATTTTAATATTAAAAAAATGTAACTGAAACTAAAGCGGTTAGCACTATATTTATACATCTATTGATCAAATTTCTTAAAATTAGATTAATCATTTTAACTTGTTAAATAAAAAAAAAACAAAATCTCGGAAAGAGCGGTCAGCACTATATCTATGTATATACATATATATCTATAGACAATGCGAACTTTTTTAATTTCGTTTCACCTCCAAATTTCACAGAAATCGTAAAATCGCTCCTTTTTTTTTTAATCGTGAGTTTAATTTATGATTGAAAATCCGGAAGCGCCGCCTCTGCGGCCGGCGAAAAAAATCGCTCGTCGCGGCCACGCGAATTCGCCTTTAGGCCGCCGCCGTCGCCGCCGGGTGCGCGGCGGCGATAAACCGGAGCAGCGCAGGGCGCACAACGACGGCGACGACGACGGCGGCGACGGCGACAGGCAGATCGTTCGCGGCGACTCCGCGTGAGCCGGCTTCACTCGTCACCCGCTTCGCCACTTCATTGACCAACGTTTATTTTTTTTCGTCGAGCTTTACTCTACCCATTTATAGATACATGGATATATCGTGATATATTGTGTACATATATATATAGGCAGACGGAAATCGCGATAATTGTGGTGTTCGAAAGTTCCTCGTCGCGCATCACTCGAAATCACAGAAGCAGCGATGTCGACTCTGCAGGCGATCAAATGGGAAAATGGGAAGCTCGAGGTGCTGGACCAGATTTTACTGCCGGCGATTTCGCGATACGTCGCTGTCAACGGCGTCGAGGACGGCTGGAAGGTCATCAACAGGATGCAGGTGGGCGAAAACCGCTTTTAGGCCTCTTTTTGTCTATCCGTCTGTCTGGGCTGCGTGAATTATTATGATTATTGGTTCATTCAATCTTGTCTTTTTTTTAGAACGCGATTTATCGTTTTTGTGGCTCGGCTCAGTCGTATTCGCTTCTCTTTGCTGGTTGGACGATAACCGAGTGGAAGGAGAATTATTGAACTTAGTTAAAATGATGTTGGTTGAATTGTGAAATTAATGTTTGAATTTTCGTTAGGTTCGAGGAGCGCCGGCGATCGCCATAGTCGGATGCTTGAGCCTCGCTGCGGAGCTGCGTAACGAGGAGTTCTCCGACAAGAGCAGTCTGCGACGGGAAATAGAGGGAAAGCTCAATTATCTAGTGTCGGCACGTCCGACGGCGGTGAACATCAAAACTGCGGCGGAGTCGCTGATAGCCATGGCCAATAATCTCAGCAAGGATAACAGCGTGACAGTCAGCCAAATGAACAAGACGTAGGAAACATTATTCGAATGATCGTATAGTTATTGTAAGCCTGAACGATAAACTGCACTTGCGTCTGTCTGAAGATTACGGAAATTATCGACCTTGACCGAAGCGATGGTAAAAATATTTCCAAATTTAATGTAACTTTTCTCCGTCAGATTCCTGAGGGTAATCGACTCGATGCTGGAGAAGGATATCGCCGACAACAAAGCGATCGGCAATCACGGAGCCGACGAGATTCTGAAGGGTGCGCCCGAGGACAGCCTCATGCGGGTCTTGACCCATTGCAACACCGGAAGCCTCGCGACCGCTGGATACGGAACCGCGCTCGGCGTCGTCAGGTCGTTACACGACAGAAAGCGACTTGGTACCTATTTACCAAACGTTCAGTCGGTATTACTTTTAACGAAAAAAAATTAATAAAAATGATGTGTAATTTCCAGAGCACGTTTACTGCACGGAAACGAGGCCGTACAATCAGGGCGCCCGTCTGACCGCGTACGAATTGGTCCACGATAAAATTCCGGGAACCCTGATCTGCGACAACATGGTCGCCGCTCTCATGAAGTCGAGGACCATCAACGCCGTTGTCGTCGGTGCCGATCGAGTCGCCGCTAACGGCGACACCGCCAATAAAATCGGGACATATCAGGTAAGGCGAAATATTGCCGAAAGAAAATATTAATAAAATTAATAAATGAAAGATCTGTTTTTTCTCTTACTCTAATTATTTGGTCGCTTCCACTTATAAAAATTTCATATTGTATCTTTCGATTTTGCCGTTTACTTTTTTTACTTCTGTTGAAGAAAATTGTATTAAGCTGAACTTCTGTTTCAACAGTTTATGTGTGAACCCCAGTCCAACTAATAATTAATTCGTAATACTCTGATTTCAGATCGCCATTCTTGCCAAGCATCACGGCGTTCCTTTCTACGTCGCAGCGCCGCAAACGTCGATAGACTTTACGCTCTCGAGCGGCGATCACATTCCCATCGAGGAGCGACCCGATCGCGAGATGACGCACATAAACGACCAGCGAATCGCCGCCGCTGGGATTCAATGCTGGAATCCGGCGTTCGACGTCACTCCCGCGTCTCTTATCACCGGAATAATCACCGAGATCGGCGTCTACACGCCCGCGAGGCTCGTGGAACTTCAGACGACGGAGAACACGAAGAAGGACATGGAGGAGCTCGACAATTATATAATGCGAAGGAAATTTCGAGGATCCCAGGACTGAATTTTCGAGCAGCGAGAAAAACGTTATTCCGAAGAAACGAAAGCAGGAGATTTTTTTGCTGCAACTCTGTAAAATCGCCCACGTTTTCATTGACTCGTTGCACACGTTACGAAACAGCAAAAAAAATATATATACAAACGGTTTCCAAGTCGAAAATGTGTATACGTCGATTTTCGATTTTTGTATAGAAAGAAAAAAGAATATCCAGCAATGCCTTAAATATATTTGATTGACCGTTTTTGCGCCGAAAAATTGCAAGTTTTTCGAGGATCGGAAAATCATTGTAACGTTTCTTTTTTTTCCCGGGAGAAAAAAAAATTCCAAGAGAGAGAAAACAAAGTTTAGCGACATTCCTCAGCATTAGACCGATTAGATAATTTATTAAAGCTAAGGAAGAAAAAAAAAGTCCGATGCGCTTAGGAGAAAAAAAAATCACACGAATAACCATTTTTTTTCGATTCTATATTTTTATAATTGTATCGCGCTTGAATGATTGAGATGTTCGTTTACGGCGTTGTTACTAATAAACGATTTATCGAAATGTTCATTATTCTTCATTCGATGATATATAAAAAAATATTTTTTAAAGCGTAGCTGAAAATATCGGGATTTTTACGTTCAACGCAAAAAAAAGTGCGAAAATTTGAGATTCGCGTTAGGAGCTAAGGGACTGTCAGTGATGGAAGAGTCGGACGTTGGTGTGAGCCAGACTTATGTTGTGCTCGTCGCAAGCTTCAATCACAGCCGCATCATTGGTCGAACCGGCCGGGCTGCCGATGTACCGAACGCCACTCTGAAAAGCGATTTTACCGACAATTAATTTTTGCCAAAACTTTGAAAATCAATCAATTAAATCAGCAAATCCGAACTCACCAGTCTCGCTCGGTCGACGTTGTCCCTGAACGGGAAGAAAGCGTCGCTGCTGACGGCGACGCCGTCCAGCTTCTTCACCCACTCGACTCGGTCCTGCTCCGTCAATTTTTCCGGCACGACCTCGTAAAACGCCGCCCACGCCGCTTCGTCCATATCCTTGCCAATGGAACCATTGACGTAATTGTCAATGGCGTTGGAAATTTCGGCGCGCTTCACTCCCTTCTTGAACTTCATTCCCGTGACCTTCGGGTGCTGACGGAGCCACCTTAAAAAATTTCAAGATTGCACAAAACCGCTACACTCTCAAAAAAATGTAAGTAAAAAAAATAAAATCAAAAGGTCCTCGAAAAAAAAATTAAGGGCGCGTTGGCACCTTAAAAAATGCCAACAATCTCGATACAAAACCGTGAGACTAAAAAAAAAAAAAAACAAAAATGATAAACGTCCTCAAAAAAATAAAATCTAACCAGTTATCAGCCTTATCGCCGGCGAGTCTGGTGCAGTGGATCCTCGACTGTTGACCGGCGCCGATGCCGATGACCTGACCGTCCTTGGCGTAGCACACAGAATTGCTCTGTGTGTATTTGACGGCGATCGTCGCGACGATGAGATCCCTCACAGCCTCCTGGGGCAGCGTCTTGCTCTTGGTGACGACGTTGGCGAACGTGCTGGCGTCGATAACGGCGTCATTACGACGCTGCTCGAGGGTCAGTCCAAACAGGACTTTGCGCTCGATCGGCGCGGGTTCGTAGCTCGGGTCGATCTGCAGGACGCAGTAGGCGCCGTTCTTCTTCTTGCGGAGAATCTGGAGGGCCTCGTCGCTGTAGCCCGGGGCGATTATTCCGTCGGAGACCTCACGGGAAATTATTCTCGCGGTGACGACGTCGCAGGGGTCGGATAAAGCGACGAAATCGCCGAAGCTGGACATCCGATCCGCACCTAATTCAATTAATTTTTTAATTAAAAAAATCCTCTATTGAAAAATTCGTGAGCAACCATTATTCGCTATTTTAACTGTATTTTAATAAAATGTGGGGTCAAAATAACGAATAGCTCAAATAGCGAAATCGTTTTAAATTCGCTATTTCGGTCATTTGTTATTTTGATCTCGATCCCTGATTGGGTCGTTGTTTATATTTGAGAAATGTATAAAAAATGAATTAAAAAATCGATAAATCAATGGATCAATCACCTCGCGCTCGGGCGTAAGCCGAGGCCAGCGGGGTCAACTGGTCCGCGAGGTCGTCGACCTGGCAGAGCTTCGCCTGAGTCGCGTCCAGAGGAATTCCGACCGCGGCGCCGGCCGGGCTCACGTGCTTGAACGACGTCGCCGCCGGCAGGCCCAGCGCGCTCTTCAGCTCCTTCACGAGCTGATAGGCGTTCAGGGCGTCGCAGAGATTGATGAAACCCGGCGAACCATTCACCACCGTCAACGGCAGCTTCTCCAGGATCGTGAACACCTGCGCCGGCTTCTGGTGCGGATTCATTCCGTAACGCAGCGACAATTGGGACACGCCGGAACTGTACTGACGACGGAAGTAGTCGGAAATCGCGTTGTCATATTCGGCGGTGTGGGTGAACGCCTTCAGAGCCAGGAGCTGTCTGCAATTTTATAAAAATTACATCAGATGATTTGTTTTATGTTTATTTCATTTTTTATAAATTAGAAAATGAATAAAAAAAAAAACAAATTTTAAATGAAGTAAGAAAAATAAATAATAATCATCACCTAGTGGCGAAGAACGTCTGCAGTTTTTTTTTAATTAGATCAGAGGGATTTTTTTTTTTAATTAAAAAATGAATTTAAAAAAACTGTGTAAATGAAGTGAAAAAAATAAATAATAATCGTCACCTAGTGGCGACGGACGTGTCCTTGTCTGCCGAGGTCTCCAATTCCCCGATGACCTTCTCGTAATCTTTCGGGTCGCAGATTACGGTGACCCGAGCGTGATTCTTAGCCGCAGCTCGGAGAAGAGTCACACCGCCGATATCGATGTTTTCCACCGCGTCCTCAACAGTAACGCCGGGTTTGCTAACTGTGTTGACGAACGGATACAGATTGCAGACGACCACGCGAATGAGATCGTAATTTTGCTTCTTCATGTCAGCCTGGTCGGAATCGGTCAATCTGGCCAGAATACCTGAAAATTATTTTTATTTATTTTTTCGAATTTAAACAATATTACCGTTCTTAAGGAAATAAAAAAAAAAACAATATTGCAATTACCCGCGTGGACCGCCGGGTGAAGGGTCTTGACTCGTCCTCCCAGCATCTCCGGGGCTCCGGTGATGTCGGAAACATCCTTCACGGGCAAACCAGCGTCTCTGAGTGACTTTGCGGTGCCGCCGGAGGCCACAAGGGTCAGTCCCAGTTGGTGCAATTTTTTCGCCAGTGGCAGAAGATCCGTTTTGTCGGAGACGCTCAACAGAGCTGGAAAAAAAAATCAGATAGAAATAAAATATAATTCATGAAATTAATGCTCGCTAAAATTGCAATGTTATTATTATTATTATCATCATTATTATAGATATAAAATAGAAAAAATATATAATTCATGAAATTAATTCTCGCAAAAATTGTAATGTTATTATTATTATTATTATTATTATTATTATTATTATTATTATTATTATTATTATTATTATTATTATTATTATTATTATTATTATTATTATTATTATTATTATTATTATTATTAAAATATAATTCATGAAATTAATTCTCGCTGAAATTGTATCATTATTATTATTATTATAGAACAAGCATGGAAACCGGTCGAGCGGCACGCGAGTTGCCCAAACCACGTGACTTATCCACGCCGGAAAAAAATTCCCCAATCTAACCTGCCTCTTGTGTTCGATTATTCGAACAATTTTTTCGAATGGAAAATAAAACTGACAAAACTTACCCAACTTTCCGCCGGACATTTTTCGCGCCTTTTTGGTCAAACGAGAATGAGAAAAGTCACGGATTTTCGGAGTCGGCGAGCGGCGTCTCGGTTGCAACGAGCGAAAGAGCGAAAAACGTGCGCACGCCTCGTAGATCAACAAGTGTCTGAGATGCCGAGTGACCCTGACGAGAGTTAAGGGGACTGAGCGGCCGGCGCGCGCCGCTTCGAAGTGAATTTTTTCTCCTTATCGCGAACTGCGTCAGTTGTTATCGTCTGTTTGCAGGGGGTTCGAAATACGAAATAACATCGTTGCGAAATAGGAGGAACGGTTGCCTAATCGGGAGACTATCTGAAGAAAATAATATTGGCGTAACTTATCGATACGTAAATCCATTTTTCTGCAACTTTGATCTCTGCGATTGCGATCGATATTTGTATACCAATCAATCTAAATCAAAGTATCTATACTTAATATGCATCAATTTTCTATCATTCGACATTTTTTTTATTAATCTCAGAAAAAAATAATAAATGCGTCAATATTTCAATTCGATGGAACGTCGACATTGATTTCTGTTATGACATAAAAATTCTGTGTACGCTTGAAAGGATGATTGCTGCAATTATCTCTCTGCTCGAACTTTGACCTTTCCTCTAATTGCTATTCGTGGCATTGATTGACAGAGGAGCGGGAAAATGAGTTTGAATTGCGGCGCATTTTCCCGCCGCACGGAGGGCGCCACCTGGCGGCGCGAATTTCAAACCGAGACGTGAACCGAGCCGACTGCGTCTGCGCAGACGTCGGATTTTGTGTCTCGGAGCAATTTGACGTTTATCAGAGTCGCACCGAGAAATCTTCTGAATCCTCTCGACTTTCGCGTCAGATTCGGCGAACTCGACGAACGCTAAGATGAATCGACTTTTCGGACGCGCCAAACCCAAAGAACCCGGTCCAAGCATCACCGACTGCATTGCCGGCGTAAGTTTTCGCTGCCCGAAACGATAATCACACCTTTTACAGGTTACGCGATGACCTTGCGATCCACTCACGATTCAATGATTCATCCACAATCCACATTATTATTATGAATATTCCGGAAAAAACAAAATTAAATTTTCATTTTTTACTTTATTTTTCCAATGACAATTTTTTTTATATTCTCTATTGATTTGTTAATCGCCACCTGCGAAACAGGTCGACGGTCGCGCCGATTCAGCGGAGAAGAAGATAGCGCGGCTCGATGCCGAGCTGAAGAAGTACAAAGATCAGATGGTGAAGATGCGTGACGGACCCGCTAAAAACGCAGTGAAAGCAAAGGCGATGCGAGTGCTGAAGCAGCGAAAGATGTACGAGGCGCAGGTGGACAATCTGAGGCAACAGGCGTTCAACATGGAGCAGGCAAATTACGCTACGCAGACCCTCAAAGACACTCACGCGACTGTGGCGGCTATGAAGGACGGCGTCAAGCAGATGCAGAAGGAGTTCAAGAACATCAACATCGATCACATCGAGGTGCGGGAATTTTTTTTTTGGCAGACGGAGATGCTCGATAATTTAATTTCATGTATTAATGAATTTGTCCTTTCATTTTACAATTATTTTCATACGGAGCTGCATGGAAATTCCAGTTACTAACCAAGTACAATGATAATTTTGACTAAAACGGAAATGTTAATCAACAGGATATGCAAGATGACCTGGCGGACATGCTAGAACAGGCAGACGAGGTGCAGGAGGCGATGGGACGCAGCTACGGAATGCCAGAGATCGATGATGACGAGCTCGCTGCTGAACTCGATGCCCTGGGCGATGATCTTGCCCTCGAGGACGACACTTCTTACCTCGACGATGCTATCAAGGCTCCCAGCGCACCTGATAAAGAGCCCGGGGCTGCTTCGGTGCGGAACAAGGTAATTAAACACCAACAACATTGAAATTCTGCTCGCATTTCATTTTTTCTATACCTTTTTAACATGGTAATTTAATTTCAGGACGGAGTTTTGGTGGACGAGTTCGGATTGCCGCAGATACCGGCGAGCTAAGTCCCCGCGTGATAACGCGAAACAAAGTTTATCACTTAAAACACTATGAGCTAACGATTATTGCAGGCATCGCCAAAGACACCGGGCCCATCGAGCGCCTGAGTTGCCGCCGACGCTTCGAAGCACTTAGCGATTTAGTACCGAAAAAAAAAGAGCTGGAAAAAAAACGCGGCGGGAAAAAATTTGAACTCACCATTGGAATTTGGAAACTCGCTGTGAGCGTTTTTACACTCGTGCCACTTTGACTTGCGCAACAAAAAACGAAAGACGGAGAAAATTTATTAACGCTTTTACCTCTTCTCTTGTTTCTTGTACACAAATTTCGTTTTTATCCTTTACATATTAACATAGAGATATAAAAATATATATATTAAATATAATATGTGTATATGTATAATTTTTAATTAAACTAGCGGTTGTGTTATATGAGATTAGAGATGGAGAGTCAATAAACGACACCGGAAAGTATCTGGAATTTAGATTACTTGGAGTCGCGAGACTTGAGACGATTTTAAGGATTGCAAATCTTCGTAGCGCTCGCAGACGCTGAGAACGTCCGAACGGGCGTCGCGAAAATTCGTCTCCTCGAATTCCGGCACTTCGAGATAATGATGAACGTGAGCCTGGCGAAAAAAAAATCACATTAATTTATTTTCACCCAGTGTCGATTGATGGAATTTAGGGAAGCAAATTGCTAACCTTTCTCTGATAAAGTCTGTCGAATTGCAGCAAAATATCCTTCAGCATTTGCGACATGGACGTGGAATTGAGGAGGCAAAGGACGGAGGAACCATGACCAGCCGGCGGAATGGAGCAGAGTCCGACTTTCGTGGCTTCTCTGCTCCAAACTGTGAATCTTCCTTTGCTCTGAAATCTGAAGAAATATCCAAACGCTTTAAAAAAATCTGCAATCGTTTTCCGATGGAAAAAAAAATGGAAGAGCATTCACCTTTCTATGTTTCTCCTGATATCAGTCAGAGAGCAATTTCCACGCGCTATGTGGGCCGATCCTATTATCACGGATCTCGGGCTGAACGGATCGACTCGGACCAACTGCGATTTTCTCGACCAGGCGTTGCCGAAAAGTTCGTCGGCCAATCTGCAACATTCCTGAGCTTTTATAAGCAGCGTTCGGCGGTGAGAAAAATTAAGGCGAAATTGCAATACGCACTTGGAACCTCTGGCAGCTGATATTGTGGGTGCAGTCAGCGATATCGGACTCACGCTGCTCGACAAATAGTGCAGCTGCGGATAAGCAACGAGATTCGTGGCTATCTCGTTCATATCCATATTCAAACTTCCAGGAAATCTCGAGCCACTGAAAGCAAATGAATTTATAAATTCACATCTCCGCAATTAAGAGGCTATTTTTCTTCTTATATTAAAAAAAAAACCTTTAGGAGCTCTTATAAATAAAAATAATAATGTATCGACTTGGTCGCTACATTATTTCACATTTCCGCAATAAAGAGAATATTTTTTCCTCCTTATGAAAAAAAAAAAATATATATATATATATCTTTGGGAATTCGTGAAAATAAAAAAAAATAATGTATTGACCTGGTGAGATGAAGCAGCATATTGACGACGATGCTGTTCATATCCTGAAACGGTTCGCAATTCGCATTATACTTGGATTGATCCCTGTTATCCTGCCTCATCGTCTCCGAATTGCAAATATCGAGGAGAGCGCCGTTGTCTGCTGGAAAAACGCAGGTCGCCAGCTCCAGGAGCTTCGCCGTAGCCAGGAGAACATTGTAAGGAGCTGTAACGACGTCCTGATTAGCCGACGGATAAACGCAAGCCACGAATCTATCGACCTGAGGATAATCGTCGGCCAGCAGCCGGACGATCGACGTTCCCAGACCGGAGCCGGTTCCACCGCCCATCGAGTGCATTATCAAAAATCCGTGGAGACTGTCGCACCTTTCCGAAGCGACTCTGACGGCTTCGCGAATTTTTTCACGGTACGAATGACCGTGAGTGTAATATCCGACAGCCCTGAAATTAAATAGAATTTTTATTTCAATACTCTACAAAAAATTCGACAAAAAATTAAAGAAATTTACCAAATAATAAAAAAAATTATGCCAAAAAATAACTAAAATAGCGAGCGACCTGAATCCAGTTGCAATAGACGCAGAAGAGCTCAGGGATAATATAATGTCGGATCAAATCGGAGAACATTGAATTTTTAATATTTTTTACCAGTTGTTCCCGGATCCTGGATAATTTGTGACTGTGCAGGTTTGATCAAACAGCCTTCTGAGTGAACCTTGTTTGAATCTGGATACGACACTGTCTTCCATATCAACGAGAACTGCCTGAAAAAAATATAAGGAATATAATACAAATACGATAAATAGCTGATACATTTTTTTTAAATTGGAATTGAGAATCTAATTTCTTATCGAAAGGGTCGACCCACCCTCGCTTTCACTTTGGCGGCATTCAAGTCGGCTAATTTTTTGAACGAAAGGTCCCCAGCGTTTTCCGGTGTGTAGAAAAAGCTGTCGAAAGCGTCGGAGAGGTCGTCAATGTGTTTGATGTGATCGCGCTGCATTTTCAGGAGATTCATTTCGGCGGACGAAGTTTGTATTCCGTGTTCGTGCAGCGCGAGAGGCCAAAAGGCGCCGCCTATCTGATTCCCGCATTGACCGACTGAAAAACGATAAAAACAAACATGTTTTTAATTGATCGATTAATAAATTGATCGATGATTACCTTGTATCGCGATAAATTGACTCATGTTCGGTCCGAAATAATTTCAGCATTCGTCAGTGACACCGACGAGGATTTCCATCGGCGTCGGCAAGGCGACATTGTGGCCAGGACTCGAAACTCCTTTCCACCCCAATTTTGGCGCCTTTATCAGCTCCGTCGATAAGCCAGAAATCTGCTACGATCTAAATTGACCCGCGAAATTACAGTCGACTCTTGGATCTCGTAAATATATCAACAGAACGAAAAGACTATAAAATCCACATCTTTTTTATTTCCTCTGTTTACAAAAAGGAGCTCGTTCGTCCGACGAATCAGAATTCTGCGGTGCGACGATTTGGAGGCGTGAAAAAAAATGCCGATTCACGATTTCTCGTCGGAGAATAGGTAAATGTAGGCGGGTTCTTTGGTCCGCGGATTCTCGCCCTTGACGAGTTTCAAGGCCGCGCGATTCTTGACCCAGGTCAGCAGCGCCGCTCCGAGGATTCGATTGTTCTGGACGATGTTCGGATCGTTCGCGTAGTCCTCCAGCTGGAAAAAAAATAACCGATAGAAAAATACGGAGGCGATACGATTCACAATAAAAATGTTTAAAGAGGAACCTTCATCCAGGTGCAGTCTTCGATTTCGCGCTCGCACTTCTGAATCGCCCGGGACAGTGGCCTCAGTCGCGCCACGAAATAAATGTCCGAGCAGCCGAACGCGTAGCCGTGGACGTGTCGAAAGCCGACGACGCTCTCGAACTCGGTGCGCACGCCGGTTTCCTCGTGAACCTCGCGCATCGCGGCTTCCGGTATGTTTTCACCTGCAAACATTTTTTTTTTTCAAAATCAACTAAAAAAAGGTTGTAACCGGTGTTTTCAGGGGTAGAATATGCGACTTGAGAACGATGGTATAGGTTTAAAGTCGATATTTTGAAAAAATAAATTTCGTGACTCCGATTTGGGCGGTTTTCGGCCTGGCATCCAGATCTACGATTTCTGACAAACTGTTCGGCCAAAAATTTTTTTTTTTCAAAATCATCTAAAAAAGGGTTGTAACCGGTGTTTTCAGGGGTAGAATATGCGACTGGAGAACGATGGTATAGGTTAAAAGTCGATATTTTGAAAAAATAAATTTCATGACCCCGACTTAGGCCGTTTTCGGCCCGGCGTCCAGATCTATGATTTCTGACAAACTGTACGGCCAAAAAATTTAATAAATAAATCGTAAAAAGTTCGGCAAATAGAGAAAAGAAATCGAGAATAAAAAATAAATAAAATAAAATTCGCACCAGGCTCGACGAAGCCGCCCGGCAGCTTCCATCGCGAAGGTCCGCTGAGCACTTTGTTTCTCTCCTTGACCAGAAGTACCTCGCCCGAATCGTCGTCATAGACGAAACCGCCGACGCCGATATTTGTGTGCGCGTACGGCGGAACGCTGCTCTCCGATTGAGTGGGCAACCATCGATACATCGTTACGAAGTCGTCCTTGGCGTGATGAAATTTGAAGCCCTGGTCGACGAGCGTCGGCACCCACGCGGCGTTCGCCAGGTCGACTTTGAACCATATCGTGGATCTCTCGTCGGCCTTCCATCGTTTCAGCGACTCTGCGGAGCAAAAACAACATCAACAAAATGGCGAAAATTTTTTTTTTCGATTTAACGAAGTTTTAAAGCCCTATCCGATGGGAAATTTCCCGCTGATTCCAAATATGACCGATTTTTGCCCGTAAAATAAAAAATTCCAGGAGAAAAACGCGAAAAACGATTTTTCACTTTTTCCCAATTTTTACACTTTACTAAAATCGGTGTCATTTTTCTTTGGATCAATATAATCGGGATTTTCTTTTTGCATTCGAAAGAAAACTCTTCAACGAAGAGAATGCTGCCAGGCGGAACGCGATATCTCGATTTTTCGATTTTTTGCAGATTTTTAAAGGTGACCCTCAAAAATCGCAAATTTTTAGAAGGGGTACCCCTTGCCGTTTTTTTGGCGAAAAAAAAAAATTTCGTTTTAACGAAGTTTCAAAGCCCTATCCGATGGGAAATTTTCCGCTGATTCCAAATATGACCGGTTTTTGCCCGAAAAATAAAAAATTCCAGGAGAAAAATGCGAAAAACGATTTTTCACTTTTTCCCAATTTTGACACTTTACTAAAATCGGTGTAATTTTTCTTTGGATCAATATAATCGGGATTTTCTTTTTGCGTTCGAAAGAAAACTCTTCAACGAAGAGAACGCCGCCAGGCGGAACGCGATATCTTGATTTTTCGATTTTTTGCAGATTTTTAAAGTTGACCCTCAAAAATCGCAAATTTTTAGAAGGGGTACCCCTTGCGTTTTTTGCGAAAAATCGAAAAAAAAAAAATTTTCGATTTTACAAAGTTTTAAAACCCTATCCGATGGGAAATTTTCCGCTGATTCCAAAAATCACAGGTACTTGCCCGAAAAATAAAAAATTCCAGGAGAAAAATGCAAAAAACAATATTTTTTTCCGACAAACTGCCAAATTTCGCGATATTAAACATCAAACTGCTGCCGGTTTCCCAACGACCGATCAGAGGCCGAATAAATCAACAACAACGGTTGCTCACGAAATTTTTAATAGAGGAAGAATATATACACTTCGCGCGGCAGGCGACGCACATGCGCAGAGTCGCGCCGCTCTCCGCGCCGAACATCTGATCGCGCGCGTGCGCAGTGTTGCGCCCGGCTCTCTACGCATGCGCGCCGAACATCTGATCGCGTGACGCGCACAGTGCACAGTCAGCTGCCCGTCGTGGGACTTGCGAGTGGCCGCGACGGTCGTTTCTCACAAATATCCGAATAAAATTCCTCATTGCGGCTCAACGGCCTCTTCATCGTCTCTCCCATTGGCCGAAATTTCCCTGCGCAGCTTATTGCGCTACGGCGCTGCGCACGTTACGTACCCCGAAGACGATCGGCGAAGCCCGCGCCGTGACAATCCGCCTCCTTCGTCGACTCGACGATGATCCCATTGTAAGAATCCTCGCGTCCCACGAACAGCGACGCCTCGTCCATCTCGCGTCTCGTCGTCGTCGAAACTCTGCCCACCCCGTTCGCGAGTCTCCGGAATGTCGGCGTCGGCGCTAGCAACCGAGAAAGAACGCCCAACATTTACGAACGCATAGTCATAGGACTATGGATAGGTTTTCCTCTCTGCGCGTGTGTAGAGAGCGAACTACGAACTCGCGAGCGGCGACCGCAGCGGCGCGACGGAATCGAGAGAGAGAGAAAGAGAGAGCGTCACCGAGTGATCTTTTATCTCTCGCGCTCCTATCGATCTATATACATTGCGCAATTCTCTATCTGCGACTCGGGATTCACTCAAACACACCGCGTCGTCCGAATTAATCCAAGCGCCGCGCGCGCGCGTCAGTCTCGCAGCTAATAAACTGGTATAAGCGGCGGATGCGCTCGGAGTGTGGGACACTCGTGCAGCATCGATAGGGAAGGACGCACCCATCGCTATATGTCACTTGATGCTCGTTAATAGTGTTGTTATCATTATTTCGCAAGAGCGACCAATGCGGAAGTCGCTGCGATGATACTTG
The DNA here is from genome assembly GCA_964034905.1 of Itoplectis maculator. NCBI lineage: Eukaryota > Metazoa > Arthropoda > Insecta > Hymenoptera > Ichneumonidae > Itoplectis > Itoplectis maculator. Next base: position 4,562,319 of record OZ035869.1, read on the forward strand.
TTTTCCGTCATTTTCGATTGAGTCGCGTTTTATACCGATTTATCGGTTATTTATATAGACGACTCCATTATTCGAGATGACCTTGCGTAATATTTTATCTACGGGAAATATATAAAATTATTATTATTATTATTATTATTATTATTATTATTATTTTCTTTTTTTTTATCGTTTATTTATCGAAGACGACGCGTATGACCTTGGCGTATATTCCAGATGACCTTGACCGCGAAATATTTGATTTACGTGAAATATAAGATTTTTTTTTTTTTTTCGCGACAATAAACAGTACATTAGGCGTAAGAACGATGATTGCAGTCCCGACTGGCGTTCCAGAAGCTCCCGATTTTTCGATACTTCGATACCGGCCGAACATTGTAGCTCAGAGCCTCGCAGACCCGACAATAGTGCTTCGAGGCCGAGCCAAAGTAGCCGTGCTCGTTGACGACGACGTAGCGCGATCGCCACTGGTGATAACGATCGTAAGCGGTTGTGTTCGCGTCGAGATAGTGGAGATAATTCGCGAGCTCGGTGGGACCGGCGAAATCGTCGACGTGAAGGAAGGAGCGCGGCGGTAGAAGATGGCGGCAATCGTCGCGCGACGCTCCCATCACAATGGGCACGGCACTTTTCGCATAAGCGTTCCAGTAAATTTTTTCCGTCAGATATTCCCGGCAGTTGGAATTTTCGAAGGCGAGATAGAATTTGTAGTCGCGGAGATGGGGACAGTCGCGATCGAAGTGACCGGGACAGGCGGTGGCGTTTCCGTTGAGGCAGTGTCCGTAAACGTCCATTCGGCTGCCCAGCAATTTTTTCAGTCGATTTGCGTATCGCCAGCGACCATTTTGGCCCGAACAGTTGCTGCCCATCACAGCGACGAGTTTCGATTTTTTTACATGGCTAGAAAAGAGTTTTCACTTTTTTACGTGGCTAGAAAAATCGGTTGTTGCGACGCCGCCATCGACGCCATCTTTGTGGGCTTTTGTTACCTGGCATCCGTTTTTTTTATTTTTCGTCTCACGGTTCTGCCGTACGCGACGGGCACATCGCTGTCGCTTCTGTACGTCATCGACCAATCGAAAAGATCGTCGTAGTCGGAAATGCTTCCGTCGCTTCGGACAAAAGTGTGAAGTGGCGATTCGTCAGTCATGAATATCCAGATTTGTTCGGGTTTGCCTTTTGCAGCTGGTAACTCTCGCGGACTCTTCGTCAGATGCAGATGAAAAATTACAGCGTCTGCTTTCGGAAGATCGTCGTCCGAGTAGGACAAGAGGCAATTTTTTACTGAGCAGCCTTTCCACGGCGATGAGCTGCATTATTATGACTATAGTTGTACAATTTCAATGATACATACGCAAATAAAATATATTTACAAAAAAGAGTCATCAAAAAATGCCTGTCCTTGAAGGACTAAACCTGCTGTTGGTAAAACGACGAATGTGGCGTCGCTCGAGAAAGGGACCATATTTCCACACGAGAATCAGGAATCGCGACGCATGATTCGTCAGTTTTGGCGGTGGAGTTCCCTCTGCTGATTTGAGCCACTTGCCGAGTATCGAAGCAGCTCGAACGCTCTGCAAAAACGATTCGATTAGAACCAATATAAAACGGACAAAAATCCAATTGAATCCTATTAGAACCGATTATTTTTCAACCGGAATTTTGTCCATTTCATCGGTTTCTATGTTTTTATCTGAATTTCTAAGCAGGGAAACGCGTCTCACGTAAATAATAATAATAATAATAGTAACAACACAGTCGCTCAGTTTAACCTCGTCGTCGATGTTCGGTGACCTTGAGAAATTTTCAGCTGCAAGATTCGCCACTTTCGAAGTGATGTTGAAACGAAATAATTCGTAGAACACGAACAGACAGACAACAGACAAGATTATTAGATACTTTTGTAACTCAATGTTCATCGCTTGTTCGTCGCATATATTGACGTCGGTTGACTTGTATGAAAAAAAAAGAATGTCCGCCATCGACTTGAAATTCACGGTGAGTTTGATCGATACGACGTTGCCGGCGTTACCTCGCAGACGGAACTCGAGGAGGCGACCAGTGAGCGATAATAGCGATGATAGAACAGAACGAAAGGTTAAGAAGGGAATAACTGAGGGATCTGAGGGAGGAGGACAAATGGCATCGCTAATCAAAGCAGGAAAATCGTCGGGCGAGAGGAAAGGCAAACGGAAGGATGAAACCGACGTCGCAGCGACTTTGGCGGATGATCAACGCGCGTGAGTATTGCAATCTGAATCAGAGAGGAAAAGTCACTTCAAATTCAGACATTAAAAAAAAAAATTCCGACCGGAAAACAGTATCATTTTCGGCTAAATCGATTTATTTTATTTCCTTCGATCCTGTTGACCGTTATAATAATAATAATAATAATAATACATAATAGTATTATAGTACATAATAATAAATATGTGTTTGGCTCACAGGAACAGCGGTTTTGAGACGAGAGACAAGCAGCAAGCAGCGCCCCCCGCGGAGAAGGATGGAAAGCCGGTCGGTAAGGTAGGAACGATGTTACCGACGGCGACGACGGCAACCGGCGAACCGTTCGGTCCGCGACTGCGATACATCGATGAAAGAGCAGAAGAGGAGAGCTCGGACGACGAACCTGAGTCAGAGAGCGACGACGAGACCAGATTCATCAAGGAAGATTCGCCGGAGCTGCCGTCGGAATTTTGGCACATGCAGAAGCTCATAAAATACACGAAGGCGGGAAATCAGACCGCGACAACCGTTTCCCTCTGTCTTCTCCGGGATTACGATCTCTCCAGTAGGGTGAGTGATCCGCGGTGCTGGATCGGTAAGAAAAAAAATCGCTGCCTTACCGACAGTCGGTAATTCGGTATCTTTGTCGAGCCAATCGACAATTGATTTTTATCTTAATTATTTTTTTTAATACATTCTTTTTTATGTTAATTAAAAAATAATAGTTTCTTATGATTTCAGATCGAACTTGTATTTTTTTTTTTTTTTAATATAGTTTATGATAATTGTGATAATTGGAAAAATATTGCCAATCATTTTGGCGGATCGTCGTGACACACTTTAATCGACCCGGAAATGCGGACCGCGAATTGAAAGCACAATTTGAAAAATTTGGTTTCGACGATAAAATAGTCATCCGGATCGTTGATTCAAGACAGGCGATCCAGCGAGCCATACGGGAAATGGGCGGCCTTGAGGTTCTCGTGAATCTCCTGGAGACGAAGGACTTCAAGTGCCAGCATGGTTCGTTGGCTGTGATACTGGAGATGGCGAATTCCGTGGAGACGCGAAAGTGCCTCATCGATCTCGGTATCGTCTCGCCGCTTATCGAGATGCTCAAGCATCCGGCGCGAGACATTCAGATATTGGCGGCCGAGACGATGGCCAGTGTCGCGACCGTTCGCAAGGCGAGGAAGCAAATACGCGTCCGTAACGGTATTGCACTTATCGTAAGTTCGTAACTGAATAACAAAAATACAAAAACTGGGGCAAAATTAATCAGGCGATAAAAAAAAATGTATAATTGTTATTAATGACCTGCCTCGACGAATTACTAACGATTTGTAAGATTCGCAGCTCGACGCGATGGACGTTCCTGATAATGTTTTACGCCGAGAATTGGAACGTCTCAACGAAACGGAGCGGGAACTCGTTGCCGTTGCCATCGGATGCGCTAAGGTTCTCGGAGCACTCAGCACCAGTCCCAAAATTAAGGAACAACTCAGGAAGCACGGGGTCGTTTTTTTAATGGCCCGTTTCTTGAGATCCGTTCACACGGATCTCGTTATCGCTATTATGGGAGCGGTTCAACGTTGCGCCGATTTGGTTCGTCGTTACCTCTGATTAACACTGATTCTGTAGTTATTGCAATTATTTTTTACGGTCATAGCAATTAATTCTTTACTCATGCGAATGAATTATATTTTATGAATTAAATTATATTAAATAGAATATAAGAATATTAAATAGAATTTATATGAATTAAATTCCACTGATGAATTAAATCATATTAAATAGAAATTATATGGATTAAATTTCGCTGATGAATTTCTCTCATTCGCAGAAAGTTTTTCGACTCGCCTTCGAGCAAATGGGAATGATCGCCGACATCGTTCGTCATCTCCGCGCCAACGACAACCTCAAGCTCAAGGAAAATTGCGCCCTCGCGATATTCAAGTGCGCGCCGAACAAACTGACGCGCGACATGGTTCGCGAGGCCGGCGGCTTGGATCCACTGTGCAAACTCGTGCAGAACGATGAGGTGCGCAAGAACAAGCGACTGCTCGGCGCGGTGACCGGTGCCATCTGGAAATGCGCCATGAGTCCGGAGAACGTGGCGCGATTCAATCGCTACGAGCTCGTCGCTTCTCTCGTTCCGCTGTTGGAGGAAAACGAGGACGAGGAGGTCCTCACCAACGTCGTCGGCGCGCTTGCCGAATGCTGCAAGGATCCGTCCAACAGACAAGTTCTGCGAGTCAACGAGGCTCTTCCGAAACTGGTAATTCAAAAATCTGGCGCTTTACAATATTTTTTTAATTTCCTAGGTATTAAAATTTAATTTGTAAACAGATTTCTCCTTTCATTGTACAATAATTGTTTTGATATAAAAACATGAAAATTCTAGATTATAAACCAACTACAATAAAGAGCATAATTATATATATCAATGAATATAATTTAAACTATTAATTGGGAGCCTACGGCAGAGAATTTATAATTGCATTAATAAAATGAAATCAATTTATAATTGCAGATCCGATTGCTGAGCGCAACCTATGAGCCTCTTCTGGAGAATCTTCCATTGGTCCTCAAAGAATGCGCCGAAAATGAGGAATGCATGGACGTGATTAACGATCCGAGTCACGCGGTCGACGGGGTTCGTCTCGTCTGGTCCCTTTTGAAACATCCGAGCGACGTCGTCAAGAGAAACGCCTGTCGAGCTCTGGTTCCGTGCATCAAATACGCCAAAGACTCGGCGGAAATGGTGCGAGCATTCGTCGGTGGGCTCGAGCTGACTGTCACATTGCTGGAAAGCAAAGACACCGAAGTGCTCGCCGCTGTCTGCGCGACGATAGCTCAGATAGCCACCGATCCGGAGAACCTGGGAATTCTCACTGATCACGGCGTCGTCAAGATGCTCGCTGATCTCGTCGAAACGGTAGACCAGAAATTATATCCTCTTATTAAGCATTTTTTAAATTGCCTTTTTTGCAGGAGGACGAAAATTTGCGAGCCAATCTGACACTGGCAATTGCATTTTGCTGCGAGTGGGGCCGAAATAATTATGAGTTTGGCCGACTCAACGCTGTCGCGCCTCTCGTAAATTATGCGAATAGCAAAAATAAAGACGTTCTCAAAGGCGTCTGCATAGCTTTTTATCATTTGAGCAAGGAACCTTTGAATTGCGTCACGATGCACACGTGCGGAGTCATTAAGGTGACCTTAATTTTCCTCCCTACATTTTTTTCGACGATTGAAAATTATATTTATTTGATAAATTTCACACATAAAATTGTAGCATGTACTCCGGTTGGTGGGATCCGAGGATCCCGAAGTCCAAATCGCCGCAGCGACCACCATCAGACACATCAGAAAATTGGCTCTCACCACCGAAAAGTTCCATCTGAAGGAGATGTTCGTAAAAAATTGTTTTTCCATCTGTGTCATTTCTGTTAAACGACCCTCAACTGATTTTATTAATTACAGAAACACCCTCAACGAAACTGACTTTCGCGCCGCGTAGCAGCCGAGGAAAAAAAAAATGAAAAAAAGGTTTACAGGATCAGAATTACGTCCCCATAAGAAAATCTCATGGTTCAATCATGGTTGAATCTTGAGTGTAAGATTTCATCATCTCCCTGTCTGTGACGTAGCTATGGCTTGCCGGAGTTATTATATAGAAACTGCTGCCGTACCAACCGCTTGCGAGAAACGCTCTTCGGATTCTATCAATCTTTTCCACTATAAAAAGTGCCTGAGAGGACTCGTTAAGGGTTCAAAAAATTGTACCTGTTTCTAGTCTACGATTTTCCGTCCGTTATCAATTACATTATACAACAGATGGTCAATTATTTCGTATTTTCCAATATTCATCCTAGTGCGGATCTTTTAGTTTCGTAGGCAGTCTCTTATCAATGCGCAAGCGCAGAGAAAGCGGAGCTCAGTCAGTAATATCGCTGCTCGTGTGCAGAGTGTATCTGTTGGCCACGATTGGCGCCACCAATCGGATCAATTTGCTCGCGCCCCCTCGCGAGCATTTTCGCACAAGGTCGTAAAAATCATTTTCTGCTGAAAATCACTCTCTGCTTGCTAACTGCGTCGCAGTCGATTTCTCGCAGCCTCAGGAAGAAAGAGGGAAGGGGCCAATGACCTGTTTCAAGGATTCAGATGCCGCAATTGGAATGCATTTTTTTACGTCGCTTAAAAAAGTCTTTCCACGCAAATAATTTCAGAGCAACGAAAATAAAAAATGCAACTCACGTATGAGTCGCGTCAACTTGTTTATGTCTCAGAATCCTGCGGGCGAATAAAAATAACAAAGCGCGAAGCGCTGAGACCGGTCTTGGAATAATAATCAGCGATCGGTCGACGATCGCGAAGGGATCATCGGCCTCTGGCATTTCGCTCGACGATCTCGCAACGAAATCTCGTGCGAAAGGTGACGCGCTTAAAGGCCGACAGGACGATTGGATCGTAACCACGTGAATTGCGAGGATTGTTAAACAAATTATATTTTATTGCCTTAACGTTAAAAGTATCGAAAATGGCGTTTTATGCTTGTATAAAAAATTGCCCGTCGCCCACGTCGCGAGTAAAACCACCGCTGCCTTCTGAGTCAGCATCGACGAGAATGCAGCGAAAATGCAACGACGTGGAAATGCGAAGCGACTTTGAGCGAACTTTTCGGAGACGACGATCGAGGAATCTGATCGAGTCTTTTATTCGGTGGCGTCAGCCTTGGCGACGCCGAAGGGTTCGGCGACGGCTTCGACGCCGCAGTCGGCGATCACGACGTCCTTCGAGGGTCTGTCCCGACTGTCGGTGCCGACCTTCTCAATTTTTCTCACCACGTTCTGTGCGAAAAAAAAGTGAAAAATTATTTAGAGTAACCACAGAGATAAAAAAAAAACCTTTGAGATAGATTTTAAAATGTGACCAACCATTCCCTTGATGACCTTGCCGAAGACAACGTGTCGTCCGTTGAGCCACGGGGTTTCCTTGACGGTGATAAAGAATTGCGAGCCGTTCGTGTCCTTACCGGCGTTCGCCATCGACAGCCAACCGGCGCCGTAGTGGTTCAGCTTGAAGTTCTCGTCGGCAAAACGGTCTCCGTAAATGCTGCGACCTGCCGAAAAAATGTATCATTCAACAATATTTCACGACTCTGTAATTACAAAAAAAGTCTAAAATAAAAATTACTACACATTTAACGAATAAATGAGATGCTCCTTTGAAATGATCTGAAGGCTCCTAAACAGCTCTTAAAAAAAAAACAAAATCTAAAAAAAATAAAAAATAATCTACTACACATTTAACGAATAAATGAGTATCCTTTGAAATGATCTAAAGGCTCCTAAACAGGTCTTTAAAAAAAAAACAAAATCCAAAAAAATATAATAATCTACTACACATTTAACGAATAAATGAGATGCTCCTTTAAACTGATCTAAATGCTCCTTTTACAGCTCTTTAAAAAAGTGATGAATGACCAAAAAAAACAAACAAACAAAGGAACTTGTCGAACAAAGAGAACAAAGGATCCTACCGCCAGTGCCGTCGCCCTTGGTGAAGTCGCCGCCCTGGATCATGAAGTCCTTGATGACCCTGTGGAACTTGCTGCCCTTGAAGCCCTCGCCCTTAGGCTTCTTCGCAAGTTCAGCAAAGTTCTTGGCAGTGGTGGGCACCGTCTTTCCGAAGAGGCCGATCTCGATCCTTCCCTCCTTGACGCCTCCGATTTCAATGTCGAACCATACCTGAAACAAAAAGTGGCCATAAGAAAAAACCCAACAAAAAAATAACAGAAAATTGACGGAGCCAAGGATGACACTCACCTTTTCGGTGACCTTCGGGCCCTTCGCTGCCGCATCATCGGCGGCTGCGGCACCGCCGCCCGAACAGGAAACCGCGACCACGAGGCCGAACAAAACCGCGAGCCTCATCGTTCTTATTATTATTATCGTTTCCCTGAATTCCTTTGATTCTGCACAAAAGAGCTGTGCGACTCTGAGTATTTTTTTTCTTCGTCGGTCTTGTCAAACCGTCGATGAAGCAGCTGTTGCTCTCGTCGGACGCTTCGTGGTTCGTCGCTGTTCGCCAACTGCGCTCGCGAACGCCGCTCGCGCCGAAAGATAAGACGAAGACTGTGCGAAAGTTTCCCGCTGGCCGAGATGTCCCTATTACTGACCGCTGTCTATAGATATAGCGGAAAGGTGATCTTCGCCCCCACCACTGGCGCCGCAGCCAATGGGACGCCCGGTCAGCGACTGGGACACTATTGGCGTCTCTTTCGGCGCGCAAAATCCTTTCACGTGGTCCGCAAGTCCGAGTGAGAGATTTCGCTGAGCGGTCAGCCATTGGTACATCGATCTGGAGGTGTTCGGCATTTGCGGAGAGAGCGGCAGTCGACGCGCGCAAAAACGTGGAGAGTGGCGACGGCGACGACGCTCACCGCGTGTCGAGCGACAATTGGCCCACGCGTTCGGCGTTTGAAGGGCTTCGATGCGGACGCGGCTTTAGGCGCGTCGGAATAGTGAGGTTAGGACTTGTGAAACGGCGACAACCGACGGTCGGTAAGGAAGGGAACGGATTACCGACGCTAGGCGAGCTGGAAAGTGACAACCTAACAGCGACGTCGTTTTGCGTGAGACAGCTGGTTCCCCAGGGGTACTATTCCGAGATATGATTCCGCCGCTCATAGAGTCATAAGCGACACGAGCGCCGATAGCGACTGTCGCCCGAGCGACAAATAAGTGATTCTCAACTTGTAGTTGAAACTGACAGTACATGAAGCCAGGGACCAGACTATCTTTCTTCTCAATCACAAGTTGAGAATCACTTATTTGTCGCTGGGGCGACAGTCGCTATCGGCGCTCGTGTCGCTTGTGAGTCTATGAGCGGCGGAATCATATCTCGGAATAGTACCCCAGGTTCAGTTAGGTCCGGTCGAGAGTTCTCCGAGTCGTGTGCGGCTGCCGAATCACCGAAACATCTCCGGTATCGGGCAAAACACCGTCCAAAGAAAATTACAACGTGAAAGCAACGCACGAGAAACATATTTATAATCTTTAGGCTTTGGTGTTAAAATATCGTCAATATGATCGCTGAGGTGAGTGACTACGAAAATTGAGGCGGAAATAATCGATAGTTTTTTTTACGCCCTCCAGAGCCGAAACTGTTTGCTTATGCGCTTACCTTGATTTTATAATCGAGTCGCGATGAGTCGGCGGAATAAGTTCGCTTTGACAATTCATAAGCGATTTGCGTGAATCTGGATTTTCACGGAATTGTCTTTTGGATATTCCGGACTTTTAATTTAAGATTTACAAAATTTGCATAATATATGTGTTTGTCGCAGATGGATCCCAATGCGCCGATACCCGAAGGACACTCGCAGGCGGACTTTATAAAGGACCTAAACTTCGACGTCGATCCGGAGGATCCGCTGACGAAAGCTGCGCTGGAGGATCATCCGGAGGACACGTGGATAGATGTGCTGGGCAACGGACAACTCAGGAAGAAAACTATAACAAAGGGCGAGAAGAATTTTCGCCCGAACAGATTCGATCTCTGCACGCTGAGCATAACTGGAAAATTAGCGGACAGCGGCAAAGTCATCGAGGAAGAGGATGAGAAGATAATTCAATTGGGAGACGTCGAAGTCATCCAGGTGAATAAAAAAAAAAAAATCCCATTCGCTTTTTTTTAATTGAGCGCAATATAATGAATATATTTTGCAGGGTCTGGACTTGGCGATAGCGTTGATGGACGTCGGCGAACGCGCCGAAATCGAGGTAGCCTCGAGATTCGCCTACGGCGAGATCGGTCTTCCACCGGATGTGCCACCAGGTGCGACTATTTTGTACACCGTCGAATTGAAGTCACTGCAGATGGAGACAGATATGGAGGAATTGGATTTCCAAGTGAGAAAGGACACTGGGTGAGTGAAAAGAAATGCCGAGAATAATTAAAAATTGAAGCAAGAATCTAAGTGTTTTTTTTAAACAGGAACAAAAAACGAGAACGCGGAAACTGGTGGTTCATGAGAGACGAGCCGACGTTGGCGATTCAGTGCTACCGCCGAGCTTTGGATTTTCTGCTGCCGCCGAGTCGAACGGCGTCCGCCGGCGCCGGTGAACCGGAAACCAGGGTCGTCGACGAATCGGTGACCGACGCAGAGCTGCAGGCGCTGCTCGAGGACCGGATGAAGGTGTACAATAATTTGGCGGCCGCGCAGATTCAGATCGAGGCGTACGACGCGGCGCTGGAAAGCGTGGAGAACGTTCTTCGGTGTCAGCCGCAAAACGTGAAAGCTCTCTACCGAAAAGGTACGAAACGATTCCGCTAATCGCTCAAATATTCGTGATTATTATATTGCAAAAGGCTGATACAATTCGTGTGCAGGAAAAATTCTTCACAAAAAGGGTGAACACGCCAGCGCACTTGCGACTCTGCTTCAAGCGGCCAAATACGATCCCGAGTCAAAAACGATTCAGCAGGAATTGGCGAAACTGAAGAAGAAGACCGCGAGAGACACTCTCGACGAGAAGAATCTCTACCGGAAGATGCTCGGCACGCCGAAGGGAAAGGATAGTCGCGAAAAATCGACCAAGGACAATTCGAACGCGGACGAAGCTTCCAAAAGCTCGTCGAAAATCGCTGTGTTGAGTTTGCTCGGCGGCGTCGTCGCCGCTGCGGCCGGTGTAATCGCTTACCGATTCGTCTTCTAAAATTCTATACACACACAAATGTTCACGGCCCAATTTTTCTTACATTCCTCGTGTGGTTCGGAAATCGTACTTTGCGATACGGAAAATATTCCACGAGGGTCGCAGAACTGCGACTCTGCGACTCTCGTCGAGATCCGTTTTTCCCGTCGCTCCATATTTTTTCGCATGCGTCGCGAATAGTTGGTTTTTTTTACACAAAATGACTCACCGCTGTTGGGACTCGGGCTTGTCTTCTGAATTTCCAAGTGTTTCCTCGACGCCGAATGACTGCGAAAAATTAATAAATGTTGTAATTATGTAAATACGACTGTGGACATCGATTAAACCCGATCCCGATAATAATCGACGCGGAAGAAAATCTTTGAGAAAAATGTTTTCATTTGCGACTATAGATGAAGATAATGTCAGATCAACGGATTTAATGATAGCGTCTTCCAATTCGATCGACCTCGACGCTGTTATAGCAAAGAAAATAATTCAATCGCAATCTTATCCGCCCGTCTGACGAAAAATACGATCCAAGGAAACAAATGACATCTGCGTGCCGTTGAATTACCCACATTAAGCGCTGGAGAACGAATGGACGTACGTCGCGCGGCGTTCAGTCCTCGGCTGTGACCTCCGGATGAAAGATTAATTGGAAAATCCCGGTACCCTCCGACGATCCGAGGCGATAAGCGCGACGGTATCGAAGGGTCAACGATACAAGTGGCCCCTCGACGTCGCGTCGAACGAAACGCTCTTCCTGCACCCGTCGAGCGTTCGCTCTCGGATCTCAACCGAATCCGAGACCGATAGAACGATAATTGTTAGACTTGAGGCAAAATAGAGAATCGGGAATGATTCATCGTTCAAACATCGGCCCAAAGACTTGGAAATAACTGTGGTCAGTGTTGCCAGAGTTCAAATTAATTTCGCAATTCTTAAATTGGACACATTGAATTTAATTAAAAAAATTCTAAATTATTTATTCAATCAAATCAACGGAATATTAAGTTAAGCTTAAGTTTTATTTTTATTTAAATTTAAAAAAGCAGAGATCGTTAATTTTTTAAGTATTTCATTGTTGCATCGAATCCTAAAGATTCACTGTACTTATAAAAAAGTGCAGTTATAAAAAAGATTCCGCGCGAGTGACTAAAGGAAAGTGCGATGGATGCTGCTCGAAAAGCGTAGTAGACGAGCCAAGCTCTATGATAATGTAATATGGATTCAGTACAATTGTACTAAACTGGCAACATTGATTGTAGTAGGCGAGGAAGGCGAGAGAAGTGGTAGGGGAGCGTGGAGAACGCGATGCACGAAGTCTCGTTGGGGTCGGACAGTTCGCCGGCTGCGCCGCAGTCGATCCACGATAGACGCGCAATCTCGACACGTCTGCCGCGTCTCGCACCCTTCGTTTGTTCCCCCAGAGTCCGAGTTCTTCCCGTTCTTCACCAGTGCGGAGAACTCAGTGATTGTTCGCCTTCGGATACGTGAAAAAAAAAAAAAAATCTGTTAGTCATCGGAGGGATAAAAGTGAAAAGTGATCGTATGGATCCGATCTAGCAAAACTAACGAAGATGAAGACGATCCAAGCGGCGCCGATAATTCTGTGTCTTTTGGGGCTCGCGCGTCTCGGCAAATCGAATATCGATCCGGTCGACAGGTAGATCTTTTTTTTTAAGCTTCACCAATTTTTTCTGGACACTCCTGATTTTTTGTATCATATTTATATTTATATATTTTTAGGGGATACGTTTTTACGGCTCCGAAAAAATGTATAAATATGAATATGATAAAAAAAACATTCAGGAGTATCCAGAGAATTTTTTTAAGCGTCACGAATCTTTTTCGCGGTACTTCTGAATTTTGTTTTATCGTATTTATAATTATATATTTTTAGGGGATACGTTTTTACGGCTCCGAAAAAATGTATAAATATAAATATGATAAAAAAATGCAGGAGTATCCAGAGAATTTTTTTTAAGCGTCGCGAATCTTTTTCTGGGTGCTCCTGAATTTTGTTTTATCATATTTATATTTATATATTTTTAGGGGATACGTTTTCACGGCTCCGAAAAAATTGTTGGCCGGCGAAACGGAGAGCGGCTGTCTGTCGCTGCACAATCTCGAAGGCCCGGCGCACATCCTCCTCGACCTTCTGTCGCCGTCGTCGGCGACGAGCGACGAGGAGGTCCTGTCGAGCACCAGCAGCCTCCTCGAAACCGGCAAGACTCACTCATTACAATAAATCGGACCTCACAAAATCATTTTTCGCGCGCTCGCGTGAAATTGACCTCGCGACGACGTCTCTGCGAAGCGACGCGAGGGCAAATTCGCACGACGAATATACAATATAATTGAGAGGTCGCGATGCTATTTTACTTTACGACGCGATAAGTGATAGTTCCGCCGGCGTCCCGCCCACCCGATCAGAGAGCCTCGCACGCTGCGACGCCGAGTGGATCGTTCAATTGAAATTGTTGCTTCCTGCGGCCGTTCGACAGGGGGAGCCCTCTCGATCCCCGAGCCCGTAATGCCTTTAATCCTCTGGTCTCGCTGTTCTCGCTGCTTGTCGATGGATCGGATCCAGCGACGTATTTTAATCCCGGCTTTTTTTATCCAGTTTTTTTTTTTTTAATTGTAAGATGCATCGCAGACTCCTCGAAGATCATAAATTTGTTTCTGAAAAAACCGTAAAATCAGATTAGTATTTTTATAATTGTGATAATTAGTTGCTGGTTTTTTTTTACCTGTGAATTGACTCGCAGGTGTTGAAACGTGTTTGGAACTCGCGGTGCCGGATCACACACCGACCGCCCACTCGATCGCCCGGCTGAGGCTGAAGATCAGGTTCGACAAGTACCCGGAGTACCATGTCAACACAGAGAAGGAGGTCTACATCGAGCACGACACGGTCATCACGTTCGTCGAGACGGACAAGCCGGTGTACAAACCAGGACAGGACGTTCGCGTGCGAATTCTCGCGCTGACTCACGATCTCAAACCGTGGAAACGCGCGGTTCGTATTAGACAAATCTGCAATTCGTCGCGTGAGACAAGTCCGAGTTAACTCAGTCAATTTAGTCGCTCTTCCCACGATAAAAAAAAAGAAGAGACTGAGTCGACGCAACGAAGCCACGATTTCGATTAATTCTCAATTTTTCACTGCATCTCATCGGAACAAAAATGATCCACAGATACCGAATTCGTCGCGTGAGACAAATCCGAGTCAACTCAGTCAATTTAGTCGCTCTTCCCACGATAAAAAAAAAAAAGATTAATTCTCAATTTTCACTGCATCTCATCGGAACAATAATGATCCACAGATACCGAAGGTGTGGATTGAAAATCCGTCGGAGGTTCGCGTCGCTCAGTGGACGAACCTGAGCACAGATCGCGGGATGGTCCAGCTGACGTTTCCACTGTCCCCGGAACCGAGTCCGGTATATCTAAAAAAAAAATAAAATGTATTAAAAAAAAGAAGGTAAAATAATACAGAATTAATTTTTAATTAGGGTACCTGGAGGATCAAAGTCGAGAAGAAGCGCTCGCTTCCCCAGCTCGTTCACACTTCCAGCTTCGAGGTGCGAAAATACGTCCTGCCGCGATTCCAAGTCACCATCGACTCGCCGAGATACATTTTGGCGGACGCGAGCAACGTCACTTGGACAGTTTGCGCGAGTTACAGCTACGGTCAGCCGGTTCGCGGGACTCTGCTGATCAAGTCAACGCCGCAGACGCCGAGCTGGAGGAGAAAGCTCAATCTCCCCGACATCTTCAGCGAGATTGAGGTACCAAATTAAAAACAGCAATAATACTAATATTAATAATACTAAACAATGTTACATTTTATTTAAGCTGAAGAATGGCGACGGATGTACGAAATTCACGGTTTCCGGATCTGAATTGGGTCTGGCGCATTGGAAAGTCGCACCGACGAGTATAGTGATCAACGCGAATCTGACCGAAGCTGGAACAGAGGTCGTGGAGACGGCGACGAGCAGAACAGTCGTCGTTCATCAGGCGCTTAAGCTGGAATTCGCGCCTCACACGCCGAAATATTTCAAGCTCGGTCTTCCTTATCACGGAAAGGTTGATATCGATTCTCTGGAAAATTGGTATATTTCTCGTTGAAGTCCTATTAATGGAGGTGAATTTTTTCCGCACGCAGCTTCGAGTTCTTCGTCAGGACCAGACTCCAGCACTGGGCGAGAAGATTCAGCTGTGTCTGCGAGTCCGCGGCAAGGATGAGTGGGTCAGGGTCGTCGTCGAGTGCCGAAACTTCACGTCTTCCGACGGCGGCTTCGTCAACTTCATCGTTCCGCCGCAGCACAAGAATATCGTCCTTCTGAGCTTCGTCGCGACCGCCGTCGAATACCCAACGAAATATTATTCGCCCGACAAACGTTGGAGGGTAAGCCACTTAAAAAAAAGCATCCTTAAAATAAGCATCCTTAAAAAAAAATTAATTAATGAGTCACATGAATTTTTTTTTAATTAGATTAGATAACTGGTTTTCGTTTATCAGGTTTTCATGGATCAACCCTCAGCGTACATCGACGTCGGCGCTTGGTACTCACCCTCCGACAGTTATCTCGCCGTGGCTCGTGGAAACCAACCAATAGTCTGCGGCGACAAGTATCCCTTCAACGTGATGTACACAATGCCAGCGCCGAGCGGAAAGACCGTCGACGAATCCATCGCCTTCCATTATTCGATCAACTCCAAAGGCGACATTCTCATATTCGGTCATGTGAAGCACAAACCTCATCAGGATTCGCTATTAAATTATTCCGAGTTTCGCAATGTTCTGGGAGCCGTCGAAGCGCCTAACAATAAGAGCGAACACTCGAGCGTCGTTCACAGGCGAGAAACCGCTTCTGAAAAATATTAATTCATTGACCTGTAAATAGTTGACAAATATTTTTTTTTAGATTTCCACTCAGTGTTAAAGTGACGCCAAGCATGGCGCCGGTTTCCGAATTGCTGCTGTATTATGTCAGATCGGACGGCGAAACAGTGGCGACGACTTATACGATCGAGGTGGGTCATTGTTTTGAGAACAAGGTGAAGACGTCCTGGCAAGAGGAGACTCAGACGCCGGGGGCGACGACTCGTTACCACGTCGAGGCGGCGCCCTGGTCCCTCTGCGGCGTTTCCGTCCTGGACAAGTCGACCCTATTCCTGGCTCGTGCCCAGGGATCCGCCAATAAGGGCTCGAGCCTCCTGGACGCTGAGAGAGCTTTCGAGAGGGTCAAAAGGTTTCATCTCGACGCCGACACTCCGCTCTATCAGAGCGTCTGGAGCCACTGCGAAAGTGAGTTCGCCTTTGGAGTCTGCAAAAAAAAATAATTGTGTATAAAAAAATCATTGTATGTATAGTTGATACATTTTTGCTGATGTTATTAAAGAGACGACACGACCAGAGACGAGTATCGAGGAGATCGATCATCTGCCGAGTCCGGCGGTCGAGGCGCCGCCAGTCTGGGATCTCGTCAGGGACAGAAGAGGCCGACGAAAGCGACAGTCGGGACTCGGAGCTTCCACCGTCGCCGTTGGAGGCACTTGGGTCAACTACGTCGATGCTATGCAGGCTTTTGACGTACGTCTAGTTTTTTTTTTTTATTTCCGGCGGGTGGAATGGTTGAATTTTTTTCCAATGGTTGAAATGGTTGAATTTTTTTCCAATGGTTGAAATGGTTGAACTTTTTTCCAGGACTTCGGAGTCGTCGTCATGAGCGACCTGATAGTCGAGTCGCGACCCTGTCCTCAGCATCCTTGGATGACCAGCCGCGAGAGCATTGACTTCCGGATGCTTCACCGTGGAATGGACGAACCAGGTGAGTCATTTTCTCGCTGCTTGTTACCATTAAATACAGGTGAAATTTTATCAATCGCAAATTGCAGACAGAATTTGGATGTCGGCAAAGTCGATGCCGCAGGCGTTTCCACTGCTGAACGGCCACGAGATGGGGTATGTTGATCATCTGACGGATCACGCGAGCGCCACGCTTAGGTCGTATTTCCCGGAGACGTGGCTGTGGGAATTGGTACCGACCGGGTAGGCAAATAAATTAAGACCTGATAACAGAAATAAATTAATTAAAAATACATTGAGCATATTTTAAAAATTGATTATTACATTGCTACGAACTTGAATTCAGGAAGAGCGGACGAGCGACCCTGAAGCGAAATCTTCCGCACACGATAACCGAGTGGATCGGGCACACGGTCTGCATATCCCCGAATTACGGTCTGGGAATCGCGCCGCCGGCTCGGCTCACAGCCTTTCAGCCCTTCTTCCTGGATTACGCTCTGCCGTACAGCGTGAAACGCGGCGAGATCCTGCGAATGAAGGTCTCGCTCTTCAACTACATGGACCACAGTCTCCCGGTGAAGATCAGCTTAGTCGACACGCTCGACTTTGATCTCCAGCACGCGGAATTGTCCGGTTCCTACTGCGTCGAGTCGCGCTCCAGCGTCGTCCACGTTTTCCTCCTCGGCGCTCGGGTCATCGGCGAGATCAACGTCACTGTCACCGCCGCCGTCGATCCGGATTATGGGAAACCCTGCGGTCCTGAAGTCATCATCAACACTCGGTGAGAATCCTGGCTTCAATTTTTTGTCCACTATAACAATTTTTTTAAATTATTAAAAATGATTTCATATGAAAATTGGGTACTGTGCAAAAAAATATAGTGCTTACCAAAAATGATAACAAACAAGGACAGCAACAAATATAAATATAGATAGGATCTTAAAATCCTTTTCAAATCCTTAAAAAAAATACATCGTCAACACTATAACAATTACATTTATTCTCTATAACAATTAAAAAAAAATCATTGAAAATTATTTCATTAAAACTGTGCATTGTGAAAAAATGTAGTGTTTACCAAAAATGATGACAAACAGGGACAGCATCGTCAAGCCGATTCTCGTGCAACCCGAGGGATTTCCGGTGGAGTCGACCAGATCTGCGTTCGTCTGCCCGAAGGACTTCTACGAGGATTCGATGATATTCTGGGGCCTCATGCTGCCGGGTGACTCGCTGCTTGTACCGGACAGCGCCCGGGGTTACATCTCGCTGGTCGGTGATCTCCTGGGTCCGGCGCTGGAGAACCTGGAGAACCTCGTGCGACTTCCGTTCGGCTGCGGCGAACAGAATCTCATATTATTCACGCCGAACATCCACGTGTTCGGTTATCTCGAAGCTACGAGACGCAACAATCCTGACCTACGACGACGAGCTATACGAAGCGTAGAGAAGGGTAATTATTATAATTTAAAAAATCTCATTTTCTCTTATTTCAATTTTTCTTCTTTATTTTTTCTGTGTTCCATCGGATGTGTCGGTTAATTTTTCTTCTTGTCCTTCTTCTTCAGGATATCAACGAGAGTTGAACTACAGACATCCAGACGGTTCCTATTCAGCCTTCGGTCCTCACAGCTCCGAGAGCGGCGGTTCAATGTGGCTCACAGCCTTCGTCGTGAAATCTTTCGCCCAGGCTCGCAACTTGATCCACGTGGACGAGCGTGATCTCAAGTTTTCGGTGAAATGGATCGTGAAGAAGCAACTGGAGAACGGATGCTTTCCCCTCGTGGGGCGAATTTTCCACAAGGACATGAAGGGCGGATTGCAGGAGGATCAGGAGATGTATCCATCGGCGCTGACGGCCTACGTTCTGATATCTCTCCTCGAGTCCGGAGTTCCTCTGGCTCCGTCGCTCATCAGCAATGCTCTTTACTGTCTGGAGAAGGGCAAAGCCGCCAGCGACAAGGACGCGAATCCCTACGCCGCGACTCTGTCGACTTATGCTCTCGCGCTTCTCGAGAATCCGAACGCGAACGCCAGTATGAATGCTCTTCTCGACCGAGCGACTCGTATTCGTGTGAGTATTTTTATTTATTTCTGTTTTTTCAGTATTTTTACATATTTATTACAAAATTAATGAATATTAGACAGTCTTAATTAACGCTGGCTCGGCATTTTTTATTGATTTATTTTGTCTTTTATTTTTGAATAATTAAATGGGGTATTTTTATTTATTTCTGTTTTTTTTTTTAGTATTTTTACATATTTATTATATAATTATTTTATATTAGGCAGTTTTAATTAACGCTGGCCCGACATTTTTTATTGATTTTTTTTTTTTTTTTTTTTTTTTTTTTTTTTTTTTTTTTTTGGATAATTAAAGTAACATTGCGATTTTCATTATGATGTTAATTATTAATAATTATTAAATGCTGATTACGACGCATTGATTCAGGATCTTCTCTGGTGGGAAGACGCGAGGAAGCCGTCCAAAGGACTCAGCATAGAAATGACGGCTTACGCGGTTCTGTCGCTCGTGAAACTCGGCGGCGAGGCGAACATGGCCCTGGCCCTGAAAGCTGTGAGATGGATGGCGAAGCAACGAAACGCTGAGGGTGGCTTCACCTCGACTCAAGACACGGTGCTGGGTCTCGAGGCTCTGGCGAAATACGCAGTGGCGATGACGACCAACACGACCGATCTTTCGGTGCTGGTCACTACAGGAGCCGACGATCATGTCTTCAGGATGAACGAGGACAATCGGATGGTGTTGACGCAGGCTCGTCTGGCGCATCTGCCGACGAACGTGGAGATTATGGTCGAGGGCGAAGGATGCGTCCTGGTTCAGGTGAGGAGATCGAATTGATACGACTGGAGGTCGACTTCCCTGTTTAATCCGATTAAAACCAATGAACGGGAAAAAAAAATGAATCCTCCATTAGAACCGATTATTTTTCAATCGGTCCATTTCAAATTTGGTCCATTTTATCGGTTTCTATACGTTTGAATCGGAATTGCTAAGCAGGTTTATGATTATTGCTAAGCAGGTCAATGATCTGAAAATAAAAATTAAATATTAATATACTGAGGACACTTTTAGGCGAATCTTAAGTACAACGTCATCAACGCCACCGGATCAGAGGCCTTTGACCTGACGATCAACTCCGAGCCGGTTTTTTCTGGCGGCGAATGTTCCATGCAAAAATTGACGATATGCTCACGATACAAGATGGCGGACGAGGAGAGTAACATGGCACTCCTGGAGATCGGTATGATCAGCGGATACGTCCCGGACAAGCCGAGCCTTCACGCTCTTCTCGAGGAGCCGAACACCAGTCAGTGGGCACGATTTTTCCTATCGTTTCGTCGATAGAGCTTCGTTCCTTCAATTAATTTTTCGCTCTGTTTTTCAGAGGTAAAACGATTCGAAGAGGAGCACAGTGGCGATCACGTCGTGATTTACTTCGACAAACTCACGAGCGAGCGAACGTGCGTCTCGTTCCTTCTGCTGCGGGAAAATATCGTCGAGCAACCGAGGCCGGCGAACGTCAAGCTTTATGATTATTATCAGCAGGAACTCGTCGTCACTCAGGTGCGATTTTTATTTCCTGTTCCTTATTCTTTCTCGATTTTTGCCGATTTTTTTTGCGACTGCTTAAAGCATTTTTGGCTGCGTCGACTGGTTCTTTTATTTTTTTCTTCATCCAAAGAGCTACATCTTTCCTCTTCTTTATCCTTTCCCTATTTTTGCCGATTTTTTTGCGACTCCTTGAAGCATTTTTGGCTGCGCCGACTGGTTTTAAAAATGTTTTTCTTGATCCAAAGAGCTACATGTTCTCCTGGAACTGCGGACCAAACGACGACGAAGTTGCGATCGACAAAATTCCGGTGGCGGTTCCCGAGCTGGACGACGGAATCAACGACACGCTGGACGACGCGACTCCCGACGTCGGACAGATCCAAGGAAAATCGGCTGCACCGTCCACAGTTGCACCAGCCGAACGTACCACGCGAGCCTCTGAAATCCGTGATACTCAGACTCCTCGGGCTAGCACCGATCGACTGACGATCGAGCGATCGGCTATGATGAGATCGACGCCGATCGACGTTTCCTCGACGGCGACGACGACGGCAGCGACGTCGACCACCGGAAAATTAGTCTCCACTGCGGCGACGGCTTCGGTAACCGAACATTAAATTCACTGCAACAAATATATAGATCTTTTAAAATCATTTTCAAATCCTACAAAAATACGTTTCAGGCAACCCAACCGATCAGTACGTCGCCAAGGACCAATTTCCCAGGATTCGAATCGACGTCGACGTCGGCGGGAGACATTTTCGACTCAAGGGGAAGCGGCATCGAGAGCGGAAGTGGTCACGGTGCGACGGATCTGGACAGCGCGGACGCCTCTGACTTCGTCGGGAATCCGGCTTTCGTAGTAATCGACCACGAATTGGAAAGTCCGGATGGCATCGAAGGTCCGCCGCCGGTTTACGTGAAGCCGTCGTACAACTTCAACTTGCCTAAGCAGGAAGCAGGTAACGGTCAGGAGCAGCAGCAGCAGCAACAGCAGCAACAGCAGCAGCAGCAACAGAAGCAACAGCAGCCGCAGCAAAATCAATTCCTCTCAAACAACACAGCAGCTTCCGTTGCTGCTCCTCGCGCCGCTTCCGAATGCTCAAATTTGTCCGAAGGTGAGCCAATTTTTTTTTTATCCTCCTCTCCTTTAATCCTTTTTTTTATCCTCCTCTCGTTCGCCTCTTTCGTACATTGCCCGGCAATTCCAGAGCACTTTGGCAATTCGCTATAAACCGTCGTATCAGTGAGTTAACTCACGAAAAAAAAAAAACCATCTCGCAGTGTCGAAGCAGCCGAGAGCCGACGATCCGGGTTCGAACTGCAGTGCGACGACGAATTGTCCGATCTGCGAGGACAAATTTTCCGGCGACATAAAGGATCTCTACTGCAGCTCGAAGAGCTTCTTCGTCGTGATGATAACGCGACGTCATCGGGTGCGACTGCTGCTGAATCTTCGGGTGCCGGGCGAGACGGAGTACGCTCAGGGATTCGTCCACTTGGTCCTCGATCCTCGATGCACCTGTTCGCAACTGGACAGAAGTAATACAAATGTTACCACGTGACTATTCGATCCAAAGAGAAATTGTGGAAATACTTACGTTGAACGAACATTTTTCAGGCGACGATATGACTGTGGTTGCCATTCGTTCCGACGTCGGCAAACGATTCTCCGGACACGTGAGCAGCGCGCGTCTGGACGAGACTTACACGATCTTCAGTCTACCGAAAGGCGACTGGGGACCCATCGACCAGCAGATGACCGATGCCCGAGCCGCCTGTCCATTGTCCGTCAAACGCTGAGTCCAAGGACGTGTCCTTGGATTTTTTTTATATAATCGAACGAGACTCCGTCGGTTCAGTCACTTTTCCCAAAAATGTCTGAGAGATATAGCGAAAAAGTAACTGAATCGACGGACTGAGTATATCCTCACCGACTATTTGCAGAGCAAATAGCAATAGGTGTAAAACCTCGAAGCAGTGTCTAATTATCCGCACGAAATATTTTATATCAAAGGGATTTTCTCGGCAATTCGAATACGAAATGAGCGATACTAATTTCGATTCCGCGATAATCGACTGTTGGATCCAATCGATGGATATTTTTACTGATAAATTGGTTGAGAAAAAATGTATCGCTCATCTCTTGAAGCAAATTACGAGATCTCGCATTGAGTATAGTAGCCTTGGTTAATTCGCTGCATCGCTCTTTATTAATATTATTATTATTATTGTTATTATTATCATCATTACTATTATAATAATCATCTGGGCGGCATGCCGCTGTTGCAGGGATCATTACAAATAAACAATTATATTTTTTAAACAGTAACTACCATTATAGAGTAGCCTTGTGTTACAGTTTTATCAACGTCTACGCCACTAGCACTGCCGTAAAATGTCCAGTAGTGTTTTTTTTATTTTATTTTATTTTTTCGTTCACGACACTCGACGCTAATTTTTATCGTTAAGGACAAAAATTCGGAAAACCCTCTCATCTCGTTCGCCTCGCGGCTCTTCGCAATTGTGACATCGCTCGCTCGATGTTATTTTTTTATTTTTTTTTTTCATTGGAACTGTAAAAAAGTCGCGACAATAAAAAAGCGGAAAGTATCGGCGCGATAATGGGGAAAATCGGAACGTATAAAAAATTGGCAGTTTCGTTGAACAATGTTGGATAATCACGAGCGAATTTACGGAATGAGCTTGTGCGCTTATCGCAGGACAAGCTGGCGGAGATCGGGCGAACGAGGCGAAGAGAATTGAGAGGGACGATCCGAAAATTAGTAACAGGAGGATAGGGTCGTCCGAATTTAACGTTGGTTTTTTTTTTTATTCGTTTCACTTAAATTAACTGCTCGGAATGACGATAAATAATCGCAGGTGGCTGCAATTGTGAGATATGATTAACAGTCGCTCAAACATTTCAGTACAATGGAATGGAATATTGTCAGTTGCAATCCCCAAAATATCATTTTAGCTTAGGTATCGGTTTCAAAAAAGACAAACGTTAGGTTCGGCCCTAAGAGGAATGGAACGAATGCACGAAAATCTAATGTTTCTTAGAGCGTTAGAGAAGAGATGCGTTTTTTCGGGATGCAGGCGCTGAAACGTTGCGAAAACGCGCCAACGGGCAAGCAGCGATCGGCGGAACAACAATGGATGCATGAATACGTAGTATGTATTGTCAACGTCGGACTGCTGCGGTAATAATTAACGCGACGAGGAGACAGAGAGGGAGACCAGGTGTGAGAGAGAGAGGCGAGTTGGACAGTTGGATGTAAAAGTCCGCTCTCGGCGACGAAGGAACTCTCGCGTGCTCGTTTATCGAGAAATTGAGCCGTCAAACGGAGCCTCTGTTGTATCATTAGTAAATCTGCGGCGCCGATCGATCGTTTATCGGTCCGCTCGTCTTCCGCAAAGACGTGCCGCGTCTTATCTGATCCATCAGCGAATCCCTGACCTGCACCGGATCGATTATCGGCACGCGGTTTCCCATTATTCTTCTCACGCTCGCCGATCTGCTTGCGCTGTTGGATCTCGTGCTTCCGGCGCTGGATCCTCCGGTCTGCGAATTAAAAAAAAATAGTCTTTAGACATTGCTTTCAATTTATGAGTTCTACAACGATTTAACATAATTTTTTCTACGTTCTACGAATTTTTTAAAGGAACCGAAAAATTGTAAAAAAAAATTGCGTTGGTGGGAACGAAAAATTGTCGTTAAAAATTGTAGACAAATTTTCAGATTGATCTTTACGGTGTGCGGTTGCTGTGGTTGCTGTGGCTGCTGTGGCTGCTGCTGCTGTTGCTGCTGCTGAGCCAGTTTCGCGTTGAGGCTCTCGAGGAAGCCGGAAGGTTTCCTCGAATTTCTCGCGGACGCGTTATCGGATGTGATATGCTTTCGTATTGATTTGGGACTGCCGACGGGGCCGACAGCGGCGGAACTCGCGGCGCCGGTGAGCTTGGAGCTGAGAACCGCCATGAAACTGTGTCCCACGCCGCCGGGTCCGATAGTGTGAAATTGCGAGCAATTCGTCGTCGCAGCTGAGGCGGCGGTCAGAGACGTCGTCTCGAGAATCTTAAGGGAGCTTGCGGTACGTTCGACGAAGCTCGATCGTCCGGTCGACGCTGGCTGCGACGGTTCTTTGGATTGCTGCTGGGCGGCTGACGCTTTCCGTAGAAACGACGGACTCGCCGGTGTGTGCCTGAGCTCCGTCAACGTTCGCACTGTCTCGGACACCGATATCGATCTGTTCACATGCCAATTGAATTATAAATCGAATCGGGACGAGAGACGAGAACACCCAAAGCAACGAAAATGGTGATCGACAAATGTGTTCGTAATTCGACGACATTTGCAGATCATTTGGAAAGATGCTTTACCACCGCTCGATTGGTAAACGAAAATTTTGGCGAACGTTCGGTGAACGTTCGAAAGGCCGAGAAGCTCCGATATCTTATCAAACACCGACAATGCAAACCTATTGAGCACCGACATTGGTTTTCGGGACCTTAGACGATTTTTTTCGGTCCACGATTTTTTTTAAAATTATTTTAGTAGCTCAAAAAATTCTTTGTCATCGACGCAGGAAAAGACGTCGATCTTACCGCTGAGGAGTCGGACTGAGAGTCGGCGAGGAGCCCTCGAGCAGAAAAGCCGGCGGCGGCGGCAGATTCTCCGTCTCGTCGAGTGCGCCACTCGCGACTTCGACCTCGGCGCCGTCGTCGGCTGCAGGAGTCGCGGCGACCGCGGGAACGGCGCCGGAGTTTGCAGCTCCTAGGCCGACAGTTGATATGCTGTAGTTTCCGGTGATTATCGTGGAGGTTCGTCTCGTCGGAGGCGGCGGTCTGGTCGTCTGTTGCATCGATCCTCGACGCGACAGGACGCAAGTCGGCGGAGCTCCGGGACTCCAGGTGCTCGCGCCGCTCTCCGGATTCTGATTCTGACCCGATTGCGAATGCGGCAGAGTCGTCTGACTGCCGTAACCGCTGCTGGACTCCAGACTCGACTCGGACGTTTGGCTGCCGCCTCCGTCTTTCTCAGTAACCGCGTCGGACTGCTGCTGCGTCGAAGGGTAATTTTATTAAAATATTTATGACATAAATGGCGTTGAGCGGTACTGCTTTAAAAAAAAAATATATTTATAGAAATAAAAAAAAAATAAAAAATTAAAAAAAATGTATACCAACTAAAATGTACATAGGAAAAGATAAAGTGTACTGTACTCAACAAATAAAATAAATTCAAATTCAAATTCAAATCAACGTCGAAAATGGTTACAAAGTTATCTTTATTTTGGTTACCTTATTTTCAGGAGTGGAAACAGGCGCCGCGGCTGCGGCGATTGGAGGAGATGCAACCGCCGCTTGTTGAGCGATCTGCGGGACTTGGTGCATCTCCTGGGCCCGATTCGCCGCTAGACTGGCCAGCTCGTGCATATTTACGTACATCGGCTGGGCGAGCGGATGTCCTCCTAATTCTGTGTTGAAAATTGTCGATCATTTTTTATAATTTTTTTTTTAAGCTAGGAAGCTTTGTGAAGAATTTTTAAGACGCGAATGCGAACGAACCTTTGGCCAAATGCGCCGGTATAGGTAACTTTGGCTTTCCCCGACCGGAAGCCGGTGTCTCGTTTTTCGTCGAAAGTGCGCAATTGCTCGTCGGTCTCTCCAGGCTGGAGCATCTGCTGGGAATCGGCGGCCGCGTGCCGCCGGCGCTGTTCTTTCGCAGCTGAACGCGCGCGAGCTGCTGATTCGAGGAGGGCGATGAGACTGGCGATGCTGGTTGGCTGTGACAGCAGTTGGCGTCGCGATCCGGCGCTTGGAATGTGTAGACGCTCAGTGTCGGTCGCTGGTGGCCTTTCTCGTACGCTGGATTCAAGGAGCAACGAAAGGTTGATTAATAAACTTGCATAATTGTACGATTCGTTTGTTAAAAACGTTCGTGAGCAACCATTTTTGTCAATTTATAGAGCCTCTGATACTATAGCGAAATTTGGCAGTTTTTCAGAAGGAAAAAAAAACGTTTTTTGCGTTTTTCTCCTCGATTTTTTTATTTTTCGGGCAAATAACCGTGATTTTTGGAATCAGCGGGAAATTTCCCATCGGATAGGGTTTTAAAACTTCGTTAAATCGAAAATTTTTTTTTTCGATTTTTTTCGAAAAAACGGCAAGGGGGGCCCTTCTAAAAATTTGCGATTTTTTAGGGTCAACTTTAAAAATCTGTAAAAAATTCAAAAATCGAGATATGGCGTTCTGCCTTGCAGCATTCTCTTCGTTGAAGTGTCTTCTTTCGAACGCGAAAAGAAAATCCAGATTCCATCGATCCAAAAAAAAATGACATCGATTTTCGTGAAGGGTTAAAATTCGAAAAAAGTGAAAAATCATTTTTCGCGATTTTCTCCTCGAATTTTAGATTTTTTGGGCAAATAACCGTGCTTTTTGGAATCAGCGGGAAATTTCCCATCGGATAGGGTTTTAAAACTTCGTTAAATCGAAAAAAAAATTTTTTCGATTTTTCGCAAAAAACGGCAAGGGGGGGGGGGGGTACCCCTTCTAAAAATTTGCGATTTTTGAGGGTCAACTTTAAAATTCCGCAAAAAATCGAAAAATCGAGATATCGCGTTCCGCCTTGCGGCATTCTCTTCGTTAAAGAGTTTTCTTTCGAATGCAAAAAGAAAATCCCGATTCCATCGATCCAAAAAAAAATGACACCGATTTTAGTAAAGTGCCAAAATTGGGAAAAAGTGAAAAATCGTTTTTCGGATTTTTCTCCTCCAATTTTTCATTTTTCGGGCAAAAACCGGTCATATTTGGAATCAGCGGGAAATTTCCCATCGGATAGGGTTTTAAAATTTCGTTAAATCGAAATTTTTTTTTCCCCAAAAAAACGGCCCTTCTAAAAATTTGCTATTTTTCGCAATATTAATTAATAATCAGTTTCGTTTCCCTTACCCGAGGAAATAGTGTGCGGACGCTCGTTCATCGTGTTCGGACTCTGTCGATCGTACTGAACCGACGACTCCTGAAGATCGGGCCAAGTGGCGGTCGTCAAGGGTCGAGATATCGTCGTGCATCCGGCGCTCTGGTTGCTCTGGCTCGACGCGTTCGAGACCTAAAAGCGTCGAACATCCAGACACAAAATATAATCGCACCGTCGAAAATCAGCCAAATCATTGCGAGCTGCCGCTGCCACCGTCCCGCTGCTCTATTCGTGCTTCGTAAAATGCACCACGAACAAAATTAAAAAAAAAGGAGATATCCAAGACAGGAGGAAGCAAAACGACAACAAACTGATAAGACTAAGGCGCTAATTACCTGGTGTTCAAAAATGGCTTGCTTATAAAGCGTGTCCTGCGAGGTAAAGCCAGAATCACGAGAGCTGCCACTGGTCGAGTGACGCAGGCTCGTCGCCGTGGCTCCGATGCTCGCGGGTCTGACGCCGAGTGGCTACAATGTACGATTTACACAACATCGAATACTACCGAACATTCATTCGCCGACTTTTCGCATGCACATATTTTTTTTTACTAAAGAGGCAAAGTCTAAAAGCTCAAAAACTGAGGCATTGTCGAGTCACTTTTTTCCCAATTCTTCAGATAAAAAAAGTGTCCAAGGATAAATGTCTCAGCTTCGCTATATTTCGTGTATGTGTTCTATATCTAATGATCTACAGTACGAACGATAAAAATCAACTACTTCAGCGTGATAAACGTGCTTAATAAAAGATCGAAAGATTCGCAGCGATGGATTTTTGATGTAATACCTGCGACAGTGATCTGTGCCAGGGATGAGCGCAGGGATTGGCGTGATTCTTGCAGGATCCGCTGCTGCTGCTTGTGAGCGAGCTGATGGAGCACATGGAGCTCTTGCGTGAGCCGAGCGAGAGCGACGGGCTCGAAGGCGGCGTCGCCAGTGTCCATTGACCGCTTTCGCGGGTCTTGAGATCGGTTATCAGTTGCTCGGAGGCGGCCGGCAGATCGAGAGGCGACGCTGCGTGCCTCTCCAATTGATCCGAGACTTCTTGGAGATGCGTCAGTTCCATCAGCATCGCGATTTCCTCGTCCTGCAATTTGTTATCAATGAAGCGCATGTGATAAAAATTAGTTGTTATTTTTAAATTTATTTTAATGTTACCAGAACGGGTTTGAGAAATCTCGCCAGTTGACAATATCTGCCTCGTTCCTCGAGCAGCGCAGCTCTCACAGCTTTTCTCTCCGTCTCCTCGAGACTCAATCGTTTCTCCTGAACGACCGCAGCCGACGATTCGAGCAATCGGCTGAGTTCCTCGTCGCTCGTCGTTCGGCCGCCTTGACCCTGCGACTGCGACTGTCCCATTGGGCCATGCGAGTGGCCCTGTATCTGTCCCTTTCGCGCTTTTTTCTTCTGCAATCTAAACGTGTCCGTCGAACGCTTCTTCAGTTCAGCTTTGGCCTTTTTGTACTCTGTTGAAAAAAAGGAATGGATAAAAAATAAAAATCAAAAGTTGGAGTTGGAGAATTAAAAGTCGTAGAGTACCTTTGGCGTGCTCCTTGTCCAAATTAACCAGAGATTTCTTCCAATCCTCCAATTTCTCCTGAAGCGGCATAACCAGGCAGTCCATTATCGCGCTACAACGAACAAGTGGAACGATATTGAATAATTGGACACGCTATTACGATTGCGCCGCGATGTTTTAATTTCTAGAGAGTCCGAGAAGGCTTTTAATGACCGACCATGTGAATGACTTCATCCGCGTCTCGACGGCTTTGTGCCTGAGACAGATTCTGGTGAGCGCTGTGCCGATTTCCTTGGTCGCTCCTCGCGCGTTCGTCGCCGCGTCCGCGATCTTCTGAAACGCTTCCAGGTACGCCGAGACAGCCAGAATCGCCGCCCTGACGTCAAACAGAATTATAAGTAACATAGAAAAAAGAAAACAGAATTATAAGTAACATAGAAAAAAAAACATGATTTTTCAAAGCTTCCTATTTTTTCTTCCGATAAACATCAAAACTTCATTTTCGATTGAGCGATTTTAGAAACTATTTCCCTGAGTCGCAACGACTATCGCAAAACTATCCTCTATCTGCGTCCTGTACCATCGCTGCTAGACTCCCAACCGATAAAAAAAAACACAATCCGTTATCATTTTCCTATCACTTCCGTCACTTCCTGTCCTACGATTTCTTCCCTCCGTTCCGGCGCCTCTATAATTCTTATCTCCGCAACAATTTAAAAAAGCCACAAAACCGCTGACAAATACACAAATAATAATAACCATCCTTACCTGAGGCAAGTGTGAAGTTTGGTGGCTTTCGAGATGAGATCCTCCCACAGCGGAGCTCCGTTCTACAACAAAAAAGCCGCCTCGTCAGATTTCAACGTCCATCGCCCGACGTAATTCTTTTTTTCCTTACTTTCAAATCAGTGACTATCTGCTGAAACAGACCGCCCAGTGCGCTGCACTCCTTCTCCACATTGATATCCATGTTGTGTGTATATATATTTTGTCTTCCTATATCCGTCTCTCTCGCACTTCTCGAATCCGCCTATCGTCTCTCTCTTTTATATTTTCGCCCCGAAAAATCCGCGGTAATCGGCGGCGTAAGCCGCGCGAGCTCGAACTGAGAGCCTCGTAGCTGAAGTCTCGCGCGTCGAGGCGAAGCGGATCTCGCAGGAAAATCAGTCTTCCCCCCACCCCCCGCGGATTTTCCTCAGCAGTCGCTCCTGGCGATCCGGAAGCCGTGAAGACGAGCGATTCGGGCGTCGCGCAAGAGGAGTCGCTCGACGCACGGCGCTTTCGAGCGGCCGCACGGCGCCGCTTTGCACTTGCACTCCTGTCTCTTCGCACTCCCGAGCATCACAATTTCGGTGCTTTTTCCTAATGCTTAGCAGCAGCGGCGGACGGCAGATGCAGCAATAAGCAGCAGACGCGCGCGGGACTCTTTGTTCAGCCTTCGTCGTTCCGACCCAAACTGATCTCCTGATGCGTTTCGGTCAGACGAAATCGACCGATATATTTATTATACGCTTCTATCGCGGAAACCGAGCGAACGTCCCAGTTTCGCGGAATCGGCTCGATGCGCGCGGCAACTTGTTAGGACGCAGCGAGAGATAAGGGAGGAGTGAGAGAGAGGTAAAAGGGAGAGGGAGAGGGAAGAGGTATATCGAGATAAAAAATATGTACGCAAGGAAGGAGGTAAATAAAGGGGAGAAGAGTCGGTCTTCCGGCCTCCGATGCTTCGGGCTTTTGCTGCTGCGTTGTCGTTGTCCACCGGTCGCACTTATTATCGTTGACACGGAAATCCCGAGTCGCTCGGAGTGCAACGGCGGCTACGGCTGCAGGCCGGACGATGAGGAAGATGCGACGGGTACGCGGGTTCACCCTGTTTACCAGCGACGACGAAATGTCGGGCGAGGAGCGAAGAGTCGTCGTCGGCCCCCTCGAGGCTGGTGCTCGCGCCAACCGTCGCGATACTCGCGGCTCTCATGAGTGAGAATGTAAACACGGCACTGAATTAACTCTCGGCGCTCGGCTCTCCGCGGGCTTCCTCGCGCGGCGCGTATACGCGGAGTGACTGCGACTCCCCCTGACGCTCTGTCTCGCTTCGTCTGTGACGCTGTCTCTGTCTCTCTCACTCCATTTGCTGTCTCTGTCTCTCTCACTCATTCGCTGTCTCTGTCTTTCTCCGTTGGTGGCTCTATCTCTGTCTTGCTCGCTCACTTGCTGTCTCTGTCTCTCTCACTCATTCGCTGTCTCTGTCTTTCTCCGCTAGTGGCTTGTCTCTGTCTCTGTCCGTTGGTAGCTCTGTCCCTGTCTCTCTCACTCACTCGCTGTCTCTGTCCTCTCACTCATTCGCTGTCTCTGTCTCTCTCACTCATTCGCTGTCTCTGTCTTCCTCCGTTGGTGGCTCTATCTCTGTCTTGCTCGCTCACTTGCTATCTCTGTCTCTCTCACTCATTCGCTGTCTCTGTCTTTCTCCGCTGGTGGCTCTGTCTCTGTCTCTGTCGGTTGGTAGCTCTGTCTCTGTCTTTCTCCTTCACTTGCTGTCTCTGTCTCTCTCACTCACTCACTATCTCTGTCTCTCTCCTTTCATGGTTCTGTCTCTGTCTTTCTCCCTTCGTGACTCTGTCTCTGTTCGTTTGTACGTCTGTCTCTGTCTATCTCCGTTTGTACGTCTGTCTCTATCTCTCTCCGTTTGTACGTCTGTCTCTGTCTCTCTCCGTTTGTACGTCTGTCTTTATCTCTCTCCGTTTGTAAGTCTGTCTCTGTCTCTCTCCGTTTATAGTCTGTCTCTGTCCCTCTCTCCTTGACTCCGCCCCCTCTCTCTCGCTCCCACGCGCAGCCCTCAGAGTGTAACGCTCGTCGCGCAAGCTTCTTTTACTACTGTTATTATAATTATTATCGGCCGATGGCGCTTGCGTATCGCCCCACGCGCTGCGTATTCTTTGTTATTTTTTTGTCTTTCCCTCCTTCTCCGCTCTCGCGCGTTTCCGAGACGCGGGCGGCACTCTACTTGCTCCGCCAGACGAATCCTACCGAACGCTCTCGAGGATATCGTCGGATGCAGGCGACGCGAATGGTGGGGGGCCAAGGCGCGTTCTGATTGGACGAGGAACGTGACCAGGATCAGAGGACTAGGACATCGCGCGCCGCTGCGTTTCAATGTGTTGCAGTCGCGCTGGTCGCTGCGACTCGGGTCGAGCGCGCGCGGCCCGCTCGGGGCCGAGCCAGCGCGGCCCCGAGAGTACCCCATCGACCTACTACGACGACCGGGAGGACTCGAGTAGGGCACTTCGAGCGTCTCGAGCGACTTGTGATTTATGCAATTGTTTGTTTTTTTCTCATCATTCATTTTGCAACGATTCATTCCGTTCATATTATTGTTATCACAGGTCAGCAGAAACCTGTTTCTGTTTTATTTCTGTTATATTTTTATTTTTTCCACGCAACCGTTCGAATTTTTTTATTTGCCTTTTCCTCCGTTTCCGCGGCAAAAAAAAATGTCCGTCGGCCTCGAAACACATTTTCGTTTGAGCCGCCGATTCGCGGCCCCTTCGCGACCGCGTTTTAAAATTGTCACACGAACTTTTTTCTAAACGGAAAAAAAGTTGCGGGCGAAAAGTGTGCCAGGCCTTTTTTTATTTTTTAAGAGCTGGCTACGAAAATAACAGAATGTGAGAACTGTACTTCGTTATTTATTTTATTTTTTTTTTTCTGAGACTTCGCGAGGGAAAGTGAAATGCATCTATTTCCGTCTTTGTCTCGCAGCACGTTTCGAGAGGGGTTCACACTTCGTTCGTGCGTTGCCCTCTCTTTTTCTCTCTCTCTCTTCGTCGTTCCTCCGTCTCACCGTTGCCTTTCCGCTCGTCGCTGCAGCGCGAAATACGGGTCAACGCTAATTCAATAGGAGCCGCGCGGCGCGATAATTCAATTCCCGCTACCTAACAGCGAAGCGCAGCGAACGAGACGAGAGGCGACGAATCGCCTCCGGTCCGCGAAAAATTAGAGGCAAATGCCTCAGCGAACGAAGCGAAAGTCGACCGTCTCTCATTCCGCTCGCTTTGGAGCTTCTGCGGGCGTTACACATTCGTGTAAAACGCCTGAAACGCTCGGAGCTCGGTCGATCAATCGAGATGACCCGATTCCGTGCATTTCGACAGGTCAAAACGCTTTCCGCATATTCGACCGTTCACCACCCACGTATAACCATTCCAAGTGTCTGTGTAGCGTTTATACGTGGATGGAAGTCGCAGTGGAGCGCAGCTCTCGACTCGGTTGGGATGCGTTACATACGGCAGAGACGCTTTTGTGTAAGTCCGACTGGGTGCAACATATACCCATAGGGACCGCAAAATCGTTACTCGAGAATGCCAAGCGCCATTCCTACTCCAGTCCGAGTGCTGCTGCTGCTGCTGTTGGGGCTTCTGCTTCTCCTCCGTTCAGAATGCTTCCCGCATTTACCGACCGTTTCTGGTACTCGAGCCACAAAACGAGAGAGAGAGAGGAAATGCCACAAGACAGCTGCTTCTTTAGATATTAGATTCAGAAAGGGATGATTAGACTAAAAAAAACAGGATCCCGCGCCGGCGAGTGGTCCATTCGGTACTGAAAAAAAATAATAGTTGTGATTATCAATCGTTGGTCAGAGCTACCAATATTTTAGTAACTGCAACCAATATTTTGGTAGAACGAACCAATATTTTGGTAGATTGAACCAATATTTTGGTAGATCGAACCAATATTTTAGTAGATCGAACCAATGATTGGTAATGGCAACTACTAATTTTTCTCAGTGGGGTTTGAGACCGAAACGATCGTCGATTCGTGGGACGTTTGCTGCCTGAAAAGTTATGCAAAAAAGTTTGAGTAAAAAAACAAATCGATTTTATTTCTCGGAAATAAATTCGTGGATTCTTGATTCCGGTCTGAGAAGTCGCAGCTGTTCTCGAATATACTTTTTTTTACAAAATGCAAAATGTGTTAAGGTCACCAGTACTGGGGACAGTGCTGCTTGACTATCGACCTCGAGACGTTGGCATTGCCTGTAAAAAACAAACATAGTAAAAAAATATATATAAAATAAGAAATAAAAAAATATATAAAATGTAAAATTCTCACCTAATTGAAGTTCTATATACAAAGCGAGCATTATGACATGAATCGGGATATCGCAGTCCGGTCCTTTGGACAACCAAATCTGTTTGAGAATTTCTCCGGATTTGTCGAGCTCGCCGCGAATCGCGTAGGCCGCTGCCAAATTATATTTAATAATGGCTCTGGCCGTTTGTACACTCGACGGGAACCAATCTGCGGCAGAAAAAAAATAAAACAGTCAGATTCGAAAAAAAAAAAAAAAAAAAAAAATTATAGTTAAAACGCGACTCACTTCTTCTCGTCTTTGATAAATTCTCCTCATTGCTGTCCTTGGCATCCTTATCCTTATCGGATTCGGACGGCGATGTGACGTCGAGACAAGTGTTGAGGTCGTGAACGTTCTGCGGCTTCAGATACTCGATGGCCTCGTTCGTTCGGTCCATTAGTATCAGACTCTCAGCGGCGTAGAGATTGGCGAGCATTTTGTAGGCGCCGGGCAAATTTTCGTAGCCGAGCATCGTCCTCGCGTGCTCCAGAGCGACGATATAATCGCCGAGGCAGAGGGAGACGTAAGAGCTTGCAGCTAGCACCGCGAATCTCAGATCCAGAGCTTGCGACGAGCCCGGAAGTAGGGTCGATGATCCCTGAGTCGCTCGCGTCGCATCTTCGTTTCCGCCGGATTCGGTTGCGGTTCCCGACGTCGCTGCTGCCGCTGCTGCTGCAGCTGCTGCCGCTGCCGCCGCTGCTGCTGCGACTGCAGCTGATTGAATAAAAATAAGAAAAAAATTATCGTCTGGAAAAAATCGGGTGGAAAAAGTGTTGCGGCACAGAGAGAAATAAAAGATACTGGTAACTATTAATTTATAGTGAAATACAACCTTAGCCATTACAAAAAAGATATCTGTACTAATTAGTTATAATCAATGCAACAGTTAATAATAGTTATAGTAACAAAAAGTATATTGTTTTGAAATGTTAGCAATAGATGCGACATACTATTCATAGAAAACATAATTGTAAGCATAGTATTCTTTGAGAAATTATTTAACAATTTTGAAATGGTCATTGAAATTACAATAATAAAGTTGCACCAACTATAAAAAAAATAGCTACGGTTGTATTTCATTATATGTTTACTGTTAAAGTAACTAGGATATTATATTAAGAAAACTATAGAATTAGTTACAGTAACTACAAAGCAGTTAATTTAACCAATAAATCAGTTAAAATAACTATTCAAATTGTTGGATGGACTAAAAATCTACAGTTATGGCTTAACAGTTGCCTAAACTATCTCGATTTCTTTCAGTGTGCGTTTTTCTCACCCAATCCGCCGTTCGGCGATGTCGTCGTTGCGCTCGTCGTCGCAGGAGTCGACGAAACGATGGGACAACTTATCGGCAAACTGCTCGACTCGTCCTCGTTGAGCGGCAACGTCAGGAGAGCGTTTTTCAAGCAGAGCATCGCGAATTCGAGGGTCGGCTGTGGTATCGCGTACGATAAGCTCTCGGTGTGATATCTCGTGTCCTTCGAGAGAGCCGAGGCCAATATTATCTTTCTGTGTCGACCCGTTCCTATGACTTTACGCACGAGATCCTCTCTTCGTTTCGCGGTATCGATATCCACGGCGTTCGTCTGTTTGTGACATTGTATACAGCACTCGGCCATCCGCAGCCACAATTGCGGACTGTTGTGAAGTCGCTGAGCTGCTTCGGTGAAACAATCGAACGCCTTCGTCGGTTGACCGGCGTACAGAAGCGACTCGCCGAGATTGTACATCAATTCGTGGTGTTTATTGCCGCTCAGTGTGTAAACCGCTTGGCCGGATATTGATTCTGCAAGAATTCAAACGATTCAATCAGCCACTGTTTTTTTTTTGCGGGAGTAATAACACAAAATATTCACCATCTTTCGTTTTTAGAGACTCCACTGCTCGCTCGTTCTCCTCCAGAGCTTTTCGCAAATAGAACGCCGCTAGATTTGGTTTTCCAAGCGCTCGATAGACACACGCCATATTATTATAGTATATTACGGCCATGGATTCTCCGTGTGTTCTAAAAAAAAAAATCATTATTACAGTATTGTTAAAGTGATGGAGAAGATGAAGAAAGCACAGATGAGTGGGAAAACCGCTGCGTTGGCGTTACTCGAGGCCATTGAACCGATTGGGAAATAAGGAAGAGAATTGATGACACAAGCGTCTGCAACGATCGCCGAGCGAGAGTAGATAAGCAAAGGGAAAGGTGAACGATCGTTGCGCTCGGATTTACGGAAACACGTAACAGTCGGTAAAATACTAACTTCAATTCTCGAGTCTCCGACATTGTGCTGTTCAATAGTTTCAGCGCTTTTTTGTAATTTCCTCGGGCGCACTCCAAATGCGCTTTGAGAACGACGCTCGACAGGTTCTGGGGATGAGAAAAATGTGATTCCTGCGACCCAATTTTGGGAGAAGAGAGAGATGAGTTACGTACGAGTTGGGCGCCAAGCGAGACCAGCGTCTTCCATTCTCTCTTGCACAATTTTGGCTGATTCAGCGTCAGATATATCTGTCCTTTGTACTTGAGAAGTTGCACCCTGAAGGCGTCAGTGGCTGCATCGGAGCTCTCGCGCTTCTTGTCCCTCGTCGAACTCGTTTTCGCCACCGTCGAGATGCTATCCTTGTCCGCCGTTCCACCCAACTTTCCCGAGTCGGTGGAAACGAATTGACTCTCGACGTAATTTACAATGGACAGTGCGGCGTCCGGCCTCTTAGTTGCGACGAGCAGTCGGATGAGAAGTAGGGAAACTTTGTGAGCCAGACTTTCCTCTAACAAGTAAATAACCATTTTTAAAGTCATCGATCTCCTCTATATTAACGATAAATGTACTCACCCATCGGTTCGACAAACGTGAAGAGCCTGTCGATGATTCTGAGAGCCGATTCGTACTGGCCGGTGTGATACAGCAGTATCGCCTGATTATATCTCATGACGCACTTCTCGACATCGTCTATAGCGTCAAGCGGCGTGTCCGGAGTCGTCTTCGGCACGCCGCAAATCGCGTTAAGACTTTTTCCGAAGAGCTCCGTTTTCCGCAACTCGCTGCGATAATACTCAGCGACGACTTTGTTGTGCATCACCTTTACATCCTTCGGCCTTATCGTCTCCAGTTTATTAAGATGCGAAAGACACGCCGAGTACGAACCCTTCTGAAATTCTCCCAAAGCGTTCTGCGCCAGTTCTCGTTCCTGTTCCGTTATCACCGCCGCTCCGGAACCTTCTTTTTTCTGCGATTCTGTATTTTCACTCATGATTGCTGTTCACCTTAATTATTCCCTTTGCAGTTTTATTTACAATTATCCACTTTGCCGCGTTATTCTGACAGTTGAAATTCGCTTTGAGGTTATGACCGGAATTCTGGTTTGTTTATGGTTGCGTGTGGATTATTTTTGCACCGTCGATTGAAACGATCGTTACGAGATTGATCAATCTTTCGGGTTGCGAACAAGAAAAAAATTATTTCTCAGCTTGTGGCCATTAACTGTACAAAATTGACGTATTTTCGGAGCGGATCTGCTTTGCTTTGCGACGCGCGCGACTCTCGCCGCTTTGACCCCAGACGGCCGGGGGCTAATCACCCGGTGCACCGGGTGAATGAATGAACTGAGCAGACGACGCTGCATTTACTCCGTCCATTATTTATTTATTTATTTATTTATGGGACATGTCCCTTTCACATTATATTATAATATTGTTTCTCTAGTACTAATAATACCTTTTATTATAGATTAGAAAAAAACATCTCAATATACATATATCCAATAACTATCAGTCTTATTTTTATATTTAATATTATCATCCCATTAATTAAAAAAAATATAGATATCCATCAGCTTTTCATATTCCCAAAATATTTCACAAAAATAAATAAAAACTTCGAATAATTCTCCGCAGACAATATCCATTCAAAAAGAATTCCGTCACCCTCGTCGCATTCATGACAAAAAAAAACGCGCAAGGTGCATATCCTTTGTATATCCTCCATATTCCCAAAATATTTAATAATAATAATAATAAAAACTTCGAATAATTCTCCGCAGACAGTATCCATTCAAAAAGAATTCCATCACCCTCGTCACATTCATGACAAAAAAAAAACCGATGCGCAAGGTGCATATCCTTTGTCACGTGCGACTGCATCGGAGAGTCGTCGACTCGACAGGTCAGAACTCTGAACAGGTCTCTACCCTCTACCTGCGTCGTCGCTCTCGTCACCAACGTCGGCGGCTCGAGACCCACGCGCTCCGCCATCCCAACGTAAAATCCTCAGTAAAAGGTAGGTACTAAGGTATAGGTAGGCGAATAGGTGGGCAGACAGGCACCGAGCGTCACCGTCTGTTTTACCCGTTGGCCATCGTTGGGCTCTCCTCTCTCCACAAGTGTTCGCGACGCCGTGAAGCGGCGATTGTGTCGCGCCGTCGTCGTTGCCGTGTGACTCGGGTTCCCCGAGTGAGGAGCCTCTCGAAGCGGCAGTCGTGTACGTTGCTTCGCGTTGGTTGGTCGTATATTCATCGCGTGTGCAGAGTTTAGCTCGTCGCTTGGACAGGAGAAGAGGTGAGTCAATCGGAATGTGCAGCGTCCTCCGTTGTCTCCAGTATCGATTCTACCGTTGCGCCGTTCGCGCGAAGTGCAGCTCGCGAATATCGCGCACCGCGACGAAGCTATAGAACCGCAATTGTGCCTAATTACGGATGACAGGTGTGTGTGTGTGTGTGTGTATATATATATCTATGTGTGAGTTCCGTGTGTTGTCCACAGGTTTCCGTGCGTGTCGGTAACGGTCGCACGATTGTCGGAACGCGTGAAGATATATGATATATGATATATATATATGAGTGTTAGAATAGCGACGGTTGGAACGTGTGAACATATTTGATATATATATTATATTTTATATATGAACGTGACTCGCGACAGTTGGAACCTGCGAATATATACGATATATATGATATATGATATATATGAGTGTGACTCGCGACAGTTGGAACGTGCGAACATATATTGATATATATGATATATGATATATATTATATATCATATATATGAATGTGAATCGCGACAGTTGGATCGTGTGAACATATACAATATATATGATATATGATATATATGAGTGTGACTCGCGACTGTTGGAACATGTGAACATATTTGATATATATGATATATCATATATATGAGTGCGACTCGCGACAGTTGTAACGTGTGAACATATATATATTTATGATATATATATGCGTGTGTATGTTTGTACTTTGAAAAAATAAGCGAAGCAGTGTGAATTGTGAGGAAAATTACAGAAGGTTGTGACTATATAGTTGGGACTATTTATTGCGACTATAGCGGCGCTATAGGTGTGAGTATGAAAATAAACGCGCGTAAAAATCACGTGAAAAGCGTATGCTAATTATTACCTGCGCCGCTGATGCATCGCGACTCGCGGCGCGACCTATTTTCGGTCTTGCTTACACCGCTATTGGCCATTCCGAGGTATCTATCTGTCTCTGTCTTTCTCATTGACTTGACGTACTTGTCTGTCTGTCTTTGTCGACGCGCAGCTCGACTGGTGTTGTATATTCTATTTAAAGTGAAAGAGATCACGAGCCGCGCGACTTTCGATAGACGACTCATTCTTTCTCGTGGGGAACGAGCCGACCTTCCTCGCTTCGCTATTTTCGTCGTTTCCACCGGCGAAGGAATTTCCGATTGGATCGCAGCAGCGCAAAATGCGAGTCGGGTCGATAAATCGAATTTTGCGATGGATGCTTTGGAAGGAGAAGAAGTTGTCATTTTTACGAACGAGAACAATGAACATAACTTCTCGGCTATATATAGATGTGAATGCAAATTTACCGGTCATTTATGATTGTGACTATAGATATCGTTTTTATTGTCGCTGGTTGGATCACTCTACGAATGAGTTGATTGCTATTTCATAGAGAATGAAAATAATAATAATGATGATAATAATAATGAGTCGGTTTCGAGCGACGGGAAATTAGTGACAGTAATAAACGATGTGAATTTACCGCAATTCACTGGATGCGATAGTTGTAAAACTAGTTTTCATACGCGACTTCATTTCGTAGTTCAGACGTGTTTTCTGGTTCGAGCGGAATATGAGAAATCGTCTGTTTAACGCCAGAAAGGCTATTAAAACAGATGGCAACGACGCAGATAATGTCGCTGCTGTCTCTGCGACGAAAACCAGATGTTCGGATCATAGTTAAATCCGAGACTCAGTAAACTGAACGTTGGAAAAAATTCGTGAACATTTTCCCAGAAAAAAAAAAAAAGTGTTAATATTCCATATAAATATTCATAACTAATATTCATAAATTCTAAATTCAAAAAATAAAAAATTTTTTTTTCAAAATTCAAAAAATTAATATTGCATAAAATAAAATGACCTTTAAGCCCCTTAATGACCTCGCCCTTAATGACCCTTAATTATCACAAAGGATAATTACTGTCCCAGAATTTGCAACCTTGTCTCAATCGCCAAACAAATCCCCGCAAAAAAAACCCTAAAAAAATTGGGTTGCACCGAGAAAAATATTTCAGTTGAATTAAACATTTTCTCTCGGTGCAAAAACGTTGCGCCGGGTGGTACGGATCGTCTGTACTGTGGACGAAGGCGCGGGCGGCAGGTAGCGTTCAGGTAGCGAGGCGTCTGTACAGCGCTGCATAAACCGTTGCGTCGGATGTCGGAGGAGCCTCCGAGCGTCCCCGCCAACGCGCATTTCTCTCATTCCCTCGCCGTCTCTGCCTTCGCCGCCGCGTGAGTCACTAATGGCGCGCGCGTCTCACGCTGCCCGTCGTCGGCGGCGGCAGCGGCGGCGGCGGAAACACGCTCGGAATTCCTCCACCTGATTTCTGTGAGAATGCAGCACACGTCTTTCCCCTCTGCAACGCTCCACTCGACTCACTTCCCCTTCTCTTTTGTGTTTTCAGATCTCACCTGTTGGCACGCACAGCAACGCGCGAAGCGTCGAGAGCTGGTACGGACGTCATCGTCGTGGTCGTCGCTTCCCGAGAATTCTCACGGTTCCCGAGGGATTGAGGGAACTTCTCGTCGAGGGAGATAAAATTTGCAGGACTCGTTGACCCGGGAAGGACGTCGTCGTGAACCTGCGACCTGGTGACGTCGTCGTCGTCGTGGTCGTCGCTTTCCGAGGATTCTCACGGTTCCCGAGGGATTGAGGGAACGTCTCGTCGAGGGAGATCAAATTTGCAGGACTCGTTGACCCGGGAAGGACATCGTCGTGAACCCTGCGACCTGGTGACGTCGTCGTCGTCGTGGTCGTCGCTTTCCAAGAATTCTCACGGTTCCCGAGGGATTGAGGGAACGTCTCGTCGAGGGAGATACAATTTGCAGGACTCGTTGACCCGGGACGAACGTCGTCGTGAACCTGCGACCTGGTGACGTCGTCATCGTCGTGGTCGTCGCTTTCCAAGAATTCTCACGGTTCCCGAGGGATTGAGGGAACGTCTCGTCGAGGGAGATACAATTTGCAGGACTCGTTGACCCGGGACGAACGTCGTCGTGAACCTGCGACCTGGTGACGTCGTCATCGTCGTGGTCGTCGCTTTCCCGAGAATTCTCACGGTTCCCGAGGGATTGAGGGAACGTCTCGCCGAGGGAGAAACAATCTGCAGGATTCGTCGACCTGGTGACGTCGTCGTCGTCGCGACGGAATCGGGTAGAGAAAAATTGCAGGACTCGTCAACCCGGGACAACGTCGGACAAGCATGGTAAGCTCCCGCTCGTCCGCGGGGCTCGCTGGCAGTAACAACAATAACAACAACAGCAAGAGCAGCAACGACGACGATACCATCGACCAGCACAATCGACTTTCTCCGACGGATACCACGGCCTACGAGAATCCACGGAGCCCGGCAGCAGCAGCAGCAGCAGCAGCGACAGTTGCGAGAGCCGCCAACGCCGATATTGAGCTGCGGATCAACGGCGAGGATGCTTTGCTGTCCTTCGGGCCAAAGGACAGGCGACGAAACTCGGAAAGATCTCTGCACGCGGTAAAAAAATACTTTTGTGACGTTCATTAGCAACATTTTTATTAAAAACATTTATTAAAAACTTTTAAATAATAAAATAATGTATTAAATTTCGAAATTAATTCCACAGCGAGCGAAGGAATTGCCGAAGAGTCAGAGCGGACCGTCCTCGCTGTCCGCTTCGAGCTACACTCCCAATTTTCTCGCCGACAATTTAATCTCCAACAACTCCAACTCCGATTTAAGCGAATCGTTGAGTCTCGTCGACAACAAAGTCGGCGTGAACGGCGTCTTCGTCGCCGGCGAGTCCAGCGAGTATCCGGAGGCCGAGGAGAATTACGAAGGCTTCGGATACGCGAGAACGAGCGACGCTGATTTCGGCCTCGACGTCGACGTCGCGG
Source organism: Itoplectis maculator (assembly GCA_964034905.1). Taxonomy (NCBI): domain Eukaryota; kingdom Metazoa; phylum Arthropoda; class Insecta; order Hymenoptera; family Ichneumonidae; genus Itoplectis; species Itoplectis maculator. The sequence continues at coordinate 4,604,679 of OZ035869.1, forward strand.
AGACGGACCGAGAGGAGGGAAGCCTTCCCGGCGGCGGCGGCGACAGCAGCAGCTCGGCTCCATCGCCCACCGGACCCAACTCGCTTTCCCTGTGAGTTGAAACTGCTCATTCACACGCAAAAAACGTGTGACAAAAAATATCCACAACTTTTTCGAACGATTGTGCAACAGAAATAGATCCGTTCTAACAATTTGTTCTCTCGTTTGTCGATACAGAAAATCCACGAGTCCGAACTCGACGATCGGACGACACTCCTGGCTGAGAACTTCCCTCAGACGAACTCCACCTTGGTGAGCATTACAGATCGGCTCTTCGATGACCTTAGTTGACCGTAAAAAGCGTAACGACCCACCGGAGAATTGTGTACTGTTAATCCTGGAGCCTATTTCAATCCTATCGCGTGCTCGAGACCGTCGTACCTTTGATTGTCACGCAACAGTGATGTAATTTAATTGTCACGCAACAGAATTTTTTTCCACGCTTTTTATAATTTTTTTTTATTAGCTTTGAAATGAGAAGTCAGGGATATCAGAATTTCGCTTCGATTTTTTGTGAAATTTTTATTGTACGATATTATTTATTTGTATTTTATTTTCCGCAGCACCGGCCGACAGAGACAACTTGGATCGAATGCTCTAGCCAGGTAATAAAATAAAAATGCATAAATAAATAATTCAGCGAATTTCTCCAACGCAATGATATTTAGCAATGATATTTATTTGATTTCGCAGTCAACTGTATCGGAGCGGCAGTTTCAACAGCTCAGGGAGAGGCTCTACTTGCGACGCTGTTGACGATATGTACAGCGACGTATCCCTCGAGGACGACGTTATAGATCTCAACAACAGAGTAAGTTGGAAAAGGGCGGTGCAACATTTATTTATTATTTATTATTATTATAAACGGGCAATGCCCAATTGCGACGACGGTGAATTCACCATCTTGTGATTATACAGAGCCGGTTGGGTCACAACGCAGAGAGTGCCATTATTGGTTTAAAATACAATCGGAGTATAACATAACATAACATAATAACATAAATTAACCGCGAAAACTGTCAGACCGATGACAGCTGACGCGAATCGATCGGACGTTCAGCTGGCTGAACATTTCCAAGGAAATTGATTCGGCGATGCGCGGCACATCGAGTTCCTCGGATTGTCATCGAGTCGACGAGGAAATTTCGAGCAACAGCCAATTGTCGCTTATCAGCGAAGGAATCCGAGATTTCCGGGCGCACAGCGACGGTTCTTAATGCTCATTCGTATTATTAACTCGTGTAAACAAATTTTGATAAGCGTTTCATGGAATTGCAGCGATATCGTGCGAACTTCTGCGACGATGCTGCGAGGCTTACAAAGAAACGTGTCCACCGAGTCAGAGCGTTGACGCGAAGAAACCGAGCGAAAAAATCGTCTCAGCTCGAACGTCCGAGCGAATATTCAATTGGCTCGTCGTCGTTGTCGCTCTCATCGTCGTCGCGATCGTTTATTTCCCCGAAATTGGCAGACGTTTGCTCAGGTGGATCGTTGGGAGATTCGCGAGGAGAGAGGAGGAGCCTCGAGACGAGGAAAATGACGACCGGTATCTCGATAACTCGCCGCGACAAATTATACCGCGACGATTGCCGATTGCGCAACAGAGGGACGAGTCGCGGCAGAATTTTCGACGACTGTCGAACGAGGAGGAAGATCGCAGCTCGTCGGAAGAGTCGCCGATGGATTACGAAATGGAAACGTCGAGACCGAGTTCGTTTATTAGCGACGACAGAAATGAATCGTATCGAGGTTCGAGCAACGCAAATGAAGCATCGCACTCGCGCGACTTATCCGCCTTGGTCGGCGTTAATCGACGACTGAGAGCAACGCGAATCCGCGTGGAAATTCCCAACCCTGGCAGCGAACGTCCGCATCGTTCGAGCGGCAGTCAAACGGCTGCTGACTCTCGGCCTTCCAAGAGAAATAATTATTACTCCGTTATCCTTTGAATCGCATCGTCAATTTTCTCGGATTTGCCAGTCACGAATATTTCATTGTTCTGCATTACAATTCCGTCGTGCGGCATGTCTGAAAAATCTCAGACGTAAAACCTTCTCAAAATTGTCTGACCGGACTGAATGCACCCGACAGTCTTTTAAAAATAAAAGACAACGTCACTAGAAACGCATTGACGTGTTGAAAAAATTGTCAGTAGGTTTCGTCTCGTCCGGCGATGATAAATAAATAGGAAAGCTCGTTTTAGCGACGCGAAAATAATTACAAATGGCGTGTTCGCGCGGTGGATTCGCGTCAACGTCGCACGGATTTCTCGGCTGGCCTGGATGGCCCTTTCTCAATTTCCTGATACTTCTCGGTGCTATTGCTTTTCTCGGTTACACCCTGTATCAAAAAAATCGCTCCTAAACCCTGATGATCGTATCCCAAACAAATCCCACAAGTTCGTCTCTCCTTTTATATATTTTTTAATGCATTCTTGTTGCCTGTGTATTTTTTATTGTGAATAATAAGACATGATTAATTCACAGGTCAGGATGATACAGGAACAGATGCACGTTTTGACGGACACTCGTTCGGTCGGTGAGGAACGTTACGCGCGGGTTAAGCAGGAAAATGCGACGCTCCAAGCGAGAATACTGATGTTGGAGGAAGCTGCCAAAGACGCCGAAGCCAGAGCCGAGGAGAAGCTTGAGGTATTTTTTTTTTTTAATAAAATGCATAAGAAAAACAAAGTGATTCGAATAACGATTGGTTTTCTTTCAAGATGGAGCAGAGAAGACACAGAGAGTGGGCCTGTCGTCTAGAGCGAGAAAAGCAGTTGCAGCTGGAAAATTATGCGATCAAGATGCAGACGATCGAGCTCGAGAGCGCGAGCCTCAGAGATCAGATCGGACGACTGCGAGAGCAGCTGGAATCCGCGAGGCAGGATCGAAGCCGCCTGGAGAGCGTGATCGACGATCTTCGGAGAGAAATCTCTGACGTCCGGGAAGCCGAGAGGCAGGCTCTTCTCCGGGCGAACGAGGCACGAGTCGTGCTCGACGCGGCGAAGGAGGAGCTCGCGATTCGGGCCGACGATCGGCTGAGGCTCGACGAGCTCGAGCAGGAGGTCGGGAAGCTTCGCGATCGGAACAAATGTGCGTACGAATCGGGAGTCAGATTTAATTGCGATTTAATTGCGATTTTAAGAAGATTTCATTGTGATTTCATTGAAATTTAATTGCGATTTTAAGACATTTTCATTGTGATTTCATTGAAATTTAATTGAGATTTAATTGCGATTTTAAGAAGATTTCATTGTGATTTCGTTGAAATTTAATTAAGATTTAATTCCGACTTTAAGAAGATTTCATTGTGATTTCATTGAAATTCCATTGAAATTTTATTGAGATTCAATTGAGATCTAATTCCCTGAAATTTAATTAATGTGTGTCTCCTCCCGCAGCTCTCGAAGAATCGCGCGACGAATTGCAAGCCGCGGCGGCCCTTCACGCAGGACGCGAGCTCTTGATGCTCAATCTAGCCCGCCCAACCTACGACGCTCTAAACGCGACCGACGAGGGAGACGGGAGCGGCGCCCCAACAACTCCCGGCGGCGGTGCCTGCAGTCTCGCCGCAGAATTATCAGCCGACGCGATTCGCGATCGGAATCCCGTGTCGCGAGTGGCCAAGCAACCTCTCACCATGTCCGAGGTAACTAAACCAAACATCCATAAGGCATTCTCCATCAAATCCGCTTTCTCCGGATTCTCAACCTCGTCGAATATGTCCGTTAAACCGAACTTTTCTTCGTCACAGATGAGACAAGCCTTGAAGGAACAACAAGAAGTCAATACTCAACTGCGCTCCTACATCGACGACATACTTTTAAACATAGTCGAGAATTATCCTCAATTATTAGAAGTTAAACAGCAAACGAACGGCTGCTGAGCTTATCCAATCGTTTTACGCGAGATTAGTGGGAAAAAAAAATAACGAGGAGGAAGGAAAGGAAAAATTAATAATAACGTTTCCGTAGTGCTCCCCGCAGCCAAGTGATAGTATCGTTATCTAATTATTGATAAATATATATCCGTCCAATGACAATGATGTACGAGTTGGGCGTATTCGCCGGCTGCTGAAGCAGCTCGGTCGCCAGTAACGATGAGTTGTCGTCACACGCGTGAGTAGTTTCGCTCTTGGTTTATCTCCGAAGGCTCGTGTTTCCCGACTACGACGATTATCGCCGCTTTAAATTCCAATATTATATTACATATACCACTCTCAACAGTGGTAAAACAAAACGCTTGGCTTATTTTCTCATTTTTTTTCGTCAACGATACTAAAAATCGTCTCAAAACGCGAAATACCAAAACCGACGAATGGACTCGTATTGCAATATGTAAAATATTATATATATATACAAAAAATATCTATGAAAAATTTATAAGGAGCAACGTACATTATACAGACCAATTTATCTCTTTACGTGGTATTATATACTTAGTCGAAAGGCCGGATTTTCCGGTCTTTTCGCTACTCTTTATATGTTTACACGTCTCGATGATGTACATCGACACTCCCAATCACTGTTTCGGAGCCGAGTACTTGTTTTTAGCCTCAAGTTGCGCCTATGTACGCCGTAGTTTTTTCGCAGCGTTTATATAGAGAGTACTATGTGTCTTTTAGTACAGCAGCAACGGCAGTGGGAAAAAAAAGAAACAGCGTTATGATTGACATTGTATTGTTATTGTAAAATGAAGATGAGTGGTTATACTATTTTGATAAATGCGCATACGTCTTTTCCGATTCCTTTGCCCTATTTTGAAAATATGATCCAAGTGCAGAGATCTGCCATATCGGCTGAGTTGCTGTAAGGGGGCGGAGGCGGCGACGCGGTCGGTAAAACAGTATCCATTACCGTCCACCTGCAGCAGCGAATCTGGGATCAGGCTCAACCTGAGTGAGAATCGTCTCCGGGTCGCGAACTGTCAGAAGGATCAAACTGACTTAAGGACAACAAATAAACAATAAACAAAAGTGATTCGCAATGATATCCGAAAGGGATTATTCGCCGCTGAGCGCGGCTTGCGTAAGATCCCTGAACGACAAATTGTACGAAAAGCGAAAACCCGCGGCGGTGGAAATCGAAAAGTAGGTTCACTCGGCTCGAAGGTTATCAACTGATAAAAATAATACGTCCACCCATTTATGATTTTTTATTCGATGGAATCCATTCGATAAGGGTTTTTTATGTTTTTTTTATTTGCCAGGATGGTGAAGGAGTTTGCTTCGCGAAACAATACGGTTCAGATAAAACGACTGCTGAAAGTATTGGGACAAGATTTCGCCACGTCGCAGAATCCTCACACGAGAAAAGGAGGTCTTATCGGACTGGCGGCTATAGCGGTCGGCTTGGGCAAAGACACCGGTCAGTATACCGAGGAACTCGTCCATCCCATTCTCGCCTGTTTTTGCGATCCTGACGTCCATGTCCGTTACTACGCGTGCGAGAGTCTCTACAATGTTGTTAAGATCGCCAGAGGCGCAGTGTTGCCCCTCTTCACCGATATCTTCGGCGCGTTGAGTAAATTGGCCTGCGACTCGGAGCAGACGGTGAAAAATGCCACCGAGCTTCTGGATCGTCTCATGAAGGTATCAATTTTATTTCTCAATTTTCCTTCTCATTACTGAGCTGTTCTTAAAGTATAATTTCTATCAGGACATCGTGACGGAGAGCGGAATGTTCGATCTCGTCGGTTTCATGCCTCTGCTTCGCGAGCGAATATACACGAAAAATTCGTTCGGCCGACAATTCGTAATATCCTGGGTATCGGTTCTCGACGCAGTTCCCGACATGGATTTCGTCATTTTTCTGCCTGAAATTCTCGACGGACTCTACAGAATCCTGGAGGATCCGAATCCGGAGATAAAGAAGATCACGGACACGGTGCTGGGTGAATTTTTGCGTAGCATCAAGTCGAATCCCTCGAGGGTGGATTTTCCGGCGATGATCAACATTCTGATCGTCCACGCGCAGAGCACCGACGAGATTCTCCAGGTGACCGCGATCACGTGGATCTGGGAGTTCGTACGTCTGTCCGACTCGGCGATGCTTCCCTACGTGTCGGGGATACTCGGGGCTATTCTCCCGTGTCTCGCTTACGACGGCGACGCGAGGAAGAGTATCAAAGAAACCGCGACGCAGGTCAATCTGTCTCTCATGAAGTTGATTAACATGGAAACGAGTTGTCGGCAGTCGCACGATTCGATGTGGGAATCGCTCGGACCGACGGCGGTTGGATCTTCGACCGCTGAGGACAACGATCAGCAACAACAACAGCAACAGCAACAGCAGAAAGAAGCAAAGGAGCAACAATCCTTAGCGGAAAGTCTCGACTTATCGAGCGTCGTCGAGGTTCTGACGAAGCATCTAATGCACACATCGGTCCAAACGAAAGTCGCGGTCCTCAAATGGATTCACCGATTGTTCATCAACATTCCGCACAAAATGTATCTTCACATCGACGATCTCTTTCCCGTTTTGATGCGAACGCTGAGCGACACTTCGGACGAGGTTGTCCAGCAGAATCTCGTCGTGATGGCTGAAATAATCGGCTCCAAGTATTTGGAGGACAGCAACACACAGGAAGCAACGAGTCGCGCGACTCCGACGGAAATCGCGGCCTCCTGGAGCGCGATAAGAGCTCCCGGCAACAATAAGTACTTCACGAAATTTATCGTCAATCTTCTGCGACTATTTTCCACGGACAGACACCTTTTGGAGGACAGAGGCGCTTTTATCATCCGCGAGTTTTGTCTCTTGCTCAGCCCTGAGGATATATATCGAATATTGGCGGAGATTCTTCTCAAGGAGCAGAATCTACGATTCGCTTGCATAATGGTGCAAACGTTGAACATTATTCTGCTGACGAGCTCCGAGCTCTTCGATCTTCGCAACAAGCTCAAGAATTGGAATTCCGAGGTAGTTGCCTTTATTATCTTTTTTGCGTTTTAATTGATTTTTTTTTAAATCGCTGCTTATTTCGTTTCAGGAGAGCCGCCAATTGTTCCTCTGTCTCTACGAATCGTGGTGTCACAATCCTGTAGCAACGCTGTCGCTTTGCTTCTTGACTCGCAATTACGGCCACGCTTGTCACCTCGTCAGATCGTTGTATCCTTTTACGCAAAAGAGGAAAAAAAAAATTCAATAATTTCATTTGCAGCTAATAAAATATTTATTAACCTTGACTCCCGACACAGCGGAAGCATTGAAGTAACCGTAGAATTTCTCGCCGAGATAGACAAACTGGTCCAGCTCATCGAATCACCTATATTTACATGTGAGTTGACCATTGCCATATTTACAGTTATAAAAATTACGATCTACATCCTTTTAACATTGATTTATCGTCGTTTCGCAGATCTGAGGCTCGAGTTACTTGAAAGAGAGCGAAACGAGTCGCTGGTCCGCGCGCTCTACGGACTCCTGATGATTCTCCCGCAGAGCGAAGCCTTTTCCACGTTGCACAGACGCCTGGCGGCGATTCCGCCGAGCACGTCGAGTCTCTCGCCCCTGGAGACGTCGTCCCAGGCCGCCGTCCACGGTATCGACTTCGACAAGCTCCTGAATCACTTTGAGACGGTTCAGGAGCAGCACAAGGAGCAGAAGCGCCGGCAGCGCGTCGGCTCGCTTATCGATCGCGATCAACAGTCGCCGCAGAGCTCGGGTCAACTTTTCCAAGACGCCACGTGACCAACGTGAAGCCGACCTCTAGCTTTATTTATTCGTTACAACGGGTAACAAATTTGTTACCGCGAAAGTAAGATGTCCGGCTAAAATTGTCACCGAACTCGATGACATTTTGGCGAAGAAAATATATTTAAAAATGATTGCTTAAAGATCTGCGAAACGTTAGTAACCCTCTCGATCGTCATCGTCATAGTCGTCGTCCGCATCGTTATTTATTCGTTACAATCGCTAAAATGTTTGTCACCGAACTGGAGGACATTTTGGCGAACAAAATATATTAAAAAATGATTGCTTAAAGATCTGCGAAACGTTAGTAGCCCTCTCGATCGTCATCGTCATCATCGTCATCGTCGTCGTCGGCATCGTCATCGGCATCGTCCTCCCGATCGGAGTCCGACAATTTGACGCGAGAAAGGGAAAGCCTGTCGAGCCTCTGAACGAGCATATTGTTCTCGCAGAGTATCCGAGCGATTTGTTCCTGCGTCTCGCAGATGCTCTGCCACTTCTTCGCGCCTTCCTCCTGCACGTAACCGGCGAGGGTCGACGTGCGATTGGTCGGCTGACGCTCGGGCAGCCGCTCGATGAATCGCAGCAGTGTCTCGTGGCGTTCGGCGCTCTCGCGCGACAATCTGTAGGAATACGTATCGAGCGATCGTTCGTAGTTGCTCATATCCTTGTCGAGTATCTGAGTCTGCAGATAAACCGTCTGGGCCATTTTGTACCAATCGGCGAGGCACTCGCAGCGCTGGGTTATCGCCGGCAGGCACTCCGACTCCAGGAGCGTCTTCATTCTTCGTCCTGTTTCCGTAACCTGAGGATAGCGAAAAAAATCGTGAAATAATATATTTTTTTTATTATAAAATAGCATTTTCTGCCCTCTGCGCAATTTTTCTTCCCGCTGCACAACTTTTTTTCCCGCTGGTCAAGAATCGATCACTTTCCACCCGAGTTGCAGGCATGGAATGTGGTCTTTTTAGCGTAGTCGGGAAAAAAATAATATAAATCGTACCTTTATACGCTCTAAAACGTGAAACTGTTCATCGTTGTAGGTGAGACTTCGCGTCGCTCGATCTCGGAGCAGATGCTGCCAACCGTCGCGAAGCCGATCGACGAGAGTCGAGGCGCGTTCGCTGGCTTTGCTCTTCCAGGGGCAGCTTCCCAACTGTCGAGTGCTGGACTCCCATTCGGCTGTGAGATTTCCCTCCTTGACGTACCTGTGTATTATAATAATTCAATATAATTAAATTAGTATAATTTAAAAAAATGTATTTGTGTGTTTGCGATTGGGAAAACTAATTCAAAAGACCTTTGGTGCAGCTGATTGATAGCCGGAGCGATTTCCGTCGAGTGCTGACTGCTCTTCGCCTCAAGATCCCTTCGCCAATTTTTCTCCAGCTCCAGATTAACGATCGGCGCTGCGCGTCGAGCCGCATTGGCCGCTGCGATGCCTCCGAACTTATTGATAAATTCCCTCGCGAGATGCTCGCTCCTCTCGACCGCGATCGCCGTATCTTCGGCGGCTTTTCCGAGCTCCTTCGCGCGATTCGATTTTTCCAGCAACCGGGTCAGTTGATCGGTGAGCAGAGCGGTGAACGATCTCACCGCATCCTCGGACAATTTGCTCGATCGCGAGAGTCGATCGATCTTCCGTTTCCACGAGTGTCCGACGGAACACGCGAGTTTCGCCTGACTCGCGTCGTTCTCGACTGAGACGAGATTCGCGAAGACCGGAAGAGTCGCTCCGCAGCCGATCGACGATTCGCCGTCCTCGTCGCCGCGTCTGATCGTTACATTGTTGTTCTCCCGCGAATAAAGTATCATCGGCTTCTCGGGCGTCGTCGTCGGATATCCCTTTCCCGGGGTCGACTCGTCGACGAGTCCCGCGTGTCCCGCAGCTACGAGACTCTTATCGCCGAGGAGAATGATCTGCGCGTGAATTCCTACGTCCGTCTGCTGGTGAACGTAATTCTGAAAAGCCGCGAGTTTCTCCTCCGGATGCAGATAAACGTGAATCGTATCAGCTCGGTGGATATTAAATATGTGGATGGCTCGACGACTCAGAGTGTCCGTTACTTGAGCGAAGAATCTGTCGAAGCTCCAGATCTTCTGTCTGTCGACCTCCAAAAGTCCAGCCAATAGAGGAGTAACAATTTTTTTCAATCCGTAGCTGAGTCTGCAGTTGTTCGGCAATTCGGTGCTCCACTCGATGGGTCCGTTCTCGGATATCTGGCAACCGGATATCACCCCCGAGGCCTTCTTTGTAGTGATGTAGAACATCGTTTCCTTGTTTCGGCGGCCGCCGAACGGTCTGAACGGCAGATTTCCCGTCGCAACGTGATAGAGCGTCACGCCGATCGACCACAGATCCACAGTCGCACCGAAACTCTTTCCCACAGGTTTTCTCAGCACCGCTCTTTCGTACATATCCGGATGCAGATATTCCTCTGTTCCGTAGAGCGACACGAACTGCTGGTCCTCGTGAAGTTCGCGAGCTGCACCAAAGTCCGTCAGCTTGTAAACTGTGCTGCCGTCCTCCTCCACAAATTTCATTATGTTGCCGGGTTTTAGGTCGCGGTGAACGAGATTGTTGTCCCGGAGATGCTTCATGCCGGCGGACAAATGTTCTACGACCTGCGAGCGAATTTCATTAAATTGTTGAGTTTCTTATCGGCAAGACAAAGTAAATGTTACGTTCTGGCCAGAACGTAACAATAAAAAAATTGATAATTGTAATGAATTAATAATGACCAATAGAAATTCGCTCTCAGCCAAACCGTAGGTATTCTCCGGATCGTCCAGAATATTGAAGAGACTTCCGCCCGTGCACAATTCCATGACGATGACCTTGCCTCTGCCGTCCTGCTCCTCCTCGATCGCCAAAAGTTTGACGATATTCTCGTGCTTCACCTTCTTCAGCACCTGGAACTCTCGCATCTGAACGTCCAGCGGACGCATCTGACTGAGTTGATTGAACGTCTTGACAGCAACTGGTTCGCCATTGTTTTTATTGACGCCCTGGAAGACGGCGCCTGTTGCACCTTTGCCCAGGACGCTCGTCGTGCACCAGACGTAATTGGCTGAGCCTCTCAGGAACGACATGATCGACCAATCCTCAAATCTATCTTACCGCAGTTAATTAATGAATTTTTTTTAATCCTTATTTATAACCTCTTTTCGCAGTCGTCAATCAGAAGACGCTGAAGCGTCTCGATAATGATTTTTAGCAGCATTTATGACGAGTGACTTGATTTTTTCATTATTCAGTTATTTCGACAACAACAGAAAACAGTCTCAACTTTTTTCGCTGTTGATATATATTTTGTGGAGTGTAAAGTGCGTCTTTTAGTGAAGTTGACAGTCGACGATCTGACAGCTGTTTATTGTTATCACCGCTTTCTCGCCGTTCTGTCAGAATTTCCTAACCTCTCACGCGAGTTTCGATTGACGGAAAGGGAGAAAAATGCCCGCGAATTGAGAATTTGAAATTTCCAAGATGGCGCCGTTTCCATGGCGGGAAAATTCAAATGTGGCGATTGTTGGTGACGCGGAAAAGACGACAGTGTTATGCGATACGAGTGCGAAAAAGTGGATTTTCGGCGATAGTTGCGTCAGATGAGAAGTCGTAACTGTTACGCGATGAACTATGCAGCAGCGAGAATACTGTTGCAGTATTTTAATCTTGTTGTTCCGTCGTTTCGTATTTGTTTTCGCGCATGACGGAAGTTTGAGTCATTATTATGCGCGGATTCAGGGCAAACAGACGTCAAAAGCCGCGCACCTGATCTAGTAGCTGCTACGTAGTCACAGAAGCCGCGCGCCTTGACGAGTTTACTGGTGCAATTAGCGCCCGGCGCGGCGCGTCATTCGACCATTAGCGCGTTCCCGTTTGACGTCAAAAATTCGTATAAATGCCTCGGCGACTCCGGCTATGGGAACAATCACTGTCGACTTCGACTCCGAGTGACTCTATCGGAAGCACAGTTTCCAATCCATCTTAAAAACCTGCATTCACAATTTATCTCAACGTATCCAAGTGTCCACTGCTCAAACTACCCACAAAAATGGTAGGTTCGTTATTCTAAAAACAATTCGTCGATAAAACGTTCACAAAAAAAATTATTGATCACATGAAATCTATAATATTCGTTTTTTTTTTGCTTCAGGCGTCAAAAATGATCTTCCTGGTGACCATCATCGCCCAAACAACCACCATCGTAAATTCCATGCCAACGAAAAATTTGGCAGATGCCTCAACTTCCGGTTTGGAGATTTCGGTGGCACCGGAAGCTGTGAAAATATCGACGGACCAATCATCGCCCATAGTCAGACCGGAAGTGGATCAGCTGCTTGAGAGAGGAAAATCTGAGGGAAAATCCGAAGCAGCGCCGATGGAGCGACGCAGCGTCGAAACGGACGACGCGAAGGCGACGCTGGAGGGCGAACAACAAAATGCGGACTTGGAGAGCGATAAATTCGTCGATTCGCTGGAAAACAGCGATGACCTTGAGACCGCCGCGGGGACGAATATTCTGCGTCCGCTGTTTGTCTACAGACAGCAATTGGCGTATCGTGAACGCGTAAGGAAGGCGAGACGCCGAGCAGTGCCGAATGCTCCGAACGCCTGAGACAATATCGCGAATCCTCCGTTTCCGGTTTAAGGCCAGAGAGGAGAGCCAACGCCCACGAGTATCGAAGACTGAAAACGCGACAAAGGTCCCCACACGCTCCGGATCTGCTCGAATTGCCTGTATTTTTGTTTGTATTCCGTGTATATATATATGTATGTGTGTGTATAGTTGTTGGGAGAACTATAAAGAACTGATGAACGAAAAAGAAAAATATGTCCTTCTTTCGTCTCCTTTATTTTGGGTTCGTGGCTAGATTGGCGGTGATGGAGATTCGTCTTCAGAATAATTCGTTTATTTCGATGACGAATTATTCCGAAGACGAATCCCTCTTTTAAAAAGTTCGTGAGTAAAGTCGATAGGTTGAAAAAATAAATTTCGTGACCCCGATTTGGGCGGTTTTCGGCCTGGCGGCCAGATCTACGATTTCTGACAAACTGTTCGGCTAAACTTTTTTTTTTTCAAAATCAACTAAAAAAGGGTTGTAACCAGTGTTTTCAGGGGTAGAATATGCGACTTGAGAACGATGGTATAGGTTAAAAGTCGATAGGTTGAAAAAGTAAATTTCGTGACCCCGATTTGGGCGGTTTTCGGCCCGGCGGCCAGATTTTGATCGCTGCAAGTTTCGTAAAACAAAAGAACACTGCAAGTTTCGTAAAACAAAAAATAAATCGAGACTTTATTCCCAGTAACAAATAACATTTTTTTCTCGCTTCTCCTCCGCAGTCGCAGCAGTCGTGGCTTACAAAATTACGCTCCTCGTGCCAGCGAAAAAAGACGCGACACTTAAACGTTGGACGAAACCGAAAAAACGCGGCGTATAAAAGCTTAATAACAGTCACTCGTTCAGCACTGATCTCTTATCATAGAAATCGTCAGGACGTTTCACTTTCTTCCGGGAAAAACCGGATATATAGGCCGCCGATAGGACTCGTCGCGCTCCCTGATTGGCTCGCGGTAGAATCCGCTGCGCTCATTGGTCCGTCGCAGCGGCCGCCGCCGGTACCAATAGTCCGATCGGGATTCCCGCGCAGAATCGTAGTCAGCGTCCCGCGCGACTCGCGCCAGGACTACATTCGGGTCCAGCAAAATGTCCTCCGACAGCAGATCGACCGGCAGCTGCGGTTCCTCGCTGTGATGACCTTCGCTGTCGGTCAAGGTCGCCCTCGTCGTCGTCGTCGTCGTCTCGGATAAATCAGTTGTGGCGTCCGTCTCGAATTTCGTGGAGTCGGCTATTTCCGTCGTCACTTCGGGATCCGTCGTCGTTTCTGCCGATATTTCCGTCGCTTCGGCGTCGATCGTCGTTTCCGCCGATTTTTCCGTCACCGATGCCGAAGTTGCGTCCATCCGATGCAGCGCAACTGCGAGACACAGGACACACGAAATGACGAACGCGCGAGGATGAGACATTTTTTTTTTTTTTTCGGTCGTGGAGTTCGGGCGAACTCGGCGAGGGTCTCGAAACTTCTGAAGTCCCGACGCCTCGACCGGCCGCGTCTTATATAGACAATGGCGCCGCGCGGCCGACCGGATGTCGACGTTCTATCACCTCGGCCACATCTTTCCACGAACGTCTCACTAATTACTCGCTAACTCGACTCGCACATGCGGTAGAATCGCTGCCACTGTACCTAAGGAGTCTTGGAAGTTGTACCGCAACTTTGGAATGCGTTGACGATTTTTTTTATTTTGGGCGAAGATGATTTTTATCCACTTTTTTTGGGGAAAAAAAAATGTTTGATTCAACGAAGTTTTAAAACCCTATCCAATGGGAAATTTTCCGCTGATTCCAAATATGACCGGTATTTGCCCGAAAAATAAAAATTTCGAGGAGAAAAACGCGAAAAATGTTCTTCACTTTTTGTCGAATTTTAACGCTTCACTAGAATCGATGTAATTTTGATTTGGATGAATGGAATCTAGATTTTCTTTTTGGATTCGAAAGATAACTCTTCAAGGAAGAGAATGACACAAGGCGGAACGCGATATCTCGATTCTTGAATTTTTTGCAGATTTTTAAAGTTGATCCTCAAAAATCGCAAATTTTTAGAAGGGGTACCCCTTCAAAAATTTGCGTTTTTTGCGAAAAAAAAAAATTTCGATTTCGCCTAGTTTAAAAACCCTATCGGATGGGAAATTTTCCGCTGATTCCAAAAATCACAATAATTTGCCCAAAAAATAAAAAAAATGATGACAAAATCGCAAAAAATGATTTTTTTTCTCAAATTTCTGCCAAATTTTAAGTCAATTCCGAACTTTGTTGAGCCGAAAAAATTATTATGAATAATGACATGTTCAAAATGCATTCTACAGGGATGACTTTGAGTGACCTTGAACTGCTGGAAGTTATGGTAACGAGAAGGCGGTCCGCCCATCACTGGTTTAGCACAACTCTGCTAATTGAACCTCCACGACGCAGAAATGTCCTCCTGCTTCTCTTCCTCATCTCTGAGGTATTTTTAAGGTCATTGTACACTATTGGTACTTTTCACCAACGCAGATATTTTCATCCAAAAATATTTTTCAGGAACGATACCAAATGACCTTGAACCGTTGGAAGTGGCGACAAAGAGGAGGTCGCCTGTTGCTGAATTAGCAGCAGTCTGTTAATTAATCCACTGCGACGTTGAATTGTCCTTCTGCTCCTCTTCCTCGTCTCTTCGTCTCCACTCTGTAAGTATGGCAGTCATATAAAATCTAATGCAAAAGCAGCCATGGAATTAGTTATCGATTCGCCTCTCGAGCAGCATCAGACTCGAATATCATTTAACAAGCTGACCGCAAATATCTTTATCTTCCAGCGATGACTGCGAGACAAAAGGTACGTGGAAAACGTGCGAATCCTTGGGAGAAAAAAAACATTGCCCTCCCATTGTGGCATAATGGCTTCGCGATGCCAGTTGCAAGTGCAAATAATTGCGCACTTCCGTTATTTCACAACGGCGTCGTAACGATCACTATACATACATTAACGTCGCTCATTCACGATTATCTCAGCAGATAAAACTCGCGTACCTGTTTATTTTCATCAGCTAATTGACAATTTCGCAAGGTGTTGAGTTTTATCCGCGCTAAAAAAAAATATTGCGTTTCAGATGACCGTTTGTGCGCTTTTCTGGACGATCCTCGGTTTAGTGGTGTCCGTTGGTGGGAAACCATCGGATGGAGGTGAACCAATGGCATCGTCGACGTTGTCTCAGAGCAGCCAAGATGCTAATTTCGGCAGAGTTCCGAGCGTCGTCGTAAGTTGATTGAAATAAAGAATTTTTTTTTAAGGGGTCTACTTTGAAATTTTTTAAATCAATTTTTTTCTTTTTTCTTTTGCAATTTATGAATGTCTTTATTAAGCCCAATATGTTTTATATCACTAAACATAACAGTATTCTCAAAAAAAATTGATAAAAATAGAGTTTTTCCCATCCAAAATAGAGAGACCCATTAATACGAATTTTCTGGTAATAAAAAATTGTTGTACGATTTCAGGAGCCGCAAATTGGAGTCCTGGAGGAGCGACCTGACGTCAAAGGGACCGGAGAGGGAACTCTTCCCGTGATTGTCGGTGGCCCAAGCTCATTGGGCACGAATCCGACTGCCGATGCTATTGGAAACGCGGGTAAAGGAATTTTGGTACCGATCGTATCCGTCACAAACGCCGATTCCCCGAAAAGCACCGGCGGCAATCTCAACAGTCCCCTCGTCGCGCTCTTGCCGGCTCCGTTGCCTTCGGACTCGCATTCGAAGCTTCCCGGAATCTCGACCGTGTCGGTTTTACAGTTCGACGATCACTCGCCCAAGTCAGAGGTAAATTAACGCGCGGCGAGAGACGGAAAAATGTCCGCTAGCTAATTAGCACAAACTACAGTGTAACTATGTTTCGCTGATCATAAATACGGACAATATTATCAAATAATCTCGAGAAGGAATTATTAGCTATATCATTAATTAAAATAAATGGAACTAGTAGCGATATCATTTTTATATTGTAATTTCGGTCAAAATAATTTGCATTGTAATTCGTGTCGGCCGCTGATTAATTTCTATTATCGTTGGTCGAGTCAGAGAGTCTCACATCACCGGACCACTATAACTGTGACGCTTCGGTCGCGACGAGGGCTCCATTTTTACGAAATTCATGTGTTAAGGTCTTTTTTTCGGAGTATTTGCAAATGACTAACGGGACACCGAATTGTAAATACGTCGGAGAAGCGAAGGAACGTGTCTCACACGTCGCTTATTTCGCACAGATGTCGGATGCTGCGATACGAGCAGTCGACATGTGGTCATTTATGACTTAGACGTAATAATTGTATATGAGTTGACACTCGGAAAATCCGATCATCGTCCCGGGGAAAAATGATTATGTATATAATTCCGTGTAACTTAACGCGATTTTGTACTTAATCATATATTCTCACACCTGACTATGGGGCATTCCGTGTGGGATAGCGCTTGATGTGTGAATTCGCAGATTCGACGCTCGCTCGCGGTCGATAAGACATCCGCAGAGATAATGGACGTCGCCGAGGACATTGTCTTCCGGCCGCTCTTCAGAATTCGTCAGCCAACCGGGAGAAATCGCGGGGGATACTACAGACCGAATTATCGTCGTTACAACGTCGACGGCTACTATCGTCTGCCTTATAATTAATTTCCGTAATGTTTGCGGCGATCGCTACGATCGAAACTAGATCCTGGAACAAAAAAATCATTTTTTTTCCAAGTTTACAATGAAATAAATAATTATAAAGAAAAAATAAATATCGTTCTGTTTGCGGCGATCGCAACGATCAAAACTAGATCGACGAAAAAAAAAATCATTTTTTTTCCAAGTTTCCAATGAAATAAATAATTATAAAAAAAGAATGATGTTCTTTTTTTATAAAAACAGCCATCAGCCGCACCTCAGATCAGACTCGCGTGTCCCAAAGTAACTATTCCATCAAACCTCGCTAATTGTCGCTGGAATCTTCGCAACAATTTCGCGATGATCGCACATCTGAGTCGAGGTGCGGCCGTTGTTTTCTCGCCTCTACAATCTACGGTCGATTCATTAGATGCAAATTTTCCCGCGAAGAATCGATGAATAAGCAGCGTAAGTCACTCCTATCCAGAAAAGAGAGACTTGCGACTGGTCAGGATCTTAGAGAGGGGAGCGCCGCGTTACTCGTCCTCTGATTGGTCGCACGTGCTCCGTTCTCTCCGTCGATACACAAAACCCGCTACGAAAAATCCTAGCGGCGTTTTTCGAGGAATCCAATCGCGCGTCACCGATCGCTACGCGCAATTGAATTAAATCGCGTTAATGCGATTAAACGGTAACGAGGCTCGAGTCACTGTTTGTTTATCCGTCATCGGAGCGAATTATCATCGCGGAATGGCGAACGCGGGCAAAAGCAATATAATGGAGGACGTTGCACCTCTCCGCGAGCTTCCTGCTTTCCTCTCTGCATCACCGCGGGTGACGCGGGTGACTCATTCGTCGCGAGAAAAAAAAACACTACGTCTCCTTCCTCTCCGAGTATTTCGTTCCTTATACTCAGAGACACATGTTTCTTTTTTTTTTTTACAGCGCGCGATTCTCGATCGACTCGTCAGCGAGTCTGGCCGTGCTGGCGCGATCCGAGCTTGCCTCGCGAGCCGCGTATATAAGATGACCCGGACGCTCGGAATTCTTCGCAGACTCCGTCGACAATCGGACAAAGTAGCGACTCTCGAATACAGTTGACTGAAGAATCGAGTTTGAAGTTGATCCATTCGACATGATCTCGAAAACGGTGAGACGAGTGACCAGTGATATTTTTTTTTGTTCGTTTTCGCGTTTTGGGACTGAAAAGAGCGACTTCGCGGTGATCAGCGTCGCCTGTGGCGAAATTCGGCAGCTTTGCGTCGAGGAAATTGAGTGAATTGGATTTATTGTTGTGAAATTTGAAATCCGGATTTTTCGATCGATGCGAAGACGATTCACTTGTGCAAACTGTTCTACTAATGTGAAATATATATCGTGTATATATTCAGCATGCAGAGCATATTTTTTCTACCGCTGGAAAATTGGGTCATGAGCCGAGCGAATTATTCGCGTGAATAAACCGATGGAATCGCGATTCACTGATAGCATCGATTTTTATCATTTTTATTTTTATTAATTCATATTTTAATTTTTTTTAATTCACATTTTTATTTTTATTAATTCACAGACTTTGGCCGTCATTGGCCTGATCTGTTGGGCGGCTGGACAAGTCAACGGATCGACGACTCGCGAACCCAGTATTCAGGCTTACGGATTGCCGAAGAACTTCTTCGCCGGAAACGGATTCGTCCGACGTGTCTACGAAGACAAATCGACCGGAGCTGCGAATATTCGCCAGGATTCCGGGAAACCGATCGGTCTCCGTGGGCACTTCCGGCCGACCGATGGAATCGACGACGGTACCATCGAGATTATTCACCTGGATTCGCGCGGAAAGCCCGTCGCGAGAAATCGCCGCGAAATCGAGGCTGAAACCAGCGACGTCGGCGAAACGATGCAAACGCAGGAAAGCAAAGTCTTCAGGCCGCTTTTCGTCTATCGTCAACAAGTCGCAAGACGCCAGAGGATTCAGCAGGAAAGAAGAAGCGCCAACGCCGTCGCTCGCAATTTGAAACCGCGTTACAATTACAACAAAAACGCGATTCAGTACTAGACACAGAATTTTTAATATGGATACTCTTCTAATTTTTATAATTATGTTACTATTAAGTAGAAGAAGCTATTACCATGACGCGCCAGTGAAATCATGACAAAATTGTAAAAAAAAGGAGCAGATTTTTAGGGACTTAGTCGCCGTCGAAAAATCGGTCCATCACTAGCTTACGATTTTTTTAAGGACCATCTTGCTCTCTAAAACAAAGGAACATCGACGAATTCGCCGTTGTAACGTCAAACTTGCAATAAAATTTTTTCGGTCATTCCGAGAAATGTGAATGAGCAATGGATCAGCTTTCTCCTTGAATTTTTTGCTATGGGCAGTCTATTAATTTTAATAATTGTGAGAGAGAATGTTACTCTTAAGTCGAAAGAGCTGTTATCATGACAAAATTGTAAAAAAGGAACAGATTTTTTAGGGACTTAGTCGCCGTCGAGAAATCGGTCCATCACTAGCTTACGATTTTTTTATGGACCATCTTGCTCTCTAAAACAAAGGAACATCGACGAATTCGCCGTTGTAACGTCAAACTGACAATAAATTTTTTTCGGTCATTCCGAGAAATGTGAATGAGCAATGGGTCAGCTTTCTCCTTGAAATTCCCGTCCTGGACGAACGTCGCGAGTAACGGAAATTCGTGTGAAGAAATTAGCGATATTTCTGACATTGAACGTCGCTTCGATGACGAGGTGAGGAATTTAGAAAAAACGTTGGTGTAATTCGGCGATGACGTCACGAGGATGGTTTCAGGGTCGACGATTGGCAACGTTTCCTGAAGCGACAATTGTCAAATGCGTTGGCGAACGGAGCTGAAGCTGCGATCGCGACGATCCTGGTGCCCTGGAGGCTGTGGCGATGGTTCACAGGAAACGAGCATCGGGTCACGATCGTCCGGATCGTCGCCGCGGTGATCCTCGAGCTGGCGATGTGGTTCGTCCTCGCCGGAGTCTCGATTGTCACAGCCGTCGTTCTTCTCCTCGACGACCTCAATCAGGTCTCAAATCGCGGCGACGAGAGTCCCAAAAATTCCTGCACCAATTCTGTAATCAGTAACAGTCAATTGTCGAGGATTCGCCAATCCGGATCGAGACTCGGATGCATGCAGAGTCGTTTCAATAATTCCGGGCAAAAGTGAGAATCGAATGAGCCGCTCGAAACGCAAAGTTCCGAACGAACAGTGAAAGCTCGGAATTTTCGTGTGACGTGCGGAAAGAATTCGGTGCAATCGGAGCACCGGGAATTACAGTTCGCCTCGGGGCGGAAAATTCTTCGGGAAAGTGATCCGACGATCCTTCGGCCAGGTATATAAGCGAGGGCCAAACGATTTTCCACAATCATTCCAAGTTCACAATTCCCTCTGCTAACGTTTCGAGCGTAGTTTCGTCAAAAGTTCCAGCAAAATGCGTCTCCACGTTGTATTCGCTTTGGTGGTAAGTACAATCAGCTGCTGAACCTGCACTAATCATTAAAACGAAAAATAATTATTTCAATTCTACATCTCACTAAAAAACAGAATCAATGTAATAGATTCTCACAAAAATGTTGCATCAGAAAAATCTAGTTATTATCACAAAGTAATCAAATGCTTGATAAGATCCACCAGGAAAAAAGAATTTGAAAAAGAAAAAAAGAAAAGAATATGAATTAATCAATCTACTATTTGCTTATGATAATTAGGACATTGCTTTCGCTTCTACTGTAATCATTTTTGTGCGAATCAAACTGATTGTTTTTTTTTTAACTGATCGATAATATTGATTCCCGTTTCCTCAGGTTGTCCTGGGCGTCGCATCCAGCAACGGTTTCTTCATTAAAAACGCCGCCGACACATTGGTCGGCGTGAAGTTGAATCTGGTCAACGACGCGAAAACCGCGATAACGGATCTGAAGGAATCAGCACGTCTGAAGGCAAAGGCGATCGCGGGCGGAATAACAGCGATCGGTAGCGCTAAGGTCGGTCTCGTGAAGAGCGTGAAGAACGCGAAGATCAATCTCCTTAAGGGCATCGCCGGAGCGAAGTTGGCCAAAGTATCAGCGATCAAGGCTGGAAAAATCGCGTTCGTCAAGGCGAAAGTAGCGCCGATCGTGCAAGCCGGTCAGGTCAAGATCGAGGCTCTTCACGGTGTCAAGGATCATCTCATCGCGTCGACCTCCAACGCGAAGCAGACGATCGGCAGCCTTTTCCACAAATCCAACGGAGCCAGCAGCAGTAGCAGCAGTAGCAGCGTCAGCGCTACGATCGGTGGCAGCGGTGGCTCGAATCTCGCTCTTTTCCCGGCCCCGAGCAGCTTTCCAACGCAGATTAACATCGTGACGTACAAGAGCGAAGCTCAGAGCAGTGGCCAATCATCATCATCGTCATCTTCATCGTCTTCAGCTTCGGAAAATCACGTGTACGCTTACACGCCGGCTGAGCTGCCTCGCGTCGGTCCTTCCGCTTTGCCTGCGACCAGCTACGGAACTCCGATCCAAGTGAATCCGCCTTCCACGTCCTACGGCGTTCCCATTCGTCGTTAGACCTGTTAACGATAATGCAACAAATAAATTAGTCGCAGTATGATGTATGCTAGAATGTTCGAACGCGTTGGTGTAAATAAAACATTATATTGATTTTATAATCCAAGGCGACAAAGCATTTTTTTTAATTGTAATCTTGATGAGTCTCTGAGCGAGAGGTCATCTTCGATGGATATACTTGCATGTATACTTTGGGGATTGAGGTTTCTGGTGTAATCTATATTAATAAAAGGACACAGATGTGTGCGGGAAAATATTGCACTGATACTTACAGTCACCTGTCCGCTTGGAGTTGATTCTGTTGGGTCTCTGAAATTCGCTTCAGGATTAGGGTCAAGCACATCTCTCGCATCAGGTCAACTCTACTGAAAAAAGAAGCACGTGCTCCCGATTATCATTTATCTTCTGCGTTGTTGCATCGATTGATCACTGGAATCGCTTTCCCCTTCGCATTCTGAGTACTGCAAAAGACGTCAGAGTACATTTTCGCCTCCGCACGCGAAGAATTAATTTCGACACTTTCTCTTTCTTCCCCAACAGTGATATTTTTATTTACACGAGAAACGAATTAATTAAAAGCCCAAAGATTGACGATGGAAATAAACGGGGGAAAAAAATACAATCTTAATGAGTCATTAAGCGAAAGGGGTCATCCACACGGCCAAAGGGATTTGGGTCTCCGCGTGCATCTGGACGGTGGATGATTCTCCGGGGAAATAATATTTACCCGCGGATTCCGTGTCAAAGTCTATCGCAAGATAGCCCCAAGATGGCCTTTCGACGATTTCGTTGGGTATATATATAAGCCGAACGTCGGATCTATCGACGCATATCGAATTTCGCGAAAGAAACAGGCGCATCGGCCAATTATTTCGCAGTTCCGTGGCAACCAAGTTGACGTTCAGGATGATCGGTAGAATTTCGGTGAGTGAAAACTAATTATCCGTCGTGAAGAATCGCTGTCTGATTTTTCCTGCAAAAAAAAATAGAACATTTTATCAGAGCCAAGATTTTTTTTTGCGGAAATTTACTGAGTGCTTTTACCCTTAAAAAAAATACCAGAAGGTAAAGTAAAGTTTCGTCGCAGATTCTATTGGTTCTAGCAGTGACCCTTTCGATCGCCATGGCGACGCCGTACGGCGCTTACGGGGGTCAAGGTCACGGCCAAGGATACGGCGCGGGTGGTCAGCAGGTTCAACCGGGATACGGATCGGGTGGTCAAGGTCACGGTCAGTCGGGTTTCGGATCCGGTAGCCAGGGAGGACACGGATTAGGCACCGGCGGTCAAGGTCACGGACAGTCGGGATTCGGCTCTGATCATCAAGGTCACGGTCAGTCAGGCTTCGGCGGTCAAGGACACGGCCAGTCGGGATACGGATCCGGTGGTCAAGGACACAGCCAAGGATACGAAAGTGGTGGTCAAGGACACGGCCAGGGATACGGAACTGGCGGTCAAGGACACGGACAGGGATACGGAACAGGCGGTCAAGGTCACGGACAGGGATACGGAACTGATGGTCAAGGACACGGTCAGTCGGGACACGGATCTGGTGGTCAAGGACACGGTCATTCGGGATACGGTTCCCAGGGTCATTCGGACTTTGGTCCCAGCTTCCAGGGTGGACATGGTCATGGTGACCATGGTCATCATGGTCCCCACGCCGGTGGATACCAACAGTACGGCTATTAAAATCCATCGTCACTAAACATGCGAAAAAAAATAATTAATTTTTTTGCTACGTTTTGCTCTGTAAATTAATCGCGATGAATGGTGACGAGAATTGTCACAGCTGACATCTGTATGAAAATAAATTGTGGATGTACCCAACGACGCGGAATAAACGAGCAGTCGGACTCAATCGACTATTACAAAATTGTCTTCGGTTTATTAATGGGCGATGACTCATCGGCGCCGCGAGGCGTCTTCGGATTTTTCGATCTACCGAACGGTTGAATCGCGAGAGAGAATTATCGACGGACCGATAACGAAGTCGCGACGCGGAAACATCAGGGTTAATGGCCAACGGATGCGAAGCGGATTGAAAAGCCACGCGCTTCGGTTTGTCCTCGTTACATGTTCGACGCAAGTCAATCGATAATAATTTACGGCGCCCACGAGGCTGCCTAATAAAAAAAAAAAGACCTTAAAAACGTAAACACGAAAACGTGCGAACCAGAGATAGCGCATCTTTTTGCTGGCGTGGAACCAGGTGTGGATCGCGAAATGAACAAAAACCGGACTGAAAAATAGAATAATATTTCGCAAAATTTCATTGAAATAATCGCGGGAAACGGATAAAAATATAACGTCTAAAAATAGATCCGTGAGAGTACGAATATTTTTAAGATTGGCCCTTTGCAAAATTTCATTGAAATAATCGCATGAAACTGCGGATAAAAATACAACGTCTAAAAATAGATCCGTGAACGATGATTTTTAAGATTGGCCCTTTGAGAATGATATCCGGTTCTTGCAGAGCAACCGAAACGCACGACAATGAACGATGAGTTGACCTTTCGCACGCTCCGCCGGCGACTAATGACTTCGGCCGAAGACGGCGGAATCGTGACACATCCGATTGCGCCGCCAATGGTTATCGCTCGAGCGCTGTTTGTCGCTGATGGTTAGGTAACAAAGCGGGAGAAACCGAATTTCGTTGAGACTGAAACATCGGTTAATCCGTCGTCTCATAGTCATCAAAGTTTGCTTCGGGTTCTTCCAGTAGCCGCGTCGACCGATCCGCCAGTTGTGTTCGTACCTCCTCGTGGTAAACATTCGATCACGATGTCGAGACTCTCGTTCGTCGTTTGGCTTCCGATTGTCGCGTTCCTCGGCGTCGACGCCCATTGGAATATGCAGTATCCGGGATACTTTCGCAATCCTCAATACGGTCATCAACACCGTCAACCGCAGCAACCGCAGCAACCGGGTTACCAGATCGTCGAGGGAACCCTCAGCCAATTGAACCAGCTGGACACTCAGTGGGTTTGCACCAACCAGAAGACCGGTGACATGGTAAATTACCTCTGTAATTAGAAAAATAGCGTTAATGACTATCTCAGTCACCGCAGGAAAAAAAAATATCAAAAGATTCTTCGATAAAATCAATTTACCTCGGAGTACGGAGAGAGCAATACGATTCTCGTCAAGGCTGCGAGTCGATTGTTGATCTTTGGTGTTACCTCAACAGTCTGGAATGCTGTAAGACGCAATTACTATTTTTTAACGACAGCCAATATCTGTTGTCTGAAAATGAGAGAATTTTTCAATTAAAAAATTTTCTTACGGGTATTGGGACTCTGAGATATTTTTGGTAGAGTTCGAAGGTTGGTAGCCGAAACAGAGTTGACATTTCATTAATTAAGAAGCAACTTTTCAAGGTTTACGACGCCGCGTTAAATATCAACGGTGATTTAAAACGATACTCACGTTGGGATTATTTTCACTGCGCTGAGTTCTGATCCGTGAAGCGCGGAAAAAAACGTCGTCTCAGGGTCTTCCGGAACGTTTTGGTCCATTGCGTTGTGTTGTTCGCGGCGACTAAGTCCGATTAAGTAGTCTCAGGAGTGACGCGTTCCTTTTCGCTGTTTCAGATCGTAATTGGCACGGAGAAAACAGGTGACAATCAAAATACCGGAGGCAATCCATTCCTCAACAATGCTCGTCCGCTGCCTCAGCAGCCTCAGCAGCCGCAGTATCCTCAAAATCCGCAGTATCCTCAAAATCCGCAGTATCCTCAAAATCCGCAGTATCCTCAGTATCCGCACAATCATCAGCAACAAGTACCGCAAGTCCCTCAGCAACAAGTGCCACAATTAGGTCCTCAGCAACAGCTTCCTCAGCAACAAGTGCCGCAATTTAATCCTCAGCAACAGCCGCCGCAAAATCCTCAGCAACAAGTGCCGCAATTTAATCCTCAGCAACAGCCGCCGCAAAATCCTCAGCATCAGGTCCCGCAATTTAATCCTCAACAGCAGATACCGCAAAAACCTCAGCAAGAGCTAAATCCTCCGGCGCAGCAGCCGCAGCGACCGCAGCGGCAGAATCCTCAGCAACAAGTACCGGAAATCAATCCTCAACAGCAGCCGCAGCAGAAACCCGGTTTCCCCGAACTGCCTGGAAACAAGGAACCGACTCGGACGACTCCGGACCCTTTCCAAAAGTTCGACAACATCGACTGGACGTCGTACGTCACCACCGCCGCACCTGAAACTACGCTCGACGAGTCTGCGTTCAACGGAGAAGGACTCATTGACCCTCGTCTTGGAACGCGAGACTAGAGCGCGAAATTCTCGACACTATTTTTCACACCGCACAATTGCGGTTAAATTGAATGACTAAGATTTACGAGACTTTTATAAATAAATATTAAAAAATACAAAAAAAAAAAAGAATTGTGCTTCACTAGTAGAATTAACTTGTTTTTATTATATTCTTTTTTATAATAAAAATACGAATGTTCGTGTACTCTGTCAGGTACTTTGAATTCGTGAGCTTCTCAGGTACTTTGAAAACAACGCAAGTTCTGGTTAAAACTGTCGTTGAACCGAGTGCGCACCTTTGCGCGCTCGGAAATGGCACGCGATTTAATTAATCTAATACTATCAATAACGATTTGTTTAAAAAAATAAAAATAAAATAAAACAGAACGTTCGATGAATATTGGAACGAAATGTTTAACATGAGAATAAAAAAAAAACATGAATGCGAAGGCTAAAACTGCTGATCTTTCGATCTCGCTCACGCTCTTTCACTCTCACTCTCATTTTCTCTCTTTGGTCACGTGGCCGCGATAAGAAGATATAAAAGTAGATGAAAGGCGGATCAACGATAATGCTGCTACGTGTGGGGCGGAAAATCGACGACTCGTGCCACGCGCCTCTGTGTGAGAAGAAAAACAAATACAAAACGAAGATTACAATCGTGCCCGGGTTCAAGATTAGAGATGTGACTCTGATGGTCAGAAACGGCGACGATATAGTTGCACACTGACAAATGGTCACGCACATCTATATAGTTGCACACACAGAGAGAAATAAAAGATACTGGTAACTATTAATTTATAGTGAAATACAACCTCAGCTTTTACAAAAAAGTTATCTGTACTAAT
Source organism: Itoplectis maculator (assembly GCA_964034905.1). Lineage (NCBI taxonomy): Eukaryota > Metazoa > Arthropoda > Insecta > Hymenoptera > Ichneumonidae > Itoplectis > Itoplectis maculator. The sequence continues at coordinate 4,631,341 of OZ035869.1, forward strand.
TATTTATAATCAAATGCAACAGTTAATAATAGTTATAGTAACAAAAAGTATATTGTTTTGAAATTTTAGCAATAGATGCGACATACTATTCATAGAAAACATAATTATAAGCATAGTATTCTTTGAGAAATTATTTAACAATTTTGAAATGGTCATTGAAATTACAATAATAAAGTTGCAGCAACTATAAAAAAATAGCTAAGGTTGTATTTCATTATATGTTCACTGTTAAAGTAACTAGGATATTATATTAAGAAAACTATAGAATTAGTTACAGTAACTACAAAGCAGTTAATTTAACCAATAAATCTGTTGAAATAACTATTCAAATTGTTGGATGGACTAAAAATCTACAGTTATGGCTTAATAGTTGCCTAAACTATCTCGATTTCTCTCAGTGCAGTGACGGTCAGAAACAGCCTCTGTATAGTTGCATAGTGACGATCAGAAACTGTCACTGACGATGACTGTACAATGTACAGTGTACATCTCTATTCAAGATGCGTGGAATGAGAAGATAGTGATACTCACAGGTAATTCGTCCGCATTGATACCGTTCATGTAAGGTCCCTGTCTCGCGCGCGGAATAACCGGCAAAAGATCGGTCGCGTCAACCATAATGTTCGGATGCTTTTCCAGCAATTGCAACCGAGCCCGCTCGGCGACCTTTTGAACAGCCACTGCGTTCTGTCGAATAGTGTCGCTGTACAAGGGACAACTGAAAAAGAACAAACAGCGATAAAGCAGCGGATAAAGGCGAAACGAGGAGATAAGAACAGAAGAAACGCTGATAATTACAGTTTCTTGTCGTTTGAACCTTCTCTATGAAAATGTTCGTAATCCTTGACCGGTTCGTCGCAGAGATAGCACATTTCCGCGCCGCAAGGACACGTAATTTTGTTGCAACCATCCTCCTTGATGTAAGATCGTTGGCACTTGTAGCATTTCCGCGCGAGCGCTTCGGTCATTTTCTCCTCGATGTAGTGTCTCGCATCAGCGGCTTTCACGACCTCGTCGCACTTGAGCGGCACGTGGTTCAGCTCTTTGCACAAACTGCGGTCAACAGGACAATAAAACTGTGAGCGAGATTGCGGGGAAATAAAATGACTGTAAAAAAAAAGAAACGACAACTGACCGGCAAGATTCTTTGGAGCATTCGGGATTCTTGCACTTGAATATCTTGTCGTTCTCGGGCAGTATCAATGCGAAGTGGCAGAACGGACAGGAAACGAGACCCTCGAGGCCGGCTTCCATAATCTCGGCGGCTTGGCGCTTTTTCAACAGTATATCGAACATCGCGGGAGAGAGAACCCGCTGAAGTACGGAGAGGCTGAATTCGCTGCCGCAATTGACGAAGCAGCTTATTCGAGTCTGATCCTCGCCCATCTTGACTTTGGTCCCGGCGATGATGCAGTTGTTGCAAAAAACATGTCCGTTCTCGCAGTCCGAGCATTTCGATGGGATGCACTCCGAGTTGTAACAGCACTGGCACTCGATCAGCTGATTCTTCTCCTGATTATCGCACAAAAAACGATTTTTCTCAGTATCTCAACCAGCAGTTTTTGGTAAATTTCAACCAGCCGCAAATCGTTACCTTCAAGATTCTGATCTCCTCGTCCTCTGCCTCCTTCAATCGATTAATGTAATCGTTTATCTCGGACTTGTGCTGCACAAAAGCAATTTCCTGCAGCAGCGTAATATCCTTGGTGTGCAATTCAGTCGACAAGCGCTTGGACTTTATGTCAGGTTCCATCTGGTCGAGACATTCAGCCGCCCGGCTGAGATTGTAGTTACACTGGGCGTAAATCGCCGATATCGTCGACACCTGCGAATTAATAAAAACACAATAAAAATAATTGCTAGTCGAATGAAGAGCCGTCGAATGGCTCCGACGACACTCACTCGAATTCTGCTGAAGTGGCTCTTGAGAAATTGGAAGGGGACTGCCTGATGCTTGCACTTCCGTTCCTTATCCATAAAGTGCTTCGAGGGATCAGGAATTACAGATAGAAAGTGTTTGACGTCAAATCCCTCCTTGTAAAGTCGCTGCTCCTCCGTGTTTTTAATTCGCACCATGTACTGCTCTTTCGTCGGATAATCGCGACGCTCCAGACGCGTCTCAACGAAGTTCTTCACAGTCTCGTCATCGCCACGACTGTTCACCGCAAATTCTCGCAGATAGCCCGGATCGGCGTTGGGAAAAATGCCACAAAGCATCTCGTAGATGCCGTCGATGCTGATGGCTCCGGGCTCGACGAGCTGAGGCTGCCTGATCGGCGCCTGCGGCAGATCCGGACCGCGATCCAGAAGATGCTGGATGATCGGAGCCATCTGGGAGTCGCGATCGCCGGATCCCCACTCGGGCGGACAGAGCTTCTTTAGGTAGTCCGGATCGACGTTGGGAAACATGACTATCAGTTTGTAGTACATGTCTGTGCAGAAGAGTCTGTTGGGGTTCTGAGGTAGCGACTGCTGAGGCTGCGGCTGAGGCTGAGGCTGCGGCTGAGGCTGCGGCTGAGGCTGAGGCTGTGCCGACATCGGAGGCTGCTGCTACGCACAATAAATATCTTGTTTCTCATGAAATCGCAATGCCCATTGCTCGAAGCGGCAAACGATGCTTTGATTTAAATATTAATGTTTTTTCAAATGTTTGTACCTTTTCCCTATCCGGTTGATTCTGTTCATAGATGAGTCTGTTAATCTCTGGCGCCCACATGATGCCGTCGTCGTTGTCCTGTGAGTCCAGCGACGTGAACCGACTCGTCGCTCTCGTCAGCCGACAGCGCAAACAATGGAACTCGAGAAATCGAGGATTGGTACTAACAGTCGCCGGCGTTGCTGTCTGCTTTTGTCATCTGAAAAAAAGTAAATATAAGACGCATGTTACAAAGTTTGTACTTACAATCGCTGTACTTAAAATCGAACGCATTCTCCACTAACCGTCGAACCGTTTGGTTTTTATTTATTTATTTTTGTAATCATTTTACGATGCGGTGCGATATTATTTTTATTTCGATAATAAGGACTGATAACGCCTGAAGATTTTTCACAATGTTGTGGTTGTTGTTTTTTTTTTTTTTTCGGCAAGGGGGGATGCGAGAGCAGCCAATCAGGGAGCTGGCATTCGAATCCCAGGTCTGCGATTGGCTGTGACAGTGACAGCCAATGAGCGCGGTGACATTGTTCCCACCTGTTGGGTTTTTTTACACGTGCTCGAAAGTAAAATCCAAGTCGCAGTTTTGTCACAATCGTGCAGTAAGTCACAATGATTATTTAATCTATAAAGAATCGACAGAATGGAATAAGAGTAAGAAAGCGCAGATTTTTTGTCGATTTTTACGATTCGATTATCGATATTCGATATAATCGCAACCTGCGCCTAACACTTCGGTTTGTTTTAGGACTCACAAAAAGGTCATTTTTGAAGCTGCTATGCGGTCTCAAATTGCGGCAACCAAAGGTAAATTCGCAGCTCGTTTGCCCAACAAATCATGAAAAGAGCACCGAAGCTCGTGACCGCTGCTCTGGCGACCGGCAGAATTTTGCGCTCCGGCGGAAAACTCGATACGCGGGAAAATGTCAAAAACGTGGAGACCGTGTCGAAGTATTTTGTCGCGGAAATTCTGGAGCCGAAGGCAGAGTCAAAGCCGAAGAAAGAGCCAAAGCTGAAGGCAGAGTCGAAGCCGAAAGCAGAATCAAAGTCGAATACAGAGTCGAAGCTGAAAGCAGAATCAAAGCCGAATGCAGAGTCGAAGCCGAAAATAGAATCAAAGCCGAATACAGAGTCGAAGCCGAAAATAGAATCAAAGCCGAAGACAGAGTCAAAACCCAAAAGGCGCAAATCGCTGGAGATCAAATACGATGAGGACTCGAAGCCAATCAAAGAAGACACTGATATCGGAAAGACGGACGGGTGGACCCCGGACAATTGGCGAGAGACTCTGGAGCATGTGAGGGAAATGCGAAAATATAGCACAGCTCCCGTGGATGATATGGGATGCCACACGTGCGCCGATCCAAATGCAAGTCCGCCGGTCTCTCGTTATCAGTGCCTGATCGCTCTGATGTTGAGCAGTCAGACAAAGGACCAGGTGACGCACGCCGCGATGCAGCGTCTCAAGGCTCACGGATGCGACCCGGAGAATATCCTTGGCACACCCGACGACGTCCTCGGAAAGCTGATTTATCCCGTTGGGTTTTGGAAGGTAATAACTGGAAACAATTGAGACTCTATTCCACAAATAATTCGAATTTTTATTTACAGCAAAAAGTCGGGTACATAAAGAGGAGCTCAGAAATTCTGGTGAAAAAATACAACGGCGACATTCCCAGGACCATCGAGGGTCTGTGCTCGTTGCCAGGTGTGGGTCCCAAAATGGGCCACATATGCATGCAAGTGGCGTGGGACGAGACATCAGGAATCGGTGTGGACACTCACGTCCACAGGATATGCAATCGTCTCGGTTGGGTCAGTCGAGAGACGAAAACGCCGGAGGCCACCAGAAAGGAGCTGGAATCCTGGCTGCCGAAAGACTTGTGGAGCCAGGTCAATCATCTGCTGGTTGGTTTTGGCCAGGAAATTTGTTTGCCGCGTTTCCCAAAGTGCGGCGAGTGTCTGAACAGGAAGATCTGTCCTTACGCGAAGGGAAAGCGGAAGGATTGATTCATCGAAAGGGGAAAGGATATCCCGTTCAACAGTATTTTCGTACAAGTACAATTTAATATTAAATACATCTAACTCATGAAAATAACTTTTTATTTTGTACGTTATTATTATTATTATTTGTGAATGCAGAGATGAAACTTATAATTATAAACCCGGTTCGCTAAGTCGCTGCTCTGCGCGCCGATTTTTTTTTACTCTTCCCACGCGTTTTCTTCGACATCTTCTCCTGCCGCATTTTCAACTGATTCGAGCGCTTTCGATTCTTCACCCGTTCGAGCTTCTGCTTCTGTTGGAAAACTTTGCTCGTGCTGACTCGCTTCAACGCCGCTCTTTTCACCGCGCGCGCGATTTCCTTCTTCGTCTCCGGCTCCTTTTTCGTCTGCGAACCCGACGACGGCTTCTCGACGACGGTCGCCGCTTTTTTCGCGCGTTTCGGCTTCAGTTCCATTCCCGCCACTTCGTCCTCGTCGCTTTCCGCGTCGTCATTGCCGTCCGATTCATCCTCGGCCTCGTCGTCGTACACCGGCCGATTCGTGCCTATCCAATTGCTTCGCTGAGCAAGTTCGGCGACGTTCAACTCGAGGATGCTCACCGTTCGATCCTCGTCCTCGTATTCCTGTTTCGACAGCAGTTCCTCCAGTTCGGGGATGTCGCGTTGCGACAGCAAAGTTTTGAATTTCTCACGAGCCTGAAAATATAAATTCATCAATGAGAAAATATAAAATCATTAAAGACAAAATATTCCAAACTTACATCCTGCTTGATCCTCTTTTTCTCCTCCTTAAGCTTCTGCTGGAGTTCCTCTTGCGCCTTTTTCTTTCTTTGAAGCTTTCTCTTGTGGAATCCGCCCAGGAAATCTCTGAATGATAAACATTATTATCAAATCATTTATCACAGTGCGTTCAACAATTACAACAATAACAAAATTGTAGCTCCAATCCGAACGTTCGGGAGCCGCCAACCCAACTCGACCGTCTAATTCGAAGCTCGAAAAAAAAAAACCAAATCTTGACTATTCTCTCACCGCCTCTTCTCCTCGTCGAAGACGAGCGTAATTTTCTTGCGCTTTTTCGGTTGCCCAGGAACGCGATCGACGTTAAACTTCTGCGGGTGTCCCTTGCCGATGGCACGTGAGGCCATTTTCTTTAGGTTATGTTTACCGTTGTTGCATCTTAGCAAGGTTATGTCAAGCTTTCGAAATTCTAATTACTAAACGTATGCTCGTTCGGTAACAAAAGCGTGCGATCTACCTTACCGACCGAGCCGCCGCTCGCCAGGCTCAAAGATGGCGGCGCGACTGCTCGCTCGGTAATGAAAGCGTGCGATCTACCTTACCGACCGAGCCGCTAATCTAAGAGCGAAAGAGAAGGAAAAACGCCAGGCGCATAGATGGCGCCACCGTCGCGCGGCGAGTGGGCGGAGCCTGCACGGGCGGGGGCCGTATCGATTTAAATTTGGTTTGTCGGTGCCGTGCAGCCGCAGATAGTCAACAGCCGCCTGCACTGTGCAGCAGTAGTGCGCACGCGACGTCGACGGCACCGATTACGCGCTCGCCCGACGATTAGCGAACCATTCTCGGGGAGCTGGTGGCCTCGAGAAAAAAAAAAAATACATCGGTTGTCGATCGCCGGAACGAAAATGTCGTCGGCCGGGAGTGCGATCAACGGCGGGGACAATAATAACACCAACGCCGCCGCCACCACCGGGATCAATGGGACGACGAGCGTGAAAAGCGCGGTCCCGAAAAGAAGGTCAGTTCTTGATTTACATTCTGTCCGTCCGTCCGTCTGTCCGCGTGTCTTCGATCCGCCGGTTCATGAATCTCGTTGGAAGCTCCGAACCGGCTGATCAGTCACAGAGAGCGATTCGCGCGAGAGAATAATCGCCACGCCTCGCTCATGGGTTTCACGCCGATGAGTCACCCGTGCGCGGATTATAACTAAAGCCATGTGCAAAGTGTGAGCGCAAAACGACTGTCGCGGCGAGCAGGCGACTCTCGGGCGGCTCGACGACGATATTAGGAGCAGCTGTGCGATTCGTCCATTCGTATTGGGTTAAAAGAGCGACCCGAGTGTTATCGATAATATTCCACCAGCGATTCTTCCATTCGCATCGAAACGCCGACGCAAGTGTTATCGATAATGTCCGGCGCGACGAGCGATTCGCGAGTGTTATCGGCACCGTTGACCCGAAACGAAATGTTTCACATAAAAAATGTGATGCCGCTTTTTCGGGGTCCGAGCGTTCGAGAAGTTCGCCGGTTTTTTGGAAATCGACGTGTTTTCATTGGACGCAGCCGATTGGCGAACGCGTCACGTGGATGGAAATTCGGGAGCTGGCGATTCGAAGACGGCGCACTGCGCATGCGCGAGAGCGACGGACTGACTGTGTAATACCGAACCTACGACAATCGCCGAATTTCGCATCATGAATCGAAGACCTTCGAGAGCAGCCGACGCTTATTGCACTTCGGTCAACATCCGCGGTAATCGCTCGTCCTCTGCGCGTCGCGACGAATTATGCAAATCGTGAATACACACGTGCGAAAAAATTGCTTTGATTCCTATGCGAGGGAAAAAAAAATGGTCGCTTCGCTGTCACGACTCGTCTTTCAGTTTTTTAACTTTTGACCGGCGACGTTCTCAAAGTGAAAAAAAAAAAAAAAAAAAAATCCGTTGCATTGGCGAAAAAACCTCGTCGAGTATCTATGAAGCTTTATATAAGGGATAAATAATAGCGACGAAATGATTAATAATAATTTAATATACAAAATGTCGCGGCTAAAATATTCGAGTTCCCTTCGCACTAAAAAATGCCCTTAGCCCAATCCACAAGCGTCGCGTCTGCGTCGCAACGGCTGCTAATTCGTTCCGGAAGTCGCCGGTTCAAAAGCGCCAATCTCGCCGCTACGTCGACTCTCCGTCAATTAATCGCGAATTCTTTCATTCCCATTTTGCTCACGTTACTTTTGTTTTCTCATTCGCAGGCAAGACTTGCTCAAGTGGAACGGCTGGGGCTACAAGGACTCGGAGTTCGTGGTGAACGACAAGGGTATCATCGAGTTCACGGGGAATCGGTGAGGAAAAGTCCGCCGGCCTCAACTCAGGCCACTCGAAGAATTTTCATTGACACGCGCGTCACGGGAACAAAAGTCAAAAGACGATGACGCGAGCGTTTTTCCATTATCTCAGCTCTCCCTTCGGATCTCAACGTCGAGTGTGTTTGCTCGCGTTCGTCACGCCGCATCCATCGGCGGTAGCCGCGAAGTCGCCCGGTGAATTTCACGAGGCACTCGAGACGCGCACACGCAGCTCCTTCGTTCGGCTATAGTAGAGTTAACGACGCCGCTGTCGTAACTCTTGGGTAAACACCGATTCTCCACACTCGAAAAACGTGGAGAATGGTAATCGCGGGACACACAAGAGGTCTGCAGTCGTCTGCACGCGAGACACGAAAAATTATCACCCTCGACACGAGAGTAGCGATTGTTTTCTCAACTTGCTTCTCATAGAAAGCCTCGCACGACGCTGTTTGAGCGTTTTATGTAAGCGATGCGTGCGTTTTGTTTTTTTTTTTTTTTTTTTTTTTTTTTTTTTTTTGCCTCGAACGTCTCCACGCGACCCCGATTTATTTACCTGGCTGATCGTTAGTTATTCCGGTTGTTATCTCGTGGGATACTGAGAAAAAAATGGCTGGAATCGATTTAGCTGTGTCCACTCTATTTGCTGAGACGAATATCTTTTTGAAGCAATTAAATTGTTTTTATTTATTTGTGGGATTCTATTTGCGACTCTCGTGATAATGCTAAAAGATTGAACAAATATAATAGACACTTAGTCGTTGAAAAAAAAATTAAAAAACACTTTTCGGCTGTATTTACGGAAGAAATTTTCGTTATTTTGAGGATCACTTAGGACTCACCTTGGCGACTACCGCCAGACTAAACATACTCATCAAATCAAACAGTCTGACTCAAAATCTTATTACAGATGCAGAGTTAATGAAAAAAGCTACTGCACCTTATCGTTCAATCTTCCTTACATAGATTATGGAGATACATAACTCGACGAATAAGACGTTTTTCTAGAAACGATCGATTGCCACTTTGAAACGAGGAAATACATTTGATTGAGATCAAGGAAACATTTAAATTAAAACGGATAAATACTCATCTCACCACAATTTTTTTTCTCCTTGAATTAAAAATCATAATTCAATTGCGACGCAAATAATTCAATCGACTCAGAATAATTCAAGAGCACAGATCAATATTTTCTTCAGAATTACAGAATTTTAAACGGTGTTAATATTGTTTATTCAGCAAAAATTAAATTTGCCTCCGAGCGTGGAACGAAATCTATGTCAATTGTTCGCTAATATTAAATGTACGACGCGGCTTCCACTTATGCTGCATTATTCCGCGCGTGACTCGTCGCTGCAATGACTGCATAGAAAAATTTCGCTTGCTCTGACGATCTCTCATCGAACCGACCTTTCTCTCTCTTTGCAGATACCCGATTGGCAAACTCGAGTTGCCGTACTTTACGGAATGGGTGAAGGACGTTCTCGGCGCCGATCTCAGCAAGAGAAATCCATCGCAAGCTCTTCCAACCAGCTACCCAGAGCCCGTGCTCTCGTCAGACTTCGTCGCGGCCGTCGTCGCGGGAAATATCGATTATTCGACCGAGGGCGCCGACCGCATGTTCCGAGGGCACGGCCACACCTTGCGGGAAATGGTTCAACTGAAGCAGGGCAGCTTCGAGCGGATACCCGACATCGTTTTGTGGCCAAGTACGTTCCGGCCTCGCATTGGAATATTTTATAAAACTAGAAACAATTTTTTTTCTAGGAGCAACGAAGCCGGTGTCCCAACGACCAATCAGAGGCCGAATAAATTCACAGCTATTATTGCTCACGAAATTTTTAATAGAGGAGGATATAGGAATAATTTTTTCGGACAAACTGAAGCAATATTAAATAACGAACTGCCGGTTTCCCAACGACCAATCAGAGGCCGAATAAATCGACAGCAATTGTTGCTCACGAATTTTTTAATAGAGGAATATTCGGACTCAAACAATGAACAAGGAAAAATCAGGGAAAAGTTTGGCTGTTCAATGCGATTTTTCTTCCGGGATATTGTTGCTTTTGATCGACCGGGCGTTTATCCTTCTTTACTTCATTAAAACGATCGAAGGTCGTCACACTTTGTCGAATTTCAATGACCGCGCTCCGAGTTTAGCCCACTTTAATCGATGAGGTCGCAGAGTTCACGACTGGAACGCCGGTATACTTCCTCGTGCGAAATTATTCGCCGTGTCGCGTCGAAACGCTCCTTCGCTCGTTACCTGTCTCGTCCCTTACCCCCCTCGCCCAGATAAGCGATATCACTCGGATAATTGCAGCGCCACTCAAGGCCGGCGCATCTAGCAATGACTTTATACTCGATGCAGCGCGCGTATCAAGTGACGCGCGGCTTTCGAGAACGCAAAAAAAAACACCATTCGTCGTGCGTCCGTAGCTTCGGTTTTTCCTTGAGTAAAAAATGCTATAAACGTTAATATAATTACAAAAACGAGTTGCATGCACAATGACCTCTTACATTTGCGTTGACGTGTTCGGTGTACGAATAAAAATAGTAGGCTGCATCTATTAAAAAAAAAGCAAATTTTATGCGAGGCAGCAATTTATTTTTATTTTTTTAACTTGGAGTATTTAACTGTGATTAGAGTAAAGTAATTATTGTCATTTGCAGAATGTCACAGCGACGTGGAGAAAATAATAAGACTGTGCGTCGACTACGGCGCGGCTTGCATTCCCTTCGGCGGTGGAACGAGCGTGAGTCGAGCCACCGCTTGTCCGGTCAACGAGAAGCGGACTATAGTCTCCCTCGACACGTCCCAGATGAATCGAATACTATGGATCGACCGTGAAAATCTTCTGGCGTGCTGCGAGTCCGGGATTATCGGCCAGGACCTCGAGCGAGAGCTTCGACTGCGCGGATTGACCACCGGACACGAGCCGGACTCTTACGAATTTTCCAGGTGAGAAAAAAAAATTACTTGATGAATTTCCTACACACGTACTTTTTACTCATAAACTGGTATACTAAATTTACTACACAACTGCGAGGTCTAATTTATTTTTGTTACAGCAATTTTTCTAATTTCCTGTAATTTTACTCCAAAAGTACTTCAATTTTTTGAATTTACTCAAATTTCTTAAATATGATTAATAAATATATCAGATTCATTAAATGTCACGATCGTATATTAAATTTAATTGATGAGTTTATGGATACAAATTTCCAGTCTTTTCTGACAGAGTACCAAATTTTACTCCAAGAGTACTTCAATTTTTTTGAATTTACTCAAATTTTTAAAATATGATTAATAAATATATGAGATTAATAAAAAGTCACACTCGCATATTAAATTTAATTGAAAAGTTTATGGATACAATTTTCCAGTCTTTTCTGAGTGTACCAAATGTTTCTAATATTTCGCGAATCACCAAAGATACAAAAAAATTAAAAAAAACTAAGTCATCGCCCAATTTCAGTCTCGGCGGTTGGGTCGCGACTCGGGCGTCCGGCATGAAGAAAAACACCTACGGCAACATCGAGGACCTCGTCGTCCGCGTGCGGATGGTAACAGGCCGTACAGACGCCCCAGAAATGACCCTGGAACGCGGTGCCCAGGTTCCTCGAATATCCAGCGGTCCGGATTTCGACCACGTGATCCTCGGCAGCGAAGGAACCCTGGGAGTCGTAACTGAGGTCGTCCTCAAACTACGACCGATGCCGCGGGTCGTAAAATACGGCAGCGTCGTGTTCCCGGATTTCGAGAGCGGCGTCAAGGCGATGCGGGAGGTCGCGCGTCAGCGTTGCCAGCCGGCGAGCATTCGTCTCGTCGACAACGAGCAGTTCAAGTTCGGTCAAGCACTGAGGCCGAAGCACGGCTGGCGCGACTCCATAATTCAAGCATTGAAGCAAGCTTACGTGACGAAGGTGAAGGGTTTCAGCTTCGACACCGTCTGCGTGGCGACGCTCTTCTTCGAGGGTCACGACGCTGCGGAGGTCGCCGCCCAGGAGAAGCGGATCTACGGGATCGCCGGTGAATTCGGCGGACTCGCCGCCGGCGAAACGAATGGCGAACGCGGCTACACCCTCACCTTCGTAATCGCTTACATCCGAGATTTGGGTCTGGAATTCGGTGTTCTTTCGGAGTCGTTCGAGACGTCGGTCGCCTGGTCCCGGGCGACTGCTCTCTGCCGCAACGTTAAGTCCCGGGTCGCCATCGAGTGCAAGAAACGCTCGATCGTTCACTATCTCATCTCCTGCCGAGTTACGCAGACGTACGACGCCGGTTGCTGCATCTACTTCTACATGGCTTTCAACTACAACGGCGTGACGAATCCCGTGGAGACGTACGAGGAGATGGAGGAAATCGCGCGCGCCGAGATAATCGCCAGCGGAGGTTCGATATCGCATCATCACGGAGTCGGCAAAATGCGCGCGAGATTTTATCCCAGCGCCGTCGGCGACGCGGGAGTCGCACTTTATCGCGCCACCAAAGCGCATCTGGATCCCAACAATATCTTCGCAGCGGGGAATCTCGATCCCAATTACCGAGCGAAGTTGTAGAGAATTTTTTTCTTTTTTGTGCGTTTGGATGCGTGGATATTGTTTTATATCTCATTTCTCATCTGCGAGCTCAAAAATTGTGCACGCCTATGAAGCAATGATTACTGCGAATCGTACCAAATGCATTTTTTTGACTGAACTTTACGAGCTTTCTAAACGACACTTCGATCCAAATGGTAACAGAATTGACTCGCAGATGAGGAAGGAAATAAAAGCTCTAATTTTTTGTTGACACACTTTTAGTGTGTGTGTTTTGTGTGTCTGTGTGTGTGTACGTGAACGTTGAACGTTGAACGTTGAGCAGTCGCGCGAGTAGCGTGTATAGTGTTGACGCAGCTGACGCTGAAAATTCATCCATCGCGAAGTGGCCCTGCTATCGAATTAAAAAAAAAATAACGACTAAAAACAAATACGGCAATACCGCTAAGTGCTGTTCGCTAAAAAGCGGCAAAGGTGAGGCGAAGATGGTGGTGTCGGTGAATGGTGGAGGGTGAAAACGACGCTCGTGATTGGAACGCCGACGACGTTGAATTAGGACAGAGAAAAACAAGACCGGCGAAGTGTTACCGCATAGTTAATTCAAAAACTCACGTTAAACTTTCGACTTTTTGGTACAAATACGGAATTGTAATTGCATTGACGTTTTTATATAAGTTATTATAAATAAAGAGAAGAAAAAAGAAAAAAAAAATAGAAGAGAAATATATCGAATGATCGAGAAGCTCGTTTCATCGCAACTTAAGTAGTGTCTCTTTCTTTTTGTTCGCATCGAAAAATCACTTCGTCGATGCACAAATGATACGTCCTAATCGGTAGTTTTTCGAGATAAAACTCGACGTTGGTCTACGTTCGTCTCACTGGTTTTCGCTGGATTTGAGGGTCGTGAGGAACGAGTCGAGATCGTACTCGTCGTCGTACTGCTGCTGCTCCCAGAGTTCGGGCAATATGTCGAGGACGGATCTGCTGACGCCGGGAACTCCGGTTGCACCTCTCGCGGCAATTGCGTAATTCTGGGCGCTTGGTTTTTCGTCCTTTCCGCTGTCCAGGGAGAAGAGATCCAAGAGCTGCAAAAAAAAAAAACATAAAATAAATACCTATATGGACACTCATTTGCGAAATATCGTTTCGTTCTCTCGTCGCAGACTCACCTGATCGGTGCCCATCGTATCGAGCGACGCGTTTTCCGTGGAAATTACAGTGTTCGCCGTCTTCAGCTTGAATTTCTGCAGTCCCATGATTTTTTCCTCGACGGTGCAACGCGTTATCAGTCTGTAGACGTTGACGACCTTCTTCTGTCCGATACGATGAGCTCGATCCATGGCCTGAAGATCCTTCATGGGATTCCAGTCGTGCTCGACGAATATAACAGTGTCGGCGCCTGTGAGATTGAGTCCAAGGCCGCCGACCTGAGTCGTCAGGAGGAGGACGTCGATCGATGGATCGGCGTTGAAACGCGCGACGATCGAGTGTCGATAAGTCGCCGGGACGCTTCCGTCGAGTCGCAGATAAGTGACTGTGGGCAAATGAACGCTCAGCAAATCCTTCTCGACGATGTCGAGCATCGCCTTCAATTGGCAGAATATCAGAGCTCGATGCTGGCTGACGAGTTGCTGCTGAGGAGCCACCGGTTGACCGTCCACCATCGACGACGGACCGAGCATCGTCGTCGTCGTCGCTGTGGAACTCTTCGACGACGACTGCGACGACAGCTGCGGCTGCGGTTGGCCGATTCCACAATCGAGAAGCAGCTGCTTCAGCGCCGGCAATTTCGCTGCTATCTTTATATCCGTCAGCGTCATCTGTTGTTGCTGAATCTGGGCGCAAACCTTGAGAAAAAATAATAAAATTGTAATTTCCAAAGAAAGAAAGGAAGGGTCTTAGAATTGCTTTCTAATAATTTACCGATTGATACTGAGGATGCCGAGGATTGAGCACCAGTTTCGGATGATTGCAGACGTTGCGCAGATAACGCAGAGCCTCGAAAACGTGACCCCTCGGCGAGTGATTCGTCCCGGGCGCGGAATTCGAGTTGTTTATCAGCGTCGCCGAGTGTCGCGCGCGGAAATCTTCGTAGAGGCTGCGCTGAATCGACGAGAGATCGCAGTAATAGTCCTGCGTTATCTTCGGAGGTAGATCCTGAAGGACGTCTTCCTTGTTTCTTCTCAGAAGAAACGGCAGTACCTGAAAAAGATCAAATTTTTTAATCGTATTTCCTGATTAAAAAAATGCATCTCCATTGCAAAAAAAAAGGGTTTACCTGTCGATGAAGAGCCTCCATGGCAAGAGCACCAGCCTCCTGCTCCTTCGGCCCGGCCTTCGGCTCCCTGCACGCCAAAATCGGTCGCGAATATTTCGCGGCGAATTGTTTCTCGCTTCCAAGAAAACCGGGCATGAGAAAGTCGAAGAGCGACCATAGTTCGAGGACATCGTTCTGCACAGGCGTTCCGGACAATATAAGACGATGATTGGCTCGCAGCTTCTTCGCCGCTTTCGCGCTCTTCGTCTTCCCGTTCTTGATCACGTGACCCTCGTCGAGGACGCAGTAGTTCCACTGGACAGCCTCGAAAAATTCGATGTCCTTGCGAACGATGTCGTAGCTCGCGACGACCAAACGATACTTCGTAACTCGTGGCCTCAGTTTTTCGCGCTCGGGCGGCGAACCCGCGTACTGAATGACCGACAGATCGTTGGCGCGGAAAAATTTGTCCGCCTCGTAGTGCCAATGACCAGTCAGAGTCGGTGGACAGACGACGAGACTCGGCGGCGAATTTGGGTGACGATGATGATCGAGAGCGAGTATACAGAGCGTTTGCAGGGTTTTTCCGAGACCCATATCGTCGCAGAGGACTCCGTGGAGGTGATAGCGATTGAGAAAGTCGAGCCAGTTGAGTCCCTGCTGCTGATAGGAACGCAGCTCCGCGGCGACCTCGATCGGGAGCTTCGTGTCGGGAATGCTACGCGGATTCAGCAGTTGCTCGAGGAAACGACGCTCCTGCGCCTTTTCCTCGACGAGATGCGGAGGGTCGGCGATCGAGCCGGGATCGAGGGGGAGAAGTTGCACGAGAGTCGCGAGGGTGGCGCTGCAGGCGAGACGCACCGCGAGATTCTGATCACTCATGCGACCGAGGAGAGGGACCATGAAGAGGACGGCGTAGGGCACGACGCGGACGCCGAGGTTCTCGACGATGCAGGTCAACGCTTCGGCGGCTCCTGAAGAGGAAAGGTACGAGAAAAAAAATTAATTCAGTGCTTATAATTCGATAGGAATAGCGTCTTTGATAATCTTTGATTTGGCGAACGAAAAGACTCACCTTGACGACGAGTGTCGTATTCGTTCGGTCCGACGATGGTCCGAGAATCGGCGCCAGGAGTCCCGACGTCGTCGACGGCTGTGTGAGTCTCCAGCAGCGGAATAACCGAGCGCACCACGTGCTCCATCGTCTTCTCGGCGTCGAGATCCGCCAGAGTGGACACGCAACGCGCCGCCATGTGTCTCACGACTTTGTAAGGATGCGCCAGCAGCGAACACAAATGCGGGAGACAATCGAGCGCCGGTTGCAGCAGAGAACGATCCAGACTCGGGCCAACCACCTCCAACGCTTGGAGACCGAACACGAGATTGTTCACCTGCTCGCGGGTCTTCTGCGCGTTGGTCGCGTCGGTGCTGTCGGCGATCGGGCTGCCGGTGCCCTGGTTGTTCTGAATCATGAGTGTCCACAGATGAGGCAACCGGGTGGGTAATCGCGGTCCTATGAGTTTCGCTGTGGAAGAGAAAAAAAAAAATAGAGACGTTATTTCATTGCATTTTTTGAATCGATTTTCGGCGAAAATTTTTTTTTTCGATATAACGAAGTTTTAAAACCCTATCCGATGGGAAATTTTCCGCTGATTCCAAATATGACCGGTTTTTGCCCGAGAAATAAAAATTTCGAGGAGAAAAACGTGAAAAACGATTCTTCACTTTTTCCCAATTTTAGCACTTTACTAAAATCGGTGTAATTTTTCTTTGGATCAATATAATCGGGATTTTCTTTTTTCATTCGAAAGAGAACTTTTCAACGAAGAGAATGCCGCTAGGCGGAACGCGATATCTCTATTTTTCGATTTTTTGCAGATTTTTAAAGTTTACCCTAAAAAATCGCGAATTTTTTGAAGGGGTACCCCTTGCGTTTTTTGCCAAAAAAAGCGAAACATTTTTTTTTCGATTTAACGAAGTTTTAAAACCCTATCCGATGGGAAATTTTTCGCTGATTCCAAAAACGACAGGTATTTGCCCGAAAAATCGAAAATTCGAGGAGAAAAACGCGAAAAACGTATTTTTTTCTCTGTCAAACTGCCAAATTTCGCGATATTAAACATCAAACTGCTGCCTCTTTCCCAACGACCAATCAGATGCTGAATAAATCGACAACAATGGTTGCTCACGATCTTTTCAATCGAGGATTACCTATGGCAGTCAGAGCGAACGTCGCGCCGCGTCGACGAGTTCGCGAGGCCTTAGCCTCCGGTTCCTCGCAGGCCAAAAGCTCCTCCAGCGGAATATCCGTGGCTGGTGGTCTTCCGGGTCCTCTTCCGCCGCCAGCACCGCATCCGGCGCCGCGATTATACGCCACGCGCTCGGCGTGTCGCTGCCGATTATTCAGCGTCAGGATTCCGTCGAACGGATCAGTCTCCGATTGCTCAGTGAGTCGAGGCGTGAATTCCGTATCGGAGCACAAAAAAGTGCACAGGTTCGTCGTGATCTGAACATAAAAAAAGTATTTATAAAACACACCATTTTTCGAGGTTTACCAACACACTGAGAAAAATTAATAGTTGTGATTACCAATCGTTGGTCCAATATTTTAGAGCGACCAATATTTTAGTAACTGCAACCAATATTTTGGTAGATCGAACCAATGATTGGTAATGGCAACTATTAATTTTTCTCAGTGCAGCTCAGAATGTCCTCAACCGAACAATAATTCGACCAATCGTTACTTTGGTATTCGGCGATGTCGTCCGATCGGCGCAGAGATCAACGAGATGCGCGAGATGCTTAGCCGCGAGTCTCTGCAGATCCTCGTCCTCCTCCCTCTTAATCGCCTCCATCAGCGGCTTCACCAGAGGATTGAGCGGTCGCGGCGCCTCGGGAAGGCAATGAAGCATCGTCGCTGCACCAGCCAACGCCGCCATCGACATAACGTTACAAGCTTGTTGCTGCGCAGCCGTAGCCACGGCTCCATTCTCCAGCGCTCGTCTCCTTTCCTCCAGACTCTGCAGAAGCTTCGGCTTCAGCTTGAGCGCCGCATTATTCGCCGTCGATGCCGCAGCTCCACCTGTCGACCCTAAACAGCAAGAAACCTGAAGCCCAACGAGTGACTTCGCCGCAACACTCGAAATCTGCTCCAGCGACATTATCGTCGCGACGTCGTCATCAACAATCGGCAACGCGAGTTTATAATGCTTCAACGTCGCTATATAATCGCGACTCTCGTGCAGCAATCGCGTAAACGCTCCGGCGATCTCATCGTAATAGACACAGTCGGTGAGACATCCGAGAAGCTTGTCCCGAAGGATATCCGGAATTTCCGGCGGCGTCGGATGCTCCAAAGCGGCCCAATGAGCCATCGTGAGTCCGACGACGGTTCGCTGGAGCGCTGATCGCGAAGCCAGATGCGCGAGGAGAACCCGAGCGTAACAAAGCGCCGGGCTCGGTATGTCCGGCGTGTAAACGACTCCTGGAGCCGGTTGAACGACGTAGCGAGAAAGCAATCCGAGCATTCGAGCGGCCATGCAACGTGCGCGTATCGTATTGGCTCGTCGGGTGTTCTGAGCGACTGTTTCGATGCCGCCGATGTAGACTTTGAGTTCGGAAGTGGATTTCGCGCCGCCGCTGCTGCTGCCGGAGTCCGATTGGCCGTCGCCGTTCGTTCCGTTCGTCGATCGCTGCGTTTTTGTCGCAGCTGCAGTCGCAGTCGCTGTCGTCGCTGTTGCTGCTGCTGCAGTCGTCGCCGGCGTCATAGGCGGAACGCATCCGTTGTTCAGGAGGCTCGGATTGAACGGCACGTGCTCCGGTTGCATCGCCAGACACAGCCACGTGCTGACGAGCGGACACGCCGCGTGCAGAAGCATCTCGAGATCGCTGCGGACGACGAGATTCTCCCAGACGCGTTCGGCGACCTCCTGAATCGCGGCTACGTGTTCAATGAGCACTCGTTGAAAGACGTGACGAAGGGCTTCCTGAAGAACGACGCTTCCCTCGTCGCCCCAACGCTCGCGACGATCCTCGCTGCGCGCGCCGTCCTCGCCGGTTAAGGTTTGCAGGGTTTGCAGTGTGGCTTTTCGTACCGACGAGCTTGAGTGGCTGAGGAATGGCCACAGTCGCGGCAAGACTTGGGACAGTGGCTGAGGCGATAGCGAAGCTCGCGCGGCGGGCAGGGATATAATCGCAGCGAGGAGTCCCATGAAACTGTTGCACGCGGCTGCGAGATCGTCCTGCTCGCGCAGGAGTTCCCAGAGACGAGCGACGATCGCCTGGAGCTGCGAGGCGTCGAGGAGACGCGGGAGAACCGCGGCCACGGGGATGAGGGCGCTCGCCGCGGCGGCTCCGACGTCGTCTACTGGGTCGGCCAGGCCGCGCATCGCTGCGGGGAAAGCGCGAGGGAGGAGCTCGTCCAGAAGGTCGTCGCGCACTGCGAGGAGATATTTTAGCGCGAGGAAGGCGCCGTGACGAGCCTCCCATTCGTCGTGTTCGAGGAGCTTTAGAGTCACGCCGAGAACTCCCATTACGCCTTTGCGCTCGCCGCTCTGCATCAGCAGGACCAACGAGCCGAGCGCCTGGGCGCAGGTCTCGCGAACCGGGGCCACGACCTGTGGGAAAGTGGATTTTTTTATTTTGGTCGATTGTAATATAGTGGAACCTCTCATAGCGTACGAAATGGGGAGACATGTACGCTAAGTGGAGAGCCAATCAGGCACGCGAAACGATCGTGCCTCTCACTCTCTCACGCGAAATCGTCCAATCACAGCGCTGATACGCGCCCCTCCATTTCCCAATGTACGCTATGAGGGTGTGCGCTATGAGAGGTTCCAGTGTAATTAAATTCTGAGGTAGAGGATTGTCGTTTACCTGATCTGAGACGAAATCGCCGAATCTATCGAGCCCGAGGACGCAAAGGAGCCGCAGCGCCGCGTCTATGATCCAACGACGATGACTCTCCTCCATCTCTTGCTTAGTTTGATCGCGGGATTTACCGGCGCCTTTGCCGTGCAGCCGGACGAGCTCGCGCAGCGCCGTTGCGGCGCCGTGACGAACCTCCCACTTCTGGCTGAAGAGATCCTGGCAGAGAGTCTCGCTGAAGGACTCGAGGGGCCAGTCGACGGCCGTGTCGGGCCAGCAGCCCGTCCCGTCCGGTACGGCTCCGGAAAACCCAGCGTTTCCCGTTTCCTGCGTGATAAGGTATTTTTTTTTACTATTCCAGGGGATTTTTTTTTTTAACTTTTGAAATAGTAGAATGATTTTTACAGCTTGACTCGAAGTGCTGCTCGCGTTCGAAGCGCTGTCGCCGGTCGTCGTCGGTGTCGTCGTCGTCGTCGCCGTTTCCTCCAATTTGATTTTCTTCCTAAGAGATTCTACGGTATTCGTCGCGCTCTGCGCGTGACTGTTCGATCTCGCCGTCGCGCTCGTCTCCTGAGTGTCCTCAGGATCCCGCGAACGTTGCTTCGATAGGGATTGTCGGGCTTTGCGACGCGCCCGATTCATCTCCCGTCTGCTGAGACCCTCCGACTGCGGCTGCTGTCGCAGCGTCTCGTCGATCGACATTTTCGCCGGCAGCGTTTGAGACGGCGCCGCCGGCAGCGCGAGATCCTCGGCGGTGAACAGTTCCGCCGTGTCGACGCCGGAAATTCTCGGATCCAGTCCGAGTTTGGCGGCCAATAATTTTTCTCCGTGATGAGCGGCCGCGCCCTGATCACCCTCGGCGACCACCAGGTCGTATTCCGTGCCTTCGGAGCCAGTCAGGTGCGAGCTACGAGCCAGAACCTGACTCAT
The DNA here is from genome assembly GCA_964034905.1 of Itoplectis maculator. Lineage (NCBI taxonomy): Eukaryota > Metazoa > Arthropoda > Insecta > Hymenoptera > Ichneumonidae > Itoplectis > Itoplectis maculator. The sequence goes on from OZ035869.1 coordinate 4,651,684, forward strand.
GTCGAAACCTTCCAGGCTCAAACGATTATTGCTATTGGTTGATGTACGTCGATTTGTACTATTCTCACCTGGACAGACGAAACGATAAAAGGCGATTAGAAGTGTTCCCTGACTTTATCGGCGGATCTATTTCTCAAAACGAAATACATTGCGAAAGTTGCATCATTTATGTAAGACTAGGAAGCAAATACGCGCGCTTACGCGCGCGACCGGAGGTTAGACAGCGCTGCAGCGCTCATAATGACAAACTGTCAAATCTCGCGCTGTTAAACAAAAACTGTCGGTCGTCACGGCCCTCGACCAATCAGAGGCCGAGTTATACCGACAACAATGGTCACGTTGGCGCGAATTACGCACTTTTTAGTAGTAGATCCGGTTCGACTGGAAAATTTGTAGACTCACATAATTCCTCCTTTATCGGTTCCGGATCCCACTGCGGAACCTGGGCAAGTATGGCTTGAACCGCGTGCGCGGCGGACACTCTTGTGTCCCACTGCGGCGACTTGAGCAGCGTTGACACTCTGGCCAAAAGATGATGCAGCTCGTGCGGATGCAGCCGCTGCGCTTCGCCCAGCTGCTGGGCGGCTGCTCTCTTGGTAGCCGCATTTGTCCCCGTCTCCAGGAGAATAAAAAGCCTGTCCAGTCTGCAAAACATTCCCAATCGTTACCATCCTCTCGTCTTCTCCAATTTGAAAAAACCCATAAATCAATGATTAAATCTGGATAATCCGATACTTGCCTAGACGCCATAATTCTTGTGTATTCTCTCTACTCGTTTCTCCGTTTATCTGAAAAAGTAAACAAAAATCATAGTCAGCCTTCTACGATGTTCTATGTTAGGAATTTGTGAGTCACGCGTCGCAGCGTTTTTGGGCCTTGAAAATTCTACAGCTACGAGCCAATCGGAGAGTCGCATTGGATTGGAAAATTGATGGAAAATTGAGAAAAATTGAATAGAATTTCGAAAAAATAGAGTAAATGGTAGTTGGGCGATTGGCAGGGGACGGGGGACAATATGGATGTGTGTGCGAGGTGACGAGATGCCAGGGGTGCAGTCAGCACGCGAAACCAGCCCACCTGCGAGCGTCAACGTTGATTATTCCGTCCAATCGTCGCTTCAGCTGACCCTCATTGCGCTCTGCCAATTCGCAGCCTTGCGGAAAGTCACATCACGCACCGTTCGGCCGAAAGCGCGACGGCTGAACCTTTGATTTTGCCGATTTTTCGGAGAGAAAGGCATGTTACAAGCATCAAATTTATACTGACAGCCATATTGCTGGGGAACCTGAGTTTTGTGCCTCGATTGTCGCGCGATTGGCCGAGACCGCGGGTGACAGTCGCGCGTCGACCAATGGCGCGCCGTTGTCGCGCGCCGCCGCCGCCGCGACGATGGCAGCACCGTCGATGATCCACCGTGGACCACCGACACCCAACCGATGTCGATAGGGCGGTTGTCCGGGAACGCTCTGCGTCTTCGAGAGGGGGGAGGGGATGAATTTCTGGGCTTCAGCAGTACCCAAGTTTTCCGCTGGATGGAGCTGCGCAGTCGTTCCCTGCGCATTTCGGTTGCGCTCGTTTGCGCGGGCTTTTTGAATCGCTACTTTTTAAAAGTGAGTTTACACACTTTTATTCTTGGCATTTTCGAGGGTGTTCATTTCATTGATTACGTCTGTCGATTTATGGTTTTGAGAGAACAAGGTCAATTATTTAAAAAGTTGTATTTGCTATTTTGCGAAAGATTCGAAAGCGGGGTTTATTTTTTTATATTTGTTAAAAAAAGAAAGGCTTATGCGGACTTTTGTTTTGGGTCTTTTCGCAGCTGTTCATTTGATTGAATATTACGTCTGTCGATTTTTCGTTTTGAGAGAACAAACGAACGTCCATTGTTATTTAAAACTTTTTATTTGCTATTTTTCCAAAGATTCGAAAGAAAGGTTTATTTATTTCTATTTTTTGAAAAAAGAAATGCGGATGAAAAAGCTGCGTCCCGCGGGAACGGCGGCCATGACAGATATACGGATTTGGGTGACCGTTAATCGTAAGTCGGCCAATGGTCTGCGCTGCTTTTTTGCTCGCGATCATCGGACTCGCGACGCGCCGCGTGCGTTTCTAGCGAAAGGTTCGAGTAGACAGCTCCAGCTTCTGGCGCGAACAATTCGAGGATTTCGAGGTTATGATGCTCGAGGCGCAGGTAAAATTCGTCTATCGTTTTTTACATTAACTAAATAAATGTACATAGCGCTCAATCTATCTGAAAGAAATAGGTTATGGCGCATCGATAGTCGCGCGATCCAAATCGTTTCTATCGCAGCTCGAATCTCCTCAACTGGAAGGTGAGGCTAAACCAGATCCTGCGCTATCTATGGAAGTGGCTTTCATGCTTTGCTCTTGTTGCAAAGTTCACTGACACAGAACACATCGAATGCGAGTTGCAACAGCAAAAGCATCGAGAGAGCATCGAGAGCATCGACTCGCTCAGCAAGCGACGATCGCGCGAAATGACCGGTTGCGGGATTAATTTATCGCTCGTTCCACTACAAACGATCCCATTCTTCCGACCGCAACGCGCTCGTTCGCGATTGCCTCTCCCCCCTCTCCCCCTGGAAATCGCGAGCGCGCAATCTCCGTCCGATCGCGACAAATTGATCTATTCAATTTCATCGAGAACGCGATCTGTGTACATCGCAACGGGCGCTGCTCTTCCGCCGCGCAAATTGGGAATTCGCGGAGAGCGAGTGTCGAGGATAAAACGATGCAATCATCGGCACCTCAAGGCGCGGCCCTTTCGCTCTGCTTTACCGACGGGGGATAACAATTTTTTTTTCGTGACAATTAAGAGAGTAAAAATGGGGGCAGATCTCAGCGCAATTATTGCAAAATTACAGAAATGCTCGGAAAATGTGGCAGTTAATGGCGAAATGCAATAGGTCATTGCCGAATCGTTATTCTCAATTAAAAAAAAAAATGCCGTATCGTTGGCAACGAAAATTTAGGGCTTCTGCGACATTGGTCATCTGGGTTTGAATTAGAATTGCAATATCCGCAGTTGAAATCGACAGGAAATTTCCTCGACATAACAGTTACCCGCGAAGGGACCTTTCGAACGATTACAAACCAGCGGAAACTGTTCTGTATTGCGGTACATTGTTGCAGATAGGATTGGCACATTTTTTAATTATGATTGCTTTGGAGTTATGCAGCGGCCGTGAGCGGCGACAGCGGCGATTACCGCACGACGATCGCGTTTCGATCGTCGATCGAACGACACGACCGTACCGATCAAATTGACGGTCATTTTGCGGTCATTTGCAAAGTGACTTTTTATCGCAAACCGACCGAGTCGTTCAAGGTCGTCGCGTTTGTCGAGGGACTGTTTACTCTCTATCGGCTTCTTCGCTCGTCACTGTTTGTTTACTTTCGTTTACTATCGCGATTAATGGCTTCGCGCATTGTCCTTGAGCCACGTGTGCGACCTGTCGACGCGGGAGCCGAGTGAATCGTTTCTGAATTCCTAAAACTAACGGCAGAGAAATAAAAAAAAAAAAAATACAGCCTTGAAGTATGAAATTTTGGAATAAAAAAAAATCGGGCCCTTTTTTACTGTCTTTTTTGCCAGAGCTGTGCCAATGGCTGTATTCCGGCCAACGATTGTATCCGGCAGAGGGATAAAAAAAATTCAATATAATTCAATAAAATAAAAAAATAAAATAAAAAAGCCTTGAAGTATGAAATTTTGGAATAAAAAAAAATCGTGCCCTTTTTTACTGTCTTTTTTGCCAGAGCTGTGCCAATGGCTGCATTCCGGCCAACGATTGTATACGGCAGAGGGATAAAAAAATTCAATATAATTCAATAGAATAAAAAAATAAAATAAAAAAGCCTTGAAGTATGAAATTTTGGAATAAAAAAAAATCGTGCCCTTTTTTACTAATTTTTTGCCAGAGCTGTGCCAATGGCTGTATTCCGGCCAACGATTGTATCCGGCAGAGGGATAAAAAAAAATTCAATACGGCCTTGAAACAAAATTTTTTTAATAAAAAAAGTGCCCTTTTTTACTGTTTTTTAACAGAGCTATGCCAATGGCTGGATCCCGGCCAACGATTGCCTTCGCCTGCGAATGAGGCGGGACGAGTGGATAAACGGGCGCGAAAAAGAGGGGGTTATGGCTCGTTGGGCTATCGCGCTCACTCGCGCGCGCGCCTTGCGATAGGATCGCACGTACTTACTTTGCGCCGCTGGAAATTCATCCGGCCTACGGGGAAGCGGCAATGCGGAAGCGATTGCAAACCTCGGTTGTCAAGTCGATCGAGGAGGGCGAACACGAAAACACGTGTTTATACGATTTGGGCTCTGACGAAACTCCGAAGAAATTTCCATTATGCTCTGTAACGCAAAAAATGCGTCGGTACGTATTATGCACTATGTACGGGACGTTCCGCGCGGATTCGCCGTGAAATTATTTCAATTTTTTTGCATCTCGATAAATGAGAATTAAATGACGATTGAATCATAAAAAATTCAATTAAATTTCAATCTGTTTTTTTTACTATAATTTGTTTTAGATTGGATTGAAACGAGAAATAGGAGATCGAGTTGCTTTGGCATGGAATCCTCGATATATGTCGCAAAATCAACACTCGAAGGCACCCGACGCTCGATCAGCAAATACATTAGGTATAATACCGATCTCTCGTGTGACACACGGCGCGCACATGTAATTCAATACGCGTTTTGCTGTTACAGAAAGAGAACAAAAAAATATATCTGCCGATCGGATTGCAAGAGGCGAATTGTATACGCGCGTCGGGTTATTCCATTCGTCCTGCTCTTATCCGAGCTGCGATATTCGCGCATCCATAGCTCAGGATGTTATCCGAGACTGCAGTAGAGTGTACAGCGACGGGAAAAAAAGGACCCCCCCGCATTTTGTTCATTTTCTCTCGACCACGTGACGAATGCCTCGGTTTGTGTCGCTTATCAGTTCCATCGGAGCGATTCGAGGCCTCTGCAAGCGATCTCTTATCAGCCACTTTTTTAAATCAGAAAAGCTCTTGAATTTTTTTGACAAAAAAAAAAATTAATAATTATGTTAGGCATCTTTTTTTCTGACCCATCAGAGTCTCTGTTCTGTTTTTTAAACGCGCTTATTTATTATCAGCTAATTTTTTTTTATCACGTCCCTTGGATTTCTTTTTTTAATTTAAAAATTCAAAAATTGTAATATTTACGTTAGGCACGTTTGCATTTTTTTTTCGCTGATTCACTAGAGGCTTTATAGTGGTTTTCACGCGCGCTCATCGACGTTCCTACATAAGTAACACGCGTACAGTTCCCGCGGCAGCGTCGGCGGGATCCGATTAAACGGCAAACTCGGCGGAAGTTTGTGGCTGCTGCCTCTTGGCCGAAATGCGATTTAGCGCTCGGGGCTCGCGCCACAAATTACGCGATGCAGTCGTGTGAGTGCATCAGTCGCATAAGCCTGCATTAATTTTTTATCGCTTCATATTTAATTAAATCAAAATAATAGTTCCCTTTCAACTACCCTATTAATGAAATGCCCAATTAAAAAAAAAAACCATTAATTCCTTTAGAAAACGAAATTATTTTTTTTCGCCAAATATTTGATTAAAACTAAATAATGCTTTCCTTCAACCACCCTATAAATTAATCTCGCAATAAAAAAATAAAAATCTCAATCAAACGACACAGTTTCCAGCCTTCGTCTGGAACGCGGCGAGAGGATCGAGGTGAACGGTGCCGGCGAGTCGACCGATAAGACGCGACGACTGAGGAATTGGCGCGCGGATAAGATCCCCGCATTACGGATAAAGAGGAGAAAAATTAATCAAGCCCGTTGAGGAGGGAAGGGGAAGGGAAAGGCGAGACGGACTCTTCCGTCGGTTCGTCCGCGTCACGTCCGCGTCTGTTGGTACCTCCTACATATATATATATATATACACATACACAATGCTCTTAAATATATATACAGGGTGATTCACAATGTTTTTTCCACCCATGGGTAGGAGCATTAACAAGTATTAACGAGTTTGAATAACTGAACCAATCGGAGCAGCAGAATTTGGCGCGAACGGTTCGGTGACTGAAGTTGCCAAATCTCCGTAAAACGATATCAATTGATACCAAACAGTCGAGCGCGAAAAATTTTACTGCTCTGATTGGTCCAGTTATTAAAACTCGTTTAATGCCTTTTTATAAATAAATCTTGCGAATTTCGAAAAACGCTTAAGTAACTTTGCTCAGGAGACGATTATCTACACTGAAAAAAAATTAATAGTTGTGGTTACCAATCGTTGGTTGGAGCTACCAATATTTTAGTAACGGCAACTAATATTTTGGTGGATCGAACCAATGATTGGTAATCGCAACTACTCATTTTTCTGAGTGTACAAAATACCCATTGGGTGAAAAAAAAAAAAAACATTCTGAATCACCCTGTATATACATGTATACAAAACCACGTAACCACACGTCTGGTGAAGGAGGAGAAGCGAGCGTCCGCGAATGCAGGACAACGAACCCGACCTGAAAAGACCTTTCTCTCGAAAGTCAAGGTATGTATCCCCCTTCGGTCTACTTCGAGCGTGTCGTTGTTTTTTTTTCTCTCCCGATCTCGCGAATCAGTCCGATCCTCCTCTCACGCTGCCGCCGCTCGTGCAGCTCGTTTACGGCCGCTTCTTCTTCCTCCTCTCGGCGCGCAGACGATTATATCGACGAGAGCGGAAGGAAAACAGAGAGAAGCGCAGAATGCGTAGCGCGATCGCCGCGCTGGCCAATCAGGAGCCGAGGAATGTATCGCGACTCCGGTAGCGCACCAGTTGCCTCGCGACTCGAAGAAGCGCAACTGGACGAGCGAGTTCGATAGACCGAACGACGTCGCGAGTCTCATTAATCGGGATAATCGACGTAATAATTTGTTGTGAGTCATTGGACGATGGGAAGAGAAGATTAATGAGCGGAGGCGCGCGGGAAACAAGCGGCGATGTCAGATCTGCACTCGCTGCGGGGGTCATCGGGGCGAATTGGGTCAACTTGGAGTTCAGCTCTTTTTTGGGAATTTTTGTTAGCTGAAAAAAAGATTTTTCTCTTAAAAAGATTGTTAGCAACTATTTTTTGTCCATTTATAAAGCCTCTGAATAGCTGTTCGCTGTTTAGGATCCTGAAATTTGGGGATCAATTTTTTTGTCAGAAAAAAAATGATTTTTGCGTTTTTCTTATGGAATTTTTTATTTTCTGGGCAAAAAACCGTGATTTTTTTCATCAGCGGGAAATTTCCTATCGGATAGGGTTTTAAAAATTCGTGAAATCGAAAATTTTTTTTTTCGCAAAAAAAAATCATAGTATCGTAAATTGGTGTATGAAAATTGTATTAGAAATGAACCAGCGCGTGTGATAATTCTCGACTGTCGAATGCCAATTAACCCAATTAGCCCCGGTCGCCCCCTCTACGAGTCTGAGTCTTTCCGGCATGCGCCGGGCGATTGTTCTTGTATTACCGTTGATACAAGGTACAAGCGAGAGCACCGCGAGTGCAGGTGGAAGCCGGCGAACGAAGGAGCTGCGGTGTCAATGCCACGAAATTGCCGAGGCACCCGAGAGAGGCCGGAACGGGAAACGCTCCGTGGGAACTCGCTTTATTTCCATTGTTACAGCAGCTTCGCGCTTCTATGACGCATGCGCAGGACCCGGCAGCGTTTTGCGAGAAGACAATGCGTATTTAAATTATCCAAAGGATTCATTTACTAATCGCCAGAACATTTATTTTTCGCTCAGTTTCCGCCTCGGAAAAAAATTATAATCAAATTTTATTTAATTTAATTTTTTTATTCAGAATTTAATTAAAAACTAATAAAAAAAAAGAATTTTTATTTGCAGCTGCTGGGACTCGAACCGCGAACTTGACCTTGCCCCAAGTCGCCCCGGACACCGCAGCGTCGCTATAATAACGCATATTCAATTCGACGCGGTCGCCGCGGAGCGACCGAGAGCAATGACAGCAGCAGCAGCGGAGCGGTTGCAACGCGCTGGATATAATAATATTCACAGCGGTAAATGCGTTCCGCTCGAATTCGCCGTCGTACATCGTCGGCGCGACCCCCCTCGATGGTTTCCGAAGCTTCGCGCGCGGTCACCTACGAACGCCTCGACGATTTTCGCAGCCCTCGTTCCGCGCTCAGCTCGGCGCTCGGATTATCATTCGAGAGGTCCAGAATTTGCAGTTGACCCACATTTTTTTTTCGCAGCAGTCCCCCTACCTCGTTATATACCGTTCGAGAGGAGAGACGGAGAGAGAGAGAAAGCAACGAGGTGAACGAGTCGGGCTCGCTATATTTTTTTTCTCCCTTCTCGGTCACGTGGGTAAGCTTGAATTTCATTACTCTCGATGCTTAAAATTTTTATTTATTTATTTTTATAGAATAAAATTATCCATTTACTATTTCACAAATAAAAAAAATTTAATTGAGTGCACATTTTTTTTTACGTAATATTTTTCTTATGCAGATTTTTTTTTTTTTCAGTGTCGTTATTCGCTCGATGGTGCAGATGAGCCGAGGGATAAGCGATCGATCGCAGTAAACACGGCAATGAACTCTCGGACGGCGGCGCGGGGCGTTAAGAGACCAGCTTCGCAAGAGAATCGGTGCAGGGGTAGCGTAGTTATATAGGCGGAGGCCGAGCTCGGGACTGGAGCGTCGCTGCGTCGAGGTGTATCACGAATTCGTGCGGCAGAAATCTCGAATCGTTCGCCGATGCAGCGCGCTCGGTCCGCACGGGCGACGCGACTGTGCGGAACGGTCGGTTGGCTATAGCCAATGAGTCGCCGCAGGCTGGAAACGATCACCAGGATCTTCTAGTCCAAAGTCCTTTTATTTTTTTTTATTTTTACATACTTTATTTTATTTATTTTTACATGTTTGAAATTTTTTTTTATTATTAAATGTGGGAGGGGATGAAAATAACGAATGACCAAAAAGTGAATGGCCAAAATAACGAACGTCTAAATTTAGAATGATTATCATTACGGAATTCACTATTTTAGCCATTCGTTATTTTGATCATTCGGTATTTTGACATTTTATTAAAATGCAGTTAAAATAGCGAATGAAATAGCAAATTTCGTAATGATGGTTATTCTAGATTCAGACGTCCATCATTTTTAAATTCGTTATTTTGGCCATTCGCTTTTTGGTCATTCGTTATTTTGATTCCCACCCTTAAATGTTTCGAAATCTTATATTATTTTTTTACTTTTACAAGTTTAAAAATTTTATTTTATTTCAGTAGCGAATGCTTCATCAGCGACGGATTCACACAAGCTCTCTGTCGGCTTGCCTAGAAATCCTGTCGCGTTCCGCTCCGGGCAATCGACGTCCCGTCGCGTCGCGCGTTCCATAGTGTCAACATTGTCAGCGAGCAGCAGTCGGCGCAAATGTTGACACAACGAACGTGAGTTGACTTCCGACTTTTGATGTTTGCGGATGAAAAGCGGAATAGCAAAGAGAAACTCCGGTTGGCTTATTACCATTTTTTAAATTATTTTTATTAATATTTTTCAAACCTCACAGATATATTTTTAAGTCGTTTTTTTTCTTGCAGTCCACAAACGCAAAGCTCGAGAGTGAGGAGCCGAAAAATGGGGGGAAAAGAAATTGGAGAACCGAGCGTGTTCCGAAGTAACGGGGAGCGGATCGGAATCGTTCCCGAGGAGGTTTACACAGAGGCGGCGAGGAGTAGGAGGAAGGAGTACAGAGTAGGCAGCAGAGCCGGTAGTAGGAGTAGGAGGGGCGGGAGGAGCAGGAGGACGATACAGAGCGGCTGAACAGTCGCACGCGGACTAACCGACTCGACGGACACGCATTTTTCAAAATCCAGACCGGCATGATCGTCGACGTCGTCGTCGTCGTCGTATTACGTGCTTCGATATTTGAATCCTTCACTTCGAACGCTTCGAGTCAGTGGATTTTTTCCTAAATAAAATAAAACATAAAAAACAAATTTAAAAAAAATCATAAACGACTAAAGTGATCAATCGCCAATGAAGAGAAATTTAAAAAATAATTAAAAAAATAAAATAGATGACAAAATGTGTCGCTCTTGAATTTGTAAAAAAGAAAAACGGAAAAATTTCTGTTACAGCAATTGCATTCGCTCGAGCGGTGGATGCGTTAATTGACTGCAAGTCAATCGATCGCCGGGCGTCGATGAGAGACAATTAAATGTCGAAACGTTCGGTGCAGCGGGTGACAACTGTCGCAACGAGTTGCACCAATTAAACTCGCGCTCTCGTCCCGACCTGACCGAGGAATTTTTTTTCCGGTGAATAAGAAGTTTCGTTTTTTTTTTAACGTTGGACGTGCGTGTGCGAAAATTGAGGGGTGCAGTGCTAAAGTCTGAGGAACGAGACGGCCGCGACTGACGGACGGCGGAACACGCTGGAAAATCCGACGGGACGCGGAAGCCGCGTGTATTATGATCGTCAAGGACAACATGTGGCGACAGAGACGCTTAGCGGTGCCCAAGAGGTGAGCATCGTTGCACCCTTCTGTCACTATAAATGCAGCAAAAGTGCATCCGTCGAATCGCACTTTAAAAAAAAAATCACTGGAGATTTGGTCCAATTAATTTTTATTCAGAAATAAAAATATTGAAAAATAATCACATTTATTTGACTATAAAAAATAATCTGCATTCGAGAAGATAAAATGCATTCGTCGAGACGTATTTTTTTGCTGAGAAAAAAAAATCACTGGTTCACATCAATTTTTATTCAAGAAATGAAAATAGTATTTTTTTAATCACATTTATTTGACCATAAAAAATAATCGAGTACATTCCAGAAGGGAAAACTCTTCAGGAACAAGATTTCCAATTTCAATTCCGATTTTACGACTCGCTCGAATCGACATGCGTGTTTCGAAAATTAGAATCGCATCCTCGGTTAGATAATAGCGAAACGCTAGATGCAATTCCGAGAGAGAGGGACAGAGACACAGGGAGACAGAGATAGAGAAAAACATTCGTTTTCCGGTAGTAACGGCGCGAGGGATCCTCAGCAGCTGTCGAGAGGTCGAACACCGTCGTCTTCGTCGTCTTCGTCGTCGTCGTTCAGCCGACACGGAAACGTCGCGGCGACAGCGAGGAAAATGCTGGGTTGTCGCGCGACGGCAGAACCAGTCTCGTCCCTTATCTCGTCCGCTCGACCGCTGTCCTCGCACTTGGTCGCATCTTCCTCCTTCGCTTCGTCCGTTTCTTCCACTTCTTCCTCTCTTCCTCGTTTCTTTCTCTTTAGAACAGGAGGACAGAATAAATTCTGGAAGAGGCATCGATAAGTTTGTCTGCCACCTTCGTCACCCATCGACTCCTTTGACCTCTGTGATCGCGTTTGCTTATACACTGAAAAAAATCTATGGGTAACAATAACGCATTATAGCGAATTTTGCTAGACAAGTTGGTCATAGGTACCATAATTTATTGCCGGTTAAATAAATTAATTAGGGGATTAAAAATAAAAAAAAAATATGTAAGCGTTTGTATGTAAGCGTTTATTGACTCCCCGAAGATTTGCAAGATTTTTTTTTACAAGGTTGTCTCCTTGTTACATACTCAAAAAAAGTAAAAAGTTCTCGAGAAGAGTAAAAAAAATAGTTACTATATTGAGATATTTTCCCACTCTAAAATATATTATTTTTACTAGAGAAACTATATTATTATTATAATCCATTTCTTACTTTCTTTGCCTCGTTTATTATTTCTTCTCGTTTTATTACCTCAACGTTAATTATTTATTTATTTTGCCTCGGATTCCCCGTTGGTTGGCCGCGATGCGAGCGATTCGCCGTGGCGCTCGACCCACAAGCGAATCTCGGGGAATAGATCGGCCGATAATTGGATTTCCAGAGGAGAGCCCCGTGCGATACGTGCGATACGTGTCCGCGGCTCTTCGACTCCTCTCACTCTTCATGTCCTCCTTCTTCTCTCTCTCCCTTTTTCTCTCTTTCTCTCTTTTCGCTGCGCGTTTCACGCACGCGGGAAAATTACACATCGAGCGTCGAGCAGCGAAGAAGCAGAGCTGCCTGCTCGTCTCTCCGCTTTGCCAAGGCTGCGATGCCTTATATACATGTCCAGCACTTACCTGCGCAACGAGGAAATCGTTTCCTCCCGCGTCGAGTCGTCGACACCGCTGCCGCTGATGCTGCTCTCAGAGCCACACGTTCGTCCTTTCTTCCTCCTCCGCCCGTTCATTATGCATTCGTCATTGCTGCGATTACTTTCGGTCTTCCTGCTCCCCGGGTGACGCTCCGAGCGCGACTCAAGAGTTGGGAGACCGGGGCGAGTTGAACCAGCGATGCTGCTGAGGAAACAAGATTTTTTTTTAAATTTCAATTTAATTTTTTGCCCTCGACTACGTTTTTTTTATCAACCATTTCACATCAAAACTAATTTTATTTCTATTTCTATTTATTATTATTGTTATTATTATTACTATTATTATTATTAAAAAGTAAAACATTATTTGCAATCGATTCCCCCGCCTGAGACCGGGGCGAGTTGGACCGGTTTTTTAAACTTTAATTACACTTTTTGCCCCCAAAGATTCCACGTTTTTATTTTCATCCAAATTCCATTTATTTCTATTTCTATTTATTATTATTGTAAAAAAATTTTTAAAATATTTGCAATCGACCCCCCGCGGTTATCGCGATCTCGCGTGTCAGATTCATTATTCATCCGCGAAGCCGAATCGGATCCGCGGTTATGAGAGTGATGATGATGATGACTCTGCTGCTGCTGCCGTTGCTGCAGCAGCAGCAGCCGATGATTTTTCCGGACGGAGACGCACGGCGAGGCCGTCAAACAGCTTAATGTCGGCGCGTGCGTTCACCCGAGTCGCGAGAGATGCACACGAGCCGCGCGCGACGACCATAAGACGAGCCTTCGCCTCTTCTTCTGGCAACACAAACGAGCGAGCACGCATCCACGGCTGATGCCTCTTACTATATATTGCGGCGCGGGCGACTCGCAGCAAAAGTAGGACACTCGCTGCGCGAGGAAACAATTCTTGTCACCGCGCGAGTTGACCAATTATAAAATCGTGATATGCACTGGTTCCTCGGAAATATTTCTCGACTGTGAGGCAAAGCGAGCGAGAGAGATAAAAAAAAACGAGCCCACTTGACAGGTAGAACGCGACACCTAAAAAAAATAGTGGCTGTATATTAATGTAAATTGAGACAATGCACCGACGCTTTTTCTTGCAGTGTTTTTTTATTTTTTTTATTTTTAATTTTTTGAGGGAAGCTATTTCTATGTGATATTAATCTATTTAATTTTATGACGAAAATATGATTTTTTTTTTTTTTTTTAGTAGTAGTAAATTACATTTTATTGACCATAATATGCGTAGAGTACAACAATTAGTATACAAGTATTTTTTGTGAGTGGCCAACTGGCCATTGACCGAAGTCCTTCAGCCCATTTTTTTTTTATTTGACTGAAATTTCTATTAAGTATTAGACTTTAATTATATTAGAGAATTATCGATTAATTGTATTAATTCTGATTGCGTTGATTTGTTTTTTAAAGGACCAGCGAGCTAGTGGCACTGGTCGCTCTGTCCAGCACCCTCTTCCTGTTTCTTCACACGCGGGACCTTCATTCGCGTCTTAGGGAGATGGAGGTCCGTCTTCAGCCTGGCGAGGTCGAGCAGCCTCTTTCCGGAAATCAACTTTCGTCCGGTGAGCCTATTTTACGCACTTGAAGCTCATTGCGAGGGGCTCGTTGGATGCTTAAAGAGCCTCCGGCAAACGGCTCAGTCACTCGGCGGCCAAATTGCGACGAAACTATCCAGCCCCGTTTGTCCTGCTTTGATGTAAACACGACGAGCGCAAACAAGCGTGGATTCCGGTTTTTCCACGGCCGTCGCTCATTTCCAGCGGTGGCTCCGCCGCTGACTGAGCATATAGCCGAGATTCCTACGGTGCACGTGTACACCGAGAGTCCGGCCTCGTGGCGCATGTACAATGTTTCTACGGTGCGTCCACCGTTGAAGCTGCCGCCGCAGCAGCAGCAGCGGCATTCGTGACCCTTGACGACGGTGAGAGCGTTGGCACAGAGTCTATGCGGTCTATCCACTACTACTATAACAACTATTAATGTACATCACTACTACAACTGAATATTTAATTTACTACTACAACTATAAATGGTCATTTACAACAATAGCAATGGTCAACTATTGATGGACATCTGCTACTACAACTATACATGTGCAACTACAACTATAACTATGAATGTACATAAATACACTGAGAAAAATCAGTGGTTGCTATTACCAATCATTAGTTCGATTTGCTAAAAAATTGGTTGCAGTTACTAAAATATTGGTAGCTCTGACCAACGATTGGTAATCACAACTACTAATTTTTTTCAGTGTACCTATATAATAGTAGTTGTAATATGTATACCTGTAAAATAGTGTTGAGCCTCTATGAGATATTTTTTTCGTTTTTTTCCCCGTACTATTTTTATTTATTTTTTCCTGGCTGATTTGTTCTTTTGCCATTTTTTAAATTATTTTTGCTGAGAGGCTTGGCTCGTTTATTGAAAAATAAATAAATAGTGGTTGTACTATGTATAGCTATGTAGTAGTTGTTGTACTATGTATAGCTATGAAATTGTAGTCGTTACTATGTACACCTGTAATAGCAGATGTACTATATATAACTGATGCTGCTGCTGATGCTACTACTACTAATATTATTACTACGCGAGGCAGAGGAGACGTGCGCACAGAAAAAAAAACGAAGAGGAGAAGCGCGCACGACTACCGAGACAAAACATCGCTTCCCGCGGATTGGTAACGGTAACGAAAGCCTCATTTGCGTGTAATCACGATTCCCGCTAATTAGTCCCGCGGTCCCATCTCTCTCTGCCGCGAGTCGTCGTTGTCCCCCTTTTGGACGGTAGATCCACGTGGCTTTTAATCAGTCACCGTCACCGATCGATTGCACCCCGGCAATTAAACACGCGCAATTAGTACCTAATAACAGAGCGACTGCTGCTGTTGCTGCTTGTCAGATGGCGCGGACGTCGCTTGGGGCTTTTCGCTCTATTATCACTTGATTATTATTTCACTATTTTAATAAAAGCCGTTGGATTAACCCGGTTGAAATAAATTTCGTGGCCCCGATTTGGCCGGTTTCCGGCCCGGCGGCCAGATCTACGATTTCTGACAAACTGTTCGGCCAAAAATTTTTTTTTTCAAAATCAACTAAAAAAGGGTTGTAACCGGTGTTTTCAGGGGTAGAATATGCGACTTGAGAACGATGGTATAGGTTAAAAGTCGATATTTTGACAAAATAAATTTCGTGACCCCGATTTGGGCGGTTTTCGGCCCGGCGGCCAGATCTACGATTTCTGACGAACTGTTCGGCCAAAAATTTTTTTTTTCAAAATCAACTAAAAAAGAGTTGTAACCAGTGTTTTCAGGGGTAGAATATGCGACTTGAGAACGATGGTATAGGTTAAAAGTCGATATTTTGAAAAAATAAATTTCGTGACCCCGATTTGGGCGGTTTTCGGCCCGGCGGCCAGATCTACGATTTCTGACGAACTGTTCGGCCAAAAATTTTTTTTTTCAAAATCAACTAAAAAAGGGTTGTAACCAGTGTTTTCAGGGGTAGAATATGCGACTTGAGAACGATGGTATAGGTTAAAAGTCGATATTTTGATAAAATAAATTTCGTGACCCCGATTTGGGCGGTTTTCGGCCCGGCGGCCAGATCTACGATTTCTGACAAAGTGTTCGGCCAAAAAATTTTTTTTTTCAAAATCAACTAAAAAAGGGTTGTAACCGGTATTTTCAGGGGTAGAATATGCGACTTGAGAACGATGGTATAGGTTAAAAGTCGATATTTTGAAAAAATAAATTTCGTGACCCCGATTTCCATTTTGTATTTTCTGCTACCATTTCGGTTCCGTAATTACTTCATTCATGAGAAACGGAAGCGCCGGGGAAATATGCAAATCGCGTATAGGGACAGCGCAGAGGCGCCGTACGGGATTTTCGTGCGGAAAGAATGTTGGCCAGACGAGAACCCGGCTTCGGGTCGTCAAACCCGGTGGCTCGAGGAAATATATTTCCTGCGATTATCGCCGACGAGGCATTCGATGGTAATGGGGCGGAAAGGGAGATCGGGACTCCCTTCGGAATCGAGCTTCGTGCTGTTCGGTATGCGGTATCTCTCGTGCTCTCTGTCTCTCTCTCTCTCTGCCATGGGGGAGGCCGGGGCTAGTTGAGTCATCGCGATTCTAGGAGCGAGAGAGATACGGCGATTCGCGGAACAGTCGGAAACGAACGCGAGATGAGAAAAAGAAGGAAGAGATTTATATCGCCACTGATGAAGCGCTATTATATTTACTGCGTAATATTTTCTCGATGTTCCACATAAAACTGCTCCTCGAGTGTCTCAAGGCGTTAATTTAAATGAGAGGGCTGATCTCCTGAGTCGACTATAAATTATATAACGCAATTATTAAATTAATAAATTAAATTTAATAGTCGTTCATTCATTTTTTATTTATTTTTTTATTTAATAATTTAATTTAATTGATACAAAAAAGTTTTATATTGTGATAATTTATAATATATAAATTTATATTATTATAGTAATTGACTACAAAAAATTAAGTAAAAAAAGGTCTACTTTAACGTATTGAAAAATGCTTTGATCGACTTTTCACCTTCGACGTTGTCGGATCTGAACTCTGAGGTCTCGAATCGACTAAGGCGGTTCGTTCTTCTCGTGTCTCCGGTTCACGGGGGGTGTGCGCGGTTGATTGCCCGGCGAAGGAGGTGCTTGCACTCTCCGCGGCTCGGTTTCCAAGGCGCACTGGGATAATCGATTCGGCCTCAGGGCAATCGGCACCTCGCCTCTTCCACGGAAGTGCATTGACCAAGCCGAGGGAATTGACGGTTCGATCTGCAGCGTCTTCTGTCTTCTGCCCTTCAGACGGAGCTGCGTTGCTACCGATCAGGTCAAAACCTGATCGGTAATTTAATCAGGCTGGAATCCAGGACCACATTGAGGTCTGCCTGAAATCAATCTTATGATCGGTAATTCCGGATGATCGGAAATTTAAAAAAAAATATAGAGGGTAGATATACCTATTGTGGCCATTTTTATTATTTTACTCTATAAATTATTTTTTCACTATAATTGCACGTTGATTTTTTTTATCAAACGCATTTCAATTCACCGAATGACTTACCCGACGATTTTTTTATTCGATTAAATGTTTCGATTTATTCCTTTGAATGTGATGGCTACAATTTTCCCTAAGATGGCTAAAAACGGTACGTTTACCTTATATAAGAAAAAAAATCATATCCAGACTCAGTGGCCTAAATCTGGCGAATCTGATCCAACCGGGTGAGGCCCTCGACTGTCTCGTCTAGACAGCCTGAATTTATTTTTGCCCGGACTTTTCGAAGAAACGCTGCCGGCGGATCGTCGACCACTTGACTCCGTCTGTAAAATATTGTCACGGATGCGATTCCTCGCGACACTTAATCGGCAAAGGTGCCGCGAGCGACTCCGTCAATGTATCACAGAGAACACGGGGACACTTTATCGGAGACACCTTTCTCCTTTCTCGTACTCTCCGCCCGTCGAGGAGCTTTCCAACACACACGAGCAACGCACCGAGTCGTCAGTTCCCTTTACGGAAGTGCAATTACGCGCGGAATGTAAACGTTGTTGGCGACTCGTTGAAAGAGCGTAGAAAACGCGTAGAGTCCGGATTGCTCGACGATACCGGACGCGAAACTCGACTGTAGAAAACCGGTAAAGAAAAATCTGTTCTGGACTCTTGTCTGAATCGTCCGGACTGTATCCTGGATTCCATCCTGGACAGCACCTTGGATTCCATACTGGACTGCATTTTGGATTCTATCCTGGACTCCATTCTGGACTATTTTGTTCAGCGTCATCAGTTGGATTCTTCTTCTCCATGCAAAGACTTTTCCTCGCTGCTCCACACTGAAAAAAGAATTAATAGTTGTGATTACCAATCGTTGGTCAGAGCTACCAATATTTTAGTAACTGTAACCAATATTTTGGTGGATCGAACCAATTATTGCTAATCGCAACTACAAATTTTTCTCAGTGCATCAATCAAGATGGCGGGGCTGGGCATCGTGTGTGCAATATGGCTCGAGATCGTCCCTGGAAAAGTAAATTGCATCGTGAAAATGAGGTCAACTCGGAATACAATGGAAGCGCGAAGAGGTTAGCGCGACGATTAACCGGCGAACACGCTCTACACATGTATATAAAAGGAAACAGAATAGTTGTATCTCGAGGCACAGATCACACGCGTTATTTTCATTTAGGCGCGAAAATATCACAGCGAAAAAATCGCAGCCAAGCTATTTTTCGTTATTAAAAAAATTACAGCACTTAAAAAAATAAAAATTAAATCTACAGAATTTTTTCCTTATAACAAATTGCAAATTGTTCTGCGATTCTCGATGATCCAGCGACGTTCACGTTTCTCATGCTCAGACCATTTACGTCTTCGACGTCCTGGGACATAGCATTAGTATATCTTCTCTTCCTCATCGTGCGCCCTGAAAATACTTTTGCGCTATATTCCACTGTTACCGTTGCCACAGATGCGTATAATGTAAATTACTGTCGTTAGAACTCACCGAACTCAACGAGGCCGTAAGTCTCGAGCGATGCGGAGAGATGGATGCACTGTTGCAGCGGTTGTAGGAGGACGAAAGATGGGAGACACGATGCAGCGGTACATATAAGCGGTGCGTGCTCCTACAGCGTTAATAATAATACATATAGTGCACATCCATAAATACATATTCCCTCAAGTGCCATTAATGATTCATGGCTCGTGGTGCGCGCGGCGCACGCGCAGCTGTTACGCTCCGGAGGCCAGTGAACCTGATTGATGGACTCTGATGGATCGATCGCCAAGATTTCTGCGATCTCTGAACTGTCGCTGCCGATGACCGACGACGAACGATCGAACGATCCAGGATTTCTGCAGTCACTTCAGGTTCCCATTTATGGCTTAGGAAGCTGAAATAAAAATCAGACCATTAAAAAAAAAACATTGGGTCATTATTTAAATTCTGACGGATTAAAATTGTTAATTTTAGTAAAATTTAGTAGGGAAGTCGTCACGCTTCTCGATTGCCTACAATGTGCGTTTATCGCAATTAAATGCAATTCTGTTCGAATTTAATGAAATTAGCAACATTTTAATACCGTTGGAATTTTTTTTTATCACGTTCGCCGGACGTAAATCAGGTCTTATAAGATTGCGACGACACCCGTGAGAATTTTGACACCCGGTGGTGAATGAGGTGAACTTATCGCGATGAAAATGGATAAATGTGGGGATTGATTACTATTTTTGAGAATTGTGGGATCCGGGAAGAAAGGAATTGGAATCTCGTATCAGTGGCAGCCAATGACCGACGATATATCGCGGAAGCGGCGAGATTTCTGCGAGTTCCCATCGGCTCGAAGCGTGCACCGAAGGGGCCCCCCTCGGGATCGGTAGGGAACGTGGAGAACGTGGAGAACGTGCGGCGAACGCGCGCGCAGAGACCGTCGAAGCGTGGATAATCCTCGAGAGCCTCGTGATAACTCGAAGAGAGTTTGCCTCACCCTCCGCGCCTTTTCTCATCGTTGTCCGCGCGTCTCTTCTCTCCTTCTCTTCTCTTCTCTTCTCTTCTCTTCTCTTCTCTTCTCTTCTCTTCCTGCCGCACCCGCAAGAAATTCAGTGAGAAATGCCGCACCGCAATTTTCCCGCGGAACGCTCGGTGGTCCATCCGACTTCCTATTCAGCACGCATTTTTTTTTCTCCGATGCTTTTTTATTCCCTATAATTACACATAATATAATATACATGTAATGCTCGAAAAAAGACGAAAATATTCGATTTTTCGTTTGCTCGAAAATTCGATAAGAAATACAAAAAGTAAATGTCTATTCCATTTTCCTGGAAAAAAATCTACGTCTGCTATTTCCACGCTTTGCCACTCAGCGAGTCCATCCGAAGAGATCACCTCGGACAAATTGATAGACGTTCCCGTTCTCCGTAGAACGGAAGACGATAATATTACGGTTCGATGGGATCGATCTTGGATTGCGGAAATCGCGGTGGAAATAATTCTGCGGCGCGATATCGCCGCAACAATGTGCCGCTCGGACTCGCTCGGATGGGTTCGGCTCGCCTTGAACCACTTCGGACCCAGCGCTGCACTGTTCGGACCTTGGACTTGTCGGGATCGGTCCGAGTCGGACCAACTCGGACCAAATCGGACCAAATGGGACCAATTCGGACCAAATCGGACTAAATCGGACCAAATCGGACCACCTCAGACCAACTCGGAATAAATCGGACCAAATCGGACCAACTCGGACCAAATCGGACCAAATCGGACCAACTCTGACCATTGCAAAGCCGCGCGTGCGCACTGAACGGTGCAACGGACGGACAGTCGGACGACTCATGGGAAAGATGAAAGTTCTTGCGGCCTGTCCGTCTCCGAGCGTCGCTTCGCGTTGTCGTCGCCGGGCGTTCCGAGCAATTAGACGCCGAGATAGTCTCGTTCTTCTTGTACCTCTTTCGTCTTCTCTCGCCGAGCCGAGCATCGAGAGTCGAGCGAGCGCGTAATAGTCACTCTGCCGCAGCCAGCGCGCTCTTTGAATTACTGCTGCTTCTACATCATCATCATCGTCGTGGTCGTCGTCGCACAGCATCTTCTTCGTCTTCTGTCTTTTTCCTCCTTTTGTTTCTTTGCTCACGGCCTCGCTTTCCCGATTTCTGGGTCAACGGGTCTGGCGATCCGGTAAACCTGCATCTATATGTGCGGTTTCTCAGTCATTGTAGACTCAGACTGGTTTGTTTTATTTTTTTATTTTTTTCCTGTTGGTCATTCGTGATCAACAATTTTTTTCCGGGATTCCGCAGATTCCAAGATGGTTTGGGTATTTTTGTGTTGAATCTTGAAGCTTTTTTAGTGTGGGCATTTTTTTTTAATGTGTCCAATGTGTCCCTAAAAAATGTGTTTAATTATATTTACAAAAAATATTAATATAGAATTGACCGATATAAAAATCGTATATATAAAATTACAAACGTAAATTGTGTCCCTAAAAAAATGTGTTGAATTATATAAAAAATATATTAATATGAAATTGGATGATAAAAAAATGGTATATAGAAAATTACAAACGTGTCGCAATGTGTACATAGCGACACGTTTCATTCACCGCAATAGCGGACCACTTTTTCTCATCCCTCGGGAATCGCCGCAATTTTTTGCTCCCACCCCGCAAATTACAGGAGCGACGATCCGCGTTTCTTCTCCTTATTCTCGTTGCGGGCGGGGCAACGTCGGTTCGACCTCCGCGAACGACTTTGACAATGTTGTACCGCAAGACGGTGGTTAACGTCCGCGGCAGTCCCACGACAACCGAGCATTTTACGATCAAACTCGAGAATCATCGCTGCTGTACTTTCCCCGACACCGTCGGACGACGTCGATGGATCGTGGTGGCTCCGTCAGACACGAGAAGCGCCGCAACTAACAGACAAGACGGACATTGGCGAGATTGGGAGAGGGGGAAAAATATTAACGAGTTTCGTTTCACACTTCATAAAATTATTTAGCTTAAATTAAATCATGCGGATTGGAAAGTAAATGAAAAGCGAAAATTGCTTCATTTGACCCCAGTCTTCCCTGCAGATCTCCATAAAAAAAAAAAAATTAAAAAAACTGCACCTTTAATTGGCGAGACTCGGGAGAGGGGGAAAAATATTAACGAGTTTCGTTTCATACTTCATAAAACTATTTAGCTTAAATTAAATCATCCGGATTGGAAAGTAAATGAAAAGCGAAAATTGCTTCATTTGACCCCAGTCTTCCCTGCAGATCTCCATAAAAAAAAAAATTAAAAAAACTGCACCTTTAATTGGCGAGAATCAGGAGTGGGGGAAAAATATTAACGAGTTTCGTTTCATACTTCATAAAACTATTTAGCTTAAATTAAATCATCCGGATTGGAAAGTAAATAAAAAACGAAAATTGCTTCATTTGACCCCTGTCTTCCCTGCAGATTCCCATAGAAAAAAAAATAAAAAACATAAAAATAAAACCGCACCTTTAATTTAATTAATACAAGTCCAAACAGTTGTAAAATAAATGAAAAGCGAAACCTGAGTCAATTGACCCCGGTCTGCCCCCGGAAGTCTCGCATTAAACGCAGTGTATAAGAAGTCACGAGTGAAACGCACTGACTAAACTTATCCGCGGATGATCCGGATGTAACGCGCCGGGAGTAACGTACGTTACTAAAAAAAAACAAAAAAAAAATAATAATAATAATAATAATGTGGTGTATGGATCCCAGAACTGAACTGAGGTTCCGTGGACGCTGGGATCGTAAAACCACCTCGTAACTCTTGTTCTCGTACGGGTGAAAACGCGCTCGGGGTCCAGTTCCGTCCGCGGGCGAAAAAAAGAGCAAAAAAAAAGCATCGCAATAATGCACGCGCAGCGACGTCCGGATTGGCCGGCTCGTCTTTCACCTCGCGCGGATGAACGGGCTCTGCGCGCCTTCGGACGCGCGAAACACTCTCTTCTTCCCGTTGCCGACTTCCGCTCGCCCTTCACTTATTAGAATGTACGCGAAATTCCGATCGCCTCGCCGATCTCCTTCCGAGAAGACGAGAGCGGTGAATCCGCACTGAAAAAAATTAATAGTTGTGATTACCAATCGTTGGTCAGAGCTACTTTAGTAACTGCAACCAATATTTTGGTAGATCGAACCAATGATTGGTAATCGCAACTACTAATTTTTCTCAGTGCGAAGCAGCAAAATTCGCATGTTTTATTTTACGTTTTTTCTGTTTCAGAGGACGGTCATCCGGCGCAAACCGGACAATCGGCACCGTCCACCAACGCTGCGATGCTGTTTCCAAATTCGCGGGGACAGACCAGTTCGGAATTGGTAAATGACAATAATTACTTATAGTCCATTTTTTGCAGTTGAAATATGGAACTTCGAAATCGTCTGGACCGGTTGGACCGAAAAACATGCATGTATTTTTTTTTTATCAATAAGAGGGTCGTAGACACGAAATACTGGATTCTTCATCTGGCGTCTTTTTTCTAAATGACCGGTTGCTGTTTTAAAACGCCTCCTTGGTCATATTTCAATTTTTTTTTTAATCCTCTCTTTTGTGGCTTCGATGGCGGCTGGATCGGTTGCCCAGTCATCGTCTATCGCTTTACAATCGCGTCCTTCCCGTTTCTCCATTACACAGCAATGCAATTGTGCCAATTAAAATGTGTACTTTGCGCCCTGACCCCATTTTTGTCGCTGTCTCACGCGGAAGTCGTCGCGATGCGCGCGCGTCGATGCGTCGAGCGAGTTTCGATAATGTCGGCCATTACGCGCGTTAAATTAGCGGCAGGAGATCTGATAAAAGCGTCGAGAACTCACCACCGTTCACAATTCTCTATAATACAATTAACAATACAATTAATAACACCATTTCCAAATTTAAAAAACGTACCGAATTCGCGCATGCGCGCAACGGACCATCCTCCGCCAAATGCCTAAGTACCGGAACTTACCATAACCTCCAATTCCAAAATGGCCTCCACTTATCGCCCAAACAAGTCGATCGCCAGTTATTTCCCACCGAACGTCCAATCCAAGTTGAGAAATTCACCTACAATGTTGCAATCCCACTTCGTATGGACTTCACGCCCAAGCGAAAGAACAAGACTCTTTTGGAACCCGTTTGGGTGCCCGAACACAACAATTAGTGCGAGGAACCCCAACGACCGAGTAGCCTGAAATCCATATCAACGAGGCAACAGCAACAGAAACTGTCTCGTGCGATTCGCTGAATGTACATATAACGGGGGTCTCGCTGGCAGCGAACAGAGTCGCCGTGGCTATTGTGTTGCCGCTTGCTCATCGCGGCGACCGGCATCGTGTCGTCCCGGGCTACGTGTTCTCGCTCCTTACGGCGCATAATTGTCCGCGCACGTCCCACATACTCAATGGAATTGCGAGCGACTGCCGGGGCAGCTCGTTGCCCTCGCGTTCAACGGGTCCACTCGCCATGCGTTGTGTTTTCCTCCTCTCCTTCTGCTCTCTCAGCCTTCTCGGACCGTTTCTGAACGCCGCTGGGACTTTAGCCAATCAGGCGCCAGCTGCTGCCCGCGCCGGCCAATCAGCGTCGTCCAAAGCGGCGGTCATTCAAACTGGCGGCCACAGTTCTTTTTCTTCTTTTTTTTTCTTCGGGTTTTCGTTTGCATTTACGAAGAATTTGATGAGCTTCCTGCTGCTCGCTGCGGACTTGCGCGTCACCCGTTACGTGTTACGTAAGACGCCGGCGCGGCCGAGCCTCTCGCGAACCGGTAAATCGACACCGCGGCTGACCTTCCGGAGCGGCTGCTCCGGGACGACGACGTCGGTCGGTCCGTGTGTGTTATCCTCCTCCCGCCGCGCTCGAAATGTATCGCATCTTGGAAAGTCGGAGCACTGAGAGAAATCGAGATAGTTTAGGCAACTATTAAGCCATAACTGTAGATTTTTAGTCCATCCAACAATTTGAATAGTTATTTTAACTGATTTATTGGTTAAATTAACTGTTTTGTAGTTAATGTAACTAATTCTATAGTTTTCTTAATATAGTATCCTAGTTACTTTAACGGTGAACATATAATGAAATACAACCTTAGCTATTTTTTTTTTTAGTTGGTGCAACTTTATTATTGTTCGAACAAATTCATATAAATTTACCGATTGAGCTACTCGATGTTTTTTTTTATGCCATTAAATGTGTTGTTTTATTCCTTTGAATGTGATGGCCACAATCGGCCAAAAAGTGGCCAAAAACGGTACGTCTACACTTACTGACGATTTTCGGTGCATTCGTCGGTTTTTTTCTGTAATTTAAGAATAATAAGAAATAAGAGAATGATTTATTTGTCTTTTTGTTATATTTTCGACCTCCCTCGACTGTTTCGTAACGATCGAAAAGCGCGGGAAAGGCGACGGGAGAAGATTCTGAGGCGCGTGTGGGTGTGTTTTATTTTCTCGTTTCTTTTTTCGTAGCTTTGTTTGTCAGAAATCTCCGTTGGGCGGAGGAGGGAAGAGCGCGTGAGCGGAACGGTGCCTCTTCGTGCCAGGTCGCATCGTCTAGCCGTTCACTATTTTATTTTATTGCCACTGCGTTCCAATTTCTCTGATTGGAGAACGTCAGCTGGACTCCGGGGCGAGTCGGGTCAATTTCGACTATTCTTTTTTTATTTTATTTTTTTCCTTATAGCCTTTTTTTCCTTAACGAATTATTTTCCTTGAAAATAATTCGTTATCAAGCTCATTTCCATCGCATGCGAAACTTTTTATTCGCATGCGATGAAGATACATAGAATTTTTTCCGATTTATTAATATTTTACAGGTCAATTTCGACCGTATTTTTTATTTTTTATTTTTTTAACATTTTTCTACCTTCTAGTAGTGAGCATAACTCGACATCATTTTATGATCGTTTCCATCGCATGGGATGAAAATGCATCGATTTTTTTTTAAATTGTTTATTAATATTTTTTAACGTTTTTTTCTGCAGGTAAACGAGCCACCGGAGAGTCTGGACGTCGAGGCGCTGAATAACACGAGACGCGCCGACAAGCACGTGTTATTCTTCAATCGTGTGCCGAAGGTGGGATCGCAGTCGTTCATGCAACTGCTGAGACGACTGTCCACGCGCAACGGCTTCTCCTTCAACCGCGACCGGGTGCAGAGAGTCGAGACGATACGACTCGCGCCTTACGAGCAGGTACGACGACCCACCGACAATGTCGCAATTTCGATCCTCGTACGAAGCAGCAGCGGTTAATGACGACGACCAACCGACCGTAACACTCCGCCCATATTACTATACCTGTTTTTTTGTCTGTTCGCAGCGACAACTCGTTCGGCTGGTCAACAGCTACGCCGAACCGTCGGTCTACGTCAAGCACGTCTGCTTCACTAATTTTTCCGAGTGAGTGCTCTGTCTTTTTTTTAGCTGACATTAACAAGAGTGCTAAGGACGGGAAAAAATAGAAGCTCGGTCATTCACACTTTTTTTTTATGAAGCTAAGATTATGGTAAAGAATGTAGCTGATCATTCTGTAATTTTTTAATTTTTTCTTGTCAAAATTTCATCTGCCGCAGCCTCATTATCTCACTTTTTTTAAGCTACGATTATGTTAAAATTGTAGCTGCTAATTTTTGTAATTTTGCTAATTTTTTTTTTCCGTCAGGTTTCATCTGCCGCAGCCGATTTATATGAACGTCGTGCGCGATCCCGTGGAACGCGTGATATCGTGGTACTACTACGTCCGGGCGCCCTGGTACTACGTCGAGAGAAAACAGATATTCCCGGATCTCCCGCTGCCGGATCCGGAGTGGCTGAAGAAGGATTTCGAGACGTGCGTCCTGGCGGGCGATCGCGAGTGTCGCTACGTCGAGGGAGAGCTCCACGAGGGCATCGGCGATCACAGGAGGCAGACGCTCTTCTTCTGCGGCCACAGCGAGAGTTGCATGTGAGCTGAGTCTCGTCGCCTCTAGTCAACGATTTTTTTACTACATTCAATTTACAGAATCACTAATTCCTTTTTTTTTATGATTATTTTGCCCAGGCCCTTCACGAGAGCCTGGGCAAAATAATAATAATTATCCATCGCAATGCAATGTCAAATAATAATTGACGATTTTTTATTACATCTTTTACTACATTCAATTTATGAAGTTACTGATTTCTTTTTTTTAATTATTATTTTGCCCAGGCCCTTTAATTCCGTCGGAGCTCTGGAGAGGGCGAAGCTGTCGGTCGAGAAGCACTACGCGGTGGTCGGCGTGCTCGAGGACATGAACACGACTCTCACGGTCCTGGAGAATTACATTCCGCAATTTTTCGAGGGTTCCACGGAGTTGTACTGGGGTCAGTAGATCGCAAAATCTCATCTCTCGTCGCGGCTATTAAAAGCCGACTCGCGCGTCGCCTTTCCATCGCTCTCACCGAGAGGCGTTGATCCACTAATCCTTGAAAAGACCTTTCTCTCTTTCTCCCCGCAGACGAGATGAACTCGTTCAAGAAGATAAACCGCAACTCGTTCAAGCCGCCGGTTAGCGATGAGGTGAAAGAGATCGTCCGACGAAACTTCACCCGAGAGATTGAATTCTATCAATTCTGCAAGCAGCGACTTCACCGACAGCTCCGGGCGCTCAAGCTACCGACGGTTCTTCCGGCGTTGGACAGCAGCAACAATTTCGTTTAGGCGAGCGCTAAAAATTCGCGAGGCCGGAGAGCCTCGAGTATATATTCCACTCGACCCGGAACGGAATATTCTCTCGCGATCGGTTCGCGAGGTGAGAGTGTTTTTCGAGCCCGAGGAACGTTTCATGTGATATAGAGAACCGGTATATACGCGTGTATATCGAATTAACGATGAGGAAAGAAAGGTCCACGGCGAACGGTGAATTATTCTCTGAATCGAAAGAGTCCAGAGTCTCCAATCGCTGACGCGAGTCGAAAACGGTTCGATTCGCGCCTTTCGATTAAAGTGCATTCCACAATCCATTTGTATTAAATATATTTTTAACAAAAAAAATATCGTACGTGTTCAATAGGCTCGACAATACATTCACCTACGTTTTTTCAATCCTCAGTATCACCCAAAAAAAAAAATAATCCATTCTCTGACGACAAAGAATGCAATTCTGTGGTGATACTTTGATTGAAAAACATAGGTCAAAATATCGTCATCCTACTGTGTACAAAGAACGAATGATGATGACTGATTCCGCTGTTTCGCAGCGGACGAGTGTGTCGATAAATGACGAATAGTATCAGGGTAGTAGCTTAATCGTAGGGGGAGAAGGAGCAGAGGCGGAGAAAGAAAAACGGAGGCGGTGGTCACGCGAGTGACACGAGGCAAACATTGTTCGAAAAAGTGCCAAGAAATCTAAATTTAACAATCGTAAGAAGAGAGGGGGAAGGGATTTGACTGGCAATCAGGGAGCTTCATTATAATTCCTTTTCCGGCGATACCCCGCGCGTCTCGATTATCGAAGGTCAAGCCCAGGTCGCGACAGATTAGCAGCAGGGATGACAGTGAGATAAAATATGTATTTTCGGAGTTGTCCAGAGCCAAGCTTGGAAATAACTCTTTTATACGGTTTGTTTTTTATTTATTTTATTTTACAACGGACGGGACGAGCCCTATTGTCTTAATAACACGTAGAACAACGTATAGATATATGTAATAATAATAATAATAATAATAATAATAATATATTATACTATGATGTATACTCTATTTTCAATTGTATATGAATATGTTCTCGTTCGCTGCATTCCACTTCCGCAATCTTCACAATATTTCCATTCGTGTAAAGAATAGTAACTCGACAATAAGAATTATTTGTACAATTGTATTCAGCAAGTTTTGTTTTTGTTTGTCCATTCGGTACAATGATATAACAGCGGTTCGTTGTTTCGCAAAATATAATAGTAGTCCGCTCGTTTCGATTTTTTTTTAATGTGTAGATTAGATTCTTTTAGCAGTGTTATTGATATTGCTCGACAGGCGAGAAAAGTGCCTCTCGTTGTGAATCGGTTATTGACTGAAACACAGATGATTCTCGGTGAGCAATTTAATTGAAAGAAAATTGAGCTTACTTCGAACCAGTGTTGGATGAGGCTTTTTTCGTTGTAGCGCGAGAGTCTCCTCTCGTTGTGTATTGATTATGGGCGGATTTATCGTCGTCACTTGTATTTTGAGTATTATTTATCTTTCGTTTGAGTAAAAAAATATCGCTTGTCCCTCTCGTCGCGGCAAACTTCCTCGCGCTGCCATTCATCTCGTTTAATCCCTGCGTTTGCGTTTTTTAAAAATCGTATTACACAAACCTCGGTGACTTTCAGGTACAAATATCATTCATTCATCGGCGCCGTTGCGTTCCACGTCGCACTCGAGCATTCGTACATTTGACTATTGGCGAAATAAAATAACAATAAACGTATAGGAACATAAAGAAAAGTTGCGCGACGATCGCGGGGAGACCGAACTCTCGTCAGCCGATTTGTGCCGACCGCTCGCAACGTCACAAACATACGATACAAGTGAGAAAGTAATGATAATTCAACGGACACGTAATTGACACCGACACGACGGAAAAAAAATCAAACTCAACGCACACGTCTTTCGCACCCTAGAATTTTCCTCGCGCGCGATTCCGCTCGCCCAGTCCTCTCGCGTAAAATAGTGGCGAACGCGCAAAAACTACAACAATTATATATCATCTAATATAACGAATTTGGAGATTCGAGTTGCGTTCCATCGAAGTGCCTCGCGCTCGAAAATGATTGATCGACGGGTAGCAAACTAAGCAAAATTTTCTCAAGTACGAATCTTAAGATTGATTTTTTTTCTAAAAGATTCTCACTTTTCGCAGAGCGTCTATAGTGATTTAAAATAAATTCCATTCGATTTTAAATGCAACTTAAGTTATCAGCATAAAATGCTCCTCACGTTTGCCAAGGAAAATGACTGGTCTGCGTCGTTAAAATTGAGTAAAGTCGATACTCGTCGCTCTATCGTTTTCGAGCACGTGCACGTCCACCCCCTTAAGCATATTTCGCGCAATCTCTCGTGTTTAAAAAATCCTAATCGCGTTTTTCATTATTTTTCAAGCAAGAAACCAGAGGGATTCAACTCCGAGCAACTCGAATCTCGCATACGACTCTGTCGGGCTATCGACTAAATAACGAAGTAGCCCATAAATTTCTCTTCGCTTTCTTCTCGATTACCAATGCGATTCACGGTTGTGACGATGAGGGAATAATTTTTCATTCAATGGTTATTCAATTCCACGTGGCTTGTGCGAGGAGATGCCGGAGAAAAATTTCCGGAAACGAAGCTGACGCTTTTTCGACCAACCGAAATGCAGTTCGTCCGACGAAAAATCATCATCGATTCATCGTCCAAACGTCAATCAATCCCTTCGACCATCTCGATCAGCTTCGCGTCTCGAAACTTTTCCCCAGTCTCGGATTCTCAAATCTCCGAATTTTGTTCATATCGTCCGCTGACCCGTTTTGAATTTTAGTAAAAAGTCGGCGACCATTCCCGCCCGCTGGGGCTGCCAGCTGCGGGCGCGGTGATCGGTATATAATTTCCCGGATTCGCCGGTGTCGCGGGAAGACACTGGAAGCAATAATTGACGCCCGCATTGTTGTCCCAGTACTGCGAGCCTTTGCACTGAAATCGCACCGCGAGCTCGAGTCTCTGTCCAACCTTCAGCGTGTGACAATACAGCGCAAAGGTGAATTTGTCGCTGAAGCCGTCGCACGAATTGCTGGCGTAGTTGGCCTGAAGATCACTGAAATTTCGCCACGAGTCGAGACTGTAGCGCACGTGAACGGATTTGTGAAAGTCGAGATTGCGAACGCGAACCGTTCCCTGAAGACACATCGTCACCGGATCCTGAACGACGACATTTTCCAGGCACACCTGACGCTCGCGAACCAGGTCGAGAAAATTCGCCAGGCCGCCGGGTTGCTGAAACAGCGGAACGAGGATACGATCGAGTTTGACGCCCGCCATCGGTCCTTTCGCGACACCCATCGTCGCCGCGAAAAGCGGCGTCGTGAAGGTCGCCGGTCCGGTGCCCCAAAAATTTACTGGGCTCGAGTCCTTCTGAAAAGCTTCGTCGTAGATGAGATCCGAGTACGCCGAGTTCGGGACTTTGGGGATCTCGTCGAGGAACGTCCGAACGTCTGCGAGATCGAGGCCCAAAACGTCTGCGAAGCGAACGATTTTTTTTCTGCCTGGTGTTCCTGGCGGCGTTTTTCCTGTTTTTAGCGACGAGCATCTTCGCACTCTTTGGGGTCTGTCGTCCTCGTCCTCTTCTTCGTCCTTCTCGTCGTCGTCGTCGTCGTCGTCGTCGTCGTTTTTGTCCGCGTCCGTCGGTTCTTCGCTCACGACGACCTCGACGCTTGGACTGCGCGCCAATCGCTCCACCAGCAGCGACATGTCCGGATTTTTGTGGGATTCTGGAGATGAGCGATCGTTTCTCGTGGATTTTTCGTCTGTGTTTAGGGAGATGGGCTCATCGTCGTCGAGTCGAAGGCAGTCGATGGATGGCAGATCCGTGTCGATCAGGGAAAACGGACCTGTGGTTGGATACCTAAGACAAATTTATTTTTAAGTCACGGACATTACTCTCATTATTAATTATTAAAATTATCAAAATAATTATCAAAATAAGGCCTTACCTTATTTCTCCGTTAACCAAGCAAATTTTTTCCACTTCCGGCGCGCGTTGCTCTTTGACAAAATCGACCTCGTCGACGTCCGCAGAAACGCCGTTGGCGTTGCCGGTGATTTCGGAATCCGAATGCGACTTCGCGAGTCGTGCGGGAAGAGTGATAATGGCGGCGGAAGATTCGCGTCCTGTGGGACTTTCGTCCTGGAGGGACATCGTGCTGTCGTCGAAGGTACTCCAGAGGGACTCGTGACTCGGCGACGTCGTCTCGAGGGAACTTCGCCCGTTGACGGATTCCTCGGAGCTGCAGCCGACCGGAAGTCCCGGCGGCCGGGCGCCCTCGAGAGTGCCGCCGGCGTTGGAGGACGACGAGCTCGACTCCGATTGGTCGTCTCGCGGGTCGAAGAGTCGATCTCGAGGATCCTTCGCCGAAGACTCGTCGAGATCGACTCTTCGTCGTCCGGAGAATTTGCCGATTTTCGAAGAAGCCGTCGAAACGCTGTTGGATGCAGCTAATGAAGCGACGTCGCTTTCGGAAGTCGTGCCGATCGGATCCAGGAACGTCTCTTCGCGCGATTTCTCCGTCTCCGAGGATTCTGGATCGAAGTAAGCCTCGGAATTGTCGGTGTCGGGCGAAAGTCCTGCGAGGGGCGACGAAAAGACGTAGCCGGATTCAGGATCCTGCAAAACGTACATTTTTTATTTTTATTTCTAAAGAATCCTCTATTAAAAAGTTCGTGAGCAACCATTGTTGTCGATTTATTCAGCATCTGATTAGTCGTTGGGAAACCGGCAGCAGTTTGATGTTTAACATCGCGAAATTTGGCAGTTTGTCAGAAAAAAAATCGTTTTTCGCGTTTTTCTCCTCGAATTTTCGATTTTTCGGGCAAACACCTGTGGTTTTTGGAATCAGCGGGAAATTTGCCATCGGATAGGGTTTTTGAACTTTGCAAAATCGAAAATTTTTTTTTCGCCAAATTTTGCGAAAAATGGCAAGGGGTACCCCTTCTAAAAATTCGCGATTTTTGAGGGTCAACTTTAAAAATCTGTAAAAAATCGAAAAATCCAGATATCGCGTTCCGCTTGGCAGCGTTCTCTTCGTCGAAGAGTTTTCTTTCGAATGCAAAAAGAAAATCCCGATTATATTGATCCAAAGAAAAATTACACCGATTTTAGTAAAGTGCCAAAATTGGGAAAAAGTGAAAAATCGTTTTTTGCGTTTTTCTCCTCGAATTTTTTATTTTTCGGGCAAAAACCGGTCATATTTGGAATCAGCGGAAAATTTCCAATCGGATAGGGTTTTAAAACTTCGTTAAATCGAAAAAAAAAATTTCGCCAAAAAAACCGGCAAGGGGTACCCCTTCAAAAAATGTTTTCGAGTGCGAGAGAAGCGAGCACGTTATTCCTAGTGACTCTAAAATTCAGATTTAAAAAAAAATCTTTTTCTTCCTAGTAAATAAAATGCTTTAAAAAATATTTACAGCGTTTCCAAAGTCCGGCGGCCGAGGACCTGGAGAGCAGTGACAAGCCTCGTGATGATTGTTCTTTAGTATTTTCGGATTGACGAGGATTTTGGCGAGTTCAGCGGCGTTCGCCATTTCCGCCGGCGAGATTGTTCCGGTTTCACTTCCGCGGTCCGCGGGGTCGAGATCAAAGTCGTAGAAAATATCGGTCTCGGGACTGTGACGCGGCTGGCAGTCGTAGATCCGCTCCTCGGTCGGTAAGGAAGACGTCAACGAGGTAGCGGAATTGCTGGGAGCGTTTGTCGTCATTCGTTGGCCGGTTGATGCGTGCAGCCAGGACGTTTCTGTGGATCTGTTCACCAAAGCGCGGGCTGCGTCGTCGCTGGAGTTTCCTTCGCCGCCGAGGGACGTCAGACGACGGTGAAGACGTCGGGCGAAGGACTCGGCGCGACCGCGGCAACTGTTGGGGAACAGGGAACTCACGAGTCCGCACGAAGAGCCGCCGCTCGACGCGGAATCCGTGCTTCCCATTTTATTACGTCTTCTCAACGCGTTGAGGCTCTCGCGATCCTCCGGCTGCTCCTTCGGGAAGCCTCCGACGTCGGGCGTCTGGCTCTCCTCCTCCTTCCTCGCCGGACTCTGCAACAGAAGGACGAACTAATTAATACTTTGGAAAATCAAGGGTTGATTACTGAATTTTACTCATAAAAATAATAATCGCTTCTCCATAGATGCTGTTTTTAGGGCGAAAAAATCGCAAATTTTGTTGCTGGTTTTTTCGGTAAAAAAAATTTTCGATTTAACGAAGTTTTAAAAGCGTATCCGATGGAAAATTTTCCGCTGATTCCAAATATGATCGGTTTTTGCCCGAAAAATTAAAAATCGAGGAGAAAATCGCGAAAAATGATTTTTCACTTTTTGCGAATTTTGGCACTTCACTAAAATCGTTGTCATTTTATTTTGGATGAATGGAATCTGGATTTTCTTTTTGCATTCGAAAGAGGACACTTCAACGAAGAGAATGCCGCAAGGCGGAAGGTGATATCTTGATTTTTCGATTTTTTGCAGAATTTCAAAGTTGACCCTCAAAAATCGCAAATTTTTAGAAGGACCCCTTGCGTTTTTTGCGAAAAATCGAAAAAAAAAATTTTTCGATTTAACGAAATTTTAAAACCCTATCCGATGGGAAATTTCCCGCTGATTCCAAAAATCACCGGTATTTTCCCAAAAAATAAAAAATTCGAGGAGAAAAACGCGCCATTTTTTTCTGACAAAATGACAAATTTCGCGATCGAACTGCTGCCGATTTCCTAACGACCAATCAGATGCTGAATAAATCGACAACAATGCTTGCACACGAACTTTTTAATACAAGAATAATAATTAATAATCGCTGCTCCATTTAATTTCCATGTTTTTGACGTTTCTGGGTCCCCTCGAACCGACCGAGAAACGCGAACCCTTTGAGAATCGGAGTCTCGAATGAGAAAACAGTGACGCAAGGAGCCAAGAGTTTTATTTAATCCGCACACGTGAGACGGGGCGAGAGTCCGTCGAGAGGGCGAACAGCTGCCGCAAATTGATGCGCAAATCTAAAGTAATGGGGCCAGCCGGCAAAGTTGAACGCAGTCTTTCTCTATCTCCCGCCCCTTCCCGTCTCTCTCTCTCGGCTGACGAGGAAAGTGGCGAGCCGCGATTGATCGCGACAAATAGACGCTGAGCGTATCGCCCTCTTCAGGTTTTCACTCGCGAAAGGCGTCCAAACATTTCGGGCGTAAAAAGCTCCGCAATATTTTCGCTCTGTGTATCAACGCAGGAATAACGTATGACGAGAGCTCGACGGACCAGAGCCACACTGAGAAGCTCTCGGAGAGCGTCTGGCGGCCGATCAAAAGTCACAAGCGACACGAGGTGCAAACGCATTTCGTCGTGGTCGTCCCACGTTCCGGTATGAGACGTTTCGTCCACGCGCCAAACTCGTGCGTCAACTTTGCGCTCTCGTTGCGCAAACATTTTGGTCCGACCCGCAAGACACCTCTCCTCGTGGGCCTCGCGATACACTCGCGACGAGTTTCCTGTCGATAAATCGCTGAAATCAACAGGAAAACAAAATTAGCAAAATGTATTTCGGGACTCGGTAAAAGTTATCTCGAGATTATTGCATCTGGATGCTGTAAAAAAATTGCCAAAAATACAGATACTAAAGATCAGCACTTCTGGCTTTGCAAATTAAAAAAGCCATTATTCCTCAGATGTATGTAATAAAATTTCCAACACCTGCAGACATGTCCACCACAATTATGACACGAATCGTGACACGTCAGCAAAATTTTAGAGAGAATTTTGTGGCACTTGTGCCGAGAAAATTGTATCGCTGAATGATGCATCGAATTATTTAACGGATGATTATTAATGGAGACGAGAATAACTCAGAAAAAAGGAGAGTTCCTGAGTGAGCTTTGGAAAGGGCAGCTGGCTCGTTGCAGCCTTGAGAGAAGGATGACAAGATAACGGAGAGACAGCTCTCAGCGCGCGAGCAGTCGCCGACTTAGCGAGAGGCCAATAGCCTCGCGCGGTTCGCGTTGCTCGGCTCATAAGTCGCACTCGCTCTCGCGAATTGCGTAACGCGCATTATGTATGTCCACCGACTGTACGGGGAATGCCTAGACTCGCAGCCTAGACTTCCGATAGACGGAGTAAACGTTACGTGTTACGTTCGCGCTGAGCCGAGACTCCGAGTCGCTTTAATAGCTTTAATAACCCTCTTTTCGGAGTTGCGTATGTTTCTGGCTTTCCAGAGGAAATCGATAGAGTCCCGACCTTCGTATCACATTTTTCTTCTTGAATTAACGTCCTTAGAGTCACCAAAAGTTGGCCAATATCTATTTAATTTTTTTTTGTACTCGTTTCAATTATATCAATGGTCAAAAAAATTCTTCGAAAATCTTTATTTCATATCGAATTAAACTCAAATATTTTTTGACGTCGTTAGAGTCACCAAAAGTTGGCCACTTTTATTTTTTTTTGTACTCATTTCAATTATATCAATGGTAAAAAAAAATCTTAAAAAGTCTTTGTTTCATATCGAATTAAACTCAAATATTTTTTGACGTCGTTAAAAGTTGGCCAATATTTTATTTAATTTTTTTGTACTAGTTTCAATTATATCAATGGTAAGAAAATAAAAAAAGTGTTTGTTCCATATAGAATTAAATTCAAATATTTATTCCTCGTCGCAGGTCAGGAGCTCGATTTGCTCCGGAATGTTGGCTTAGCAAAAGCACGAAGCGAGCACGAGGTTGCCTCGCGACAAGCTGAGCCCCGTAAGGATAAGCCGCTCAGTCGGCGCGAACATTACGACGCCGGTGGAGAGTTGCATAAGATAAAAAAAAAATCTTCAAGCAGTCCTCGGTTCGTCGCTCCAGGGAGATAAGCGCTTTGAATTTTCCATCCGAAATTTCGGCATTAGACGTGACTCTGAATATACTCTGAAGATCTTAAAGTTGTCACTGCGGGAAAGAAAAATATCAGGAAAATTGCGGGGGCGTTTTTACATCTCTGACAATTTTTTCGAATACCTCTCCATCCTGTTGTCTCTCTCGTGCGGGATGCTGGCTCATCATCGTCACCTACCACGGATCATCATCATCATCCTCGACTCGATTGCGTATTGTCTCGCGTCCGACGGTTCAACTACAGCGACGACAAAGCGCATCACCCGCCGAGGTCTACGTCTTTTCGGCAATTTAACTGGATAAGCATACAGCGTGGAGCCTGCAATCAAGCGAAGCAAATAAATAGAAAAATGTGTGCAGGCTTTAATTTTTTTCAAGTACGAAACAAAGCTCGTTATGCGGGACAAAAAAAAATGGGAGGATTATTGGATCACGATAACCAAAGCAGTGAAAAAATGGTCACTGAATTTTTCCCAACCAAATTATTTTTCCAACCGGGTTCAATTTTAATTAAAAAAAAATAAATAAAAAATCTTGCGATACCAACGCTCGTTTTTAATCCAACAAATTACCAAAAAATAGTTTCTAAAGCTATTTAATTAAAATAACGATATGATTTCTCTTCAGACTGACGATAATTTGTTGATAGTAGAAAAATTGTTCGACCAACCGCAACGCATGTTCCCGATATCTCTGAATTACGTTTATCTTATCACCTTACAATTCAAATTCGAATTATAATCCGGTAAATATTTTCGTTGGGTTTGCTCTGTGTTAGATTAGTGGTTAAACTTGACAATGAGCGAATTGGAGTGATTACGCGGTGGGCCATCATTCGTCAATGAGGGAGGCACGTGGAGAGTCTCGACGCTGCCAAGACGGGCAACTATCGTCACGGTTTAAGCGTCGTTGATCGTCATCTAGATTCGTTGCTGCGACCCTCCGGATTCCCTCCCAATTGTGACGATTCGTGACGCGCGCACCAAACACTCACTCGAGGGGGACTCGAAAAAAAAATTGTCCACAACATACGAGTCGAGTTCGATTATCTCGGTTGAATTCTTATCGTCGTAAAAATTACGCGCAAGGTCGACAAAAATTTCGCGGGTCCGAGGAAAATCGATAAATCAATTGGCACCTGTCGCGCCGGTTACGCGACGCCGCGGCGAGAAATATGGTATCACGTGCGTCAGTCGTGAGTCCGAAATTATCTCTGTTATTAATTATCGAACAGAGATATTATTTATTCTCACGGCTCGAATCGACGAGGCTTATCGGACGGGACGAGCTGTCCGATCCGCTGCAAAAGGCACTTGAGATGCAGTTGTCAGTGGCCGACGGATGCAGCGAGAAAAAAAATTCATTCGAGTCAATGAAATATTTTTAGAGCTGAAATTTTTCTTGCTAAAAATCATTCCTTTGCCGAACTGAACATTTTAAAGCTCACTTTGGGACACTCTGAGACCTAAGCTGAATTTGATCACAACAACGGATGCAGCGAGAAAAAAAAATCATTCGAGTCAATGAAATATTTTTTAGAGCTGACATTTTTCTTGCTAAAAATCATTTCTTTGCCGAACTGAACAAAGCTCACTTTGAAACACTCTGAGACCTAAGCTGAATTTGATCACAACAACCTTGAAACGCACTGAGACGACCACTGAAGATTCCCGAAATGCCCAGCACAGCAATCGGCACTCGACGCTGCAGGTTCACCGGCAGCACGTCGAACCGACCAAACAACAAATTAAAAGCCGTGCTGGAACCATTCTGACACGTACACACACAATCTAAATTAGATCACAACAACCTTGAGACCTAACGAAGCGCCCATTGAGATTGGTCGACATTTTCAAAACAGTAATCGACACTGATGTTCCAGTCTTCTGGCAGCGTTGAAGGCTCTGAAGCCAATCCTGACACACCCAACAAGATGAATATGATCACAACTTGTTGCCCAGTAACTTCAACAACTCGTCAAAAGTTTCACAGCACCATTAAACCCTAGACTTGTAATCCACGAGTCCGTCGCAACAGAAGCCTCGTGAACTGACGCAAAGAGAGACCAAAAGCAAAACAATCAATACCCCAATTTCCTCGCCGGTGAGAATCTTCTTCAACGTGTCTTCCGTAATCTTGTATCCACAATCCCAATGCGTCATTCTCCAATTTCTTCAGCTTGTATCTTCCCCTCCTCACTCACAATTTTCTGGCTAAACTTTCGTTGTCCCTTTTCACCCGCGTTTCGCCCACCGTAAAAGCAAAAAAATTCGTCCCGACGTTGCCGATCCGACGTCGTACGTTTTCGCAGGAACGATCGGACGGACAACACGCGTCGGTCCGGAGCGACTCGCGACGGTCCGGAGCGACTATTACAGCTCGAGCCGACGGACCTGACTACGCGAGAGCCAAGCTCGACTCGTCGAAGCCGCAGCGCAGGGCTCCTCTCGGTGTCGACTCGCGTGTCGGACGTCGTCGCAAACGCGATCGGCACTGTAGCGATCGCGGGGTCTCCGCCAACTTGGAGCTTACGTAGCTTCGACGGTGGAGAACGACGCGGTGGAAGCCTCTCCTCAGCCCCTACCACGCACCGGGTACCATGTGGCCTGGCCCGACGCGCCGTATCACACGTAGCAACTGCGACGGGCGACCCACGAGCTTCGTCTCTTCTCGTCGTCGCTCTCGACGAAGCTGCTGAACGTCGCTGAACTTCTTCTTGGACGTCGGTCCGAAAAAATCATCATTTTTTCGACCTCGATGAAACTGCTGAGCGTCGCTGAATTCCTTCTTGGATGTCGATCCGAAAAATTATCTGTTTGGGACAGGAATGTTTTTCTCGACCTCGACGAAGCTGCTGAACGTCGCTGAACTCCTTCTTGGACGTCGCTCCGAAAAATCATCTGTTTGGGACAGGAATTTTGCTCGATTAGTGGACAGTCTCTTCGTACATAAAATAAATAAGTAAATTTTAATTTTTATATTTTAATTTTTATTGCCGACGACGCAATAAAAATTAATTTTTAATTTAAATGGCCTACGAAGATCCGCCGGCGTCTCTCGACCGCACGATCAGAGAATCTCCACCAGCAGACGTACCGGCTATTAATATACACCTCCTGTATATTACCCAGAGAGACCGAAAGGATGTTATAACCGTCTGCAAAGCTCGGAGCGATCCCCCGTCACGCACGCACACTCGGACGTAATTTCCACAATAATAAGTGCGAATGCTACGACGCGCGACCTACGACAACTTCGGTGTATCATTAGTCATTAGTGAAAAAGAAAGAAATTCTTGAACTGCTTCGAATAGAGGAGCGAAAATTGGCACTGAGGCAAATCAGAGCAAATTATAATAAAGACAGGTCATTTTGCCGACTACCATATAATTTAAAAAAATCAAAACGTGTACTTCAAATCGATGGAAATGATGGGAAATAGTAAATGGAATATTCCTTTATTTTTTTTTTTTACATATATTAATATTGTGATATTAATAGTTAAAAAAAATAAAAGAATATTCCATAAGTCCCTTCATTGTATCACCTAAACGATTGATAAGTCTTACTCAGTGGCAAAGCGAGGATGCCACGACCATCCTGATAACACGGGGCGATCACCCATCACGCACGCCACTCGCGCACGCACTATCGCACGTAACTGTCTAATGAGCGTGCGAATGTGATGGTGGACGCGCGCGCGACCTACGACAACATGGGCAACTTGGTATCATTACATCATTAGTCATTAACCGAGCCTGGAATCTTCCGACGGAGAATTATGGGAGGCCACCGTTGATTTAAGTGAATCTCTTAGCGCCGCTGAGATCGACTCGAATGTGTGTGTTTTAACGAACTTTTTTCAGTGAAGACGATGACAAAAATAAGACTGTCGATTTTTAAACGCATTGACTCCACTTGCCCCCGACCCAACTGGCCCCGGTCGCCCCGGCTGCCCTACACAAAAATACGATCCCATTGCCCGGTCACGTGATGTGCGTTCAAACGCCGAAGACAGTCGCGTCTGCTACCAACGATGATAGATGTAAGTATCATGGCAGCGACGCGTGGGCGGATCACGATACACAAGTCGATTCGACACTCGAGAATTTATTTTCGCGCTAACTAAATATAGTTAAAACGCGGTCGGTTATTCAAACATTTTTTTTTTTTCTTAAGTAACCAATGTCCCCAATTTTTTGTTCTTAATGCATAGCATAATTTAAAATAAATTTGCCATCGACTCCGACAATCCGCTCGGCGCCGCTGCTGATCGAATCATCGGCACTTATCGCATTTTCTAATAACACAATATTTGCTTCGGCGTGGAAAATCGACGCGCGTGTTGTCAGTCCGTATGACCGATGACTCTTGTAACGTTGCCCCAAGTGCGCGGCGGTGTCAGTGGTCGTGTCTAGCAGGATCAACGTGCAGATCGACCTTTCGCCGAGTACGAAAATAGACGGCAAGCTTCAAGTCGAGACGAAATCGGAGGACGCTAGGTCAGAGATCCGCGGTTTTTGCCGAGCAACATGCCATTCTCTCTCCTCGTCGTTGGGGGGAGGGATGTGATATCCGTTGGTCCGTCTTCGTCGTCGTCGTCGCGGCTCGGACCACCGGTGCCGTGTCCCGTGTGTGTTCCGCTGACGTCCGAAACAACTCCGAAAAATAAAAGCCCGATGGATCGCTGCCAGAACGATGAGCGGCACGAGTCACAACGGTATCTCGAAATAGCTCCTCGGTGGATCGAAATGGAGCAGCAGCAACAGCAGCAACAGCAGCAGCATCAGTGGCAGTGGCAGCATCGTCGCGTCGTCATCGTCTTCATTATTATTGTTGTTTTTATTATCGACGAACTCAGCTCTTGACCGATAGAGAAGGCGTCAATGGGAATCGGCCTTGACCGACGCTGTAAACAAATTTTGAATGGAAATTAATAGAAAAGCAACACGTTGATAAGTCAGACTGTGTACAGCATAAATGTTGACTTTGAATTGAGATATTGAACTTACAAAAATTTGAGCAGAGACGCAAGTTTAACACTTCCACGTTCAGTGATGGCAGAGACGTCTACAGTCCAATGGACGATTTGGTATTCCCCGTCTCGAGGGTCGAAATAAATTGTGGAGCGAACTTTAAGCCTCCAACTTTTGTACATAAAGTTTCCGTCTAGAGTCAGCGAAACTAGTGCAAAGTTAGTTACACAAAGTCTGTCGATTCGTAGCTTTTTGCTGAGACAGCGAAAATATTGTTATTGGTTACTAGTTTTTGCTGTGGCGGCAAAACAATTATTGACACAGCAACCAATCTGCTGTCACCCTGCGATTATTTTTCGCCGTCCGTTAGGAAAACATAGGATTAATTTTTTTTATCAAGAAGCCTGATTCGATTATCGGTGAGGGGAGAAGGAAAACCCCAAAGAAGAAGATGGACGTAGGCTCCTATCCAGATTATTGTCCAGCAAACAATTTTCTTCTGACTCTTCAAGAAAATAATTCTTCAAGAGTCACACCTAATAATTTCAGGTAACAATGGAAACGAGTCAAAAAATATCTGCGAATCGCGATTGAAAAGGGACGAAGGAGCCAAACGTGGAAACGTGGCTCGAGGAAAATTCCATCGAATCATCCGTCGCGCAAAGAGAGAGCGATATTATCGTTTGAAGAATAGAAACCACGGCTGTTGTTATTATAGTGTTTGGGTGTGGTATACAAAAGAGTGTTTCGAGGCGAAGTGCCAGGACGGAGTATCGACGAGTTGGTTAACGAGAGCGATCGAGCCTCAG
This sequence comes from Itoplectis maculator, assembly GCA_964034905.1. Classification (NCBI taxonomy): domain Eukaryota; kingdom Metazoa; phylum Arthropoda; class Insecta; order Hymenoptera; family Ichneumonidae; genus Itoplectis; species Itoplectis maculator. The sequence goes on from OZ035869.1 coordinate 4,693,775, forward strand.
TGGCCTCACAGAGCGCGCGATAACGCAACAGGGAGGCGAGCTCTATGTATATCCATACAATGGCAGCGCCATATATTGCTTTGTATCCACCATTACAACCATCTCCGATGATTCAATCGGCGATCGTATTATGTTACCCGGCACCATCGCGATTGTCCGTCTCATCGATCCAACACTTTTTTTCCTCACCCGCAACAATCAACGTTTCCACCGAACTAAACACTCGTCAAATCAGTGCTTATCAATTTTTAATCAGCGCATTCGCAGCCAGTTTAAAAATTAAAAACCAAAAATTGACTTCATCGATCCACCACTTTTTTTTCCTCACCCCCAACAATCAACGTTTCTACCGAACTAAGCACTCGTCAAATCTGTGCTTATCAATTTTTAATCAGCGCATTCGCAGCCAGTTAAAAAATTAAAAACCAAAAATTGACTTCAGGGAGTACGAAGCGACTGCTCCAAAACGCAAGGCTGCTCATTGGCTGCGGCGCTTGGCTTGCCTAGCGGATTGGCTCATTTCTCACGCGCTGCGCAGTTCAATACGCACAATCATTTAATTATTGTTACTCCATGACTCCGAAAATTAAAAACATTTGTGCTTATTAATATAAACACAAATATTTATTATTTTGTTTTTCGGAGTAAAAAAAAAAAAAAATAATCGCCCAAACAGGGACTTGAACCCTGGACCCTCAGATTAAAAGTCTGATGCTCTACCGACTGAGCTACTCGGGCTAACATATACCAGGGCGAACTATGCTCGCATTGTGGAGCGATTTTCGAGGGAATTTCACTTTAGCCTTATCAGTCAGTCTTTTCGTAAGTTTTTCTATGGTTTTCCTACAGTCTTGGCGAATGCGAATGTCTCTTAGGTCATCAAAGTCGGTCCGCAGCGCCAATTGGGCCGCTTCATCGGAGCTCAAAGCCTTAAGAAGGTGATTAGCTCCAATTGGGAACCAAAATCCAACCAATTGGGGGCTCCAATTGCATTCAATGTGCGAATAAATAAATCCATTCACAATCAACGCAAAACATTCCTTGAAAGTCGATAAATCGACTATAAATTCAAGGTACTGTTTTATGTAGCACTTATCCGATTACCTCGAAGCGCAGTGACCACCTTCATCGCTTTGTTTCGTCCTCATAATCGCGGCTCAATATTTTTACAACACATCGCCACCCACGAGTTCCGAGAGTGCTCGTCGCGTCGACCGCCGTGCATCGGGGTGCACGTTTATTTTCGTCTCCGCTGTTTTTCGCGATGCCAAATGCCGCGCCGGGCGTGCCCGAATCAGCCCGCGGCTTCTAATCGCATCTTCGTGAGTCGTCGCTGTGTGTTTTTTTTTCTTCGTTCTCCATCGACGCCGACGAATGAATGAACGTGGGAAACATATCCGTGTATTCGCAGTTTCACACACTTTTGTCTTCACTTGTGCGTTTATCTTCGGGACCAATCAGGGAATGTGATGTTATCGAACGAGGGTACAGTAGAAACTCGATTGTCCCGCGTTACCCGAATGTTTTAATCCGACCGGACGGATGGCGCCAAATTTCGGAGCAACATCCATGCATCAGTAAATAATTCGCATTTCGCATTTTCCTCCGTCTTCAGGCATTTTTGGGCCTATAAAGGGTCCGGGACAGCCTCTGGACAGAGCCCAGAAGACAGAGGGAAACTGCAGAAAGCCTCCGTCGATACAGTCGGTCTCAAGTTCGCTTCGCGCCGCCGCAGCTAAACGCATTTCGCTGAGAATGTAAACACTCGGACTACAGGTATCCCCATCAACGAATAATTCAACAGAATAATTTTATTAATTATTTTAATCGAGGTTCTACTGTACACAAAAATGCGAGAGAGTTTAGTGACAAGCTTTCGGGTATATAAACGTGATTTATATATACAAAAAGCGAGTGAGCGAGAGAGAGACAGAGTTAACACTGGCGCGGGAGATTAGACAAGGTATCGTGTGTAAACGCTTTTTGTATACTCACTCAATCTGCTTGTAGATCCGCCAAAGTAGAATTCTCACCACGATTTTTCTAAAACCAAAAAAAAAAGTCATTCGTTAATATCGACTAATAAATGGTAGCACCCCAAAAAATAATTAATAGCCAACTCGTGTGACAATATATTATTGTTGCAAAATTATTCAAGGTAGTTATCGACCCAAAAACAAAAATCATTAATAATTCAGTGTCACTCGAGTTACTCCTGACTATTTATCATTCCCATCGGGCGCTCTGACGTAACACAGCGTAACGGGTTACTCACTCTCGCGTGTGATACGTGCGCGAGCGGTGAACCCGCGCTCCTGCGACGGCCGCTCGAGTGTCTTCTCTTGATCGATTCCTCGCAAAGGACAACAAACTCCCGAGCACACCGAAAAAACGACAGCTTCACAGACACTCAAAGTCAACGGCGACACTGCATCCGAGCTCAGCTCAACGTGTTACTTTATCCGCTCCACTTGGTCTCCTCTCTTTCCCCGCCTTCGCAGCGGTCGTTGTTTATTATTCGGCTATTAGCGCACTCCGACGAGATTATTACCGAGTCGAGATACATATATACGTCCACGCGTAAATATACATATATATTTATCTCCGTGCCGACGAAAATTGCGCCGGTGGCGTATTTTTTTCGCTCCGAGTAAAAAAAGCTCGTAGTATCCGAATTAAGGAACGTAGGTCAAACTGGTGTGAAACAAACTCGCGACGGGGATGTCGTCAAGGACGACGTCCAGTGGGGGTCAGCGCGGTGCCGCGGGCAGCGTCGAAGTGACTGCTGGCCGCGAAAACGACGCGGTCCAACGCGACAAGGGCGTCGAAGGTCGCAGCTGCGCGGCACCGCATCTTCTGGCGGGCGCGCTCGCAGGTGCCTCCTGTCCGCGGCCGCGAGAGGCTGAAGGCGCGGGTGGCGCGCCGCCGCCGGCGGCCGACGACGCGCGCGACGAGGCGCGCGACTCCCGGAGCACGTCGCATCGTCCTCACTCTGCTCGCGACGATAGAGCAGTCGGATTGGGATTTCGGATTTGCGACGATAGAGCAATCGGATTTCCTCGATTTCCGCGACGAAACGATAGTTAAAACGATGGTTCAACGCTGATAGTTCGAAATGTTCCTCTCAGGCGTCGAGCTAAATGGCGGAAGGAGTCTGAGAAAATAAAGAGAGAAAAAAAAATTGCGTTAAAAAGGCATAAAGAGAAAAAAAAATTGCGTTAAAAAGGCATCGAAGAATCCGTCCAGCAGACGAAAAAGCAGAGCGCTCGCGTCACGTACCTCGCGTCTCTCGCTCGCGAAGACGGAGGGAGGGAATTCCGCCAGCTGATGTCTACGCATGACGCAGTCGAGGTCGTCGTCGTCGTTTGTGCCGGGAAAATCAAATCCCCCGAAGTTCGAGCGGATTGGAGCGAAGCAGCCAGCGGCGAAGGAGCGGGGAGGTATCGATGATGTGAAGCGTCAGCCGCCGCCCGACCAATGGGAACGTCTCGTGGCGCTTCCTTCTGCTGTAACGGTCGCTCGAGAGGTCGCTGGTAGCTTCGAGAGAGCTCTCGGCGTACGGTGAAACGATTACGCGGCGCCGATGGTTTCGAGGGTCTCCCACGAGGCTGTAATAAAAAAAGAACGAAGATGTTAACGGCGCGAGGGCAACGTGTAATTTTGAGGGAAGTAATTCGACTCGGGCAACGCGATGGATCGTTTCAGAGAGCTTCTGATTTTTTACGGCGGTTCGGTAGTTCGAAAAATGGGAAAATTTTCAATTTTTGCGTACTCGAATTTTCGAATTTTCGGGCAAACTATACTAATTTTTGGAATCAACGGGAAATTTCCTATCGGATAAGGTTTTTGAAAAATTTTCTTTTTAAAAACCCTATCTGATAGATTTTTAAAACTCTATCGGATAGGGTTTTTTAAAAACCCTATCTGATAGATTTGAAAAACGCTATCGGATAGAGTTTTTTTAATTTTATTTTTAAAAACCCTATCCAATGGGAAATAAAAAAGCGAAAGGTGTATTCAAATAAAAGCTGCAACTTAGCCCAGATTTTCCAACCCAACGCGCATGTAAACCTGCTTAACACATTTTCCCCGATTGCCCTCGTTGCAATCCAACCAACGCGCGCGGCAATCCCCACGTTGCCCGCGGAGGGTTAACGCCGCCGACGGCGACGTCGCCGAGAGAGATATCGACGTCCGCGTCGGCGGCGCTGTGATAGAAGGAGAGACAGACCGATTCGCAGCGGCGAAGGAGCGGAGAGGAAGGGGGTAGGCAGTAGAAGGAGAAAAGCTACATTCGGCGGCAGCGACGTCGCGTTCAACCGCTCGACACCCACACTCGGGCGCTGACGTTGGAGAGCGCGTGCAGCCACCTCCGCTGCTGCTGCTGCTGCTGCAGATTACGCCGCATTGAGTCGCCCGCGTTGGAACAACACAAACTCACTCAGAGCAAAGCGGAACGTAATTGAGAGCTCGGACAGAAGCAGAGCGAAGGATCAGATCCCCGAGATGAGGGAGATTCGGTGGCGATCTCGACGCAGCGTCGACGCTTCCAGCGGCTACGACGACCAGTGACGAAGGTCCTCGAGGTACGGACGTTCCGCGTAGCAGCTGCATCTCGTCCACTTCCATCCCCCAGCGGACCGTTGGGCTGCTCCGGCGTCGCGCGGGTCGATCATGAACGTCCGTCGTTTGCCCGGTTTCGTCTACCACTACAAACTCCTCGCTGGTTCCATCCTCTCGAGTTTCTTCCTCGTCGTCTATCTTCTCCTTCACTGGGGCATCATGTGCACGAATCTCGAGGCCCGCCGACACGTCTCCAACGTGGTGAGCGTTTTTTCTTCTCTCGTAGCTATTCCCTTCACTCCTATCGTTGCACTGCCGTTCAATTGGAACTAAAAAAAAAATACGAGAAAATTACAGTGATGCACTGCGCAAACCAGGACGAGTCTGGGTAAACGAGGGAAGGTCGCGTGCGCCAAACGGCCGCCGCTTTTGCTCATGCGTTGCCCTATTGGCGGGCAGAAATTTCAGTTCCGAGGGATTGTAAAATTTGTATCATTTCGCATTGTCAATTTTTTTTTATAGAGATTTTTGTAAATAAGAAAATTATTCTGTGTTCATGAAAAGGCTTTTTTATCCTTGATTAAAACTATTTCATGACACTGAACTTTCGCGGGAAAACGCTTCTTTACATAATCTCGATCGCGAGTCGCACGCGACGTCGTCGAAACGCCGTCGACGTCAATTACAATCCCTCATAATTGTATATTAAATTATAGGGATCCGGGCTAGCGATGCGTCATGACAAATATATGTATGCGCTGCTCAGAGGGACGACGATGGAGCGATCTTGTAGAATATTGCAGGAGAGGAAACGGAGAATAAAAATGTAATTGAATATGTTGGGCAGTGCGGCACGCATAGCGATGGCTCGGCTCTGGGGATTCTGTGCGAGCCACTTTGCGCGGAGCGTAGCATCCATTCGCTCGCCTGCGAGTCGCTGCACTCGGGGAAGGAAGCCGTATTCACCGCTCACTGGGAGTCGACGCGGCTCGTCTTCAAGGCTTCGAGGTTCGTTTTGCCCTCGATTCGTCCCATTTTTTTCCAATAAATTCGGTGTTTAAAAATATTTTTTGACGTTCTGGCAGAACACGACCAACTTCCGAGCAATATGAGACGTTATTCTGGCTGGACACCCTCGGAATTCGTCATTACCCAACCGAGAAGGACTTCGGCAACATGATCCGGGACCTCGTCTTCAGCCGCCTCAATATAACAATCAGCCATCACCTGATCGAGCGTCTGTCGCGTCTGCGAAATCATCGCGTGGAGACGGACGACGAGCGTCGTCATCTCGAGATGGAGAACGTTTGGCAATTGCTCCAGGAGAACGAGTACATAATCTCGATCGTCTACGAGGACAGAGACGTATTTCCGCAATTAGTCGGCACGTGCGGAACTTTCTACGCCGTCGAATACGTCCGACCGATCGAGACTCCGACGACGGTTCTCGCATTGTCGGATTCAAAGCCCGAATGGGCCAAAAGGCTCAAACTTGCGGTTATGATACTCGACCTGCTCGAGGAGCTTGAGGCGAATTTTCCGGAACCTTTTTATCTCTGCGACGTAAAGATCAATCACTTCGGTCTGCCGCTCGGCGGTCAGAGGCTCAAGTTTCTCGATCTCGACGCAGTGTTTCCGAGAAGCGTCATCGGGCGCATCACCGCCGATGGAAAGGTCTGCGAGAAGCATCAGGACTGCGATTATTTCGATTGCCGATCGCTTTGCTCGGAGAATAAACGATGCCAGTCGCCGGTCGTCAACGACAATTTGCAGGTCAGTGTCTATTGTCCGTCCATTAATATCGAATCGAGATTAATCGACGTATCGATTAATCGATCCTGTGATTTGTCCTCTTCTTCCAGATAATATGCGAGAAGATATTTCTCGGCTGGACTCTTTCGGGAACGATAATAATTCCCGGGCTGCTGATGTCCGAACACACTTCCTCCAGTCTGGCGGCGTTGCTGCGTCAATGCGCGAATCCCGCCGGCGAAACAGGTCATCTTCCTCGAGCTGCGGTCTCCGACACCGCGAAGACGAGACTCTACAATATGCTCAGCGAGATGGAGCAAGAGATGAGCGCTTCCTCCGCGTAGTCGCCGCATCTAGTTAATTAGAACTTAGAACAAATGCATTCGTACAAAAGATTCAAACTTCGAATTCTGCCTTAATAGCGTAATAATATTCGACTAATCCGTTAATGATACTTACGAACCAACCGTTATGCTTCCCGCCGAGTAGCGCATTTTAAATCCGATCGACCGACGAAGCGTGGAAATCATCCGCGGGCGACGATCGCCTGAAACCAAAGACTATTTTGTTAATTCATCTCTCGTTTAACGAGAATCCGGCGATTACCGAAGAAATCTTCCCGCAGCCGCGTTTGACTTTTGTATATTTTTCTTCCGCCCGAAGCCGATGCGTCGATTCTTCCGTCTCAACGGTGAAGACGTCGTCGGGGCTGTAACTATAATTCTACAATTCTCTTTTGTATCCTGTTAAGAGCGTTAATAAAAATAAAAAACGTTTTCCAAAAAATCGTATTTTTTCAAACGACTTTTGGAAAAAAAATAGTCAATGTGGAAACCTGTTTATTTTGGTCGGACACGATCCAAAATGGCCGCTGGAACAGAGTCCATTGTTACCCGACGAAAACGGTCGCTCGGCGTTCGGAAAAAATGGCGGCGCAGCGATTTTCGCAACAAAGTTGGGTCGGGCGCAGTGGACTCGAATAAAATCGTCGCGATAAGCGAACACAAACATCCGTTCGTCGGAACGAAATTCTCGGAAGGATCTACACAATCAACACCGAAACGCGCCAACGTTCGTTGCCTCGAAATCGAATCCGACTGTTATCGCGGTTATTCGACACCGAACCAAACCGGCGGTTGATCGCCGGTTTCGCCAGACTCGATGGCGTCGAGCTGCCCAAATGCAACCAGCGAGCAAAATTTACGGATCCACGCGACAACAGCGCATCTCAGTAGTCCTACAAAAACGCTGGACCCGCTCAATCGCCCTCAATTGTTCAATTACACAATTATCTCCGCACTTACCTTCCTCAACCTCCTTTCCGGGCGCAACAGCTTCTTTTGTTTCGGTCGACGTGCGGCAATTTAAAAATCTCGGACGCCGGCGCAACCCGCGCCGCCATCTTGGAAATGCAGAGGGCGCAATTTCCGACGTGTCGAAGGACTTAAGCGCATGCGTGGCGCCACCTTCGCGGCCGCCCGGAAAAATAACTCGCACTTCCGGAGACGCGGTCGGTAAAACAGTTACATGAGGTTACCGACTGAGCACGCAGAAGAAGCGGAATCAGCCTCGTGGCGCCATTTTGCGGCCGCGCGAAGCAAAAACAGCCAAACGGAAGCTTTGGTGGTAAAATGGTTCAATCCGCCATTACATTGATATTCCGAGATTGCCAGTTGCCACCACTCTCCGCGTTTGTCTGGGAAGACGGCTCGATAAGCGAGGTGCGCGAGACCGTTGAAGCTCCGCAATCGAGTAAGGTCGTCGTGGACGACGTGAGAGTAAAATGTCCAACATGAATATCGGACAATATCCACCGGAGTACAACCGGGCCCTTCACGGACCCTACGATCCGGCTCGTTACTACGGCAAACGTGAGTTCTGGAAAGTGCGACCCTTAAAGCGCCTCCAATGTTTTTTCATCTCCGTAGCTACATTTTTTCTAACCCTGTAAACCTTGTTTTCCGACGACAGCCGACACCCCTTTCGGCGAAGTGAAGATCGGCGACCTCGGCTCCTGGTTCGCGCGCCGTCAGAAGTCTCCGCGCGCTTTTGTTAGTGCCATCTCCCGAGGTATGTTTTTTTTTCACTCGCGTTCTCGATATTTCGCCACAGTGGCCATCTTGGTGAACGAGAAATTGCATAACGCGAGTTCGGCGTTTGCATAACTTAGAGTGTCAGTCCCGATTTTTTTTTGATATTTAATAATAATGAATGAATTGCGGATGATGTGTTACAGGTTACTGGCGCTGGCAGCACGCTTACGTTTTGCCTAAGCGCGCCGGAATCGCTCCGTTCTTGCAGGTCACCTTCGGCCTCATGGGCATATTCTACTACTTGAACTACTCTCGAATCAGTGAGTAAATCGAGTCGATCTTGCCGACACAAACTTAGGATCAAACTCATGAACTCGTTTTTCTAATATCTTATTTTTGTCTTTTCAGAGCACCACAAGTTTTACAAATACCACTAAACACTGATTATCCTCGTTGCTCTTTCCATGGCGATAGAATTAAGCTATTGAGTTACTGTTATCTGTCGATAATCATGGAACCTTGGTCAACGAAATAAAAGTCAACCTCTCATAGTGTATCAATTGTAATATATCAATATTGTTTTGAATTAAATGAAAACCTGTGACTGCGTTAAAGAAAACCGTTTCGCTGATTTCTTCGGCTCGATTGGACAAAGAGTTAAGGTTTTTATTGAAATACAATTCGAATCGACATAGTTGAGGCGCTGCGTCGCCAGGTGAGAGCCGATTGGTGGCGCCAGGTGAGCGATCCGATTGGTGGCGCCAGCTGAGGCGAATTTTCGGGAAGCTGCGAGAAAACGCGAGTCGCTACTGCGGCGACAGGTCGAATCAGCGGAGTCGGAGTGGTCAGTATTTCGTTGGGGCTCGAGGCGATTGGTCGTCGTCGTTGTCGCGAAGGATGATATAACACACATACGCGACATTGTAATTGTATATCGCCGAAAAAGCACGATAAAGCAGTGCAGTTCCGAGGCAACGATCAGCACGTAAGACAATCGTTAAGAATTTTTGCCGGAGCCTTCGATAGAGACTCGACGTGAGGCGGAAGAGGAATATAGAGTGCGACCTGACGTGCGTTTTTTCAGGACATGGAAAGCCCGTTGCCGCATATAATGGAGGGCGCCGACAGTGAATATTCCAACAAGCCGAAAGACAGGTTAGTCAGCCTCCTCGATCAGATCGAGATGCGGGTGGAACAGCTGCGCAAGGATGCGGCGAGGCTCGAGGACGAGAAGGACGCAATGCTTACGACCCTCGACACTCTGCGCAACAATGAGATGCTCGTCGCCCTCGAGGAAGGTTAGTTCCCGGCGGTTCACCTCCGCTTCCCCTTCGATTCGCCCATCGCCGCTGAACTTTTCCGTCAGTTGGCCGATTATCGCTTTAATCGCTTTGTCGTATATTTGTGTTTGCAATTTGTCAGAAAGCATATTCTTAAAGTGTTTTGGAGCTTGTTTACATTTGCCGCTGAGTTCTGACATTTTTTTACAAAGTGCAGATGATCAAATTTCTGTCGCATCACATTAAAAAAAGAGATGCAAAAAAAAAAGATTCGTCCACCGATGCTGAACTTTTCCGTCAGTCGGCCGATAATCGCTTTAATTGCTTTGTCGTATATCTGTGTTTGCAATTTGTCTGAAAGCATATTCTTAAAATTGTTTTGGGTTTTGTTTACATTTGCTGCTGAATTCTGACACAGGAACCGGTGATCTAAAAATTCTAAACTATCTGAGAGCAGAGGCAATGCTAAATCAGCTGATATTTTGATAGAGAATTAATGACGTAGATACTTTTGATTAGACTATCGATTCTCCGGAACCTTCCAGAAAGATCAACTTATCTCTGGGAATTCTGTAACCAGTGGACCATAACACATTTATTTAATTTATTTTCAGATTTTTATTTCAACTGTATATGATAAAGCAGACAATTATTTAAATGAATAATCTATTTTTTATTTTGTGCAGCGGACCGCGACGATGTTTTAAGGTACGCCGACAGACTCTGCATGCGCTGCCTGACGGTTGAAGTTTTAGTGAAGATAAATCGCGATCAGGTGCAAACTGAAGCCCTCTATCAGGTAAAAATAACACTTAGATTCCGTAATAAGTAAAACCAGAATACTGATCGCAATTGATAATGGTTTTCTTTGTAAATAATTATCAGGTGAACGGTCTGATAGACACGCTGGTCGTGGGACTGAAGAACGATCCGTACGCCACGAGACAACGATGCGCAGCTTTTATGAACGCATGTTCGTCCCACGGAATGGGACATTCAGACAAGAACTTCGAGACAGCGATTCTCGGCTGCACATTGGACGACCAGAAGCGCGTGAAAAAGAGACTGCAGGGTCTGCTGGACTATATCGACAAGATGCACACGATAGAGTTGCAGTGAATAATCCGCAACCAGGGAGAACAACCTTTAACGCTGTACTACACATTCTTAACGCCAAACGGCTGAAAATCAATTAAGATCGTATTAAGGGTCGAGTCGTTATCGAATATCCATCGAGTCCAGTGTCGGCGGTGCTTTGCAACCATATTTTTCGATATCAAGTAAGAGCGTCGATTTGTCGCCGCCGCTAATTCCGAGTCGATGTTGCCGATGTATCCGCAACCGGAACTCGAAGCGCAAGCCGAATGCAAATCATTTGTTTAACTCTCTCTCACAAAACGTACTTCTCTTCTTGATTAAACACATTTTTTTCGTTATTGAGATTTGAATGAGGGTACTCGAGATGATGGTTTAAAAAGAAACGTCCAAGAAAAAGTGGTTTTCGATTTATGTCCGGACGTGCGAGTGAATGTTGGACGCGCGTGTGAGACTGAGAATTCGAATTTGGGAATGTTCAGAGGAATCGGAATGAGACTTGGCATACGAGCTGAACCTTAGCACCTCAGCGAAGTTGATTTTCATCGGACGCGGGATTTACCTGAATCGAATATACCTTTATTTAATTCAATGAAAATGTCCTTCGAGCTAAATAAATTCTGTCAAACCGGCCACCGAATAAAATGCATTTCTTCAATGGAAATAGAAGTATTTCTTTAAATGCGGGCCTAATAGGATTTATCTCATTCAAGCGAGTTTCGTTTGTTTTAAATAGAATTATATTTGATTCGATCAGACCCATCATCGAATTATTATTGCGGTTGCAATAATAATTCGATGACAACATCACCGATTTCTCCGATATTCTCGAATGTTTGGCAAAAAAAGATGTTGAACTTAATTTCTTCTGACTTCCGAATACATTTTTGTACAAAGTACGTATGATCGAATTTCCGTCGCATCACATTAAAAAAAAAAAAGATGCAAAGTAGAAACAAATTCCGCACGCATTCCTTATGTTTGTCTGTCACTACGCTTCCTCTGTGTGTGATAAAGCTTCCCATCTACTTTGCATCCTTTTACTTTAACTGCATTTTTTTATTTTCTATTTTTTTTGTTCCTAAATGCAGTCGCGAAAAATACTCAATTGATTTAAGGTTGTTACTGCGCTTCGACACCAGTTTAATAAGTGCTACTTTTTTAAATACGTGTCTTCAATTTCTGGTAACTGACTGATTTAATTTATGATCTAAATGTTTTTTTATTTCACATTAGCAACTCAAAGTATTGTAGAAAAATATATTTAGCACTGAAGGGCAAAGTGCTGTAACAACTTTGAATGGTGAAAGGGAGGGAGAAAGGGATGTTAGTTTCTAATAATTATTATGGCATCGTTGAACGTTGACGCTTACATCATTGTAATAGCGTTTTCTCGAAATTTCAGAATTCGCGTCGCCAACGTTCGAGATCGTTATAAATTATTCGATGTTTAATCTGGCTGATTGAATTCAGTTTTGTTCACATCTGTTGTGTGTGTTTGATCGAATATTCGCCTCAAATTTCCACACTGTACGAAATTAAGAAAGGGCTGGCCAATTCTTTTTAGATTTATCGTTGATACTGTTGCATAATACCTGTTTGTCTCACTTAAAAAAATTCCACTTCTACCCGATTGTAATTTCCAAAATATCTTTCAACCGATCGTTTGCGTTGTTTACCTTCCTCGTTTCATTCCCTGTAATTAGCGAAACTCGCGATTGCTGCACAACATCGGAGCAACGAAATCTGGAAAATTCTTGAGAAAATGAAGAACGTAAAAATGGATCACGATTATTTTGTCGGAAAAAATCATCACTTTACCTCGATTTGTCGCATCGTCATTTCAATCCACGTCGATTTTCCAAAATGAGCGTCGGCGTCGCTGTTTTTTTTTTTTTGCACATCGAGGTTGTGGATCAACCGCGCGACGAGTACAATTCCAAACCAGTTGTAAAGTGTCTCTACGCCGCTTGTATACAATTTTTATTGTCATTTCTGTGATAATAAAGATTTAGATGAAAAAAAAATTAAAAGAATTTTTGTCATTTTATGAAAACTAGATGAACCATTATAATCTTTTTTTTTTTTTCTTTTTTTGTCCGAGTGCGATGCGTGTCCGAGGTTGCGTGACGTAACAATAAAAATATAAGGGCGAAGCGGCAGCGTCGGACGATTCTGGAATATGCAGCGAGGAAAAAGGGTCCGAGTGGAGGGGCGTTAAAGATACTATAGCTATCACACATACACATAGAGAGGGCATAAAGCGTTGAGATGGTTGACGAGCCGCATCGCACAGTCGACGCGGAGAATCCGCGGCCGTTGACTTTTACCTCGAGGCCTTGTGAAAGGTGAAGGCCGCGGCGCGCGACATTTCACGACTCGTCTCTCTTCTCGACGACTACTCTCGATTCGCCAGCGAAGCCGGCGGCGGGGTTCACCGCTCTTTTTACTTCCCTTCCTCTTTTCGTTACCAAATTCGGTCAAACTTGATGTATATCCCCTCCTCCTTTCTATGCGCTTCGACCCGAAGCGTGACCTTGTCCCTCGAGTAGCGTAGGCGGCTCCGAAAAGTAAAACCAACACGTGGAGATTTTTTTTTACACATTACGTTATTCAACGCTGATGTCACTTTAAAAATAATTTTAGGTAGCATGAGTAAATAAATCGCTTGTAAACGTTTAGACGAAACAAGCGGAACGTTACCTCGAACGACTTCCACTCGTCAGCTTTTTTATTTGGTCAATTATCGGAGTGGAGAGCAAACATTCACCAACTTAATTAATTATAAGTTACTTTGGACGTTCGTGGAAAAAGAAAAGAAACAAAAAAAATATATCAGTCATCGAACATACACCATAACTGTACACTTGTTTCGATTGTCTGTACTCGTTGTTAATTTAACGTTTAACGTCGGACAACGAAACAATTGGAAAATACCAGTAATGCCTCGATAACGAGTTACGAAAAAAAATAATAATAAAAAATAAAATACACATATATACAAATAGTTTTTAAACAAATTCGACTGTGAATTAGGTACATTAACTATGTATAATACTTGGACGGAGTCACGTGCAGCTTCAATTCACCTTTGCAGAAATAAAGTATACCCGAGATATGAATTACATCCAATTATTTGAATTCGAATATCCACGAATAATCCTCGCGTTTTGAATCGAGATTTTTTTTTAATTTCCAATGACTTGTAATATTGTTTCTGAATATTCATAACCAATTAATACTCGTTTCCGAATTTTCCATACTCATAACGTAAATCTTCAATTCCCCATTATTCACATTCTGAATAATTCATGAATATTCAATTCGATTCCAGAACCATTAGCTCGCACTTTGCTACATGCGTTTTCATTCATATCTGCCGCATAAATACCGAAAAAATATATTTGAGACGTCTCATAATTATTTCTTCATCATCTTCTTCATCTCAGAATTTACTTTATCATCACACATCTCGGAATTTACTTTATCTCCACATGGATTAATCTCGTGATTCAAAAGATGCACGAAAAAAAAAAATTACACAGCTCCGTCGCAGGTATCGCGATTTTTGGTCGTTACGTTTACCCATTTTCGTTTCTTCGTCTCTCCGTCGAGAACGAAAACTCGGTCCGCACTATAATAATCTGCAGGCGCTCTTGACGAAGTTCTTCTTCTTGTGGTGTCGAGGTTTTCCAGCTCCGGGACGCAGCACTATCGTTCCGTTCGCCGCGTGACGTCCGCACATCGACTCGTTTGGACTGAAAGCGCCTGCAATGCGAAAAATCACGTTTGACACAAGTGACGATTATCGCTAAAATGGAGCGCGCGTTTACATGGATTTTATTATTCTACATAAGCCGGACGAGAAAGGCGGAGAGAAAGTTTTGGAACGCGTCAACGTGGACGTCGCTCTCGTCCTCTCTCGCCGAGCATCCTCAATGCGCACCGTTAAAACCTCTCGAATCGAAATTAGCATATATAACACGATTCATCCACGAAATAGAGTCGTGATTTTTTTTTAATGACACTCCGATTGAGCAATTAATCGCGCTCATTCTCCGTTATAATTCAACCCATTTTAATCACCGAGCAAATAAAATCCCCAAACGCGACAAACGGATAAATTGATAGACTGTAAAAAAACATTTAACGACACTTGAAATTTAATGAACCGCTACTGTAACTTTTTATGCACAAACTGGTGCATTAAATTGAATTTACGACTATTGTCATAATGTTAAATCAATGCTGCTAAAAATGAGCGTCCGGGGCAGATTGGGTCAAGCCATAATCACTCAATTCTGACGTCACGTTACAAACACGCGACGTTCGCGTGTCGAATTTCCCCGAAAAACGTCGACAATGTCACCTTCCACGCTGTAAATCTGTCCCCGTCGAATATTCAAAGCCCGGTTCGTGCCGCGTGTGTTCCAAGCGGCCGACGATAAACGCGAGACCGTTGAGATTCTTTTTTCCTCCTTTTTTCTTAATTTATAGCTGTTCGCGTAACATGTATTATTAATGAATGAGCGTGGCGGCTGAGCACCGGATACGCGTTGGGTCCGCTCGCTTAGTAGTTATACGCACGCATCTACACAGCCGAGTGCCCACTTGTCCGTGGACATTGAGTTTCGAGTGCGAAACGAGAGGAAAATAACAATTCAACGCAGATTTAATCGTAGTGCGAATCGTCGTCGACTCACTGATGACGGACGGTGTTCTCGGTCCGGCGGAGTAGAGTCTTAGGTCGTCCTGAAAGTCGTCCTCGCAGCGTCGCATCTCTATTAGGCATCGCGAGGCGAGATGTCGGAACACACTGACGACTCCGACGTCCTCTTTCACCGAAGTACGAAGGAGCTTGCAGCCCAAAGCTCGACCGAGTCTCTCAGCCTCGTCCCTGTTAACAAATTAAATACGACAATTAATTGCATCATTACGGCTCTTTTTTTATACCTACAATCCTCACATTTTTATTTTGGTTATTCCAGTCACCCTCATTTTTTTAATTTTTATTTTACATTATTCCAGTCACCCTCATTTTTTTACAGCTGCTCAGCTGAATTATTCATGAGATGAAAACCTCAACGACAATTATTTTTGTATTTATAGGGAGACTTGAGGAGACATTCAAGGTGACGAATGGGTGAGTTCAATGCCTCGGAGCGAGTGAATAAACTTACGGATCGATGACGCACTCGTCGACCAGGTCGATCTTGTTCTGAACGAGAACCGTCGGGATTTCGCCGCACTCATTTTCAACCTGAAACAGAGGAGAATTAAACTAGGCTTTAAATTTTTTTTTAAGGCGTTTTAATTTGGTTCGTGGCAGTAAAATGGTTTGGAAAATTCCGATGAGAATTGAGAGCCGATTGCCAATCGAGCGAATGAGGAGAATCGAGGGAGCAGCTCGCGCTTCGAGCTTTCCCTCGCTCAAACAACTTTTTACGCGAAAGACTCTTCTGTTTGCAGAGCGACGAGAGCGGTAACTCGGTCGCAGTTTCGTTCAATTCGCTCGAGAAAAGGCGACCACAAGTCGCGACGTTCTCGTACCTTGAGCTTCCAGGAAGGTATCGCGTCGAAGGAATCTCTGTCCGTGGCCGAGTAAGCGAGAACGCAGGCGTGAGCGCCACGATAATAGGCAGCGGTAATCGCGTCGAATTCCTCCTGGCCCGCTGTGTCCCACAGCATCAGTCTCACATCCTCGCCGTCGACTCTGTCAATAAAAAATAAACACTCTTATTAACACCAAATATCAGCCAAACAAAAAACGCGGGTCGACGTATTTATTCTATTTTTTAAATTTATTTTGCATCGAGCTCTGATAGTAAAAAAATTAACAAAAATTAATCAATCTTATTAGCATCAACTATCATCCAAACGAAAAACGCGGAGCGACCTATTTAATAATTTTTTTAATTTATTTTGCGACGAGCTCTGATAGTAAAAAAATTACCAAAAATTAATCAATCTTATTAATGGCAACTATCATCCAAACGAAAAACGCGAGGCGACCTATTTAATAATTTTGTTTACCTATTTTGAGACGAGGTCTGATAGTAAAAAAATTACCAAAAATTAATCAATCTTATTACCATCAACTATCATCCCAACGAAAAACGCGGAGCGACCTATTTAATAATTTTGTTTACTTATTTTGAGACGAGCTCTGATAGTAAAAAAAATTACCAAGTGAGTTCAGCTGACCAAAAAAAAATTGTACTAGTGAGCCGAACATAAAATTTCGTTGATTAATAATTTCATGAAAAACCCAATAAAAATTAATGAAAAAGTTGGCGCTTGGTTTTTCCTTATTCTAAACTCTCGGATGTGTCGTGAATACTCGACGACGACGACGACGACGCGTTTTATACGTTATGCCAGGCCGATCCCACGATCCCTACGTGTCGAGCCCGAATAATCGCGCTCGGTACTTTCCTCGTAATGAGAACCTCAGGCTCTTTTCTTTCCTGGCGACCGTGAACACCGACGCGCCTCGTGTAACGTTGCATATAGCCTCGCTTATTCATTAATAATCCCAAGCTCGCGTTTTCTACCAAATACTCCGGCGAATTCTCGGGATTCGCGTGTCTGTCGCTGGCAGAAAACTCACTCGATCTCTCGTTCCAAAAAGTCCACGCCTATCGTCTTCTTATATTCCCTCGTGTACGTTCCTTTGCAGAATCTTTGGATCATCGAGGATTTACCCACAGCGCCGTTGCCCACGATCACCACCTGTAAAAAATTCCAAAAATTCGTGAAAAATTAAAAAATAAAAATCCATTCAAATCGTCGAGTAGAAAAATAATACATTAATTATTCTAATACATTTACAATGAATATTTTTTATTATTATTTTTTTTTTATTATTATTATGAAACTCTGGGTACGTCCGCACCGGATTTTCTCCTCCACTTTTACTGCAGATACTCGAGAACCGCTTTCACGGCCCAATATGTAAATAATAAATAGCACTTAGAAAATCGGCACACGGAATATCAATTTCTGATCATTGACGACACATCCGGCTCTCCGCTAGACAGCCGCTGGACTGGCTGACAGTGGAATAGAGCGATTATCGAGAGTGGGTTGGTACAGTGGAATCTCGGTTATTTTTAACAATTCGCGACCGGTTCTACGATGATAAAAAAATACAGATACAAATTTTATAGACAAAATTCGAAAATTCGTTTTTGGAATTTCATCAGACTTTGGATCTTTTTTCGAGTAAAAAAAATTATATTTCAAAGGGTTTGAGTAATGGAGGCTCCACTGTAGGTCGACGGGTATAATAGCTGCAGTCTCGTGCAGCGCAGGTCACGACGGGATCGGCACCGGGAAGAAATCGAGTCGAAGCCTCGATGACGAAGCGCGAGAATAATTAGCCGCCGAGCTAACGGTCGATCGATCGCTCGATCGTTTTGCCGCTCCACTCGCCTCGATCGCCTCTACACGTGTTTTTTCGACACCGATCGACGCGTCTCGTCAGACTCGAGCATTTCCTTCTCGTCATCGATCGGCGTATCAAATTTCACTTTTGCTCTTCAATTCTATATTCAAATCATTGTAAATCACTGACCAAATTTTTTTATATATATATTTTTAAAAAACTGAACTGAACTGAAAAAAATTAATAGTTGTGATTACCAATCGTCGGTCAGTGCTACCAATATTTTTGTAACTGTAACCAATATTTCGGTAGATCGAACCGATGATTGGTAATCGCAACTACTAATTTTTCTCAGTGTACTCGATCGAAGGTGAATGTTTTTTTGAATCTACAAAACATTGATAAAAAAAAAACCTAAAACTACAAAAAGCTCATCGCCGGAAGTCGCGGCAAGCAACATCGATTCCGAGGAATCCGAGGAATGCCGCTCGATCGTTAAAGGGTCAAACGCTGTGGATTTAGCAGCGCAAACCGCATCGATCACCGCGATCTCCGCTTCCCGTCGGATGGATCCGCGCACCTTACTCGCGCAGCTTTGCTCGGCAATAAAATATCCCAGCCGGACAGATAATTTTATAGGCACAACATATATACATCTATACACACATATATAGTAGCTGTTTATGGCGAGAAAGTTATAACGGTGGTGGACCGCTGGAGTCGCTCGAGATGCGCGAGTCCCGCGAGTCCAATAGACGAAGACGAAAGGCGAGAGTCTCGAGTCTCTGTTTACGGCGGTGATTAACCGACCATTTGTATCCTCTGCGTACGGCATTCTTATCTCCCTCCCCCCCCCCCTTCCCCCTCCCCTTCCTAGAGCCGCCGCGCACCGAAAAAAATAAATAGTTGTGATTACCAATCGTTGGTCAGAGTTAAGAATATTTTACTAACTGCAACCAATATTTTGGTAGATCTTACTAATGATTAGTAATAGCAACTACTGATTTTTCTCAGTGCGATATTTCGTTCAATTCGTTCGACGAACTTCGTCGAACGGAATCGCGCGTATTTTTTTCGTCTTCCCCTTCTCCTTCTCCTTCGTTACACCAATTTGATGAGATGTGTGTGTTTTCGGAACGGGGCATCGAAGGCCTCGAGCGAGAATGCGCGCGCCGCCTACCCCCCCCCCCCTTCTCGCCGCCTGCGCGCGCATCTCTCGAATTATCCTGCCGAATGTGAGATAACGGTGAATGCGCGCGCCGCTCGTGGCCGCCGGTCAGGGGACTCTTCTTAAGTCGGTTAAGAGTCCGCGCCGCCGTCGCCGCCGCATCGGCTGCTGCACACGAGGGCCGAACTGCGGAGGACTGGAGACAGCGGCCGGAAGGGACGCCCCGGCCGGTTGACGCGTACGTGCAACGAGATTGCGCCGAAGGGAGAGAGGGAGATAGAGGCCACGTAAAAGTCGAAAAACCGGTCTCTTTCGGTCAATTCGGAAAATTCGACCTACGCGTCACGCGTCCCGCGACGCTTTCGGTATCGGACGGTATATGTGGATCGTACCATCGAACATATTCAATATTAGTTAGTGACTCCCAATATTTAAAAAAATTACGTAAATTATTTAGGTAATTTTTTTAATGTATTTATTAGGAGAGAATGTTGGTTTTATGTAAGGACGGAAAAAAAAATGCTAAGAAATTTGAGAAAGGGATTTAGAAAACGTATTACAAGCTAATCGGGTAGATCGAGGTACAGTCACCGGTCGCGATATTTGGTGGAATGACCCACATAGATGGATGTATAGATTACAAAGGTTTACTAGTGCAGTAGGCCCTTCATGGCCCTTTGACACGCAATCTGCCACGCAAGTGGCTAAGATTATCGTTTAATAATTGAAAAAGAAGGCTCCAGAAAGGTTTTTTATTGTGAATGTAATGCATTGATAGAGAATTTAGGCAAATCTTACACATTTTTTATTTAAGCGTTCTGAAAAAAAGGAAAAAATGTGACATGGATAGATAGTTTAATAATTTAAAAAAGAGCTCCGGAATATTTTTTTATTGTGACTTTAAATCATTGATAGAGAATGTATTATGCTGTATACTATACTATATATAAAATGCACCATACAATAACTATAGAAGACAAAACGATCGCAAATCTTACACATTTTTATTTAAGCATTCGGAAAAAAGAAAAAAATGCCACATGGATAGCGTATCGTTTAATAATTTAAAAAAGGGCTCCGGAATTTCTTTTATTGTGAATACAATAACTATAGAACACAAAACGAACGCAAATCTAACACAATTTTTATTTAAGCATTCGGAAAAAAAAATGCCACATGGGAAAAACCGTACCTTGAGTGATATCTCGAGCTCCTCCTCGCGCATCCTGGTCGCAGCGTCGGCAGAGCAGCAGCAGTCGTAGCAGCGCCACCGTCATTAGCATAATAGTAATCCGCGACGGTGCGATTCCCGCGGGGTCGAAAATCGCGCACAGGTCTCCTGGCGCGCCGGTTGCTCGCTAATTGCGAGCGTAGCCGCTGCCGCCGTCGTCGTCGCCGCCGCCACGGCCACGCGCAGCTCAACACCTTCGCGATTGAGTGATCAACGGACGCCCGGCGACCGAGCGACCCTCGACGCAGCTTCTCCGCGTTCGACTTTCCGCGATTTTCATTTCACAAACCGATCGCGATCCTCGCGACACATATCTCTCTCTTACAGCAAACAGAAAAATTCCACAAAAAGTCCCTTCGCCTATAACACAGCCAATCCACCATAAAAAGAAAAACCAGCAAAATATCGACCGATCGATCACTGCGCGATTTATTGCCGATTTATTATTATTATTCCAAAAACACTGGAAATCGATATTTCAGGGCTTTCCCGAATTGAGCCTATTAGCTATATATACACTTTAATATACTTTTTTTTTAATGTGTGCGTTGTATATATATGTGTTTATAAATAAATCGTTTGCGTATAGTAAGAGCAGTGTAGAGGCGCCGCACTACCGGTCGACGCTCCACTCCCAACTGACTCGTCGCTCGGAATTCACGTTGTAGCCAAGCCGCATGAGAATCACTCGAGGTTGGCTACCTTCGCGTTGGACGTGGAAGCGCACCTGCTGCTACCGCTGTTATGCCTCCTTCCTTCGCGTCCGCCGCGTCCTCGTACACACAACCAAGTTCACCTCTTATACGACGGCCGCAGTTAGGCGCTATCGGCGCTCACGTGTTGTGAGTTGTGTCTGTGTATGCAGGATATCGTTTACTATACATACACACGCGTAAGACACATATACGTATGACTTTCGACTCACACTGCAAAGCTTTGCCGCTCACTTTCGTAGCTTCGTCGCTTTTCCACCACCTGCCCCGCCGATTTCGGTTCCAGGCTGCGACCTTCGGCTTCTAGGGACTTTTGATTGGAGGATCGGGGATCTGGGGACTTTCGCGAGTGTGGAGGAAAAATCGGGAGACTGGCCGTCGATAAGGAAGAGACCGGCCGATTTTTTTCGACGCTCACCTCAAAAGTTCGGATAAGCTTTTTTTCGTGAATTATGAACGGATCGAAGTGAAAATTGAAATACAGATGCCAGTAATGTGAATCTCGTGAATGAATTACTCAGAATTTTTATTTTAATTAAAAAAATTGATGTCGGTTAAATTGATTCGATAATGTTGAACGCCGATTTAGCGGGAAACAGGATTTAAAAAATAAAAGCAACAGGCTGCATCTTTCATTCGCTCTTTTATTATCAATACAATAATGGTAGTTTATCTATAATAGCCGAGTGTAGGCAGCGCGGATCGACAGACGTATCGGAAGGACGAAGAAAGAGGGACAGGACCGTAAATAGGAATTAAAACGTGTATTAAAAAGTAATAATAGCAAAAACGTATGACGATAATATCTATCTGTTATGTATGTATGTATAAAGATTGTCGATGTCGCGCGCGATAGGCGGCTTTTCGATGCGAGGAGCCGAAAATTTCCGCGACCCAACGGCAGCCGCATCGAGTTTCTCGTTCCTTCCGCTTTTCTTCTCGATTTCATCTCCTTCCGGTTGCTCCTAGTTGCAATTTGCACTTGCGATTTTTTTTTTAATCCCCTCTCTCCAATCAAATTACGGTATAGTAATTGCAAGCCCGCGCCGCGTCTCTGATTCTCCATCGCGACTGGCAGGAAGATGTTGCATCAATATATATATTATATATACACATATATATTTGTATATATATAATTATAATTAATATAATAATATATATAGAAGAGGGCGAACGCAAGGAGTACAGCAACAGCGGCAGTAGCAGCGGCGTTGACGGTCGCAGTTTGTGGCACACAGTCACATCTCGTTAATACTTTTCGATATGTATGCATATAAAAATTATACAATCGCTAATGATCATCTGAAAAATTGTCGCATGCCCGGTTTACGCGTTTTAATACGAAGATCCGTGTCTGTCTTTTCACTTGAACTCATCTTTTTCTGCTTTACATTTTTTTTTCTTCATCATCTCAGCATCTTCTACCTAACTTCTTTACATATGCCTCATAATATCTATCCACATACATAGTACTCGTTATATACCGCATCTATGGGTCGTATGTATAAGTTTTTCTTTCTTTCTTCCTTTTTTTTTTTTCGTTTTCACTCAATGAATAAATGACGCCTAGGATTCACGTGTAGAAAGCAAATCGTTTCTCGACGAAAGCCACCGACACAAAAAGTTGGCTCCTTCTGTAATTACGAACGCGCAAACAAATCGAACGGCCGGATATAACGATCCGGGAGAACAATGCAACGCGTTTGCTTCGAGATTGACAATGCGTCGAGTCGAGTGGAAAACGGGTGAATTACTCGAGCGAATCTTCGACTCGTTTTACACGTTGAGCAATTTTTTTTTTACAGTCGAAGGGGGCTGAGCGCGATTCTTTTATTTCGGTTCGAGGCGTTCTCTTCGATTTTTCGTAAAGCGCCTCGAATCATAACCCATTGCCGCGAGTATCGCTCCGAGTTTCAACGCCAACGAATAAAACTCGCATTACCCTCTTTTTAACAAAAGTATTTAAGAAGCAATAAAGTCCATACTTGTCAGCGCTTAGGAATAACGACGAGACACATTTGCGAGTCGGAACAGTAACAAAAAAAAATAATACGGGAAGCTTCTCGCAAAATTATTCGCATTCACAATGATTTCTCTCACTCGGATAATTCCCGCAATTTTTTACTTATTTAACATTGAATAACGCCGAAAAGTTCGAAGCGCGAAGGTTCATTCGCGCTTCGAATTCTCGTTATAAGGTAGACTAATCGAAAAACTGTCTGTGTAATATTAAAATACTATAATATTTTAATATTACAATCGTGTCGCGTAATATTAAAATATTATACTTTGGGGAAAAGTGGGGATGATGACGGCCCCGAGTAAACGAATTGTCCTGTTTACTCGAGCTCGTGGGTACTTTTTTTTTAATATCGTCGTATTGTGCCTTCTCACGCCGTATGGACGGACCTGTTATGCTAATCCCCGTTTCGTCAATTTCACTTATTGCATTTAACATTACCAAACCTTGTTCGTCGCTACAATTATTTGGAACGTATAATTCTATACAAAGACGCGGCGCAAGCGGCGGCGGCGGTTGCGGCTCAAGCCTAGAATCGTTTATACTTTACGTCCGACCGACTAGCGATCGGAAACACAGCGACTACGCGCCGAGAAAAAAAAAAACACGCGGCTGCAAAGCAATAATTACAGCATCGAAAGACACGAAGTTTACGCGGGAATCGAAGAAGAAAAGAAAAAAAAATGGATATTCACGAGAGGACGAAGCATACACAGGTTCGGACTCGGAATAATGAGGCGCTTATCAAACTCGTTCTTCGTCGCGACAATTATTAAAACGACGATCGAGCTTCGAGTTTCAACCTCTCTTTAATGTATTGCGCGAATCGCGCCGCCAAATATTAACCAACCGCTGCTCTCCGATTGAATCGTCACTTTGTGCTTTGAAAGAACGATAACATTTTTATTCGACGCAGTGTTTATAAAAAGATGTTTAAACTTCTACTGGTAAAAAAAAGTAATTTCAATAAAAAAACGAATATCGCGAGTATTTAAAATAGAAGAATGTCATTCGAACATCTTTTCATAACAACTGC
This sequence comes from Itoplectis maculator, assembly GCA_964034905.1. Lineage (NCBI taxonomy): Eukaryota > Metazoa > Arthropoda > Insecta > Hymenoptera > Ichneumonidae > Itoplectis > Itoplectis maculator. The sequence goes on from OZ035869.1 coordinate 4,718,053, forward strand.
CGAGACTCTAATTTAGGGACATACATTTGTGAAATAAAAATGATGAGGGTTTTCAGCCCCGCTTAAAATAAATAAAAAAAATCGTCTCAAGTTCAAGATCTTATTAATTGAAATTCGAAGTACCGATGTCAAAAATCACATTTATTAAAGTTGAGATTTTTGTACAAGATACGTTTCGTATAAAAAAGAAATGTCATTTGTTTCGTGCAATATTTAGAGCGTCAACGACGCACAAAAGTAGAACGGAGAAGATTGCCCAGCTGGTTAATATTCGGCGAAACGATCCGTATACCCTTGTGTATGGCAGCCAGAATGTGTTAACGAAGAACGAAGAAGATATAATGATCGACGTTAGAAAAATAAACGATACTATAATCTATGTATACTATATCTTTCGTTAAACATTACTACGTCTCTACTTCGAAGTTGGCCTCGCCTCGTGTGCGCCACAATTCGCGAGGCGATCGGGGGAGAACTCGGATCTCCCGCGCATAATTCATTCGTCTGTATAAGTGTTTAATATGTATAATGTCGTTCATGTATAATATTTATATTATGTATATATCGATTTGGATCGACGAATGTCAAGGATATCGTCGCTTCGTCGTCGCGTCCGGTGGCTTTTTCCGAATCGAAAGCTCGAAAGCGACCGGCGGCTTTTTCCGACAAAGTCGCCGGCAATTGTGAGCCGTCGATATCGTTTGGAACACAAGTTTTATCAACATCCACATCATCATCATCATCATCAAGTCTATCGCTAGTTTCGTTATATGTACCGTTTCTTTTCTTTTCTTTTTTCGTCGCAATTGTTTGAAAATCATCGCCCTGCATGCGGACTACAATTATTGGTAGTAGTTATAATAGTTTGCCATAATCTTGTGCCTATTGACGCGATCACTCACAAATCCGGGAGTCAAAGGTTCCCGCTTCGGTATTCGAGTTCAGTTGTCGTCGGTGTGTCGTCGATCACGGGCGAGTGTCTCAGTAGGCCGAAGCCTCCTTGTACTCGGATCCCTCCATAGTGAAAAAGTCCTCGAGCTTCCATTGAAGAGTCTCGAACGTTGGCCTCTTCATCGGATCCTTGTTCCAACATTCGAGCATTATTTCGTAGAGCGCCGTCGGACAGCTCGGCGGACAGGGCATTCGGTAGCCGTGCTCCACTTGATGCAATACTTCTGCGTTCGTCATTCCTGTCGCAAAAGAATTTCGAAATTGGTCAGTACGTCGTTCGTGAAAAAACGAAATGACGGTAATTAAAAAAAAAATAAAAACGTATGGAAATCCTACCTGGATACGGTATTCTTCCGTAAGTGACGAGCTCCGTTAGTAAAATACCAAACGACCAGACGTCCGATTTAATACTGAATTTACTGTAGTTGGCGGCTTCGGGCGCGGTCCATTTGATCGGGAATCGAGCTCCTATTCGCGCCTCGTACTCGTCCTCCTTGATGAGCCTCGCGAGACCGAAATCAGCGATCTTCACGACGTTACCCTCGGCCACGAGGACATTGCGCGCCGCCAGATCTCGGTGAATGTAATTCTGCGACTCGAGATAAGCCATACCCGCGGCTATCTGCGCGGACATGTCGATCAACTGTTGCAGCTTCAAGACTCGTCCCTTTCCTGTGAAATTAAGGAAATAAAATAAGTTTTTTTCATCCAGTAAACGATTTTTTTATTTTTTTTTGCATCGGTCTCAGATTTTTACCTTGAAGGAATTCCAAGAGACTTCCGTTCCTCATCAGCTCTGTGATAATGTATATCGGTTCTTCCATCGTGCAGACGGCGTAGAGTTGAATGAGCTTCGCGTGTCGAAGTTTCTTCATGATCTGCGCCTCGGCGAGGAAATCCTTCGGGTCCATTGTGCCAGGTTTGAGGGTTTTGATAGCGACCGGAGTCGTGTTGTTCCACAGACCTTCCCAGACCTCGCCGAACTGTCCTTGTCCGAGTTTCCGGACGAACTTCAGGGAGGATCGGTCGATCTCCCATTGATCCCGGGTTCGGTGACTGAGTCCCTCGGTAACGGGTTTCTCAACCTGAGAACAGAATCACGTACGGTGGCCAGTCAATGCCTGATTATATCGTATTCGCGAGAATCTCCGCTTTCGTCGAAAGGACACGAGACGCGTCGACGCATCGCGCATTCAATTTCCACCGAAATCCTGTTGAAACAATAGTCACCAACGTCAGCTCTTCTGTCGTCGATGCAGTTATGAAAAATTGGCGATCGCATTCGAAACGATGCGTTTTGTGTTTGTATTTCTCGCAATCATTTATTTTATGACAAATGTGTGTTCCCTTTGATATGCAATGAGATGTGTAACGAAAGCAAATGAATATAAGTAATAAAAAAACGCTGATACAAAAGAACCTGATAACATATTTACTACTCGCCATGAGCGATGATAACCACGATTATGCGTCAACAGCACAGGAAATAAAGTGTTACAGTGAAATCTGCGGTGACTTGTCGTTTTTTCTCGTAAACAATCAATTGCATAGGTCGAAATGTCTCCAAGCGAAAAGCTTCTCAGTTATAACAGTGAGATATTGATTTATCAATAAGAAGGCGCTTTTCCGATATATCTTTATTTTCACTTTCACATCTTAAAAAAAAATCGTCAATCCTGTTGACATATGAAGTCGCTGATGGGAATACACTAGGAACTGGACCCTCTTAAGGAGGCTTCAGAGCTTCGCTCTGAAGTAATATTATTCAGTCTTTAAAAAAATGGTCTTTTGATTCTTCGGTTGCGTTTTTATAGAAACAACACACGTCAAATAGACTGAGGATGTGTGTGAGCGTTTTACGCAGGGATCGCGTGAGTATCAGACCGAAGGACTCATGCTACTCATGTCACGTGACCCATAGCCTCTCCTTATGAGCCGTACGTTACAACACGCCTCATTCCTCGGAACAGTCAATTAAATCGCGAAAACCTGTAGCGAGGCTACGAAAAAGCAAAAAAAAATTAAAAAAAAAAACCTAGCACCGATCTGATCAGCGCGAAGCGTTGAAACCTCCTTAAACTCTTAACTTTCTTAAAATCTTAAGATACCTTAGTGATTTAATTGTCCAACTCGGAAGTACTAAAGTCCAATTGAATCGCGGAAGAAATATGAGCAAAAGGAGCGAGTACAGAGCCTTAAGCGGGCAACTTAATTTCGCATTTGAACGTTCATTAACAGCGCATCGCGTGTATCATTTGAGCCCCCTCCGATTTCCCTGCAGTCTTTGCGCGTCGACAGTCTCAAAAAATTTGTCTGAAAATATATATAGTTTGGACAGAGAGAGAGAGACGGAGCAGCGCTGTGTAAACGTGTCGATACAATTGTTGATGCTGAGACGCGGTTACATTTTAAACAATACAGTCGGCAACGTTTGATTCCTTTTCTCGAGTATAATAAAAGTGTCGCTAAATCTAACCATCGGTATATCATCCGTTGGAAATATAATCCATTCACAAAAAGAGCTGCAAAGCCTCGTTAATCTTGGAAACAAAGTTGAGAATACGTTTCGCTTTCTAATTATGATTTCAAGATAACAGTGTATTTGTGGAGTGATCGAGTGATCATTTGAAAGTGAAAGATTGCTCTGAAAATTTTCAAAAGTTCACGCCTATTATAAAAGCTGCTGAAATAGTAATTACAAAGGCGAATCGCGTTGCCTCGGTTATTTACAAGAGTAATGGGGCTCGACGACCTTGTTCGGAATTTAAGCACCATTTAGGAGTCGCTCGCCAGTGTGTACATTAAATTCCAGGCGACACGCGACACAGAGATCCCTTATTCTTAATCTAATTGGACACGTAACGTCTAATTTCTCTGGAACATTATGCCGTATACAACCGGCTTGTGCTTTTTTTTTATTAATATTTATTCATCACAATCGTGCGCGTATGAAATGCGATAGTGCGTGCGGTGGAATGCGAGATGCATGCGTGCCGTGCGTTTCCATGCGTGCGGATATGCAATCCCAAAGTCGAGGAGATGACGGTAAATGAGGGTCGAGAGAGAAATGAAAAAATTCGAGTTATTCGATTATTTCGGACATTCAATTTACCAAGAAAATCCAGCGGGAGGTAGGGCAAGCAATAACAGAGAAACAAACACAATCTAATCAGACGTCGCACTTGACGAAAAATTATTCAGTATGTTTAGATCTATCAAAGCTCTCGAAAATGATCAGCCACTCTCTCTCTTCTCTCTCTCATTCATTCAAAGAGGTTCGAAGGGGGGAACCACTAATCGTGGCTCTATCAGCGGCAAAAGGCCTTTTCCGGGGGATATTCCAATGAATATATTTGGTGCAGGCACTCACGTATCTTTCACAGAGATGCAAAGATTTAATAATCAACGTCTAAGTGGAGTTTGGACAGTGCTTCCGAGAAACCTTTGCGAGGATCAGTAAAATCACACACGTCTATCTGTTAGGAATATTCGCTCCGTGCAAATCATTGCTCGCGTTTTGACGATTTTTTTTCACTAGCTAAAAAAAAAATCTGCACCGTGCACGGAACGAATATTGGAGAAAAAGCGATACTCGGTATAGCATGCAGCGAGCAATCTGCCACTGTCTAAGCTCCGTTTAGACGAGGCGTTTCTCTCGAGCTTTTTATAATTGATATAATTGTATGCAACGAAATTAAATGTATCTCGAATCTAAAACTGGGCATACTCGAATCGAGCAGATGCCGCAAACGCTCTGCCCGATTGTGTGGCTGAAAGACGAGTGAAGAATCGACGGAAAAGTGTTTTTACCTGGACGCAGGGTTTGCAGAGATTCACGCAGAGTCCGTCCGCGTCTTTGCTGTAGTGCTCGACGAGATCCTGAAGATTTCTGAAGGTCGTTCTCCTCGCTATGAAGAATCCGCCCTCGTCGAGCTGCCGGATTCGATAGTGCTTGACGGTGTCTCCGTCGCGAACTGAAAATCATCGGTTGTCTCGTCAATTCATTATTCATGATTAATTAAGATGATATTCAAGTTTGCATCGTTGGGATGCAACGATTAAAAAAAAAATGTTCTAACGATTCTAAAATTATTCGAACGATACTAAAAAGTTATTATGACGATTTAATCGTTATAATAACATTTTATACCCAATGCAATCTTTTAGATTCATTAGAATTCTTTTGTTTATTTTTTTATTTTTTATTTTCGTTGCATTCCAACGATGCAATCTTGAACACCATTAATTAAGACAATACGATGCAAATTTAGGATCTTTTGGTGTTTCCTTTGACCCAATCGAAACAATATTCTACCTGAAAGCGAATAATCGTTGTGCCGGCTCTCCGAGTCGCGAATCAAGAAGGCTCCGTGATCGTTCTCCGGCAGCAGCAGCTTCTTCTCGGCCTCGATTCTCTTGATCTTCCTGAAGTACCATCTGCGAAAAGAGGAGAACTGCGTCATTTAAAGCGAGAGAGGATCTGTAAAGGAGAGACAGTGTTAAACAGAGAGCGCGGAGAAGCAACAAATTGCCAGCAGCAGCTATCACAGACGATATCAGCTCCGTCGGGGAAAGCCCGATTCGCTCGGCGCGGCGTCAGCAAAACCGTATATATCGCTCGCACCGAGCGTTACGCCAACGGACCGGCTGGCTGGCTCGCTGGCTAATTAATTAGGTGAAAATGCAATCGAGAAAACTGTGCTAATCCATAGCGATGCCGCCTCTGTCGAATGCGACCAAAGTGGAGCAACCGCCAATTGCTTTTATCGTCCGAGATTTAGTTATTACGTTATTACCAATAATATTTCACGGCTATATATTCGACTCATCTACATCTACAAATATGTACGGACGGTTTACGAGCCGGGAACCGGCAGGAGTGGCCACAGCGGAGAATATGTAACCGAGTAACAGTTTATGCGGCGTGTGACGCGCATTTCAATGATTGGCCCGCGTCTAACGCCGCCGGCTGCACGAAAATACAACACTCGATCGATCGATCGACCCGCTCGGCAAATCATTTAATGGCAATCGCCTGGATGAATATTTAGTCGTCCTGTGGCGGAAATTTCGAGGAAACTTCGTCGGCGAATTTGAAAGGAAAATCGGTCGATCGGTTGGTTCAACGACTCTTGCAATTTTCGTTTTGTTGGATCAGTTATCGACTTCTATTTTTGGTTCCGCTGTGTTTTGTGCATTTCTGGGAGGATCGACAGGAGGAGTCGTGACCCTCCGAAGGGTCACGACCCTGTTGAAAATTGATTTTGGTATAAAAATATATTGCGCTCAAATTGCTCGGATGTTCCAAATCATTTTGCTCGGCAACTGGACTTTGATCTCTGCGACTAAAAAAAGCAACTGGACGAATCGGTAAACGAATAAATAAAAATCGAAGCAATTAACTCTAAATGAATTCTAAAAAAATAAAAAAATAAACTCACGGTTCAGCCTCTATCGACTTGAGCTTGGCGACGTAATTGCTGGGAATGTATCCCTCCTGTCTGGTCCTTTTGCTTCTGGCTAGCCACCAGTCGCCCTGCGTGTCGTTGAGAATCTCCAGATGTTCGCCCTTGCGAAAGCTGAGATCCTCGTCCGTACGAGCGTCATAATCGTAGAGAGCCACAAATATCTTAGCCGTCGGCACCTCCGTCTCCGGTATCTGCGGCATCGGCCTGATGGGATCGGGCGGCGGCGTCGGCACTGGACTGGCCTGCGTCACCGCAGTGATACTCGGATCGCCTATCCTATCGGGCTTCTCCTTCTCCGCGTCACTAGGACTGCTAAAACAGTTTCCCATCTTGACAAATAAAACGCTCAAAACGCGCTCAATTCCACGAATAATCAATCCGTCCTCCCAAAACCCCTGTCGTTAAATTGTCTCGTCAGCCTCCGATGATCCTCTCCGCCCAGTCTCACGACTCGCGCATTCTTCCCCAAAATTCGCAACCAGCTCCCGAACCATTCGCAAAACTATTTCCTCAAATCCTGGTTTTTCCTCTAAAACAGAGACGCTACTGTTTTTAAATATTTAATTCCGGGAACCAAAACAGGAGTTGCTCCTGACGTCTCGCGTCGACCTGGACAAGTCCACCTCGTCCTCCCGGACGTCGGTCCGACGGCGACGTTGTCGCAGCAGCTCCTAGATATCCTCTCGGGGTCCCGCCCGCCCGGACCGTCGACGTCGTCAGCAGGCGTCGAGCGCGCCCGTCGCACTCCGGTGCATCGTCGTCGTCGTCTTCCGCGTCCTGTCGTCGTCGTCGTCGATTCCCGCACCCGTAGCTATGCCCGAGCGGCACTAGGAGGCTTGGCCATTGTTGGCTGTGGGGCTGAGCCGCCCGTTCGAGCCGCCCGCGAGACAAACAGAGACACACACGGAACAAAACGCACCAGGCGCGCCAGGAGCAGCGCCTCTCTCAGCCACTCCGCAAAAAAAAACCGCCGTCGATTTCCTCTCAATCCACTGAATCCACTCAATCCGCAGTTAGGGCAGACTCCGACAGACTCGGAGTACACATATAGCTATAAGATAGTTGGGTGGTGGGTAGATATGGCCTACACACTAATCACTACCACACTTTTCGACGCTGCTGCTGCTTCTCAATCCGTAGCACTACGAAAAAAACGCGCTGTGTATATATATATGTGTGTCTGTGTTACAGAGTCGCAGTCACAGAGGAGAGAACGCCTCTGTGTACACACAATACGCGAATTGCAGCAGCGGACTATGGCGGTAGCAGTCGCTGGTTAGTGCTAAGCGTAGTACAGCACTTGTAGAGGCGAGAGCGACGGTTGCGGGTCTCCTCGTAGGCAGTAGTAACAAGTAGTCCGAGAGCACGGCTGCTGCTGAACGGGGCCCCCGCTGGAATCGGGCGGCGATTTCACATGCGCGGCGGCGGCGGCGGCGGCACCAGTGGCACACAGCAGGCAGCCAGGGGCAGCGAGCAGCCAAGGCAGGCGGCAGCAGGTACTGTCAGGCACGCAGAATCGAATGGGCGAAAGGCGGCGAAAGCCCCCGCGTCGGGAGCGACGGAGACGGAGCGAGAGAGATATAGAAAGAGAGAGACGGACAGACGGAGATAGGGAAGGAGAGGGTAATAGAGAGACAGAGAGGAGAGAGAGGGGAATACAAAGAGAGAGAAAGAGATATACTAGTAGAAAGAGAAAGAGATATAGGAACAGAAAGAGAGAGAAAGAGATATAGGAATAGAAAGAGAGAGAAAGAGATATAGGTATAGAAAGAGTGAGAAAGAGATATAGGTATAGAAAGAGAGAGAAAGAGATATAGGAACAGAAAGAGAGAGAAAGAGATATAGAAATAAAAAGAGAGAGAAAGAGATATAGGATTAAAAGAGAGAGAGAAAGAGATATAGGAATAAAAAGTGAGAGAAAGAGATATAGGAATAAAAAGAGAGAGAAAGAGATATAGGTATAGAAAGAGAGAGAAACAGATATAGGTATAGAAAGAGAGAGAAAGAGATATAGGAAGAAAGAGAGAGAGAGTATCGGACTAAAAAGAGAGAGAGAGAAAATGATACAGGAATAAAAAGAGACACACGCCCAACACTGTCAAAATGCTGTCAAACTGGACCGAAGGACGAAGAAATAAGTCTCGAGGATTGAAATTTCCACGTCAAGGCGAAATTCTTTGTGACGTTTTTTTTCCCCGCGGTATTTTTTCGAGATTCTTCTGAGATATCAGAGATATCGTTGTTGTTATTATTATTGTTGTTGTTGTTATTATAGGAGATGTTATTATTATCGGAGGGCGAAGGTGCGCGCGCGTCGACCGCCGCTCTACGCGTTCGTCTCGCCTCGCTTTAGCTTCTCGACTGGACGAAACGGCGAGATCAAAACACTCATGGTGAATGTGTACGGCCGTCGCCGCTCGGGTGGCTAACTGGTCACTGCGCTCTCCGCAGCGCATAGAAGCCGCCCAGCAGCGGCGAACGGAATTCATTCGGCCGCGATGTTCGGACTTCGCGCGAGCTCGAAGCCGAAGCTTCGAAGTTGCACGCACGACGACGACGGTTCATCCCCTCTTTTTCTAGGCTACTCCTCCTTCGACGACGTCGACGACGACGACGACGCCTCTTTCCTCCTCCGCCGTCGCGGACGTTTCTCGACGTCCTCGACGGGACTCGCAATCTTCCAGCTACTCTCTCGACGACAACAGCACGAAATTGTGCTAACTGGGTTCTGCTGGGACTAGATTGACTCTAGTCAGGCTCTAGTCAGGGTTGCGTATTGTTGTCTAGCTTTGCGTATGAAAATTTGGGATAAGAGGGATTGCTGAAAATCGAGAAATTGCTGAAATCGCGAAAGCCGATTTTTCGAAAATTGATAAAAAAATATGAGGGTGTCTTGGAAAAATGAATTTTTGACCCGCAATGCGCACCGAGATTTTGTACTTATTGCCGAGTCGTCTATTATTACGTGTGACGTAATTTCTAGGAACAAGATAAAGAGAGGTCTGCCCACTTGTGCCCACTTCTATTTGCGGCCCATGAAAACTACTTCTGAAACTGTCGATGAGTTGAAAATTTGGGGGTCACCGAAGTCCGAAATTATTTTAATAATAGTATTGCAACTGTGGAGAAAAATCGAAGTCCCCTGCGTTTGTACCTGAACGATGTGAGGAATTAATATAAATTGTCTCTTTCCGGCTTGTAGAACGAATTCGAGATTCAGTGGACACTATTTCGATAAGCGCTCGACCCACGGCTGTTTATTGACAATTGCGAGAGGAGGAAACTGCAGTGAGAAATTGATACGCGAGGACCGAGTGCACATCCTGTTCGCCAATCAGACTCTCCAATCCCACTGCAGTGCATGAAGCATATTTTACGATATTTCATTCGCCCAAATTATTTTATGCATCACAATAATTATTAATTAACTGAGATTGCAATATTTTCCAAATATTTTTCAGGCAGACTTCGCGCGAAAATAGTTCAACCAAATAATTCTATGCATCGAGGATCGTTGATCAATTTATCATCCAAATAATTCTATGCATCGAAATAATTATTAATTAACTGAGATTGCAATATTTTCCAAATATTTTTCAGACGGACTTTGCGCGAGGATCGTTGATCAATTTATCACCCAAATAATTCTATGCATCAAAATAATTATTAATTAACTGAGACTGCAATATTTCGGAAATATTTTTCAGACAGACTGCGCGAGTTTCGTTGATAAATTTACCTGAAAAATCTGTCCACGAAATGCCGCAACCTCTTCGATCGAAGGAACTTGGAATACATAATAGCCGACTACATGTAGGCGGCGAGACGAAGAAGATTATGCACGAGGATTATTATCGATAATTCCCGAGCGAGTCCGCGCAGATCGCGTGTATCGTCGAGATACAAAACTGATCGTCTGTTGACACCGCAGTCCAACGATTGACTGATTGTCCCTCCTTTTCCTGGCTTTTATCTGCGATTATCTCGGTAAATCGCGAGATATCTTGCGGCTCGTATTGCGGTCGCCTATCGCAACGGATAAAGTTTTGCAGGACGTTGATGGACATGAGCACCATTCGAATGAAAAAAGAATCTTTCTTTACTCGAATTTACTTGAACTTTCGATAGATGTTCGATTAATAAATGCTTTTTATTCATGGAAGAGTACCAAATATTGAGTACCCACTTTGACGTACAATGCGTTAAACGAGAAATTTTTTCTAAGCGATTTTCTTTTTTAATAACAATTCGAGGCGGTACTTAATATCATCCACAACTCACAGCCTTCGCGAGAATCATTTTGGTCTCTCTCCATCAGTTCAAAACGCGCATGAGCGACTCGTTAGTGTCCATTTTTTTTTTTTTTTTTTTCAACAACCCTGATAATCAGTTACGAAAGTATTCAAAATACTTCTTCATCGAATGGTACCCTTTCCCCTACGTGACAGGGCATACGAATTCATTTCATGTGTTATTTTTAAATAATAATTCATTAGTTTTAATATAGAAAAAAGAAAACGTTGAGTTTTTCAGTAATTCATAGTGAAACGCGATTCTCCGGCTCGACGCTTCGTCCTTTCATAGCAAAAGTTTTACAAATTTTGCGACGCAACGTTCGTGCGATCCGCACTTCGTGCTTTCGCCTTCCCCGAGCGTCGATCATCGACCGACGCTCGATTCTCGCGGTCTGCGAGGCGACAATTCCTCGCAGCGGAATAGTCGGTGCGGATTTAGTCAGTTATATCCGTAATCGGTGTCTCGAGGATCTTCGGGCCGTAGAGGAGAACGTAGGCGCAGTGCCAGTCGCCGCCGCCGCTCAGCTTCAGGACTTCCTCGCTCGTCACCATGCTGACCTTGTCGTCGTCGCACTTGATCCACGTGTCCGCTTTCTGGCGAACCCAGGCGACGTAATGACCACTGCTGCTCGATCTTCCCCGATGCGTCAGCACAGCCTGCAGTGTATAGTAACCGCTGTTGTTCGATCCCAAATCTGCAACACGACTCCACGATTAAAATCATTCCGCCCTTTTTCTCATCGAATTAAAAAAATATACAAAAATTACCATCTTCGAACCAAAACCGTTCTCGTTTCACGTTCTTCTTCTCCTCCTCCTGTCCGTCGCCCTTGGCCCTTTTGTCCTTGACGACCCGCGACTCCTCCACCTGACTGTCCTCGAGTTCCTTGAACTTTTCGCGCATCGGCACGAGCTTCTGTTGCAGCTCGTTCGTGCACAGATCGAAAGCATCGAACTCCATCGGGAATTTCACGTCTTTGAGAATCTTGGCGTTTACCGCGTTCTTCTCTTTGTAGAAGAACCGGACGAACTGTATCGTCAGGTAAGCTGGCAGCCTGCTGATTTTCGACTGAAATATTCCGAAAAACAAGATGAGTCATTCGCTGTTTCTTCTCACTAGTATTTTTTTTTATTTTTAAGACTTACGGTTTTTGTGTAAACCGCATCTCGCCCGAGACTCGGCGATTTCTTCGTTATTTGCTCCTGCATTTTATTCCTCAGACCGGAATGCATGTACCTAACGTCGGCCGAGATGAAGCAGCTCAGCTGAAGAAAATCCTCCTTTCCCTTCGTCGGCGGTTCTTCCTCGGACTCCACGCACTTCAATTCCGTGTCGAAGCTACCGCCGAAGTATTGCTCGATGAGCGATCGAGGTTTCCTCGACTGGCCAGCCTCCTCGGACGTCGCTGCCGCCGTCGTCGGCACCGCTGATTGGTTTTCCTGTTTTTCAAATATTATCCATTGAGCTTCGCTTTTCATCAATACAAAAAATCCTCCGAATTACAAAAAGGATCTTCTTCCTCACCTCGGCCGGCAATTTCTGTTGCAACATCCTCACAAGTTCCGTCCAACACTCATTCGCGTCCTGCTGCTGAAAGCCGCCGTGCTCGGACTTTTCGGCGAATCGCGGAAACGCGAGATGCATCATCTGCACGAGAACGATAGGCGGCAACGAGGCGCCTTTGTCCATAGCGTCGTAGAGATCTCTCAAAGCCGCTGTGATGCTGAGCGCGGGAACATTAGCGGTGCTCCCAGGCGCAGCAAAACCTCCGGCGTATCCTCTCAGCGCCTCTCGCAAAGGCGGAACAGTCTTCAGACACTGGACAGTGGCGTTCAGATAACAAGTGTTGCCGAGATTCGTCAGACCCGCCGGCAGCTCCAGAGTCGTCGCCAATTCAGCCTCGCTCATGTCCTCCAAGAAGACGGGCTTCTCCGTCGGTTCCATCGGCACATCCTCTTCCTTAGAACCCATCATCAAAACCGTCACACCCTGGAAATATATTTAAAAAAATTGGTAGATTCGCAAAGGTTTAAAGAAAATAAAATAAAAGACTCCAGTGGCGACTTACGTCTTTCAGTTTGATGTTGCCCCAGTCGTCATCCTTCAGCGTCATCCCCTTGAGCATGACCTTCTGCCTCTCGGGCTGCACTCCGGTGAGCGCAAACAGCTGCGCCTTGAACAGCATCGGCTCCTCGTCGGTGTTAACCTCCACATTGGGAAACAGTTCCTTTCCCCACTTGACTTTCACTACAAAAAAATCCACGAAATCAAAACTCCATATCGGCGAAAATCGGCCTTTCAGGCGATCGGTTTCCGAGGATCGAGCGTTTTGTACTATCGTCGCGAGAGTCGCGCTAATATTCCAGAAACATTCGCGGAGAGGTTATGTTCGATTTTTCTTATTGTTCTCGTTGGAGAAATTACGATCGGAATTACGATCGGAAATACTGACCGGCGTATTGAGGCATATTGAGGCTGCGAGCGGCCGAAACGCCGATTGGGATTCTCGGTGATTATCGGCGGCGGCGATGAGAGAGGTACGCGACGATGTTGACTCCACCGACGTTTGTGGGTTCCGAATACGGCGGAGAGACTCGCGTAAAGTTGCCTAGTCAGCTCTCTGAGCGAGATTCGCCGATTGCGGCTGTGCTCGCTTACTAACTTACACACACCGAACGTCCGAACGCTGTTGTCGCTGCGCTTCGGGCTGCTCCGAAACCGCTGCAGTCACTCTCGTCCAGCGTTCGGCGCGCACACTCGGCGATTTCGCTGCGTTCAGCGGCGACGGTGATACACCGACACAAATGCAACGTATTTAGTGCACGTCCGCGAATCTCTTGTCTTCTTACGCACTTTTTTTTTGCACTTTACTCGGTGAAAGACGATTGGCCGGTTCACTTCACCGGTTGCACCTATGACCGGGCAACCGGCAATTCAGAATTCCGAGCTCCAAATTTGAACTTAAAATGCATATTTTCGAAAAAATATAATTCGAGAAATAAAAAATGTAAACTTGGACTCTTCATTTTTATTTATGTCTGAGGTCGAAATTTTCGTAGGAAAAATTTTGGGATCGGCAAAAAGTGCTAGCGTTTGACCTTGAAGGCAAGGTACCGGCTCGGGGAGGTCAAACGGAGGTTCGAAGAAGCGAGAAAAAGTTCTGTTGTATCACTGCGTTTTTTTTTATTGTTCTCCCTTTGGCTCCTTCTCGTCAAATAAATTCAACAATATTTCTCTCTGTCGTTAATCTCTCGTCTAGCGTTTTGTCTACACAGGTAGTAAGTTGCAGTAACACACAAGTTCCATGTACAATGTATTGCACTGCGTACGCGATAGTTTATCGTTACTATCTCTAATCACACTATATTTTTTCTCACTCGTTATCTATGGTATCTTTCTTAGCTCTGCTCCCATTCTCCTCTCTCTCTCTCTCTCTCTTTCTCTCAATGATAATAATTAATCGGATGATGGCACGAGGGCGTATTTCTATTGTTATTGGTATTTTCATTCTTATTTAATAATCATTTATGCTACGAGACATCGCGATTTGTGGGACGTGAAAGGTACGAGGGACGGAATGACGATATTTCTGCCTTATTTCATTTTCAATCTCAACCCGAATCGTATTTCGGGATGAGATTATTTTCAATCTCAACCCGAATTGTATTTCGAGATGAGACCGCGAATAAAAATAAAAAAGATATCGTCATCCCAGGGGATGTTTTTTTTTTAAACGCATATCGGTGCGTCGGCAAGAAACGTGTTAAGCGACGAATTGTGGCAAGCCGCGAGAAGTGTTTTAATTCGAGGAGGGGCGACGCGGGTCTGGGAAACCTGTCTAGGCCCAGACCCGGAGAGTCGCGTCCCAGCTGCCGGTCGACAGTGCCGTCCCGTCGGGCGACACGCGCAGACAGGACACGCGATTCTCGTGACCGTAGAGAAGCGCGACCCTCTGGCACTTCAGTGTGTCCCAGATGTTGACCGTGTAGTCGTTGTAACCGGCGAAAAGCAATCGTCCGCTCACGCTGAGATCGACGGCGTTTGCGCCGAATATTATGCTTTCCTTGGCGTAGACGGCGACTTCCTTGTCGGCGCGGAGATCGAAGAGCCGACACGTTGCGTCGTCGGAGCCTGTGACGACTGCGTCTCCGCTCGGGTGAAAGCGAACCTGAGAAAAACGATCGGTTGATGAACAAAAAATCGTCATTTTTAATATAGAGGATACTTATTCGTCATTTTTAATATAGAGGACCCTTATTCGTCATTTTTAATATAGAGGACCCTTATTCGTTATTTTTAATATAGAGGACCCTTATTCGTCATTTTTAATATGTATAAAGGATCGAAGTCATTTTTAATATAGAGGATCTCACCGAATTCACGTCGGATCGATGACCCTCGAAGCTCTGAACGCACTGACCACTCCTCATGTCCCATATGAGAATGACCTTGTCGCAGCTGCCGGACACAAAGGTGTTACCGGTCTCGCTGGGCGCGAGATCTATCGACATCACGTCGCCCGAGTGTCCGTGAAAATTCTGCAACAGCTGGCCGCTCTCGACGTCCCAGAGCGCGCACGTGCTGTCGCCGCTGCCGGTGAGTATTTGCTGATCGCTGTTCGGAAAGGCACAGCAGGACATGTACGACGTGTGCGTGCCGACGGTTTTTTTTCTCGTTGTCACGTCGTCCTCCAGGCTCAGCGGATACACCGTCACTTTGTTGTCGAGGCCTCTGCGAATTAAATATTAATTGGATTGAAAAAAAATTAAATATTAATTGGGTTGAAAAAAGAAACGGTGAGAAAAATAAAATACATACCCGCAAGCAACGAGAGCGCCGCTCGGAGCGTAAGCGCAAGCCATCACCCAGGTCGTCGGCATCGTCACCGCGTGCTCTTTGTTCGTCGTAAAAGCGTCCCATATTATCATCTTCCCATCCTATTAACGTCATCAATGGTCTCGGATATAAAAAGCCTGAATTGGCGGTAATACTTTCCTTCTGCGGTCCAAATAGGTATAGATATATCGTTAGACGTACTTGAGAAGATGAGACAATGTGACGTTTGTCGGGAGACCAATCGGAGCACAGCACCTTCGCTTGGTGACCCTTCAACACCCTCCTGGGTTTCACATTGATGCAGTTTATCGCTTCCAATCGATCCGCCACGCTGGCAACTGTAAAAAAGCACAAAAGCTATAACTATAGTTGGCAACTGAGAAAAAGGACTTTAACTGAAAATTTATTGAAAATCTTACGGGTGACATCGTTCAGCTTTTGCCTTTCGTCCTCCAGACGAACCTTCAGACTCTCCGCTTCCTTCTCCAGCCTCTCTATGTGCTCCAGCTCGGTGGCGGTGTCCATTTTTTAGGATGTTCGGTGCGCAACCTTACGTATTATGGAGAAGAGAAGGAGCCGATCGGAGGACAAGGGCGAACTGCGCGATCGCCTCTCTCATCATTCCGCGATCTCCGGGCGTCGCATCTTCCGCGACTCGGCGAGATTCATCGACGCACATCAAGACGGACGAGCGTCTGAAAGCAGCTGAGAATAATTTATGAGACTTGGTTATACATCTGATATTAATAGATGCCTTCGCAGCAGAAATCTGCATCACATCTGAAACAGTTTACTGCTAAATTATCGCATGACATAATAAACAAATAAATATGCAAATAAATTTAAATTATAAATACCATGTAAGAAAAATTGCAAATACATTTTTGTAAAAATCTGTGACTGAGTCAACGAGAAATAAACAAAATGGGACAGAATACAGAAACTCGTTTCCTTGGAACTCAGCTGTCAGTTGAGTTTTTGTTTTCAACTGACAGCAGTCGGAACCAGCGGACGGATGACATCGGACCAACCGAGTGGTCTGATAAGGATAAGAGCGGCTGGAGTCGCCGATGTACATACCAAAACGATCGGCTCGACACCAACAATGTAGCCGCGGATGCAGCGTCGCGGGTACAGAGAGACAGAGAGAGAGAGCAGAAAGCGAGCGGCGTGTAATCAATACGCATCGATAACAACTCCGTGCGAGTCCTACGATTGGGTTGGGTTTGGCGCCGATGCAGCTGCGAACGCGGTCAGCGCTCGCAGCGGTCGAAGACTCAACCATCTCGACGTCGAACCGTCTTACCAACCAACCGTCCCATTTTTTTTTTCGCATCTCTTCCACCTACAAAATAGGACGAGTTGAATTATTGATAATCCTTCAATGACAACTGCGAATTATGGGATGATTTTTTTTCGATGTCATTAATATATTGACAGATTTTTTTTTTTTTTTAAAATAAAATACCGTCGATAGATGGTTTGCAGGGAAAATGTGAGACATTATAGTGTCCCACAAAAATGTTTCCAAGATTTCTCAAGGTCAAACTGACAGTCGATGATATCCAAATCATATCATTCCCCTATTTTTTAATTATCGCCAGATGATAATCTAGATAAAAACTCAAAAGACTAAAAAATAGTTCAAAGGGATTCAACAGTCAGGCCAAAAGTAACGAAATAATTTGTCTCTCATTTCCATCATTCCAAAACCGTTTTCGAAGAGCTCATCGCCAGATTCAAATTTTCGAGCTCGTCCGTCGTGACGCCGAACGCATCCGTCGTCGGCTTTCCCGGAGAACCGAAAAATCCCGTTTCCTCATTTCCCCCATTCCAAAATATCGAACCCTCGGAAAATTCGTGAATTACGTAATTTTCGGCTGCGGATCTCCGCGGAAAAGCTCGCAAAGTGTCAGCGGGTGTGGCGACGAAGGCCGAGAAGAGGCGTAGACGACGAGGCGAAGTGTGAGTGTCGCTGGGTGCGAGACTTCGTCGTCGCCCGGTCGATGTCGGCCGCGGACGACGACTTCCTGCCGGTTGCGCGCGCATCGCGCCGAATGGCAAATGGGTGGTGGTGGTGGGGGTTGCGGGCCACGGGTTACGGTCCGCGGTTCTCTGGTCTTCTAGCGGCGCTCTGCTCGTGTCTACTTGGACCGTTCTTCATCTTCGAATCCCGCAGTCCGGTCGAACGGGCGTTGAACGAACAAAGATGGCCCTGTTATCCCTTCGCCTGGCCGCCTCCGTGGCGAAACAACTGCCAAATGCCACCGTCCAGGTAAATTCGCAACGCAACTAAATTCGTTAACACGCCGCCCGACCACAATTCTCACCTTCTGCGATTTCCGTCCGTCCGTCCGTCGGTTCCTCGAGACTTGCCCGACATTTTCCCCGACCGGCCCTCCCCCCTCGTTATATCACAATTCCGATAATGACCACTCGAACGTTTTTCCGCAAAAATGATTCTCGGTTCGAGACTGCGACTTTAGCTCCGTTTCGGCGGATCCTCGGGGATCGATATATCCGGATTATTACATAAACACACGGTCGACCCGCGGTTATGTAATGACGACTTTTCATTGCCACTCGTCGAGGCGCTCGACGCGGATTTCGGGTTTCTTTTGGGATTTAACGTTGCGGTGACTGTGTTTCAGGTTCACTGGCCGGCCAGCTGTCTCGCTGCTCGCAAATACCATGTATCGTGCAGCCGACGCTCGGCGGAGATCTCTGCCATCTTGGAGGAACGCATCATGGGCTCTGCGCCTAAGGTTTGTAGCGACGGAGCCAAAACACTGAAGGAAATTGTGGATGTCGCGGATTTTTATAATTTTTTACTGAGACAATGAGTTCGGAGTAAAAGAACAAGCAAATTGAGTGGACGAGAATTTTCGGAGGTCACTGGAATACAATTTGGGATTTAATTTTTTATCCGACTTTTATCTGACTGTCAACTTTTCGCAATTCAGATTTGGGTGCGTCCCGTTAATTTGGTAATTCTTTTAGTAAGACATTGATTTAATTAGATTAATTTTTCAATTCCGCTAAAAAAATTAATTTGTACGACCCGCAAAGTCAGTACAAAAAAGAATGAAGCCTCATCCACAAACCAAGTGTAAAAAAAGGTGTAAAGGATTTAGAGAAAAAAAAAGTTGAGGTTTCACTCGTAGAAATATTTTCGTTCAGGCCAACCTCGAGGAGACCGGCCGTGTGCTGAGCATCGGTGACGGTATCGCTCGCGTCTACGGACTGAAGAACATCCAAGCCGACGAGATGGTGGAATTTAGTTCGGGCCTGAAGGGCATGGCTCTCAACTTGGAGCCCGACAACGTGGGTGTGGTAGTATTCGGTAACGACAGACACATCATGGAGGGCGACATCGTCAAGCGTACCGGCGCCATCGTCGACGTTCCCGTCGGCGATCAGCTGCTCGGTCGCGTTGTCGACGCTCTGGGTAACCCGATCGACGGCAAAGGTCCCCTGAACAACAAGCTCCGATTCCGTATCGGTACCAAGGCCCCCGGTATCATTCCCAGGTAACGCGCCTCAAAGCCATCTCCAAAAACCTTCGTAAAAAAATAAAATTCCCTCAACGTCGAACAAACACTAAAAAAAAACCACAATTCCAGGGAGTCCGTCAGGGAGCCCATGCAGACCGGTATCAAGGCCGTCGACTCTCTCGTGCCGATCGGTCGTGGTCAGCGTGAGTTGATCATCGGCGACCGACAGACCGGAAAAACCGCCCTCGCCATCGACACCATTATCAACCAGAAGCGTTTCAACGACGCCGGCGACGAGAAGAAGAAGCTCTACTGTATCTACGTAGCCATCGGACAGAAGCGTTCGACCGTCGCGCAGATCGTCAAGCGTCTCACCGACAGCGGTGCCATCGGCTACACGATCATCGTCTCCGCCACTGCGTCCGACGCCGCGCCCCTTCAGTACCTCGCGCCTTACTCCGGTTGCGCCATGGGCGAGTTCTTCCGCGACAACGGCAAGCACGCGCTCATCATCTACGACGATCTCTCGAAACAGGCTGTCGCCTATCGTCAGATGTCGCTGCTGCTGCGACGACCTCCGGGTCGCGAGGCTTATCCCGGTGATGTGTTCTACCTTCACTCTCGTCTTCTCGAGCGTGCGGCCAAGATGAACGTCACCCTCGGCGGCGGTTCCCTCACAGCTCTGCCCATCATCGAGACCCAGGCCGGAGACGTGTCCGCCTACATCCCCACCAACGTAATTTCCATCACCGACGGTCAGATCTTCTTGGAAACCGAATTGTTCTACAAGGGTATCCGTCCGGCTATTAACGTCGGTCTGTCCGTGTCGCGAGTCGGTTCCGCCGCTCAGACCAAAGCCATGAAGCAGGTCGCCGGTTCCATGAAGCTCGAGCTCGCTCAGTACCGTGAGGTCGCCGCCTTCGCCCAGTTCGGCTCGGATCTCGACGCCGCGACTCAGCAGCTCCTTAACCGAGGTGTTCGGCTCACTGAGCTCCTCAAGCAGGGACAGTACGGTACGTAATTCACTGATTGGCAAGATTTTTTATCCCCCTCTTCGGATTACTGAAAATAGAACGAATATAAATGGTTCGCAGTGCCCATGGCTATTGAGGAACAGGTCGCCGTCATCTACTGCGGTGTCCGCGGTTATCTCGACAAGATGGACCCCGCCAAGATCACTGCCTTCGAGAAGGAATTCCTTGCACACATCAGGTCGGTTATTAAGAGAGAAAAATTAAATGATAAGGGATTAGAAATGTGGGACGTTCGTTTATTTGATTTTGAATCGACAGGTCCACCCAGCAAGACCTCATCCAGACGATCGCCAAGGAGAACATCATCAGCGAGTCATCCGACGCGAAGCTCAAGAAGGTCGTCACCGACTTCCTCTCCTCCTTCGGAGCGTAAGGTGGCTCAATCATCCGAAGCTTTGCCACCATCACAGCCACGAAGCACTCTACAAACGTCGTTTCCTCCCCCTCAAGTGTCGCCATCGGGCATCGCGACCACGTTTAGAGTTAGTTGACCGAATTTTATAATCGGCGCCGCTGCCGCTGCGTCCAACAGAAAACCAGAGTCTCTCCGCGAGACTCGAGCACCGCTTGTTTCCTCCATTAAACGAATTTTCATATTTAACTCCCCCCGCGACGCGAGAGGAAAATGTAGAGAAAAGATACTCGCGGAGACGATCGGAGAGGGGACAGACGCAGCGAAACATCGCAGCGATGATAAATACATAAAGCAACAATTAACAACAGCAACAAACATGAAAAACTCGTCGTTATGAATGATAATGAAATTCCACAAGTTACGAGCGATATCTAAGCGATAGTCACCGACATAATTAATTGATACTCTACGTTGGTCTTTAATAAAACGTTAAGTACCTTCGATACAATAACGACGTAGTATTGAATATTAGTAGGATTTCGGAGCTCGCACGAGAGAGAAAAACGGCGTTTTTCGTCGGTTTCGTCGTCGAGTGGCTGAATATTTAAAAAAAAATGGTAAGGAGAGAGAGAGAGAGAACGAAAGAGAGTTGCCAGCGTGACAGTAGGAGTCTTATGTAAATAAAACGAAAATACGAATTTCTCCTTCTTGATTAATCGTCGATGACTTATACGTTTTTATTAATTTATTAATTCGAGTTCTCGCTCGTACAACAAATAATTTACGAGTTCCTGCGGGAACGATAACTGTAAAAAAGAAATAGTTAAAGAATTGCAGTTGGGTGTCGATCAGCTGGACGCTCCGGGTATCACTGTTTGATTTAATTTTCGCCTGTCGACTGGTATCGGATCCAGGACCTTCGTTATCACTCCAGTGGCGACGGTGCTCTTGTTCTCGCGAACGGTGAACGTCTGTCCCTCCATGACGGGCATGCGCTTGATCAGGGTCATCCTGGTGGTGCCGTGCTCGCCGGGCATCATCATACTCGAGCCGGGCGGCAGCACGAGGTCGAAACGGCACTGAACGCACCAGGTTCCACTGTAGATCGGGTTGCAGTATCCCGTTGCCTGAATAAAATTCGAATTTTACATACAACTGGCAACAAAGCGCTCGCTTCGCTCGCGCTTCTGATTTCTGACGGACTGTTCGGCCAATATTTTTTTTTTTTTCAAAATCAACTAAAAAAGGGTTGTAACCAGTGTTTTCAGGGGTAGAATATGCGACTTGAGAACGATGGTATAGGTTAAAAGTCGATATTTTGAAAAAATAAATTTCGTGACCCCGGTTTGGGCGGTTTTCGGCCCGGCGGCCAGATCTACGATTTCTGACAAACTGTTCGGCCAAAAATTTTTTTTTTTCAAAATCAACAAAAAAAGGGTTGTAACCAGTGTTTTCAGGGGTAGAATATGCGACTTGAGAACGATGGTATAGGTTAAAAGTCGATATTTTGAAAAAATAAATTTCGTGACCCCGATTTGGGCGGTTTTCGGCCCGGCGGCCAGATCTACGATTTCTGACAAACTGTCCGGCCAAAAATTTTTTTTTTCAAAATCAACTAAAAAAGGGTTGTAACCAGTGTTTTCAGGGGTAGAATATACGACTTGAGAACGATGGTATAGGTTAAAAGTCGATATTTTGAAAAAATAAATTTCGTGACCCCGATTTGGGCGGTTTTCGGCCCGGCGGCCAGATCTACGATTTCTGACAAACTGTTCGGCCAAAAATTTTTTTTTTCAAAATCAACTAAAAAAGGGTTGTAACCAGTGTTTTCAGGGGTAGAATATGCGACTTGAGAACGATGGTATAGGTAAAAAGTCGATATTTTGAAAAAATAAATTTCGCGACCCCGATTTGGGCGGTTTTCAGATTTTCAGAGGACGAAGATTACCTGCAGAGGTCTGTGACGACCACCGTCTCCGGTTTCGAGAAGATACATCTGCGCCTCGAAGTGATTGCTCGCGACCACCGAGCCTTTGGCGCAAAGCAACATGCCGCGATAAACTGAATTCGTTTTGACTCCTCGGAGAAGAACCCCAACGTTCTCACCGGCTACCGCCCGGGGTACGCTTTTCTGGAAAATCTGCGGGAAAAAAAACAAGGGTCAAAGCTTGGACATTTTTTCATCTCATAAAAAAAAAAAAACGTCTACCTGAATGTCTGACGCTGAGGTGCGTGTCTCGTGATCAAATCCTAGCAGATCAGCCGGATCATTTTTCTGCATAATGCCGCGCTTGAGAGTCCCCACGACGACGCTTCCCCGTCCAGGAACGCTGAAGGCATTGTCTATAGGCAGAAGAAACGGCGACTCATAATCTCGAGTCGGGGTCGGTACATGATTATCCACTGCGTCCAGGAGCCGCTGTATGGACGGCACTCCGTACTCCGAGGTGTCGCCCTGCAGTGCCAGAAGCGCGGAGCCGCGTATCACCGGACTCTCCAAGCCATCAAAACCATAATTCGAGAGCAACTCTCGTACCTCTATCTCCACAAGATCCAGAATCTCCTCATCCGCGAGATCCGCCTGAAAACTGAACGATCAGTAATTTCGGGCAAGGAATTTCCATCGTCAAAAACAAAAACATATCATCGGTTCTCTTCAGGCAAACCCGACGTCCAAAACCAGGTGACTAAATCGACCCCAGCGAACGAACCTTGTTGAGGTAGACGACGATGTGCTTGACGCCGACCTGCTTGGCGAGCAGAAGGTGCTCCCTAGTCTGCGGCATTGCGCCGTCAGTCGCAGCAACCAATAAAATCGCTCCATCCATCTGCGAAGCGCCGCAAATCATGTTCTTAATAAAATCCGCGTGTCCTGGACAATCCGTATGAGCGTAACGACGCTTAGTCGTCTCGTAGCCGACGTGTGCGATGTTGATGGTAATCCCACGAGCCTTCTCCTCGGGCGCCCGGTCGATCTGGTCGTACGGCACGTAGGTGCAATTTTTATTCACCTCCGACAGATACTTCGTTATCGCAGCGGTCAGGGTGGTCTTCCCATGATCCACGTGACCGATAGTGCCGACGTTGACGACCGGCGGCTGCGCCGACGACGTCGTCTCGGTCGTAACTCGCTCCCGGGCGCTCGCGCCCGACGACGAGAGTCGCACCTGGAGGATCCGGAACGTCGTCGTCGTCGGCGTCTCGAACTTCTCCGTCGCCGCGGATAGTTCGCGGAATCTTCGGGACGTCCGGATGAGCCTCGAGCGTCCCGCGACGACGCAGCGGAAGACGTTCCTCAGGAGGCTCATTTTGCCGGCGTTCGATTGGCTTTGAGTATTATTGCGACTTTGGAGTGATCCTAACCTCAATTCGCGTGCTTTGAGATAACCGCCTCACATGTTGTTATCGGTGGAAGCGGTGGAAGGTCATCGAGGACGGCGACTGGGGGGGAGGGGGTAAAAATGTTGGGTCAGTCGTAGGTAGAAAGCTCGCTTATCATCCGTCGGTATTGCAGTCTCCGCAGCTTACTGCGCAAGAGCCGAATGCACTCTGTTGCCGTCGACAGAGATAAGAGAGTCTTGAAGATACAGAGCGTACGTCTCTATCCGTAGAACGCACAATACAAAGCGCGTGGAGGAAGCATCGGCGAAACAGAGACAGCGAGTGATTACGATACGCAAAATGAATGGCGGACAGCGATTCTCGTGGGGGATGAGGAGATGATGCTGTCCGCGTCGGAGATAACAACACGCGAGAGGTGGGAGGGGGGAGCCGATGGAACAGCGGCGCAGAGGGGGGGAGGCAAGGGCGCGTTTCTCGTTGTACACAGCAATCCGCGAGCGAATTCCAAATTTGATTGGACAAAGTGTCGCACGGGTCATTTGCCGAAGGTCCAATAAGAATGGCCGCCGTACTGGGAAGAAAGCTCGGAGTTCCGTTGCCGGTGCTCGGCAAAACGAATTTACCGATCTTGTCGGCAAGCCGGTAGGCCTTTTCCGGAATATCGCAGACACTGTCCGCGATTATTCCGTTCGTACATTTGGCGGTGTTATCCATAGCTAAAAGCGCGATACGTGGAGCGATAACTGAAAAGCTGCTTGTGTCGTTCTTCGCAGATTCGTGGCAAGGTCGTCGGAACGTCAGGACAGCAACGAAGGATGGCTGAGCAAACTCGGCGTGCGAAAGCTCGAGCCGACGAAGGAGTCGCACTCGCGGATGCTCTCCGACAAGGAGGTCATTTGGGCTTTGCACACGCACAACATACGTCCCGATTCGATCGACAAGTATCTCAAAAATTAGTGAGTACTGCTTCGACCGCGTTATGACCTTCGCGTGCGCGGCTCGTGATCGTCGCAATTACTTGTTAATGCATGGGAGTGGCTGTTGGGGACGGAAAAAAAGGCACCCACAGCTCTGAATTGGAAGAACACGTTGAAAACAATTTTTCAATTTTTTCAGCGAGGAACACGTGAATCTTATTCATTCCAAGAAAGCAGAATTGAACTGCGAGCTCGTGGCTTCCTGGACCGTTGAAGTCGGCGACTTGGATCAGGCGCTGCACCTCTGGCAGTACACCGGAGGCTACGAGCGAATCGATCGTGGCCACGCGATTCTCTCCAGAGACGAGGTAGTAACTTTTGTTCCGTGTGCGTTATTGAATTCATTGATTATTACGATTCTTTGTTGTTTCAGACGTACCAAAAATTGCTCAGGGAGAGAGGCAATTATTTGAGATCTCGTCACTTGCAGTATCTGCTTGCGTTCAGTTATTGGCCGCCGATTGTGAAGAGAGACGGTCCGAACAAATATGAGATTCGTAGCTACAGATTGAGACCTGGGACGATGATCGAGTGGGGCAACAATTGGGCCAGGGCTATTAATTACAGGCGCAACAACGACGAGGCGTTCGCTGGTTATTTCTCGCAGATTGGTCGTCTTTACAATGTTCATCACATTTGGTGTAAGCGAAGCTCTTTTAAAATGGTGATAATCGTAGCTTTGTGAATTTTAAATATACATTTGCATTTCAGGCTACAAAGATCTTCAATCGCGCAAGGAAACACGCGAAAGCGCATGGCGATCTCCCGGCTGGGATGAATGCGTGGCTTACACCGTTCCATTGATAAGAGAGATGCACTGTCGCATATTGAATCCCACTTCCTTCTCCCCCACCAAGTAATACAGTACATTACTGCCACATATCTTGTTGCATTTGTATATTGAGGTTCTCTCTATCGGTAATCATGTTAAAAACAGAACGTTTACGTCGGCGAAATGTCGATACACTTTTGCAGAAAGTAATCGAGAACTTGCTAACAGGTTTCTCCTTTTTTTTTTTTTTCTAAGAGGTAAACCCCTCGTTTTTATCTTTATTTTATAATCACTGCGTCGGGTTAGCTACGAGATCAAAGAATATTTCGGGGAGCTCATCGAGTTCCGTCAGTCGCAAAGCGCAATGACTATGTATAGATTACTATTAATATGAAATATACAAAATTGTACCATATGGAATCGTCTTTTGGTTTTTTTTATCAATGAGCAGAGGGATGGGTCGCCAATTTTCGTAAGACAACGAAATGGTTGCAACAGGATTTCAATGATGTAAGGATAATTATTGAAACCTCGGTCTTTGTAATATTTTCATTTTTTTATTATCTAATCAGCACAGTGGTTTTTCACGAACGATCGGAGCTGCTCTCGTCGAATCATTTGATCAGTCGATCCTGAAGAGCAGCCCTCTAATCGGCCTCATTATTCTCAACCATTGGTTTAGTTAAAAAATGTATTTATACTCTACCTAAACTTAAAGATAAAAATAATTACCATAATAATCGTTATAATTATTAAGACCGATTACGAGTCAGTTTGCTTCACAATAACGTGCGTTGCGCTTTCTTGATTGATTACTTGCTACGAAGGTATTGGTTTGTTTCTTTAGTCGAATTTTTTTTCCGCTTCTTTTTTTTCCTCTTTCGTTTTCTTTAATGTATAATATATAATATATATTTGTATAATAATTAATAGAGAGTATTCGTTCTATACTCGTGTACCTAGTTTTCAATGTTATAATTGAGTGTACTTCTGCGTGAGCAAATTATTGACCACAAATCTTGGCTCACTGATATTCAAACCCGACCCTTTGACTCGTTCGTCGAGTGGGGAGCACTTCAGCATTGCTTGATAAAACGCTCGTCCCAAAATGGACCTTTGTCCTTCGTAGCATTACTTTATTATAAGGGATTACTATACGCTCTTCTACTGCATCTCGAAACATTTTACAAAAGACAAACGACACTCCATCTCTTCTCTTCTCATTTTCGCTGTTTCATTTTTTTTCTTCTTTTTTTTTCACGAGTGTACTCTAATTTCCTAGTATGACAAAGTATGGAAGATCATGGAACACGGCGTTATAAAGGGGAGGGGCGCGGGGGAGGGACGCGGATGACTTAACAGAAGGAAAAACATATTTTCAACCCCGATATAATAACCGAAATAATAATGGGATTATAATCGTAATTTCACAATTGCCAAATAATCGTTCGCAAGGGATTAATCGAAACGATGTTATCGGGGCTCTCGCGCTCAATCGAAGAGAGTGATTCGATGCTCGTAATCGATACATTTGCAAATATAGATTTACAGCGATGAATTGTGAAAATGTTTCTCTCTCTTTATCTCTCGCCCTCGTCGGTTTCACAATAGTCTGTGGGGCCGATTATTCCGTTTCGCAGCACACACGAATTTACGCAGTTTACGGTAAGAAATATTTATTACACTTAGGGGGATGAGGAGGGAACGCCAGTTTCGTTAGTCGGAATACTATAAGAGGCGTTTGCGGTACACGAGGAGGCTCCCGGAAGTATCGCTACGATAAACGGATATCGAGGCGCGATTAATACGACGATTAAAGTCCGTCTAAATTGCGAAGCCGTCGAGAATCGCACGACTCTCGAGGATTCGTGCATTGACATTTAATTATGCGAAAGCCGTCGTCAACCGATCGGACTAAGCCCATCGAAGCAAGTTTAAGAGTCGTTCGAACGCCGTTTTCATTTTTCTACCGATTAATTTGAACGCATGCTCCTCATCGGACTCGGCGAATTTTTCACTATCGCTACGTTTTCCTTTTTTTTCCCCTTTTCTCGAAGATATCTTTTTTGCTCGTTTGGTTTCGATAATTACGCGAAAGGAGTTATTGGGAGACGCCTCGTCGTTTGTCGCGCACACACACACACACGCACACGCACAATCGAAGAAAATTTTTCGTAAACACATTTGTCGCCTATAAAGGTCCCCACGGACTTATTTAATGTTAGATTGCGTTATCTTATAGATAGCGAACATAGTATATCTACAAATGCCGACATATAAAAAAGAAAATACGTTTCCTAAATTGGTATTCATTCTGTGTCTGTGTGTGTGTGATTTCTGTGTATGTGTAACTGTGTTCGTGTGTTACAGCGATTATTACCATTTATCCGAAAAGGATGTTGCCCTGCTTTTTTTTTAACTGGAGCGATAAAACGCCGGAGTCTGGGAAGCCTAGCGCTTGTCGATAAATCCAGGTCGCAGTGCCCGAGAACGCTACTATCTCTCTCTCGGTAAGCGAATCCTTTCGCCGACCGCTACATTCGCTTTGTTCGTAAGTGTTTTTAGTATGCTTCATTGTATTTTTTTTTTACGTTTTTTTTTTTCGTTTTATATTTACATGTTGCTACGAAGAAACCGAGCGTCAGATGATTGTGACACTTTTGCGATATCGCAATTTTTTTTTCTTTTACTAGCCAAGAGATCGATCGCACTGAGACACATTAATTCAAACTTTTCTCTCGTTTTTTTCAGTGACGCACAATTGTATCTCAGATACTTATGACATAAAGACGACGGTTAAAGTATTGCACTAGAATATTGTATAAGACCGTCTGTAACTCGTCCAGCGGTGTCAACGACGCCGAATTAACATCGATTGCGGCGGTGCTGCTGATTATTCGTGATGCAACGTGTCGGTCACCCTTCGAATAATCGAACGGGTTTCGAGAGAGGTGCAAAAGAGACATTGAAAGCCAAAAATCCGCTGGACATATCACATCGATTTCCTTTTTTTAGTTCAACTCAATATCACGTGAACGATCACGTCAAAAAAGATCGTTCCTTATTATAAATATCGGAACTAGCAAACGACATCGATTATCAAAAAGTAGCTCGTTCGGTGCACAAAAAGAATGCGCAATGCACGCTGGAATGACAACTTTCTTTTGTTATCTCAAAGACGTCCTCAAGGATATCCTCAAAGATGTAAAGATGTTACGATTCAGGAAAGGAATGTGTTTTTTTTAAACAAAGAATCTTTTGAAAATCGCAATTTCCTGCTACTCCGGTTGAAAAATCCTCGCCGCATTGTTCGATTAAAATTGTCACAATCAGCTGGCGTTCGATTCGATATTTTAATAATTAATAAGAATGATAGAAGGATATATATATATATGTATATATATGCATGTGTGTGTGTATATATATAACAAAGAGAGTTCTTTAGACGCTTGAAGGGAGAGAAACGAAAGGTAGTTCGAGGATCGGGAGGGCGAGGGCTTCATCGCGTAATCTCTTCTTAGCTTTTCTTTTCCTTTTTCTTCTTCTTCTTCGTATTCTTCTTTTTCTTCTTAACAATACTCGCCGATACGCGATTGTTTGACGAACGAGTTGGAGACAATGACAGCTTTCAATCGTTCAACAGATTCGGATGAGAAACCGCGAGCGCGACTAGACCGAATACTCTCGTTTCGGTTTTGGGCGATAAGTGGCTTTATAATCCCGACGAGCACTCTCTATCTCTCTCTCACACTTTCTCTCTCTTGTTTTGATTCGTATCAGGCGTCAGAACTAGTGTCAGCGGCTCTGCAAGCCTGTCGACGAGACGACGACGTGAGTCGCGTTGCCGCGTCGGCTCGTCTCGCAGCGAATCTGAGGCGGACAATACAATGTTACAATTAACAACATTAATATTAGAGACTATTAGGGGGGAAGGACGTGGAGCTATTACTGTGAGCCAGACTTAACATCGAGCCGCTCAGGCTCTCGTCATCTGGATAAGACTCTTTCGATGCTTCGGCTATCGCCAGTGCGCTGAAACAATATTTAGACATCGAGCTTTTGTTCGTGTTACATTTTTTTTAGGAAGGGGATGACTTTAAAAAATGTTCTTTAAAGTAAATGTAGAAAAGATTGGAACGCATACGCATGAAAAAAAAAAAAAAAGTATTTCATTTCTTTTGACCGGCAGACGAAAATCGCTTTCTCTGACTGAAATGGATGAACACCTTAAAACATGCTATTAAAACTTATTTTTACATTGCACTGTTTACACATGCTTCGATTATTTTAAATTGTATTTACAGCATTCATTTGTAAATGGTATGAGTCTTGAAATTGAGGCTTGAGGTTCAAATCGGGATCAACCGGTTCTCGTCGCAAATAACATTCGTTTTAATTCACTTACCTAAATCCAATTCTCGTGCTTTCCTCGTCGAACTGCTGCAACTCGCGCTCGTGTCTCTCGTGAAGCAAGCGTATTCGTTCGCTGCGTTCTTGAAGAAACTCCTGTGTCTCGAGTTCCATCTTTTGCTCGAGTAGAGCTCGTCTGACGGACACGCGATCCTCCAATTCGCGACGTTCCCGGTTTCTTTGGGCTTCCGCTTGCATCTTATTTTTCGACTGATACGCCATTAGGATCTCGAGCTCGTAATCCAGCCTCTCCTACAAAAAGAAAAAAAAAAAACGACAAATTAAATCGTGAATTAAATATTCTTTAAGATTGAAATAAACGTTTCGAGGTTCAAACTCGCCTTCAAATGGTGACATTCAACCTCCTGCGACTCGTCCAATCGGATACTCTGCTTTTGCAGCATCTCCGCAATACTCTGCTCGTACTGGTCGCCCAGAAGAGCGAGTTTTCGCCTCTGTTCCTCCTTCAATTTCTTAATAACTGCTTTCTGCTCGTCCTTCGCTGTTGTCTGCAGTATCTGGGCTTTGAGGGCCTTGTACTGTCGCGTCTGTATCTTGCACGTTTCCCTGAACTGCTTGCGTATCTGCGTCTCTTTTTGCTGCAAAATTAGCGAAATTAGATGAATTTTCGTCGTTTTAAAATATTAAAATTTCACGAAAATACGGGAAACGTGAAATTTACTTTCAAGCTCTTCGGCTGCTGCTTCAGCTCCAACGCGTGCTTCTTACGCAGGTCACGCTCCGCTCGTTGCATGTAGTCTTGCTGATTGCATAGCTCGGTCGCGTGCTGTCGCTGAACTTGATCTTCGCGAAGAGAATGCACGGCTCTTTGTTGCCGATACTCGAGCTCTTGTGTCTTCTCGTGGTGCCTTAAGAGCATCGCATGCGCCTGCTCCAATTGTTGCTGTCTCTTGTTCAATTCCTGAGGAAATTATATAAAAAGGATTGGTCAATAAATAAATAAATAAATCAATACATGGCAAGGACAGCAAAACTCACTTCGCGAAGAAGCTCCTGCTCGAGACTATGGAAAATGAGCAATTTTTTTCTCCGGAACTTTCGAATCTCAAGATCGAGATACTCCCGTTGTCCGCGCGCGAGTCGCTGTTCCTCCTGAGCCTCCATCTGTCGGAGATTGTCCTTGTGGCTTTGCATAGTCGCGTCTCGCTGTCGTTTCGGAGTAACCTCGTCCTGCGAGAGTTCCTTCTTCCATCTCTCTTTGTACACCTTTATCGAAATTTTCAAAAAAGGTTACATTTAATTAAATAACATCCCACGCGCAACGGCGCTCCTCGTGCGTTAGCGAATAATCGATCGAACGGCGGCGCGGGAAAGTATTTTCAGTGCCAGTCGTAAATGTCACAAACGCAAAGTGCAAACACACCCACGTGCGAATATAAAAGAGATATTGACAATAAAAAGAGAGCGACAAGGAGGGGAAGATATATATATTTTCGTACCTTGTAATCTCGCTTCTGTTGAGCCTCGAGAGCTTTACGATCGGCCTCGTGCCTACTCGTTATCTCCTTGTGGAGCTTCTTCTCGGCATTTTGATTCTGCTTTAGCTTGCGCTCCAACTCCTGCAAGTGTCTCATCTGAAGCTTCTCCAGTTCCTTGCTGAATTGCTGCAGCAACGTCTCGTACTCTTTGTCCAAGAGTTGCTTGTGGGATTCCACCTCCATTTTGCATCGCTCCTCGAGCTTCACCAAAGCGCCTTGATGCTCTCGCCTCATCCTCTTGTAGCCGCTCATCTGTTCGTGCATCTCCTCCTGCATGTGCTCCTTCTGCTGCTTCGTGACAATCGAGGTAGTTCGTATTGTAGCAAAATTATTGGCACCGTGCTCGAGCAGATTGGCAGTGACTCCTGCCGATATCTTGTGACGATTTCGCACGGAACCGGATGAGAAATCGTTCGCGTCGGCGTTCGGCAGTGGCAAACTGTTTGTCGAGGAACTTTGCGAGCTCGCCGACACGCCCATCGAATGAATCGAGTGCTCGGATGTTATGGAATTGCTCTTACTGCTGTCGCCACCCGTTTGCTCGTCGGGTGTATCTGTAGAATAAAATCAGTAGTCGTATTTATTTTGAACTTTCCGCTTCTGAATTAACGTCTATTGCATTCGTTTGCCGTTAGCACTCACCGTCCGCATCTCCGACTGTGCTTTCGGTCTCGCACGAGTCGATCATCAGTATCTTCTTCATTTTGCGATAATTCAAATTGTCGAGTTCCCGCACCGCGGCTTTAGTTCTCTGTATGAGATCTATCAGAACTTGCGGCGAACGGGTTCTGGTCACGAATTGATGCTGCAGAAAATTATTACAAAAATTAAAAAACGTTCGTTTAAGCGTCCGGAATTCGTGTTCACATTGTATAACTCACCAACAGCAGTTTACCGGAAGACGGCCTCTCGTTTGGACTCTTGGTGAGACAAACTTCGACAAAATGACCGAAAACGGTCGTCCAGTCGGGAGAATTCAGGGTCGGTGTGTCGTTTTGAGCGATATGGTAAAGAGCACTCATGGCGTTCATGTTGAAGTACGGCGGTTTCCTTTCCGCTGTGAAATTGGTACATTTAATTAATTATTTGTCCACCGGAATTGAGGGCAGCGAGCGGAGAGCAAACTTTTTCGCAATAAAACGAAATTGCCTACCCAACTCGATGCACGTTATTCCTAACGACCACACGTCGACTTTTCCATCGTACTGGCCTTCGTCCATCGCCAATATAACTTCCGGTGCCATCCAATACGGAGTCCCGACGAAGCTGTTGGCCGGACATTTGATACTAGCAGACCCGAAATCCGCGAGTTTCACTGTCCCATTCTCGGTCAGCAGAATATTTCCCGCTTTCACGTCTCGATGGATACGTCCGTTCGCGTGAAGGTAATGCAAACCTCGCAGAACACCCTCGCAAATCGCGGCGATTTCGTCTTCTTTAAGCGGTCGTTTGTGCACCTCTATTATATCGGACGCTGAGCCGAGACAGTATTCCATCACCAACTGCAAATAAATATTACCAAATTAGGCAATGTTTTTCCAATTAGAAATCATTATCAGCAACTGTGATAAACTTTGAGACTGAATTTAAAGAGACGGCTAAGATTTATCTGTTTAAATGGTTGTCGACGATAAAAATGAAAATTACCCATGCGGTGTGATCTCTGAGGTAACAGCCCTTGTACTCGATCGTGTTGGGATGATTGAGTTGCCTGAGAAAGCGAATCTCCTTGAGAATGTCCTGCCACTTCTCGACTGTCTGCTTGCCGAGATAGGACATCTTCTTGATGGCGACGATTTCCTTGGTGACCAAACATCTCGCGTAGTAAACGGCGCCGAAGCTGCCGTGTCCGATCTCCCTAAGATCCTCGAATATCTTCTCCGGATCGTTCTTCTCGAACAGCTCCGCTATCTCAGGATCCTTGAGGCTGCCGGGCCTCGGCACGGTCGGCATATTAGCGCGATCGTCGCCGCAACGACCCGGATCACCTCGGCAACCTCCGACTTGCTGGTCTCGCCGCGTCTTGCACTGCTCCTTCAACCGAATTGGCTTCGGCGAGCCATCCGTCAGTCCATTGCCGATCTCTTTGCTTCTGTCACTGGTGAAAAACATTGAGCTCTTGAGCTGCGGTTACGTCCGCCGACTGTCCACAGTCGCTTCCCCTACAAGCGAAACTAATGCGAGCGAGCGATTCGAGAGATGAGGCGCCACGCACGATACACACGCAAGACATGTAGAAGCGTCGATGAGTGGTCGAACACGATTTGCCCAAAGAAACACACAAGAATGATAATAAACCCATTCGCTAATCCAGCATTGAATCAACGAGAAATAATGATAAACGCGCGGAAAAAACGAGCCTGGTCAGCGCAACTAACAATTCATTCCCAACAAAAGCAGCCGCCCGTAAACGTCGCCGCGCGACTCGCGCGATGGAAAGTCACGATTCCGCGGCTACGAAACACACTTCTCTCCGAAACACGCACACCAAAGAGTCGCGCGCCAACGAAAATGGTTACAGCTCCAAAATAAAATCCCAAATAAAAAATCTAAAAAACCGAGACGAAAAAAAAACCCCCCCGATGACCAGGATTGTGTTTTCCGGCGTGTGTGTTAATTAACTCGAAGCGTTCTTGAACGCTGCTTTGCTGTTTGCTCACGTCATTCGCGCGAATGTGACACATATCCTCGGGCGCCAGAAGAAAAGGCTCGGCCGCGGAAATCACGGTCGGATATCAGAGCGAAAACTCGGGCAGGAGCAGCAGCAGCAGCAGCAGCGGCCGCAGCTTCGGCGGCGGCTTCGGCGGCTTCGGCTTCGGCAACGGCGGCTACGGCGAGAGTGCAGCCGCCGCGAGCAGCAGCAGCAGCAGCAGCAGCAGCAGAGGTGGATATTCGCGTGTCACAAGGAGAAACCCGGAGGCGGCGAGCAGCTCTGCGGAGCTGTGGCTTTCGCATGGATGACGACGAGGATACGTTTATAGGGAAAGGTAGCGAGAGAGAGAGGGAAGTCGACGGAGGGAGTGAGAAAGAGATACACACACAGACACAGACACACTCACACACACACAGAGAGAGTCGACACAAACACTTAGAAAGGGAGAGGCGAGGGCGAAATACGTTTTGTCGAACGGTTTTGTGTAGGAAGCTCGGCGCACGGATCGTCGGCGACGATGATCCGAAAACTCCGGGGAACGAGAGAAATGCGGGTGTAAGGAGGGTTGGGTCGTTGCGTTGGGTCTGACGGAAAGTGGGGCCAGTCTCTCTCGGTCGGACGGGGAGGGGGGAGTGATGGTGGAGCAGGGGGAGAGGAGAGGGGGGAGGGAGGCAGCAGGAGACCGCCACGAAATATAGTAACCAGAAACACTGTGTGTACGTATCGCTTCGGCGGCGCGATTCCTCTCCTCGTGACGAACGGGGGGCTCGCTGCTCGGCGCTGCTCCGCTCGGTTATCGACCACCCCCCGAGAGAGAGAGGGACAGAGACGGAGAGAGAGAGAGAGATGGGGATAGAGGACGTTGGACAACAGCCGGAGGCTCGTGAGCACGACGAACGAGCGTCCCGGTGGTGAGTAAAGCGGACGTTCTCTCTCTGAGCGCGCGGCTCCTCCGAAGAATCTTGAATCGACGTCGGAGAAAGAGAGATATATATGTATATACAGTAAGAGAGAGAGAGAGAGAAAAAAGAAACTAATATTCACCTCTAAAATGGCGAGGGTGCACATGCGCGCGCGCGCGCGTCTCGAGAATGCATTCACACAGTTCTAGCTCTCTGTCTACTATCTGTGCGACTCCTCCTCGTTAACTCCGAGCGCCTCCGATTTATCGCGGCTTTTTTTTTTAATACGCTTTTTTTAATACGTTTATAAACACGAGTTACGGTCACGAAGGCATTATTATTGTTTTTGTTTTCCGGGAGCACACGAATTTTTGTTGGCTGTGGCGGCTTTTTAGCCTCCTCGGCACCGTCCGGTCGACGAGACGGCAGCCCTACGCGCGCCCGGAAAAGTACACGCCCCGTACGTGTCACGCACGCACTAATACAGAGGCGCTCTACGCACTCCTCTCGCGCGCGCAGCACTGACAACACCGACCGAGCGACACAGTGACAAGAGCGCACGCGCTGTGTGTTTTTGTGTCTGTGTAGGACGCAACAATACCGTCACCACTCTCACTTCTCGAGCTCTGTCTTTCTCGCTCTGACGCTTTTACCACGGCGCACACATATACAGGCAGAATTCGCCACTTTTTGACGCCTTTCTCGACCGCGAATATGCAGGCCGAAACAAACGGCTCTCGACCAATCGAGTCGCTTCGCTGGCGCTGCCTCGCGCGCCAATCTGCGAACTCTTTTGTTTGACGGTCGAGGATCGTCGGTAACTTACCGACTGCGGTGCATTGTTTGGAGGGAAACAATAGATTTTTTGGAACAATGCTCCGCCGCTGACTTTTCGGAAAGAGCAAAATGGGAAGAGAAATAAATGAGAGTTGATAAAGATCCTTCTTTTTTATAAATTTGTAATTAATTTATTAGATAATGTTTTTTTAAGTTCGCTAAACGGATTCTTTTTTATATTCGTGTTTCTACAATATAATTTTCCTTAAAAATTAAAAAAAAATCGACTTGTGGAGAAAGAAATGAAAGAGTTGATAAAGATCCTTCTTTTTTTATAAATTGTTATTTAATTTATTAGATAACGTTTTTTAAAAGTTCGCTAAACGGATTCTTTTTCATATTCATGTTTTTAACAATATAATTTTCCTTAAAAATAAAAAAAAAATCGACTACATTCGAATTTTTCTCGCGTCGCGAAGTACCGAAGTACTAATCAAACGAAACTTTTGGTTGGGAATGTATACGTGACACATCCTTAAAATATCTTACGAAGGCCAAGCGCCGAAAGTAGGAGGCGGCAGGATGTCGAGTAGCCGCACGCAATTGGTGATAAGCGGCGAAAAAAAAAAAAAAAAAAAAAAAAACACGGTATCGTAATGAGAAGCGACGAGTCGATAATCCAATAGTTATTTTTATTTTTATCGTATCCTATGTACAAATCGTCTCGCGGATGGGAACATTATTATGTTGTCTCGATCACTATTAGCTAAGCAGGTCTATAATATCTTGGGTGGATAAGTTTGCCTTGGTTTGCTCGGGCGAGGAAACCTGCGGACCCATCAGCAACGACATTGGCGGCACATTTGAGCTCGGACTCATGACGTTGCTGTGATTTTGATTCATCGAATTCGCAGGCCGCGACTGATTCCAATTCGTCGCTGGATACTGCGAACCCCAATTCATAGGCGCGTTCATTCCGTTCCCTGACCAATTTATTCCCGTATTCTGAATAGCCGGTGTCTTGTACGCGGTTTCCGGTGCTTTCCACTGGTTCTGATTGAAATTACCGGTTTGCCACGTAGGCGATGTGATTCCCGAATAATTGGGCTGCGGATTTGTCGGCTTGCTCGTCGACAGGTTCAACTGATTCAAATTGCTCTGTAGTAAAGTACTCGTGAGATCTTTCGGCTCCTGTTTCATCGGTCTCGTCGCGGTTTTCGGTGTCATCGGACTCTG
This sequence comes from Itoplectis maculator, assembly GCA_964034905.1. Classification (NCBI taxonomy): domain Eukaryota; kingdom Metazoa; phylum Arthropoda; class Insecta; order Hymenoptera; family Ichneumonidae; genus Itoplectis; species Itoplectis maculator. The sequence continues at coordinate 4,755,055 of OZ035869.1, forward strand.
AGATTGTAGCCTTTGATGGGTTTCTTGTTGCCTCGCCAACCTGTAAACGGAAGTTCAACGCCGAAGCGTGTATTAAATGTTTGAGGTACTAATATTTTTTTTTCGGAGAGTGCGAAATTGTACCTGTGTTTTTCTTCCATCGTCAATACTTTGCCGTCCTTTATGGGCGTCGAGCTGGTGGAAGTCGGCGACGATAAGTCGACGCGAGGGAACGCGTCGTTAAGTACATTGGCCGTAGACGAGGAATTCGTCGTTTGCATCAAAGCATCGTCCAACTGTTGGGCTTCCTTTCGCACGGCGTCCAATTGACGCAGAGCCTCTCGATGCTCGGTCGTCACGCGATTCACCATATCACCGACCAAAGAGGCCAGAGCCTCGAATTGCGGCGGACTGAGATTCTGCTCTATGCAAAGCGGCAAAAGAAAGGGTAGCACTTTCGTCGCCAACATCTCTTTGCTAATTCCTAACTTGCTATGAGTCAAGACCATTTTGTATATTCCTGAGGATGTAAAAAATGCAATTAATAAATATTGAATAAAAATCAAACATTATTTGAGTATTTTAGTTACCTATAATGGCCATTAATACAGCGGGTTCCCCAGAATGCGGCACTTCCTGAAGAAATGGTAAAATCTGATCGAGAATCAACCACCGATCGAGATGCTCCAACATTTTGGCGAGACACAGGAGACAATTGACGCGAACACTGAGACTTTTGCCACCGCCAGGTCCGGTCAAGCAGAGCTTTTTTATTCGCGGTAAAATCACATTCTTCATCGATGGATTTTCGATGAGTGTGGCAATGGACGGCAGCGCTGCTAAACACAGCTCCTGAAGCTGCTCCAGTCGCGAATCCAGCGCTCGAGTCAGCATCGGCACTACGTCATTTTTTATGACCTCGGCGGAACAGAGTTTTAGGAGTAAATCGATGCGTTGCATCAAAACGAGACTGATCTGTAAAAAAAATATTAAACATGTTACTGCAATGATAATTTATTGCTACTGCACAGTGTATTAAGGGGGAAATTACCTGTGGCGGTTCTTCGAGAGCGAGCACAGGCTTCAAATTCGGTAAAATATGCTCGCTGAATTCCTCCGCAGTGCAAACTTCCAAAACCTGAAGAATGCTCGGCAGAACAAATGGTATCATAGGAGCATTCACGAATTCTTTATAGAGACACGGAAGGACTCTGTGGAGAACAACGCGATGCGGCAATTGCTTTAAGACCTGTGGCAAGCCTTTGTAAAATTGTGATTTCTGCAAATTGTCCCATTGAAACAGTTTGTCTAAGTAGTTTAACGTCTTTACTCCGATATCCATAAAGTATTCGATCTGAAAAAAGGGGAAATTCATTTTTTTAATATTTTTTTTTTAATTCCTGACTGTTCGCCGGACAAAAGTCGGGAGTTTATTACCTTAATAAACTGATGGGCGTCGGGTCTGAGTTCCGGATTGCCGCTGAGCATAAGTTTCACCGTGTCTCTGAAGGAATCCGGAACTGAAGCGAGTTTTGAGGGCGAAAGGGCATTTTTGAAGTCCGCGAAGAAACGCCGGCATTTGGAGGGGTCGCCGTGCGCTTCGTGGAGAGGACGATTTCCTGGGGAGTGGAGAACGTAGGCGAGCATTCCCAGGGAAAAGATATCGCTGGGCGGGCCGCAACTGCCTGCGACGATGCACTCCGGTGCCTGGTAATCGAGCTGTGGCTGACCGATCGCTGGAATAGTCGGATCGTACTCCACGTATGACCATGATGGCTGCAAATGATCAAATTGTATAAATAATCAAATTAAAATGAAAAACGAAAACATAAAAAATTCTTTAAAAAATCTTCACCTGTTTGTCATTGGGATTCTGGTTCAATGCGCAGCAATCAAATCCAAATATCTTCCACGCTCCGTTCTTGTTAATAACTATCGACTCCGGACAGAGATTTCTGTGCAGAAGCTTGACGTCGCTGTGCAAAAATGCGAGACCTTCGCCCAATTGCAGCAATCCATAGCGAATTTCAACATCCAGCAATTTGTAGTCCCGCAGAGTCTTCGGAAGCGGCTGCGCAGTGTTCTCTGTGTTTCCGAGGGCATTGGCCAGGCTGGCAAAAACTGGTTCGGTAGCAAATGCCAAGCTGTCTCTGGACTCCTCGAGAGGATGTTGGACTATCAGTATCTGAGGATGACGCAGTTTTGTCAGCTGCGTAACGCCACGTTTCAGCGTCTCCAGGACAGCTTCGCGCTCCTGTTTGCTGGACCATCGATCGAGCAGACGCTTCTCAAAGACAAATATAGCAGCCTCCTGGCGTGTCGACTTCTTGTAGCCGCTGTAGACCTTCCACAGCAATCCGGGACCGGCACTGGCTATGTGGGCGGTAGCTTCGAACTCTCGGGTCACAGGATTTCCAGGCAGAACGCTCGACAGCTGCGACAGACTGTAAGCTGTGCTGTTGACGGTGTTGCTTATAGTGTTGCTCACGGTATTTCTCAATTTGTTCAGTACATCCATTTTCACGGTTAAAACTACGACACTCTCAGGGTGCAAGAATCTTTTTTTTTTTGTATTATAAATTCAATTATGAACTATTGCGCGGAAACGCGATTGCGAAGATCACAGACATGACATCGAGGTCGAAGGTTTTTGCTCGTTTCTCAATTACCACCGATTTCAGTGATAAAAACGACGGATTGAATCATTGATTTGACAACCGTGACACCTACACCGCGAGTGAACGAGGATTCGGGCAGGTAGTCACCGGTGTTGCAGCCTCGTGGCTAGAATCCCGCCCCACCTGAGATTCTTGGAGGTTATGTTTGTTCCCGGGAGATGGCGCTGCAGTCTCATTCCCAGATTCCGTGCGAATTCGATTGCGAAGGTTTGATATTTTCAACGAGCAATGAATTTATGGTCCGTTGCGATATTCTGTGACGAAAAATGCAATTATCTGCTTCAATGATCGACACAACAGCCGTTTTTAATGCTCGGTAGAGCTTTTTTGAGGTTAAGAGGCGATTTCCGGTCGTCTAATCTTATGGCTACGTTCACGGATTTCAGATTTTTTGAGGTTATGTCATCGTCGCGGTAGATGGCGCTCCGGGGTCGCGTGCATTTAACTTCTGCCGGATTTATATATTTTTGAGAGCCAACGTTCCGGCGCGTTGCGTTTGTTATCACCTGTAAAGTTCAACGATTGGCGTGTAATGTGAATAAAAATTGTCTCAGATCCGTAGCCGATAGCGTTGTGACTCGTCGAGGTGTATTTTTCCTCGACTCGAGGCTCCACGAGTAAGTCCGCCGTTGCGATCCGTGCTAACTTCGACCTCAGCTTTGTAGGTTATCCCTTCGAATAGGCAGATTAACCTCGGATTGTGTTTAATCATTGTCAACAGCGATTATCGCGCAAAATGTCGTATTTAACGAGAAAGGAGATCGACGAGATGAAGCCGCAGATCGAAAAAGCGGTTCACAAGTTTCTGGGATTTGGAGAACCCGCTATCGTCACTGCGGCTGTCAACTGCATCACCTCCGGCTACGATAAGCGCAAAACCGCAGGTTTGCAATCTTTCGCATACTTTCCTGACGCTTTAGAATGTTAAAAAGCATTTAATCTAAATATGTTAATGATTTGTTCCAACAGACAAGCTTTCGCTGCTTCTGGAAGAGAAGAAGGCGTCAAAACTCACTGAAAAAATATTCGCTATATACGATGACACGAAAGCTGCTCAAAAGAGTAAGAAAAGAATCCACGCGGAGGAAAAAGACAAGGACAAGGATATCAAGAAGCTCAAGCTCAGAGAGGAAGAGCCAAAACTAGATAAGGGCACAGAGACTCAACTTTCCAATGATCAGGTATAAATAAATAATTTATTATGCTTAATTTTTCAAATGAATACTGACATCAATTATCAGCTCGATGATCTTGAAAATAAGTTGAAAGATGTACCTAAAGAAAATTAATTGTCTTCCAGATTAAGCAAATGATGATGAATGCACAAAGGGAGATAGAGGAGAGAAAAAGGGCATTAAATGCCATAAAGCCATCGGACGAGATGCAGACGCAGAGGCCTCCGGCAAAAATGCGCGATTCCGTTCCGAACGTCGCGAGTATGTACAATCAGGGTTTGCTGACGAAAACCGACTCTGACAAAGCGCGAAAATTAGCAGCTGTGCAGGCGCGAATTCGTAGCAAACTGAACGCCGGCGTTTTGAACAACGTGAGCGTCCCGGACAAGCCGACGCCATTGATTCTCGACGAGTCCGGAAGGACGGTCGACATAACCGGCAAGGAAGTGCAATTGACGCAGGTCGTGCCGACGCTAAAGGCGAATATAAGAGCGAAGAAGCGAGAAGAGTTCAAAGCTCAGCTGCAAGACTCTAAAGGACCCGAAGAAATTCAGGACACGCACTTCTTCGACTCGCGAATAGGCGCCAAATCGGCGATACGCGGCAAGCGAGCGTTGAAGTTCCACGAGCCGGGAAAATTCCAACAGATCGCAGACCGGATACGCGTCAAGGCGCAACTCGAGAAGCTGCAGAATGAAATCAGTCAGATCGCCCGAAAAACGGGCATCAGTTCGGCTACGAAATTGGCTCTTATTGCACCGACGACCGAAGCGCAGAGCGAGGAAGTGCCCACCGTTGAGTGGTGGGACTCTGTTATACTCACCGCGGGATATCCCAACGATGGCGACGAGCCTTCCATAAAACCTGGAGTACTCACGAATTTAGTAGAGCATCCTGCTCAAATGAGGCCACCCAGTAAGTATTCGCTTTTTCTTCTTTTTGCGACGAGGAAAACATTTTTTACATATCCCTATTTTAATTTCGCAGCGGATCCCCTTAAGCCCGTCTATATGCCAGTGTTTCTGACGAAAAAGGAGCGTAAGAAGCTGCGCCGACAGAATCGTCGCGAAGCGTGGAAGGAGGAACAGGAGAAGATACGATTGGGTCTGGAGCCGCCGCCGGAGCCGAAGCTACGAATTTCGAATCTAATGCGGGTTCTCGGAACGGAGGCTGTCCAGGATCCGACGAAGATCGAGGCTCACGTGCGGCAGCAAATGGCTAAAAGGCTGAAAGCTCATGAAGACGCAAATGCAGCGAGGCGGCTGACGGCGGATCAGCGTCGGGAGAAGAAAGCGCGAAAGTTGAAGGAAGATACGTCTCTCGGCGTGAACGTGGCTGTCTACAGGATAAGAGATCTCATAAATAACGCCTCGAAGAAGTTCAAGGTCGAGACAAACGCGAAGCAGTTGTACATGACGGGTTGCGTGATGCTTTTCCGCGACTGCAACGTCGTCGTCGTCGAAGGCGGACCGAAGCAGCAGAGCAAGTACGAGCGACTCATGATGCATCGTATAAAGTGGGAGGAGGACATTGTCAAGGACAACGACGGCAACGACGTCCCGAACAAGTGCGTCCTCGTGTGGAAAGGCACGACGAAGCAGCGGCACTTCGGCGAAATGAAGTTCAAGGTTTGCCCGATCGAGAAAATGGCGAGGGAACATTTTAAGAAACACAACGTCGAGCACTACTGGGATTTGGCCTACAGCGGAGCTGTTCTCGATAACACGAACGACGAACGCTCTTAAAAGGCTTTATAAATAATTGTAGGTATTACGAATGTACAATTACGGAACGCTTAAATAAAAGAACGATTTAAATACGATAACCAACAATTTCATTAAATCGGAATTCTGAACTCATACTTATTTTTTATATCGCTTCTGTAAAAATGTTAGCATTGTAACCCTAGCAGAACTAACAACTGTGAAAATAACCGTGAAAACCTAAATTCAACCGTATTTCCAACCGGGTTGATCTGAGACACAAAAACAACCAATATTTGTATCGAACCAACCCAAAAACCAACCGTACTTTCAAAAGCTCGGTTGGTTTTTGGGTTGGGTCGATACAAATTATTGGTTGTTTTTGAGTCTCAGATCAACCCGGTTGGAAATACGGTTGAATTTTGGTTGTTCAATCTGCTACGGAAGTCTCAACGAAATGCGATAATACTCGAAGCTCGTCAAAGTCGCCAAGAGTAAAAATCACGTTGGCCACCCTCCAATTAAAAAAAGAAGAAATTCAACAAGGTAAGTAAATCAAATTTCCTCCGTTTCGATGCATCATAAAACCGCATCACAACTGACTTTCGGAACAGTTTGACGGTGGAATGTCTCAGCGAAACTCCGGACGCCCGTTACGTAATCTTCACGAGCCACGTGGCCTTCGTTTCTTCAGTCGCGCAGAAGAACGAAATTTCCGCTGTCGAATCGGCGACGAAGCCTGGAAGACGACGACGGAGTAAAAGAGGCGAGAGAGCCTCTCAGGGCTCGCGTAAAATCGCAGCGGCAGCGGCAACAGGAGCGCCAACGCGAACGCGGCGTTAAAATGTTGATGCTAAATAAAACTTCTAGCTGGTTGGGGCGCTCTGCGTGCTCTAATTTTGTGGGGGCAGAGCCGAGGTAGCAAAGAAGCCAGTGTCAGCGGCCGGGGTTGGACGGTGCGTAAGCCTCGCGCGTCGAGCTATTTATCGCGAGAGAGATTCTTCCAGTCTCGGCTCGAAAGCCACACGAACGTCGCGAGACAATAGACAAAATTGCGTTTTCGCGGGGAATGGAAATCGCTCGGAAAGATCGAAAAAGCTCAGAAGGTCTTCTTCGCATCGAAAGCCCAGATATGATCGTCGTCGCGGTGAACGTTTCTTAGTGATAAATTATTCGTGTCTTTTATCAATGTGAAGATCAGGAAGAAATATGGCTGTTCCCACGGTGGACAAGTGCATCGTCGCGATTCTCTTCGTTCTCGTCCTCTACGCCGGCGACGCTTTCAGGATACGCGACGCGGCAACGCAGCAATCGGCCGCCGGTGCCGTTGAAAAGTCGCGTTCGTCCAACGTCTGCGGTTCTTCGACGCTCGGAAAGTGCGCGGGCGACGGAACGCGAACGGATCAAGCGTCGACCTTGGCGCCGTTGTCGAAGCGACGGTACAAGAGCGGCGCCGACGCTGCGCGGGCGCCAATCGCGAGGCGCGGGTTGGAGGAGGAGAATAATAGCGAAGAGGTGCTGCAGCAGAAGGCTGCGTCGATTTCGACGACTTTTTCGAAGGTTCGGACGGCGGAAGCTAAGTCGAAGTTTCAGAGGGGATTTGCGGTGGAGAAAAGTGAGGAGGAAGACGATGACGATGTTGTCGTTGAGGATGATGATGGTGATGATGAGGGAACGAATGAGTCTGAGGAGGAAGATGTGGAAGAAATCGACGCTGATGAGGATGACGATGGTGTGGAGATATCGAATAGTGAAGGATCGGAGGAAGGTAGTGAAGTAGTGGAGGATTCCAAGGATGAGGAGGATGATGAGGATGATGGGGATGATGATGATGATGATGAGGGAGAGGGAGACGAAGAGGAAGAGGAAGGGGAGGGGGAAGAGGAAGATGGAGAGGAAGAGGAAGCCGATGATGAAAACAATGAAAGTCCAAGTGAAGAAGAAAAGGAAGACGATGCAGAATTGAAGGTTAAAGTTTCTAAGAGAGACGTTAAAGAAGAACGTGACGTTACCGACGAGAAAGATGATGATACAAGTAACGGCGATGATGAAGACGATGATGATGACGAGGATGAAGATGATGAGGATGAAGATACAGAAGATGAAGATGAAAAAGAAGAAGAAATCGTCCCTAAAATACCGCCAAAACTCAGAAAGTTAGAAAAAGTTAGACTAGCCGATAAGAGTAAAGCAAAATCAGCTGAACTGTTCCTGATAACGAAGCCAGCGAAAGTTGTCGCCGAGAAGGAAATTAAAGTCAACGCGACAAAAGTCGAGAAAGCGAAGAAAACGGCGGACGTTGCCGAAAAAATAGTCAAGAAAGCGGAAGTCGTCGTAGAAAAAGTAGCGAAGAAAGCGGAAGTCGTCGAAAAAGTAGCGAAGAAAGCGGAAGTAGTCGTCGAAAAAGTAGTGCAAAAAACCGACGACGATGCCGAAAACTTAGCGAAGAAGACAACGGACGACGGAAAAGTGACGAAAGCAAAGAAAATCGAAACCGAGACCAGGAAATCGGAAACAGACGCGAAGGTAAAAGATTCAGCACCCAAAGCCCCGGTGAAATCGCAGACACCAAAGTCCGCGGCGACGAAAGAAACGACGAAAGCAGAAGCAACGAAGAACGAAAAGTCGGCAGTGCCAAAAACGAAAGAAAAGACGGAAGTAAAAAAAACCGCGAAGGAATCGACGGAGAAACCGAAAACGAAGCGAGACGCTGAGGTGAAACCTAGTGCAACGAAAAAATCCGGCTCCGGGGCAACGAACAGTAAGTACACATTTTTTAATTAATTAGGTATAACATGTTTTTTTTGGCAAAAAAAAAAATTTCGATTTAACGAAGTTTTAAAACCCTATCCGATGGGAAATTTCTCGCTGATTCCGAAAATGATCGGTTTTTGCCCGAGAAATAAAAATTTCGAGGAGAAAAACGCGAAAAATGATTTTTCACTTTTTGCGAATTTTAGCACTTCACTAGAATCGATGTAATTTTTTTTTGGATGGATGAAATCTGGATTTTCTTTCTGCGTTCGAAAGAAGACTCTTCAACGAAGAGAATGCCGCAAGGCGGAACGCGATATCTCGATTTTTCGATTTTTCGCAGAATTTTAAAGTTGACCCTCAAAAATCGCAAATTTTTAGAAGGGGTACCCCTTGCGTTTTTTGCGAAAAATCGAAAAAAAAAAATTTTCGATTTCGCAAAGTCTGAAAACCCTATCCGATGGGAAATTTTCCGCTGATTCCAAAAACCACTGTTATTTGCCCGAAAAATGAAAAATTCGATAAGAAAAATGCAAAAAACTGTTAAAAAATAAATAAAAAATTAATCCACACACAAAAGTTGTATCAAAATCCTACAAATCATGTCTGTCCCTTGTTTTCCAGAGAAGACTCAATCAAAATCATCTTCAGCAAAGCGAACCGAAGCGTCGATATCGTTGACCGAGCTCAACGAGGCGATTCACTGGGTGCCAACGTTCGTGCCAAATTTCACGGTTGTCGAGGACCCCGTCTGTCAACAGCACGGGAAGATATTCCTTCGACAATTGCGAGGTCACAAGTTGTGGGCCCTGCAAAGTGAGCTGCATTCATCTTTTCCAATAACTCGAAAAATAACGCAATTAATATACAAAAATATACAAACACAATTACTAATAATCATCCGACGCTGACGGTAATTCTTGAAATTAGATGAAATTCTCCTTAGACCTGTATTTCAGTGCTGGACGCAAGCGCGAAAATACCTTCCGGTTTGCTGCGGGGAAACATCAATCAACTCGGTGACTTCGATCAGTGTCTTGGCATAACGGCTCGCGTGAAGGTCGATGAAAAAACTGTTAAAATACAGGGCAAATACTGTCTCGCAACGCTGGATCTGCACGCGACGATTCCGGACATGAAAGTACCGGTCAATTTTATGCAGAGTCGTGGCTTCATTCGCGGAAGTATGCGAGACGTAAGTGAAGTCCTTTTGACTTTGTGGATTTGACTTTCGAATATTTGCTGCACTGAAAAAAATTCATAGTTGTGATTACCAATCGTTGGTCAAAGCTACCAATATTTTAGTACCTGCAACTAATATTTTTGTAGATCGAACCAATGATTGGTAATCACAATTACTAATTTTTCTCAGTGTGGTCATTTGTCCTATAATATATTGTCAAATATATAATTAAAATTTTTGTCTTCAGCCAGGACACTTCATTCCAAGATTTACAACCGCTAACTGGGCACTGTGCATTCCTGCCGCGTGTTCCGCCGATGATGCGCGAAGTGCCATTGAAAATGGTCTGAGTCACTTGAACGTCACGTCGGGTTTGAGATTCAACGTCAACGTCGATCCTGAAATGTGTTACGTTCGTCAGAAGGGACAAACGTATTCGAAGGAAACCATTGCTGTAATGTAAGTCTATAAAAAAAATAATCATGCAAATGAAGATTTCCTCAAGAGCGAAGAAATAATAGTCATTTATTTTTTCCAGATACTTTTACGCAATGATAACTTGCCTGGTTCTCGTGGCGACTATACGTGACTATCTCATCAGTCCACAGGGAAAAGGTAACGAGAAAAAAAAAAAAAAAAAATGAAAAAATATATCAGCAGAAAAATGAACGTTTTATTTAGATTTTCCTTAAATCGTTTTTCAGGAAATTTTTCCGAGAGGATAATAATGTCCTTTTCACTTCGAAGGACGTTAAGGATTTTGACGAGAGAAGGAAGGTCGGACGCCGGAGATATCAGTTGTGTCAATGGTATAAGATCATTAGCCACAATAGCTCTGTACGTCGCGCACAAAATGATACCAACGGCACAGATGCCTTACGCTAATAGGATCACCCTCACTGAGGTAGGAAGAGTTTGCAGCGTTCGAATAAAAAAAAAAGCTCGTATCGTGTCTCCGGAGTGAGAATTGCGTCTCCCCGTTTATAGTATCGAATCTCTCGTAGCACTTAATCCGTCATCCCGTTTAAAGTTGTTAGTTGCTGGTTCCCTAAAAAACAGGTTGCGAATAATCCAATCAGTTCAGTGCTGCGAGCATCCTTGGTTTACACGGATTGCTTCCTCCTTCTCAGCGGACTCCTGACAGCCTTCAACATGGCCAGAGAGAGATCGAAACGCGGCGAGATACGTTGGTTCTGCCGCTTCGTTGCCCGATTTATCAGGTAAAAAAAAAGTTTTAAGCTCAATTAGCTCGAAGGCGATTTAATACCCACCATTTTTTTACTTCAGTGATTGTACTTCTTGATAATAACACTTTAGGCCGTCCTCTCTGTGTATAATAGACTGAATTTGGATCCTTTTGCACTTGACAACCTGGAAATTGAATTAAAAAATGGTTCTATGTTCGCAGGCTCACTCCGGCTTTGCTGGTGACTCTCTTTTGGTACGCGTACGTGATGGAGCACACCGGCTCCGGGCCACAGTGGAACAGCGTCATAGCCACGAACGCCGAATTGTGCAAGCAGAATTCGTGGACCAATATTTTGTACATCCAGAACTTCTTTCCATTTGAAGAAATGGTGAGAAGAGTAGAAAAGTTTGCCAAAGATCACAATATATAGTCGACCGTATTTCACAGAACTTTGATATTAATTTTACAATTTTTTCCTGCAGTGCGCAACCCACACTCATCAATTGGCCCTGGACATGCAGCTCTCATTGCTGGCACCTGTGCTCATTTTTTTCCTCACCTTCAAACCCATCATTGGAATACTCGTCGTATTTCTATTACTCCAAATCGCTGCCACACTTCGTTACTTCGCCACAACGAATAATTACCTGTCGCTCGTTATTTTCCACGGAATGTCGTGAGTTGCCTTCTACAATTTACAATCCGATGGATTTCGTATATCTACTATTACTGATTAAATTCTGATTACTGTATCAGGATGAAGCATTTGTACAAAACTGCAAATTTAACTTACACTCTACCCTTGCATCGAGCATCTTCTTACATCTTCGGAGTTGGACTCGGTGCACTTCTGCACTATACAGGAAAAAACGTCAGAATTTACAAAGTGAGGTCCAATAATTTATTTCATGCAATCGAATTAAAGGGTTATGGGTTAATTCTATTATTATGATTGTTATTACAGATTTTTGTAATCTTGGGTTGGTTAATCGCGACGGCTTTGGCTTCATGGTCGTTGTTTTCGCCGTGGGAAATGGCTAGGAGGGACTATACTTACAACGTCGAAGACGCAGCTCAATACGCTGTTATTTCTCCGGTGACTTGGTCACTAGCATTATGCTGGATTATCTTCGCTTGCTATACCGATCACGGAGGTATGATCGATGAGCTCACTTAATCCAAATCCTTTAATATAATATCCCTCATTTGAACGTATTTTCAGGTTTCCTCAACAAATTCCTTTCACACTACTGGATGGTCCTCTTCAGTCGCATATCTTACGCAGTTTATCTCTGCCAATTTGCAATATTTTTTTACAACGTTGGCACAACCAGATATTCCAGCGAGTTTCAAGTGCATCGACTTGTAAGTGATAAAAAAAAATTGACAATCAAACTTCTATAACACTGAATACAAAAAAAATTAAATTGTGTTCTATTCCAGGTCGACCCTTACGAAGCCGCAGTAGTAATATTCGTATCAGTAGTCCTGACTCTGTTCGTCGATATCCCGATGCAAGAATTAAAAAACGTCATAATGGAATGTACAGACACACCGCCAGTTGCGATCGACGAAAGAGGCGAGAAAGCTGAGCCCAAAGAAGCGACAATTGCCGACGAATCCAACGTCGACGGTTTCGAAGACGGTGATGACGAGCGACCAGAAAATGAGAAGGAGGAATGGGACTGGGAGCGATCCGAAAGCAGAATGTCGGTGGAGGAGGACGGACTGTTGGAGCGACGACGGAGAAGCCAAAGCAGTCAGCGAACTTTGATTCCCGAGCCGGATAATGGAGTTCGCGACTTATCAAGCTATCAGTATCGCGATGACGATTTCAGACGCGACAGGAGGTCAGCTTCCAGACACTCCGACAGAATATTACGTCACGAAGAACCTCTGTCGCTGAGAAAAGAGCGACCAACTTCTCGCGCTTCCGAGCCTAAAATGTTGTACCCGGAAATGGAGGATGAGAGGAATGCTTCGAGATACGATACCCGAAGTCATTTGTTCGAGCAAGAACGCATAATCAGGGCCCAATCCTGCGAACCTGTGCGTCACGAGCGACCAAGACACTCGTCAATACCAAGAAGAGAACCTCCCAGGCTTTTGTCATCAGGAAGCGAAGACGAATCAGTCCCCTATCAGCAACAGCAACATCATCATCACAAACCCACAAAAACCGTGCGAAGACAACCCGTAGAGCCAAAAGTCAGCGACGAGGAGGATTGGGAGCAAGAATTGAGGATTCGTCGGCGCAGATTTATGGAACGATTGGCTTCGGAGAGTCGCAGCAACAGTCAGGTCGATGAGAGCAATGATGGTTGGGACGGAGTGAAACGAAGATCATCGGCCGAAGGAAAATTAGCGCTCCTCAAAGATCCCACGGAAAGCAGTGCAATGGATTCCTGGACAGTCAGCAGAGGTTCCAGAGTCCTTCAACCAGGATCGTCGCAGGAAACCGAAGATGATTCGCTGTCGCATCGCGATTATTACGACGACCGACGTGGATTGTCGAGGGAAGACGACAGAAGCGAAGGAGAGAGCAGCGCCGAGCGATCGGCGAGACGTTCCTTAGCCAGTGGCAGTCAAGTGACGTCACTCGAGGACGAAGAGGACGTCGAGAACAATGACTTTGTCCTGAAGAAAGAAAGCAGGAAGATAAGTGTCATGGACCTTAGTCAATTGTCGCAGGAAGAATCCGAGTCCGAGGAGCGTTCTTTTCGTTGGAACGTCGTCAAGGACGACGACGGCGCTAAGGAAGAGGAACCAAAGACAGCGACGTTGAAGCTCTTCAAGCGCGAATCAATAGTGAAGAGTCAGGCGAGCGAAGAGGATCCGGAGTACGTTTTGCCGGAGAGGCCGAAACTTTTGGAACAAGAACAAGATCATCCGTTTAAAAAGGCGTGGCAGCTGCAAAAATCACGCTCGGAGGAAGATCCCTCGGCTTATGCATTGAAGGAGATTAAAACTCAAGCCGACACATCGAGAAGTCGCGGCGCGTCGAGCGAGGAAGTTAAAGAACCGAGGATAAAGCAATCGAGCAGTACCGAAGTTATATTGGAAACTCATCACGACGATGTCGACGAACCGGAGTCGAAATAGTCGAGTTAAAAAGGCTGATTTTTTTCGTTTAGAAAGCAAAATTCGGTATTTTTGGATAATTTTCATAAATCGGTCGACCGATGGATTATTTAATCAGGACTCTTATCATGGCTGGAAATTCGTGCGACGGATAGACGAATGAAGAATGCATCGAAGGAAGACACAAATCACGCTTGCTTAATTATCAGCAGAACTGAATAGATCAATTTTCTATACATGTTTACCGATGTTTAATAAACGAGCATGTAGGAATACTATTGCCTATCCGTATTGCGTTATTTTAGTTATGGGTTTGATAGAGATGAGGGAGGGGAGGAGGAGGGGGAGGAGGAGGAGGAGGAGGAGGAGTTGATTATGTGTTGGTTAAGGATCTCGAAGTGTTTTTGTCTGTCTCTCTTTCTTTTAATTATCACGTGTCGGTTACGTGCGGCCGTCGGTCACGTGCCGGCTTTATCCGACGTAACACCGCCGAGTTCAAGGATCGGCGTTCCCTGGAAACGCTAGTGCGGTTCGTATTAGGGTACACGTGAGTCGTCTGGGCGTCTACACTGTTATCACACATAGAGATGATACAGCGAGTGCACTAAATTCGCAAAATATCTATTTTATAAGTTTCGGATTATCGATATGACGATAAATTATTGGTTCTAGTGATTTATTTATTTTATTTTTATACAATGGACGAGACAAGCCCTTTGAAACAACATGGCGCAAATGAAATCTGAATAGAAAAAAAAAAAAATTCTACATAAACAACTAAGAAACCGGAAGCAGATCAAAAAGTGATTGTCAGAATTTGACCATTTCAAAAATTTCATCGTGCAAAAAAACAACTTCTATTGAGCTTCTATTTTATTTTGATGGTCACTTTCAGTTTTTCTTTTTTACGCAAAAAAAAAAGTTCGGGCTGACCATTTCGAAAATTTCATCGTGCAAAAAACAACTTCTATTGACCTTCTATTTTATTTTGATGGTCACTTTCAGCTTTTCTTTTTTAGGCAAAAAAAAAAAAAGTTCGGGCTGACCATTTCGAAAATTTCATCGTGCAAAAAAACAACTTCCATTGACCTTCTATTTTATTTTGATGGTCACTTTCAGATTTTCTTTTTTAGCCAAAAAAAAAAGTTCGGGCCCGACATCTCGCGGCCCAAAAATCGCTTTTACGTCCACCAACTACAGTGACGCGACAATGGCGTTGATCACGTCGAAGTGAGCAGTCACCGCCGCAATTCCGCATCCCCGCTGACTTGCTTTCTAAACCCTACCCGGCGAACACTCTCAGAAAGAACCTCGAAGCGGCTAACATGTGCAGGTAGTAACTACGTCGGCTCCCCGACGACGAAAGTCCCGCGTGGAAGTCATAAATACTCTCAGCGTTCCCAAAACAATATAGTGGCCGACCGCCCGTTAACTTTGCAGTGAACTCGCCTAACTAGCCCGGCCACGCGAGTAACTGTTAACTCGGTTACTCTATACTCAGGCGCGGCGGCGGTCCACGAACGGAGCTTTCGAAAGCTCATGCTTACTCTTGCTGGCTTCGTATATACAGATATATATATATATACCAAAAAGCTCTCGCCGCCGCCGCCGTCGTTGCTGCGCGTGTGTCGAGCGTAGCGGTAACTTCAGAGAGAAAGAAAGATGGCGGCGATGGAGGAGCGACGGAGAAAGGGAGAAGCATAATAGCTAGAAACTGGAAGCTCGTTTCTATATTGCACAGAGAGGAGAAGCACCGGGTAAAGAGGCGCCACTACGCTCGGAAAATCTCTCACCGACTACGACGACGACGACGACGACGACGTAGTTCCCTCTGTCTCCCGCAGAGAAGCGCGCAGCACCGGCAGAATCCACCTTTCTAGTGCGTGTCTAAGCGCACGGGAGGAGAGAGCAGCAGCGCTACGCAACGGACAATGGACCTAACTCTGAAAACACAAAGGCCTTGGTTACTTAATGAGCCACCGCGTAAGGTAGTTTGCCTATTACGCCATTGTTTTGAGACCGCGGGACCATCTGTACCCGGAATCCAACAACGTTGTTTGCGTATATATATGTGTGGAACGTTGTTCGGGACGTTCGGGGAAACCGATAGATCCGTTTCACAGGATTCGATGTACGATATTATGGTGACCCCTTTTTTATAAAAAAAATTGTTATCTGGTGTCGACTGACCGGCGGATGGTAAAAAAGTCTGCTGAAGCTGCGTTACCGATGCTCTACGGTGGATTTTGCCTTTTTTTAATAAATTCGTTTATTTCGATGTGATCAATTATAGAATGTGGTTGGAAATAGAAACGATTGAAAACCAATATGTAGAGCTTTTGAGTTGTACTATTAATGTTTTGGCGCGAAGGAGTTAAATTTTTGAATGTGCTCCAGAAAAATACGAGAAAAACTGGAGGCATAAGGCGAGAAGAGAGAGAGAGGAGAGATGGCTCACATTAAAAAAAAAATTAAAAAATAAATAAAAATTGTAGTAAGAGACACTTCTGAAAATATAGACTCGGATAACAGATATCCGCCGATGAACCGATTCGAGAAACGCAGAACTGGATACTTTTTTTTAATTTTTTTATTTTCAGTAACACGTTTGCGTTACCTAAAATAAAATAAAATCTCTACAACTCGTTCCCGCAGAATAAGCTGCGATCGATAGATCCAACTGCATAATTTAGTAACATTGTCTCTGTGTCATGAGGCCGATATACGTTTTGACGTCTCCTTCAATATTAATCCCTTGCGCGCTATATACCCACGAAACCCGTCTCGCGTCGCCGTTAGCGTTCTCGCAACACATTGTTTCTAATTACGCGTATCGCCCGAGATGCCAGCTTTATATAGATTAGCATTTTCGCGTATATAATTCAGCCTCCTCCGCCTCTCCTTTTACACCGAATACCTAAACCGTTGTCTCACCGTCGCGACTCGGCGCATGCAATATTGACTAACCTCGCGATTGGATTACCCACCATCGGTGTAATTGCCGTGTTGCCCCCCTTCGAGCCCCCAATCACTGTAAAACAGTGTCTCAGCTGCCATTGTTGTAACTAAAAAGAATCCTCATTCCCGCAGGTGCGGCCGAAGAATGCCGGTTGGCCTCGTAAAACGTGAACGGCGTTACAAGACCAACGTCGTCGTCTGGATGGAAACCCGGAGGAATTACATTAGGACATATATATCGTTAAAGATAGAGTGAAAAAGATAGCGCGAATGAGTGACTAAGAAGCACAAGACGAGAGAGAGAGAGAGAGAGAGAGAGAAGCAGAAGAGGAAGAGGTGAGAGGGACAACTGGGCCAATCGATACCGCAGCCAGCGCCGAGCACACACCACCAGAACCACCACCAGCAGCAGCAGCAGCAGCAGCAGCAGAGTTTGGAGTCTGAGGCGAATGGAGAAGGGCGGATCGCGGAGGGAGGGAGTCGGAGGGAGGGAGGGAGGTTGGAGCAGCAGGAGCGCGGAAGCGCGTTCGTCGCAGTGAAAAGCCATCTTCGACGGCAAAGCAGCCCGCGCGGCGGCGCCACCGTCGCTCTCATCGCGTCCTCTCTCTTCCTCCCTCCTCTCTATCCGTTCGCGAGGGATGCACGGTGTATATAGCAGCACCGCATCGCGAGAGAAGGTGGATGTGCTCCGAGCATGCGCAGTGCTCTCCGCCCTTGCCCGTTTCGCCAGTTTACATCGCGCAACGTACATCCGGGCGAATTATTTCAAGACAAGACGAGACGTGTTGTCCGCGCGACGAACGCGTTTCCCACGTTGTCACAATATCGCCGTCCCTTCCTCCCCTCCGCCGCCGTTGTGAGAAGGTAACGCCCGAGCTTGCAGCCTGAGAGGAGAGTCCCCCCCTCCCCTCCGCACGCGAGATTCGTGGAGAGGACGAGACGCCGGAGAATCGCGGGAACTGCGAAATAAACATCCAACGTATCTTCGCGCATTGACATTGACGTTGCGAAGAGTGAGAGTGGAAGAGTTTGGAGTGCTGCGCAAGAGTTCGAGGATAACGCCGCCCGAACATCGGCAAAAACACTGACCCTGCTTTGCAGGTCGCAGGACTAGGTTCCTTAACCTTAAATAAACAAAAAATCGCAAAGCAGTGACGTTGTTGTGTGTCACAGGAAAAAAGTGTGTTTTCCATGCTCTGAACTTGATTCGGACGAACGGTAATCGTTGGGACGAAGGAACGTCGGAAGGATCGCGTTGAGGAAGGCCTTCGCATATACGCCAAGGGTCAATGGCTTGCCTACCCGAGTAACGTGCTGCGGTGCTGCGAGTTGTTTAATCGATTGGGTCTATTGGCTCTGTTGTCGCGCGTAGCGAACAAAGTGGTGGATGCGATATATAGGACACTGAGGGAGAAATAGTGAGGGAAGAAGAGAGAGGATGATAACCCGGTGCATCGTTTGTCGGCGCGAAGTGCGACGGTTTTAACATTGGAACGTCGTGAACATTGCGAGAATCGAGAGAGAAGCTATCGTCATTCGTTAAGACGCAACCAGAGTGCATCGCGAGAATATTTCCTAAACGACGTTACCGACGCAGCAAGAAAATCGCAAGAATATTACTCGTGCGCGTTTGTACGCAGTGAACAATCCAGGCGAGTGGCTCATGGGTAGCAGCAGTAACAACAACAACAACAACAGAAGCAGCGACATCAGCCGCGAACCCAAAGCGAATACGCTTAGCGTTCAATCGTCCGGACGTTGTTTTTAAAAGCGTCAGCGTCAATCGCGCGGGACTATGAATACCCTCGATTTTTCCAACCGATTCGAACTGACTTAGGTTCGACCAAAAGAGTCTGAATCGCAATTGGAAAATTTGCGTTTGAAAGGTTGCAACTCGTGGTTAAACGCGAAGCTAATCGCGATGGTAAAGGGAAGTTGAATAACCGCGTCTCCGTTTTGCCTCTAACGAGCCGATTATCCCTCGCGGAGAGAGATTTCGTCGCCGACGACGACGGCGGTAGCTATGTTGCATCAGTACTACACGCAGGAGGATATAGATCGTGTCGGTAAGTCACACCGCGAAGGATGTGCATGCTCACGAAAGCGACGAGGGTGCGTGAGTAGCGTTTAACGGAGGACCCACGCATGAGAAACACCCTCGTGACCTCCCCCCCCCCCCACCGACGCTCCTTGTTCCCGGCGTTTCCGAGTTGCCGAGGATGAAAGGGCTCGTGCTCGAGATACGCATCGCGTGCCGCCCCGTGTTCGGCTTAAACCCTTCCAAACACGCGTTTTTCACCTTCCGCGCTTGCTCGTCGGACTCGGTTTGTGTTGGCTGTGGGAAGCGTCGATCCTCTATCTCGCCGTTTGCCCCTTTTGTCTCGTTGGCTTGGGGCTGTTTTGGCTCTGCTTGAGGGCGAGAGATTTTCGGCAACGCCTGATTGGTTCAGCGGGAACAGGTCCAGTCAGGACGTGTGGCAGTGTCTTTGCGTGGATGGATGTAAACAAAGGCCATAAGCATCGTTATAGCGATGAGAAATGGGACGATAAGGATATGGTAGCAAAGTTGCAAGGACATTATTCGGGCCGTATCAATTTTTCTGTTCGATCGAAGCAATAGAATTTTAGCTTCTGTCGTTCCAGAAAAAAATTCGACACATGTGAATATGTTGCAGCAACTCCACACATTTATTTTTTTATTTATTTTACAGTGGACAGAACATATCCTTGAACTTACATAAGAAATGACTGCGAAAGGCAAGGCCACAATAATTCAAACCGAGGACATTTGAAATAATTCTGAATGTTGATTCATTCATAATTCAGAGCCCCCCCCCCCCCCCCCCCAAAAAAAACAAAAAAGTTCTGCAAACGCAGAGGCCATTCCGAAAAATTCACGAAAAATAAACCAAGAATAGAATTAGCAATCAACATTTGCAGATGCACCGCTACGAAAAATGTTGAACACGAAGTTGATGATAAAACCATAAAAGAAACTTGGCTTATCATCTAGCTTACATGACGTCAGAGGGACGGATTGTAAAGTGTTTATTTTCGCGTTTTATCGGGTCATTCACCGGTGGCGGCCTCGCTCTAATTTAAATTCGGGCGATATCATTTATTTTAACAAAGGGCCGACTCCGGGGTGTCTGTATACCGAACGTATCTCTGGCAGCAACAGCAGCAGCAGCAGCGGCGGCAGCAGCAGCGGCACAGGAAAGCTTTGCCAGCATTAATGCGCGCTCGCAGTCGCCGCTGCTTTCGGTTGTATCTGCTTATACCACATCGCGACTAAGGGTTTTGGCTCCCTTTCCCGGCCTGTTGGCTGTGATAGCTTTGCACAGGCAAAGAGAGGAGGGAAAGAGTCCGCGGAGAGTCCGGGGTCAAGTGCGAAAGATAAAATCCGCGAGAAAAGGAAATGTCCCCTGGCGACGGTATAGATAGAGCTTGCGCGGCCTCCTCGAGCTTTGTTAACACCGTCGCAATTATCGTTTTTACTATCTCTGGCTCTTCCGCCGACCTTTTCGGTCCAAACGTCGGCGGTGGATGCTCGGAGGGGGTGGCCGTAACGGTCAGTTTGCGTCGTCATGTTGCGGCTCGGGGAGTGGATTATAAACGGAAATATCAGTCTGGCGGCCATTGCCGTCTCGGCAGAGTTGGCGCCCGTCCGAGCCGCCCGGCGGCGCGCTACTCGGTTATTTTCTCGATAACGTCGTATAAATACGCCAACTGAAATACGTCGCGGCAAATATTGCCGCTTCGCTGTTTAACCGCCCGCGCGCGCTTGCATCGATCGTCGTATTCGGCTTCTCACTTGCGCCGTGCATTCGGGAACGAAAACACATGCAGGTTGTAAAATCGATCGCAATGCTCCGCGAGTTGCCCGAAACGACGACGACGACGACACGTTAATTTTCGTTCCGTCTCCGCGGTTGAATGTTTCACAATTCACTTCCGGGCATCGGCTTTTGGCGTTGGAATGGCCGAGGCGACGTAGGTCAGCGATGAAAAGCGCCTCTACTGTTGCATGCTGTGTGTTTTCCTGGCTCGAGTTCTCCCCCAACCCGGCGAGGACCTGGCCAGTCAGTGACTATCGATGCTAGAAACACAATGCGACTGGTTAATACGACAGCCAGCATATTGGAGACGTTGCTCATTTCCAGATGATGATCGATTTTACCATTGGGTGCTTATCTCTGATAACATCGGATGGAAGGTCAAGCTGCATTTTTCCTGGCTCAAATTCTCCCCCAACGCGGCAAGAACTTCGCCAGTCACTGACTATCGATGCCACAAACACAAAGCAACTGGTTAATACGACAGCCAGCATATCGGAAACACTGCTTGGTCTCCAGATGATGATCGCATTTACCGTTGGGTGCTTGGAACCTAGCGCCGCAATCCCGGCGCGATAAATGGCGGAGCTGGACAAAGCGTCTCTCGGTCAGAGGACCTACAGCTCGCCGTTGAGTTACCTATTGGGTCGTGTGTGTATATATGCGGCGGTGTCTATGGACGACGTATGGCCTAACCCTGATGTGGCATCATCAGGACTGGGTTCTCCAACCCCTGGCGGTGTGCTCTCGAACCCTATGCACGGAGAGAGCACTCGAGGAAGGGTGTTGACGATAATAACGGATTCTGAACATCCATAAGAGGCCGAGCGTCGATCGGAATGCTCAGTCACGCATCTGGGATTACGTTCGATCACGCTCTCGGCGCTGACATAGGTCCGCTGCTGCTGCTCGCCGCGTTCGCCGTCGTCGTCCTCATCCGGAGTCTACACCGATCGCTGTCACAATCGCGCAGCTCGCCCTTCTCATCCCTTTGCGCTTGTGGCGACGCTTAGCACCAACCCTATGTCAGGCTCCCGCGATAGCGGTAACTCCCCCTCCCAACCCCTCTCGCCTCTCTCTCTCATCCCTCCTCTTGGTTTCTCTCTGCTTCCCACCGCTCCCTTCGCCGGAATTCACTCACCGGTTTAGTTACCGTCCTTCCCTCCTTCCCCCCGACTTCCCTCCCAGGGGGTGGGAAGGAGAGAGAGGGAAGGAGAGGAGGCGCTAACGCTGCTCTCCAACCCTTGATCGAAGTACATCGGGCTATTGGAAATCAACCCTCCTAGTAGGCTCAGCACAGACAGACACAGTCTGCTGTATGTCATTAATCAACCGGACCGAACACCGTGCATCGAACTCTTCCCTTCGAGCTGCTACCAAGTTGTATATAGGATATATAGGACAACACTGTCTTCGTGTGTCCTCGGCGCACACTTGATTCAAAATTGGATGATGAACCCGCCTGAGAAGCGAAGATTGGGGAGGTGATATTGCTTGTGGGATGACATTTCCGATTAGTACCACGTTTTAGTTGTCATGGGGCTTTTGGTCTTGCTGGGAATAGGGTTTGAAAATCGGAAAAAATGGCGATTTTTTTTTTTTCGATTTAACGAAGTTTTAAAACCCTATCCGATGGGAAATTTCTCGCTGATTCCAAAAATGATCGGTTTTTGCCCGAGAAATAAAAATTTCGAGGAGAAAAATGCGAAAAATCGTTTTTCATTTTATGCGAATTTTGGCCCTTCACTAAAATCGGTGTCATTTTTGTTTGGATCAATATAATCGGGATTTTCTTTTTGCGTTCGAAAGATAAGCCTTCAACGAAGAGAATGCTGCAAGGCGGAACGCGATATCTCGATTTTTCGATTTTTTGCTGATTTTTAAAGTAGACCCTCAAAAATCGCACATTTTTTGAAGGGGTACCCCTTGCCGTTTTTTTGGCGAAAAAAAAAATTTTCGATTTAATGAAGTTTTAAAGCCCTATTTGATGGGAAATTTTCCGCTGATTCCGAAAATCATGGTTATTTGCCCGAAAAATGAAAAATTCGAGGAGATAAACGCGAAAAATGATTTTTAGCTTTTTTCGAATTTTGGCACTTCACTAAAATCGGTGTAATTTTTTTTTTGATGGATGAAATCTGGATTTTCTTTTTGCGTTCGAAAGAAGACTCTTCAACGAAGAGAATGCCGAAAGGCGGATCGCGATATCTCAATTTTTCGATTTTTTGCAGATTTTTAAAGTTGACCCTCAAAAATCGCAAATTTTTTGAAGGGGTACCCCTTGCGTTTTTTGCGAAAAATCGAAAAAAAAAAATTTTCGATTTTACGAAGTTTTAAAACCCTATCCGATGGCAAATTTTCCGCTGATTCCGAAAATCATGGTTATTTGCCAAAAAAATGAAAAATTCGATGAGAAAAACGCGAAAAACCAAAGAAAAAAAAAATCAGTCTCGAATAAAATTAAAGTTTTGCAGCGTTAAATATTACATAAACACAATGGCTCGGGGGTCTGTAACCACCGTTAATAGTCATACGTGGACTATTACCTACACCGAGGCAAAGTCTCGGCGTCGGATCAAGATGGGAAATTAAGCTGAGCATTCCAGCGAGGGTAAGTTTTCCTCGCGCCGGCCAAAGTACAGACAAAAAGGTTAACGTTGCAGCGCGCCCTAAAGATTCATTCTGGCCTACAGCCAGGTATTCAACAAAGCAGTCCTCGACTCGCGGGGGCTATACACCTTCGCATCGCCGCCCGTTTTCCAGCGCACTCTTTCGCCGCTACCCCTTGTTCTAGCTTCTATGTTTGCCAAGAATGTTGTTTTTTTTCGTCTCTCTCGCTGCTGGAATCCCTTCTATCTGTCCAACTCCGAGCCCTTTGCACTATTTCTTCTTTTTCACCCAAGCTGCTCCAACTCGTTCCCAGCCTAGATGCCTTTCGCAAAATTACATCGTAATTCCCATTAACGATCCTTACAAATCCTAAAAAAAATATAATCCACTATATTCCAATCTCTATAATCGAATATTTAATTTTTAAAAGAATTAATTAATCTGTTCTTTTGGATAAATATTAGATATAAATTTTTCTACAAATGCAAATATTGTTTTTCCTGATTGAAATGCCCCCATAAATGGGTAATAAAAAAAACTCGGTGTTCCAGTAGACCGTCCGAATATTCGCTCGTCCGACGATCACTGAACGGGATGATCTTAAATAATAATAACACCGTCAGCGGCGGAAGTGCGCAGAGTGGTGCGGAAGCGACGAGACAGGGGGGGGGGGGAAGATTTGGCAGCGAGGCCCAACTATCCCGATAGCGTTATTTCACGGACTCATTAACTAAACAGATCAGTCACGTGGCTCGATTGACGCACGGTCGGCGTTATATCCAACGGTTCGTGGAATATGAATGGATCTTCAGAGGTACGCAAAATCCGATTTGCTGGCTGATGCATAAATCGAGTGGCACCGAAAGCAACTGCCACGGCTGTAGCCATGGCTTCACTCAGCAGCCATTGCAGCCACATTAGCGCCGCCCCCCCCCCCCCCCCCCGCGCAACGTTTCTACCCATACCGACAGACGACGACGCCGAAAAGGAGACAAATTAATCATGAACTTGCCAATCGATGCGTTGCCTAGAATTTTGAACGCCAAATAGCACCGCCGCACTGACGGTGGAAACTCGAAAGGATTATATGCTCCGATGGATCGAAATAATTGATCGATAGTGCGATCCGCGTAGCTTCAACGACGCTGCAAGATATTTTTTTACAGAAACGAAACGGCGATCATCTTCATCTTGATTAGACAAATCTTTACCCATAAATTATTGACGTGCAAAATTGCGTCTGCAAAACAGTCGGTCAAGAGGTCATCGAAAAATTACCATTTTATGGATGCAAGCCATTTTTTTTTTTTTTTTTTGTTGGGATGCACTTGTTATAATTTCTGATTGACCCTATAAATCATAAGATATTAAAAAAAACATACCGCTGCACCATCCGCGTTACAGTATAGTGAGAATTTATTTATCGCACATGTCACGCGGAAATTTGCACAATAATTTGTATGCATAACTATACTGATGAATATATATTTGCGTTTGATTGCAGAATACTTGATGTCTGGAAGTCCACGGATTGTTTATCCGCCGAGGTCTCCCGGAATGGCGTCGACGCCAACGGTGACCAGGTGAGTACGCTGAAAATTACCGTTGCCATCCACCGACGTAGATTTCCATCGGTAATGGACAACGCTGTGACAATATTGTGTTTTCTTTTTCAATATCCGGAGCACACATTGACTGTTGATTACTATTATAATGCAACTTGGTGTGTGGGCTGAGGAAAGATTTGTCAAAAATACTTTGCACAATACATCCACATTACAATTGCATGTAGCAAAATCTACATTTTTAGCAAAAAAAAAAAAAAAAAGTCAATTTAGTCGAAATACATTTGGTCAACCTGCAAATTTATAATAAGCATTATAAGTTAAACTGTAAATCATTTTGTTGGATTGCCAATCCTTGGTAGAAAATCTGTAGTATTCTGATCAGATCTGGACAGGGATGACCCTGACCAGGGCCTGACTAGCTCCATAACCACAAATTTTCTACCACGAATCACGACTAAGATTTAGTCAATCTTGTCAAACCTTTTCACTGTTTTAATTTTCCTTGCAAAAGCTTCGTTGACTTCAAATTTTTTTTTAAATTTCAGTAGCAATGTTCCAAAGCAAAATATACACTTATATTTTTGTTCCAAAATGTCCAAAGCTTTTATCGCGCAATAACGGAAATTTCTCGGTGAAACCGAGAATTCGCTCTAATGAATAACGTAGAGCTGAATCGCATACATGATCACATGGCGTAATTAGACATGAACCCGGCCGGCGCCGCAGGGCGTCACAAATTTACATGGCTGGCTTCGGGAAACGGTGCGTGGCAACGAAGCACAATGCCTTAATTGCCGGGGTGTAACGAACACGCACTTGGCGAGTGAAAAAGTGAATATCTCGCGGCTGAACAGCCCCAGCAGCAGTCGGCAGCAGTCGGCAGTGGTTGGCTGCTGCTGCGTATAGGGTTGGAAAGCTTGAACTTTAGCGGTTCCGTGACCGCCTGTCGACTCTTTCGTGCTTCATTGTACTATATGTGCGCGCGCGCCCGCTTCTCACGCGCGATTAAAATAAAACTGCTGCGGAGGCGGGCGTGACACGGGACACCGACGTCACACAGACGTCGCTGACATCGACACCTCTCGGCAAAGCCGACGACGGTGACTTGACGCCTTTACGTGGGCTTTAGCCCTATACCGGCTTTCACCCCTCAGCCCACGTGTACACCTACAGAATCCTGAAATGTCCTCTTCTTATTTCAGTTGAAAGCACACCCAAATTATATTTCAAGCATCCGAGAAATGCTGTCCCGAGAAGGGTTCTCACCGTTCTCCGATGCGAATAAGTTAAACGCCACTATTAAACCTGCACAGTAGTACGAAAATTCGTGAAAGTACTTTTTATCATTTTTACGAGGACGAAAATTCGGTAGGTTATTCGAATTGAGTCAGATTTATTTTTGTAACAATTTGAATTTATTTTGTGTACTTTCTATTCATAAGCAACGTTAACCCTTCGTGGTCATCAATATTATGTTGAAGTTTGAATAAAAAAAAAATATTCTAATGAACCCAAAGGATCGCACTGAGTATAAAAAGTTATTACAACGATTAATCGTTACATCAACTTTTTAGAATAGCTGGAATTATTAATTCGTTACAAGATTTTTTTTCTTCATTGCATTCCAACGATGCAAACTTCAACGTCATTCTTAAATCCTCCTCCTTTCATTCTTTCTGTAAACCAAAAATATTCCCCACTGAATGTCATCGATTTTCATCTCCCTACTAATCTAATCGATCAATTAATCCTGCCTCAAACGAACTTCAAACTTCCATCCCGCTTTTCCTAAATCCCAAAGAAAATCCTCAATTCCAAAAAACACGCTGCACAGGCTTTCAGAATATTTATCTACAAATCACAATTCTCCGGCAGCAGCATCAACACCCGACCTCCTCTGCGGATGTATTATCTCCCACTCTATTGCCTCCTCACTCTATACATCCTATACTCTTTGATTGGCTTGCGATATACATCCGCACGAGGGCTTTTTTTATCGAGTTTCGGGAGCACGCTTGATGAAGCAAAAGCCGTGCGAAGAGCCTCTCCTCTCTCTCTCTCTCTCTCTCTCTCTCTCTCTCTCTCTCTCTCTCTCTCTCTCTCTCTCTCTCTCTCTCTCTCTCTCTCCGAGAGTGTGAGAAGAGCAGGGCTTGAATGAAATGATCGCGCGAACGGACGAGACAAGTTCCACGCTGTATAATGTTGCTGCTGTTGCGTGTACACGCGATCGATACAATGTCCATGTTGTGCGGGCGGGCGTCATAGAGCGAGAGAGAGAGAGGCTGACTATCAGGGGGAGCAACATAGCCACTATACTATATACTATATCGCATACATACATAGATATACACATATATATCCACAATAGAGAGAGAGAGAGAATGGTATATATGCAGTCTCGTTGGCAATACGGAGCGTAGGGGCTTCCCTTTGGTCCAGCCGATGAGCCTATGCATAATCCGTCCACCGCGTGCCCCCCTCCACCCCCCCCTGCCCCCCGCGCGATTCCCCCCCGTCGTTCTGCCAGAGGGTGCATAATTGCATCTTGATAAAACAGGTGAATTGTAAATCAAATTCGGTCTCCCGACAGCTACCGCTTCCTTGCCCCCCGGCACCCCTCCGCCCCCCTTCCTAGCCCCCCTGCAGCACCGAAGCTCTGTCGAGATTACCCAACGTTATTAAAGAATTGATCCGTTTCTACTCAGTGAACATCACCCCGTACGTGAGACACCGAGGGACGTACCTCGGGGATGTTTATAACGAACCCAAAGGCCGAATAACAAGAGTGTATCTGATTGTCGGCGTCGAGAGATAATTATGTTATTTGGATAGTTTTTTGTTTCGTTGCCTTTGGACCCTTCATGGTTTTTTTTTGTCAGAGCTGAAATGTGGCGCTTTGAGATGTCAAAAACCTGGGTAGAAAATTTGTAGTGTTACATACGGCCTATGCCATGTTTTTTATTCCTTTTTTTTTTTTTTTTTTTTAAGGTG
The DNA here is from genome assembly GCA_964034905.1 of Itoplectis maculator. NCBI lineage: Eukaryota > Metazoa > Arthropoda > Insecta > Hymenoptera > Ichneumonidae > Itoplectis > Itoplectis maculator. The sequence continues at coordinate 4,782,760 of OZ035869.1, forward strand.
AAAATGTGGCGCTTTGAGATGTCAAAAACCTGGGTAGAAAATTTTGTAGTATTACATTCGGCCCAAGCCTGGCACTGATCAGGCCCGGGTAGGGTTGCCACAGCCCTGACTGGGCCCTGACTAGCGCTATAAATTTTCTACCAGCGGAAACATCGACCAGCTTCGAGTTGATAAGCCTCCGGACGTCCGATAAGTGTGCAATCCAGCTGTTGACATTCAAACTACGATATCATTCTGCAATCGAACATTTCCATTAATCTACTCCGGCAATCTCGAATTTTTTTTCGCATATTCCCCATTTTCTTCATACGATGAGAATACGCCGGGTTTCGAAACGCCTGCGGTGAAAGTTATCCTCCGAATCCAGCTTTCCTACGCCTACATTGGCGTCGATTCGTGATTTGAAATTTTTTCGATTCTGCCGCCTTGAAAAAAAAAGTCAATCTACCGGATATCCGATAATAATTTCCTTCCTCCAGTTTCTTCCGCGATTGGATTACACGTTATTCAGCTGTGGTATCGAACACTTTTCAACTGCTTTTCCCATGGCAAAAGCAGCGCGACAAAAGTCACGTGGGTAGCGAGAGCGACTTTGACGTTAGTTGTTTGATGTCTACATCGTTCCGGGAGCAGCAAGGGGGAGGGGAAAGAGTAAAGGGGGAGGACGAAGCATATCACGGCGACGAACGTACGGCTATTGGTCGGTAAGGATGTGAAGGTGCAGCAGCAACACCAGCAGCAGCAGTAGCGGTGAGGGGAAGAGGAAGCAGCACTGCCATCCCCCCTCCCCCACTCCGATAGAATGAAACCAAGAGAGGAACGATGAAGGGAGAGGAAGAGGAATGCAAAATGGCTTGTTGATGGGAGATCGGAGTCGGGACGGTTACCATGGGTACCACGGGGCACGACGCGTGACCTAGGTAACCCGTGGCGCCACCAGCCAGCAGCAGCGGCAGCAGGGGGTGTCCGACTCTCCCTCTCTCGTATATACAGCTATACAGGGTGATTCAGAAGGTTTTTGTCAGCCATTGAAGAATGATAGTTTAGCACCTCGGGAACGAAATTATTTAGCGGCTTTTTTTAATTTGCGATATTCATTTATTTATTAAAAATTGTTTTTCAAAACGGTGTCCACTTTCAAATGAAGAGGTATGACGATATCGATTTCAAATTTGGAGAGAACATTTCTAACGTCATTCTCTATCGCGCTATGGAAGCTTTTTTTTATTTATTAAATCTTCCTATTTTTTTTTACGAAAAACTGTCGAAAAAAAGGGGTAAATTCGATAATTTTCGTTCAAACCGCCGCAATTTTGTCAAATTTAAAAAAAAAAGCTCTCATAGCGCGATAGCGAATTTCCTACAGATTAATAATCTTTTTGAAATTTTTGGTTCAGATCAAAATTGCGGCCGCAATCGTCGACATAATGCAGGACCTTTTTTTTACACGAGCTATTTAAACAATTTATATCATTATTATACATTAAAGAAATGCACATAAAAAAATCATTTTGTATTTTTCAAGAATGTACTTATTTATTTAAAAAAAACCAGACCAATTAGTTCATTACAACTTGACAAAAAAAATTCGCGAAAATCATTGATTTTTCGGAGGGTCACACTGTGACGATCCCTTAATTTTTTTTCTAATGCTTGTAAATAAATAAAAATCGCGAATTACAAAAAACGGCTAAGTAACTTTGTTCCCGAGATGGTAAACTATTTTTCCTCAACGGCTGACAAAAATATTCTGAATCACCCTGTATATATAGCTATATATACCTTGCTTGCCTGTAGCATAGCATTCTCGTAGTATGAATTGCGTCTCTCCTGCCACAGCAACACGAGAGATAGGCAGACATCTCCTACCGGTGTCCTTTTTCCCTGCAAGCAGCCACGTCCTTTCTCTACTGGATCCCAGGATCCACCCTCTCTCTCTCTTCTCGGTCCTCCGCTTCCCTCTCCCCTTCGCTCCCTCGAATAACCAGCCTTAGCCGACACTCTCTCTCTGTGCATCGGCCGCTTCATTGCCCACCCAATCACGTACCATTCAAAGTGACGGCTCTCGGAATACACGAACGCAGGTAGGATCAATTACGATCCTGGGGGGAGGGGTGGGGGGAGTGACAAGGGGGCGAAGACAGGACGGGGGGAGAGTGTGAAACGAGAGTGAAGGGTGGGCAGAGAGACAGATCGCAGCTAGATGAATCCTCCCCGCGTGTCGAATGAATCGCACTACGCCTCGTCTAACTTACAGACACACTTCCTGGGGTAACGTATGACGTCGCATGTAGATACGGCGACTCTTCTTGTAGCGTTCGGTCCGAGCCAACACGACGACGGAATCATATGCTAGGAGATGTAAATCTTTTATGCATATTTTTTGTTGGTTATGTATTCGTAGAGAAGTTGTTCATGTTTTTATTCATGGAGGCCGGGCGAGGCCGAGGGAAGACATCGTTAAATGACGGGTTAAGAGTTGATCCACACTTGATAATCAGAAAGTAAAATTTACAGCGTTTGTGGGAATAAATAAAATGTTGGGTTTGTTGGGATTTGGGGGATTAATGGATTTGTATTGTATTCTCAGTGAGGGTTGTAAAAAAATATGGATTTGTGGAGTAGGGATAGTGGTTGAAGGATAGATGGTTATTTGATGGTCATTTTTGTGAGTCCGTTTGCAGTTCGTTTATAGCTTTGCAAATTATTAAAAAAAAGAAATAACGATTGATTGTTATAATAAATTTTAAGAATCGTTGGAATAATATATATTTTTTTTTCATTGCATTCCAGCGATGCAAATTTCAACATCATTATTGATTAAGAAAATGAGTAAGTATAGAAAAATGTGATAATTCTGTAATTCCATTATAATGGAATAAAAATGTTAGCCCATCGAAATAACGAAAAATCAATTATACGAATACAGCCATTTTAATTAGTACTTTTCGCTGGGTGCGTTTGAAGAAAGACACGAGCGAAGTCGTTGGACCATGCGAACAACGTTGAAATAATGCAAAAAACGTCGCCCGAGGCGACGAGAAGGTAAAAAATATGAAGGGGGGAATAAAGAAGCCGAGCGGTGAAAGACTTTGGCGCGCAGTCGGAAGTCGAATCACGAAGATCAGACAATGGTGCACGCTTCGGAAAGTGGAGTCTCGGTGAGAGGACTGCGACGTCGACGTACGCGTGCTCGACGATGCGGTATCGTCGCGCTCCATTTGGACTAAAAGTATTTATTATTGGATTATTGGAGGATTCTAATGCATCTCGGTGGCTCTCTACCGACTCCCGTTTATCGACCTTCTTTCCTTCTGTGCCCCTGTTTTACCCCCTTTCCGACAAACCGCGCCTTCGTGGAGGCTGCTGCTGCGAAAGTGGTCGCAAACGTCGCGCGGTATGACTTCTCGGCGTCGTCGCTTAATCTAATTCCAAACCGTAAATCGGGACCTGAATGATTGATTGTGTGTGAGTGTTGCTACTAGCCTCGAGCGGAAGTGAAGTGTTCTCCTTTCGCGTTCGGCAAACGGCTTTCTTGACGAAGCCAGACCAGTACAATGATGCTCTCTCTCTCTCTCTCTCTTTCTCTCTTTCTCTCTCCTTCGTCATTCGCGAGTGTGGGCGAGGAATTCAATTGAATTCGATTTGCTCCATTTCATCTTTCGCGAAGTGGATTTGTCGGTACAAAATTACCTTACCAGCGGTTCAAGACGGATGTGAGCTTCCTGGAAATGTTCTTCTACGCTTCTTTTTTTTTTTCCTCTCTCTCTTCCTCCATCGCCGAAATAAAATGCATTTGCATCGGCATTGCATAAATGAATAATTTTGTCTCGAGTTTCGCGAACTTTTAGTACCAGTTGCACTCACGTTTTAAAGCGAGGCTGAAAAAGTTTTAACGTCTTATATATATATATATATATATATAGGAAAGTGACTGTTCCCTTCGTCGAGCTTGGCAACAATGTCCAATTGGTGATTGGACGGAAAATCAATTAATTATTAGCATGCAAAGAATGCGAAAATTTTTCGAAAGTTGTGGAGACAAAAAGTATATTGAAGACAATGTAATATCTTTTTTCCAATTGACACTGTAAATGTTCATATAACGATTTTTTTGGACTGAAGGTATTCCAGTAGCTTAAATAATAAAAATAGACATACATTTTTTTTATCAATTTCTCATCTGTCTTTTTATCAATTTTTTTCTCATCTGTCTCGATGACAGTCGTCTCGTTTTGAACTGAGGCTGAAAATCGTTTACGCGTCTCGCGATCGAACGACCGATTTATAGTGAGCCTCGGAGTGCACCTAACAATGGATGAATGCACAAAAAAATCAATTAGCCACCGGAATAAAAATCATAGAGATGTCTTTGAATTTCGATAGCTTCGTCTGAACATTTGTCGTACGCACCGACGTCGCATTTTTTTATTCCGTCGTATTTGTCACTGCGTTTTCAGGTGAGAGACGAAAAAATAAATGTGACGTTGAAAGTGAACCCCCTCAGCGATCGGCCCGTATACCGCCTATGGCTATACAAACCGAGGGCGGTATATATCGAGCAAAATGCAACGATCAACCAGCATCATTGCGATCAATTGAGAAAGAGTGAAAAACCAGGTGTCAGCCCTCTCTGTCCGCATCGATTCTCCCGATCTGCAGCGCGCAGTTCGGAGTATTTGTTCGCGAAAGCCGGCCATATGCCGCTGACAGTATGACGTGCAGCCACGTCTGTGTATTGGTATATTACTAAACCGACTACCTACAGGGTGTTCCATAATTATTTTTGATTTTTTTACCTACGGCAACTCTTTGACTCCTGAAATATTAATCATAAAATGAAAGGAGTGTTGAATTGAAAATTAATTTACGACAGAGTATTCAAAGAAGTGTTACTTTATACATATAAATAATTGATAAAAAATATTTACTGTATATAATTTTATTAATTTAATATCCAAAGAGATCCAAAGATTTAATATCCAAATTGTGTTGATATTTAAGTTTCATTTCATTGCAAGCCTCATAATTTTTTTAATTAAGAATTAACCAACGACTGCAATTTATTTTGCTGCACTGTCAATTAGAATTCTGAAGGGACTCGACTGGACCATTCGCTCAGATTAATATCGCTCGAAATTTGACATCTGTTAGTCAATTTACAAACGAAATAGAAGAGTACATTTCTGTCGTTGGAAGACTCCATAATCTCTATAATTTTTGTATTTTTAATTTTTTTATTTGCCACGCAGAGACGAATGCAAAAAAACAATTCTGAACGACCCTGTATATCAGCGTCACTGAGAGCAGAGGTACGAGTGTATTATATATGCGTTTTGTGCGATAGTAGAGTGTTGAACGTAGCGTATGTATACCATGGCAATGTCGTGGCCACTATCACGCCGTATAGTTTGTGCCCAACCGATGGACCCTTTGTTTTCGTTTCAGTCGAACGCACCAACCCTCGTTGTTCGTTCGCTCTTTACCTCAGCCACTTCGCTCTCCCTTTGCTTGCTTGTTGTCGTCGTATATACGCAGCAGTCCGCCCTACCCCCAGCATTTGTCCCATCAGCCTCCCGTCTCGGCTTTTTTTTTTCCCTCTCTTTTTCTTTTACCCTCTCACCCTCCTCTCCTCGGTCGCTCCTTCACGCCCCGCTATTTGCTTTTTATTTTACATTTCGCGTCGTGTGTCACTTGGACATTTTCAGCATTTTTATCCCTTGAGCCAGGCTCGACGTCGATCCCACGCCCGTGCTCTGCCGCACGAGCCGCCGCTTCGAGGTTTCCCCGACCCCGAAGTCTCTCGGCGTAACTTACCAGGGAATACACGCAGCGACTCTTGTTTGTATGCTAACTTCGGGCTGAACACGGCGGGACCAGCAGCCAATCGACGCCTCCACTCAACGTACACTGAAGCCCGCAATCTGCTTTTTTTTGTATGTAGTTCTCTTGCCCAAAGGCAGCTCTTTTTTTCTCCGTTTTTTTTTGTAAAATCAATTTTACTTTTATTTTCGTCAGTTTATTTGTCGATAAGATGAACGGAAATTTGTTATACAATCTTCGTGTTTGAGGAGTCGACACAAGAAATCAAATTAAATATTTGTTGGCACTTTTAATGATATATTTTAGAATTTTTTGAATTATTTTTATTTTTTATTTTCATGGATCGTTTAAAAGGAATACATTACATTGCATCGTAGATGTTTTTTTCTCTGTTTTTTTTTTGTAAAATCAATTTTATTTTTATTTTCGCCAGTTTATTTGTCGAAAGATGAACGGAAATTTTGTATACAGTCTTCGTGTTTGAGGAGTCGACAACAGAACTAAAATTAAATCAGTGGCGTATTTTTTCCACTTTTAACGATATATTTTAGAATTTTTCGAATCATACTTTTTAAAAAATATGCATGAATTATTTGAAAGAACACATTATTATTATGAACACATTATTAATCATTTTCCTCAGTGCATTATTTTTACTATTTTCCTTATCAGTGTCGTTTCTCGTTACCCAAAGCCACACGTTTCATTCGTGTCTCACACGTTTTGCCTCTGCTCACTTTAATTCTTATTTTCATCCATATTATTCGTCGATAAGAATCCGGCCCCGCGATTCCGTGTCGGCAGCTCAATGTGTGTGTGTGTGTTTGAGGAACCGACACGCACCGTTTCCACGTACGTCGAGCGTTTTCGCAGAAAAGAATAAGAGTGGAGCGTGCAAATTTCATTTCCCGCCCTCTCGTCGCCGGTATCGAATGCAGTGCGCAGTCGAAGGAGGAAATACAGCCTAAGAACACTTGTATTCCCATTGTTGAACCGATATTACAGAAGCCTCGAGAGAGAACCGGTGAACAATGCGAAATTCGATCTCGACAAACAATTACATCCAGCTGTACGTTTTTTTTAATCAATTCAACCCTGTTTTTCCTGGAGGCGCGAAATATAATGAAAAGGATCGCTGGCGGGCTCAGAGACTCGGCGACGATACTTTGCGTCGTCGTCGTCGGCTGTCTCGAGCTGTTTTCGTTTCATCAGTAACCGAATGGGCAGCGCTGCGACATAACACCAACGTCGTGTCGTGTATATTTTGATCGATTGTCCGGCAGCGAAGCTGCGAGTGAAAAGTATTTCGCAAGTGTGTTTAGTTGCGTGACAAAATAGAACAAAGAATTCCGAAGAGGAGAATGCACAGAGACTGGTTGTGTACGCTCGGAGCTTTTATCACACCCCTTCCAACGAGTGGAAGGACGTCGCGGCAGTTTAGAGACCGCAGCCAGCGGAGAAGTTGTCGCTGAAGTTTGCTCGGAGCTCTTTCACCGCCGCCGACGGTTTCTGCATGGCGTTCTCGCCGCGGCTATACCCGCATCTCCTCTTGATATAGTCGTGATTCTCGTTCGGCTGTACTCTCTCCGGGCGCCAACCCCTCGGCTATCCACTTCGTTCGAGCTGCGGTAAAACAAACTGATTTTTCCAAGGCAACACTGTTGAAAAAGAGGGACGAAAAATGGGTGGGCGAAAAAAGTCGGAGCATTATTTTTCAAAATATTGGGAAAATCGTTGAAAGGAAAATCGGGGTGGTCCTTTTAGGGCCTTTGGCTTTTTAGACGCGTGAACAAAGTACCTCTTTTCGGGATCAGAGGCCATTGGCTCTCGTTTCGATAAATGAGATTTTTTCAACAGAAATTTTTGCCGAGACGAGTGGGAAAAATAATTTTTACTAGTGATTATTTTGAGGCAATTGCGATCATGTTTTTTTTTTTTTTTTCTTTTTTTATTTTTTTTTATCAAAGTACTGAATAGTTCTGACCTTTAAGACTACAATAAAATCGATAAAGTAAATCATAAAGGAAACTCAGAACACTTTTCATTAAATTTCCTAATTTTAATAAATGAACAGATACTGAAAGTATCTATACATAAGCTGATAAAGTATCGAATGCAACGACCCGATATAAAATTAATATATTATTCCGGCAAAATAAATTTTAATTAATGAATTTATTAAAAAGTTCATTGGTTCAAATTATTACTGGGTTATGTCGCAAGCAAATTGGATTGGTTGGATTTTCATAGCGAATACATATTTTCCATCCGCGGTAAAAAAAAAATCCGATAGACAATCTTTGCCGGTGGTTGTTTTATGGCGATTGCGAGGCGTTGGCCTCCGAGTTTTCCACCATATGACTGAAAAGTATTTCTGATCTCGTATATGGTCAGCACACCATTCCACTTCTTATTCCTCTTACCTACCTCTCTCTCACTATACCCTTTTTTATTTTTTTTCGCATACATATACAGGTATACTTCCAAGTATACATATGTGTATTGTGGGCGACCAGCGCACAGCAAAGATTCTATTTTCGCCGTGTCGTCGTACGCTCGGGCACTTGTCGCATCGATCGCCAACCTGTTTACGTATATGAATTCTCCTTAATGGTCTTTTCGCGTGTCACCCGCTCTTAAGCGTATACATAAATTCATTTCCATGGAACAGTCGGTTCTTCCCTCTGTTACAGTAACGGCTGCAATAGTACATGACGTGCATGTAACTCCAGGCGAGGATAACTGGAATATTTGGACTTTCTTTTTTACGAGTTCATTCAGAAACCAGGAAAAAAAAACAACCAACTTGCAACGCAAATGACACTTTGGGTCTCGAGGTCATATAACTTAAGATTTAACTTTGCGATTGATAATACAGGTTACTCTCTGCAAACTGAAAAACTGGTTAACCCGACGAAGTTTTTTGTAATTTGCAATATTTATGCATTTATTGAAAATTTGAAAAAATAGACCAATGGGAACAAAAAAATAAATAAATAAACCCGTAGACCAATGGGAACATAAATAAACGAATATTTTTGGGTGTCGAGGTTATATAACTTTTAAGATTTAACTTTTTTCGATTGATAATACAGGTTACTCTCTGCAAACTGAGAAACTGGTTAACCCGACGAAATTGCATTTCGTGGCATTTCCGATAATCTGGCCCCTTTGGAAATTCTGGTTTGTCTATTTTATTTGAGTGAAAGTCAGATTTCTCGACTGTGATAATTCTTTGATGCGTTTTTATAACTGAGTTTATAAATTCATGCGTGGGGGAGGGGGACGTTAAGGCCGCGAGGGAATCCGAGAGAAGCGTAGGACTTGTAACCGGAGAAATTCAGACACTGACACAAGAGTCGAGGGATGGTGGGCGGCGCTAGCCATCCAACAGCGACGCGTTCCAATTTGTATCGATCTTGTATGCATGAGCAGAGGAGCGCCATATGTCCCATTGCGTTACTATGAAGTATTACCGCCCCAAGAATCGATTCAACCAGATACTGCGCAGCCCTGTGTATATCTGTATAGTCAGCGCATCAAAACATTTATATGCGCCATTAAATATTTAAAAAATCCGCCGAATCGGGGGACGACCTCATCCCCCTTTTTCATACAGAAGGGATAAATCCGCAGCGTTCATGGGGATGATGACAATAAATGTTCGTACACATGAACAGTGCATAGAGACAAAGACCTGGTAAAAATTACCAGGAATCTGCGAAAAAGTACCACAAAATGTAGAAGTATTAGACTACATCGCTATTAAGTGGCCAATAATTGCCACAACTAAAATGTCTGCCGTATATTCCAGACTTATTATTATTATAGCCATAAATGTACTAAAAAATATCGCTTAATCTGACAGTCGTTGACACTTTGAGTCATATTTCTGTACTAGCGATATTTAAAGCAGTGTTATTTTTTTATGAACATTTTTATCCATTTCTCCAGGGTATTTAGATTTAGCTTGTGAAAAAATAAATTAAAGATTCTGGGATCAAGTTTGTCACGCGGAAGGCTGCCGCGGGTGGTGCGTACTGCTAATCTCATTTTGGGTGCCGGTTCCACGCCAACATATGTGACGTGACGTCCGCAATTTAGTGGAAACGGAGTTTTCCAATGTATCGCGTATACGACTAGTGACCTGGCTTGGGATATACAAAACCTCGTAACGAATTTACGTGACACCAGGGTAGCGCGGCCATAGTTATATACCAAGCGCCGTAGCCAGGAACTGTGTTGTTCAAAAAGCTATACTTTATCACTCGCGGTATTGCAACGTGGTAGCCCCGCCACCATACACTATTGCCATGTAGTGCGGGGGGAGCGACTTTCAGTATTTCGGGGGTCTCGCCGCCAGTTATATTACAAAAACATCCGAAGAGTGGGCTGGGCTCTGCTGCAGGTACGCGACCAGCAGGTCTCTCGTTAGAAAAGGACAAAAACGTGCGCGGCGAGTTCTGCGGTCAAACGCAATCAGGAGAGTGCCTGATCGAGGCACTCTGATCACTTGTGCAGCTGAATCATTTGTAACCGGAAACGGGGGGCTCACAAAGGTACGACCATTTTTTCTCCCCTTTTTTATTTTTCTGGCATTGTCGTAGCTTTTCATCGAATCCAAGCAGGACATACATGGCGAGAGAAAAAAATTACTTAGTATTAACATATATCATAAAAATGATCATAAATTTCTAGCATATGGAGATTATTAGTTTTTGTCATGGCAGTTTTTATTATACGGTTTGGCAATTTTTAATACATCCTCTTCTATGTATAGCATATGTATTTCAGTAAAGAGTAAAATGATGAAATATAGAATCGTTAAAGGAACTGGTTAACAAGATTTTCCATGTTGACGTTCAAACGGACTGACGAGATTTCGTAAAATTAATGGAACGAACGTGTAATCAAGAAGTTAATTTGCGAAGTCGAGAGTGTAATCATCCCACCGTGTTATAAGGTCCTAATCGATTCGCCATGGCTTTTAAAGCCAGGTTGTAGAATTACAAAGAGCTCGGCTGTTCGTCAACCGCACTATATAACTCACGCCTTGCAGTCCGTCCCAATGCTCGCGCCGTGTATGCGTGTATCGGACCTCTCATCGCCCTCACTCGACGTATAGTCTTTCCGGATCGTTCTGTACTCGTGTCGTCCCCTCCAATGTCTTTCTCTACTGTCGGGGGGAGGCCTATGCGTAGGGGGTTTTGATCCTCAAGACTAAGACCCTCCCTCGCGCCGATTCGATTTTCCCTGTCACCCGCGCACAGCAACCCTGTAATCTAGGAATCTATGATTCAACGCCACTCACGTGCCATTACCATCTGCCCTGCGACAGGCACCCACTTCGCGGAGTGTTCACCCGGAGAGCTCAAAGGCCGGGCGGGACATCCCTCGCGCCTTCTTTGTTTACCCCGCTACGTCAATGTGACGGCTCTTGGAAATGACTAAATAAATAATCTTTCACTTTCCCCGCGTCGATTTGCATTAGTAGCAACTAAATAACTTCATTTGGACGCAACAATGGATGAAAATGTGGGGAACGTTCCGTTGCAGGCGAAGTTTTGGTCAAACTAGGAACTGAGGTTAGTCGTCGTAGGAGGCCGTTTTTTTGGCAAAAAAAAAATTTTCGATTCAACGAAGTTTTAGGAGCCTATCCGATGGGAAATTTCCCGCTGATTCCAAAAATCACAGTTGTTTGCCCGAAAAATAAAAAATTCCAGGAAAAAAATGCGAAAAACGATTTTTCAGTTTTTTCGAATTTTGGCTCTTTACTAAATTCGGTGTAATTTTTCTTTGGATCAATATAATCGGGATTTTCTTTTTGCATTCGAAAAAAGACTTTTTAACGAAGAGAATGCCGCCAGGCAGAACGCGATACCTCGATTTTTCGATTTTTTGCAGAATTTTGAAGTTGACCCTCAAAAATCGCAATTTTTTAGAAGGGGTACCCCTTGCGTTTTTTGCGAAAAATCGAAAAAAATTTTTTTTCGATTTAACGAAGTTTTAAAACCCTATCCGATGGGAAATTTCCCGCTGATTCCAAAAATCCCATTTGTTGGTCCGAAAAATCGAAAATTCGAGGAGAAAAACGCAAAAATCGAATTTATTTTACCGAAAAACTGCCAAATTTCGCGATAATACAAACAACAACTATTCTCTGTGGTTGCAACAACGTATCCACGTTTCAACCAACATTCTACAGTCGTCATAAACCCAACGTTTCTCCGAGTGTAACAAATCCTTGAATCTTGCAGACAATGGTCCTGAATTCCTAAACTTTGAATGAAGGAAGCCCGATTCATCATTCTCGTGACTCGTGAGATACATCAAGGTTTTAGATGAGGAATTTACTTCTGTAAACGCGTCGTAGACGAAATTTATTCTTCACCTGTGCCACGTTGCTCTGTTTCATTCAGTTCGCTTAATTCTCTCATTCTCAACGGTAAATGGGCCGCACGAAGCAAAGAAAGATGAAAGAAAGCGCAGCTCCGTGGAGAGCATCTCGGAACCTTTATCTGCCGAGGGGGGGAATTTTTTGTCACCGCGTGTAAAGAGGCTATAATGCTGCAAACATAAATCCCGAGTGCTTGGAGTGCTTGAAACATCGTGCGGGGGGAGGTACAACGCTGAAGAACATGAAGAGGTATCCCCATCGACGACAATGGTCCGGCGATCTTCCTTCGTGAATCCTCTGTGTGCCGGCTGCATGATTCATCGTCTCGGTCGTTGCACTGCCCCTTCGGAATTTATCACCGAATCATAATAATAAATGCCAGCAACATTCCTCCATATATTTAGAACATTTTATATCCCTCAGTAGAATTAACAATTTAATCTTAACAAAAGGCTATTATTTCTAGACTTTAAAATAATTTCTGGACTCAAATAATTTTAGACCTATTTTGTACTTTTGAATCTGTCATTTAATTTCATTTTAACAAAACGCGATTATTTCTAGACTTAAAAATCATTTTTTGGGAGTCGAATAATTTCAGACCTATTTTTTGAACTTTTTGAATTGTTATTTTGGGTCAGTCAGATTAAATTTCGAATTTGCGAATTTTAATGTTAAATTTGGATTCAAGGGCCCAAAAAAAGAATTCTTATTTCACGATTTAGAACATTGTGTATTACTCAGTAGAATTAACAATTCGATTTTAACAAAAGGGTATTATTTCTAGACTTTTAAATCATTTTTTGGACTCAAATAATTTTAGACCTACTTTTTTACTTTTTAATCTGTCATTTAATTTCATTTTAACAAAACGCGATTATTTCTGGACTTTTAAATCATTTTTCGGACTCGAATAATTTTAGACCTATTTTTTAAACTTTTTGATTTGTTATTTTGGGTCAGTCAGATTAAATTTCGAATTTGCGAATTTTAATGTTACATTTCGATTCAAGGACCCAAAAAAAATTCTTATTTCACGATTTTATTTGATTTTAGTGTCACTTGGCGAATTCCCGAGCAGATAAATGAATGTAGCCGAGTTGAAGCATAAAGTTGGACGTGATCGTATCCACGCCCCGGTGATTGTCGTCCTCCACGCACTCATTCATTCATTCGTCGAGGCTCTCTCGCCGTGGCTCGAACGGCAAATTCTGAATCGTTCTTTGATTTGACGGAACGCCAGTCGCCGACCTTCTGTCGAAATTGCTTCTCAAAGATAGGAGCGAGAGATCCTTCGAGGCCAAACCTCGCCCGCTGTCGCGATGCTCTACTACTGTTCGGCTGTTGGCACGGGTATCTAATCTCTGGACGCCAGGGTCGCTTTGCATCGCAAAGGGTTTCTCGTCCGCCGCCGGTGTGCGCGCCTCTTCTCACTGGGCGGGGATCGACAGGGGGTTGACTGTACCGATTCGATACTGTAGGCCAGGAGAGATGTGCTGGGGGATATAGGAGAGTGAGTGCGAGAGGATAGAGAAAGCCCACAGCAAGCTGCTGGGGCGAGGCCACCGAGAGAGCCCGGGGATGAGAACAAATGCGAGGCATCCCAGTGTACTCTGCGCCGAACGTTATCAGACAAAGTTTGAACCGTTATAGGGGACTCGGCAAGAGGCAAACGATACTCAACCCAACCAAATAGTTCAACCCATTCTCGACTTTTGTGTTTAAATTCTTGATACAGCGACGTCGGAGTGTCAAGTGTGCGGAGTATTTCATTATTTTCGACCGTTTCATTACTGCCCCTAATTATTCTGCGCATCAATACCCTTTCCATAACCGAACGTTTGATAAGCCTTCGATTTTGCTGAGATAAAAAAGAGCTACCCTAAAATAATTCGTTTATATTTATTGAGATCTAATGATCCAGTGGAACAAAATTTCTCACACCTGTAAAATGAACTTAATCATCGAGAGCATTAAAAGCGATCCCTCAGCCAACATCCTCTAAGTAGTTGCCAATCAATGAAACATAAAAACTCTGGAAACCCAAAAGAAGTGGTAAACCGAAAGCGTGGGAGTTGAATTAAGGATTCCAAGTGCGGTATCAGCGTGATTTGTCAGGTGCGAAGTGAGAAAGAAAGTCAGGTCGGATGAGGAAAACAAGATTTTACTGAAGTCTCCGAAAAATAAGAGACGGAGAGATAAAACGAGAAGGTATAGCGAAGATGGTAGCGAAGCGAGTTTTCTGGGGCCAAGCAGTGCTTTTAACCACTTGCGTTCCATTACTACATCCGAGGTTATAGCGAACTGCTCTCTCTCTCTCTCTTTCTCTCCTTCTTGCCCTGTCTTTCTCCTTCTCTCTCTTTCTCTCTCTTCCTCTTGCGTCGAGGCTGTCGGAGTGATCTGTTGCCTTCCACTCGCTTTCCTCTGCTTTCTCTCTCGCTCCCTCGCAAATCCATTCTCGAGTCTTCTCCTCCACCCCGATCAACCGCGCACGACGACCACTATACGCCTCTTCCTCTAGAACCATCTTTGTCCACTGTTACGAGTTGGCTATATAGAGGAGGGCGAGAGGGAGACGGAGAAAGTAGGAACGTGCCCCTAGATGGTCTACATCGAAGCTGCTGCTGCTGCTGCTGCTGCTGCTTGCTGAGGGTTCTCAGCCTTGGCGATTGCGAAACCCGAAGCAGAAGCCCGGGCTGCAGTTTCATCGAAGTTTGCATGGACGACACTGGCCGCGCCATTCGAGGCATATCTAATTGACCGGGTCTTAATCAATATAATCCCCCGGAAGTCTGACGCAAGACGGTATCCCAGGCACATTCGAGGAGAAACGGACTTTGGCCCCCGAGCAAAGAAGAAAATTAACTTCTTGGCGGATAACGGACTTTGGTCCTGATTAACAAAAAAAATAATAACAGCGAAACATTTTCCTTAATGATTGGTTTTTCAAATGTTCTTTTCGCACTAGAAGTAAAATTTGATTGAGGCTTTGGTCCTGATTAACAAAAAAAAATAATAACATATCGAAACATTTTAATGACTAGTTTTTAAAATGTTCTTTTCGCACTAGAAGTAAAATTTAATTGAGTATCGAAAATCGAATTTTTTGTTTTATGTTATATTTATTTCTCGCCATGTAATCTTTGATATGACGCATGGAAGAATGAATTTGTTCCTTATCACAATATCTGAGGAGGCTATTGTGGCTTTATATAAGCTCGCGAAGAAGCCACTAGTCACGCCATTCGAGGCATATCTAATTGATCGAGACTTAATCAATATAGACTCCGGATATCTGACGCAAGACGCAGTATCCATTCGAGGGAAGACGCCTCATTATATTTGATGGAAGCAGGAAAATCAATCCCTCGGATGATATCAATCCCTCCCTGATTACTATCAATAAAGAGAGATAAAAACAGGGGTGGGATGTGCATTTCCAGTATCAGCCAACAGGTCATTGACCGACGTCCTAAATATCCTATCAAACATGTCCTGAAAATCACCTCTTCACGAACCAGCAATATTTTCCTACATTTTTACAAATAACGACGGACATAAACATTTCCCTTCTCTAAATTGCTTTTGTCTCTTTCGGTGCTGAAAATGAGATGCGATTCACCCGCGCCGATACCGTAGCACCAATAATCAAACGCAATAAAAAAAAGTTGCCGTGGTATCTGCTTCCCGTGTTCATCTCTGATCGGAGGGGGTTAGACTGGAGAATGACTTTTTTTCCTCGCGCAATCTGGTGCCTGATATCGTTTATAGCGTCGGGGGTATAGCCGAGCGGCCACTGCGGCTTCTCCGGTGGCGCGATGGCTATAGTCAAGGGCGGCGGCGGTGGTAGCGCTCTGCTCTGGCAACCGATGAGCCAGCTGAGCACCGTCTGGCGCGCCAATAACGCTGAGTGCTCTGTGTGTTATACAGCACGTCCGCGCAGCCTGCGGGAGCTCTGATATTGTCGCTAATATGATCTAATCATCAATTATCACGGGTAATCGACGGTCAAAGTACTATACTGTTTAGTTATAGAGTGCCCGGGATAAAAAAGTTTTCATAGCGCGAGTGTGATGGCTTGAGGTTCGTTAATTCGATGATGTACACAGAGTCCATACTAACGATGCCAGAAAGCATGTCTGTAGCGGGAACCGAGAGGCTTGTGTACCGTTAACAACGACGACGACGACGACGACGACGACGACGACGGCGACGTCGACGTCAAGCTCTTCGCCAGGCAGGAAGGCTTTCTCATCCAAGTATTTAAAAAAAGAAAAGTCAATAATTAGATTTGGTAAAGTGTCTGCGGAACATTTCACATTCCCCTTTCCTTGTTTCTCCGTTGTGTATATGTATAGTAGATACATGGGTATGTATATACTGCAACCATTTACTCTGCGACGCATTCTTATCAGGTAAGCTTGACTTTATCCGTTCGGTCGACCGGAGTTTTTTGTAGATGCTTAAAATTAAACAGATCTTGTGTACAGTTCACTATTCAATTTATGACCAATATCAGTCAATCATTTTTTTCACAATTTAATTTAAAATCAGAGTTTTTTGTAGATGCTTAAAATTAAACTGATATTGTGTAAATTTGTTCACTGTTCAATTTATAATCAATATCAGTCAATCATTTTCTTCACAATTTAATTTAAAATCAAGAAAAATGTTTTTTATTTAAAAAAAAAGAGAAAATCCTGAAACAAGAAACTCGTTGACAACTGAGAGTGTTTTCATTTATCTCTGTGTCAGTTCAGCATTGGTTCCAGGATATTATATCATAATGATTGTATAATTAGTTTATATTGAATAAATCCATAGAGAAATGTCGATATCAATAGCCCGCAGCATTCTCGAAGAATCCATCCGTTCCACGAGAGTTACACAAGTGGTGGTGCATACCGACCGGCGCAAATCGTCGCCATTGTGCGTAAAGCCGATCCATCGGTGGTCTTCCTCGTTTTCCAAGCGCCATCGCCGTCGGTGCGTGTGTTCGTTCATTCGTGTGTTTGTGTACGAGACAGGTCGGAATCCTTCTCATCCTTACCATAGGGCTTTTGTTGGGCAAGCATTATACTTTGGTAGAGAAGAGACTAGACACTTAGCTCGCCCAGCGAAGCCCAGCAGCAGCAGCAGCAGCACTGCTGCGTACAATGAGTCCGCGTTATCATAAATAAAGAGCTGGTAAATTAGATTTCTCGAATCAAGATGGCGAGCAGCATTGTCGACAGTCGAGGATGAATTAATTGGATTTCAGCCGGGAAATTCGCTCGCCTCTCGCCGACCCCTTTGTCCTTCTCTCTGTTAACCGTCGACCTATCTCTCTTGTCTTTCTGTACGACTGCGGGGATGGTGCTATGGATTGTTAGCTCGCTTCTCGAAAACGAAGCGGACATAAACGACGTCTCACACCGACCCGCGCGATGATCCTGTGTACACTGCGAACCCTGCGACTTCCACACCCTGAAAGCTTGCTTCCCTGCATCAAGGAAGTGGGTATTCAAGGCAAGCTCCCGGGGAAGGACAGCACTCACATCGAGACTCGGCGCTTCTGTCTCTTTTCTACCACTCGAGGACTTCAACCATCCGGGATAAGATTAACCCGCGCTGCCGTGGCAGAAGATATTAAGGGCTTCGACGGATCAAACAGATTTCAAGATAAACCTTCGCTGTCTTCGTCGTCAATTCCCAAATTTAGTAGTCGAATGCATAATTCTTGCGAAATAGAAAATAGAACATATATTCGCGTCGTTGTCATTCGGAGAAATTGGGTCGTGTGATAATCTAAATAACCAAGTGTGAATATTATCGACACAGTACTGCTTCCCTCAGATAAGTTATGGTTATTTCATATGCTCCACATGCTATTCGAACCATAACAGCATATTATTAAAAATTAATTGTTCCATCCGGTCGAATTGGTTATAATATCAAATTAAAAAGAAGGCAATTTGATTAATTAATTGGATTCAACGTATCAATTGTTTAAATTCATTAGTTTTAATTATTCGCAGAGTTTATTTAAAAATACTTAATCCAAATTACTTCATGCCTGTAAATGTGGAAAATGCACGTTCGGTGAGCGTTACAGCAGTGGCACAGAATAACATAGTGCATAGGAATTTCATGCGAGGTAACCGACGGAGACAAATTTAAATTTTTAATAGACGAAACTATTTCCAACAGTTCCAAATAACTGACGCGCCTGAATTACTTTACAGCTATTATAATTATAACCAAAATTAGAATAACCACTACAATCAGTGTAAACATTCTCAAATTTCCTACACGAATAATCAGTCCCACCAAAACCTTCGGTATGTCCGAAGGAATAGAAGCTTTCCAGCAATTTAACGTCGATGTAAACAGCGAACGCATGTCGCTAGTTAGCATAGTTATTTCCAAGCGCCCAGCGATACCTTCGCCAGTCGTCCACAAACGCAATGAATCGGGCAACTACTAATTACCAGAGAAAATTAGACTTGTTATCCCGTCATTGAAATTTGCGGACGCGCAAAGGTTTGCTCTACACAAGCGAATCAACATTCGTCACTTCAACATCTTGTAGCTTATGTCGCAGCTTCGTTGCCCTTTCTCATTCATCTCCACCTCATTACAGTGCCCCCTCTCCATACCCTCTATGTCTCTCGCTCTCTCTCCCCCCTCTCCTCCCCTCACCACCCCACTGCCGCCCTGTCGACCAATTACGGAACCTCCAATGAAGCCCAAGCCTCAATCTTCCTGCAACCGTGCTGTATACCTAGTTACGATATTCTCCGCTTTGAAGCGCATCTCCCCGTTCTTCGTGTGTCCGGCGAACGGTGCCCCATGCCCCCCCCCCCCCCTACCCCCTTTCCCACCCTTAACTGGCATTATATTGAACGCCAAAGAGACACTGCGCAGCAGGAAGTGGCCTCTCTGTAATTAGCGTCTTGATTCACCTCTTTGACATGGAGGGTGACTTTTGGAAGTACAGGGACGTCGCAGCTGCTGCTGCTGCTGCTGCCGGTTCGGTGTAGTTGGAGGTGCGAGGACGGGACGAACGGGCGAACGCGCGCGAGGGTGAGAGAGGGTTTGGTGTAGGGGGGAGGGAGGGGGATGGGGATGTCTCCTCCGCGGCTCTCGGGGTATGACGCGATCCGGTCTTCCATTGGGAGACAGGATGCGCGCTAACAGGTACTCCCGGTATGCACAAGAGCAAATCGCCGCTAGCTATACCCAACCAGATTTCGCAGCAGTAGCAGCAGCAGCAACCCTGTCTGCAGGCGGCGCGCAAGCTTCTTTGTGCGCTTGCGGCTGTGGCTCGTCCACGCTGCGTGTTTGCAACATCAATGATGCCACGGCATTTTTGCTGCAGTCTACCTGTGCCGTGTTTGCAACGCCAGGCGATAAAGCACACCCCCTCAAACTGTTTTCGACGCGAGGATGTGGACGTTAAGTGGCGGTTTCCACGGTTGGCGACCTTAAGTGCATTGACCTTGGGCGAATTCTTTGATCTTACTGATAAGGAGACGGTGTGTTGTCAGTTTCAAGTGTACTAAGTAATCCCTCCTTTAAAAAGTTTATAAATTTCGTGATCCCGATTTGGGCGGTTTTCGGCCCGGCGGCCAGATCTACGATTTCTGACAAACTGTTCGGCCAAAAATTTTTTTTTTGAAAATCAACTAAAAAAGGGTTGTAACCAGTGTTTTCAGGGGTAGAATGTGCGGCTTGAGAACGATGGTATAGGTTAAAAGTCGATATTTTGAAAAAATAAATTTCGTGACCCCGATTTGGGCGGTTTTCGGCCCGGCGGCCAGGTCTACGATTTCTGACAAACTGTTCGGTCAAAAATTTTTTTTTTTCAAAATCGACTAAAAAAGGGTTGTAACCAGTGTTTTCAGGGGTAGAATATGCGACTTGAGAACGATGGTATAGGTTAAAAGTCGATATTCTGAAAAAATAAATATCGTGACCCCGATTTGGGCGGTTTTCGGCCCGGCGGCCAGATCTACGATTTTTGACAAACTGTTCGGCCAAAAAATTTTTTTTTCAAAATCAACTAAAAAAGGGTTGTAACCAGTGTTTTCAGGGGTAGAATATACGACTTGAGAACGATGGTATAGGTTAAAAGTCGATATTTTGAAAAAATAAATTTCGTGACCCCGATTTGGGCGGTTTTCGGCCCGGCGGCCAGATCTACGATTTCTGACAAACTGTTCGGCCAAAATTTTATTTTTCGAAATCAACTAAGTAACGAAACACTGAATTAATTCAGTCAAATCATGATTCACTGTTGCACCACAATATTCACCATTGGCAAGACGACTTCAATTGTAATATCTCTCGTATCTCCTCTACAATCAAGACATCGGTGCAGCACCGCCGATCGTCTCAGACGAAACTTATGAGCAAAATGTCGCGCGCTGCTTCGCTGTATACTTCACAAAGCAATAGGGTATCGCGGTAAAGACCATCAATATTTGAGTTTAACCTTCCTTTCCGCCATAGACACCCGTGTTTACAATCCACGGCTATCTACATAGACCAGCACGCGGCGCTGCGTGTTTAGATCTCTATCCATTTCTCCCTGTTGATAGTTGGAGGGAACGCTATGGCGCTCGCACTATCCTTGGTGCTCCGAAGACGCGCGCTGTTGGGAACTTCCGTGCAAGCAACGGATTCTCCCGGCACTGAAACGGAGAGTTCTCTCGCGCACAACTTGGAAGGGGGGGGGGGGGGGGGGGGGAGGAGGCAGACTGGGAAGGGAGGGGGGCGGAAGAGTGAAAGAAAAATACGGAAAAGCGGAGACAGAGTCAAGTGTTACACCGTAATGCCTCTGCTGTCCCGACCACACCGCCTGCGGTACATCTGGCGTGCTGAGTCGACCACACTCCTCTATTTCCCATAGTACTACACTTTTCCGTCCTTCATTCGCTTCCTCGTCTTCTCATTCCGGTTATCTCTCGGCTTCGTTCCTCTGCACCCCTTCCAGAGCTGGTTGAAGGGGCATAGGGTTGGGTTGGGGGGTAGCCCCATGTGCTAGTGAAAAGATAGGGTTGGGTTGGGGCTACCCCCCAAAAGATAGGGTTGGGTTGGGGCTACCCCCCAACCCAACCCTATCTTTTCACTAGCACATGTCCTTCATACCCTCACCATGACGTCATGGGCGAAGTATCGCTCACCGCGAACACCTCTGTCTTTTCGAAGTCCTCCCCCCTTTCGTACCTCGCATCCCCCCCCCCCCCCTTCCCCGACCCCAATTCGCGAGCCCCACCAGAACCTGCCGAACGTAATAAAATCGCCTCGTAAATTTTCAAATTCTAGAACTGCGAAGATGAGGGGAGGTGCACGAAATGGAATACCCGGTGAATAAATTTAACCGCGCTTCCAACACCATGCGGGACGACACCACAATTCCGCTTGCCGCGGCGAAGCTTTATTCGCCCAGCACGGGAACGTTCTGAGAATACTTTAGAATAGGTAAGTCGGCACTTTGAGACTCTTTCTATAGTCTATGAGGATCGATTTTAGCCGACTTATATATTTTTTTTTGTGTCTACACTCTGCGCGTTTTATCCGCGTAATGTCTTTGGCTCTCGGAGGTGGAAATGCATTAAATAAATAGTAATTTAAAAAAAAAAGAGAAATTAGTGCAATTAAGGAGTTTTTTTCGTTGAGAATTTAATCTCGAGCCGCCCTCATCCAGAATTATCGACGTTCCCATGATTTTGGTTCGCTCTTATCGCACCGATTGTTGGGGATTCCCGCGTTGGTTCCTTTCGTGCCGAATCTGACAATCAGATGTTATCACGCCGGAGGCCGACTTGCGGCGTGGCAGCAACAACAGTTCGCCGGTGAAGCCGAAACGATTTTCAAAGCGTCATAGAAGCGAAGTAGACGTCCCCTGGGCGTTGAAATTAATGAAACAATCGCTGGCTTCAGTCCTGGCGTTCCCCTCGCTTACGAACAACTCATCACTCTCACCCCCTCCCTCCCCCCCTTCCCCGTCAACGCCAATACGGATTACATCTCGTCTTACTATCAGATTCGAGGAGCTTTCTGTGCTTCTGCGTTATCGCTTCCATCTATTACAGAAAAAAAAATAAACTAAATATATAGAGAAGCGCAGGCAGGAAGAAAAAACAAAATTAATAAGCGCCTCCGGCTGAGTCAAGTATAGTGGAAATTATTATTCGCGGGTGGCGCTCTCGCGAACTCCACCATCCCCGGAGAGCAATGACCCAGAAAATGAATTAGCCCGAGAATACAACGCGACGCATAAATACTACGTATATACAGTCCATGCGAAAGGGTAGAGAGGCAGATAGAGGCAGTGAAATAAAGAAGTGAGAAAAGTAAACTGATAAATGCTTTCGAAAAGTAGTCGCCTGGGAAGCTTTTGTTCATTCGGTATAGGCGCTACTGTTTTCATGAGGCTATAGTACTATATATAGGTGCGTGACGCGTCTGTGAGACAGAGTCGCGTGAAAAATCCAGGCGAGACGTACTCTTTTTTTTATGTATTCTTTGGGGTTGTTCGCACAGAGTTCGCGAACGATTTATTCTAGTTATGATGTTGTAATGCCCCAGATTCTGAGCTTGTTACGCGGAGCTATAGGTCATTGCAAAAGCTCCTTCATCCGCCTTTTATTCAAATGCTTGAAAAAAAAAAAAAAAAAAGAAAAAGTTTTAAACCTTTGTTTTTTTAAATTGCATATAATCTCTGTGGTTGGACCAAATGATACCATTCGTAATTAGCAAGAAAATCCTATCGGATGAGCAGTCAAAGTTGCTCAAAAGTAAAAAAAAGAAAAATATAATTCCGTACAAAAGGGATTTTTTTTTACAGAATAGAAATTTAGGAATTTGTGAAAAAAATGCATGATTTCCGAATAAATATTGCAAATAAGAAACTAAAAAGCGTCGCACGCGAAATGAGAATAGGTAGAAGCTTTTGGCGAATAGGTCAGTGTGTCATTTTTTTTCGCCTCGAGCCGAAACGCGTTCTCTTATATTCTCTCGTGAGGGCGCGCGGGAGGGGCGGTGTACACTCGTGAAATAATGTGGTGTGAAACCGGAGGTGTAAATCTTATCGAGATATCGCGGCCCGAGTGCTCTGCCCTTCGGTATATACAACCAAGTTGACGTCTTTGCGTGTAACCACCGAGGTGTGATTTAATTAATGCTCGACGAGCGTTCGCGCGAGCTTCGCAGTCTCGATTACCATCTACTACCGTCACTTCGTTAGTCCCGGTGCGGAGCGCACGGAGAGCAACAAATCCCCTCTCCCTCTCTCTCTTTCTCACTCCCTCTCCCTCTCCTTCCCCTAAAAGGATCGTCAGGTGTTATAGTTCCGAGGTCTCGCGAGCTCGCCACTGGGGTTGACTTCATATTTCCACGCTTTTTAAGTTGACACGTGAATTCATTAACTTACCGACCTTTGCGACGCCAGTGAAGGGAGTATTATTTTTTTAATTCTCCACGCATTAAAAATACGGTAATAAAAGCGTGAAATTATATTCACATAGCCTTAGTTGCCTCTTTCACATTTTTTGTAATTATTTGTTGCATAATTAATTATTTTGCAACAATTATACGCAGCTTTTGTAATATGTTCGAATTTTTCAACATTGACCAACGCATTTTTTTTCTGATTTTGCTCACCCTTCTGTCTTTTGCTCCCTTCTCGCACTTCGCTAAGCTAACCTAAATTGCGTGGCGTCCGCAACTTATAGCCCCATTGTGCGGGCATTCGCCATGGGCACATTGGGCACGGGGAGATTGCGGAAAACCCGTAGCAAACCAGACAGCCGTATATTCTTCTGATTCCTCGGCGTATACACGAGAATAACTTACTTAAGCACAGGCTATGGAACAACTGACCTCCAGCTTCTTGGTTGGTTCAGCAGCGAAACTCAAGGCTAAGGGATGACAAATATATTTTTTTTTCAAGCAATACGAGTTCACAATTATAAATCCAGATATTTAGTATCTCCACTTATATTTTCTAAAATAATCTAAATCTTTTCAAAAATATCAATTTCATGCTTAATTTTAATACTAGCATTGAATTGAGTTGACTCAATTTGTGGAATTTATAGCACACATAGTTATATATCAAATGAGTATTCACTAAATATATTAATCATAAATAAAATATTATTTCACGACGATATATCTTAGCCCTGTACAGAGAAATGATTTTCAAGTGCTGATCCACTGCAAGTATAACCGCACCTTAAAAAAAAATGCCATGAAAACGCCATGAAAACGCCATGAAAAATCTGACGAAAATGCGAGGAGCATTTTCATGCATCCACAGCCGCTGCTCCAAACAGGCAACGCTGAGCTTTATTCCGCTTCTTCTCCCATTCGCTCGCGCTGTCGTTTGCCTTTTTTTCCCCAACCTCCCTTGGGCATCAACAGACACGTAAGAACGTCAAGTACACGGGGCGTAATTCCCCGGAAGGTCATTGACGCCATATGCACGCGGGAGGAATATATCCATTCATTTGGCTTTGAGCCTCGATGGTAATGTTATTGCATTCGTTACGGAAGTCTTGATGTCGTGCGGGGTCTGCAACCCTTTAGCGCCGCAGTCCTCCCTTCACTCCGTGACTCCGGTACTGTTGGCTACAGCCACGACCCCAACCGGTACGACGGCTGCCGCGACTGAAGTCAAAGGCTGCCGCGGCTGCCTCTGCCCTCTTTTCCGCCCACACATCCCGCCGTCATATTCGCTTTGTCTCTTTCTCCTCTCTCCTCTCCCTCTCTCCGCTCTCTCTTTCGCCATCCTACATACCGTTATATTATATTCCGTTTCCTTTTTTTTTCTCCCCTCTCAGTCACCCCAACTCCCTTTATCCAACTTCTCTTGCTCGCGGACTCAATTATCCTCGTGACTGAACTCGTATAAAATGCTAGAGAGCTTCTTCGATGAGCCTCGATATTCACGCGCAGAGAGGGGAACATCTGAAGAGCCAATACACATACAGAGCGAGGGGTACTACCATGAAAATGGCGCTCTGCGGAATAATTACCATTTGCTTCGGACAGTTACACTTATGGTGCATTACGTTTGTCCGATGAGCACCAACATTCGGATCAGTGTGTCCTTTGGGTGGAAATAAATCGAATGCGCGTTTCGTGACCGGCGCAGTGGCATTTCGATATTCGATGTGCGGGACGAATGTGATAAAAAAAATAGTACCCCTGTAACCCTGAAGAGGAGGCAATCGATAAACAAATTCTTTTAAAAATAACTTGAAAATAAATTCTCGTGTACAGATAATTTTTTTTTCTCAGCTCGGTTGGCAAGAATCATTTTCGTGTTTTTCCAACCAAATCTTTTATTTCTTGCAATCGATAAACATAAATTCTTTTTAAAATAACTTATGGAAATTAATTCTTGGTACATTTAATAATTTTTTTTTCTCAGCTCGGTTGGCAAGAATCATTTTCGTGTTCCTCCAACCAAATCTTTTATTTCTTGCACCGCTACTTTTATTTATGCCACTTGGCTTGTTTTTACAACCATTTTAATCACTACGCTGAGGCTCTAATGAAAATTCTCAGTTATTATTCATATCGAAAAAAAAAAAAAAAACATGCGTCGCCTTAAAATCGTCGTTTTGATATATCATAAAAAGAAATTTAGGAGGAGTATACCTGTGCAATATATTCTGAGACAACTGTATTTTAGTGGAAGCGGAGTGTGAGGCAAAACATAGAGAATAGTAAAACGTGCCGTGTGAGCAGCGAGAGAAAGTAAGCAAAGTAGATACCACGACACTGTGTTTATAGGAGAGAAGAGGGGGAGAGACGCGGGGGATATACCGCACCGCGAGATATACATAAGGCACCCTGAAGCGCATCCACGGGTGGTGGCTCACGAATAACACGAGCCCCCTGTCTTGTTTACAACTCGAAAACTGATCGAGGGATTTAACGTCGTAAAGCACACCGCGAGTTATTCCACAGCGAGAGAAGGCGCCATTTGTTTTATCGTTCGGATCCATAAATATTGACGGGGGGGTCTTGCGGCATATATACCTCGAATGTCCTTAATGGTCGCACACCTGGGGAGTGGCTAGCCTGAAAAGGTTCGTCGCAAAGGTAATCGTCCAAGATCTACGACTTCTCAACTACCACAATTATTTCGGTGGGAAACGATTTAATTGCTTTTTTATAAAACCAGAAAATGTTCGATTTCGCAAAGTTTAAAAGAATTTTTTAATAGAGGATTTTACAGAGCATTGATAAAAAAAGTTTTGAGGCAGAAGGGGAAAGCCAGGTTTTCCGGCAAACCTACTTTTCGACACATTTCAGTTCTACACAATTGCATCCTGGCCCTTTTTGCTACAAATTGACTTTGCACGCTGGAAATGCGCTTTTCCGCATAGAAGGCAGAGGAGGCCAGAAAATTGAAACACCTGAGCGAAAAACGCTACCGGAAAACTATCAAAAGCGATTTTTCATTCTATTTGCTGGATAATTTACAAATTTGCCGATGATCATTTATAATGGAAAATTGTTTGCAAATAAGATATTTATTTTTCTCAAAAACAAAGTAACGAATTTTTAGAAATAAAAAATTTGTTACGGTTCATTTTCGTTCGTTATAAATTAATTATTTGAAATTAATTCAATTATTTTTTATTAATTTTTATTTGTCAACCTGACAAATAAAATAATCCAGTTGACATATTCGACGTAAAAAAAATCTATTTTTCAGGCCGAAATAAAATCATACCTAACCTACAATTATGCCTCCGGCCTCTTAAATTCCAGACTATTTTTTCCACCCAACATCGGAAACTCGATATCAGCCGCAATATCATTTGCAAATTGTGAGCCTTTGTTACCGTTTCATCGAATCGCTTCTTCGCTCTCAGAATGACATCAATCGTTAATGCGATTGCACGAAACACATAATACAGCCTTGTAATATTATAAGCTGCGCACTGCTCCAAAGTCTGCGTCGCTGTAGACGACTCTGTAAGAAAGCGTATCGGTTGAATCGCTCCGAGAGGCTTACGTCACTTGTTCCACCTCCTCTGTACAATAACTCCTCTCAGGCTTGAAAGAGAATAATGATGCTTACCCTTCACTGTATCATCCGCATCGCAGTCTGCCCCTCACAATGCGGGCATCGGTGAGTCTCGTCATCGCATCGACCCCCTCAGACAGCTCTCTGTCAAAAAGTGACCGCGTCATCTCCCGCAAACCCGATTACCCGGCATTCAAAACAACCATCGGATTTTATATACCGCCGTTGGGATTAGCGCAAAGGCTACGACTCTGTCTCTCTGATAGTCGACATCACGATCGTCGAAAACTTTATCGCGGAGGCAAGCGAAACCAGTCGGCCTATTCCGTCGCCGGAGGGGCATAAAAGATACATACACGCGCGGAAAAGCGACGACCGAGAGCGGAGAGAGAGAGACACAGCCGAGACTTACCGGAGTGTGATTGTTCCCGATTTCCGGGCCGGATTTCTATTCACAATCTGCCGAGCTTGCGGATATACATCAGCGCAGTTGATCCCTCCAGTTCGACGGTGCATTTGCCTCCCTCCCCAATCCCCCCTACCACCCTCTCTTCGCTATATACTGCCTCCGGGCCTGTCCCAATTGTCTCCGCGTAAGCGTTTAACGTATCACGAAATGACGAATCGCCGCACAGTGCCGCCTATGCCATCTATGCCGAGGGTTACGGTGTCGCTCTGCGAATATGTGCCGGTACTCAACGGTCCGGCGTTGCGTCGCATGAGCGCGGCCGATTTTGACGCTGCGAGGCACAGCGAGTTTGATTCACCGCGCGGGTTCATATCGCATCTCGCAACGGATACTATAACGTCTGTGCTTCGAAATGCAAGCGGCGACACCTCCGAAAACGCGCTGGTTTGGAGAGGCACCATCGGTATAGGGTTGACACGCCGATGTTGGTATATAGCTATAATCGTGGCAACCTGAACCGGCGTTGGTCCGGTGACAGCGGCCAGGGGAGGGGAGACCGGGGCTAGTTGGGTCAGGGACATTTAAAAATCGGATTCGCGGAAATTCAATCACTATTTTAATTGTGCATAGGCACATTTTTTTTAGACACTGAAATGATAAAAATGATTGTAGGAAATTCGGAAATTTCGACTCGTGGGTAATTTTTTTAGGGACATTTTAAAATCGGATTTGCGGAAATTCGCCTTGCACTATTTTAATTATGCACAGGCAATTTTTTTTTAGACACTGAAATTATGAAAATTATTGTAGGAAATTCGGAAATATCGACTCGTGGATAATTTTTAAATTCAGAGGCCGATTATTTTGCTATAATGATAGCAAAATTTCGCTCCGATAATAAATACATAATACACTTGTCTCCATAAAAATCCCCGACGAAAGAAATTAACTGCCTATTAAAACGTATCGAATTTTCCACATTTCTCCATTGACCCACTTCGCACGTCCCAAACTCCAAAATTTATGCTCGAATCACGGCGCCATTGTGTCAGCTTCCAAAAAATTCACATTATCCGACTAATTGAACCGCGCGAGAAAATAGCTTTACGTTTAATCCGATCCCAAAAATTAGGGGAGTCGAAAAAAAAGAGTAGATTAACCCGACTGGCCCCGGTCACCCCTGAAGGGGTAACCGGGGCTCCGATCTCCCACTCCCGCCGATTTCCCTCTCGCACGCGGCGTTCCTGTTACGCAGAGGCGCATCATTCAAATCGGGTTTCGCGAATTGCATTACCTTCGCCACGGGGCTGCCTGCCACTGCCGCCGCTGCTGCTGCTCGCGAGCAGCACATGTGCCCTCTCTGACCATGTGTATGCCGCGCCGGCTATATCAGCGCCGCGTTATACTGTTCGGAACACCGGAGAGTACACCGTGCGCGAGTATATACCCCTTATAATCTATAGTGACCGTCGAACCGGCCCCGTTGGCCATATTCCAATTTCCCCGAACAGCCCTACGCCGCTCCTCGCACTCTGGGCACTCATCGTCCGTGGCTCGCGCACACTGCGTGCAATTTCTATGGGGCCTGGATTTTCTGTTGAGCCGCGGGACGAGCACCGTCCGAATAAGAAAAGGGATACGTTATTATATGAAGGGCCACCGTTATATTACTGTAAAAATTAAATTGGTAAGCGCACTAACCTTGGCATTAGGGGACAGCCTCTATATACGGTCTATATAGCTACATGGAAGTAGCCGATTCATTCTGCGATTCATTCTGCACGCGCAGAATGTCCCAACGGGTGGTAGGATTTAATTACCGTTTCCCCAACTGTAATTAGGATGAATGTGTATTCGATACTTGCTGGCGGGGAGAAAAAGATTAGCCGTGCAGGATAAGTGTGGTCCAAGTGCTTGTAGGCACAAACATTGACCACTCCAGTAGTAGTTTCATTGTCAACAATGACGGTGGGGTTCGGATGTGCGAAATCGCCGTCCATGGGGCAACCCCCTCCCCCCTACTGCGAACCACGGGCGGAATCTCAATGAGGGTTGATCGGAGCTCCGGAAATAAAAACGACAGACGCGTCGAAAGAAACGCGTCATACGAACCCAGATAAGAGCCCGACACGTATTTCTGTTACGGTGCTGGTTAACACATTAGCGCTCCGTATCCTCGCCAGATTATCGGGTTGATTCGTTGGGTAAACACGAGGCTGCTGCCGACGGTAATTTGGAGAATGCACGTAACCGCGCCTGTGGACAGAATGGAACAACGCGGAGGGTAACTGGAGCCAGTTGGCGTGGCGCACGGTAAGTAGGCGGCATGCAATATGCACTTTTACCCACAGGGCTGCAGTCTGTCTACTCAGAAACGTAAGTACGTGTAATAACTACAATGAACAGTTGTATTCGATACTTATGCGCGAAAAAAAAACCAAACCTACTCGATTACGAGTGTCGAGTCCTCAGTCGCAAACCAACATTACCCACTCAAGTCTTTCAACGTTTGCAACGACAAACGCGACATTCGTAGGTTGAGGGTATCATTGTGGGTTCCCAAAAGGCCTATCTCAATGGGCATAGTTGATCAAGGGATATCAACTCAGCCAAGACCAAAAAACCACGACAAAGCTGAAAGAGCTATTTGATAAGGGTTTGATAAGCCCAAGAAGCAAGAATTCCCGAACTGTTCTGAAGAACAGTGCTCTAATCCTCAACGCATTATCGAGTTGATTCTTCGGAGGATGGAAAACGGGGGACTAGTTCGGCGAGCGTAATTTGGAAAATGCATGTAATCGCTTGTGGACTGAATAGAGTATAACGGCGCGTATGGTCTGTGCCAGTTAGCGTGCCGCCGCGCATAGGGTAGGTAGGCAGCATGCAGTATGCAGCGTTACCCTGAGCACAGCGTGTCTACTTAGCAATGTACGTATACGAAGAGGTGGTATATAGCCTACGCGAAACCGGTATATATACCTCTGTACCAGTGTTTCTGTGTACAGTAAATCCCCGTGAGCATAAAGAGCCTATGTCGAGGGGGTGGTCGGGGGGCACTGGAATAGGGGGTGGGGAGCCGAGGGGGGTACCGCGAGGGCCCAGAAAGGCCGTAGAAGCGAGAGAGACGGAAGAGGCGAAGCGAGAGACCGAAGCCAGGTTAGAGGGGAGTGCAAGAGAGGCCAAGAACCGAGGGTCGCGAGCACAAGAGCCAACCAGAGCCCTATACCCCAGTGTGCACGCTCGGGGGTGACTCTAGGCTTGCTTCAAGCTTTCCGAACGTGGGGGAGGAGGGGTTGAGGGGAGGGGGAGGGGGAGGCCAGGGCGCTCTGGCGCTCTGTGCGTCGGCTCACTGCAAATAAAGCCTCACCCGCGCTCGGTTTGTTTGAAACATTGAGCAAACGTCGGTTGTTTAACCGGGTGGAGGATTTAGAGGTGGTTGCCCAACAGCTATATGGTAAAGTAGAGAGAGAATGGGAATAAAAAGAACGAAAGGAACGAGCGTTGTAAGAGCCCAGGACGAACCGACCGACCTTGTTCAACCCTAAACCTCCAACCACCCCCACTTGCCCCACCTGCTTCTCCTCCTCCTGGCCTTTCACCCCCTCAACTCCTTCGGTGTCGCTTGAGCGACGATCCTCTTCGATTCCAGGCCTCTATATATGTCTCTCATTTGTTATTTCCCAACATATCCCTATTGTCGATTTTTCTGCTCCTTCCGCATCATTTTTTGTCTTATTTTCATGACACTTCGAGTTACACTCGGTTGGACGTACCTCGGTTTGGTATGGTGTCGCAGTCAATGGAGCCAGAGATCGTGTTATCAGGTGGAAATGAAGAATGATACGAGAAAGGGGTTCGCTTTGCGAATGTCCTGAGTGAATTTGGTGATAATGTCGCTATGGAATCTTTCGCGTCGACCTTTTCGACAGTGTCGCGTCTTTAATTAAAGCCAATGAGGGATACGTGTATTATCGGTTGTTTAACCGGTTGAAGGATTTAGAGGTGTGTTTGCTCGACAGCTATATGGTAAAGTAAAGAGCGAATGGGATGAAATGAACGAAAGTGCGAGCAGCGAAGGCTGAGAACTCAGGACTGACCTCGTTCAACCCTAAACCCGCACTTGTTCCTTCCTTCTTTCGATTTCGCTCGAGCGCATCGATCTTCTTCGATTGCTCTATAACAGCCTTCTGTTATTTTTTTTCAACATTTGTTTCTATTTTCGCTCTTCGATCCTTCCGCCTTTGCATCATTTGCGTCTTATTGATCGACACTTATAAAACATCTAATGAGAAAAAAAAAGTGTGAACACTTTGATAATATTCACTTAGGATAATACAATCCAAAAGGGCCGACCCCTCGGTCAGTATCTTTAATTAAAGCCAAATGCGAAATATATAGGACATATACTTGACACTCCGAGCGAGAATTAAGTCATCTGGTTCTCGCACTTCCGCCAAGCCGAGGGTACCGCTCCCTCGGGCTCCGAAGCACCAGAGACGACAAATAAATTAATTAACGACGGGATGCAGACTTTTATTGTCTATATATTTGCCCGAGACTGGCTCAAATAAAATTAACGGTGGGGAATCCCAAAGGTTCGTCCGTCGTTTGGTGTCCATCGGCAGCCAATAAACTGCTCTGGCAAACATAGGCTACGCGTTAATGAAAGACACCGCGAATCGCTCCAAAGACATCTAACCAAGAGACTAATAACTCTAATGAGACTCCTCTCTTTTACGATTCTCTTAGTCATCCGCTGAGTATATTGGACACTTCTCATCTCCTGATCAACCATAAAACATTCGCCAAATAAAAACGCAATGACTTTAAAAACCATTCTAAGCCATGAGTCAATTTCTATTAAGACGAGAATGGTCAATGCTCACAGAGTCTGAAAGAAAGAGAAAATCCTATGGCAAATATACCTAAGAGTTGATGAAAAACCACGAATCAGTCCAAGAAGACCTAACCAAGAGACTAATGACCCCCACAAGACTCTTTTCCTTCACGATTCCCTTAGTCATCCCGTGAGTAGGTCTGCCTGACACTTACTCACCCTAAAGACTAAACGATAAAATATACAGTCGCTATATAACCATTCACTGTCTCTCATTCATCCTGCAATTAATTTCCTTCTTAACAAAAATATACATATGGCCTCAAAACACAACCCCACTAATATAGGCATCTTGTTATACTCGTTTTCCCCCCCACAAAATAGCTAAAACCTTTTTCCCTCTTTTTCGTTTCAAGTCCAAAGGCAATTTCGATTCATACTGAAATGCTACTCGTGTACAGTGTCTCGGAGGAAGATGAATATGACAGCCGGGCCACGTGTACTCGGTTATTTGCACCGTGTATGAGTGACGTTCGCGGGTGTGTTCGTTGTATATATAGATACACACGTGCGTATATAGCTATATAGCCACCCAGGCACTCAGGCAGCTGTGTGTACCGTCGAATGTAGGTAGTTACGCGCCCTGGCGGTGAGTATCGCGCGTAAAAGGTGCATTATTGCGAAACAATATCGTGACCAAAACTCCAAACCGCTGCTTCCTCCTCTCTCTCCCCCTCTTCTTCCGCCCCCTCAGGAAAACTGCAGCCCCTCGCGTTGAACACGGCTCGACTTTGGTCTTTGGGGTCGCGCGGAACGAATGTTCCTGGCCTGGCAGGAGGCTCGTTCGAGACTCGATCTTGCCCGGTGCCTCTGCGCTTTCCACCCTCTCCTATCTGTCGCGATATTGCCGCGAGTGCGGCACAGAGGCAAAAGGGACGGTATTGAGGGTGAAATGGGCGAGGGGTGCGTTGGTACGAGCGCTCGGCGTGGGTGCGTTTACAGTCTCATTCATCCTACTCTATGCGGGGAGACTGGCTTGATGTCACCGACGCGGCTCTGGCGCTGCTTCTGACGCTACACGCTTCCATACCAACGACATTCCTGCTGTGTGCTTGAAGCTTGGGTTATAAAAACGTTACCGCCTCGCAATGCGCAGAGACAGAGGAGACCCCCCACGCACACATTCGAGCCGGCGACATCGGGATCCAGTAATGTCGGCTGACACCTTTTTTCGCAGCCGAATGATATTCACGAAATCGGGTGGATCCTAATTCGGCTGACGAAAATATTTAGAGCTCGGACTGTGTGTTCGTTTCCAGTTGCTATTTGCTATTTATTATATTGAACTTTGCATCGTTGGAAAGCAACGAAAATAAAAAAAAATCAAATTAACCCAAAGGATCGACCCAAAGAAACTTTTTAGAATCGTTGGAATATATTTTTCTTTGCTTTCCAACGATGCAGGCTTCAACATCATTTATTTGTCTGCTGACGTATTCCACGTGGGACGTACTATACATCTTCTCCTTCGACTGGTGGAAATTGAATGCGCTGTGTTTTCTGGAATATCCGAATCAAATGAGAAACGTAAACAAATTGACAAAACCCGCAGCGATGGATAAGACGAAGCTCATCCTAAGGGCAAAATGATAGAAATGGAAAAACGGATGGCGATAGGCCCCCGAAGATAGTGTCGAGGAAAGACACTCTTCGGTGCGATGTTGAGGGACGACAGCGACTGAGGGTGAGCGAACGGAAACGGAAAAGAGAGCGGCGGGGAAGCAGCTTTGGACGTGAGAGCAAAGCGGAGAGGGTGCGATGGAACCATTTACGCCCACCCCGTTATACGTTTTTCGCGTCGGGGTAAACGACCAAGTCACACTGGCCAGCGACTAGACAGCGGCCATTCAACAACGAACGAATCTTGACGTAGGTCCAACCTAACCATAGGGTACCGACTATGCCAATGAATGGTCGCTGGCAGTGTTTTAGAGAACCGATCGTTGTATCATTTGCCATGGCGGACGCCATCAGCCAAAAAGCCGACTAAGAGGAAGCCTAAAACTTGGTCGCTAGCGACCAAAAGTTAGTGTCTCCGACGTTGGCTGTATTTTTTGTGGGATAATACAAATGGGCTCTGACAGCTCCAAGCGGAAAAGTGGAGGATTCGGAGAGCTCGGCAGTTCCGAGGAAAAAGGACGCAGCAGCGGGTTTGGTGCGTTGGGAGCATTAGGCCCCGCGTTGCAGTGAATTGGTGTTGACCGATGGACGGCGAAAAGTGAACTGTCGATATCCTGACCGTCCGCCTGGGCTACATGTGTTCGGAATATATCGACGGGAGAATTGCGCCGGACTTCCATGTGGATTTTACGCGGAGAGTAGGTTTTATTCAAAACTGCTGCCAAGCCATGTGGTAATAAAAAAAAAATTGCTATGGCAAACGCAACGTTACCGTCCTAAACGATACCACAAAATAATTGTTTTATTAATTAATTTCAATTCAATTGAACTTAGTACTTTCAATTAAATTTTTTTAATCATCCCATTTCAATTTTTTTAATGTCGCCAAATGTTCGAAAATTTGACAATATTTCAAAAATTGATTGTTTCATCAATTAATTTCAATTCAATGAATTAAACTTAGTACTTTCAATTAAATTTTTTTAATTATCCCATTTCAATTTTTTTAATGCTGCCAAATGTTCGAAAATTCCACAATATTTCAAAATTCCTTCCCAATCGCACGTCGCATTTATTATTTCAACCCAACATCCCACAACAATTTTCAGACCATCCCTACGATTTTCTAGTCATTTTTTTACGAGTCGTAATACAAATAAGATCTGACAGCCCAAAGCGTAAAAGCGAAGGACCCAAAGATCGAGGGAGCAGGACGCAACCGCAGCAGCTCTGATGCATCGCCGTCGCATTAGGCCCGGCGTTGCAGCAACGGATCATTGTTGGCCGATGGGCGGGCGAAGAGCTAGAAAAGTGAGCCGTCGATGTTCTGACCGCGGGTTTCGGCCACATATGTTGAGAACATCTCTATGAAAGAAGTGGGTACGACTCTCATCTGGATTTCCTCTCTTTATCCCGAGGGTTTCTACCGGCACATGGCGATCGCCTGTGCCACTGCCTACCCCCTCCCCTTCATCCCTCCACACACAGCGCGGTTCGATTGTTCACGTCACGTTTGTCGGCCATTCAAAAGGACGACAGCGTGAAGCGAGTCCAAAGGACCCTGTGTGTACACGTGTTGTGCAGTGTTCGGAGGCTGGTGACGAAGGGAATGCTTCTTCCAAGTGCCATTCCCCCCTCCCCTCCCGTTTGGTGTGTACAATATACGACGGTCCTAACTATATCGGCGCTATATACCTAGAAATCATGTACGGTGTAGCAGACCAGACCAGGGCCAGGACACAAACCGGGGCAAATTTTGCGTGCCGAGCTTAGAGCGGTGCTTGGGTTTGTGTAGTCGGTGGTCCCGGGGTTTGGATGCGAAAGTACACGGGCCTATAACGAGCCCAACTGTTTATGATGTTGCAGCGGCTGGCTGGAACGTCGCGCGGCTATCGACTCACACCGGACTGCAGCGCACATAGCCCTATGCGCCGGGGGTCGAGAAAGGTAACTCACGAATATTATTGCGCATACCGGGTGTACAGCTAGGCGTTCATATGTATACTACATGTGTATACGGTATACAGGGTGATCCAGAATCGCCGCACTGAGAAAAATGAATAGTTGCGATTACCAATCATTGGTTCGATCTACCAATATATTGGTTACAGTTACAAAAATATTGGTGGCTGTGACTAACGATTGGTAACCACAACTATTAATTTTTTTCTAGTGTAAGTTCTCCCTTAAAATACTCTCAATTTTATTTTGAGAGCGTTCGGTGCGAGGATTCTGGATCACCCTGTATATATACACTTTGGCGTACACACAGAAGCGTTCAGAAGTGTCGACACGCAGCGCCGGGCAACACTGAAGCAGGACTCAGTTTTGACGTGATAGCGGCACATTCGCCATCATAATATGCACGTGAAACGCACCAACAGAAACGTCTGCAATGGGAATAGTGTATTAATATTTAGTCGTGGGGTAGTCGATATTTCCCAACACAACGGAATGTGGGGGCTACCCTCCAACGAGAATATTATTTACAACTGGGTTGTTGCAAATGCGAGGATGAACAATCGTGGAGTGAATGTATATGGATTCGCTGTGACAAATTTGAATGCCTCATCAGTGTTAAGCTTCTCGCCAATTGGCACTCAAGTGACGTCAATTGACGCTTGGGCAGTGCAGTCGTTGAATAAGACTCAATTGTTGTGGCTCTGATATCAGTGTTGAAGACTCGAGATTTTTTACACAAATATATTATAAATTTTTATGAATTTTTGCCAAACAAAAAATGTGTTGGAAATTCAGAGACATAAAAAGAATAATTTTACTCACAGGGGATTAATTTTTTTTTAAATTGGTAACGTCTAACTGGTTCCAAAAAAATTCAGTCACCTTATCGAACTCGATTGAACCCATTTCCTAGTGATAAGCATTATCACACAGCATCAAAATGTCTCAACATTGATTACAAGACCACCATCTCCGCTCTCTGAATTCTTAACGGTCTACTTTAACGCGATTAGATTTGTAATTAGCTCGAAAGCGCGAAGCTCGAATGGCCGCCGAACTACATCCTCGAGATTCACACTGCAGGTAACGATTTATGAATACTTGAAATGGGCGAGCAATGTATGTGAAACGGCCGTATGGTAAGAGGAGAGGCAGGCAGAGGCCCTTTAACGCGAGGAAGAGGCGAAGGTGGTGCGACGACTATGATGAAACCATAATCAAGAGCGTCGTTTGCCAGGTGAATTGAGCGAACATCAGAGACTGCGTTTACCTATTAATTTTAATAAGGTACCGCGCTGCATTTCCCGGTAATAAGGTCCTATACCTTGTTCTTAGGTGCTGTTTTTCCACCGGCAGTCTTGGGTTTGGTCCGTGCTAAGGTCTTTCCCGCTCGCTCGTTTAACCCTTTTATTTCTTGCAGAGAGCCGAGCGTCAGGGGGTGACGGCGCGAGAGCACCTACAGATATATATATATAATATATATTATATGTATATATATATACGAGTGTATACAGTATGTCCTGGGATCGATAGCCGACAACGACGAGCAGTCGACTCTATGCCGGATATTCGACGGTGCTCGTAACTGCCGTAATTACTGCCTCCGGCTCGCCGGGAGAGAAGGGGATGATATTCAAGCGAATGCTCAGGTCATTCTCGGAACCTGGGAATTAAGCTCGGTATGACATTAACTTCCTGGCGTATATAACAAGCCGCGTGCTTTGCTCGCGAAACGCGGTGAAACCGCACCGGAGGCACCCGAAACTCCAAGGGTATTAATACACTCGCAAACATTCGGCCGCACAAAAATACGGTTTTCTTTATTGCATTGTCGCTATCGACGTCGTCGTATCGGATATTTTTGACTCTGGGCACTACGATTGTTGCGCTACGCAGATTTTATTTTCTTCAAGTTTGCATCGTTGAAAAAAAACAAAAATAAAAAAAAATAAATAAAATTATTCTAATGAACCCAAAAGATCTAAAACGTTATTATAACGATTGATCTTTAAAATAATCGCTAGAATAATTTTTAAAATTTTTTTTTCGTTGCATTTCAAGGATTCAATCGTCCAGGAATTTCATGAGAACTGTTAATAATTGACGTTTGTATATGGCAAAAATATTTAGGAAAAAAAAAAAACGTCTTGAAAAAATTGCCTTCGAAATCTCGGCCCGCAACAATTTCCTTTTCGTACCTTAGCATGAAAAGCAGTGTCCTCTTTAGGGTCGCAGCCGCTCAGCTCGTCGTGTCTAAAGTTCGCTTACAACGCTCGTGTCTCCGTGACTATGAAACTATGAAAACAGGCGAAGCCAAGAGTTTTAGGTATACATGCACTTACAAACCGTCCCCACACACTCGGGTGTCCCTCCGAAGGCTCGGATGCAATTAATAAAGGGATGCTTCGCGGTCCCCCCCTTCCCCCTCTTTCCTTTCCTCTTCAATCTACGTTCCGACTCTCCCTTTTCTCTTCCCGCTCCTCTTTTTTCTATTATCGTACTTCTCCGTTTCATTCGCTTTCTTCTTCCCCCTTCGGATCCGTCCTGTGTACGAAATGCTTCGGCTGGGTGAGGGGAGGGTTGGAGGGGGGTGGAGGGGGAGGGGGGAGGGAGGGGGAGGGAGGGGGGAAGAGCAAAGTAAGAGAAGAAAAAGGATAAGACGGTTCGAGCTAGCGGAACGCTTGGACGTCGAACAAACCTACGCGCTATCTTTTTCTCTCTCTCTCTTTTTCTTTCGCTCTCTCTTTGTCGCTCTTTCTTCGTCCGTCTGTCGGTCCGCCTGTCCGTCTGTCCGTCCGTCTTTCTCTGTTTCGCTCTCTCTCTCTCTCTCTCTTTCCTTCCCCGATACAAGGGTGGGGTAATTGATAGGGGGTGCGCGCTGCTCTGCACGGAATTGTTTACCCGGTAAGGATTGACCGCTATACGCGAAGGCGCTCCGCCGGCCAACCACCGACAACACATCCGCCATCTCTCCACCTACCACGTCGTTCTTTCCGTTTTCATTCCCGAGGCCCTCCCGAGACTCTCATTCCTTTACCTATACCCTTCAGCCACTTGCCCGTATACCACCCCCACGTCTTTTCATTAGCTTTCTCTTTTCTTTCCTCTACCTTTATTTTTTAACGGCTGAACGCCGTCGATAAATTAAATTGATATCGAATTCCCAGACGGATTGCTCCCGGGAAGATTATGAATTAATTATTCAGTTATCATTGAATCCTCGGCGGATTCGCCACCGGGAGTCACATGTTTTTCGTTTAATTCGAAGTTTCGTATATACTGAGTCGAGGGGGGAATTACTTGTGGAATGTGCGGGAGAAAAATCATTAATTTGATTATTAGTGGGAACAATGGTGCGCGCGGACGGAGGTTAACTCTTGCCGGTTTTTTGGCGAAATTTTTTTTTTCGATTTAATGAAGTTTTAAAACCCTATCCGATGGGAAATTTCCCGCTGATTCCAAAAAGCACGGTTATTTGCCTGAAAAATAAAAAATTCGAGGAGAAAATCGCGAAAAACGATTTTTCACTTTTCTCGAATTTTGGCACTTCACTAAAATCGATGTAAATTTTTTTTGGATGAATAGAATCTGGATTTTCTTTTTGCATTCGAAAGAGAAACCTTTAACGAAGAGAATGCCACCAGGCAGAACGCGATACCTCGATTTTTCAATTTTTCGCAGAATTTTAAATTTGACCCTCAAAAATCGCAAATTTTTAGAAGGGGTACCCCTTGCGTTTTTTTGCGAAAAATCGAAAAAAAAAAATTTCGATTTAACGAATTTTTAAAACCCTATCAGATGGGAAATTTCCCGCTGATTCCAAAAATCACAGGTGTTTCCCCGAAAAATAAAAAATTCGATGAGAAGAACGCAAAAATCATTTTTTTTCTGACAAATTGCCGAATTTCGCGATATTAAACGAGCCGGTTGCCCAACTACCAATCAGAGGCCGAATAACAAAAATTCACAATCTTTCGCCCATCAATATTTTTTTATCAACTAAAAAAAAAACTCGATTGTTTTGACATTTTTGTGGGGTCGAAACTCTGGTTACAAAATTACAGTGCGCTGAGGCGTGGCCGTCGATTTCCTTGTTACGTATTCCCTATTCCCTATTCTACTCTCTCTCTCTCTCCTTCTCTATCTCTCTCCGAGTCTGTGCGTACGTGCTGCGGTCTTCCCGACCGACGGGCTTCATAACCGTCGGAGTCTGATGCGTCAGAGGGATTCGCACCATGGCATTCCGGTACACCGATAAACCAAGCCCATAGCCACTGGGTCTTGGTCCGTCTCGCTTGACCAGCAGCGGTGAAGGGTCGCGTAATTAATGCCGCTAATGTACTCCGGAACTCGGAAACTTGGCGCGCGAGGGCGCGAGCAACAGCAGCAGCAGTAGCAGCAGCAACGTATGCGTGGGATCGCAGCGCCGAGTAGGAAAGAGCCTTTGCATCCCCTACTCGCCCGGGCCACCCACCCACCACATCCGGACCCAGCGATGAGAGCAAAAGCTTATTACACTATTCCTTTCTATCATAAATTCTGGTTTTACACAGAAAAAAAAAAAAAAAATCAACGCATCCGGGTTGCTCGAGCCTCCGGAACTCGTTCACAATTTATCAATTGCCTTCAATTTATGAAACGTAGCCGAATTGGACGAATAACATTATTCAACTTTTGTGTATATTTTCGTATAAAATTATTCGGCCAAACGAAAGTATCACAATTCCATAAAATTGAAGTAACATCTCACAACGTTATCATAAAATAAATGTTAAAAAAAAAAAAAAAAAAAAACGTTCAACGCATTCTCACTGCTCGAGCTTCCGGAATCCTTCACAATATATCAATTGCCTTCAATTTATGAACCGTAGCCAATTTGGACGAATAGCATTGTTCAAATTTTATGTATATTTTCGTATAAAATTCCTCGCCTAGACGAAATGATCACAACTCTCCAAAATGGAAGCAACACCTCGCAACGTAACCATAAAATGCATCTATGCAGATTATCAGTTCACCGCGTTGCACATAAATATATCATCGGAATAAACTCCCCGAGCGATATTTTGTATTCTAATAGAGTCGCGACTCCCGCCAACATTGTAATCCTGTAGAGTCGTAACCCAGCTCGGAATCATGAGCCGTTCCCGATTCTCGGAGATTTGTAATCCAGTAGAATTTTACCGTGGCCGAGGCGTTGTAGTCCGGTCGAGCCGTAATAATTGCAGGACTCGCACATAGCACACGTGTAAACGTGCCGTAAACCCCCATAATAATTCGCGATTAAGCGCAGATTACGCGCGTCGTATCAGCACATTTAATTTTACAGTGCAGCAGCAGCAGCCTCGTTGGGTCGTTCGGGTCTCCACTCTACCGAGTCTCTATGTTTCAAAACACTTCGCAGCGGTGCAGCCCGATTTCACTCACGCCAACGTTTATCCCTGACATGGCAGTCCCATTTGGTGCCTGACCAGATCCCAACCAGAGACTGTATTATTCCACCGCAATATTCCATCGCGCCAAAAACCCCTCAAAATCCACCCAACTTTTCTAACATCGCATTGACACCAAAATTTCGAGGAAAAAAAATACTACAAAATCTATAGCGTTACCTGTGGCCCAAGCTAGGCACTGATCAGGCCCGGACAGGGCTGACACGACCCTGGCCAGGGCCTGACTAGCACCGATTGCAACGCCACAAA
The DNA here is from genome assembly GCA_964034905.1 of Itoplectis maculator. Lineage (NCBI taxonomy): Eukaryota > Metazoa > Arthropoda > Insecta > Hymenoptera > Ichneumonidae > Itoplectis > Itoplectis maculator. The sequence continues at coordinate 4,824,604 of OZ035869.1, forward strand.
TTTTCCACCAGTGCAGCTCGATTTCACTCAACCCTGAAACAGCAGTCCCGTTCAATGCCTGACCAGATCCCCTCCAGAAACAGTACATCATTCCACCGCAATACTAAAACCCCGGAAAATCCACCCAACTTTTCTAACATCCCATTGACGCCACAATTACGAGGGTCAAAAAAGCAGGGCTCCCTTCCCTAAAAAAAAAATCTCTGTATGTCTCGAAGCAATCGTAGTGGCGATCACACCCCCTCTCCCGCCCCCTCGTGGCCAGCATCGCTGCTGCTGCTGCTGCTGCTCGCCGGTTCGCGAGGGTCGCAACAGCTCTCCCCAAGAGGCGAGACGCTCTCTCTCGCGCTCTCTCGCCGATGGGAGAATTTTTTCGAGGGTCGCGACGACGCGCACACTATGGTCGGAGGGGCGTTCGCGGCGCGCGCGGTTCACCAGCCCGAAGGGTAGCAGCGCAGAGTCGTCGTCGTCGTCGCCGTCGTCCACCGCCGCTGTCGTTGCGCACGCGCCCTGTCGGCCCGCACGCGCCTCCGCCGTCGGTGGTGGGGGGAGAGAGCTTCCAGTGCCACTTTGTGCCGGGCGTTGCGACGCCATCGCCTTCAGTCTTTGAACCGCTCTGCGCGCGGGTGGACGTCGCTAATTCCGGTCGCGAGACGCACGCGCAGGATTTATATACCTACACAAATAAAAGCGGTTGTTATTGCCGCGCGACCGAAAAAAAAGTTCGAAAAAAACGCGAATAAAAAAAAATAAATAAATTTAACTAAGGAAAATCGAACAAACGAAATATCAACCCTAATCCGTGTTTCGTTCTCCACGAACGATAATAATAATAATAATAACAATAATAATAATCAACGACAGGTAAAAGGCGACGACGACAAAAGCGAAGAGCCAAAGCATCGTCGAAGGTGAAAACTGTGACGTGAAGTGCGGTGCGCAAAAGGCGTTTACGAGGCCTTTTTTTAAAACCAGGAAACACACAAGTTGATCGAATTAAAAATCCGTGCGTATATTTTTCGCCCGCGAAAATCGTCCCCCGGGAATCTTTCCCTGGCAAAACGGTGAAAAGGCGCGACTGGCGCAAATGGAATAATCGCGAGCGCTTCTGTCCTCCTGAACAGAACCCTCCCCCATCTCCGGATTCTCGCATCGGCTTTTCGGAGTGCTCGGGAAATATATCCGAGCGTATGTAACGTCGGTTGGGGTTCGCTGACGGCGGACGAAGGGACATTGGGTGTACTTGCGCGCGGATTTCCATCGTGGCGCAGAGGCAGCAGCAGCAGCAGCAGTACCAGCAGCACCGGGGCCCCCGTGACCCAATTAGGTTTCGCCCAGCTTGCCACGGCGGCTCCCGGCTTAATCGCCAGTGACACTCTCCTCGCTCCTCGCTGGCTCTCTGCCCTCCTCTCTCACTCTCTCTCCGCCGTTACCGTGGAAATTGGGTTTCCGCGCGGAACCCCCGGGTTCAACGCAGCCTCTCCGGGGTTGTGCTCGCCTTATAGCGGCGAGCCTGCTCCTGCCGCCGCCTCGGTCGAGAGCTCCAGCTCTCCAGCTCCACAGCTCCAGCTCGCCTCCCTAAACACTGGGCGAGAGAAGCTGCGGACACGTCCGTACAAAGCCTTTACATAGTCGGACTATATCTTCGACATTGTCGAATCGTGTGTCTCTGTCTGACGTTTTGAATCGTGTGTCTCTGTCTTACGTTTTGGATCGTCTGTCTCTCTCTGAAGAGTCGAATCGTCTGTCTCTCTCTGACGTTTTGGATCGTCTGTCTCTATCTGACGTTTTGGTTCGTCTGTCCCTCTCTGAAGAGTCGAATCGTCTGTCTCTCTCTAAAGAGTCGAATTGTCTGTCTCTCTCTGACGTTTTGGATCGACTGTCTCTCTCTCTCTCTGAAGAGACGAATCGTCTGTCTCTCTCTGACGTTTTGGATCGTCTGTCTCTCTCGCGTTGCTACCCTAAAACAAACGTAGCTCGCCTGGACAGGACAGGACCAGGACAGGACGACCATCCTGAACCAGGAGACGACAACGACGAAAACGCGGTGCAAAATCGCATCCTCCGGGTACGGCTGGGTTTTCGCGATCGAATTCCGAGCGCTTCGCGCATCTCTGTCCATCTCTCTCGCTCTGTTTCTCTTCTCGTTCTTCGACGTCCCACATACACACGCTATATATATGTAATATTTATATATATAGCTCTCTGTGACACACGGACGTTGTTTTCGCACAAAACGCAAAACGTGACACGTAAAAGAAAAAAAATTACAAAAAGGTGCTGCGAAGATTGAAAAGTCACGAGAAAAAAGTTTCGGCGTCCTGGCGATGCCGACGAGATTCGCGCGCGTCGAGCGCGACGAGTGAGGGTACTCCGCGAAGGGAAAAAACGATGGTGGCCAATGATAACCGCGATCGATCGTGACGCTGGGATGTGCTCTGTGAAAAATCTGGATGCTTGAGGAACTCACGTCGATTATTTTGTAGGAGAGGGAGAATCGCAAGTGTTTATTTTCGCGACGTCAATTAGGACTAAAAGCGAGAACCGAAACCGGATATCCGATTGTCGAAGGAATTTATTAAAGACTCGAAAAAAAATCTCGGGTCAGGCGAATTCCGTCACGAAACGCACACGATACACATTTGTATATATATATGTCGTTCGGGCGGGTCGCATCGAGAAGAGGCCAAACGATACAAAGTCTCTCGCTGTCGTTGACAGATCGATAAGAAAGTTTGTGATTCGGCTGTGTTTCGCCTTCGCCAATCGAAGTTGCATCCATTACTCTCTTTCTCACTTCGCCTTTAAATTCGCGGCGATACAAATAAATCTATAAAAAAAAAAAAAATCAGTGAAGTTCGACGTCAATTGGATAACGATAACGATAACATCGAAAAATTCTTTCCTTCAAATTCGCCAAATCCTGAGACGCAATACATCGCCTCAAAAATAAATAAAAAAAAATTTAGTGAAGTTCGACGAGCGACACAAAAGTCAGTTTGTCGATAACCGACAAACTACTGTCTTTCCTTCGAATTTGCTAAATCCTGAGACGCGATACATTTTTCGCCTCAAAAATAAATAAAAATTCAGTGAAGCGACACAAAAGTTGGATAACGATTAACGATATCGAATCAACACCGCTGCAGCGTTATTACAGTGTATCTTTCCCGCTCGATGCAATCACGCCGTAACTCTGAAGCCGTTTCGCGCGAACCGCAGTAACATTTTTCCGTTCTCGCTGTCGCTGCCGGGAAAGGCAGCGCGTGGCTATCGCGGACCGAACGGTTCGTCGGCGCAGCGACGACGACGAGGATCGTCCGGCGGCGTCGGCGGCGGAAGCGGTGCGACGGGCGATCGCGACGAGGCGTACGAAAATATCGTGCTGTCTTCGCCGGGCGGATTGATACCGGTGCGATTGGGCGGCGGCGGTCACGAGACGAGAAAGCGTCACGATAAAAGTGCAACGGTGAAGGGCAACGGTGGCTTCGGCGATTATTCGGCCGCCGGTGAATTTGAGGTCTGGGGCGAAGACCACCGCGCGACGGATGGTACGGACCACCACCAGGCGGTCGGTCCGCACCAGCGGCACCAGCAGCAACAGCAACAGCAACAACAACAGCAACAACAGCAGCAACAACAGAGATGCGACGGTGGTTCGTCGCTGAGGCCATTGCTGCACATTGCTCACTGTGAGCTTCACTCTCCCCGCGAAGCCGAACTCCTGCGGCTCGATCAGCTGGAAAGCATGGATCGAAAATCCGTGGATCACGATCCTTACGCCATGATGGATAACTTTCACAATCCGGTGCCACCTCCGCTGCCCCGGCGGCACGTACGGTAAGACAAAGTTACTCTGCTGATGATGCATGCGACGATATCAACGATATAAGAGGATTCTGGCCCCAACGAATTTTTATCGTCCTGATGGGCTATGTTGACACTGAGATTTTTCGGTGGCGCGAGTCACGATTAGAAGACGTTGTTTGCTGTGGGAAAGGATAATTACAGAGGGGTTATTCGGAGGGCGGCGAAAATTATACAGAGTCACTGTTTTATCTCGAATAATCTGCCGTAAGTGGTTTGCCGGACGGATAAAGAGGGGGTTTTCTTTTTTGAGGTTATCTTGATTTTGGGTCTATGGTCGCGTGCGATTCGGGGTGGGAGATTTTATTATCTGAAATTTCAGAGCTATGGGATTTTTTTTTAATTAGCGTGCGTAAGCGAAATTAAAAAAATCAACAAAAGTGTGCAAAGTGACGCTTTACGCACTCTGATATAATTTTGCGTCTGGAGTATAGAGAAGAAAATATGCACTTCGGCTTTTCTTGATGACGTTGAAGTTTGCATCGTTGCAATGCAACGAAAAAAATTCTTTTAACGATTCTAAAAAATTAATATAACGATCAATAATTGCAATAACTTTTTATATCCATTCCAATCCTTTGGGATCATTCGAACAATTTTTATTTTATTATCTTTCTTGCTTTCCAACGGTGCAGACTTCAACATAATTTTTCTATGACGTTGAAGTTTGCATCGTTGGAATGCAATGAAAAAAAAATTCTTCTAGCGATTCTAAAAAATTAATATAAGGATCAATCATTGCAATAACTTTTTATATCCAATCCTATTCTTTGGGACCATTCGAACAATTTTTATTTTTTTATTTTTGTTGCTTTCCAACGACGCAGACTTGAACATAATTTTTCTTGACGAGTCAAACGATCGCGTAAAAATTCGAAGAACGGCTTTCGGACCTTTCGCAGTGTTTGTGTGTGAAAAAAGTGAGTGTGGGTCGAGTCGCGAGAGGCTTGAAAGGAGCGATCGGACCGCGCGGGTCGTTTCGCGGGGCTCGAAGATAATTCAAACACGAGGTCGGTGTCTATGGGGTGCAAAGCGATGAATATGCATGAGGCAGTTACTCGCGAGAAGGATGAGGCGAATGTAGTGTACTGGGGCATAATGTATGTATATCGCGGAGGGGTTGCCTTGCGGGTTCTTATCTCTTCCGAGCGGAGCTCGCGAGTTCTCGTGCGCGCGGCAAAAAGTTTTGGCCACTACAGCAGCGCGGGCGCGGAGCTTCTAATCAGGAGACACCTCGCCGGCCCAGACGCTGTTCTCACAAGCTTAACGTCGAGACGGCTCCGACGCTGCATACAGTGCCGCGATAAACTGTAAAGAGATTACCCTGCCCTCTCTCTTCGCTGTCTAACGTAAGCCAGTCTCGTCGTTCTAAAAGTACGAAAAAAAAAGAATGCAATATAGATATCGAGGATTCCAGTCCAACGATTATTGCCAGAAATTGTTGGAATTGTCACAAAATGCATTGCAATTTTTTGTATCGGTTCAATGAAATTTCATCTAATGTAAGCCAGTCTCGTCGTTCTAAAAGTACGAAAAAAAACGAATGCAATATAGATATCAAGGATTCAGTCCAACGATTATTGCCGGAAATTATTGAAAAAAAAAATGCATTGGTTCAATGAAATTTCATTGAAATTTCAACCTATGAATCATTTTTTTTTGGATTCAATGACATTTTTATTGAAATCTCAACCTAAGAAACATTTTTTTTAATCAATGTATTTTTTTTTTAATTCAAAGAGACAAGTCCAATTTTTTACAGATGGAATGATAAGGTTATCATTCGATAACGAATGCTTTTTTGGACATCATAACCGTGAAAATGGAAACCTAGTAATTAATGGACTTGAATGAACCAAACGCTGACCAATTGGACCCTTCGGTGTTATCTGGGCAAATCGCCGAAATGACCGCGCTCACGTGATTTGCCTTCGGCCTCAATGACGCTCCACTGAAGACTCTCGAACCTCCCCCGCGAACATCTCATTGTTAGCCGTCCGTCGGCACTCAAACTGCAGTTCGGCAGTAGTTATTCCGACTGCAGCCCCAAATTGCGTATACAGCATTAATTTAATCGACCGTTCCACGAATCTTCCTGCTAATATTTTTATTATCCTCGCTTCTCCGGAAAATTAATTACACGACTCGTTTGACGAAGTCTCGCGTTCGAATAATCGCGCTCGAGTCTCCATTAATCGCGAGGTTCATCAATATTAAAACTCAATCCACGCTGCACGCGATAACCGCGTGTATACTTTTAATCGTGATAACACAATCATGTTTCGAGTCCGAGAAATATTTATCGCCACGTTCGATAACCGAACGATCCTGTGATTATAAATTAATCGAGCCTGCGCAAATCTTTCTACGCACGCGCATTGTGATTGCTCGCTTGTCTGAAAATTCATTCACGGACGACGAATTTCATAAAGATTCTCGTGTCCAAAATTAATCATCAGTGGGGTCTTCGCAAATTGCGCGGGCTTAGCGATATTAAAGCCCTCCCCTCCCCTCCCCTCTCCAGCGCATATATATGTTTTTATCGTGCGCAAGGGGAAGACGCAAAACCATTTAACCGATACAATTTTGAATGCATTCACTACGCTTGTGCGGGTCTGAATGAATTATGATGAACTGCTCCCCTCTCAATGCGCGCGCACGGAATAAGGGATGAAGGATGCGGCGCCGCGGATGCTTCCATATATACGACTGACAATCCAGTCGATTCAAAACAAGTTATTCGAGGGTGAAGCCGGCTCGGTTGGGGGGCGATGTGCGCATGCGCGGTCCACATACGGACAGATACACAGACACAGACACAGGCAGACATAGACACAGACACAGAGGAACCAAATAACGTGATCATCGTGCGAGGAGCGCAACAAGAGACAAATGACGGGCTCAGCTCTCTGCGCGCGTACTTAATACAATCTCTCCCCGTAGGAAGAAATCGTCGGCATCGCGTATTAGCGATAGCCCGCTGCTTCGGAAGGAGGGTCTCCCGACGAATTGACCTCGATTAGGGAAGTTGGTAAATTGAGGCGGAACGTCTCGGGGCGCGGCGGCGGCGACGAACCGGGGTTTTTATTAGTCTGAGCAGAGTGCTGGCGGTAATACCAATCATCAAAGCGCACAAAAGTACTTCGCCGACGGTGGAAACAATTCTACCGACGACGAAACAAATATACGTCTTTTATTCCATATGAAGGAAAAGACCATTTTTTATATAAGATTTTGGTTGCATTATTTTTTGTATTTTTTTCTTTCGGTTCTAAAGTGTTCGCTTATGGAAATTTCGTTGGAATGGGAATAAAAAATACTGAAAATAATGCAACAAAAATGTTACAGTGTCTATTAAAAAAAAAAAGTGTACACTTTTTAGGTTCGACGCGTGACCTTTGCTCCTATCGTCGTCCCGTCGCGGTTTGCTGACCTACCCAAAAAATTTCCGCGGCGTCAGCGCAGCCGAATTACCTGCTGCACTCTCCGTCGCATTTCCCGTCGGGAGTCGAAACGATAAAACTGAGCAACCCTAGACAATTTTTTTGTCCCCCCGATACTTGGCCTACAGCATAAACCCTATACCAAAGAAAAAAAAAAGAAAAAAAAAAAAAGATAAAAATCATAGACTCAGTATTACCATCCAAAACAGCTTCCCAATTCACTTCTGTCATAAGCATAGGTACGTTGCGTGCAATATTACAAATAAATAAATAAATGAATAAATAAATAAATAAATAAAACCGTACCAAATAAAAAGAATAAAATCGAAAGCGGTATTACCATCCAAAACAGCTTCTCTCTGCCATAACCATAGCCACGTTGTGTGTACAGAGTCGAAGGTATTCTCAAAGCCGTCCAGCCAATCGAGAGCCGTGGTGAGGATTGTAGTGGCGCGACAATCAGGGTAAATTCTCTTTACCGGTGACTCAACCACAGCTGACTGCTGCGAAACCGAGTAGGTAGTACAGTGCAGCAGCAGTAGCAGCAGCAACCCTTGGTCTATGCTTATGCCTGGCCAGGGACTGGCGAGGAAAGCGCACGGATCGAGCCCCAACATCAGGAGAGAGAGAGAGTACATCCATCGAACATGTGTGCACGTATTAGTTACACACTGGGCGTGCACATCCCGCGTGCTGCGCTGTGGGCAAACACCTATAGTCGCTCTGTATATATATATGTGCACGTGTATATATATATATATATACAGCGTCCGATACGATTTTCCTGCGATGTCTCGTGGCAACCCCTTTCATCCCCAATAATGGCCCACAGCCGCTGAGAGGCTCAGCGCGTACGCACATTCATAGTCCCCGCATGGTTGCCAGCAATTCCCTTTCCCTCCCCCCTCCCCCCTCCGTGCCCCTTAGCTACCCCCTTCCCAGTGTGTACTGCAGCAGTTCGGTCGCTTGTTGGCTCCCTCAGCTTCTGATGGTGCACGTAGGTATACGCGTGATGCATGTCGTATACCCTCCGCACGTAAGACGATCAATAACGCACTCGGCGGTATCAGCGCCGGAGTAGTTACGCTCCATATAATATATATATTGATGTGTATCACATAGATGTGATATATTACGCATCGACATATTGGGGGGCCTTGATGCAGCTGAATTGCTTATATCGCATCTATGCTTCGGTGCATTAATTTGTCTTTTTTTTTTGGACCACGATGACAAGGATAACCTGATGTGGTAGATGATGTTTGCATCATTGGAATGCAACGAAAAAAAAAAAAAAAAAAATGTAACGATTCTAAAATTATTCTAGCCATACTAAAAAGTTATTATAATGACCAATCGTTCTATTACATTTTTATACCCGATACGATCCTCTGGGTTCAGTCGATTTTTTTTTTATTTTTTATTTTCGTTGCTTTCCAACGATGCAAAATAATTGTGGCAGAGGACCATATTTGGGATAGTCAACTTCTCTGATTCTATTGGCCTGACGATTTTTCCCATTGGTCCCATTGTTTCCCATTGGATTTTTCCCACTGAATGACAGTGAATTTTCCAGAAATCTACAAAACAATTTTTTTCAGAAATCCAGGACATTTTTTTTCCCCCAAAAATTCAGAAGTTCGCCGATAACGTCACCCACTTCCACATTTTACGTCTCTCTTCCCAAACGGTAAACATCCCGCGGATAAATCCCGAAGGCTGCTCCTGATAATTGCCGCAGCTTCGTCACACGCTTCGCCCCGCTTGCAGCTGAGGTTGCGGCATAAACCAAGTATCCCCCCCCCCCCATCCCGGTCTCGGTTAGTTATATTCGCAATTCGGAGTCTGAGTGCGGTGGGAGTCGACGGTAACGACGTTACGTTGTAACGGAGACGCGATCGATACACACAGGAGGCATCGCTATACGGAAACCTCACTGCTCTCTCTCTCTCTCTCTCTCCTATACATATATACACCTATCCTGGAACAGTATCAGCCTGAGTCGGGAGGCAGTATGTCTACAGAAGTCGTGGGCGAATTCAGACAGAGAGCGAATCAGACGAGGGAAGGGGTCAGGAGCCTGAGTCAATGGACAAGGGGTGGGGGGATAGGGGGGTTAGGGGGTCAGGGGTTGGGGACAAGAGTGATACGTAGCTACACAGAGAGCGGAGTGGCCGCGTCCTTCGTATCGCGTCGGTATGTAAAAGCCGCGTGCGTTCGCTCCATAACATTTGTGAAGAAAGGGACGAAGAGAGCGGCGGCGGACTCGGGGTTGGTGGCCGCCGCCGCTGCTCGGCGCCGACAATTGGCGGTGAAGCAAGGCGACCTCGTGGCCATGCATCACCCTGTCTCGCCCGGCAACTACCTACTCCAAAACCTCGGCCCCCACTGTCGCGTCCTGCACTGTCGCACACACCGCGCCACCTCTCCACCGTCGCCACTCGCATCGTCGTCGTCGCTAGCGTCGCGCCTCTGCAGCCTGCACTCTATATATACAGGGTGATTCAGAATGTTTTTGTCAGCCGTTGAGGAAAAATAGTTCACCATCTCGGGAACAAATGTTACTTAGCCGTTTTTCGTAATTCGCAATATTTATTTATTTACAAGCATTAGAACAAAAATTAACCAACGGGGACAAATAAATGAATAAATATTTTGAAAATTCTATTTATTTATAGTATTTATAGTATTTTTTTAAATATTCGTTTATTTATGTTCCCATTGGTCTACTGGTTTATTTATTTATTTTTTTGTTCCCATTGGTCTATTTTTTTTTCAAATTTTCAATAAATAAATAAATATTGCAAATTTCAAGAAACGGGTTAATAATTTCGTTCCCGAGGTGCTAAACTATCATTCTTCAACGGCTGACAAAAACATTCTGAATCACCCTGTATATGTATGGATGAATGTGTGTAGTGCCTTTCTCGGTGTGTGTGTAGTGGTTTCTCACCGCTGGAAACTCTCTCGCGCGCGAGCACCGACGACTCCTCTCCTTCCAACCGCAGCCGGTACACAGTCCTTTCATTCTCTCGTCATTTCTCCTTTCCTGCTGCGAGAGCCGCTTGCGTCGGAGCGACCTTCCTGGCCCTACGCTTCCGGACTCGCCTTCCGGACGATGAGTAGAGGAGAGACCGCGAGACGAGTCCTGGGGAGACGAAATATATATACTCGCTGCCAGGCAGGCGGCTCGTTAGATTCGAAACGCGTGAATTATCGGTGGAGGATAAGTCGCGATTGTTGAGCCACGTGGCGAAGCTTAGGTTTGGGGATAGAAAGGATTAGGCAGAACCGGAGAATTAGTATGGTAGTAATAATGGATTATTTTATTTGCTTTATAAGTAAAATAGGGAGGAATATTCGGATGACGAAGTTTGCATCGTTGGAATGCAAAAAAAAAATATTCTGACGATTCTAAAACGTTATCATAACGATCAATTGTTGTAATACCTTTTTTTGCCCAGGACCATCCTTTGGGTTTATTAGAATAATTTTTTATTTTTATTTTCGTTGCTTTCCAACGAAAATTTCAACATAATTAATTCGAATGGTTATACTTATCAATTTCGCAATAATTAATCGCGAATAGTTGATGTCACTATTTAATATCGCCGAGGCAAATAAACGTTGACATATTTCCCATACAGCAAATGCGCAGAAAATGCATTAATTCAACACGTCCCTTCAAACGTGCAAAAACGTCATCATCGCCTAAGTGCGTAAATATAACGCACTTGTTTTGCCGCACCGATGGCAAATGTCGTTGGCCCGTCCACTATATACGCCCGATCGTGTGTATAAACGGGCACCGAGAGCACATTTTCAATAGATCCTCCGCTATCTCGGCGATATACACGCCATACAAATTATCGATTGGCAACACAAACCAGTGTTCACGGTTTAATACGCTCCGGGGTGATCCAAATTAATTGCAATCAAATTAATCGCTCGGAGCTGTGTTTAAACATTCGGGCTCGTCGAGTCAATATAACGCCTCGCTTTTTTTTTTTTTTAGTTCTCACCGAAGCCGCGTGTTAACGTCAATCACAGTTTGGGGAACGCGTTTCACTCTCGACTTAACTATTCAGACATTAATAGACGGATTTGCAGTCAAGTTCGCCCGCGCGATTCTGACGCCCGGCGAACGAGACGCGTTTCGCTCTCGGCTCTCATTCCGAACCCCCTTCCTTTTTCCCTTCGTTTTGCCATTCAGGGCTCCTCCCTTCGGTCGTTCCTCTCCGTGTTTGCAGAGAGAGTCCTGCGTCCTCCGAACCGTCAGCTCGCATCTTTTTGCCTCCTGCTCCCTTTTTCTCTACGTGAGCGTCCGGCCCTCCCCCTCCCCCTCCCTTTTCCCTTCCCCTTCGCTCACGCCGCTTCGACCCTCTCGTCGCACCTCCTCTTCGGACCCTTTCTCGCTCGCCCTTTATTTTCCATCGCTTTTCTCCTTCGCCTCGGCCCCTTCTCCCTTCTCCCTTCTCTTCCCTCTTCCTCCCTCTTCCCCCTTTCCCCCCTTCCCCTGTACGCTGCATTGCGTAAGCTGTTCTTCATAGTCCCTGGCACTCCTGTCCTCCCGTTTTTTCGAGTCGACCGTCACTCGTCGCCCTCTCTGTACAACGTTCAGATAGCGAACCCACCAGTCTCGCACTTCGCTCTTTCTCTCTCCACCGGTTTGCCACTCCGGGGTTTCATTCTACTTTTTTTTTCTTCTGTTTTTTTTCGTCCCTTCTTTTCCACACTTTCTCCGCGCGTTGTCGATAATTCTTTCTCTCGGGCGAACGCTCTCGTCACTTCCCTTATCGAAGCGCGCGTCAACTGGAAAAAGAGACGTGGGAGAAAAAAATATGCCGGAAAAAAGGAGTCCGTGTCGAATGAACAGGTACCCTCGAATAATTTTTTTTTTTTTTTTTCGTATCAGTTACCAGTGTGATAAAATATACTGAAGCGAGACTCGAGTTTTCACTGGTTATACAATTTTTTATTTTTTTGCTTATCGGAGCCCTGAAAATTTTGTAGAAATTTTTCGAATGTCAAAAAACGAATTTTTATCTGTGGTCGAATTGTCATTAAGAATAATAAAAAAAATCTACTGATCCAAAGACGAAGTTCCATGAACAAAAATATATAAAATGTGTTTACAAACGAGGCAATTTTTGCGAAAAGTCAACCGCACGACTTCACCAAAGAGGGCGTCAAGTGGTGTGAGTAATAGCCAAAATTTAAATGCCACCCGCACAATGCGAGTACGGCAAACACGGGGGTCGACAGGGGGAGAAGGGAGGGGGGAGGGGGGGACACGCGGCGTATAACTTCAAACATACTCGAATTTAACTTACCTTCGACAGGGTAATCCGAGTAGGTTCCTCTCGTGCGAAGAGACACTACTGAACGTGAGGGGATTTCACGAGTGCGCGAAGTAGTAGGTACTCGTCGATTGAGAACTTTCCCTCGGCTCTTCTCTTGGGCACGAGAAGAGCGAGAAGAGCGAGAGAGAGAGAGAGGAGGACAGAAAGACAGAGAAAGAGAGGGAGAGAGATAAAGAGAGAGAGGAAGAAGCCCAGCAAGGACGGCCCACTTCTTGCTCTATACATACATACGATATATGAACACAGTGTATCGCTTTCCTCCCTCGACACTCGTATTACCCTCTCGTCTTTCACTGGGCAATTATTATTGGGCGACTTCAAGGCAGCCGCACGACTTCCGGTACTTCCAGACCCACCTAAAACTCATTTCGTCGCACACCGATACTCCTCCTCCGCACTCCTCCATTCCGGAAATTCGAAGGGGGCGCTTTTTGTAATAACCGAAGAAACCCCAAGAACGCGTTGATACGACTTGCGCAAAGTTTCCTTTTGATCGTGCAATTTTTTTCCACTCCGGCCGCCGCGATAGGCATCGCGAAATTGTACGTGCATATACGAAAACTTTTTCGCCGCGTTGATAACAAAAAGAGAATGAGCGCCTGGCACAAAACACTTTGTGAAAGGAACATTTTTTGGAGGAGTGGAATATTTTTCGCTGCGTAGCTCGTCGACGTGAAAGATTTTTTTTTTGCAGTTGCAGAGTTCAGATTTGTTTCAGGATTTTTGGCGGGAACTTTATGAAATTTTTGGTAGCCGTGTGTGAAAAATAACGTACCTTAAAATAACGAAATAATAAGTAACCAAAAAATACAAAAAAAAATTCCAACGATTCTAAAATTATTGTAGCGATTCTAAAAAGTTATTATAAATTGTTGTAATAACATTTTATACCCAGTACGATCCTTTGGGTTCATCAGAATATTTTTTTTTTTATTTTCGTTGCTTTCCAACGATGCAAAGTATCATAATTTTTCCCCGGCCATTTCTTTCCGATACCGTCGGAGGACTCAACGGGTTAATGACTGAGCCCCTTTCGGTGAACTCAAAAATGCAAAACAATGCCACGATGCGTGACCGACCCGTCAGCAGCCCGGCGAGGCGCTCGATTACAGCAGCTGTTGTGGAAGATGAACGACTTTTGTTACAATTGACCCCATCGGTGGGGTCTCTCGAGGCGCGTCTTCTCTCCCTGCTCTTAGCTCTCCCCCTATGTATATTCTCTCGAGGCCATAATAGTGCGCGCACCAATCTGTCGAGCGAGAAGAGAGAAAGAGAGAGAGAGAGCCAACCTATCAGATGACAGCACCCAATTGCCGCTATCATCGCCGGTCCCTGGTCCCAACGTCGCCCCCGTCCAATCGATTATTTCCCATTTTCTCCCGAGACATTTGTATTCAAATCCACAATGACAAAACGAGAACCGAACCAACCAAAAAAAAAATAAAAATAAAACAGTGATAAATTCTCCGCTGACAATGTTTATGTATCGCGTGACGTATATATATATACATCCTATATTTTTTTTCATTTCTTTTACTACTGCATAAATTCAATTAAAAGCATACTTGTCCGGGGAGCGAGGAGCGCGCTCCAAATTGGAAACAGAAGTTGTGTCTCGAGCCGGGTAAGCAGTTGTAATGCAAACTGAAGCGCGCGCGCGCGCGAGCCACGGCAACGGAACGGAGCCCTCGAGACGTTTTGAGCTCCAGAACTCTTGTGACTCCACTCGTCGTGAACGCTGCTGCTGCTGCTGCTGCTGGCGGCTGCGCTGCAGCAGCAGCAACAGCAGCAGTTTCCACAGCTACGCTGGCCTCGCGACCCCGAGAAGAATCTCTATAAATCTCAACGGGCGGCTAAATTACTCGTCGTTGGTGTCGTTCTCGTCGCTGCCGTCGGCGTTGTCAATGCTCCACCGCTATCCCCCTCCTCCTTCTCCTCCTCCTCCTCTTCCAGCTGCGCTCTGAGGGAGAAAGAGAGGAAGAGAGAGAGAGAGGAGGTTTGTGTTCCTTCCTCTGACGAGAATAAAAATAACTATTAGTATTGCCGCCAATTAAGCCGCTACTATTTAAAGCATAATTCCTCTCTACGCCCAGCTTTCCAAGTATTTCTTCTTCCGCGCCTTTAATTGCGGATCATTTTATTTTTTAATTACACCGCAACGGCCACCTGAGACTCGATGAATATAAATAAATTGATAAATACAGTTCGGTTTGTGGGACTCAATCGTCACTACTGGGGATAAAATGGGACGCGTTGTAACGAGCCCGGCGGATATTGAGCAGCGGGGGAACAATATGGAAATTAGAGGAAATTGAACGCGAGCGCGGAGAAAAAATTGTAAGAGGATCAGTTGTTTTCCGATATTTTTAATAACGCGACGATGGTTATTTGGTTTCAGTGAAAGGCGAATCGTTAATTCTGAACATTCAATTTTATTTCGATAATTATTTCGTGGGATTTTTCTACAAAAAAAAATCATAAATTAAAGAATTCAAAAGGAATTCGAAAAAATTCATACGTGTTTAGAAAAATCAAGAAATAATTTTCGTGAAAAATTAAAAAAATTCACACGACCTGCCTCAATTTATTTGCTTCTCAGCTAAAAAGGCGAAAAATAAAATGCAAGGTTATACATTACTACTGACTATGCAAAAATTAATCAATCTGTATTTAGAAAAATCAAGAAATCATTTTCGAAAAAAATTTTAAAAAATTCACACGACCTGCCTCAACTTATCTGCTTCTCAGTTAAAAAGGCGAAAAATAAAATGCAGGGTAAAACGTTACGTTGGACAAAAAAAGCGAGCGATTGTGGCTATCGGCGAATGGTAACTAATTGCCGTGCAAATGTTCGAGCTTCTTCCGGTTTTTTGTCTCTTTCTCTTTCTCTCTCTTGATCGGCGGGAAGAGAGAGGGGAGACGTCGGGTGCTGCATAGTCGTTGGAATAAGTCGACTGAAAATCCGCCGAAGCTATTGGCGGGGGCGACCGGCGCCGGAAGAGGGGAGAGAACGCGAGAATGCGAACGAGGGAACGACGACGAAAGCGCGAAGGGAAGACAAACTCGACGGAGAAAACAAGGACGCGACTATGCCGGCGCCTTGTCCGGTTTCTGTCTCTGAGAGGCATTTAACACGGCATCTGCAACGGACTTTGTAATTTAGAGCCAATCCCCTTTATTATCCGTAATACGTTTCGCGAACGTCTCTCTGCCGGCGTTTAGGTGGGGGGTGATGTATATATATCGTATGTACGTCGCGCGATCGACTCTGGTATATAGAAAATCCGTAGCGCGTTACACTGGGCCCAAGTCAGGCACTGGTCAGGCCCGGACAGGGATGACACAGCCC
The DNA here is from genome assembly GCA_964034905.1 of Itoplectis maculator. Classification (NCBI taxonomy): domain Eukaryota; kingdom Metazoa; phylum Arthropoda; class Insecta; order Hymenoptera; family Ichneumonidae; genus Itoplectis; species Itoplectis maculator. The sequence continues at coordinate 4,840,626 of OZ035869.1, forward strand.
TGCCCAGGGCCTGACTAGCGCCGAGTGTGACGCAATAAATTTTTTTTTCAGGATACAGTTGACTATATATAAAAGTAGGATGGACTCCTTTTGGATCACCGCACTGAGACAAAAAATTGATCAAACCAATATTTTGCGAAATAAATATTTTGCAGTTTGAACAAAATATTCGGTAATGCTAATCGAGATTTTTGAAATTCTATCTCCAGTTGCTTTGATTAATTGAATATTTTGTCTAATTTGCAAAATATTTATTTCGCCGCCGTTTTGTTGGATTGAGAAATTTTTTTTTCTCAGTGCGTTGGTGAAAATAGCGACGCAAGACTCGCGTCGCCGAAAGGAAATCGTTTCTCGGAGAGAAAGAGGATCCTTATCCGTTGGAAATAATGAGGAAATTCTATGGGTCGCTCTGTCGCCGCGCAAACAGTGTGTTCTATATACTCGTCGTGGCTTCTGTCAAATCGCGCTGTGTCTTGTGGCTCTCGCTACTGTCGCGTCGCGCGCGCGAGTTTGCTCGCCATTCACGAACGTCACAACCGTCGATAACTCGCACAATGGGACAATGCCCGTATCGGGGGGATTACAATTACTATTGTCGAAATCGGCTCGGCGGATACGTTCGTCGTACGTTGTTTCGTTGCATTAACATCGCGAAACGTGTTATTAATCGTCGCGTGTGTTTGTCGCGACGAGCGAACGGCGGTGAGAAATCTGTTCGGCGAGAGATAAATTTGTCCGATACGAAGGCGACGCGTCCGGCTCAGTCGTTTGACGTAAAAAAAAATTAAAAAACCTTAGTGACATATTGAGACTGTTTAAAATCCCTCTTTTAAAAAGTTCATGAGTAACGGAAAGCATTGTTAGCAAAGTATTCGAGCTGTGATTGGCTGGGACTCTCAGACCGAGTCCAAGTTTTTTTCAAAATCAACTCAAATTTTTTTTTTTTTTTCAAAATCAACCAAAAAAGGGTTGTAACCAGTGTTTTCAGGGGTAGAATATGCGACTTGAGAACGATGGTATAGGTTAAAAGTCGATATTTTGAAAACATAAATTTCGTGACCCCGATTTGGGCGGTTTTCGGCCCGGCGGCCAGATCTACGATTTCTGACAAACTGTTCGGCCAAAAAAATTTTTTTTCAAAATCAACTAAAAAAGGGTTGTAACCAGTGTTTTCAGGGGTAGAATATGCGACTTGAGAACGATGGTATAGGTTAAAAGTCGATATTTTGAAAAAATAAATTTCGTGACCCCGATTTGGGCGGTTTTCGGCCCGGCGGCCAGATCTACGATTTCTGACAAACTGTTCGGCCAAAAATTTTTTTTTTTCAAAATCAACTAAAAAAGGGTTGTAACCAGTGTTTTCAGGGGTAGAATATGCGACTTGAGAACGATGGTATAGGTTAAAAGTCGATATTTTGAAAAAATAAATTTCGTGACCCCGATTTGGGCGGTTTTCGGCCCGGCGGCCAGGTCTACGATTTCTGACAAACTGTTCGGCCAAAAAATTTTTTTTTCAAAATCGACTAAAAAAGGGTTGTAACCAGTGTTTTCAGGGGTAGAATATGCGACTTGAGAACGATGGTATAGCTTAAAAGTCGATATTTTGAAAAAGTAAATTCTTCCCAATCCCAAAAATTAAAAAACCCTCGTGACATATATCGAGAATATTTAAAATAAATCCTCACTCTCGGAATTCTCGCGAAAGCCACGCTGCTCTCCACGTGTCAAAACGCTCTTTCTCACCGCACGCGTGTTTCGCATCTCGCGGTCAAAGTGGCTGCTGGCTGCTGCGTTGGTCTCCTCTCGGCGCTGACATTCGCCATTAGCGCTCGCGGCACTCAGCGAGAGAGACCCGAGACGTCTGGTCTGCGTCGTGTACTTACGCAGAGGGTTAAACTCGTCGCCGTCGACGTCTACGCGTCGTGTGTGCGTCATATATCGACAAGTTCGCTGGGCGCGGGTCGTCCACATCGCACATCGCACATATCGGACAGACGACCACTCCGACGATCGTCTCGAGCTGCGCACTTCGCTGAGGATGAGAAAACTATAGCGTGTCGTATGTGTCTCGTGTGCGACGAGATCAATAACTTTGCCATTCTTGAGATGGGGCCGTTTATCCATTTATATTTCTACAGCCCATTGTCAACGACCTCGAGGGGTGGAAGGGGGGGGGGGGAGGAGGGGGGATAGCTGCTGCTGTGGGACTCAGGTTATAATACCAGTTGTGGGCGTAGAGACCTATCGATCATTACAGTGACGAGACATCGGACACGGTACACGTACTCTGCTCGACCCGAGACAGACAGACAGACAGACAGATAATAAGCAAGGCGGGGGAGTGGCCAGGCTGCCGCCACTGCCGACGCCGCCGACGCCGCCGCGTCGAACGAGCCTCCGTCTCGCGAACTACCTGAATAAGTAAATGCAGTTGCTGCGGCGAACATAAGCACAGGGTATCCCAACCGCGATATAGATAGTCGCGCGCGAGTCGCTACTTTCGCGTCTATAACTGTATATACACACGCCCCATGCTCGGGTTCCGTGGAGTACACAAGACTAGCGTACCGGGCGTTCTTTGTCAATTGGTTCGATTTCGTTTCCACCCCTTTTTTGACCAATCACTACCACCGATCAAAATCCGGTGGTGGGACAGTTATTTAGCGTCACGCGCGATTTTTTTCCCGTTTTTTGTCCTTTGGAACATGTTACTTTTTTTATACGGTAAAAAAAATAAGGGGTGGAAGTTGTAATTTTCCGTCAATTCGCCTTTAACCCTCCTTTCACATTTTTGGACGACCCTTCGATCAAAATTCATCGGCGGGGTAATTTCGTGTCACGCGGATTTTTTTTTTGTTTTTTTTAAATTCATTTTCCCTTCGTGATAAATTACAATTTTTTTTAGCGACTCGATGGTAAGAAAATAACAAAGAAAAATGAAAGAAAGTACCTCAGAGCAATATGGAAATGTAGCCAATTATTAAATGTATCGCAGAGGGTAGGAAAAAAACGTAGGGCAGTTTGACGGAGAATGCCGAGTGTGCGTGTGTATTGTTGAAGCTACCGATACGTTTGCATCTGTACGAACGAGGCATCCCGGCACTGGCGTGACTAACAGAGCGTTGAAGTATGTATCGGCGAGTTTATAAATACCCTAAACGCAGCTATACGTCTGCTGTGCGGCTCCGTACGGCGCGGAGTCCCGGCATAGTGTGTCTTATATATCTAATGCCCTCTTGCATGCGACGTGTGTGTCTATCTATACCTATATCCTATATCTATACCTGTGTAAGTGTGACTGTGTCTGTGTCTATATCTATATCTACATCTACATCTATATATGTGTGAACGTGACTGTGTCTGTGCTGTGTATATGCCTATATCTATACCTGTGTAAACGTGACTGTGTCTGTCTCTGTGTATATGCCTATATCTATACCTGTGTAAATGTGACTGTGTCTGTGTCTGTGACTGTATCTGTATCTATATCTATATGTACATCTATATCTTTATATGTGTGAACGTGACTGTGTCTGTATCTGTATCTATATCTACATCTACATCTATATATGTGTGACTGTGTCTGTCTCTGTATGAACGTGACTGTATCTGTGTCTGTGAGAAGGTGAATAGTATATATCTATGCGAACGCGAAGTACGTACATCTGCTGGATGCGGGTGTACATCGAGTCAGCCCCGGACTCGGCCCGATCGAGGGAGGGAATGTGACGTGAGATGCTCGCATAGGTGCTGAGCATTGATAATTCATCGCCTCGTATACGATCTCCCTCCGGCTCTCCAATGCGTAAATACCGAAGCAAGTCTGCATATAACGTCCTCTCTCACTACTCCTCCCTTTTTTTCTTCCTATTTTTCCTATTTTTTTTTCCTTCCCTCTTTTCCCTTCATTCGCCCCCTTTTTTTCCACCTTCTCCACGATAACCTTTTTCGGCTCTTCTGTGCCTCGCTCTTTGCCCCTTTATACGGCTTTTCTTTATATTTCTCTGTGAAGACGAGTGTCAACTATTTATCTCTCTTTCCGCGTTACATTTTTTTTTGCTTCTCGCTCCTCCTCCATTCTTGGCCGCTCGGTGGTCTCATTTTTTTTTCTCGCTCTCTTTCTCTCTCTTTCCTCGTTTTCCACTTCGTAGCTCATTCTCCCGCGCGAAATTCCCGCTCCATCTCGCTTTCCCTCCGCGACTTCAGTCGACTCGCGCGTCACTTCGCGTTCCCCGGCATTTCCTGTCCTAATGTGAATAAATGAATGTGTCAGCACCGCCTCCTCGTTAATGATGAGAGGCACACGCGCGCGCGCAGCGACCCTTTCGCCGAGAGAAAACGTTTAAGTGGATAAAGAAATGAAACGAACTTGCGGATGCAAAAGACAGAGACGCCGGGAGACTCGAGGGGTGAATGTGGCACAAAGATATATATATATATATGCACATATAGAAAAGTAAAGAGAGAGAGCAGATGATATAGGCAAAGAGACCCGAAAGGAAATCAGCGACGAGAGGGAAATTTAAAATTAGCGAACCTACTCAACGACGAACCTTCGCACTACATCGCCGACCGACCGCAGAGAAATTCTTCGGCTGCTCCAATTAAACACTCGCATTTTCGTTGCAGTTGCGAAAGTTGCGCGGAATTCCAACTTTTCGTAACTGTCGCCGCGAATCGGCGAATTTAATGTGACGGCTGCTGCCGCTGCTTCTACTTTGGGAAAGCGGTTCCTGTATTATTATATATTTCCGACATTAGCGTCATTATATTTTTTGATGTGCGACAAAGATGCGAGATACGAAAAAAAAAATAAAAAAATAAAAAAAGGAACGTTTTAAGATCGGAACATGACACGAAAAAAATAACATTTTAAAAGTGTTGTCAAATTTAAAAAAAACTGCGTCACGCGATTGCCTCGAATTAGGGAATCGAAAGCCCAGCGACCGTGACAGGCATTTTGTTTTGCGTTTTCTCCGCGTCAATTCGGGACGCACGAACTCGATTATGACTTACAGCAGCCAAACAAAACTGAGTGACATGGATGGGGTCGAGCACCTGTGTGTTTTCTTCGTTTCATTTTTTTTTCCCCTTTTTTTTGAAGAGTGCTCGATGTATATGTACGTATTTCTATGCAGCAGTGTTATAGGGACAGAGCGACGAACGATAGTACAGAGCAGAGCAGAGCATAAAGTAATAACCGAGAGCAGGGCACTGCCACGTCGTCGGATCAATATCGGGCTCCCGTCGGGGTGCGGGCGCGGTGTGGTACTGGCGTCGGTGCTTGGTGCTTTTGCCTAGCCTGCTGCCTCTGCTGCTGCTGCTGCTGCTGCTGCTGCCTCTGCTGCTGCTGCTGCTGCTGCTGCTGCTGCTGCTGCTGCTGCTGCTGCTGCTGCTGCTGCTGCTGCTGCTGCTGCTGCTGCTGCTGCTGCTGCTGCTGCTGCTGCTGCTGCTGCTGCTGCTGCTGCTGCCTCTGCTGCCTCTGCTGCCTCTGCTGCCTCTGCTGCTGCCTCTGCTGCCTCTGCTGCTACCTCTGTCGCTGCTTCTGCTGCCTCTGCTGCTGCCTCTGCTGCCTCTGCTGCCTCTGCTGCCTCTGCTGCCTCTGCTGCCTCTGCTGCCTCTGCTGCTTCTGCCTCTGCTACCTCTGTCGCTGCTTCTGTCTCTGCTGCCTCTGCTGCTTCTGCTGCCACTGCTGCTTCTGCTGTGAGTCGAACTGCGGGTTCGTCGACGAGGAACGGTGATCGCAGAGTAGTTGTCGTGGTGTCAGTGTCGCCCTCGGGTTGCCCTCGTACTTGTTTTTCGTCGTCTATTCGCGCTTTCCGCGTCTTCCAACGAAAAAGACTGAGAATACAGGACAGGGTGCCCATCTCTATCGATCCTCCCACGATTTGCATAAACATAGAATGTATGAATTCGATATATATATATTTTTTTATGTTTTTTTTTGTGAGCTTCGATTTGAAGGAATTGATTGGAAGAAATTTGCAATTATGTGGAAAGTTTATTAGTAGAAGATATGAAAATATTTTCCACTGATATCGGATAACAGGATTTTTTTTTTTTTTAATAAAAAGGAATCAATTACGGAAAGGCCATTGTCGAGGAATTTTTATCTCGCGTCTCGGCCCGAAGCTCATTGATTTCGCGTCCCCGGCGAACGCGTCTCACTTCCTCGAAAGTTATTCGCGTTGGACGGAAAAATGATTAGGCGAGTGCTGAGGTCAATCTCATTTGTCACCTATACACGAGAGGCTCTGAGTATATTCGAGATGAAAGAAAACCGTGACGCTAGACTCGCGCCAGTGAACTGTCTGCGTCGGGGGAAAAGGAGGAGGGAGGGGAGGGAGGTAAAAAAGAAGAAAAAAAATAAAAGATAAAAATCAGAAGGCAAGGAGCTCGCGATGGGTCTGAAAGAACGAGAAGATAGAGCCAAGAATATGAGAGAAATAAATCAGGAGTGAATTTTCCTTTATTCTCCCCCTCCCCCCTCACCCCTCCTTCCCCTTCGAGCTCGCGTGTCGGAGTGACAAATGACTCGGTGGCTCTTGTCGCAATACGCAACACGTTTCCGTCGATGCTTCTGCCCACGCGTATATAGCCAAGCAATATATATACAGTGTCCACAGTATATAGACACTCACCGGAGGCGACCGGGGCTATTTGAATCGAGTCCCTGATTTTTTTTCAATTTCTCAAATAATTGGCAATACTATAATTTGGATGGAATCACTTTTATCCACAGAAAAGTGTGTGAGTATATAGACACTCACCGAAGGCGACCGGGGCTACTTGAATCGAGTCCCTGATTTTTTTTTTCAATTTCTCAAATAATTGGTAATACTGTCATTTGGACAGAATCAATTTTATCCACAGAAAAATGTGAATAGAAAAAGTGTGGACAGCCGGACAAACTCCGGGTGGGAAATCTGGGGCGTTACATCCGGCGCGAGTCGGCCACTGCCGAGGCCCCGATCAGGGTCACATCTGCCGGGGCTTCAACGACTCCGGAAGTGGCGCCACGGATTTTCCGCCCGAGAAGTGGATGGATCACTTTGAGAGCTGGATAAAAAAAACTTGAAAAAATTATCCACCTGTGAGAAACGAGATTTTTCTATTTCAAGTACGAAGTACTTGAAATAAAAAAAAAAAATTTTAAATCCTATCGTGAAATTGACTCGACTAGTCCGGCTTAAAAAACGTACTTAAAATGTACTTGAAATACAAAATAAAAAAAAGCTAGCCATAAATTGACCCGACTAGCCCCGGTCTCCGCAATAAGCCAATGAACGTGCAAAATAAACAAAAAAAAAAATCTATCATAAAATTGACCCGACTAACCCGGTTTTCAAAAAAATGTACTTAAACCGCTGAAATAAAAAATAAAATAAAAATCTATCCCCACAAATTGACTCGACTAGCCCCGGTCTTCAGTGCAATAAGCCAATGAAAGTGCGCCCACCGTACATTGAAATAGATTTTGCACAAAGATTCACCAACTTCTCTCTCAGCCCGAATTTCCCCCTCTCTTAACGTTCCCCAAGCTGCATCCGTTCCCTGGTGCATCCATCCTGCCCCCCCCCCCCCCTTCTCTTTCTCTTTGCCTCTCCGCCCCTCTCTCTTATCATCTTCTCACCGTTCGTTCGTTCGTTCGGCAATGACGCTCACCGAGAGCGACACAGGAAGCCGGCTACGAAAATTTCTCTCGTTGCGACATAACTCATTCGTCCGGCTCGTCGTCGTCGTCGTCGTCGTCATCTTGGAGACGAGGATGAGGAGGAAGAGCGAGAAAGAGATAGCGCCGAGTGGACGAGGGAGAAGTGCAAGGGAGTTAAAAAGCGAGACCGCTGGTTCGCCACCAGCTTCGTCTCGTCGTCTTCTCCGATCGTGGGCGAAAGCAGCAGAAGCAGCAGCAGCCTGCGGGTCTCGTCTCGGGGAGAGAGCCTCGCGGCTTTATAAATAGATAATACACGTTGGATAAACGGCGCTGAGGCTAGAATCTAGATGAAAGGCCACGCCCGCTCCCGCTCGGGGCTGCCCAACCACTCGCGGCGGGTCTTTGCTGCTGCTCCTCGTGCTCCTCGCGAAGCTGAAGCTGAAGCAGAAGCAGCAATGTCGCGCGGCGACTCTCCGCGACTCACCGGTCGCCCTCAAGACGTTAACGATGTTAGCCTTAATCAAGACGGAGATTGCGGTCTGTCGCGGGGGTTAAGGGGAACGGGGAGGGGGAACACTCTCAGGAGGAAAAGAGTCCAGAGGCTGTCTGTGGTTGGCAGATTTCTCGTCGCGAAGAATCAGAGGACCTTGAACGCGCTGAGGTGGAAAAAAAAATTGTATATATATTTATATATGATGGTGTTTGTGTGTGAATGTTTATTCGGCGAGATGGAGGCGAATCGTCATTAATATGTCAGTACACAGCCGAGGAAACGAAAATAAACATGTCTCAGGAAAGTTCAGAGAAGTTTTTTTGAACGGTAGAAATCAACGCGAGGGAGATATATATACTGGAGTGTTGAGGGGAGATTTAGTGCTTCGTTGACGCGACGGTGTCAATTAATTGTCCGCGACACGACCGCAGTTTTGAGGGTCTCGGCCCTAATTGGTCGTAGAAAAATCAGTCGGATTTTCAGTTCACTCGAGATGGTTAATCAAGTTGGTTTTTTTTTACTACGTGTGACGTAAGCGCGGTTATTTTATTTTCCGTGAGCGCGAAAGCTGAAACATTAATTTTGCCAACGATTCTACGGAAAATGGGTGAGATGTCACTTTGATGTACCTGGTTTGAGTAATTTAATGCGAATTTAATGAGCAGGGATATGTGCATTTTTTTTTACCAGAAAATTATGTCGGGAATTGGAGCAAACGAGAATTCGTCGTCTCGCAAATAAGTTCAGAGAATTTTCACCTGCGAAGAAGCGAATGAAAATTGTCAAATTTAGGGCATTATTGAAGCAGTTTGGAGGCATTAAAATGTATATCTTCCACTGGGCCTCTAATTGGCGAACGAAAAATTCGCAATCGAATTTACATAAGTAATCCACTCCCGATGCAGAAATAAATAAAAAAAATAATGTTTTTTTTTTCACCGCACCGTAAAATATACACGCTTTTATTTTCCACGAAATTCGTTTTTCGATTTTTCGGCATTAACGATGCAACGGAAAATACGCGATATGTCACGTTGCGCAATAAAATAAAAATTTTTGTATTTCTTTTATTATATCCACCGGTGAAAAATCAGTTATCGAATTTTAATCATTATTCCCAATATAATTCCACAATCTGTTCGAAAAATGTGTCTTTCAACCGCACCAACATTTTATTTATTTAATTTCTCGAGAATTAAATCCTCGCATTTTTCGCCAATGACAATACAATGGAAAATGGGGAATGTTACGATAAAATAATTTCTTATCTATGGGTACATAATATACTACACGCCGTCGATATGTGCGCAGGTATACGGAAAAGGCGATATCCCTTTTCCCTCGGTCCGACGGCCAAAGGTCGCTCGCGAAGCGTGGACCGACGATGCAGGAGAGGTGAACTGAGGGAGGAGTGGAGAGGAGGGAGTCCCAGAAAAATATGTTGCGCTTTATCGCTCCATTCTTCGTCCGTGCGCCATGGCCCCTTTCCTCCACCGTACATAGCGAAAATTCTGCACTTGTGTACTGCAGACTATAGCATGATGCAGTACTTTACCAGTTGGCTGGCCTCTCTCACTCTTCCCCTCCCCCTCTCCCCCCTCACCCACCATGTTCCTCGTATGCTATACACATACCAGAACGTACCACAGGAGCAAATGAAAAAGATGCCCCATCCTGACACCCGGTGCTGCCCTTTTGCGCGTGTGTTTGTGTTATTCAACGAAAAATTACGCCGATAACATTTTGTTTCCGCGATGCGATGGCTGAGCGAAAGAGACGAGCGAGGAAGAGACAGAGAGAGAGAGAGACAGCGAAGAGTCGGCGGTCTGCAAAGACGGTGGGGGATGAATAAAGCATTCGGTGCTGCTGCGCTCCTCTGCACGAATTACGTATCGACTTTTTACGCTAGCATTGCAGTTTACAGACACAGACACTCACACTACTTACACTCACTCCCATATATTCACTTACTCGTTCACTGACACTCAGTCACCCACGCACACTCACATTTATTTGCATTTTCGAACTCACACATTTTCTAACACTCACAGTCACACTCACACTTACACTCACTTACACTCACGCACACCCACAGTTATTCTCCCGCACTCACACTCACTCACACATATTCTCACTTTCGCACTCACACACTCACTCACTCACGCACGCACACTTACACTCACTTACACTCACTTACACTCACAGTTATTCTCCCGCACTCACACTCACTCACACTTATTCTCACTTTCGCACTCACACATTCACCCACTCACGCACACTCACACTCACACTCACACTCACTGACTTACTCACTCACGCACACTCGCACTCACACTTACACTCACATTGACACACAAACTACGCACACACATTTTTGCCAGTGTAGTTTTGTAGCGCTATGGTAAACAGCTGATGCCCTGCCGCGTCCACTTGTGAAGGGGTTATGCATGAACGAACATCGCGATGTTACCAAATATATCACGCAAATGTATATAGAACGCGCCCAGCAGCAGCAGCGCGGAGATCCCAACGATGAGTCGGCTCTTGGAACGAAATGCACCGCACCGAAATTAAACTCGACGAGCATCGGTTATGTACATACCTTTCGCGCGCGCCCCGCGTGTTTTCCGCACAAACATTGGTAAATATACAAATTTACAATACGCGGAGTGGAACTTCGTCGGTGAGTTGCAATTTATTTTGGGGATTGATTTCAGTTACCCACCCGGATAATCGATACGCATGCAGATTCGATGAAATTTTTTTTTGGGAAAAATCGAAAAGACGATTAAGTCAATTCGGGGGCAAAATTGCCGATGTTGCGTCGAAGAATCGTTTGGATGTTAATTTCGAGCGAAAAAAAAATCCGTCGTTGATCCTCGATTTTGACCCTCGGACTTTTTCCGATTCAAACAATTGTTCGATCGAGACAAATGAATAAAATGTTTTTCAATAAATAGCAGCGATTTTCACCTGACATCCTTAATCGAATAAAAAGAATTAAAAAAAATGATTACTTACTGTCGCAAGACGATCGCGACAAGACGAATGGAGCGAACATTTCCCCAACGTTCGAGAGGACTTCGGTATTAAAATCCAAAAACTTTAATCTCCCTCCGACATTTACATCTCAACTGACGCTAGCTTCGCGGACACCTGACAGCTATATTCTCTCCCTAACACGGCCCCCGGATTCACCGCCGGAACCGCGCTTACTCCCCACTTGAGTTATGAAACCGGCGAATAAAATTATTAAGTACTCGTTCTAATTACACTCCGGGACTTCCGACTGTAATGAGAACATTTATTTCACTATTTATATATACTTCAATTTTGATGTCGTTAGCTTTTTTTATTCTTCGTTTTCTTAATTATACGAAATTTGTGCCGCAGAAAGGGGGGGATATATAAATTGTCGCTGTGGGTATAGAGGAGCAAAGCAGAGAAAACGTGCGGTGCGTTTGCACAATGAGCTGGGGCCGCACGCGTGCAAAGCCCTATAACGCGTTAGTCGGGCTATGATCGATTATTCTTTCAACCCCTTTGAGTCGCTTGTTTTTTTCTCATTCTCGTTGCACTCGACCGACTCCGCTGCTGCTGCGAAGAAGGGTTAAGTGGGTTCGTTAGCCACGTATCGCAAAGGGACGTAGTGAGTGAAGGATGAACCAGCAGAGGTGAGGGATGAAGAAAGAAAGATATATATATAGGCAGGCACGCGTTATATCCCTCCCCCCTCCGCCCCCTATCCCAACCCCAAACCCCACTGCGTTAATCCAGGGAATAATCGCATCGGGGCTTCTCACCTTACCGGCCCTTTATTTTTTTTTTCTTTATTCACCCCTCGTCTGTTATATCGCAAGCGTCGTCCAATATTCACACGTCACACGTCAGATAAATTCACACGGCACCAATTTGCCCGAATTTCGCACACGCTGCAATACGGACACAAAAAAAAAAAAAAAGCAGGAGTGAGAGCTATGAATTTGTAGTCACGGGACTATTTTTTATTATATTTCTTAATACAGGGGTAAAAATAGGGATAAACATTTTCGGATACGAAAAAAAATTGTGGTGGGAGTGAAAGCTATGAATTTCTAGTCGCCGGACTATTTTTTATTATATTTTTTTAATACAGGAGTAAAAATAGATATTACATTTTTTTGGTGAGCTTTTTATTAATTGAATATAATTGATGCTAACTGTTACCGCGCATTCGTATCGCTTGCGTAATATCGCGGCTGTCGCGTATTTTATAATACCGCGCGTTTTCAGCGCTGTTAAAAGATGTAGTGGATAATTACGGGTTGGAAATTCTCATTAATAAACTGGCATATTGAAACTCCATATATTGAAGCTCATTTCGCGATGTAACGTTGAGCTACGCGAAATCATTTCCGAAATTTTCGCATTTATGTAAATGTTACATTTAATATCAGCTGCTGCCTAATAATACATTAGGTATAATTAACATTTAATTATTATATATATTTTTTTAAATGGAGTCTGCTCACTGCGTAGAGACTGAAAATTTTCTTTCACTCTGCCAACGACGAATCTTGAAGAGACTTTAAAAAGCCCCCAAAAAAAAAGCATAAATCTGACTCGAGCAGAGTCGAGAATTCGGCTGTGCGATTCAACAGCGAGCAAAATCCTTGACAGCCACGAAAGAGGTTACTTTATAAGGCGATATTCTTAAATTCCTCCTCGGGTGACCCACATTTTCGCATTAGTCACGTGCCCCCTACGATTTTGTAAAAAGCGAATCGGCTGGAGTGTTGAAGAGCTTTCGCGGGTGAAGTGCGAGGGAAGATGAAGAATAAGTGTGGAGAGGGAGACGCGATAGCGGCGAGACAGGGAGGGAGGGGAGGGGTTTTTCACGTCCCTCTCTCTTTCTGGGAGAGGGATGTGAAAAATGGAGCAAAGATTATGCCGGGCCAATTACGAGCGCACGAGATATCGCTCTCTCGATGCTCCTTCTTCCTCCCTCCCCTCGCCACTTTATTTTCTCCTTTCTATTTTTTCGTCCTTTCACTCCTCCCTTTACCCTCCCTCCCCAAACGCCCATTTCCTACTCTTTCTTCGAAATTTTCTCCCCTCGCTGCCAGGACGAATGGTGTCCTGGATACTACAAAACGGAGGGGAGGGGGGCACCCCTTCCCCTCCGTTTTCCCTCGCAAGAGGAGACAGCGACATCAACGAGAAGAGTCAACTTTCGGTCTCCGACGCGCCAAATGACTTTATTTACGAGCTGAGTAGAGGTCGCTCTTAGGGAAGAAGGAGGGAGGGAAGAAGGAGAGAAGGAGATGAGGTGGAAGGAGAATACGAAGAAGGCGAAGGAGAAGAAGAAAAACAAATAATGATTTTGAAGTTTGCATCATTGGAATGCAACGAAAATTAACAAAAAAAATTATTTTAATGGACTCGAAACATCGAATTGGATATAAAATGTTACCATAGCGATTAATCGTCATAATAAGTTATTAGAACCGTTAGAATAATTTTCGAATCGTTAGGATAATTCTTTTTTTTTTAATTTCGTTGCATTCCAACGATGCAAAATTCAACGTCATAAAAAATAGGGAGAAGGGCGAAGGAGACTGGAAGGAAAAGACGTAGAAACACAACACGAAGCAAAAAAAAACACAATCCGAAGAAGAAGTAAAAGATGAAGAACATGAAGAAGAAAATAATAAAATAATAAAAAATAGGGGAAATGCGAAGGAGACTCGAAGAAGAAGACGAAGAAACACAACACGAAGCAAAGGAAAAAAAAAAAAAAAAAAAAAAAAAAAAACACAATCCGAAGAAGAAGTAAAAGATGAAGAATATGAAGAAGAAGAAAAAAAAAAGAAGCAGAAGAAGTGATCCACAATGTCGTGTAGACGTTGTCTTGGTGGACGTCCGTTGCTTCGCTCGCTCCCCCAGAACCCCCCCCCCCCCCCCATACCCCCTCAGACTGGTCTCCCTAATGACGCTGTTATATTCATGCATCCCTGGGCTGGCACATCGCAGCAGCAGCGGCAACGGCGCCCCATCTTCGCCACTGTTATTTCACGTTTTTCGCGTTACACATATACACTCTCCTTTTCGCTTGGCTTCACTCTCTTTGCTCTCCGTCCCCCAGGTTACAGTGCCGAGCGCGTTTCCTCGCACGCTTCGGCTCTTCGAATAATAAACACCAGCGTCTCGGAGCTGCCGACGACGAAGTAGACCGACGGGCGATGAGATATTTGTCGATGCGCAATCCAAGTTTCGTCGGAGTCGTTAACGTTTCAAGACGCTCGGATATATTATCAAACTTTGGGGGGGAGACGTTAATTTATGAATTTGCTGTGGGAACCGAGCGATGAGCTTGATGCGATTTTGTGGACGCATCGATTGTGCGTCGCGGTCGGGAAGAGGATTTCTGGTGGGTTTTCGTCTTAGACGACGACGATGAGAGGAAAGATGGGAGGAGAAAGGGGGAAGAGGAGGAGGAGAGGAGACATTCTGCAAGCATTCTGTTTTTATTTAATATTCGCGGGGTATTATGGAAAAGGATAATATTAGCTCAGGATCCTCCGGCTCGGCGCCATCGACGCGGCACTGATATCCCCCCCCCCTCCACCCCTCCCCCCTTCTTTTTCTCACAGTCGAGTTATTGCTTATTCCAATTTGATACTCGGAGCAAATTACCACTTTTTTTTCTGTGGCCATACTCACCGAGAAATTGTTGAGGCAGGCAATGATTTGCATTAAACTGATATTTTAACGTAAAATTAAATCGCCAGAATGTAATTGTAAAATAACTATTTCGCAGCAGTGGCGATTGCGTTGAGGCCAAAAGTCAGATATTGCAAAACCGAACTATTACGACGACTGAAATAAATGACTGCAGAGGAAAATAAAAAAATCCATTTACGAAAACGTTTTACTTCTCGCTTCCTAAGTTTACTTTTTGTCGAGGTAAAAGTAAAAGCAATTAATGTGAAAAATAAGCTCTTCTCGAGGTTCGAAGTCCTCAGCCGATAATTCGATGTCTTCGAAATCGACATTTCTCGGAGGCTGCTAAATAATCAGACGAACCAAAACGACGAAAAAAAAAAAAAAAAAACAAACCCGGTCCAACAAACTCGGTTCACAATTTTTTCACCTCTCCTTTAATTTTTCCCTCAACTGTCTAATCAACAGACACATTCGTCCTCAACTCTTTCCCCGACTCTGATAACAGTCGCCTCTCATTGTCGGAAATCAAAGTCCTCTGAGCTTCATCGATCCGAAGATCGTCGAAGAAGTCTCCGTCTCTCCGACACCGAAAGAGACGAATGGCGAGGGAAGTTGAGAAACAGATATCGGTGGACGAGAGCTCAAAAAAAAAAGCGGCGAAAAAAAAGAGGAATCCGGAAAAGTATTGAGACGGAGAGGATGGAGGAGGGAAAACTTAGAGTCTGAAATGTGGCATTACATCTGTCGATATCTTCATCACTCCGCGATAAAATGAAACTACCCCCGTCCGCATCGGTTGCTCGGCAGCCACTCCTGCACGAAGTAATTACAACTTCGTCGATTAGATCCTCGTAGGAACTGCCGCTGCTGCTGCTGCTTCTGCTGCTTCTGCTGCTGCGCCATTGGGTTTTCCCCGCTGATGTTATATCTCCCACTTTCCGTCTCTCACTTCAAGGGTTCGCGGAGTCCTCCTTTTGGTTTCACTCAGTGCGCCTCTCTGCAGACTATTTTCTCAATGTATGTATATATACGTTGCACCGACGATTCTGTAATTGTGTCTTCGTCCCCTTTCGCGTCTGTGTGTGTGTCTTGCGAATTTGTGTGAGTGTGATCACCACTGCCATTCATCTGTCTGTCTGTGCAACTGTGATGTGTGTATATATATATATATATATATGTTGCAATATGGAGTGGCGAGTCGATAGAATTGAACGGACGGTCTATAATGCCACGCCGATTGCAATCGAATTACAAAGCAATGTATTCGGTAAGCGACGGTCTATAGCAACAGCGACGGCGTGTATTATAGTTGGAACGAAGTAGCGGGGACGAAATCGCGTGCTGGATGTGATTTATAGATACGGTAGGCGCTACCCTCGCCGACGGCATCGACGTTTCTGCTGCGCGGAGTAATCGGACGCATTAGCGGAAACAGCGCAATCGCTATAACTAGATTTTCCGTACGCGAGCTTTTTTTTTTATTCGTTCGTTTATATTTAGATTAACAGTATCATATTTTTATATCTGTCCCTTGGGACTTGTCTGAAATTTCACAGAATTGAGAATTTTTTTTTATATTTACTCCCATTCCTTCGAATATTATTTATAAAAAAATATTTAACTACGAAAGCTCGGAAAAAATGGTTAAAAAATGTGTTTTAAATGCGAAGATGTTTTCACGAAAATTAAATTAAATTTTCTTCAGAAGATAAGAAGACGAAGTCTCGCTATGAAAAGAAGTAAAGGCAAAAAAGTTTTCGACGAAAAAAGGAATTTTTTCGCAGAGAGATTTGTATGGAATATTTATTTAATTAAAAAATATGATTTCACTTTGGTATTCGCTACTATAATATCGTTTGTTTTTCGCCGAAGCTTTCGCTCGGGGGTTGCCGAGTATTGATCGGTGTGGGGATCCTTTAATTGGAAACACACCTACCGTGGCGCCTGCTTTTTTTACCGCAGTATATATTTCGTCCTCCTCCTTTTGCTCTTCCTTCGCCATCCACCTTATTTTATTCTATACATAGAAATGCGTGTACATTATTGAGAATGACATTTCCCGTGTAGCGTCGCCCGTCTCCCGGTCACACGATCGCGCCGCAGCAGAAGCAGCAGCATCGTCTCGGTGCCATCGCGGCACGAATAATTTATGAGTGCTCCTACCGATCCCACCGGGATAAAGACATTCGGGCTGGAAAGTATCGCGTAGAATAACTACACGACGACCCGGAGACGCTCTTTCTGAGATAGACGACAGATTAGAAGTACAGCGGAGACGAGAAGCTTCATCGAATCGGTTTTTTTTTTCCTGATAGTCGCAGCAACCACTTAAAATTCTACTTACCCGCCACGCCGAGCTAATGCTCAAGCACCGAAGATAAAAGAGAAACTGTTATACATAAATAATGCGACGAACGAAATGAAGGAAGACACTGTCTTCTTACGGTCCTCGAGATTGACTGCATTCCTCGGCGTGACGACTGTTAAACACTTGGAATGAAAAAAGTGAATTCATTGGAATATCTTCATCCGATTGTCGCGACGTGTCCATTTAAGTTTGAGGACGTTATTTATTCAGAGTGAAGGCAGCGATTTCGAGGAATTGTGTTTTGTTTTGATTTAAGTTGCGTTAGGAATGCTATTTATTTACGTTGCATCTTAGAACGAAAGATAATTCAATACAAAAATCGAGATACTCGGAGTGACTATTATTACTCCGATAAACTGATTTATTTTATCGACAGAAAAATCCTGTCGATTTTTTTTCTGGAAAAAAATTCTGGACTTAAATCGTTGAAAAATGTATCTATATTTTTCCCAGTGTCAATGCCCTCTGAAGAAAATAAAAAGCCAACACAGCTTTCTCAACGAGGGGAAAGTTCACCAAAAAAAAGATTGTCGCGAATAATATATTTATTCGAATGAAATTGTCCCATCGGAATAATGAAATGAAAATGGACGTTTAATCATTTTGTGTATAATATATTGGTGGGGATATTTATGTCGAGTGCTTCGACCCTCGCGGTGTGACAACTTTCTCCATCGATCAGTCTGGCTCGTGCGATATACGGGAGCGGGACGGCTTATCCCGAGGAGATTCTATAATCCGCCATGATTTGCTCACGATATTTGCTCGCCTCGCGGCGGCAGCGGCGGCCCACAGAAACCGTCCGCTTCGATCATCCCATTGCCGAATAATTCCAAGCGTCGGGGCGTTCCGGGACGGCCAGAAATTTCGAGACGTCGATCGTTTCTTAAGCTCCAACCGAGCCGTCCTGGCATTACGACTGCCGGCTGCTGCGATTTTCTCGAGAGGGGCCGAAATTCACATTTCCATTTTTCATCCATTGTGGATCTTTTCTGCCATCTTTCTTCTTCCTATTATTCCCACTGCGATATCATAATCCATTAAATGACGTTGAAGTTTGCATCATTGAAATGTAACAAAAATAAAAAAATAAAAAAATATAATGGGTATAAAGTGTTATAACATCATAATAACTTTTTGGAATCGTTAGGATATTTATTTCTATTTTTGATGCATTCCAAAGATGCAAACTACAACATCATTCAATCAATATAACACATTTGAGAAAAATAGGAAGTCGACGTAAAAAAAATCTTCTTACAACTTTCAGACACGTTTCCTGTAACTCGACATATATTTTCCCCTCTATAAGCAATGCAATGCAATGTGCGTCAATGTTAGAAACTCTTGCCCCAAATTCGAGCAAGTTTATCGGTGAACGGTTGAAATTTCGCTACAAATAATTTCCAAACATCTTTGGAACCTCAGCCTTTCATAATTCGAGAAGGGTTAATAAGGAATATGCTACACGTTTTCTGTAACTCGACATATATTTTTCCCAGTACATATAGAGTATATGCCAACTCACACTTACCACATGCAATGTGTGTGTGAGTGTTTCTGTGTGGTCTCTTTTCCTTTGGAGGGCGGTCTATCCTCTCCCTCCGATGAAACTCCGCTCCGTGAAGCGAGAGGGGTAGGTGCGCATGGGCATCGATCCTCCCTCGGTGTACCCTTTCCGCACCCTCGTATTCGGGCTGGAAACCGAGAGGTTGACGAGTCCCGTAAGCTCGACGGGGGGTGGAAACACCGAAGGGAGAGAGACGGAGGAAGGAAGACAGAGAGAGAGAGTGAGGAAGAGATAGAAACGGAAATCGTCTATGTGCAAGCAGCTCACTTGCAAATTCTTGTAAATAGAAGTCTCGAGACAAACAAGCTTCAGAATTTATAAGGGGCCCATATAGCAACGGAGCACCAACTGTGTCTGCTGCTTCTGCTGCTTCTGCTGTTGCTGTTGCTGCTGCAGCAATGGAACGAGCTCGAAATCCCCGCAGCAAAGGCACCTCGGCATATCACGAAAATACGGTCTCTGCATATTTCAGAACGCTCAGTGCTATCCCAGCTTCGTGTTTCCAAGTTTAGATGCTTTATTTAACTCATATATACCACGATCTCGGGGATACATAAAAAAAACACAACAATTGAATGGATCAGGTCGACTGGTGGAAACAGAGGGCAAAATATTCTCATCCATAATAAGGGAGGCCTCTGCAGCCAAAATGGGATACTTCGAGGAGAAGGCAACTGCGAATCTCGCGACTGGGTTTAATTAAGTGGCTTCTCAATGATACATTGGATCTTCGAGGATTTGAGTGGCACGAACAAATTGTCTCGGGGAAAATGGAATATCTGATCACAAAAGTTTTTTTTGGGGGTTTCGCGTGATCAGCCATTCGGATGGATAAAATAATGAGGTCTTCTAGGATTGGCTGTAACTTTTTTTTTGCTTGGATTCGCTGCTTCGAAGTGGTGTGCATTTTTATCTGTATGCATTTTGCTCGTTTGTCGTCTTTCGTCAGGAAAAATATTATTAGATTTAATAGAAATATATCTATTCTATTCTATTTATTAGAAATGATAAATATTTTTTAAAAATATATTTTTAGAACCGATCCAAAAATACAACGACCACTTATCTCATCTCTCAGATTTGTGTAAAATGTGAAAAGGGAAGACGTCACGATATATTAATGTCCGACGAAAAAAATCGACACAATGCCATTCGTCCGCATTGAAAATCAATGATTTTTTTTTAATGGCATAAAGAAAAGTATCGTGTTTCCTTGGGTCGGCCTCTTGTTCGCGGAACTCGTGAAGAATGAAAGAAGCCATTCATGAAAAGGAGCTGCTGCTGCCGCTGCTGCTGCGCACCGCGGAACCCGCGCGCGTGCACTCGAATATTTATTTCCACTGGAGAAGGAACGAAGTTTCTTTTGAAATTTCGCCCGCAACTCGCGGGACGCGCGTTCTCCGACCGCCGCTACTTACCATCGCCATCGACGACAACGCGAGCTGTCGGCGCTAGAGCGGCATGAAAGTGAGAAGAGCCCTCCTTCGCTTTTTTCCCTCTCGCTCTGAATTTTCCCTCGGGAGCATCGAGAGAAAAAAAAATAGAAAAAGAAGAAAAAAAAAAGAGACGAAGAAACCCGGTTGCGCAAACTAACTTTTGCAAACTCGGCGAGCTTTGCATAGGCGCGGCGCGCGCTACACACGTCGTGCGCTCTGCTATCGCAGTGCCAACTCGTGGAAAAATCGCTATTCGACGATTCGACTGCTGTGTGCCAAAGGGCTTTTATAGGATTTCTTTTCTGCCGAACATTGGCTCTCTCGATTCAAATGAACTTTGACGAAAGGCGAGAGTCGATAGCGTCGATAGCGTCGACTCGCGCAAGACCATTAAAGCGTCTCGCACGTATATACAATAAAGCAAATACGAGTTGTGAAACTATGGAAACCGCGAAAAAAGGTGGTTGGGAAGTGTTTCCAATGCTTATTCGGCGTCAAAGAAAACATTTTGGCGTCGATTATAATTCGTCCTTTCCCTTCGCTCGGCTTTACCTTCGCGATTAATATTTTTTCGTAATTTATTATTTGAATCTCATTTTCGAACAAATGAAAATTTCACCTTTGCAGCGTCAAAAGACCCGCAAAAGTTGACACAGTCTCAGAAAAAAAAAAAAAAAAAAAAAAAAAACACTAACGTCTCGGCGCGTTCGATAAAAATGCCATTAACCTCCGCTTGAATTACGCTCACAACTGCCGCGCGGCATTTGATGGAATAGTTTGATTTCCCGCAGGACACCGGCGGATGTAAACCCTCTGCGACTGCGCGATTCGACTTTCTCGACCGTTTTTTTTCCCGAGGGAAGATACAATCCGGTGGAATATTAAAAAAATTAATAATTTACACTGATGCTCCTGGCAAACCACCGCAGGATCTTCGACAAGACGACGAGGTGTCCGAGGTTAATTTTCACGATTTTAACCAAAGTACCATATCCCCCCTCCCCTCCCCCCTTCTAACCCCTCAACCCGCCCTTTTCATCCCCGCTTCGTCCCCCTCCGAAAATTCTGTTTGCTCAACTACAGAATCCGGGGTTCGTGCCTCGAGAGCCGCTCCTACTCGTTCCGTCAAGTATTTAACTGTCCCGCGTAGCGTCGACTAATAAAGGGACAACAGGAAAAAAAAAAAAAGTTTTATTGCCCCCGTGTATCGGTGATCCACGCGCGCATCTGCTGCTGGTTGTGCATTGTGATCGCGACACTCGGGGGGCTCGCGACTCGAATATATCCAGGAAGAGGAGACTGCGCGAATAATTGTGTATCTGTGTGTGTATTGGTCTCACAGACACAGCTTCGCAGTCCGTGAAGCTGATGTTAAGGTGACGTGTACGCGACAATGCAGAGAGTGAATGCAGCGCTAACTAACGACGCAGCGGTCGTCCGAAAGCCCCCCACTTCGCCCTCGACCCCTCTTTGCGTCTAAGTCGGTGCTTTGTACCCTCCGCGAACGGTTCAGCCGTGAAAGGGGGCTTATCCGTTCTTTCGCGTCTCCGATCGGCGGCGACAACCTCGAGAGGTATTTGATTTTCCGTCGTCTCGGGGCAAAAAGAGTGACAGTGAAGTGAGGATTGGATTAGATCGGTCCGTCGGGGGCAACGAGCTTCGTTGCGTCCCTTAATAAAAAAAAAAAACGACGTGGCATGTCGAAAGTCGAAATGTTGGAAATTGAACATTTTCAAGGGCTGTGATTGGTCGTTGATAGTTTTGTAAAAACAAATTCAGACTGTCATGGCCGTTGGAGTCAGGAATAAAAATTTTACACTCGGTGGTAGTCAGACCCTGGTCAGGATCCTGTCATCCCTGTCCGGGCCTGACCAGTGCCTGGCTTGGACCGAATTTTCTGGTTGGGGAGAATGCTTCTGATTTTCTATCACATTAAGTTTAAAAAAATAGTGGAAAACGACTAAAAGAATCACCTATGCTTGACTATTTTGGCCTTGATAGTCACCTTGATAGTCGCCTTGATAGTGCACCTTGATAGTCACGATAGGCCTGCCACAATTTGTCTAAGTATCACATCCACCAAAAAAAAAAAAAAAAGTCTCCTCGCTTCATTCGCGACATTCGTTTATTTTCTCTATCACTTAGCCGTTGTTTCTTTTCCACTCCCGTCGCTATCCAGCACTCCCCTATTTCCTCTCCCTCCTTACTTTATCCCACTTCGATTAAGGCACCTAGGCAGAAGACGCCGCGCGCGAAGCCCTTTTCCACCGCCGCGCCTCTTTTTCCTCGTTCACCGTCGCTGCCGCTGCCCTCTCCCCCCCGGATGAAGTCTTCCGCGCCACGAAACTCACCTATTCATCGAAGAGGAAAAAAAAGGGACGCGAGAAGGAGGGGAGAGGACACGGCGCGCGAGCGTTACGCGCTTTCCTTCCCTTCCATTTCGTGCGTCCGTCCTTGCTCTCCTCGCGCGCGGGAGTCTCCTTGTTTTTTTCTTCCCTCCGACCACTATCGACCGCACCGGTGGTGATGGTGGTGGTGGTGGTGGTGCTGGCAACCCTCGGCATAACCATCTCGCAACCCTCTGAACCGCTCAGACCTTAAAATAAATACGAGAGATTCTCCTCGGTAAAGGCGAGATGTATGTATGTATGTATATGTACACATACAATACATAGAACTACATGTATCCATACGTCTATATACTTTATTTCCGGTTGCTAGTCGCAGACATCCGCCCAAACCTATTTCTCTGCTTTAGCTACTTCCACATGTATCTATGTACGGCACGGATTGTCCTATTACAGTGTTTTACGGTACAGTCCGACTAAAATTGCGATCGCAGCAGTCGGGGCACTCTCGGCTCGTGGGACCTCGTTCATCCTCGATTCGAGACTCCGCTCGGACCAATCGCGGAGAAGCACTGGGGACAATGTGGCATATTATTTTAATGATGTGATAAATATATAGCAAAGCTATTGATAGCAATCGTTGATATCTGCTATCCGAGTATCTAGATGCTGTCTTAGTATTATTCCATTATTTTGTTGTGACTTTTCAAAGACACAATATAAAAAAAATTACCCCTCTTGGCAGGCTTTATAATCATCGCATTATCGCTGCCTGATAACACCAAAGAGTCCATTTGTGAGCAATTAGTGTACTAAAGTCCCCTACTTGGATTTCGATATTATTGGATTGTTCGAAAGCATCGAAAATAAAAATAAAAAAATTATTCTAATGAACCCAAAGGGTCGTACTGGGTATAAAAAGTTATTATAATGATTGATATTTATGATAACTTTTTAGAATCGCTAGAATAAAAAAAAAATCGTTGCATTCCGATGCAAATTTCAAAATCATTTTTCCATGACCTTCCATCCAATATTATCAGGGGACACTACAAAAAAATATACTGCAGTCCTCACAATTATATTTTTTACGGCAATCAATACTACAGCTAATAAAACCAAAGGTTCGTACTGGGTATAAAAAGTTATTATAACGATTGATACTTATAATGACTTTTTAGAATCGCTAGAATACCAAAAAAAAATCGTTGCATTCCGATGCAAATCTCAAAATCATTTTTCCATAACCTTCCATCCAATGTCATCATTGGCTAGACACTACAGAAAAATATATTGCAGTCCTCACAATTATATTTTTTCCGGTAATCAATACCAGCTAATAAAAAAAAAAAAAAAAATGCTACCACTGTAACTCGGTTTCCGCTACTCGCGATGTTGTCGTCCGTCTCGCTGAGTGTCACACAGAGTCCGAGGTTTGGACCGCCCATCGGCGCGGCGCTCTCGTTTCCGCTTCTGCTAGACCGGACTAAACCGTAAGGACGTTCAAAGCGATCGGTGGGTCACGTGTCCGTTAGCGTGAAGTATATACCCGCGCGGGATTTCTACGGGTGTCCGGGCGGCCGATATATATATCTGTAGAGACATCGGAGAGCCTCTCTCCGTGTAATTCCGTGCGTGCAAGTACGTTGCCGCGGCTATGCGTGACAGATTGGGTGCGAGGGACTAACAAGCATATATAGTCCGGCGCAGGGAACGAGGAAGAGGATCGGGGAAATGCCCCCGTACGCACACCCGTTGCCGTTGCCGTTGCCGTTGCCGTTGCCGCCGCCGCGGTGAACTCTGCCAGCCAATTTGTCGGTGCCAGAGCGCGCGAGTTGTTACAGAAACTAACGGTCGTGTCCTTCGTTCTCTCAACGAGTTATCGATCCTCCCTCGACGGCGTTCGGAAATATAACGCGCGGCGAGTGGCCCGAGGGGAGGCGACACGCGGCGGCAGCGGCGGCGAATTCCCGCTCTTCCTGTTACATCTACATAATTCGGTTTCTTCCACCCAAAAGATCTGCGCGACGACAGCTTTTTTTATCTTGTATCAGCATTTCGCTCGGTGACGTCAACTTCGTGCGAGGAGAGGGGAAATTGCGATTGTTATTATAGTAAAAAAAAAAGCAGGAAATGAGTGTAGTAAGCAAAACGATTTTTTTTACACACAGTTCGATGACTTTTCACGTGAAAATAAATTAAATTAAAAATTGTACGAAAAATGTATTCCTGTTATAAAATTAAACGTCGCAAAAAAATTGAAAATAAAAATGTGTCCACGAAATTCACAAAGAAAGCAAAAACTATTTTTTTACACACAATTCGACGACTTTTCACGTGAAAATAAATTAAATAAAAAAATGTACAAAAATGTATTCCTGGTGCAAAATAATTAGTCGCAAAAAATGTGTCTTTCGAAATTCACACTACAACAATTTTTCTAAAATTATGCACAGCCTCTCTCTTTCTCTAAAATAGCTAAAATTACACACAGCTTCCTAAAACCTTCTTCTCCAATATCCCAAATCCTAATTTCCCCAAAAAATCACTTTGGAAAAGCCGCCTATTTGCGACACACGGTAACTCAGCGTCTCCGGAAGTGCGGTTTTTGATAAACGCCGCTTCCTGCGCATTCAACCCCGTTGCAGTTTATTTGTGAAGGGAAATATCGCTGCGCGTTGCGCGTATATCATAGGTGCGTCTCTGCGTCCCTATCTCCCTCTCTCTCTCTCCCTCTCTATCTCTCTCTCTCTTTCTCTATGTACCCAGAGAAATGTCGGGAGGACGTTGTGCGTGTGAGGAGACACGCACGTTCACCCCGCGCCGAGTGCCGGACAGCGTCGGCCTACATACGTACATTATAGCAGCAGCAACCAGCAGCAGCGAAACGCTGTCCGTGGTTATATTCTTACGTCGGAGCATGCGCGAAGGGGTCCTCGACGCGCGGTCGCAACGCGCATAGCAGCTAGCCCGGTGCTGCCCGGAGAGTGTGCACCGGTCTTGGATGAGTGGAGAGAGCTCTGCGCATGGCGTAGGTGAATCCGGCGTTGCATGCACCCAGACGAGATGGCACGACGTGCCGGCCACAATTACGATGAAATAGTGCTTCCGGCACCGCAGAGCGAGAGAGACGAAGTGATGAAGGGAGAGGGAAAGAGAGAGTGAGACGGAATGAAGGGAAGAGGGAAAGAGAGAGTGAGACGGAGTGAGGGAAGAGGGAAAGAGAGAGAGAGAGAGAGAGAGAGAGACGGAGTGAAGGAAGAGGGAAAGGGAGAGAGAGAGGACTCGTCGAGGCGGCCAATGTACTCGACTCGTGCGCAGAGAGAACGAAGAGGAGGCTGCTCTCTGTACGTTCTAACCTCTCTTCTCGCCGTCGGCGTCGTCGTAGTCGTTTTCCTTCCTCTCGCCCTAATCGTCGCCTATCTCTCGCCTACTTCCTCTCGGCGAATCGTCGAGAGACGAGAGGCGAGGTGCTGCTGCTGGTCTCGGCGCACACCCGTCTCCCCATTTTCGCTTACTTCCCAATGAAATAACATTCCTCGGCCAATTCCCCTTCGCTACAGCGTCTCATTAATCCTTCTCACGTTCCTCTCCTCCTCCTCCTCTTCCTCTTCCTCTGCTCTTTCTACCAAGCGAGAAAATCGCGAACAATTTCGGAATCTCGAATTCTTCAATAACTCAATTACACATCGAGTGGCTCGACTCGCAGATGTTTCCAGATTTGCTTGAAGAAAAAAAAGAACGGTGAAAAATTGCTGGCGAATGGGAAGAAAATGAAGATCAACGTAGTTGTCACATTGTTCAAGGTCAACGAACCGTTTGAGGGCGCGAGGAGGATACAGTTTACTTTTTTCGACATCGTCGCGGGGCTTCCGTCCTTTGTACGATGGATTTTCCATTGATGTTCGTGGTGCGTGATGATTTCTTTTTTTTCTTCCTTTAGGGGGTATAGACACGGACTGAGATGTATATAGGAGGTGTATATATGTGCTTGTGGGCAGGTGAAGGGACAGGAGGGCTCGCGCCCCCCGCACGAGTCCCTTTTCTTTTGTGTCCTGCCCTCGCGATACGCCAATATATATATACACACCATACATATACATACACCACTGATAGTCATATATCTAACTATCTATGTGGTAGTTAAATACATGTATATAAACTGTACTACATACGTCACAGATAGTCATATATCTAACTACCAATATAAATATATGTACACTGAGAAAAAAGATGAAAATTGGACAAAAAAAAATTGCAAAATGAAAAGATGCAGATTGGACAAAATATTCGGCAATGCTAATCGAGATTTCTTAATTTTATCACCAATTGCTTCGATTAATCAAATATTTTGTCTAATGTGCAAAACATTTATTTGCACATAAATATTTATTAATAAATAAAAATAAATATAATATTTTTAAATATTTATTAATATCCATTTATTTATTTATTTTTTTCGCCGCCCGCAACTGCAAATTTTGTTGGATTTAGCCATTTTTTTTCTCAGTGTATAGAACTCCCGATACACCAACATATATATACCCTATACATATACATACACCAAGATATATCTAAATACCTATGTCGTGGTTGGATGTATATATGTCTATACACTGTATATGTATACATACGTCACAGATAGTCATATATCTAACTACCTATATAAATATATGTATAGACTGCTCCCCGTGTTCTAGCATTTCCCTTCAACTGGCTACCTGAAACCCGAACGCCTCGAAAAATGTGTTCTCTCCTCTTCGTTTCGACCGTTCAGCGGCTGCTCTGTGTTTGCACAGGACAACCACCGGACCGCCCGTCGTCGTCCTCGTCGGTCCTTCGTCGTATGTACACCCCGTGAAACGAGCGTGAAAGCTTCTTGTTAGTCGTAATACGAGACAGTAGCGAAATACCATACCCCGCGCGCTCGGTCGTCAGTGGCTCCTCTCGCTGCGTGTGCCCGCCTCGCTCTTTCATTTCTATGTACGTAACGTACATCAACGCCTGCCTTCGTTTTTTTTTCCTATGCGCGCGTGTACAGAAACGAGAGACGAGGCGCAGTCTCTCGTTTCTGCGTCATATCTTCCGCGGCCGAGATCGCTGTCATCCGCACGGAAGACGTTTCAGCACACGGCGAAGCAGCGGCCGGGATTTCGTCGACGCGGTTTTACCTGGGATTACGCAGAGAAGGAAATTTTCCGCGGTGGAATTTCGTTGGACTCAGTCTTGTGGAAAATTTTACTTACAATCTTTTTTTTTCTTTTTTTTAAGTAGAGTCGGAAAGAAAGTCTCGTCGGTCTGGTGACGAGTCGGTGACAAGCTTTTGACTCGACTGCGCGACTGTTTTGTGAGTCGTTATACGGTCCATGATTTCACGTAATGTAATGTAAGATGGTTCTATATTTGCTGTAACTGGAAAGATGCAGACAATGTAACTGTGAGATGAAAAAAAAATTATGTGGAGTGGAAATGCAGCTTAGTCAGCAAAAGTATCACGGTTTTATTTATTTTTTTAATATATGTGCGATAGTAATTTTTCAACGAATTTATTTGCTGTGTACAAATTAATAAATTTATAAAAAAAAAAAAAAAATCTATTATACGACGAAAGATTCGACAGACAAATGGGTCTCAATCTTTGACGATTTATTTTTCCCCAGGAAAAAATAACCCAATTTGGCGATGACATTTCCGTCAATGACAGTTAGCCCCTCTCGTTACGACATCCGTAGTACCACGTGGAACGTGCCCTTAGCGACTATTATGTCTCGAGTGCCGACAAGGGCAACGACGTCGGGAATACGAATACGAATAATGAAATCCATCCCCCTACGCGCACTCTTTATACATTACCATCGAAAATTTTCCTCCGACGCGTTGGGGGGAAAAGCACGGCAAACACATTTCGCTCGGGAGTGAGCTGCATCGTCGTCCGACCGCCCCAGGGGTCGAAGAGGGGAGGGGGATGAAATTCAATCGCCTTGTCTTTCGACACGTGGATTTATCGCATCTCCGAAATTCGGTTATGAAAATAAGCCGACGATACACTAACTTTCAGCATCGCAGCTATATTACACATGTGTATAAATGCGTCATCGATGCCCCCTCCCCTCCCCCCCCCCCCCCCTCCTCGATATTTTCAACGCTTCGATATCCGCGAGTTTTCCCAACCGCCGGACTTTATTATTTTATTATCGAAGTTTAATTTAATCGAAACGATTTGGAAATTCTCGCCACGCTCGGAGCGTTATTTTGTTTACAAACATTGGGTATATCGCACGAGTGAACATGACATATGTTTTATCCGCGAAATTAAAAAAAAGTATAAAATAAAAAAAGTGAACAAGATATATTTCATTATTATCCGATTTGTTCAAGTTGATGCTTTTCCGATGGACTAATTGCAATCTGTGTACTTGACGTATCAATTATAACCGACGAAACCGAGCACTCCGACTGTCGTTGCAATTGAATTAAAGAATATACTATCACTTGGTTATCGCTAAATCGGTCATTCACGGATATCATTATGCAATTTTGTATTCAAGTGTTTACACGAGAAAACGCTTCTGCATTTTTATGGCATTTTCAACGTTACGTGAATATACAAAGATTTCATAAAACACACCAACGACGAAGTTCTTACGAAACAAGAAAGTATATTACCCAACAGTTTTCCAAGTTAGGGAATACGCAACATTGAAATATGCGGTGTTTCATACAGATTTTTATTTTTTTTTCTCTCTCTCTCGGGGACGTCGGGGTAAACAACGTATCGGCACAATTGCCGAGCATAAATTCAGTTATATATCGCCGACGTCTTCAATATTCCATAACCCAATCTCGCTCTTGTTCGTGAAAATCCAACATCCGCTATGAGAAGCCCCGCCGAGATCATGAAGAATGAAAGCGAACTGCGCGAAGCCTCTCTCGCCTCTCTCTCCCCTCTTCCCTCCGTCGCAACGCCGCCCCTCTGCGAAGAATGGAAAAAGTCTTCGGTATTCGACGGGAGATGAGGAAGTTAGCTGTCCGGGAAAGAGAGTTTTCTCTTTGCGCCCGAGTTTCGAGGCAACGGCGAAGGGGAGAGCAGCAGCAGCAGCAGAGGTCGAACTGTGCGTTACAGGCGACGTCGTATCCGAGGTTTCGGACCTCAGGGACTCGGTGGGTGAACAACTTCGGACAGCAGCGTCGGTGTTCGGCGACAAAAGTCGAACTGCGAAATCGAAGAGGGTTTGTAAGAGTGTTGCATGTGGACTGCGTTTGGGTTGGTTGGATGGTCTGTCTGCTGTCTGAGCTGCCTTTTAGCCTTCCTGACTTCCTGCCTTCTTGCCTTCTTGCCTTCCTGCCTTCCTTCCTGCCTTCGCGCTGCTCAGGAATAGCGATCTTCACCCATTGGCTGCGTCGCTACGGCGAAGACAAGACATATATAATGCATCGGACAATCGTGACATTTCAAATTAGATTTACTCGTCCTCCAACAGTTGACTCCTGGTGGTCGGTTCTCAGTGCTTTGCAGCAGATATATATATGGCGATGGTCTGCCTTTCAGACCCTCTTTCACTCACTCGACCACTTACGACAATAAAAATGGCCGCTCACGTAACACGGCGAGTGCCGAGTACGCGTGACGGCCTTTGACCTCTGCTCGGATTTTTTCCTGGAGTTTTATATATTTTTCTCACGAAAATCACACTGGTTTATTGAACTTAATCCAATGGACGTTGACCTTATTCGGGAATGTGGGTTAAAGGTTTTTGTCACGAGATGAATAATTTTTGGCGGGTTTGCCAATTTGACACTGGGGATGGTTTTATTATTGACGACAAATGGGTCAGTGGTGATTAAAAGTCTACTTCAGTCTTCTTCAACGCTATTAATTTTTAGGGACTGATTTTAATTGATGTTTAAACCGCGAATCTTTCGTCAAATTGTTTTATATATATAAAAAAAAATACTTATTTTGGTTTTTGTTTGCGTGTCCAAATCAGGTGGATAAATAACAGTGAAAATGACGTTTCTTTGAGGGGAGATCCACGCGTGTTGATTTTTTAATGGCGGACTGGAATTTTAAAAAACGACACAATGGTCCCTCTGGAAGCGCATGAATACGTAACAAACGATAGCATTAAATCGCTCCGACATCTTCATAAATTCGTAACGGGCCGGAAGGCCAACAGATATTATTATATATTCAAGAACCGAGTTGTGAATTATGCGTGACGAGAGGTGTTGAGTAGATGTAAAAGTGCGATTGCGAATTAAGTAAATTTATTCGCTTACGAGCACGAACCGTCGACGCAACATTTATTTTCCAGTCCTTTAACGCGCGCGGTATAAAATTGTGCGAGCATCCAAGAGCGAAAAGCACCGATATGACAGATAGCTATATCATGAACATCGCAGCAAAGTGTCGGCACGTTCCTAACGGCTTATTTTTTTTTTTCACAGTCGCGTGTTGGCATTACCAAGTTTTACGTGCAGTTCGACTAATCCGACGCGAATCTGTATTAGAGATATTATTAACAATTATATCTGGCGCAGTTATTAACCTCGCGATAAGAGTTAAGATAGCCGGCGGCACGAAATTTCGCTACCCTTTTCCGTAGGCTAATTCTCGAGCTCGCGACACTCCTTGAATTAAAAACCCTCTTTTAAAAAGTTAATGAGTAACCATGACCCCGATTTGGGCGGTTTTCGGCCTGGCGGCCAGATCTACGATTTCTGACAAACTGTTCGGCCAAAAATTTTTTTTTTTCAAAATCAACTAAAAAAGGGTTGTAACCGGTGTTTTCAGGGGTAGAATATGCGACTTGAGAACGATGGTATAGGTTAAAAGTCGATATTTTGAAAAAATAAATTTCGTGACCCCGATTTGGGCGGTTTTCGGCCCGGCGGCCAGATCTACGATTTCTAACAAACTGTTCGGCCAAAAATTTGTTTTTTTCAAAATCAACTAAAAAAGGGTTGTAACCAGTGTTTTCAGGGGTAGAATATGCGACTTGAGAACGATGGTATAGGTTAAAAGTCGATATTTTGAAAAAATAAATTTCGTGACCCCGATTTGGGCGGTTTTCGGCCCGGCGGCCAGATCTACGATTTTTGACAAACTGTTCGGCCAAAAATTTTTTTTTTCAAAATCAACTAAAAAAGGGTTGTAACCAGTGTTTTCAGGGGTAGAATATGCGACTTGAGAACGATGGTATAGGTTAAAAGTCGATATTTTGAAAAAATAAATTTCGTGACCCCGATTTGGGCGGTTTTCGGCCCGGCGGCCAGATCTACGATTTCTAACAAACTGTTCGGCCAAAAATTTGTTTTTTTCAAAATCAACTAAAAAAGGGTTGTAACCAGTGTTTTCAGGGGTAGAATATGCGACTTGAGAACGATGGTATAGGTTAAAAGTCGATGTTTTGAAAAAATAAATTTCCTAGAATAACCATCGACTGAATTATGCGATAAATATTGCCAAAATGAAATCATAGTGGTAAAGTTGCTTATCGGTCACCGTCTTGTTACGATTTTCCCGGTGGCTTCAAGTTTTTCGACTTTCACCCCTCTTCTAAGCCGTTTACGTTGGGTGTGGAGAGACGTGGCGAAGAACGCGGGCGGCTCATCCGCACCAGATCCTACCGCGGATGAGACTCGGCGCTTCTGCTCAGGCCCCGGTCTGCCGCCCTCGACGGCGGCATAACTCCCCCTTCTCTCCCTCGGTGTTACGTTTCGACGAGATTTTTCTTCATTAAGACCTCGTAGTTCGAAGCAGTTCGGCGAGGCGAGCACGACCGGGGAGTTAAAGTCATCGCCGATGTCCCGGTCGGTACGAAATTGAGTTTAGGAGCCTGCGGCGGGGGTGCCGCAGCGTCGAGTCTTTCCGCTCGAAAACTTGTCCCTGCCGACTGGAAAATGCGAAAGGGTCCTCCTCTCGTTTCTTTTTATATATATATATATACATATATATTATACACCACGTTGTAGTACCTACAACGTATAAATAGCGACAAATATATATTTTTTCCACTTTAAAATATTCGCCCTAGGAACCCTTCTCCCTAAAAAAAAAAAAAATCAGGGTTTCATGCCTACAGCTTACCTCGAGGCTAACAAAAAGACCGGAAAATATGCTCCACGTATCAGACGACCAGAATATCCTGCTCACGGATATTTTTTAAAATTGAACTCGCACAGCGACGCCGGCAGCATTTTATTGCAGAAAAATATTCGGCCTGAAGATTCATTCCCGAAAAAGTGGAAATTCGCATCTTCCGATGATTACAATTATTTCCTTAGAGTGAAGAAAAAAACAGATACGTATTTCGGAATTGAATTGTGTTTAAGTTTTTTTTTCGACGGTGAATTTAACGGTGATTATAAATTTATTTCTATTTGGAGGTCTCGACCCGAAATTGCCGCGGGAAAAACTCCGCGACTGAGTTTCCTCGCCTCTGGCCAGTTTTCCCTGCTGTCTATTTGCCCGCAAAACTCTCGCGCAATACAAGCCCCGGGAATACAATTATAATAAACCGAAATGCGTCCTGCCCACTCGTCTGTCTACGGCAGAAAAAATTTCGTTGCTGCCGCGGTATGCGCTTGCGGTTGTTTTTTTTTTTAACGCACCGCAAAATGCTTTGTGGAATCTCTGCAGTATAGACAAACGTGGCCTCAAAAAAAAAAAAAAAATACGCGCCTTGTTGTTATAATTTTGGGAAGGAAAACCCTTTGCGCAATTTATTCTCAGTTTTCGGGTACGAATGATTTTACTAAATTTCATTCGTTTTGCCTAATTTTCCGACAGAATTATAAGTAACTTTATTAATTATGATAAAGATTTAAAAAAAATTACTTTCAGTGTAAATTTTCGATGTGAGGACAACAAAAATTATTTTTAATAAAAAAAATGTATAATTTTGGGGAAGGAAAACCCTTTGCGCAATTTTTTCTCAGTTTTCGGGTACGAATGATTTTACTAAATTTTACTCGTTTTGCCTAATTTTCCGATAGAATTACAACTTTATTAATTATGATGATTTAAAAAAATCACTTTCAGTGTAGATTTTCGATGTGAGAACAAAAATTGTTTTTAAATTTAAAAAAATGTTATTTCTCAGCGTAACATTTTCATCCTGTTGGTGGTTTGGAAGGACAGCCGTCGGTGGCAGCGGCCGCGGTTGGCTATCGCGCGCGTCGAGCGCCACTGGACGACGATAAGAGGTAAACGCGACGACCCAGCGTCCGTCGCTCGATCGATGAACCGCGCGAGTGTGAAGAGTTAGTTTCGCCCACGGCGATTCGACGTTGGAGCGCCGATCGTCGATATATCCGCAGCGCCGAACCCAGTGTGTTGACTCTTGATGATGATGCGCGCTCGGCTGCTCCGAAAATACCGGCGGCTATGTGCTTCCCAACTGCGGCGTCGCCGTTCGTACGTTTTGAATCGAGAACGAGTTCCGATGCAATAATTAATACAAATAAATCCTATAAAGTGTCGTTTGTCGTGTTGAATCGACAGAAGCGATGTACACGTTCAACCTGTTACATTTTTATTTTTTTTATTTTTTGTTACTCTTGATTACATTTCACGATTCAATGATATTAATCGCAGGCGCTGTAAAACGGTTTTTTTATTCGACACCAATTGAATGACCGAATTTTTTGAGGACTGAGAAGCTAATAATGAGGCTACATCCGATTTAAGAATGATAACAGATCTGTAACATGACTGACGTTTGACGTGACGTTGAAAATATTACCCTAACACGCAGTAATTTTTCATGGAATTAATCCTGTTCCCGTCATCGCTTTCAAAAAGTGCAATGCACCCCAGAAATATCCATCCGCTGTGGCAAATAACGCCCGATTTACCGCAATGAACAGAATTATCACCCAGATATTGATAATTGTCGGCGCGCGATATAGAATTACCGCGTGAGCCCCGAATATCCGAACGTCAATTATCCGAAACGTCAATCTCATCCTGCAACGATGATTTCGTTTATCCAAATTGTCAGTCATCCGACCAAAAATTCATTTTATCCGAATTTTCGGGTTTCGGAAGCGTATAAAATTATTGTTAATCTTATTTTTCGGGTTTCGGAACCGTATAAAATTATTGGTAATCTTTTTTTTTCGTTGCGCATTTAGCACTCCTTTGATTCCAAAGATCAGAGAGGATGAAGAGGGAAAAAAAACGTTCGAAGGAGGGGAGGGGAGGAAAAACTTACCGCACACGTAGTGATCACGCCCTCCGCCAGGCTTCTCTTATGTCTTGTTCCTGCGACGAAAGGGGGAGGGGAAAGGGCAAAGGGGAAGGGCGAGGGGGGAAGGGGGAGGGGAGGGCCTAGGGTTAACCGGCTTGGGGCGCCCCCTGCCCAAAGTCGTGGCATCGCCATTTTTGCATTGTCGTCACGCGCGCAATCTTATTACTGGCACACGTGGTGTAATATTCTCCCCCTCGGCGGCCTCGACTCCCGCTTCGCTCATCCTCTTCTCGTTCTTTAGCTCCTCGACTTCCAACTCTCTGAGCGCCACCACACAACCGAAGCAGCGAAGCACAGCTCCGCCGTCTCCTGTAACGCGCGGCTGCTGCCACTGCCGTCGCTGCCGTCGCTCCAGCAGCAATCTTACCTCGCTGTGCCACATTGTTAGGATGCGACAGCGGTATCCGGGGGATGATCGAATACCGCCAAACTTTCCTCGAAGCACAGCCTGTCGGATGATACATCCATGTTTCCCTCTCTTTCTGCCCTTCACTTTCTCTCTCACTCTCATTCCTATAACATTTCGTTCCTTCTCTCTCATTTTCTTTCGCTTCTTACCGTCACCTCGTTTTCTTCCCTCATTTCGAACGCTCCCCTTCCCACTTCCCGCGTCTTTCTCGCTTTTGATACTTTGCTCGGGAAGCCCGAAACTTCGCTGGTTACACCTCTCTCCCCACGCAACGCGGATCGATCGCGCGACAAAACGTGTTCGTCGTGTAAGTCAAACGAACGCGAAACTTTAGAGCGAAACGTTTCTGGCTTATCGCTCTCCGCTGGATTACAGTCGTTTCGAACCTCGTTCTTTTTTTTTCCTTCCAACGCGTTTGGGTGTATGAGGGATTACGCGTTTTATGGTGCGTGGCGGAATTTTTCGTCGAGCGTGGACAGAAGG
The DNA here is from genome assembly GCA_964034905.1 of Itoplectis maculator. Lineage (NCBI taxonomy): Eukaryota > Metazoa > Arthropoda > Insecta > Hymenoptera > Ichneumonidae > Itoplectis > Itoplectis maculator. The sequence goes on from OZ035869.1 coordinate 4,876,346, forward strand.
AGTGTTTGGGCTGCTTTTCCGTTTCGTCGGCGCAGCGCTGTTGCCGGACGAGTGTGTAAACAAAGGAACGGTTGGCAGCGACGCTGCGTTTCCCCTCTCGAGTTCGGTTTCTCGGTAGTGATTCTAGGCGCGGCGGCGTCTCGGGTCACTTGCCGGCGAATTTTCGCGCGCGTTTCGTGCACAGAAATATACTGAATCGTGAATACGGTATTTCTGTATACATTCTGCGTCGATTTTTCGATGCGCAAAGTCTCATCAAAAGATTGTGCCTTATTTTACTAATTTACGTCACATTGACAAATTATTCCACGGCTTCTATAGTCACACTTCTAAAAATGTTAAAATTCGCACCGTTGGAATGTAAAAAAAAAAATACTCTAACGATTCTAAAAAATTAAATGATCAATCGTTATAATTTATTGGTACATTAGAATAATTTTTTTATTTTATTTTTTATTTTCGTTGCTTTCCAACGATCCAAACATAAAAATAATTTATTTTATTTTATTTTTTATTTTCGTTGCTTTCCAACGATCCAAACATCAATCTAATAATCATCCAAAAATCAATCTAATAACAAAATAATCGCTCCTACCTCAGAATCTACCGTCGTATAAATTCAACCCAAGCATAAACATCAAAATTTTCCAGCCCAATCATTAAAGCTATGATAATCCATTAGGCCACAAAGGGCGGAGACGTCCCACGATTGTCAAATAAGCGGGTACGAGGTCTCCTCGCAGTCGGTCGGCAATAATCCCACTGGTATACAGCGTAACCAGTCATACATATATAGCTTCTAACGTAGGTAGTACAACCCCATGGCCCATGGCCCAACGGAGAGTCCACATTACACGGGGACCACGTGTCGTTTCTTACAGACGCCGGGGTGCCACAACGAGACTGGCAAACGTGACAGGACTGCCGAGCAGAATTTCCACTGTATATCCTGTCACTCGGTCCCTTCTCTCTCTCTCTCTCCTCCCGCGCGCGTTTTTGCCCTTTCCACCCAAGCCCAATGGTATATGGCACTATCATCATACACCCGCGCCTCGTTTCTCGGTCACAGGGCGAGCGCACCCAGGAAGGGCACGTTTCACTCGAGAATTTCCGTTGTCACGGATATATTAGTCGACCCTTCACGACTCGTTAACGAGAGCTACGAGCTACGACCGAGTTGAGCTGTACCTGTAGCTGTACAGCCTGTATACTTATATATGTGTATGTGTATTATATATACGTGCACATAATCCGGAGTGGTGAATGCAGCGTGTACCGATTCGCACTGACATATCTGCGGTGTACATATATACAACAGACACACAGATACACGCACAGATACATAAATACACATAAATACTGTACAGCCTGTCTGTATACTTATATATGTGTATGTGTATTATATATACGTGCACATCATCCGGAGTGGTGAATGCAGTACCGATTCGCATACTGACATATCTGCGGTGTACATATATAAAACGGACACACAGACACAGACAGACACACAGATACACGCACAGACACATAAATACACATAAATACTGTACGCCTGTCTGTATACTTATATATGTGTATGTGTATTATGTATACGTGTAAATCATCCGGAGTGGTGAATGCAGCGTGTACCGATTCGCATACTGACATACCTGCGGTGTACATATATACAACACGCACACACAGAAACACACACACACACATTGCTCTGTATATATTCACCGAGTTGTGCACAAACGTACGTTTGCTTCCGCGAATTTGGAATTCCGCTCAACGTGCCCGAGTTGCACGATCATCCGTGAATCTGCACGTAAATCGAAATCACTCGGTCGATTCCCTCGTTCTTTTTACGTGCCCATTTTCTTCCATCCCTCATGTCGTGCGCCGTCCTCTCCTCCTCCTCCTCCTCCTCGTTTTTATCCGCAGTCCATTGCTCTCTTTATCTGTCGTGCAGTACAATATAGAATTGAGCCGAATCGGAGGGTTAGGGAGGGGGGAGAGGGGAGGGAGGCCAGGGAAGAGATCGGGCAACGCTACACACGCCACTTGCGCCCTCTGCGTCAGTCGCACGAGACGAAAACGAGTCGAGTTCGAAGCCTCGGAATCGGCGATGCCGATCGATCGATCGTCGCGTTGCCCCCGAAGGACTTCGCTCATGTAATACGCTTCTGTCTGTCTCCACCCACGCGAACCTTCTGTTCTCCTCCTCCTTTCCCGTTACTCCCTCTTCTTCCCCCTTCCAACGGCCGCTTCCTCGCAGCAGAGGGCAATTTAAATCATCTGGAAAAAGCTTCCCATCATCCGTCCGCGCGCGCGAGTATAAAACATTAATTTTCAACTGAACCAAATTTTCATCTCCACTCGATCGATCACCCAACCGGCGAATGAGATTTCAGACAAGAAACAACGGTGCGCGTTGCACCAATCAAACTCGAGTTAATAATCTTTCTGTGAATTATGCATCTTGTTGATTTTACTCTTTTGTTTTCGCGATGGCTTTATTGGTATTTATAATTTGCGTAATTGTTGCCTTTATAAAGTGTTTGAGAACGAAAGGTGAATTAAAATTGTGTTATTTTGTGTGCGAATGAAAAAAAAAAAAAAAAAAAAAAAAAAAAAAAAAAAAAAAAATCTATTAGTGGGAAAAAAACGTAGGATTTAAAAAATAAATATCGTTGATTGCGGTGGAGAGTGGAAGGTCAAAAAAGCGTTTCGAAGGTCAAATCCGAATAAGTCGCCAAAGAATGCGAAGGAGGAGACAAACAAATCGCAAAATTGTTTAGCCGCAAGTTTCGGCGACGTTTCTTCGTCATTGAGTCGAGACATCAATGTATACATCGACCCCTATGCGCGTTGATATATAAGCGACGAGGCTCAACTCGACGATCCCGGGTTTCGCGTTATATAGCACCGAGGCCGAATCGCCTCTTCCACCGGCACCGAAGAATCGCTGTGGTGTTATAACCTCTCTACGGGCTGCGTCCATTGCATTATTCAATTCCGATCATTCGCCATAAAGAACTGGGAAATAAGAAATGGCCGACGATTCGAACGCTCGAGCCTCGTCCCGGTGATATTTTTCCCCACCGATGATCGGCAGAGGTGGAAGGTAGAACGGTGGAGGGATACCCTCCCCCCCCTTCCCAACCCAGCAGCGGAAAGTTTCGGGGATATGAAACGCGAAGGCGCAGAGACACAGGAAGAATACAGTCGTATCGGTACGATTCTTTCTTTCTTCATTTCTGCTATTCTTCCATTATTCCGCACTATCGTCTGTCTGCGCACAGTCGTTGGTGTATAGATATATATGGGTATATATATATATGTTTCTTCAGCACTTGCGCCTCGCGTTCCGCAGTGTATCGAAAGTTGCCTCTTTTATTTTACTTTATTTCCTCCTCCTCCTCCTCCTCCTCCTCCTCCCCCTCCCCCCTCCCCCCTCCCTCTTGTCCTCGCCCGCGACCGAAATATTATACTGATAAGCTTCGCGAACAAATTCTCCATTGTGGCGTATTTCTTTCGCGATCACCGCTGCCCTTTTTTTTTTTTTTTTTTCGCGGAGCGGCGAGTTATATACGTGCGTTGGGCTAGTTTTCCAACATTCGTTCTCAGCCCCAGATGCCGGCGAATTTTCGCGCTTGGCCCAGATTCGCGCTCACTTTCTGGTCCAACTTTTTACAATTATACGAGTGAAATATATTTTTCGGGTTTTTCGCATCGAATTATTATCGTTCAATTTTTAATGGCTGTAATAATTTTTTTTTTAGTATCCACACACTTTTTTTCAAGATACGCAAGTTTTTTCGAGATTCCTAACTTTCTGATCCAACTTTTTAGAATTTGGTATTAACATCGAATTATCGTTCAATTTTTATTCGCCGTAATAATTTTTATTTAAGTGTCCACATATTTTTTTTCAAGATACGCAAGTTTTTCCTAGATTCCTAAGTTTCTGATCCAACTTTTTAGAATTCGGAATTAACATCGAATTATCGTTCAATTTTTATTCACCTTAATAATTTTCATTTAAGTATCCACACATTTTTTTTTAAAGATACGCCAATTTTTCCTACATTCTTCTCTCCCCGCTCTTTATCTTCAAAAGAAAGAGAGACAGATAGAGTAAGAGAGAAAGACAGAGTCACCCCCGCATGCAATCGAGGTCGCTCGCTGCGAGCGACCTCGATCGCGCGACCCCAAGACGCGTTCCCGTAAAAATCAAACCCCCGACTCGAGACGGGGGAGGAGGAGGGGAGGGGGAATGGGAGGAGAAATATCCGATGGTTGACGGCGCCGACAATTCGAGCGGCGCGCGTGCACTCAACGTGTGCTTCAAAAGAGAAATATAGGCCGTTCCGTTTTCCCCGATAAGAGAATCCATCGTCGACCAAAGCACCTCGAAGCGCACAGAGGACGACTCGCGGGCAAAGAGACGACGACGACGCGAAACAATGAAAATGCAGTCCTCACACTGCCATTCTTTATTTATACACACACAATCCACACCCCTACACACATATCGTATATATTTGTATTTTTCTTTCTTTTTTATACTGACCGAGATTTAATGTCTTCGCGCACTTCCGGCGATTTACGAGCTGGCAACAGGAGAGAATGCTTCGCGCTACGCTATCCTCGCTCCCTCTTTTCTCCGTATATACTTATATACGCCTATACGTTGCGTGCGTTATACGCACACAAAGAGTGAGCATATAGAGGCGCTTCGAGCGCGTAACGATATAGTCGCTGACGTCGCCGCTGCAAAATCGCGTCAGGGGGCGCGTCCACGATTCGCGCGAACCGTAAATGTTCTACCCAAGACATATATGAACGTATATAAAGACAGAGAAGAGGAAGGGGGAGGGGGGGGGGGGGGGGCGCAGGCACATATACATACAGGCAACTATGGTAACTGGGCGCAGTTGGAAGAGGAGCAGGATTTACGCGGGATTGTATTACCAACGCTCGGTGGTATCGTTACGGCAGAGTCGTCGACCGAACCGAAGTGCGAGGCAAAACAGAAAGTGGAGGCAGAGGCAGCACCTCCGCCGCCGCTGCCGACGCCATCACCACCACACGCCGCAGCTGTACGGTGTCACATTTTACAACGCCTTCGCGACTGCGTTACGACTATGACGCGCGTTTCTTCCCCGCGCGTCGACGGCGGCGGCGGCCTGAAATCTCCGCCGAGGTTTCCGCGAGTAACCTGCTTTTCAACCCTCAACGTGGTACCCAACGGAGCTCACAGATCTCCGCTTCCTCGCTATTTCCCTTCGCGCCTCCTCCTCCTCCTCCTTCCCCTTCTCTCTTCGTCCTCCTCCTCCTCCTTCGCCTTCTCTCTCTTTCTCCTCCTCCTTCGCCTTCTCTCTCTTCCTCCTCCTCCTTCGCCTTCTCTCTCTTCCTCCTTCTCCTCCTTGGCCTTCTCTCTCCTCCTCCTCCTCCTTCGCCTTCTCTCTCTTCCTCCTCCTCCTTCGCCTTCTCTCTCTTCTTCCTCCTCCTTCGCCTTCTCTCTTCCTCCTCCTCCTTCGCCTTCTCTCTCTTCCTCCTCCTCCTTCGCCTTCTCTCTTCCTCCTCCTCCTTCGCCTTCTTCTCTCTCTCTTCGTCCTCCTCCTCCTTCGCCTTCTCTCTTCAGATTCCTCTTCCTGCGCAGGAGAGGGGAGGGGGAGCACCTCCTATCTCACCGAAGCGCCCGAGATATATACACGACTAGCGGCAACCTATCTCGCGGCGCTGTACTTCAGTTTACCTATTTCTTATCTTCTTTGGCTTCTCTCTCTGCACTCGCGCAGCTCGTGCATTCTCCTCAAATGAGAACTAAAACGGACGAGGCAAAGTGATAAAAGCGCTGCGAATAAATCTACGCGTGTTATATGCAACCGTTCTTGTGTTTATGCTCCGGGAAAATCACGTATTGACGATTGAATATAGTGGCGATGAATTTTTAGATTGGTTACTGATTTTTGTAGCTATGGTTACGCTTTTTTAATACGTTGTATTGTGTTTTGGGGTACAAGATTTTAGGGGTATTGCCAATTTGACGTTTTTGTTGATCGATGGAATGTTGCTGAAAAATATATGGAACATATTTTATTTGGAAAATAAATTACAAGTAATTTTGAAAAAATAACGAAACTGTCTTTAATCAAATTTAGAAAAGCAACAACATCAATGTGTTGACCTTTGCCACAGGTAACGAGTTCTTGTTTAAATGTACGAAAATGTCACTCCCTTCTTTACCGTCCGGACGAAAGCGAGACTGCGGTCACCGTACAAATCGGGGTATAAACCCTGGGGGTTTTTTGAAATTGAATATTTTATTCATTCATAACCCGGAATTATCTATTTACTTATTCAGTGGACGAGACAAGCCCCTTGCTTATCTCGTCCATTATACATTTATACATCAGCGATGAAACGTCCTCGGAGGACAGGAAAAAGATGGAGTTACGTAATAACAAGAGACGAAGACAGAAAGTATCACAAATTGTTGTGTACAATGAAAAAAAAAAAAAAAAAAAAAAAAAAATCTCCCGACCAATGAAATAACCTTAATTACATTTTACACCCACTCATTTAATTCCCCAGACCAAAAAAATTAAAAAATAAAATAAATAGCCACTCTGTGTCGACAGAACGATTCCTCAAAGTGCACAAAATGTCATTTCTCCGAGTCTCGCGATAATCACCCCCTTATCTCTACCAACGTCCGACCAACCGAATATTCGAAATACCAATAATAATTATTCGACTAATTCGCAGCGCTCGAACGATCGAATTTTTCTCGCGTGCCAAGAATGATGGAAGTGGCGATGAGGCAAGGGGGAGGGGGGGGGGGGGGGGTAGAAGAGGGCTGCTCGGGCCTCGCATTCAGGCGAGTCTTGCGGTATCCTCGGGATGAGGGATGAGACGCAGGAATGGAGAATAGCGATACGGGGGAGAATGCGATCCGGGCGAATCTCCCTTCTCCCAGCCTTTTCATCTTGATTCACTTCGCCTCGAGAGAAATACTCGGCGCCGGGGTCGCAACCGAGCGAGCGAGCGGGCATTTGAATAATTATTATAATTAATATCAACATCGCGTATAGCTGCGGCGCTTCTGCTGCTGCGGCGCTGCGGCCTCAGTGTGCTCGGTTGAATATTCGCGGGTATCGGGTATCAAGCCTCGCGATGTAATTACGCTCGCGGGAGAACGCTGAAAGGAGAAGCCAGAGCCGCGCGCGCCGCGAGAGGGCAGCAGCAGCAGCAGCGGCAGCAGCAGCAGCGGAGAACCGAGCAGCTCTCATCGTTGCCCTGCAGGGAACTCGCGTTCCAGCGGTTCTCGCTATATACTTGATCCTCTCTTACGACTATCTCGCTTCCTCTCTCCTTCTGCTTGCGCTCTTTGTGTGGATTAGATATATAAGGAAGCGGCGAGTCAAGCGCCACAGCAGAGCTGCTGCTTCGAGATCCAACGTTGGGCGAAGCTCAACGCCGTCGCCGCCGCCTTCGCCTTGAGCTCTTTAAGAGCAACGCCGAGATAAACGCGTTATCGAACGATTAAAATTATAATTCCCGTATAATCACCGTTCTCCCATGCGCACGCGCGGCGCCGGGGTGTTATATATGTATAAGGGCAGCTTCTTCTACAAGCCGCATCACCTTTCTTAGGCTGATTAATAAGGAGAGATGAGGTGGATTCGTAATTACTGAGATCGTCGTGTCGAAACGATTTTACATATTTTGTGCATTTTTTAGAAAAGGGATTATTAGTTTTATTGTTTTTTTTTTTGGGGGAGTTTGTATTTGCTGTGATTATTATTATCACGATGAAATTTTGTGTTTTTTTTTGTTGATAAGAGTTGGATACATGCAATTTTACTTGGGATTTTTTTTTTTATGTTTTGTTGGTCAACGAAAATATAAAAACTGTCAATGAATATAATGTGGATTAACTGACGATAGCAGCGCACATTGTGAAGTAAAGGCTGAAAGTGAGCGTTCACCCGCGTCGCGATTTCCAATTTTGTTACGCGCGATACTTTTTGTAGAATGCCGAACGAGCAGCTGCCCTTTGTACGATAGTTCAGCGGGACGGACGGCGAACAAACGGTTTTAGTCTACTATCGCGTTGTGAACGTCGATGTGGATATCGTTGTCGCGCCGCAAAATCCGAACAAAAGTGAGACGATTGACAACCGCGCATACACCGACCTTTTCAATAGCGCCGTGAAATCGGCCACCGCGGAATTGCCAATTAAGAAAAGCATCATTTTTTTTTTCAGCCGCGGTGTAGAACGAAAAATAATCTTGACAACTGGTGAAACAAATAATAATCGTGATAACTGGTATATAATATAATTACTTGTCATACCAGTTTTTATATTTTACTTTTTTTCGAAAAAAAAAAAAAAAAATTCGATTCCCTTGCGTTTTTATCGAAAAAATCGGAAAAAAAAAATTTTCGATTTGGCTAAGTTTAAAAACCCTATCCGATAGGAAATTTCCCGCTGATTCCAAAAATCACAGGTGTTTGCCCGAAAAATAAAAAAATCTAGGAAAAAAAAACTCAAAAATCAATTTTTTTTTCCAAAAACTCGTCACACCGAAGTGTAACTCATTACACTCCACTGTAATGACACTCCCAACACCCAAGTCTCAAAAAACTCAAAAATACATAAGAAAATGTGCACAACACTCTATATATATACGCTTGACGTAGCGTGACGCGAAGGGTGCGAATAAAAGAAAGCAGTGGCATCGGCAGTTTCCGTCGAAAAAGCGGAAGATTCGAGTCTCGTGTTACGTCGAGAACGAGGATGACGCCTTCGTCCGTGTCGGGGTTACTTGTTCTCGAAGACAAGAGAAGACGAGAGGAAAGAAACGCTCTTCTTCGCGTCGCGTCCACCGGACACCCGAGGGTATCGGGTGTTTTATTTAAAAAAATCCCCTTACCCTACGCGCGCTCACATTCTCCGGTATCATTTTTAATCGGCACCCGAGTAGTCGACCCCCTCTCCCCCCTCCCCCCCCCTCCTGCTGTCTCGGGGATCTCAAATCACTCACTTTCCCCCTGCGCGCATCTCCGTTAAAATATTCACTACACACGCGCGAGCGGCCGACGACGACGCGAATTCCTTTTGCCATGGATGAGACTTCGCTTTCAGAAAACGTCGAGGGAAGAAGAAGGCAGAAGAAGACGACGACGACGAAGAAGAAGAGGATCTCTCTTTGCATGTATATTGAAAGCAGCTTCCGAGTACTTTGGGCTGCGCCGTGGAGAGGAGATGGAAAAGGGCTTAGAACAGGGGAAAAGGCACCGTCGCGTGTCCTCGGAAAGATCAGTCTCCTCGAAAAAATATCTCTCGCGCGAAAAGAAATCTCGCCGAATGTCGGCTTCGTTTTCATTTTTGTCTTTTTCGACAATTAACCTTCGGCTGAAAGTTCGGCTGAAAAAAAAATTGTACTGGAAATAATTTACTCTTCGTCGCTACCCATTCGTATTTTTTTCCATCCACCCAAAAGTCTTCAGCAGGCGATTGCAGTTCCGGTTAATGATTTTACGATCCCAGAGCAACTCCAAAATCCATCGACTTGTGTGGTCTTCGGTGTTTCGACAATTATCCTTCAGCTGAAAAAAAAATGTACTAAAAATAATTTACGCCTCGTCGTTACCCATTCGTATTTTTTTCCATCCACCCAAAAGTCTTCACCAGTCGATTGCAGCAACTCCGATCCTTCGATCTGTGGGGTCTTCGGTATTTCGACAATTATTCTTCGGCTTGAAGTTCGGCTGAAAAAAAATTGTACTAAAAATAATTTACTCTTCGTCGCAACCCATTCGTATTTTTTCCATCCACCCAAAAGTCTTCACCAGACGATTGCAGTTCCGGTTAATGATTTTACGATCCCGAAGCAACTCGGAACCCTCATCTTGTGTGGCCTTCGATGTCATCGCCCCGCATTTCAAAGACACGTCGCCAGAACATCACATTGCCACCTATAAACCTTAAGCATTACGACTTTCCGTCCTGTTTGTCATTGTCGCACAGCAGCGGAACGACATTATCGAGTATTGTGTGCTGCCTGTTTCGTAAATGGAAAAGAGCTTAAAACAGGACAAGAAACGAGGATACCCTTCTCCGTTTCCCAAAGGGAGAACGAGAATACAATTGAGGGTTCGCTTCAAGATCAATCCCATAAAAAAAACATTTCTCACGACGCAAAAAGCTCGGAAAAAACACATTGTCAGCTCCTCTCCTCTGCAGCGATAAACTTATTGCAAACTCGCCATCGAGCAGTCGTACTTTGAGCCAAACGAAAGGGAGGAGGTAGTTGGAAGTGAAAGGGGAAGGGACGAAAGGGGGGAAAAGAAAAACTGTTCGCATTACTCGGGTAAAATTGACGTTAACTTTGGCCGTCGGTGTCGTAATGTAATTCAGCCGGGGGAAGTTCGAACGCAGCGCGGATATCGCGTTATCGCTGTGAAGTTAAATATTACGACTTTCCGTCCTGTTTGTCAAAGTAGCGGAACGCATTATCGGCGGCTTTGTGTCTGTGTGTCCCGGGGAAAACCGTCCTTTTCACCCCTTTTCTGCGGGATAACGAAGGGCCACTCCCTGTTCCGATAGTGCAACGCGACGGTATAGGTAGACACTGGCTTCGTCTCTCTTAACGAGAGAGGCGAAGAGGGAGAGGAGAGTGAGAGAGTGAGAGAGCGTATAGTAGGGTCGTTTGATGTATTCGCGAAACGGGCGCGTCGACGCGACGCTCTCTCCGCATCGGCACGCTCATCCTCTTCTCTCCGCGGCAGCGGCGCGCCCGGTACACCCGACTCTCGTTGTACATTCGTCACAGTCGTAATTGGATTACACGCTCGGGCTATCTACAACGCGTCCGGAGCAGTCCAATCTTCCACTCAGGCGACACTTGGCAGTGTATATGCGCGAACGAACGAACGAAAGAACGAATTATTACTTCTGTATGGCTTCGGCTACGGCCTCGTTCAACCCTCTACCGGCACTGCCAATTGCCATTCAATTTTCAATATACCCACACATCGGTCAATTCTCCTCTCTTTCTGCCTCCTTTCGCTTCGACGCGAAATGCGAAATGCGAAGTAGAGAGTATTTTATTTATTTATTTATTATTATTCAGATCAGTCCCTCGGATTTGTACACTGAAAAAAATTAATAGTTGTGATGGACAATCGTTGGTCAGAGCTACCAATATTTTAGAAACTGTAACCAATAATTTGGTAGATCGAACCAACGATTGGTAATCGCAACCACTAATTTTTCTCAGTGTAGTCCGTGAGAATTAATTTAAAGGTAAATTTGCATTGTGAAATATTTTATTCAATTTTTTCGTTACAATCTGTAGCTTTTTTCTGGTGTCAGCAGATTTATAAAAATATAGTGTAAACGATTAGGAAATTATCTGCAACGAAAGTCTTATGAATTTTTTATTTAGAAAAAATTGATTGATTATTTTTTGCAGTCACTTCGCCCGACGAATCCCAAAACCTACGAGGTTTCTAATTTATTTTACACTCATCGAACACGTCTCTTCCTTCCCTACGATCAATTTTACGTTCGTCGGGAAAACAGCGCAGTTTGGTTACGCGAACGTCGACAGAGCAGCGGGCCTACCCAATTTATCGTATTGATTAGGAAATATAACCCAATTTCAGCTGGCGCAAACGGCTTACTATAAATGGATTAACTCGGAAGGGTGTTACACGAAAAAACAGGGGGGAAGGGGTTTGAAGGGCCCCTCCCCCCTTGGCAAAAAGGGTAGAGAGGGGGGAAAGGGAAAACGAGAAGCAAAACGAGCGAGAACGAATCGTTGCTATGGATTATTTATAACGCTGTTTCACTAGGTAGACAGAAGCCCCCCTCCCCCCTCTCTTTCCCCTCTCTTGACGCTCTCCAGGTTGCCGGGTTTCCGCTCCTCGCCCCTCGACTCACTTTCGACGGCCATCTTTACCCAACCGAGCCCGTCAAACTTTTCTCTTTATTTATCCGTTAAGTACAATCAAGAAGTCGTCTCTCTCTCTCGCTCTCGTTGTCTACGTCTTTGTCTATCGTCGGCTCGGACCCCGCTGACACCCTCGACGACCAATGCCCGAAGTGAAAGAGACGTGTTACCCCATCCGAGAACTATTATGCACGGTCGCGCGCCAACTTTACATCGGTCCACGCTTCACCGCACGAATAGTTTGTGAAACACACCCTCCCACAAAACACATATAATACTTCTTCCCCCCTTCGTTCGCCCGGACGAATTAAGGGGAAATTTTAATAACGGCTGCGCCCATAAATCGACGGCTTTGTTCGATTTTATATTCCAGTGCTGACCGCGTGGAAACGTATCTGTGACGTATTTGTTTTATAGGTTTCGGGGGTGGAGGCAAAATAAAACATCTATAAAAAAAATCAAAATTTTTCAATATTTTTTCTTGAATTAGTAAAAGAAAATAACTTTTTGACGAAAACTTCTTACAAAAACCTAAAAAACGTCATTTTTTATCGATAGAGTTTTCGTGCCAAAATTCTTTTGAGGCAAAATGAAATATCTATTAAAAAAAATCATATTTTTTTCAATAGTTTTTTCTTGAATTAGTAAAAGAAACCATCTTTTGGACAAAAACTTAAAATTTCTTACAAAAAACTTAAACGTGCTTTTTTATAGATCGAGTTTTCGTGCCAAAATTCTTTTGAGTCTCAAATCGACTATACTTCAAACCCAAAAGATAATTTCCAAAATCCCTTTCGCTAGATTGGTCCAAAAAAAACTGACGTGCGACAAAAGCGTAAGTTCTCGATGATAAACCCACGTTCGGGGGTTGCTACGTAACGTAATATCAAATAATACCCGTGGAGGGGCTAAGCGTGGGATGCTCAAAGGCGATGCTCATAGTACAAGTCTCCGTAGGTCCGCTCCCCTCTAATCTCTGATAATAAGATATCACTGGCCAAAGTCCAACTCTCTGTGTCAGCTCCGGGTCCTTTGAAACGAAAAAAAAAAAAAAAATCAACGAAGGAGCCTCCATTATTTCGCCATTAAACTTTTTCCACTCGAGTGTCTCTGGCGAGTGGTTGTATACGACAAGGAAAACGAGCGAAGAAAACAGAGACGCGGTTCCGCGAAGCATTTTTAGTGAATTAATTTCTGCCACGCGCTCTCTGTTTTTAACTTAATCACACCCGTGGCGAAAAAAAAAACACAACACGTTATTTACAGCTGGTTGTCCCCGCAATTTAAGTCCTCATATTTCAACCGCCCTCATACTTTAACGACAAGCCATGGACTGTACACGCCTTCCCCACTATTTAATTTCACTCTCGTTTCTCTCCTCCGTATCATTCTCACTGCTGAGTATCTTTTCCTCGGAGCTAAATCTCGGCGACTCATTAAAACAAGAACGAACAAAAAAGCAGCTCCAATTTGAGTCGACGGGTATCAACAAATTTCATTCTCGTTGAAGTTAATTCACACTTGTCAAAGCCGATGCTATAGGTCTTTTCAAAAGCTCCAAAAATGTCTCCACTTATAAATTTATAGTTTAATTGACTATACCAAAAAACCACTTCAATGTACTATTAACATACAAATACATTCGCCAATTCATTTTGATTGTCGTAAAATGCTTCAACAATTCATCGACTGAATTATTAAAAAATACTCACCATTCGAATGCTGCCTCTCTTTACACTTAATCGCCTATGCACAGATACGTCCATAATAAATAAACGGTAATAAATTTCCATCGACCGGTAATAATCTTTCGCAATCGGATCACGAATTGATACAGCAATTCCAATCAAAAAGATACAGAAATGTGCGTCACTGCGAACTGCAAATACAGCGGTTAAACGAATCGTCGCTTCCATTATGCGAACCCTATAAGTGAGAACGTCCAATATTGACCCAACGTCATTGTCGTCTCTGCGGTTTCCCAAATCGTCGAAGCGTGCGATGCATTTTCTTTTATCCCTTTTGTCGTGGCTTTCCGCAGAAAGAAGCTGCCCAAATATCGCTGAGGGGTGTTGTTATTCTTGCGCGGACTTTCGGCCGTTGTCCGTTCGAAGCTGTCGAAGCTGTCGAAGCGTCACAGAGAATTATACCGTAACGTGTACGCTATATCGCATTATATGTCGACAGCGTTCGGCTAATGCCATTGACGAGAGCTTTGACGCGATTATCGGGGAAACTCCATTTTCTGCTTTATAGTTCCTATATTAAAATGATATGCCGCATTATCGCGTCGATATACCTTTCCCATCGCCTCTTGGATCACGTCACAATATTAAAACCTCGTTTTTGAAGAGGCCGGACGGCCCTTTCTGCGCACATCGGACCGTTGACCATCCATCTTGGCCGAATGGTACCCAACGATCGACTCCACGCTTTGACCGTAAATATCGGACGATGACGACGGCAAAACGCGACGGTTCGAAGCGCCCCCTATGAAGCGCCCTAAAAAAACTCCCCTCCCCCTCCTTCGCCTGAAACGACACATAACTCGCGCGGCTTGGCGCGCGAATACGTTACAATGTAATCAGGCTCTTGTTTTAGTGTTCTCCACTTCCTGATCAGAGCTATTTTCCCGGCCAAAGTGTGAGGCACTAAAAAGACGAGATATTATCGCCATCCGCTCGTTCGTCGATATATTACCTCTTGCGGCTTTACTTTCTTCGCGTTTAATAACGTTTATCAAAGTATCTTACCTTCCGCTGATTTGCAATAAATACGCTTTGCTATAAATACGCTCGGAGAAAAAAAATTGCGAAAAAAGTCAATGAAGAGAAAAACGATTTTTTCAAAGAGCTCCTTGCATATAAATATGATGATGCAATTTTAGAATGAAAAAAGTTATTTCCGAATTGTGCAGTACTAACAGGTTTTGTGTTTTTTTATGGTTACAGACTACCACCTCCGCAGCACCAGGTGACAGTGGGCTCGCTTGGTAGCGGCATGGTCACCGGTAATGGCGGCTCCGGTGGCGGGGTCACCAATGCCCAGGGTCAATCGCTCGTCATGCCCGGATTCCCGCTAAGAGCCGCCGTCGTGCCCCATTACTCACCTTACTCACCGTCCCGTTTTCACATCGACAAACGATGCCAGCACAGATGTTCGTGGAAGTGCTTCTCCGTCGCTCTCATCCTCGTCGCAGTCGCTCTAACCGCGATACTCGCTTATCTGGCTGGTAAGTAGCATTGATTACCATAGCTAACCCCCAAAACCTGATCTCACCCAAGATCGATGCATTGATCCATATTTTCCACTCAGTAAGCCTCAAAAAAACGAACAGCTCGAAAATTTGTAAACGTTCAGGTCACACAGAAAAATAAAAATGATGGACCCTTGCAACCTGACATCAGTCTGTATGTGCTTATAATAAATCTTTGGCAAGTGGAATATAAAGAGTCGCCGGGATATCCATCACTGGTGCGATTCCAACGAACAAACGAAGCCTGAGGACTGATGCAGTGGAGGGCAAAGGCGAAGGGAAGATCCCTGTGTATTCTGGCGGAGGATACAAATTTTGTATTCCACCCAAGAAGCGGTGGTAGCATATTCCGAAATCCTCGCGGCGGTCAAGGTCCAAGATGTCAGTAGCAAGGTTCCGGGCGACAAGGTGGAAGCGTAGACGGTGCGGCGGCGGTGGAACGGCCACACCGCGACGGGACATGGTTTATCCTTGGAAAGTGGAGGGAATAAATAGCATTCAGCGTCGTCGCCGGAGAACGACGAAGGGTGCGGCGGACGTCCGAGCGTCGGGCGTCTCCTCTCCTGAATACGTATAGCGTTAAGGTTATTCGAACGTGATGGAGGGAGGAGGGTAAGGCACACTTTCCAACGTGTGCACACATACAGACGACGACATAGGAGTGGAGTCAGCTACCCTCAGTCGCATACACAGCCACACACAGCCATCGTCAGACATACACAACCATCCTAAGCCACACACAGGTACATACAGCCATCCTCAGACATACACAGCCACACTCAGCCACATACAGCCATCCTCAGACATACACAGCCACACTTAGCCACACACAATCAGACTCAGACATACACAACCACCCTAAGCCACACACAGCGACACACAGCCATCCTCAGACATACACAGCCACACACAACCAGACTCAGCCATACACAGCCACACTCAGCCACACACAATCAGACTCAGACATACACAACCACCCTAAGCCACACACAGCCAAACACAGCCATCCTCAGACATACACAGCCATACACAACCAGACTCAGACATACACAACCACACATAGCCACACTCAGCCACACACAACCACACTCAGACACACTCAGACACACAGCCATACACACGACAACACGACAAGCACGTTCAGCCACACACTGACTGAAAACAGACATATACATACACACACACATAGATAGCAACAGGGGTCTATAGGAAAAAGCGGGCCAAGCGGAAAGTCCCTCTCGTATTCTCCGTCCGAACGGAGCGTGCGGACGTAGAGATTGCAAATCCGAAAACGCGGGTGTCCATCCAGCCGGCATCCAACGGAATACTGGCTAAAGTTGTGGAGTACGTATATAGACCCCTACCCCACCTCCTCCTCCACCACCCAACGCCCGCAACCCCCACAGCTCTGGCATCTGTTATTCCTGCATTCCGGTGAATCGACTGGGGAATCCAATCTGCCTGTTTGCCTCGGTTTGAACGCGCCGAGAGCTCGGGCCTGTTGTCCTCCTGGCTGTGCAGAACTGAAACAAGGGAAAGAGGAGAGAAACCGGGACGAGGAAGGAAGGACGTGGATTAAAAATAAATAGAACGGGAGTGATATATATTTAACACTCGACAGTCATTCTAACCGCATTGCAGGAAGAGAGGATGCTTGTCTTCGTAGTCGTCGTCGTCGTCGTTGGGAGCTTAAAAATGTGAAGGAGTCCCCAAAGGAAAACGACTGCTCGTGATGTCATTGATGTCATTGATGTATATCCTCTTCGGAGTTGGGGAATAATTGTCGTTGCTGCTTTTTTTTTGCTTCAAACGACCCTCAAAGAATACCGTTGCCACGATGCTATTATCGACGACCGTTCGTCCACTGATCTCTCGTCAGGAGGGAAAGCGCATTTTCGGTGGGGTCCTATCCGTACAGTCTGGTCGTATAAGACCGGAGGGAGCCGAAAGTTGCGGAGGTGATGGCAGCTGATTCGCCCGAAGGGTGCGGTGAACGATTGACTCAGCAGATAGACCGGAGATATCGAATGTCTGACGACAAGGTCTTTGCACGCTGTAGTATACTGCACTGTAGTACCTTTGGCTACTTTCGAATAACTCCACGAAGAGAAAGACAGGTTTTTGGGAAACACTTTCATTGGATGGTACGAAACGATTGAATCAAATGAACCTCCTATTCACTTTTAACTTTCGCAAACAAAATTGCAAAAATGTCACATGCAAAGAGCAGCAGCAAAGTAAGGAATGCCAACTCACTCGGTTACATTCTCTTCGTGCTACTTTTGTTTCACGACGTTCATGAAAAAAAAATGTCTTCAAAAGGGTTTCATACAGAGCTTCGTATGACGCTCGGCGCGCCTTTATTAAACACGAAAATTATACGATAAATAAAAGAAAATTCGTATTTCAAAGCGGTGGAAAGTGTCGCGACGGACATAGGAAGGGAAAAATTGTCCCGCCGAGCGTGACGAAGGAATGAATTGTCTTCCGCCGTCTCCATGAATGGAAATTTGTATTTTTCAAGTTGGACGTTGAATTCCGCAAAAGCAACGAGAGAAACAGGCATTGGGAGAACCGCTCTGTCCTCGGTTCCC
The DNA here is from genome assembly GCA_964034905.1 of Itoplectis maculator. Lineage (NCBI taxonomy): Eukaryota > Metazoa > Arthropoda > Insecta > Hymenoptera > Ichneumonidae > Itoplectis > Itoplectis maculator. The sequence continues at coordinate 4,894,148 of OZ035869.1, forward strand.
TTCATCCACGAATGTGGCAATATTTGACTGGTGACGTTTCCATATTTCGCCGACGCCGAAGAAGCCCCGGGACTTCTCCCAGGTCCATTCTTTATCCGGGAAAACAATGTCCGGATCCGATCGCTCCGCTTCGCCTCGCCCTACTCTCCATTTCTCGCTCTTTATCCTCTTATTGTGTTCTGCCACTCCTCGCCGCCCCCTCCCCCCCCCCCTTCCCCCCTGTATCGATATAATCGATATCTCCTTGGCGACAGAGATAAAGCGTGACCCACGAGCGAGCAATTTTCTTCGATATTGAAAAGCTATGCACTTGGACGTAAATTCCACCGACGTTGCTGCTCGGGGAATAACAGACGTCGCGCGCTTCTATTTCGCCTCCTCGGAAACAAACGCGGTAATGGAAAGGGATGGTGGGTTGGGTGCGCCAGGATTGCGAAGGAAAATTATTAAAATTGATTTGAGAGCGCAAAGTCAACGGCGAATTGGTTTATTTATTATTGCCGCGAAGGTATAACGAGCCCTTGGAATTGAACACGTGTTTGCACTCGTGAGAAAAAATTCCAGACAGACGTGGGTGCTGAAAAAAAACCTGCCGCCCATATTTTCCAGACTCAAAGGTCCATCGTTTTTATGAAATGCCAAACATTTTTCTCTACTGACAATCCTTTCACTGCGTCGCGAGTTTCAATAGGTTGCAACAAAAAATTACGTGTCGATTTTTAACCAATGAGACATCAAAAGTGCAAAAGTGTAGAACATTGAAAATGGTGACAAAGTTAATTTTTTTTAGTTTCCTACCATCATTATTTATTTATTTTTCAATGTACCTCTACAAAAATAATACAGAAATGGCAAAGAACAAATCAGTCCGAAAAAAGACAAAAAAAAAATACAAAGATATTATACCGATAAGACATAATTATGCCTCATTATACAGGATAAGTTTCAATCGGCTCCACAGATTCATTGCTCCCAACCATTCGAAGCTCCAACAAATATACGATAATAAATGTCTTTCCGAGTCCACCCTAATATGCAGTCGTAATGATGTACACGCGGGGGATTTTAGGTATGTGTGTCGTCGAAGCCGGCGTAGAACGACGACGACAGGGAAATGCAATTGGTCGATGAAACTCATCACATGCCCTCGAGGCAGTAGTTTGTCCACGCCTCGTGCCAAGCGAGCGAAAAATCGATAATAATGCCTACCTAGCAGATTTCACGTTTAAGCCTCCCTCCTTCTCTATCTATACCCTGACCCTCTCTCGGGAAGCTCGGGCTAGACGGGATGAAGAGGATAATCCCCCTATAATAGCCAAATATATCAGAGAAATTTGAGTTATGCTATCGATATACGGAAAGCGCTGGCTGCAGATGAGCCTCGTTAGTGCCGCTGCTGATGCTGATGCTGATGCTAAAGGGGATGAAGCACTATCTCGCTCGACAGGAGAAGGCAACACCAGCAACCAGGACCAGCAGCGGTAGCAACAGCAGCAACGGAGTAGTCGCATCCCGCAGGCAACACGCGAATTCGATAGCCTACGCGAAATAAGGTCATCCACAGTTCGCTGCAAGTCAATTTCACCGCGATAGTTAGACAACGTTCGAAAATGCGAGTTTACGCTTCGGGCACATACACACACAGACGCACACCGATTGTACACCACCGAATTTCCACTCGACTCCCGGTGAAGCGTGTACAGAAGGAGAGTAGGTAATAGAGCAGCAGTCGCATTGCCGAAGGCCCCTCAACGATCGAGCTCTCCTCGCAAGGTGGCAATCTCAATTTCGGACGCACTCGGACCGAATACCGATTCTCGGAATAATCGTTTTCGTGTATTTTCGACGAAGCATATTTCTGTCAGGAATTGGGACATTGGGGAAAACCTGACCTGGGGTATTTTGGATACTGTTATTTTTGCGAAAAATTGAAGGGTGCTGGTACATTTCGAAATACACTGAGCTTTTGGATCTATAAGTAATGGACTGATAAGGATATGGATAAGGATATAGAGGATAGGATATGGTCTAATGGATGGATATGGTCTAATGGATGGATAAGTCTAATGGTCTTTATAAATATTGTTATGAATATTCAGATTACAAAACAATGAAATCTCCTCAGTCTGTAAAAACTGTGGTCAACTTTTTTTCTTCACCATTGATGTCAATTGCACTTGAAATAAAATTCTCCGTGTAAGCTAATATCTTCACAGCATTTGACGAATGGTTTACTCTTAATGTAATTGCCATTATTTTGGGAAAGAAATTGATTCTAGTTTCAAATACCGTCTGGGTTGAGGTCGTAGGCGGTTGGTTCATATGCTCTTAAACCAACAACTCTGGAACATGTTGTCATGAATATGGAGATTACCGCATTAGAAGTGCAGGATACGTAGAGTCGACTCGCGGTAGAGTTCACTCATTAACATCGGACGAGCGGGCGAATTGATGATCAGCTTAGCGTCGGTCGTCATGCCAAAACAGTCTCTCTCTCGATCGGACTTGCAAAGCGACGAACTGACGTACGACACAAGAGCGTTATATCTATAAGTCATTGTAATTAATAATATCCGACCCCGCGAACGGCGATAATATTCATTATCTCGGGTCGTAACAATATGTTTCCCTGCATATTGTAAAACCGGTCGTGGGCGCCGTTGCAGTGTGAATTAATACCAATAGTGTAACTCGCAGTGTAACAAATTAATTGGAAGATCCGAACTTAGGGAAGCGCGTTTCGAAACTGGGACAACTATCATGAGGAATGTCTTCGCATTCGACTGCTACCGGCGGTTCGCCTGCGGAAGTTTAACTTGGAAAGTGTGTATATGCCTGTTGATTACAAATTTTAGCGGCGTGAAGGGGAAAGAGGGGGAGGGAGGGGGGGGGGGGGGCAAAACTGCACCGAGAGGAGAAATGGTTGGTTCTACCAAACCCACCACCTGGTAGAAAATCTGTAGAATTCTGTTACATTCGGCCCAAGCCAGGTACTGATCAGGACTGGACGGCGCCAGTTAGGCCCTGACCAGGCCCTGACTGGCGCCATATGTAACGCTGCAAATGTTCTCATTTTTTATGTCTTCAACAGCCTCAAATTTTCCCAAAAATATTTTCCGGAGTCCAAATTGCTCGAAATATTTTCCCTAAATTCATTTTCCTCGTTTATATCGCCCAAAACCGTGAACTCGTTTTCGCGATAAATTAGATTTGAAAAAAAATCACTACCGTCTCCGGTTTCCCATTTCCTACCAGAGATGACCCCACCCCATCTAAATTTATTTTTCTAAATTCTTTGGGGGTCGACAGCAGCGTAGCAGAAGCACCAACAGCATCCCGCAGGCAACACGCGAATTCGATAACCTCCGGCGAAATAAGGTCATCCACACAGTGCGCTGTGAGTCAATTTCCACGGCGATAGTTAGACAACGTTCGAAAATGCGAGTTTACGGTTGGGTCACACACACTGACACTCGCCGCGAGTTTTGCTTCTACTGCCGGTGCAGAACATATATATATCTATGTACTGGGACATATATATACAGGAAGGTAGGTAATAGAGCGGTCGCGCATAGCAGAGGGCCGAACCGCGTCCTCAGCTACGTACACTAGGTAGTACCTAGTGAGGGAAAAGCTCGCAAGCACAAGAAGACTATCCAGAAGCACCGAGAACGCTGGCGCATTCCAACTTTCCGACCGGATCCTCATTCCTGGCCGCTTTTTTTTTTCGTCGCAAAAAGACGAAAAGTTTAACCGCGCTGAGGATCTCCGCGTTCGGCTTTCTCTCTCATCTCTCGTCCTCGCCGCAGCAATTCCTCGCCCAGCCCCTGTGATAAACACCAAATATCAAACTTCGGAGGGGGGAGGGGGGGGGGGGATACTGTTGGACATTGCGGCAAAAGTTTCGGCTGGCGATCAATGGAATCGAGGGAATCCCACTTCCCCCCCTTCCCTCCCCTCCGGAGGCGCACACCGGGTCAGGCACTATTCTTTACGTCCTCTCTGAAATAAACTTGGCGGAGACTTTTCTTTCACAACTTTCCGGCGATATGAGTTCCACTCAAGTTTATTGAATATTTCTAACGAGATACAGAGAATGCTCATTCGGACAGACCGAATGTGCTGTTGAGGTCCGACAGAGGGTGGATAGATATTTATGTAACGTGAACTGTATACATATATCTATGGATCTGTTCACCCTTTTGTAGAATAATATATACTACACATTTATAAATCTTATATAAATGGAAAACCGATTTTTTTTTACCGGAGGATTTTTTTTGCTGATTGCATTTGATTGCACTTATTTATGTAGGGTGCGTTTAATTGCACTGTTCTATAAATCAATCACCTCTGCGTGCAAAATATTTATCAATCTCTTTCACATCGACTCGAACCAACTTCTTCTGTGTAAACAACCAAAAGTTCTCGGTCCGAAATTTCCAAGTTGCTCAGTCGATAAATATCATTGTTGCCACTCACTCCCCATTAATGTATTTTCCCCTAACTTCGATGCTCAAAAAACCAGTAGCAACGTCGGAAACAGAGACTCCTCAAATAACAACGCAGTTGATTTCGCATCAATTTGCAGCTCGAAATAATTCACCATCCTTCCAGCAAAAATAACGACAGAGTCGAACGCGATGAAAAACTTACGATGAAATCCGTAATATGATCTGGGCAGAAGCCGTCGGAGTTTTAGAAAAATATTTGTCAGAAGCTGCAGAGCGGTTTGCATACAGCAGAAACGTATGTTGATTTCCACGGGATATATGTTAATTTTTCGCAGGATACCTTCGCTCCGTTTACAGAGAACACTCATTCGGATGCACCACATTTTCCTGCGAGCTTTCCACGAGGGGCCCCCCTTTTCTCCTCCTCCCCCCCTCCATGGATAGATGTTTATACATATATATGGGAATGCTCTATCTTGATATTCTGATTTACAACGGTGAATTTAAGGGTCTCTGGGTATATAGTACTTTAGGCGGTGGCGATCCACGATTCATGCCCGCGGACTTCCGCTTTGCCCGCGAGGTGTGCCAGTAGAAACGGCGGCGGCGAGCTTTCTCCCTCGCTCTGCCTACTCGTTTCTCTCTCTCTGTCTCTCTTTCCCCTCGTCCGGTTAAATTGCAGCGCGCGCGGCCGCCCTGGGAAATCTAGAGCCGTTCCGCCGGAATTCAAAAGGATAGAGCGAGCACCACCGGAGCCGAATTTATATATCCGTTAGCAAAGCTTCCGTAAGCTCGCTAGCTCGCCCAAAAGCCCTTCCTCCCCCCGTTGTGTATACAGTTATACACCGTTGCGTATATGTTCCAACCCAAGTTTGTATATATTCGGTGTCAATACTCGTGCGCGGACTATAACGACGGCAGTCGCGTGTCGCTGGCTGCTGCTGCTGCTGGCGGATGCTCCGCCCGATACACGTCTCTTTCTTCCTCGGAAAAACGATTTTCCTGCATTGTCAGACCCACGAGAATCATCAACTCTGCAATAATCAAACTGCAATATCTAAATCCAAATACCAGGGACTGCGAGCGGAATCAAGATAGTCGGGCATGATAAGCCCTATCGGGAAAACGAATCCATATTGTGGCTGAAATTTTTTTCACGTCATTTCACGGGAATTTTTTTTTTTTTTTTTTTTTTTTTTCGATATTTTGCATTCATGGGGTGAGCTTTGTTTCTGTGAAAAAACAGCAGATTTTTACAGGAGAGGATTGAACATTTCTGAAATAGTTGGAAAATAAGGATATACACTATATTCCAAGTCAGACCAATCAAGTAAAAATTTCATCAGCTCAGCAATATATTCGGTTTCATAATGAAAATGTGTCGGTTCGATGAATCGAGTAACAGTTGAAGAAACAAAAAAAAATTCGTTACTTGAACCAAACCAACATGACAGCTGGTGACCGATGGATTGGTGTTGATCGAACCACTTCTTTTCCTCCTGGGAACCTGATCAATATAACCTTCATCGTATAGGAGAAGCAAAAAAAAAAAACGAAATTAATGACGAAGCAATCGCTTCGACGCGAAGTGTCTGCTTTTTTTTATTCTTAGCGACAGAAACGCAATCCCCAGACGACAGTTTTTCCGCTTGCGAATTGAGGAATTAATAAAGCATACACCAGAGCTGCCAGACTTAATGAAATAAAGGCTCGAAAAAAGCGCTTCTTTTTCGCGACTCGATATCGATCGGCGTGGAACCTAAGCTGGAAATAAGCGAGCGACCATCTTCATTTTTTTTTTCCCCTGGAAAGATGATGGGCGAAGTTCATCCATCAGGAGTCGAGGGGCTAATCTCTGAGCGTTTCGAGCCCGGGTCATTTAACCGCGGGCGACCATTTGTCGCGTTGCTTCACTTTCTCCCTCGTCGAAGGAGCCTATCTCACTGGCGACACGTTTCCCCAAAGTAATTTTATAAGCAGCTTCTGTTTTCCGCGAAGCCTTATCCGCGAATTGACGCCGTCGAGCAATCAATCACGAAGATAGAAACGAAAAAAAAAAAAAAATATATATATATCATAATAATAACGATAAAATGATAAAATGAAAATTACTCAAGATCTCATTTATAATTTTCAGCAGTCAGCTCGATGCGACCTATCGACAGCACTAATTGCATTCTGGACCAAGACGTCAAAGCTGTGACACACGAAAACGCTCATGTACACGATCCAATATCGACCCAATTACCAACAGAAGGTGAGTCAATCTGGCGAACGCAATTTGCTAAATTGCCTGCTGAAATCCGACAAGGGACGGCTCTGAGATTAATGCCATATCTACGATCCATACCGCTCAGCCTTTGGACCATGATAAATCAACTATAAATGCCAAGCTTCGCATTATCTTCTTTTTTTTTATATTGTCCATACCTGATAAATTCGATGCGCTGTGCGGTTTTAGACGGTTTTCGGCCCGGCGGCCAGATCTACGATTTCTGACAAACTGTTCGGCCAAAAATTTTTTTTTTCAAAATCAACTAAAAAAGGGTTGTAACCAGTGTTTTCAGGGGTAGAATATGCGACTTGAGAATGATGGTATAGGTTAAAAGTCGATATTTTGAAAAAATAAATTTCGTGACCCCGATTTGGGCGGTTTTCGGCCCGGTGACCAGATCTACGATTTCTGACAAACTGTTCGGCCAAAAAATTTTTTTTTCAAAATCAACTAAAAAAGGGTTGTAACCAGTGTTTTCAGGGGTAGAATATGCGACTTCAGAACTATGGTATAGGTTAAAAGTCGATATTTTGAAAAAATAAATTTCGTGACCCCGATTTGGGCGGTTTTCGGCCCGGCGGCCAGTTCTACAATTTCTGACAAACTGTTCGGCCAAAAAATTTTTTTTTCAAAATCAACTAAAAAAGGGTTGTAACCAGTGTTTTCAGGGGTAGAATATGCGACTTGAGAACGATGGTATAGGTTAAAAGTCGATATTTTGAAAAAATAAATTTCGTGACCCCGATTTGAGCGGTTTTCGGCCTGGCGGCCAAATCTACGATTTCTGACAAACTGTTCGGCCAAAATTTTTTTTTTTTTCAAAACCAACTAAAAAAGGGTTGTAACCGGTGTTTTCAGGGGTAGAATATGCGACTTGAGAACGATGGTATACGTAAAAATTCGATATTTTGAAAAAATAAATTTCGTGACCCCAATTTCGGCGGTTTTCGGCCCGGCGGTCAGATCTACGATTTCTGTATGCAATACAAACTTCGAACCCCTAAACACCTTTAGTATGAAACCCTGGAAACTCGAAGGGTCCTCTCACACTAAAATAATCCAAAGCTGTCTCCGAGTAACTCGCGACGTCAAGCACCCCCAGAACGTTAAACTCCCCGTACCACCATCGCAAGAGAATCTCAATAGCGGTACTTGAAGTTGGTCGATTCGTTTGGGGGTGCACAAAGCATTAATCTCAGAGCCATAGTTTGATACTGCTACCATTGCACCCAGCAGCGCAGCACAGTTTGTTATCGCTCGTCGGTCGTCTGGCGGTGTGTGCGGCGAACCCCGTAAAACCATTTGTGCCTTTATATCTCGGCAGAATCTTTGCCAACGAGCACGGCGGAGCATTCGAGCGGCGGCGGCGGCGGCGGCGGAGCGTCCGACAACGGCGGCGAGCAGCAGAGCGACCCGCAGATACAACAATCGGCTCAACAATGGCCGGCCGTGCTGGAACTTCAGGCTTACAACGTCGCGCATTCCGCGGTGATACCGCCGTATCACTTCTGGAACTCGGAGTTTCGCAACAAGCAACCGGCCTTCATACGGCTGAATCTGACGTTGCCTTGGGGCGCTAACTTCGCGGTTTACGGGAGGCGCAACGTCGCGCCGAGCGTCACGCAGTACGACTTCGTCAAGTTCGTCAAGGGCGGTAGGGTCGACCACAGACTGAAGCGCGAGGTCGGTCTCGGGGCGGTCAGCTTCATGGAGAACCAGGACTACGAGTCGTCGAGGCTTCTGGACCAACGAACAAGCGCAGCTGCAGCAGCAGCAGCAGCGGCGAACGAGTCGCCGGTTGGTTATCAGCACGTTCTCGTCAAGCGAACGATACCCGAACCCATGTTGGTCAACGTCAGCCTCCTCCAGTATCTCGACACCGGCCGATGGTTCCTGTCCGTCTACAACGACGAGCTACAGTCCTACAAGGTCACCCTCGTCGTCACCGAGGCTGAGGGCGTCTCCACGACGTGTCCCAACGACTGCAGCGGAAGGGGCAGCTGCTATCTCGGCAAATGCGACTGCATCGACGGCTATCAGGTTTGTATCATCTGTTTTTGGTTCTACGGACCTTCGTCGTTTTCTCGTTTTTTTTATATTTTTATTTTGCTGGGACGGCGGTCCTCAGAAATTTTGACAATTTTTTATTGATAATTAAAGCGTAAAACAAAATTTACTTATCACTTTTAAATCCGTTTTCGGTTGTACGGACCTTCGTCCTTTTGTGGTTTTTTTTTGCTGGTTTTGTGGTACTTAGGAATTTTGACAATTTTTTATTGATAATCAAAGCGTGAAACAAAATTTACTTATCACTTTTAAATTCGTTTTCGGTTCTATGGACCTTCGTCCTTTTGTGGTTTTTTTTTTGCTGGTTCGGTGGTACTCAGGAATTTTGACAATTTTTAATTGATAATCAAAGCGTAAAACAAAATTTACTTATCACTTTCAAATCCATTTTCGCTTCTACAGACCTTCGTCCTTTTGTGGCTTTTTTATTGCTGGTTCGGTGGTACTCAAGAATTTCGACAATTTTCGATTAATAATCAAAGCGTGAAACAAAATGTATCACTTTTAAAAAATACGACAGTAAACCTGAATAAAGGATCAATTTTTTTTTATCTTAATTAATAAAAAGAAATTCAGAATTAAAAATCCTTTTTACTAAAAAGAATACAGATACATTAAAAAAAGTGTTCGTTTAGAAAAGGGGTTAATTTCGTCGAAAAAGGGATGACACATTTAGAGCGACTCGTTCAAAAGTTCGTCGCCGAGGTTGCCAAGAAGGAAAGAGTCGCGCCTGCGCCGGAAGCTTAATCTTCGCGGATAATGTTCTCGCATATTGCGCTGTTTCGCCGCAGCGAGAGAAGATTCGGGAAGCGCCAGCAGGACGTCGTCCCCCCGTTGATTGCGCGGGCCTTTAAAATGTGTTTTTGTAAATTCTTCAGGGTCCGGATTGCAGCAAGAGCGTGTGTCCCGTGCTGTGCTCGTCCCACGGGCAGTACGGGGGTGGCGTGTGCCACTGCGAGGACGGTTGGAAAGGTGCCGAGTGCGACATTCCTCTCAGCGATTGCCAAGTTCCTGATTGCAATCAGCACGGCCAGTGTGTGCGTGGCTCGTGCGTCTGCATGCCCGGCTGGAAGGGACCATTCTGCGCAGAACGTGAGTGCAATTTTTTCTTTTTTTTAATATATTTCTCTCCTCTCTGAACGCGTTCCGATAAGACGCGATAAGGCGTGCGAAAAACATTGCGCATGCGCTTTTTACCCTCAATTAAGGATCCGAAAAATAGCATATTTTCGCGATTTTTTTTAAATGTTTAGAATAAGGTAATTGACTTGATTTTTTTTTTACAAATTAAAGCACTGATAGAGAATACAAAATGATTTTTTTCAAATTGATTTGTTTATCATTTAACATTATTTTTGTTTATCGAAAGTAGGTACCGGTGAAAAAAAAATTATGGTAGCCACGATTCCGGCCGCAATTTTTATTTTCCAAACGCGATGATCCCCAGCTTTGGATATACACTAACCGCGAATACGTCTATTCTGAGCAGCGCAGGGAAATTCCTTAACATCACTCGGAGATGCCATTAATATCCTCGTAATTCGAGCATGCGTCCTGTTGGTAATATCTCTCGGTTTCCGTTGACGTCCGAAGAGATTCGAGATATTAGTAACCGAGCGGAGAGAGGACGACGAGCACAGGGGACGTTATTCAGCGAACGCGCAAGGAGAATCCATCGCTGCCATAGCCCAAGACCTATAATTAATGCTCTCTCTGCCGCCGCGCGCCGAGACTCCAGCGACGACGGCGACGACGACGACGACGACCGCGACGAATTTACATATACGAGCCAACGACAACGATCTCCGCCGGACTATCGGGCGGACGAGCGCCCGCGTAGCTGAGGATCCGTCGTCCCTCGTCGGAATGTCACAAACCGTATCCGTTAATTTTCCACTAATTTCCGGCGCTCCGACGACGAGGATTCGACTCGAAACCTGACTTTTCGTACGCCGGAACTATTTCGGATTTCCGGTGGCGATGTGAGGAATTATATCGAAAGCGTGCGCAAAGTGACACTTTACACACGAGTGTTGACTTTACACAGTGCGGAAAACAAGCACTTTATTTATTGATTTATTTTTTTATTTTTTAATGAGCGGAGCAAAATAATACCTTGACAAAAATAATACAAAAATGGCAAAAGGACAAGAAAAAAAAAGAAAAATGGGACAATGATACAAAAAAAAAACGCACGGATGTGGAATTTACACACTAGTGCGGAAAAGTAGATATCCAAAGGCATCAAAAACCGTCCCCAACTGTAAATTCCGATTGATCGTCACAATGACGTCGTCCAGTTTGCAAAATTCACGTCACTTTCTTAAGTTGCAAAATTCACGCTACTTACTTTCGATATCGCTAAGAGTTTCTCGCACGCAACCGGAAAATCGCGACGACGATGAGACAGCTCGAGTCGCTACGACAGTTCGCGAATAAGTTTGATCCGCCGAAAGATTCGGCGAAATGACAGAGCTGAAATGTTAAGAAAGAGAGAGAGAGGAGAGCGAGAGTTAGATGCGATTGTTCCGAAGCATAATTTAAAAAGTTCGTCCATTCATTCGGGGGTCTTGCCTTAATCAGCGCCGGTAGACCAGAGTCTCGCGCGCGTGTCTCTGTCACTCGTGGAAATTGCGGGCGACGCGAGGGGGAGGGGAGGGAGGGGGGTAAAGCGAGAGGGTCGCGCAAGATCAAAAGTTTTCGCAGTTATCTTCGAGACCTACGTTTCCCCTTGATCTTCGCCGGGGAAGTACGATAATGATAGAAAAAGGCCTTTGAGAACATAATTAACGACGCGATGCGACTGCTTCCTTTGAGCAAAAATTGCGCAGCTGAAATATCGAGGCAAAAAGTTGCTGTTATCGAAAAAAAAAAGCTGTTTCTCTAATTTCTCTTTAAATTCACAGCCGACTGTCACGACCCGAATTGCGGCGGCCACGGCGCATGCGTGGCGGGCAAATGCTACTGCAAAGCCGGCTGGCAAGGCGAGAGGTGCGATCAGGTGGATCAGCGGGTTTACAAGTGTCTGCCTGGCTGCTCGGATCACGGCTCTTACGATCTCGAAACTGCGTCCTGCATCTGTGACGAGCATTGGACTGGAGTCGATTGTTCGCAACCGAGTTGCGATCTAAAATGCGGACCGCATGGTTCTTGCGAGCAGGGAAGCTGCAAGTCAGTATAAAATACTCTTTGGCTTTATTAGGATCTGTGAAAAAATGGCTGAGGATAAAAAATAAATTGGAAAAAAGTCTGGGGCCATTTTTTCCTTCCATTTTATTAACACGTTGAGTTTCCGCTCCGTTACGTTGTACTTCATTGAGTCGTCTCTGAAAAAAAAGGTGTCACGACGGCTGGACCGGTACTCAATGCGATCAGAAGCCTTGCGACGTGCGTTGCGCCGAGCACGGACAGTGCAAGAACGGTACTTGCGTCTGCAGTCAAGGCTGGAACGGACGTCATTGTACCTTGCGTGAGTTGAAACATTTTCATTTTAACATTTCTCGTTTCGCTTCCCGAGTTGTAAGCTCACTGGGAAAAGTAAAATTATCGTTACAGTGTGTTATTTTATAATCCCAATCTGCGGTGCTTATAAAGTAGCAGCTTTTTGAACCACTGACAAAAAGTTGTTAATAAACTTTTCACGTGATTTCAAAGCCACAGACCATTTATTTTCTCAAATGGAAATATTCTGTGACTTTATTCAATGGTTTAATTAATTATTTTATTGTTATAAAAACAGCTGGCTGCGAGAACTCGTGCAGAGGACATGGACTGTGCACACTTCAGGACGGCGAATACAGCTGCGAGTGCTCGACTGGCTGGGCAGGAAGGGACTGCAGTATCGGTCTTGAAATGGAATGTGCCGACGATATTGACAACGATCAGGGTGAGTTTAATGAGTGCACATGAATCGCAATGTAATCGCAGTAAGTTTCCATACAACAATCACACTGACATCTAGAAAAAGATATTTCATAGGTTGAAATTCCAATGAAATTTTGTTTAGGGGAAAACCCTTCCTACATTAATTATAAATGAGTTACAAATTGTATTTTATTTTTGTGACATTTTATTGAATCGATGAAACTGTTTCTATACAAATCTTTCACATAGCTTAGGCCAATCAGAAGCCACAAAGCGGTGCTCTAGTTCGAAACAGAGACTATAAGAATATCTCATGAAAAATATAAACAGATCAATCGAACACACAGACAATCACTTCCACACACTGCTCTTTGATCTTTGATATTATGTGTACACAAGCCGAGACTGCGGAAGGTAAAAAAGAATTGATCGGCGGATTGCAGCGAAGGTAACGTTTGACTGAACGAGAACTTATGAATTTTTTCCGTAGACGGAATGCTCGATTGCTCGGACAGCGAGTGTTGTACGCACTCGGCGTGCAAAGAGCACTTGATGTGTCTAGTTAGCAGCGATCCGGTGGAGGTTCTACTGCGAAAGCAGCCGCCGAGCGTCACAGCCTCCTTCTTCCAGCGAGTCAAGTTTCTCATCGAGGAGAAGAGCGTTCAGAGTTACGCCCACACCGACGAGTACAGTGAAAGGTAGGCTTGGCATTACTTTATGACTCAAAAAAAAAACACCGAATTATTCGGGAACGAAAAAACAACGAATATGCGGGATTAACTAAAGAGAGAGAGAGAGAGAGAGGGAGAGAAAGAGAGAGAGAGAGAGATGAAAAAAAAATTGGAGGGAATATAAATTATAGTGATAAAAAAAATGAAAAAAGGAATGACAAGGTCGTGGATCAGATTTAGAGTACTTGGATGCAAAAAAAAGAAAAAAAAATGATTAGCGCTATCGATCATTTCGATGACAGTCCGACGGGGCGTCAAAAAACTCGAGGGGAGTTTTTCGATTCGACGCGATTCGTACGACGCTTATCGACGCTTCGCATTTTCGGAAAACGAAAAAAAAAAAAAGCACACCGGGTCGAAGGAAATAAAAGAGAGTGACGGGGCGATTGGAAAAGACGTCGTTTTGACAAACCGGAAATCCGGACGTCGTTTCGACGAATGACGGAAGCTCACGATGGATCCTCCTCTGATTTATCGATGTATAATTTCTCGTCTGAATTATGTTGCACTTCGGACATTGCGTTTTGGAGTATCACTCGCGTCCCCTTTTTAAAAAGTAGCCCAGAATCAAAACAGAGTCCGAGAGGCTTGATTCTTTTTTCTCAACGAGTCGATCGTTGAGCAAGAAGATCTGCGAAGAATCGCATATCGAATTCCGGTAAACATTTCTAGTGCCGTAAATCGAGAACATCTCGTACAGCTCCGAGCGATCCGTCCCGCGGCGCGTTTAGACCGAGAAAGCATCTAGAAACGAGAATAAAACGCGATTCGAACGCGATCGAGATTCCGTTGCGATTAAATTAAAATCGGGGGGATTCGACACGATTTTATCGAGGAGAACGCGCGTGGTGCGCGCCTCCTCTTTGATAATCGGAAATTCTCTCTCGGCTTTCGATATATATCTGTGAGCTTTGCTGGGTCAGCCCGAAAGAGACACAGACAAACTCGACGCTGATGGAAAGAGGAAGGAAGAAAGCAAAAAAAAATAACGCAAAGGAAAGGAGTAAAAAGAAAGGAGTAGAGAAAAAAAAAGGAAGCAACGAACCGAAAGCGAGTAGTCGAGCTTTGGGAGGGAGGGGAGGGGGCAGAGAGAGAGGGAAAAACCGAGGTAGAGAATTCCAGGCTTTGTCGAACGATCGGTACAGCAGTTGAAAATAAAAAAGACTTTTTACCGACCGAGCTTCTCTCTCTTCGTCGATCGCGACGAATCCAAACCTCGCCGAAGCAAACCTAACCGAACCGAAGGCCCCCGACGTCGATTTCCCCATCGTGAGCGACGGTCAAGTGGCAACGACGTCCGGTCGGCTGACTTTTATTTAACGCACAGAGAGGCGTCAGGGACGGGTTTTTCCTCCTCTCGTCCGACGTCGAACGAATCGTTGTCGAATCGTCGAACAGCCTTCGAAGTCCAGGGTGACAACCGCCGCCGCTGTCCCCGCGGGCAGCCGCCGCCACTGCGCGGGCCGCCACCGCCAACAACCGAACCGACCAACCAACCAACCCCCCCACCGACCAAACCCCCGTCACACCGACATCGAACATCCCTCTTTCCCAGTGTTTGACCCGCCACTTCATCCCTCCCCCGAATGCCAGGTGCATCGACGATCACCTCGGTAACGCGCTGCCGACCGAAGGACTATCTCCGTCTCGTCGCACTCTTTCCACATGTGCGAGCTTTAATGTGATTTTTTTTTATATTGCAATTTTTTTTTATGGTTCGTTCATTAATATTTCATGTCTGCTACGTCATTCGAGGCGGCTCTCACGTATTACTTGGCTGAAACTCTGCGGAGGTGGATGTCACTGACGAGTCAACATCGATTCGTTGCTTCTTGTTTGAGATAATTTTTTATGTGTGGATTTTTTTAAATTGTTGGAGATGGATTTTTCTTAATACAGTAAAAAAATATACGAATCAAAAATATGAATCATAATATCAATTAAAACGCTGTTGGGGTTTAATGACAGAGGCATCCACCTTGTGAAAGTATGCGAGGCGAAAATATTGCGAATTAGAGTGAAAGAAAGAGAGTGAGAGGCAGAAAAGAGAGTCCGATCGTCGAGTGCAGACGCACTATCGATTCTAAACGCCAACGAGACGTACCTGTAATAATTGTTATGCCACTTGGGACCCTCTTTGACCCTTTTCGCGAATAGAGCTTTCACTTAGAAATTCATAGAGTCGACTCCGATTTTTTTATTATCAAATCGTCGAAAGAAAACACAATTCCAGTTATCGTGTGTTGAGAAATTCGAAGTCATTGAAGAGAAAATCGAGTCTCGTACGTGTCAAAGGGTCAAGGGTTGTCCTGGACTATTTTCAACTTTACCGTTAGTACTGGTGAGTAAGTTGTCGTTGAATATCCTTAAGGACCATTAATTGCAATGAACAGGTTATACACGACGACGAAATGGAGAGAGAGAGAAAGAGACTGAATGTGTGAGAAAGAGAAAAAAAGTGAGAGACAGACAGAGACGCCAGTAATTCTGTTCGTTCGGCACTGCGGTGCGAGGTGCATCATCATTGAGATCCGGAGGTCGGAATACCCAACAAGAAAGGGGTTTTCGGCCACTGTTGGTGCCACTGCGTTCGGGGGAATTCGTGTAATTTGTCTAGTGTTTGACCCTTATGTGTGTACCCTAACCACTACCAAGACCACCACTTACCCCCCAACAGCCGAGCCCCCAAGTGGCTCAGTTACGTCAGCAATAATAAAAGAGAGAAAGGGAGAGAGAAAGAGCGGGAGAGAGAGAGAGAGAAATAAAAAAAAAGGAAAAGAGGGAGGGAGAGATAAAGATAAAAAGAGAGAGGGAAAGGAAAAGAGAGAGAGAGAGTGGGAAGAACAAAAAATCGACGATAATCCAGTCTCATCTACGAAGAAGCTCTAGAGATTTGCTTTTGCTCGGTACATTCGGTTTTTTTTTTTTTTTTTTTTTTTTGCAATATATACAGCACAGTAGGACCTCAATTTTTAAAACTTAGATTCATTCGACAGCATTTCCCCCGCTACAGCGACGGTATCGATCGACGTGGCGAGTAGTGGGGGAAGGGGGAAGGGGGGAGGGGGGTAAGCTAGCCGCTGCGTAGAATAGACATGGGCGGGACTTGCGCCGCCTCGATTTCAGCAACAAAATGCATACGGCAACGCCAAAGAGGCGATAAAACCGAGGTCCTACTGTAATGACTTTATTTTATTTTTATTTTCATTTTTATATCGTAATTTTAATTATTATAATTCGCAATAATCGAGCCTCTGATTGAAGCTCATTGCCAAAAGTAACTGTGGTAAAAAAATAGAGATTTAATTACGACTAAAATCGCTCGGGTTTCGCTATTTGAGCACTGATAAAAAAAAATCGAACTCTCTCTCGGATGCGTCGAAAAAATCCCGATCAATCTCTCAATTCGACCGGACAAATTCGAATGGATACTACTATCACGGTGGACACAAGTTTGAAATTTCTCGAGCAGTTACAGACCTTTTTTTTTAGACTGATGGGCGAAGTAATTCGCGAAACGATATCGACGCCTTTCGTTTCCACCTGCGGCGAAGCTGCAGTCGAGTGGGAGAAAAAAATGCGGGGAGCGGGAAATTCGAGCGGAAAAAACATTGTGGAATAATTCACTCCGAGTACAACGGAGCGAATGTCGAGTCCGAGTAACAAAATCAAACCGTCGAGGGATGGGGAGGGGAGGGGGAGGAGGCCGCATCTCTCGGGTGTATTTAATTGCGGTGCGTTACTTCACTTTTCGCTGTTTGCCTTCGCCGTTTTGTGCAGTCGCGAGTTAAATTGCTCCGTTTTTTTTTATTTTTATCCAGAACAAATATTTGTCTTTTGCCGCGCGTCGAGAATCAAAAAATCACAACTTTTTCATCGCACAATCGAAAACCCGTCGCGGGGGCTTAATAAGTTGCATTTGTCAATAAGAAAATACGTTTAAAAAATTGTTAAAGCCATCAGCGATCGTCGAAGCTATTTTTCGAGAAATATGCGAATCAATGTGCCGAGGAAAAAATAGCCGGGAAAAAAATTGCCGTGTCTTTCACACACGAACGAATTTTTTTCTAGATTCATGTCTGACGTCCAGAATGACGGATTTCGTTGTCCACAAAATCCGACAGCCCGGAACCAAAATTGGATAGGAAAAAGGGTTACTCGACGTGTCATGAGTTATCGTTCGTTGAGGGAAAAAAAGCAACTTTCGCGACGCATAAACAATTCTTTTCTCCGGATATCGTTGCGGCCCGAAAGTTTTCTCGAAGTCGAGACTCGCGATTGCACACAGCGGTCAAAGTCGATTACGCTCAAAGCCGCGTTTCCGCTAAAATTACCACCGCGAAAGTCGATCGATCAGAAGTTCCCCCGAAGCTCGATCTTCGAGCGCCTGAATAATACAACGAGGAAAGGAGTTTTGTAATTCTTTGCGTTCTGCTTTATGTCGATATCGATTTCGCCGCATTACTCACCGTCACAAAACCGAAATATAACCGCGTCCGCATCACTAATGCCAAAGGGTCGTGTCGAACAGGATTTCTCCTCCCAGGATTATTATCTATTTTCGGTTCACCCCGCGTTTCAAGTCTCACGTGAAAATCGTTATGAATTTATTCGATAATCCGATTATTCCATCCAGAACGGTCAAACTTCAGCCGAAACTATATATTTTTTGTTCCTTCTCACAAATGACTTATGATTTTTCAATAAAATATTCGCCATGTCCTCATCTATGTTTAGTGTCTTCTGTCATCCGTCCTTTTGATTTTCAACACTGTCCGCATTGATCGTCCACTGGTTTTTGCCTCTACGACTAATGCGATGAAAATAGACAGAATAAAAAAAAAAGAACACGTTTTTTTGGCACAAGTGATGATCGTTGGTGAACCGAGCGCCGAAAAAATCTCGACGTCGATTCACTCGCGGACGAATCGTATGAAAAAAAATGAAAAAAAAATTAGCGCGATTACTTCATTGTGTACTGTTGTTCATAATTGTCTTATCCACCGATGCCGCCTATAGTCGACAGATTTCTTTTTCACATACATGTATGTTATTACGTAGTTTCCAACTTGTGTCTGTCATTATGTAATCACTCTGTGTTGTACGAATGGGAGAGAGCGAATGGAAATTTATGTTTCATATTATGACTGAGGTGGGACGGCGTGTACGATGAGTACGCTTGATTAGTGAAGTCTATACGTCTATATTGTTTCTGTAATGTCGTACGGAACATTGCAACGAGAGGTGAGAGTAAAAAACGCGCGAACGTCAAATGCCGCGATCGAAGGGGCTTCAGTCGCTTATAACAACGACAATAACGACAGGCAACAAAAAAAAAGAAACAGAGCAAAAAAGAAATATAACAATAAAAGCGAGAAGAGTGAGAGGAGAGTCTGAAGAGTGCGTAACGCGTTCTCAGTTTTCGTTTGCTTTATTTCATTCGTGATCCATTGATTCGATTGGTAGAAAGAGGAGGGAGAAAGAGAGAAAGCGAGAGGGGAAAGTACAGAAAATCACGAGTGGGGTTGGGTTCTCTGGCAAAGGGTTCACCGGCTGCCACCGATCACCGGCTCGTAATATTCATTGTCGAGAAAAAAAAAGAAAAAAAAATAAAGAAAAAAGAAAAAAAATAAAGTACCAAGTAAAATCAAAGCAAAAGGGAAAAGAAATGAGCCCGATGTGTTGCCGCTCGTGTTTCGCGCGTTATATACCTTGCGTCATGTGCAATGTTGCGTACGAGCATTGTGTTTTTTGCCCGCACATTAAGCGGGTTCTGTGACCGTGGTAACGCCCTTTCTTCTCGTTGGTTTTTCCCACACGTAGTGCGTTCTGGAGTTCCTTTACACCGTGGTAAGTTGCAGCTCAGCTCTCGCTAAAAAAAAAAGAAAAAAAAAAGAAAGAAAAGATCGTTCATGTCCAAAAATCCATCTACTGCATCGTCGCTCGTTAACCAAAAATCCATCTTTACATGTTTTTTCATTATGGCTCCGTATTACTCTTCGCCTGCACTTCGTTTCCTCGGTTCTGCAACTTTTTTTTTTTTATATTTTTTATTAAAAAAAAAATTACATTTGAATACAAATTTTCTCGCTCGCTGCGTCTTCTCGTCGACGCTCTGCGTCGACGTCTCTGCGTTATCAATTTTATTTCACCTTCTCTGTACTCTCAAAGTTCCTTCAGTTCTGTCGTTACAATCCCCTTCGTTTTTTACAATGTTGGGTCGTTCAGTTACCGTTTTTTCATTTTCTGCTTGTTCCTTGTACTTTGTCGAGTATTACACTTTACTTTCGCTATTCGATCCATCATCACCAAAACTCGGGACTTCGACCACGTTGACTTCGTTGAGGACGCTCCAAATCGGTTTTCGTGTCTTGGGTTTAAAAAATGAAATTGTGGAAAAACATAACCGGAAGTCAGGCAAATTCGCTTCGTTCAAACGTTGGCTATCGCGAAGTTCATCCGCGTCGTCAATCTGCAACGTGGCCAAAGTGCACGAGGACCATTTCTCGCGTACATTAAGTACAAAAAACCTGTACGAGCTGTCTCTGTGTCTATTTGTGATATGTCGTCAGATTGTTGTTGAAATTAAGTTCTGAAACATTTCTTATACTTTTTTCTGTTATGTCTTGTCTTCTTGTCCCCCACTTAGTGCGTTTAGTCCTGTTTAGTACGTTGCGGAAGTGATGAAGAAAGATTTAAAAAAAAAGAAAGAACATGATGCAAAAAATGAAAGACTAAGAGAAACCTTTGGTCTTGTGTTGTTTGTGTTGCCAGGCTTGCTCTTTGTGTACCCTTGTCGAACCTGTCTATAGTGAACGTCCTAGCTTTTATGACACACCGCTGACTTTATTGCGCGCTACACACTGGTTACTTTCAATTAATGTTCATTGAAAAATGCCTAAAACACACACAAACACGAAACACATGTCTACTCAGTTGTGTTTTATCGTTTATTTGAAAATATTTTCATCGACACACCAACACGAATCACACATGCCATCGACATTTGTTGTACCAAATCGGGAAAACAAAAAAAGAGGCAGGACTCGTGAAATCAAACAAATATGCGAAAGATAAGGATACTACAAAAAAAATATATAACCCAAGGTCTCCCCTCTCCTCGTCCCTTGTCTGCGTCTGTTAAACCGTCTTACAGTGTGCCAACTGAACCACCCTCAACCACAAACCCTGAGCCGCCATCAAAGCCCCCCAAAAAATCGAAACCTTGTGTCTGTCTATCCTTTTTTCTCCAAACAAACCGAAAAATACGACAACCCCCGAGAACCCTGGTCCCGTTATGATCCGACCAACCAACGTCTTGTCAGTCTACATCACCGAAGCGTGACAATAATAATAACAAGTCATTGCCTAACAAAATCTGGCGTTTAACTGTTTAGTCGATGATAAAAGTGTCAAACAGAGTAAAGCAGAGAAATGAAAAGAAACCAAAAAAAAAAAAGAAGCCAAAGCTTTCTCCGTTAATAATCGAAAGATGAAAAAGAAAGCCAGAGACAATAACAAATGTGCTGTCATCCTGTCGAGTCTCGTTCCGTCAGACGTAACGTGTAAATGAGTCTGTGACAGCAAATGGAGGTAGAGACGAGAGATAGAAAAGGGGAGGAGAGACACGAGTGAAATAATCATTAGAAAAAAAAAACCACCAAAACCTGGTGAAAAAAAAAAGAAAAAAAAATACCAAACATTTTTAGCATTGCCAAAGGGGCCTCGACTTTAACGCGCCGTTTGCTCGTAGTACAAATTGATACTACGAACGCGACGCTAGAGTCACATATTGGAAAAACGAGAAATTAATAAAAGAAAAAATGAGAAAACGTAAAAGAAAAAAAAATATATGGTACCGACTTCAGAAGAGACACCGCTCGTTCTTTCGTTCGTTTTACGTTATTGTCGATAGAATTTTTTTGGTGTCCGTAACAGATGATCTCAGTGTGTTTTTTCGAGCGTATTATTATACTATTTATATACTCGATTGATTTATCATATATATATCTTCTTTTTTTTTATCATATTACATTATGGTTTTAGAAATATATTTTCGTTAAATATTCAGTAGTTGACGACAGTGCCTGCCACCTTGCTGTGCTCGTACTTGGAGGATCAGCACCCCGGCATGTTTGATCCCCAAGTCATTAAAAAAAGAAAAAAAAATGGTGCAGGCACAGTGCATCCTTGCATCGAGATCGTTAAGCGAGAAAAAAAAAATGAGTCACGAGACAAAAGGCAGCGTCTCGCGGACGCTGATGGTCGATCAAAAAAATAGGGGGATGCGCGATCCTCCAAGAAAACACGAATATTCTCCTTTTACTCGCAGCTCCTTAGGAACTGATCGATATCTAGATACCTACATATGATTATCATTCTTATTATATATCTCTACATTATCGGTACAATAATAATTGTATAGCTTGTTAAGTAACGCGTTTTTTTCAATATTCATGCAACTTGTCAAATGACCAACAAAGATATTGTCCGACAGTGCCAATATCGATGCATATAGCTAAAAAAAACTATACAACACCTATTATTATTATATTGCCTCTACCTTGATTTCACTATATTCAGCACACACTTTGATTGCTTAAGTGACATATATATACACACACACGTGCATATGTGTGTGTATATGTATATATATACGTACCAAGCTTTACAACAATTTTCAATTTATCGTAACGATCCAACTCCCTATTTTACCGACATTTATACCGTTCATATACATACCTAATATACATGATATATATGCATGCGTTCTACTTCACGAAAACAATTCCCTCTCCTCGGGGCGAAATATTGTTTTTCTTTTTTTTTTTTTTCTTTTTTTTCCACCCCCCTTCAAATACCTGTCATACGGAGTACCTGTATTCTCATCGCGCCGACTGAGCGCAGTCTGTCCGTCAACTCGGGACGCGTATATCTCAATTCGTCGCGTCGGATATAACAAATGTAATAACTGTCGTAATAACGCTTCAGCTATTTCGCGTTTATAAAAAAAGAATTGATTTTCCGGCCTCCGACTGCAAATTGCACCCCGGCGATTGATATTAGGGTAGCAAACCCGACGATACGAAAAAAAAAAAAAAAAAAAAAATTGTCCGAGTTGTCGGCGTCGCTGCGATTGGCCCGCGAGGTGAGACTATTGGATTGCACTGGAAGCGTCGACTCTGGTGTATGCTGATTCCACTCCAATTGAAACCAATTTACGCGTAGCGGCGAAAATTGATTTACCACTCTTTTGAGTTTCCGTCGCGCTCGCTTGTTTCGACGATTTGCAAATAATGTTCAATCGTTATTTACCCCGCAGAAAAGTTTCTTCGGGTTTTGTTGGAAATAAAGAGCGAGTCCTTATTTTCGCTCGGCATGATAACACTTGGAGACACTTGATGAAGTTTGATAACGAGAACTCAGGAAGTTGGTCTTTGAAAAAACAGGAACGGTTAAGGACACTGTTCAAGAGCGACCTATGGAGTCAGCATTATCCAAAGTTGACGACCAATCACAACCCCCGCCCGCCAAACCCCTGATAATTGAATTCTCGCACCGAGAATCCGTCGTTATATGAATGATTTGTGACAGCCGTGTAGCGGTGATGCGAGGCCAAGTAGTAACGGAACAAGGACTCGGAATAGTAGGGATAC
Source organism: Itoplectis maculator (assembly GCA_964034905.1). Taxonomy (NCBI): domain Eukaryota; kingdom Metazoa; phylum Arthropoda; class Insecta; order Hymenoptera; family Ichneumonidae; genus Itoplectis; species Itoplectis maculator. Next base: position 4,917,195 of record OZ035869.1, read on the forward strand.
GAGTGTCCGTCGACAGGGATTCACGATTCGGATTTACCCTCACCAGAGCCGACGGATGGTAAGTTGACGTTCTTCATCTTTACCCAAAATGTGCAAAAAATGGTCCATAACACCAGACTTGTTTTGGTTAGATTCATCGAAATGCAATTTCTAGATAAATTTTAAAAATGTGGAGAGTACACATTTTGCACATCGCTTCTTCATCATTTTTTTTTAACTTCCTCGAAGGAAGTAAAAACACACATCGATTTTACTTCGCCTCCACAGGAAGCTTTGCAAAGAGTAAACAATTATGAGGAAGTTTTTTGATAAGGTTCTACGTTGGTTGTTTGCAGCAAAATATATGAATGAGAAATTCAAAATGACCCATTTTTTTATTTCGTGTTCTTAGGAAACTTGAGTTCAATTGTGGAAATTTGATATAAGATATTGTAGGAATGTCAATCTTTCGAAATATAGGATTTCTTATAGAAACTCTACTTTTGGACGGTCATATCGATGTCTTGTAACGGAACAATGTAAACTCTCGAGCTGAGTTATCGATAACCCAACCTTAGTTATCGCGTCCGATAATAACAGTGCTCGGCGGCGAAGCTGTGTATCGATTTCCATTAATTAAAAATAATGATATCCGGTTTAGCGTGGCGCACACACGGAATACGAATTCGGAGCGTAACTATAGAGCTTCGTTGGAACGTTACTACCCCTTGATACATGTAATCTCGGAGATTCAGAAGGGCTGAGTGAACGTGCACACTCGGAACGGTACTGAGGGACAGATTGGTCGAAGGAGAAGGTTGGAGTTCACAGAGCTCCCGCCACATCAAAGCTGATGATGTTGAAAGCTCGCTAATCACCACATTTGAGCCTCGGGTATTGGCAATCGGGTATTAGTATAACGCTCCCGTTTCTCGCCAATGGGACGGCGAATTCTCTCGCGAAACATTAAGCTCCCCTTCGGCAAAGGCCGCATGAGCCTTGTTGCAGAAAGCAGTTACGGTAGCAACAATCGCCATTCTAAGAATCAGCTTTTCAATCATTTTTTTTTCAGTCAGCTTATAACAAGTCAAACAAAAATTGTGAATGTCTCGAAAAAAATGACTCTCCACTTTTTATTAAACTTCGACCAATTGAACTCATATTTTCTAAAGGAAAAAATTGACACTTAGCAGAAAGCAGCTACGGTAGCAAAAATCGTCATCCTAAGAATCAGCTTTTCAATGATTTTTTTTTTTCAGTCAGCTGATAACAATTCAAACAAAAATTGTGAATGTCTCAAAAAAATTGACTACTCCACTTTTAATTAAATTTCAATCAATTGAACTCAAATTTTCTACAGGAAAAAATTGACACCTATCAATGTTAGAAATGAATCGAAATCAATGTCCAAATTTCTCACTTGCGTTCTTTTTTGGCATTGCGATGAAGTCCGCTGACAGTAAGTCAATTGTCGAATTACGGCGCGCCGAGAATATATTATCCGTCATACATCAGACATATGCAGAATCTAATAACGGAATCGCGTGATCCGGGCGTCACACTGACACCAAGCAATTTTTTTCGGTTAGTTACCTCGAAGCAGAATTTCGCGATGGACATTGACGAAGGAAGCGTGTATAATTGTTCGCTACCGGATAATCGATTAGGAGCAAGAATAGTGCAATTAGCGAATCTCGAAGGCCTCTAACATTCGCGTTACGCGTGACTTGGATTCAGGTTCGACGTACTCGTCAACGGCGGTGGCGCTGTGACACTTCAATTTCAACGCAGCCCATTTAATCCTCTCACGAGAACCGTGTTCGTGCCGTGGAATCAAATAGTGGTTCTGCCGCCGGTGGTAATGGCACTGAGCGAGGAAGGCGAGTCCTATAAATCCAACCAACCACCGAGCCCGGCTGTCGGTAAGTGTTATGCACGACTAACAACCAAGTTGCTGCATTTTTTTTTCTTCAATCTCTTATCAACATTCATTTTTTTATCCCTTAAGTTCGCTTCATCATTTGCTTCAAGCAGAGGCAAAAATTATATCTTAATTTTTTACATTGAAGCAATAATGTCAGCCAATTTTATGCAATTATGATGGCATTGAATTCCAATGCAGCGAAAAACACAGAATTATTCAACACCTGTGCCGTCCTTGTTTCGTCCGCCAGTGTTAAATGTTTCAGTTTCTTATTATTTACTGCATAAAATATAATAGGCTTCCCAGGAATATCGATGGGACTGATCGGCGAGAACGAACCTTGCCTGGAGCACGATCACGAGACCCTCAGACCCATTATCGTGAGCACCTGGATGCCGGAAAAGGTCGGAGGACTTCCGGGACAGAGTTTGGTCTTTGCTGAAAGCCAGGTAAATAATTTCACACCATTCACAATTTTTCACAATTTTTATTGCTCAAGCAATTAAATTCACCAACGATCCCAAAACTACAATCTCACCGCCTCCTCAATTTTCCAGATTGTCCAGGAAAGCATCGCGATCCCAGGCTCGAATCTCCACCTGATGTACCAAAGCAGCCAAGCAGCAGGATACCTATCAACCGTCCGAATGCAACTAACCGGACCCTTCATACCAAAGTCCCTAACTCACGTTCACGTCCACGTCGAGATCGAAGGTTCCCTGCACACGAAAACCTACGAAGCAGATCCAAACCTGACCCACACCTTCGCCTGGAACAAGCGCAACGTCTACAAACAAAAGGTCTACGGTGTCGCCCAAGCTCGCATCTCCATTGGCTACCAGCACTCGACCTGCCCCAACGTCATCTGGGAAACCCAAACAGCAACCCTCCAAGGCTTCGACGTGGACATCTCCGACGTCGGCGGTTGGGGTCTGGACATCCATCATCACTACAACTTCCACGAGGGAATTTTGCAAAAAGGCGACGGTTCAACCCTCCACTTTAAGCAGTATCCTCGCACAGTGAAAGTCGTAATGGGCACAGGATTGCAGAGAAACCTGGTTTGCCAAAACTGCGACGGTTTGGCCGAAGACGCGAAGCTCCTGACTCCAGTAGCCTTGACCAGCGGCCCCGACGGCAGCATCTACGTCGGAGACTTCAACCTGGTCCGTCGTATCACACCAGAAGGAAACGTCTACACAGTTCTGATCCTAAGCGCCACTCAGGTGGCTTATCAATACTATCTCTGCGTCTCACCAGCCGACGGACATCTCTACATAAGCGATCCGGAGAAGCATCGGATCCTGAAGGCTCTGTCCTTGGATCAAGTACCAGATCCGAGCATAAACATCGAGCCGGTGGTCGGCAGCGGCGAGAGATGCATCCCCGGCGACGAGGGTCACTGCGGCGACGAGGGACCAGCGATTCTCGCGAAATTGGCGCATCCCAAGGGCATCGCCATAGCCGCCGACAAAACAATGTACATAGCTGATGGTACTAACATCCGTGCGGTTGACCCCCGCGGTATCATTCATACTCTGGTCGGTCATCACGGTCATCACAATCATTGGTCGCCTGCTCCTTGCATCGGCGCCATTTCTGCTCATCAGGCTCAGCTGCAGTGGCCAACCGGTCTGACCTTGAGTCCACTGGACGGAACTCTCCACTTCATCGACGATCGTCTGGTCCTCAAGCTAACCAGTGACCTCAAGGTCCGCGTCGTCGCTGGAACGCCTCTTCATTGCACGAGCAATGCTAACAATGGCGAACTTGGCAAGACCAACTCGACCGTCTCGCCGACGGCGAAGAAACCCGACGAAGTCCTGGGTTCCGTCCTCGCAGTGAGCTTCAGTCCAACCGGCGAGCTCTACATCGCCGACAGCGACAGCCACCGAGTAAATTCCATCAGGATCGTCGACTCTTCAGGGAAGATGTCGCATTTTGCGGGTCAACAGCGCGAGCGAATGCGCGGCCTCTGCGAGTGCAACAACACGACTCCAAGTACCAAAGATCCTGAGCCAGGATGTTCCTGCACCGAAGACACCAGCAGCACCGAAACTCTCCTCTCCTCGAACGCCAAGTTCACCGCAATCTCCGCATTGGCTGTCTCTCCCGACGGTGTCCTCCACGTCGCCGATCAGGGCAGCCTTCACATTCTCGCCCTTCAACCTTACCTCCCAGCTTTGGACGAGAGCGGCGAGTTCCACATTCCCTTCCCGCCGTCCAACGAGATCTACGTGTTCAATCGTTACGGCCAACACGTCGCGACGAAGGACCTCACGTCCGGGAAGACTCGTTACTCATTCCTCTACAGCAAGAACACGAGTTTCGGAAAGCTCAGCACTGTCACCGACAGCGCTGGAAACAAGATTCAATTCCTCCGTGACTATAGCAACGTCGTGAGCTCGATCGAGAATACCCAGGATCACAAATCCGAGCTGAAGATATCGGGAGTCGGGTTCCTGGTTCGAGTTTCCGAGAGCGGACGGTCCGAAATCGCTTTGGACTATGACAGTGCCACTGGCCTCCTGACAAGTCGCTCCGGCGGCGGCGAGACCTATATTTATAATTACGACGGCCTCGGTCGCGTGTCCGACGTGACCTTGCCGACTGGTGAGAAGATCAAGCTCAACTCCGGCCTCACCACCGACGAGAGCCTCTCGGTGAGGATCTCAGCTCCTCTTCAGGCTCTTTCCCGCGGCGACAAGCAGCGCATCGTCGAGTTCAAGATGAAGAGCGAACGCTCGCGAAGCCTGACGATCACCGACGGCGGCAAGATCAAACGAGCGACCGCGTTCACCAACAGTAGCCTCGAGGTCTTCCTCCCGAGCGGCGGACGTACCCTGAGCGCCGCGACGACGAAGCATCCGCTGCTGGAAGCTGCCCTCCCCGTCGAAGCGGAGATGCTGCCGATGTGGAGTCATCAGGTTCTGACCCTCGGCGAACTCACCAACACCATGACGACGACCTACAGTCTCGTCGGTGACGTCAGTCACCTTCAGCAGACGCTGAATCGCGAGATATGGGTCAACGACACGAGGGTCATCGGCGTCGAATTCGAACAGGCGTTCAGTCGCGAAACATTTTACGATAAGATGAGGACGCCCTTGCTGACGGTGACCTTCGACCCGGCTGGACTGCCGCTGAGCTGGCAGCCGCACGAACACGGTCACAGTCTTGACGTCACTTACGACAGGTTCAATCGCATCGACAGCTGGAAATGGGGCGCGTCCGACGAGTCCTATATCTACGACATGGGAGGACGTCTCGCAGGGGTCAGTAACAGTCAGGATGGTACCAAGAAGTTCACCTACAACGATGATAACATGGTATCGAGGATCACGTTGGCGAGTGTCCGTCACTTTAGCCTTGAGTACGATAAGGACGGAGGACTGAGGAATATAATTCTGCCCTCGGGTACCAAGCATTCCTTCAGCTGTCAGGCGTCCTTGGGCTTCCTCAGGGTCACCTACACGCCGCCTGGAAGCTCAAGGTCGTATCTTCAGCACTACAGCCACGGCGGAAATCTCCTGCAGACCGTTTTCCCCGGTGACGGAGCCAGGATCGTATATCGTTATCACACGTCAGGTCAGCTTGCTGAGGTCGTTCACGGAGATGGGAAAAGTGAGATCAGGTACACCGAAAGTGGTCTGCCTTCAGAGGTGACTCATGCGGAGAAGGATGTGGAGTACAAGTGGGACTATCAGTACAGCGCTGGGCTTCTTGTCGAGGAACGCATTGATTTCGGTGCGAAAACTGGTCTCAGCAATGCCAAGTTCACTTTCGACTATGACTCGAATTATCGGCTCATCACGGTTCAAGGTCGAATTGGCGGACAGACGCTGCCTCAGCACTCAATGGCCTATAGTCCGAGGACTGGTGCCCTTGAGCAGATCGGACAGTTCAAGGTCACGCGACCTCAGCCCAATGAGACGATTGTGTATGATGGCACTGCGATATTTTCTCGCACCAGTGATAAGAGATTTTTGGAGACGGAAGTGACGGTGACGATTCATGGGTTGGAAGTGTTTCGCATGGAGTTCACTCATGACTCGCGCGGGCGGATTAATCAGACCAGGACGGATACGAGAAATGTGGGGGTCAATAGTTACACGAATGTGAAGAATTATACTTGGGACTGCGATGGTCAATTGACTGGAGTTGAAGCTCAGGAACCATGGAGCTTCAGGTACGACGGAAACGGAAATATGCTGTCGTTGACCTATCGAGGCAACACTATTCCTATGGAGTACAACGCGATGGACAGGATCGTTAAATGTGGCGAAGGTCTCTACAAATATGACAATCGCGGCCTCGTTCTCCAAAATGCTCGCGAGGAGAGATTCAATTACAACGCCAAGGGTCTTCTCGTCAGGGCCATCAAAAAGGGACGTTTTGACGTTCGTTATTATTACGATCATCTGGATCGTCTCGCCACGCGGAAGGACAATTATGGAAACGTGACCCAATTTTTCTACAACAATCAGAAGAGGCCGCACGAAGTCAGCCAGATCTACAGTCCTCGCGATGGCAAACTTATGTCTCTGGTTTATGACGACAGAGGACACTTGATATACGCACAATTTTATCGGCACAAGTATTATATTGCTACGGATCAGTGCGGAACGCCGATTATGATTTTTAATCAGTACGGCGAGGGAATCAGGGAGCTTATGAGGTCGCCTTATGGGCATATCGTCTATGACTCCAATCCGTATCTTTATCTTCCTGTTGATTTCTGCGGCGGGCTTTTGGATCAGGTGAGCATTTCTTTTTCATGAATTTAAGATTTGAGAGATTTCGATGAATTTTGCATTCATCATTCGCGATTTGCACTGGTAGAATAATTCTAAATCCCTTTTTATTTGTCGCATGGTTTGAACATTTGACATTTTTAATTTTTACAGGTAACTTCGTTGGTGCATATGCCAAACGGTAAAGTCTACGACCCTCTGATCGGCGAATGGATGTCACCGTTGTGGGAAAACGTACTCGACAGGGTCGCAACGCCGACGCATCTTCACCTGTACAGATTCAATGGAAACGATCCAATCAACGTCAGACACACCGAAAAGCACAGTCAACCAACAGGTTCGTCATCGACAAACATTTCCAAAAAATCAGACAACTGTTGAGTGAAAATTAATTACCTTACTAAAAAAAAATCGTCTGTTTGCAGATCACATATCATGGCTGTCGCATCTCGGCTACGACCTGAAGAGCCTGGCGCCGCAATTATTCCCAGGCGAATTACCCGAGAGCCTGGTACCTCCTCCGCAGCGTCCTGGAGCGTCGATATTCGGCGCGAAAAAACGTTCTAATAATCTCGGCGTCCAGTCAGGATTCCTGGCGCACATAGCCCAACGCCACTCCGGCGACGCGGTTGGTCTGTCAGCGCCTCCGCGTTCAGCCCTGAAGAAGGACATCAGCGAGCTCCTTCCGAGTCGTCTCGGCGCTGCATCGGATCCACCCTTCGGCAAGGGAATCCTCGTCTCCCGAACGTCCGACGGTCAGGCCGTCGTCTCCAGCGTTCCAGCAGCCAATCCGATTTACCGCGACGTCTTCACAACAGTGTTCAATCGTTCCTACTTCCTACCCTTCACGTTCGTCGTTCACAGCGCCCAACAAGACGCATTTTATTTCGTGAAGGAAAAAACGTGGGAATCAGTCGAGGACAACAATCAGCTGAAGCGACTGAGCGGCAAAGTCAACACAACGTTCCACGAGAGCGAAAATGGCAGCGGCAGCACTGCTGTCGACGTGAAAATTCACGGAGCGAGTTATGTAGTGAATCTGCGATACGGAACGACGGCGGAAAAGGAGAAGCAGCGACTTTTGCATCACGCGAAAGCGACGGCTGTGCGGAAAGCCTGGCACAGAGAGGCTGAAGCTTTGAAAGCGAATACGCCGACGAGCGTCGAATGGATGGTCGCCGAGCAGGACGAGATCCAAAAGGTCGGCCGAGCTTCCAATTACGAGGGAGAGTATATCCACGACGCACAGATTTATCCAGAGCTCGCGGAGGATCCGTACAATATAAGATTCGTGAAAAAGGCGGCGGCGGACTCGCTGAGCAAGAAGCGGCGCAGGAGGAGAGGAGCCGCTGCCAGCGCGGCCTGCAAACTCTGGCGACTCGACGAGATGTGCTAGAGCCGTCCACACACGTCCCCCTCCCCCCTAAAATGTCCCCAAAATGCCCACCCCTTAAGCCCCCCTATCATCCGTGACACTACTACGCGAGATTACACTTCGTTCAATTAAAAACGACCCCTAGACGAACTCTGTGCGTGTGATTTATATAATCGACGGAATATATATATATATATTAATCGGCGTTGAGAGAATTGCGTCGAGAATTTGTCTCGACGAGAGAGACGACGTTGAGGAGGCAAATCGAAGGACTCGAGAAACCGACGCACAAAGTCGTCGGAGTTACATCCGAGGCGAGGAGTTTAACGGTTTACAATTGAAATGAATCGCGCAAAAACTACTCCCCGAATGCACACGTAAAGTAAAAGCCACGCGTATTACACGTACACACCGAAAAAAACACTATCAAAAAGTTTTATACCAAAGTCTATTTGTGTATTTCAAAGATGCCAAAAAAAAAAAACACTAATGTTATATTATATTGAGAGCCGTAATAGGGTCGTAATGTTTAAGGGATCTGAAGAGAAGAATTCGTAGGGCGAGGACCGTGAATCGCATTGAAGAAACTCACGGCTGTGAAAAATTACGAATGAATTATCAAAGAGGAAGAGACGAGGATGAGGCGATTTTTTCGGAAAAAACGCCCTCGACGCGAAAATGCCGTTGGACTCGAAAACGAATGCGGAATTCAAAGACGCTTAAACACAAAGTGAATGATCAATCGGGGACCGACCCGAAAAAAGTGCGCGCGAAAACGTTTCTCGACGATCGCGCGATCATCGTTGATCGGACAATATTGTAAAAGTGACGCAGGATGGTTACAAGGTAAACAAAAAAATTGACGTCGCGCTAGACGCGCGTCGCTGTTTTTTTTTGGCGGCCATTCGTCGTTGGGATGTGTGTGAATTTGCGTTGCGGTCGAATGTGCGAGAGAGAGAGCGAGAGAACCTAGTCAATAATTTTAGCTTTACATTGACGTTTATAAGGTATCAGTGAGTGTGAAACCGGACATTGCGGATGAATGAGAATGAGAGTGAAAACGGGACGAGACGATTGCGCGGTCCACGAAAAATGATTCTACGGACCGGAATCGAAATCCGAATTCAGTGTGAGATATATATTGTGAAAATGAAGAAAGACTCTCAGCAACGAATGGCCCTGGGAGCCCTCGAACAAGGTCGCACAGTTTATTATACCTTCGCGATAGACCGGTAGGATTATATTTATTGTAAGAAGTCGAAGATAGAGAAGAAGAAGAGAAAGATGAAGAAGATGAAGATAGAGCAGCAGTGAGAAAATATCGGAAGCGGAAATAACGCAGCTCGGTCAAATCGACGATCGGCTAACACCGAGCGAACGATTTCGACGATAAAATGAAAAAGCGAAGAAAAAAAAACGACAGTGAAATTAAAAACAGCTCGACGGTGACGTCGATTGTAAAAGGTGGCGGTGCTTTATCCTCCAAGTAGTGAAATTGGTGCAATGTTCTCGCGTTCGCATAAGAATCGGAACACTCTGGCGAATGAAAAAAAAAAAATGAATCAAGGGTCACCGGAGATCCCCGTCGCTTGGGCGGTTTATAGAAAGGCTAAAAAAAAACGTATTTTTAAAATGAAGATGAAATTAAGCGAAGGCCCGTGAATGTGTCGTATACCCTATAGCGCTGTAACGTCCAGACGAGAGTAAGAGAGAGACAGAGTAAGTGAGAGAAGAAAATGTGTGCGAGGCGCGAATTTAATTATCGGAGAAAGAGGACAATGGGGAGAATGCATATTAAAATGGAGGGTTTTGAGCTACGAGTGCGGAAGGGGAGAGCGCGGAATATAAGGCTGATCCGGCCGGTGTGAGTAGCGTCACGCGTCCACGCAAACGCAACGAGTACCCGTCGAGTCAATCATTATCGGTATACGTTATATACGTACTATGTATTAAACAGACATACATATTTGTGCTTGCTGGATATGAAATAACGATGATAACGAAGACGAAGAAAAAAAAAACCCGTAAAAAATGGAAAAAAAAAAAAGATTTAATAAAATACGACAAGAGATCCTATGTTTCTTCACGAAATAATAAGTGTAATAATTAAAGCAAAAGAAAACAAAAAACGCAAAAAAAAAATCACAAAAAAAATTGATGGACGTTCGGTATACGTTCGTCGTGCTGTTTTTCATCCATTGGTCGCGACGTTTAGCATTTGGCGTCACAGATCATCATCATTCCCACCCCTCCAATGTGGACCCAAAAAAAAACACCTCTTTTCACGACTCATCAGCGACTTATTCTTCACATCCGTCGTCCATCGGTCATTCCCTCCCCCCCCCCCCCCCCCCCAACGGCGCCCGGCGAATCTCGACGCCCGATCGAAAAGACTATTACGCGAGCCGCGGATTCGCGGGTCACTTTTATTAGCCTATCGCGACGCGCGGCTCAGCTTACCGATCGCCTCTCGCGTCGAGCCGTCTATTATTTTTATATATTTTCCGCGTTTTCGCTTATCTTTGAAAATTTTGCCAAATTTTTATGCGTTCGCCCGGTCGCGAAGAGGGGTCGAAAAAAAGGCAACCCTGTGTCGATCGATGCCCGCGCTGATGACTCTACGATAAAAAAAAAAAAAAAAAGATGTGGCGCGTCCCGTTATGTATAGATAGTTGCACAACGACACGAAAACTGTCTGGATAGATAATTATCTACTAATAAGTGTATAAAAAAAATTTAAATATACGTATGTATATGTATGTATATATATATGTGTGGGGAACATTCCGCCTGGAATTCGATGCCGCAACGGAAGCGCTTTGATCCTCTCGAAAATCGCGTCGCCAATTTTTCGCGCGACGATCGTCAATTAGCGAAGGAGTCGTTTTGCCTCAGAGTTCCCGTTTAAATATTAATCGAATGCAATTGAAAATTGATTCGCGTTTTCCGACAGACATATCCGTTGATAAACTAGAACCCAGGCCGTAAAATTGATATCCGTATTTTTTTAGCAAGAAGGTGAAAAAAAAGACACTTGGTAAATAATATACAACCGAATCTTCGATATCCACAATTGTCACCGCGTGAAACGATTTTCGAGGAGGATCAACGCGTCTCGTCGGTTCGATCCGACGCTGCGCGTGTGTTTTTTTTTATAAAACATGTATGTATACATAGATATATGTATTTATAGATATAGGCAAGCTTCGTCATGTATTTTTGACTCGAGAAATGTTCGGACCACGCGTGAATATCGAGTATCGTGAATTGCGTCGTTCGCGGTGGTAATTAATCAGAGTCAAATATTATATGTGAGATTGTGCGAGAGAAAGAGAGAAAGAGAGAGAGCGAGAGAGTCCACTCGGTGTTTTTTCTGAGCAATTGGCGCCTGAGTCCGGACAAGTCCTGTACAACCAATTGAAAAAAAAAAAAAGAAAAAAAAACCGATCGCCAGGGACTCGTGGTAATGGCGGTTCAAAGAATCAACTATTTTTAAATATCAAGGTGTCAAATTATACGCACGGCGATATTAAATGTATCACCGTTACGTAGACAAATTAAAGGAAAAACGATGCAAAAAAAAAGAGAGAAAAAAGAAAATTAAACTGCAGGGAGAGAGAAGGGTGTAGGGTATATAGGGCGTGGTCGCCGTTGTGCGCGCGGCCCCCTTCGCGAAAAATTTGACGACAAACATTAAAGACAAAGTTAATTAAAAAAGAGAAGAAAAGAAAATCTTTAAAAAATCGACACACACAGACGTAAATTAAAAAAATTCGATAAAACTTTTTTCTAACTTCCGTGAAGTTCTTCGTCTTGCGTATCCTTCGGAGCGATTTACATTCGTTCGACAGCGACGCCGAATCGAGCGTCGGCGATTATAGAAACTTATAATTCTTCGATTAAACACGGTAGTTTGGGCGAGAATAATTAAGAATGCGGATTATACGTCGAGATGAAAAGATGTAAAAGGTTGCGTGATGCGAGTGAGAGAATTGAAGAAAAAGAAAAAATAAATAAATGCGAGTGTAACGAAAAGAATTGAGAGAGGTTCGACCCGACGGCTCGAAGCCCGGTCCACGATTTTTTCGATTCTATCGGCGTATTTACGAATTAGGCGAAACATTTTGAATGAAAACGAGGATAAATAACTGAGAGAACTGACAAAGCGAGAGAGAAAGAGAAAAAGAGAGAGAGAGAGATGTGTGTGGAGAGTATAATGGGAGCCGAATAAGAGCACAATTCAGCCACGCTATAGCTACGACCACTACCTAGGTAGATTATGCTATTTTGCCGCTGATCTAACTGTTTACTGTCATCACGTGTTGCTGTAAACCTAAACTATATGATACGATATATATTTTATTTATATAATCTAATCGACTGTATTTATTGTAAATAGTCAACGATGTTTGCTATGATATAATATATCTGTAATTGGATGGAACCAGACTCAAATGCACCTACAGCCCCACTCCTCTTATAATTTTAAGAAGAAAAAATATACAAATTTTGTTGCTGCTTGGGAAAAATTCAGGCACCGTTGGAGCGACAAGTCCGGAATCTTCTTTTTACCCCCAAAGCGAAGAAGAGACTCGCAACCTGCAAGAAGAAATATTGCAATATTTCTGTTTTTTTTTTATAACACTCGAATGTGTCTGATAAATTGACAGCTCACCAAAGCTATTGATATGAAAAGGGCGGACAGAGCTATGGTGTGAATGTGGGATTTTAATAGAATCACAGCACTCTTCAAGCAACCGGATTTGTAGGCAACTCCTTCAGTCATGGTCAGACACTGTAAAGAAAAAAAAAAAAAAAACAGGCATTTCGTTATTTAATATCGCAAAATTTGGCAATTTTTCAGGAGAAAAAAATCAATTTTTGCGATTTTCTCCTCGAATTAAAAAATGATGGTTATAATAATAATAATGCCACGAAAATTACCTGTTCTACAGAGGCCGAGCAGCAGCTCTGAGGAATAGTCATCCGATAATCGTACCAATCGCCGAACGACTTAATTCCACAACATTTGAGCTAAAAAACATTATAATTTTTTTTATCGTAAAGTGACTAACAAAATAATATTAACAAATCCTTCGCTCACGTATTTATGAGTATTGTCCCAAGCCTCGGTGACCCAATCCAAAGACCGATAGTTAACTATAGTGCCCACCATGTCGTCTCGAACTTTTCTCGTTATTTGTTCGAAAAGTGAGAAGCTCATAATCGCGCAAACGAATAGGAGACACAGGGACATTGATTGGCACATTATATACTGGAAATGGGAAAACCATTTTATTAATATGACACCAAATTAATTATAAAATGATTAATATGTAAAAACTTCTAAAACGATTTTTACACATTTTTTTTCAATTTTTTTTAGTGAGACTCACAATCATAAGAAACTTTCTTCTTCTTTTGACGAAAGCCAGAATTCCGATGAAGGAGACGATCGACGCGAAAATTCCGATGAAAAGAAGAATCGTCACGAATAATTTCTGACCCACCAATCTCGACATAAGTTTGCTGTCCGCCAACATCCACATCGATATTATCGCAGCGGTGATACCGGCGAGCTGCGAAATTAGCAAATCGGCATTTTTTCCCGAAGCAATTGCAAAACATATTCAACGCAGCTGAGTAAAAGTACGACTCACGAATGTTGCGCCGTTCAGACAGAGAAACGAGAACTTTATGCATTTTTTCGGCAGTCGCTTGTAGGACAATTTGTACAGAGGAATCCCAAGAAACTGGAGCTTTCGATCAGCAGCCGATTCCTCGCTCTCAGTGATCTCATCGTCGCCGGTTTCGGTGTCGGTGTCCTCGACGTTGGTGCTCTCGGCTCGTCTCATAATTAACCGTCTCACGAAGCCCCAGAGACTCATCGAGTTCGTTTCTAATCAATGATCATACCGCCCAATTTTTTTTACAATTTAAAATGTTTTTTTTTCGCAGTCGCTCGTTTTTTAGAAATTGTAAAAATACGTTACTAATCGATGATCATATCGACAATTTTTTTTTCGGAATCGCTCGTTTTTTAGAAATTGTGGAAAAATGTCAGCGAGGTTAACCGAAGTGTCAACCTCGTGATTTCTGTCACGAGCAAAATTTTTTTATTGTCGCCGACGGAGAAAACAATCGGTAGGTCAGCAGCGGCGAAACAGAGGCGAAAGTAAGCCGCTCGCCAAGCTGCAATCAGCGGCGAGTATCGAACATCATAAAAGCGCAATTAACTTTCCTTCGTTAGATATGCGAATATCTCCGGCAAGTATAGCTCAATGCACGAGCACCTGCCATTTCGTACTCGGCTGGAGCATTAAATCGTTCGCACGGTTCGAGTTGTGCGTAAATGCAACATTATCTGCACATTACAGTAGCAGTTCTGGAAACTCATTTAATGATATCCCGGGAAAGTTCTGTAACCGATGTTTTAACTCGCACTTTAGGCCTCAATATTAATTCCTTGTTTTGCCAATTATAATTGTCCTTTAGAATTTTTTTTAGCTCATCTAAACATTTTTAAAAATCATTTTTATTGGATGAAAAATTATATTCGGATAAATCCACGTCAATTATTCTTTTCTATTATTTTTTCCTCAGTCTTAACTTATCTCAAAATGATCCATAAAGAAATGTTTATCGAATGATGGTTTATCGAATAAAAAATCAAATTTGCATAAATTTGATTTTTTATTCGATAAATCTTCAATTTTTTTCCGCCCATTTTTGTCGTAGATCCGAAATAAAAATGAAAAATCAAATTTATCCAAATTACATTTTATATTCAATAAATCTACAATTTTATTTCCGCCCATTTTTTCGTAGATCCGAAATATCGGCTACGTCAAAAATCGCCGGTAATCAGTCGTGCTTTCCGCAAACAATCGCGATCGTTTTTTCGCTCAACGATCAATGAAAATCATTCATCCCGCTGCGTTCTTATCGCTCCTCGAGGCCTAAACGTCGTGTCCAGTGGGAGAGGCGCGCCTAGCGCACGGCCAGGTACTGACCGCCGCGTGCGTTCAGTCCACCGAGTGCCGCAGCACAATAAAACCGTAGCGACACGCGTTACCGCTGCTGCCTACCCGTGTCGTTCGATGTTACGGGTTATATACTCCAGGGACGTTCCCGCGCGGCAGCAGCAGCAGACGCGCCGAAGGAAAAACGACGCATGTGCCGCGAGCGACAGAGCAAACAATTCAGCACGTTTTCCCTCGTAAATCCTCACCGCGACTCGGATTGCCAATCGATGAACGAATAATAACATAATTATCGATACGTCGATACAAAAAACCGATCCGATGCAAACACCATCGTGACCTTTTTTTTTATTTATGACCACTGAAAAATGTATATGTGCACACGTGCTCGACGATTTGGGCCATAAATCGAGACAACGAGTTGTCAGATTGGCACAAATAATCATTGTCGGAAAAATGTATAGGTGGGATTGGAGATAAGTGATTTGCGTATATAAGTGTGAAAATCTATCGCGACTGAAATCGATTCTTGAAGCAAAATCTATCGCGACTAAAATTGATTCTTGAAGCAAAATCTTAAAAGAAGAAAAAAAATTATCGCGACAGCGATAAGTGATTTGCGTATATAAGTGTGAAAATCTATCGCGACTGAAATCGATTCTTGAAGCGAAATCTATCGCCACTGAAATCGGCTCTTAAAGCAAAATCTTAAAGGAACAAAAAATAATTATCGCGACAGCGTTTTGACGAAAAAAAATGTTTGTGCAAAGTTTGGATTGGACGATGAAACTGTTGTTTTCTATTTCGCCTCGGATTGAGGGTACCGGTTGATTCGAAGACGATTACAGTAGTGGCCAGTCCAGAAGTGTTTAGCAAACCCGTAAATCGACGCCTTTATCTTCTGCCTTCGAGTAGCTCTGTTAAAAAAAATAATCGTACCGATCTTGATTTAGGTCTTGATAATAATACCTACGCTATAATCGACATGAGATAATAATTAACGTTATCGAAGCCAGTTGCCTACTTTTCGAGACCAGTAACGCTGCGAGTGCCGCGAAAGATCGGTCAGCCTTATATCGAAGAATTTGGCTGCAACGTTGTGTGTTTCCATTGGTGCTCTGCCAATCTGTCGCAGTCGGTGCATTGCATCGACGACGCGATTAAAACTGCTGCAGAACTTGGAGAGCGAATTCTGAAAATTGCTACGCAGGTAAATATAATATGGAGCGATGATTTATTAATTATGTCCCAATAGTTAAATTCAAATTAAAATAAAATCGTAATAGTCGAAGTAACTCGCCGCATTGGCTGACTTCCGGTGCACGATTTCTTATTCCTTCTGCATACGGTCGTCATTGCCTCATCAAAGGGATCTGACTCTTCGTTCTTTTCACTACTTTCGTCATAGGGCCCAACTCACGTAGCTTGCGACATACGAAAGAAAAGTACGAAACACATTTAGCGCTCGTTCGTTTCGACAATCACACTTCTAATCACCGATAAAACGATTTTTATTGTGACACAAAATTCTGGGCAGCTCACGAAAAATAAACTAATAAACTTAAGTAATTGATATAATTTTTCAGAGGTAAAAACAGACATTTCCCGACAGACAATAAAGTCGAAGTATGACAAAAGAGCTGAACGTAAAATCTCGAAGCCCTGAGGGAAGAATAATTTTTTTTTCACCTTTCGAGCAAATAATTAACGATGGACGAGGAGACGAATAGCGAACGAACAAATAGTTAACGATGGACGAGGCGACGAATAGCGAACGTCGGCGACGATGATCGAGAGCCTCGAGTGTAATTCGTGACTGAAAACACGTCGACGTCGTCGTCGTCGTCGCTCTCCGGATGTTGGCAACTAGTGGCTCCTCTGTTATAGGCGTCCTTCCAATTCTAACGCCCGAGAGGCAACAGCACTTTTGTACTCGGCTCTCTCGTTCAGTCACTAACACCAATACCGCTATTGCGGCTCCGTCCTGCGTCCGAATACTCCTGCACAATTGGCCGAGTTAACGCACTTGGTTTAGAGCAGCGGTGGTCGCTCGCCGAGCGATGTCAGAGATAATCCAACCGAAGTTGCTGACCCCGGTCACGTTAAAAATAAAAATATCGAAATTATTTGTATTATTATTCGCAAATTTTGCGATTTTTTTTATTATAGCAAATTTCATTCAACTATCAAAAACTGATGGTTATTATTATTATTATTCAGTAGTTAAATTGAGTAAAGAGTCTAAGTAGCCACCGCTGACCGTCGAGCAATCGGCGACTTATCTCCCGAGCTTTGAGTCAATACATCGTTGCTATTGGGTCCACCGGTTGTCTGTTTGAACGTGATAACTCGACTTTTTCTGATAAGAACTCTCCGCAGACGACGTGAAATGAATTAAAGAACGACATTTCTATTAAGGGAGCCGCTGTAGTAATTTATTACTAATAGTATCGAGAAATTGTGGACAACGGTAATTTAAAAAAAATATTCTGTTCAATTTTTTTATTGCTTGCATCTTTTATTTGACAGTCACTGATGTATTCAAAAGAGATTAAGGGATAGATTAAGAAACTCAATTTTCTCATTGAATACTTCAATTAACTCGACATTCGCGACGTAAGACGACGACGAAGCGTCGCTTGCTTTGGCAATGCGAAATAAGTGAATGAAACTATGAGTAATATGTAAACTATGAGTAATGGAGATGCACAAAGGATATTTTCCCTTTAAACCGATTAGGGAAAGTCATCGAACCTACGAAAAAAATACGCAGCAGTATTTTCCTTCGTCGGAGGAATTATCAGTCACCATCGGTCAGCCGCCGAGTATTCGGCAAGAAAATGCGATTGTCTTATCGTAGATACCGACGAGCGCGTACATTTGATATTTTCAGTTCTACCGTTCGGTGGTAGTTGAAATCGAGACGTTGCTGCGGCAAAAGCATTTTCGCCCCGTTCACCACATTTCTGTGAAAATTCGATTCAAGAATGTGAATAAATTTTTTAATTACACCGATCCTGATAAAAATTGTACAGTGACAAAAGTAGCCAAATTTGAAAAAATGAAAAATGAAAATTCGTTCCAAGGATGTGAATCAATTTATTAATTACAAACGATCCTGATAAAAAATGTACAGTGACAAAATTAGCCAAATTTAAAAAAATGAAAAATGAAAATTCGTTCCAAGGATGTGAATCAATTTATTAATTACAAAGCTACGGATAAAATATAAGAAGTCGTTGGAGTGATAATTGAAACCGCACTATAATAAACTATTTATAAATATAAGGCAAGACGAGTGGCGACGGTGGCGCTGACCCGTGACCAACGGTAGATCCGGCGAAGAAAGAAATCCCGAGCATCGCGAGGCTCGATATTTCTTCAGCCCGCCGCTGGAGGATCACTCGTGCTGAAGAAGCGAAGAAGCTAACCGCAGACGCCGTTCGTTTCCCGAGACCGCAGGGTCATGGCTGTTAAAGAATGGTTCAGGAGGCTTCAACCAGTCCAGCTCTATCTCGTACTTTTCTTCACCGTGGCTTTCTTCGTTGTCGAGATTATTGCGAGTCATGTCACACATTCGCTCACGCTGCTGCTCAACGCGTATCACATGCTGTGCAACATTATCGCTCTTATCGGCTGCATCGCATCTGTAAAGGTGAGTTCCTTTTTTTATATCTCTATTTTTATTTTTAATATGCATCTTCGTAATTATTTTAATTCTCACACAGTTTTCCACCAATATTTGTCATTCTATTTTCCCAGCTGATAATAAAAGTTTCTTTTAATGAAAAATTAAAACTTCTGTCCGGTATTTTTTATTTTGTTTTCCTAGTTTCAAATTAAACGCTGCGGTTGCTCTGTCAATATCTCACAAATTAATCATTATTACAGTACGCTCACAGAGACAATTGCAAAGGAGGCCGAAATTGCGTTCCAACCAGTGACTCCTCCATATGTATAAACGAGGACGAAAATGCTCCTGCGGGAACGAAGCCAAGCAAAGAGAAGGTAAACATTGAGCTTTCTCCTATTTTTCTTCCCCACAGAGGGAGCTTTATTTTTCACGAACTTTTTTTACGACGTTTTCGTAAAAAATCTAGAATGGTCTAAAAGGTCAAGAAAAGTGATTTAGAAAAAAATGTAATTTCTTTTTCCAGCAATCGTGCTCAGACAGACGAATGAAGAATACATTCGGATGGGCAAGAATCGACATTATCACAATGCTGGTGTGTTGCGTTCTCCTCGCGTCCTTCTGTTTCTCGCTGATAGTCGAGGCCCTTCAGACGCTCATCCACATCGACCATTTGGACGAGATGCATCATCCACTTCCGGTTATGTGTATCGGTTTGTCGGGCATTCTGCTGAATGGATTCTGCTACGTCATCATCGGTGGATACACCTTCAATCAAGGCATCTTTTTGCACGTTACCAAAGAGGGCAACGTCGTTTTGCAGAGGTCAGTTCCACCTTAATTCTTCGCAATTGATAATGTTTGGTATTTCTCAATTAAATCATAATTAAACAATTCAATGGTTCATTAAATCATAACTAATCAATTTAATGGTTCATTAAATCATAACTAATCAATTTAATGGTTCATTAAATCATAACTAATCAATTTAACGTTTCAATTAGTTCGTAACAAATCAATTGCATGTTTCAGGAAATTGCCATCAGAAAATGTCGCAGAGGGCGAGCAGCAATTGTCCTCCACTCCAAACAGAAGAAGCCCTCTGGCTCTGCCAAGACGTCAGGGCGTTCGTGAAGTATTGCGAGACGTACTTGGCTGTCTTCTCGTCGTCGTGGCTTCGATAATAGTCTACTTCACCGACGCTCACATTGCCAAATTCATCGATCCCACTGTCGCCATCGTCTCAGCCATATCGCTCTTTGTCCTGAGTTATCCCTACAGTACGTATAAAGAACATTTTTAAAAAATCCGTTTTTTTATAAACACATTTTTAATCATAAGAATTTTTCTAATTAATTTTTCTGTTCCAGTGAGAGAATCCGGACTGATACTTCTGCAAACGATACCCAATCACATAAACATAGATTCGTTGAAGAAGGAACTTTTAGCTGCTTTTCCGGGTATTGTTAATGTGCACGACCTTCACGTTTGGCATCTCGCGGGCGAAAAAGTCATTTCCACTGCGCATATAATTTTTTTGGATCCAACGGTTTATGCCAGTATCACCGATCATGTCACAGCGTTTTTTATCGAAATGGGAATGACTCAGGTGACGATACAACCCGAGTTTCATCAGGTAAATAAATATACAACTTATAAAAAATAGACTATTAAAAAAAAATGTTTCCTAATCTATGAACGATTTTTTGGAACAGATGAAACCAAACGCAGAGAAGAGTCCTTGTCTGATTCGCTGCCAGGGCAACCGATGCAAAGAGTCTCAGTGCTGCTCGAAGGAAGGATCTGGCGGTGATAACGGCTCGGAACGCGGTCATCTGGTTCACAAGAGATTCGTGAAGAAAGAAATAATTCCCACGTCGAACGAGGTTGACTTGAAGAAATTTACGCTTCACACGAGCGACAATATAGAATCAATTTCCGAGGCCGCGTGTTCGGAAATTACGGTAACGTCGCAATCGGCGAAGCACAGAAAGAGTTGTCCGGACAGCAGTATTTTTGCCATTGACGTGGAGGTCGCCGAACCGAAAGTAAACAAATCATCCGCCGAATGAAAGTCCTCCAGTCACATCGACAAATTGCGACTATGATACTGTAGTCAATATCAAATGCCTGAAATATGAAACGGCAACAAAGACTGGACGATTAGTATTTTAAGTATTACGTATATAATTTGTACATAGCCGACGCGAGCTTACATTATTAATTTCATATTCTTAACATTGTCCACACGAACGAATGACGATTCTGTTGTATTCTGAGCAATATCAAATGCGTGACGATTATGTAAAAAAAAAAAAACTGAGCAGTGATGATAAAATAAAGTGGAAAGAAAAGTTTTAATAAAAATTATGTTTGTAGCAGCTTAATGACAGTGGGTCATTAACAGTATCGTTAATGGTATCATTAACATGGCTTCAAAAATAGCATGAAATGGTTTTCCCTAAAAAACCTTAAAAATTGATCTGGGATTATTTGAAGAAGAAAAAAGTATAGTTTATTTTGACAGCTTCGTGAGGATGGCCTGAAATGTCACTGTCAACAAGTCAACGCTGCAGATGCTCTACTTTACCATGCGATCTGCCAAAATTGACACAAACTGCACTAAACTGCTGCACTCTACAGTTGCATCATCTGCGAGGGACAAATGGCGACGGCCACAATAGACACGTACCTCAATATCGCTCAATCAGTTGAAAATATCGAAAAGCTATATAAGCACCCAAAATAATAGAGATAACGATCAGCGACAGAAGTGGTTGGAGAGTAGCAAATAGCTGAAAAGTGGAAACGTCTCCGGCACATAACCTAAAATAGAGGACGGCGAAATTGATTTGTGACAAGTGAACCAAAAATAATAAAAATGCAAAATTCCAAAATGTTGGGAAACGGTGGTGATCCGTATGACATCAACGGACCAAACTTCGATCCTGACATTTACTGGTGCAAAATCGCTAAGGTAATTGGCAAATCCAGCCGAGTTAGGGAAGACTGAACCATCTGTCACTTTCCATAACCTCAAAATTGTATCTGTCAAATAATGATCTGAATATACAGACTATATTTAATCTCACAACGCAGAAATCTCATAAAAAATTTCCTCCTTTGCAGGAATGCCGGCTTCGCGAGATTCTGGACAATATGGATGACATATCGTCATCTACGTCAATTCTGGAATCGGAGCTGCAGACTCTTGTATACGAAAATTACAATAAATTTATATCGGCCACCGATACAATAAGAAAGGTAAATTAGAGCATTAACGATAATCCAAATGGTTCGTCTTTGCTGTGTGCATTTAGCTGAGTGTTAAAAACATGAATTATGTTTCGTACAGATGAAAAGTCACTTTAGAACAATGGAAGATACGCTGGACTCACTGGAGAGCAATATGGATAGTATAACGTCTTTCTCAGAGCAAATATCGTCGACGCTGCACAAAACGAGGCACAAGATATCGAGATTGTCATCTGTTCACGCTCTGCTCAAGAGACTAGAATTTCTTTTCAAGCTGCCGGCGAACCTAAAGAAACTTATGAACGAGGGTAATTACAATCAGGCGGTTAAAGATTATATGCACGCTCAGCGAGTTCTCAACAAATATGGAAACATGCCGTCGTTCAACGGAATCCAAAACGATTGCGAGGAGATTGTGGTCGAGCTGAAATCGAAGCTGAGACTCGAGTTCCACAAACGCGACGCAACGACGAAATCGTTGGCTGAGAGTGTCGACCTGCTGCTGCGATTGCGCGAGCCTGCAGATTCGTTGTGCGCGGAATTTCTCAGCTACGCGGATAATCGTCTGTCCGAACAGTTGGATCTACTGAAGGATATGTGCGAAAACGATATTCTGGAGTTCATGGACGTGGCCAGCTCGGGATTTCTCGGAGATCTGTGCCTCGTCGTCGCCTCTTACAAGGATATGTTTGTCAATCGAGTGCCGCTGAACGACAATGAATTCAGCGACGATTTTGATACGAAAGCGGTCGCTCGATTGGACACATTCGTTCTCAGCAATATGAACAAATACTTCGATCTTGTGAGACTGAGAATCGACGATGTCGCGGACACTGCGATTCTAGTGAGGGGATTGGACAGATTTCACAGAAGGCTCCAGGCAATGAATATGCTTTGCACCGAAAGAGATTTTGCGAGGTAGGCAATGGATCGAACAATCTTCGACAAAGGCGCCTCTTGTGCTCAACAATTTTCTTACAATGCTCGATGCTTTCAGGACAGGAACAAGGATCGTCATAAATGCCGGAAAAAAACAATGTCGCAGCCACTTGGAATCGTTGAAGGATCATCTGAACGAAACTTTGGTCAAGGTGCGACAAACTTTAGCGACCAAAGTCAGCCAGAGCGACGGTGACGGAGGTCTGGCGGAACTCGAGGCGCTTCTGGTTATGCCAACTATTGAAAAAGTCAAAGGTGTTCTGCAGGATCTGTTGGTTAGTAAACTCATTTAAAAATTCATAAAATGATGTAAAAATATTATAATTGTACGAATATTTCAGGTATTTCTACAACCAGATCTCTCCTTCAGTCTGAAGCCGCAATTCCTGCAAAGTTTCAGTGTCAATCAAGTACGGGAAAGTTTAGTCATCGCTTTTCTGCATCATCTCATCGATACCGCCGATGGATTTTGCACGGGTTCAGACTTACCGAAATTTCCCCCAACGCTATTGCTTTTACTCAGCAAAATGTGTGTCGAATTTAAAGAGAGCAGCGTTCGTTATCTCGTGAGTATAATTTGCATATCGACATACGATCATTTATAAAAAAATAAAGGCAGTAATAATCTGGAATCCATAATTCGTAGCTAACGACGACCGACGAATCGTTCAACGTCGACGAATACATCACATCGAAAAGCACCGTTACACCCGAATCCGAAATATGCGAGAAATTCCAGAAAGCAGCGCAAAACCTTCTGAATCATTACGTCAGGCTCCAAGGATTGTCAGTGTCGCAGATGCTCCGAAAATCCGTGGAAACCCGAGACTGGCTCCACACGATTGAACCAAGAACCGTCAGAGCTGTGATGAAACGAGTCGTGGAAGACGTTACAGCTATCGAAGCGCAAGTCGCTGCTCTCTACGACGATACTGAGTCACAAGTCGACCGAAGCAGCGACAGCAGCAGAAAAACGCACAGGTTTGCCAAGAAACCATTTCAATATTTCCTTACAAAATAAATTGCTCCATGAAAACTAACAGCGATGCGACTTGTTTCAGCGTCAGCATATCGCGCCACCAGTACAGATCCAATTGGTCGTCGTACACGTCGAGTCACTTGGATTCTTCGCTCGTCACCAACATTCACAAACTCTTCTCCGAGCGAATCGAGATATTTTCCTCCGTTCAATTCAACAAAGCGTCCATACTGACGGGCATTATAAAAATAAGTTTAAAGGTAATTTGATGATGAAAAACAATTTTATTTTTATTTTAGAGGCACACTGTAATTTTTATTTTAGAGGTTACAGTGTGCACATTTTTGGCTTTTGTTGATCAGACAAGTGTGATAAAATCCTCGTGTAATTATCATGTATTGGTCCTTCGGCCCTGTTAAAAGGTAATTTAATTCATTGACGCGAGAGATAAACGAGTCGTGATAACGGGCGGGACTGTACTCGCCATTCTTATTGCGATTCTAGAAGAAGAAAACTTTTCATCCGCTTTGTACTGTCTCGTAATGGGTGCAGGTGCTGCCGCCACTGCTGCTGCTGCTGCTGCTGCCGCCTGCAGCTTCGCTTGCTTGCTGCACAATGACAAAATAACGCCGAGGCCCATTATCCACTTTGCATCGCCACGATACATTATATCACCGCGTTTGTACTTAATCCAATAGATCGCGTTCAGCCTCGTACCGTTACGTCTCGCTCCTCGCGAGCAGTTTCGCAATGGGCCAACCTCGCGGGCCCCAAGCTTCGTACTTGGTACAACCACAATTACTCGTCATCGTTCTTTTCCCTCCCCTCCCTAATGCGCTCTGTCTCTCTTTTGTTCCACAGACATTCCTCGAGTGCGTACGTCTTCGTACTTTCAGCAAGTACGGTCTCCAGCAAATCCAGGTCGACACGCACTATCTGCAGCTATACTTGTGGCGCTTTGTCACTGATGAGAAGTGAGTCTTAGAGTCGAATTTTGCTGATTCAAAAAAAATAGCGAAACGTCTTTGTTTAAATATTGAATTAAAAAAAAATCCATTGCAGTCTCGTGCACTTCCTGCTCGACGAAATACTCGGAAGTGCAGTTCATCGATGTCTGGAGCCGATGCTGATGGAGCCGAGTGTCGTCGACATCATCTGCGAGAGAGGCTGAAAAAATCTCGCCGCAAAATGGCCTTTATCGTCGTACCCAAGAAATGTGAAATGCTACGAATGTGTAAATAAAAAATGTATCTTTATCGATTAATCGTTCATCGAATAAAAAAGCAAAAAGAAAAATTATTTTTTTTCGAGGGGAAAAAAAGGAAAGGGTCGCGCGTTGAGAAGCTGAGAGAGAGAGGAGAAGGTGGCCCACGCGTGTCAAAGTTCGTCGGGGCAAAGTATTACGAGCGCTCAGTGTCAAAGTACAATAATCTAGGTGCCGCGGTGTCACATGTTTCTCCCTCTCTCGCTTTCTCCGTCGGCGGACGAGTCTTCCCGTGCGGAAGACTCGAGTCCACGCCCTCTATTCTGCGCTCTGGCACCATCAGCCACTCGCTCTCCTCGTCACGGCGGGCAAACCAAACTCACGTAAAGTACAAAGCCGCACGGCGAGAGTAGTAAGGGGTCAAACGATTTTAATAAGCCTTAACTCTCAGCCACATGCCTGGCTGCTTATGAACATACGAATAATCTACACATTGCAATTTGACATCGGGAGTCCCTTCGGGCGACCCACCTGATCGGTCGAGACCCGCGGCCTGCGATAAAGTGAAGCCTGGCGGCCAGATCTACGATTTCTCACTAATTGTTCGGCCAAACATTTTTTTTTTCAAAATCAACTAAAAAAGGGTTGTAACCAGTGTTTTCAGGGGTAGAATATGCGACTTGAGAACGATGGTATAGGTTAAAAGTCGATAATTTGATAAAATAAATTTCGTGACCCCGATTTGGGCGGTTTTCGGCCCGGCGGCCAGATCTACGATTTCTGACAAACCGTTCGGCCAAAATTTTTTTTTTTCAAAATCAACTAAAAAAGGTTTGTAACCGGTGTTTTCAGGGGTAGAATATGCGACTTGAGAACGATGGTATAGGTTAAAGGTCGATATTTTGAAAAAATAAATTTCGTGACCCCGATTTGGGTGGTTTTCGGCCCGGCCATGAATTACCAAATTGTTAGTAAAAATAAAAATAAAAACCTGTGGGAAAACGAATATACAACATTGCTGATAAAAAAAACCTGTCGTTTCGTATTTAACCCAGCAGACGAATAGGGATATACATTTTTCTGTTACATCAGTAAAAATTAGAGGCTTTGTTCCACAACAGCAGAATTGAATTCTCACAGGGCTCGGCCGCCGGTTTGTCTGAGGAGGAATATGAACGTGCAGAGGTGACCGCTGGTTATACGTTGCTGCTACTGCTGCTACTGCTACTGCTGCTGCTGCTGCTGTACACTTACCCCTCTTGTGACGATTACGACGATGCAGGCTCGACGTTAATTCCAACTTCCTCCCCGATGGACGAGATTCATTCTCCGCGTATCCGGCGTGGGCCTACGCAACGCATTCTATCCAATTTAATAAACTCTTTTAATAAACTATACTCCGTGTTCCGTCGCGCTGACTCCGCGTCTTTGCGATCGTGTCGTCCGATGAGCAGCAGTCAAAAAAGTCGAATAATGAACCGAGTCCATTTAATTAATATAATATTTTCATAATACAGGACAAATATAAGAGAATCCCAAAAATGTAATTTTAACGGCCCAACATACAATTTACCCCACATGTTTTTTTTCTTACACAAGGATCCATTTTACTTTACTTTACTTTTTATATTATATTTTAATAATACAGAATAAATGTAACAGAATCCCAAAAATGTAATTTTAACGGCCATACAATTTACCCCACATGTTTTTTTTTTCTTACCCAAGGATCCATTTTACTTTACTTTAATTTTTGTATTATATTTTAATAATACAGGATAAATGTAACAGAATCCCAAAAATGTAATTAGGCCCTACATACAATTTACCTCACGTTTTTTTTTTTTTTTTTTTTTTCTTACCCAAGGATCGATTGAAGCGATAGCGGAGTTGTGAAAACGACGCTGAAAGAGTGTTACGAAAAAAAAAATACAAGGCGTAACGACGACGAACCCACTCTTCGCGGAGGCAGAAACGAGTGTTTGGATATTATCGTTAAGGCGACAAACATGTGTGGCGTATCGCGCGGGCTATGTGGCACACGTGATCTCGGAAAACACCTGTGCACATGTGTACCGTGCCTATTTCTCGCTCTATCGCGTTCCCTCGTTCTCTCTCGCTCTCACCTGCAGAGCGACGAGGCCCGCGCGTTAGTTCGCGTTGTGCGATCGAGAGCAGGAGTAACACTTACGTCGTCGTCGAGGCGCTGGAGCCGCTGCCGAGCCAGCCTTGCTGTACTATTTCGACGGGAATCTCGCGCCATTCGGGAATCCGTCCCGGCAGAAAGGTGCCACATGGATATTAACGACGAAGTTTTTTTTTCATTCGCTTGTAATCGGAGTCGTTAAAATCGGTATCGGTCGCTCCTCGCTTCTCGTCTCTTCGATATCAATGTGTCGCCAGCGCCGACGAAAATATTCGCAAGGTAAGAACGCGAATTTTCGTCGATATTATTATTATTGCGAGGTAGATTGCAACGATTCTCATTTTTGATACTCTTGGTAAGAGATTTTTGGTCTTGAATATTTTTAACTCGATGAATAAGTGGGTAAATAAAAGTCTTGTGAAAAAACAATTGTACGCGTGAAAAATCGTACTTTGCGCACGCTTAGCGCTCTAAAAGTCGCACTTTGCGCACGCTTAGCTCAGAGCGCGAAAAGTGGTACTTTGCATACGCTTAGCTCGGCGCGCGAAAAGTCGCACTTTTCGCACGCTTCGCTCAGAGCGCGGGAAAAGTCGCACATTTCGCACGCTTCGCTCAGAGCGCGAAAAGCAAAAAGAAATTGTAAACCGAACCCGTATACTCAAAGTAAAAATCAAAAGATCGCGCCGTACGTGCGGCTGCATTAAACGAACGCACAAAGCGACGAAGCAAACGCGAAAGAAACGACTGCGCACGGAAATACTAAATCCCACCGCGTGGAATGTCACACATAGGGGTCAACGGAATATGTGTGTTATTATCCTCGAATGAAGAATCATCGGGGGGTGGATTATGTTTCGATTTGTGCAACAGGAATAAAATAGCTGCGAGTCCGGCGCGTCCGGGTGTCACGTGTGTCGTAATTGTTGCAGCGGAAGAGCCGGAGCGGAGATCCCAGAGGGTCAGGAACGATGAGTAGACCCGCATGGCAACGACGCGAATGGCGCTTTTGTTCGTTTCGGAAGCCTGGCGGTGCGTTGCGCACTTCACGATGCGATCGTCGCGCCGTCCAAAAGTCGCGGACGTCGCTGGACGATTTTTCTTCATTAGCGGTTCGATGTTGCCGTGAGAGAAAAATGCACAATGAATATTTCAGACGCCTGGCAGACGTTGCACACACTGAAAAAAATTAATAGTTGTGATTACCAATCGTTGGTCAGAGCTACCAATATTTTAGTAACTGCAACTAATATTTTGGTAGATCGAACCATGCACAATTAATATTTCAGACGCCTGGCAGACGTTGCACACACTGAAAAAAATTAATAGTTGTGATTACCAATCGTTGGTCAGAGCTACCAATATTTTAATAATTGCAACTAATATTTTGGTAGATCGAACCAATGATTGGTAATCACAACTACTGATTTTTCTCAGTGCATTTTCCGCTGTCGTTGAAAAAAAATTGGTTCATATGTTTACAGATGCCAAATATTTGAGACTAAAGTGGATGGACGAACGTGTTTGGGAGTTGTTTCGCTTTGTGACCGCAATAATGGGCGGAAAATGGGTAAATCACGCTCGTTGCTGTGTTCGCAAGTCGAACCTACGTACCGACTTATCTGACCACGAATCGACGTCGTCATCGAGCGACAGTCATCGAGGACTGCGAGTCCTTCTCCGATAATTCGAAGAACCAACAATGAACGAACCTAACGAATCTGAGACACCAAACACGAACTTTGGCTGTCCGAACTGTCTCATCGTTTTATCTCTGCACAATCGGAAGTCACATCAGTGACTTATATATAAAGCCTCGCGATTTCTCAAAAATCGTCAGTAACAAAATCGTCGTTGCACCAACCACTTAAAATTCGAGTTAACGAGCCAACGAAATTTCGAAAATCACTTCGAGGGATCACTTTTTCGCAGACATTTTTTTGCGTCCGGCATCGTCGTGTCTCCGCGTGCTAAGTAGTAGTGCCGTAGGTGATGAATCGTGGTATTCACCTCGGTGCGATTACTTGACACGCTGGGCAACGTCGCATCAACGAATTCGAGGAAAATCGTGGATGAAAAAAATGTCGCATATCGTTGCCTATATAATAAAAGAGGTGGGGGAGTCTACTTATCTTACTTATGAGTGGGTCGAGTGTTCAACTCGATTATTATTAAATTTAATTGGCACCAGTGGCTTCTTTCTACCGCATAGGCCACTATATATCTCTCTTTTAAAAAGTTCATGGGTAACGGAAAGTATTGTTAGCAGTTTATTCGTGCTGTGATTGGCCGAAACTATCTTCGCTGAAGAGTTTTCTTTCGAATGCAAAAAGAAAATCCCGATTATATAGATCCAAAGAAAAATTACACCGATTTTAGTAAAGTGCAAAAATTTGGGAAAAGTAAAAAATAGTTTTTCGCGTTTTTCACCTCGAATTTTTTATTTTTCGGGCAAACGCCTGTCGTTTTTGGAATCAGCGGAAAATTTCCCATCGGATAGGGTTTTTAAACTCGGCGAAATCGAAAATTTTTTTTTTCGCAAAAAACGCAAGGGGTACCCCTTCAAAAAAATTGCGATTTTTGAGGGTCAACTTTAAAATTCTGCAAAAAATCGAAAAATCGAGATATCGCGTTCCGCCTTGCAGCATTCTCTTCGTTGAAAAGTTTTCTTTCGAATGCAAAAAGAAAATCCCGATTATATTGATCCAAAGAAAAATTACACCGATTTTAGTAAAGTGCCAAAATTGGAGAAAAGTGAAAAATCGTTTTTCGCGTTTTTCTCCTCGAATTTTTTATTTTTCGGGCAAAAACCGGAAATATTTGGAATCAGCGGGAAATTTGCCATCGGATAGGTGTTTAAAACTTCGTTAAATCGATTTTTTTTTTTTCGCCAAAAATCGCAAGATTCCTCCTACGCTGGATATATGTATATAATAGCTGGTGTGTATTTTTTCAGTGTATTTTTTCAGAGCGCGCATCGCACCCACATCCGACAATATAAATCGTAACGTGGTACAAAATGTACGTACGTGTATCATATATATAAATATGTAAAACTCGTACATATACGCGTCACATATGTGCAGTATTATACGTGGGTCGATTCAGTGTGCGATTTACGTTACAGAGGCCCCGGGGGGAGCGTAGTATATAGAGTATAACACGCTGTGATTTCAATTGGCAAATTGATTTGAAGCTGCGCGTCGAATAGCCAACGGGAGAGCTACGTGTAACGCTGCTACATATATGCAGCGTTTTTCTAGTGTAACGACTGTACAGACCTGAACGCGTGTCTCTTGGTTCTCTTCGTCCGCTGTTGCTGATGGTTGATGCGCTGCAACTACCCGCGAAGAAATCCAGCAACGGTGCTGCTTTAGCGGCGACTGTTCGAACTGCCGAATGAATACCGAATACTGAGATGGATTTATAATAATGAAAAAATCACCAACAGCAGTGTATTTTTTTTTTTTTTTAATGCGACATCGCAGTCTTCCACTTTGCATTTTATTTTTTTTTAATGCGACATCGCAGTCTTCCCACTTTGCGCTGGAATTTTTCGAAACGCCTTTTTCGAATCTGCGTAAAAAAAGCTTTACACAAATTTGAAGTCAAACTCGAAGAAAATTTGTATAAAAAAGGGATTGATTATCGGGACTCTGTTATAGCATCGGTCAAACGTTTCGACTCCTGCAGAGGAGCTTACCGGGAAGTAATCGACTCTGTTCCCAGCAGCAGCACCGAGTGTCATACGTCATCCCCGTGCTCGCCGCACTCTCTGTACTCGTCACCGCTGCTGGAGCCAGTGAAATGCATAATTGCGCAGATTGCACCGATTCTATTGGTACATTACGTACAGAGACTCGAACGTACATTCTTGCACCCAGAAAATAGTCTCACTTGAATCAAATGCGAGATCTATTTGATTCAATAAATGTAACTTCGTATTATTAAATTAAATCAGACCGATTTGTATTAAATAAGCCCTATTATCCCAGTATCCTACAAGTAACGTTATTTAAATTAAAAAAAAAAAAAAATTATATAAATTATATATAAAAAAAAAAATTATATATAAATAAAAAATAAAAAATAAAAAATAAATTGTGTCATGAGCGACCTAATAAAATGAACAATTATTACCTACTCGGTCGGTAACAAAAATCCTAATCCAACTGTATTTCCTCTTTTTTCTAAACACTATTTCCAAATAAATAATTATTCAGTTACAAAAATGTAAATGGCGATCATCTCCATTTTAGGCAATTTCGCCCCACATTATCCGAGTGAAAAAAATCTCGATGCTACCGATGTCGGTAACAAGGATCTTCCCAAGCACCTTCTGAAACCGCTGCAATGCTGTAAACATTGAATGCCCTGATAATTATAATATCTTAGAAATAATATCATGTAAAAATAATATCATGTCCTTCATTTTAGGCAATTTCGCCCCACGTTATCCGAGTGCAAAAAATCTCAGTGCTACCGATGTCGGTAACTACGATCTTCCCAAGCACCTTCCGAAACCGCTGCAATGCTGTAAACATTGAATGCCCTGATAATTAGCTATATGCTGGTGCTGCTGCCGCAGCGACTGCGCGAACATTGGACGGGTCGAGCACCTATTGAAACGTGTAACGCGCGTGTATCGCGTGTACCATCATCCCCGATCGTAGCTCGCCGCCGCCGCCGCCGTTGCCATCACCGCTGCTGCCGCTCACGCTGCTCGGCAGCGACAACAGTCGAGCCAGTTGGCCGAGAGTGGCCGATCGTGGAGAGCAACACACAGCTCCCTCCGTTAATAGGTAGTGAACGCCGGTTGAATGCTTAATGCAGCGCGGTTTTAGGATTAAATTGACCAATCATTTCCCGCGCGCGGCAAAGAGCGGCCAATTACAGTACTCGCCGGGCTATATTAACCCAATCAAGGCTCGTTTATCATTCAGTCGAGGATATGCCTCCGTGCCGGCAGGGTCGTTCGCGCTTCGCTCTTTTTCTTGCTCTCACACTTTTTCTTTCTCTCTCAAACATCTCTCGTTCGTCTCGTCGCTTAAAACCGCCGCCGCAGCCGACGTGAATTATTCTCGAAAAGTGCAACACTTTTTTTTCGCCACATCTTTTCGCACGCAGTTTCTCACAGCCGGAGCTGTGAGAAACCGATCTGCACTTGTCGCCGCCGGTGACTAAGTGTCTAAAAGTGCGTATACATATATATATACATGTATATACACACAGACCAAGCATCACTCAGTTATCATTCGGTTTCCCGTTGTTTTCGCCTCTGTTTGAGAATTTTTCGGTACGTATTATTGATTACGAATCACCAGACACGGATTACCGATACGCCACCTGAATCGCGAGTTTTGCGTTTTTTGAAATGCACAACGCGTGTGCACGCTTCGCGCCGACGCCGCATCGCCTCAACGCGTAGTACGTATATATGTATGTTGTATATATATATGGGTGTGTGATATGTGTGTGAGTTTGATGCGTCTGTGTCTGTGTGACACACACGTCGCTGCCATCTGGTGACGCTTGATTGTTTACACTCGACGCATGCCGAGGAAAACAAGTAACTGCAGCGTTGTCGTCATCAGAGTCGTCTCTTTCGCGCAGCTGCGGACATCGACGCTACACGCGTGCGCAGTAATCGTCTCTCACTTTGCGTTATACACACGCGAGTCGGTCAACTCGGAGGATTTTTTGAAGGAATTAAAAATCGAGTGTTAATGCGCAGAGTCTCTGAGGGTTTTTGAAAAACCGTTGAAAAGAGGCAAACGACTAAGAAAACGACCATTGAACCAAGAAACGACTGTTTCTCGCCGACTGTTAACTCGCAGAGTCTCTGAGGGTTTTTGAAAAAAAGTTGAAAAGAGGCAAAACGACCAAGAAAACGACCATTGAACCAGGAAACGACCACTGAACCAAGAAACGACCAACCAAAAATAATTTCAATGGTCGTTTTCTCGGTTGTTTGCCTCTTTCGACGGTTTTTTTTTTTTTTGCATTAAACGACCGGTCGTTTTTTTGGACTTTTTGGGTCGTTTTCGAGGTCGTCGGGATTGCTATAGGGGAAAGAATTAGACAGCGGGCGCCATAATCGTCGACTGTAAAATCGCGGAGGCTCAGAAGGCTTTTGGAAAAGATTCAAAACAGAGTCGAAAGGATTAGGCAGCGAGCGCCATAATCGTTTTTGAAAGAAATTCAAAATAGCCGCGAATTCAGGCACCGCGTGTCCCGTCACTCGAGTTGTCCCCGGGATCAAGGTACACAACACGCGCCAATCTCCGCCGCCTCAGCGTTTATCGCGCGCACGCGTCGTCGGCGACATCGTCGGGTTCGATAGGTCGTGAGATTTCCTGCGATTGTTCGATTGTGAGATTCAGCGAAACTCTGGAAAATACTCAGGTTTTTTTTTTATTTCTGTTTCGCGTCGTTCGGGTTTTGTTGCTTTTTCCGTTGAAATGCGGATGCGACTCGCGTGTCGCTTGTTCGCCATTTCTCGCGCCGGGAGAAGCGGAGAGGGAGCTGATAAGGACGCGTGGCTCGAGTCGCCGGCCGGCCGGCTGACGTTGCCATTAGCATTGTGAATATATTTACGGCGGTGAATAGTGTTAACTGATACTAAATCACCGGCAACGTTGGTCAATTATATTGCCGATTATTTTTCGCAAAGCTT
The DNA here is from genome assembly GCA_964034905.1 of Itoplectis maculator. NCBI lineage: Eukaryota > Metazoa > Arthropoda > Insecta > Hymenoptera > Ichneumonidae > Itoplectis > Itoplectis maculator. Next base: position 4,951,037 of record OZ035869.1, read on the forward strand.
CAGTCGGTCCTCGACTAATTTTCGTTATCTCAGCAAAGAATCGCGTCGATTGTGAAAAATTGCAAATCGCAGAACTAAAATCTACCGGCAAAATATAATAAATCGGCCCGTTTGTGAAATCTGGTCAAGTGTCCGGGAATATAACCGAAAAACCGGCAGCTCGAAATTATCTCAGCAAAAAATCGCGTCGATTGTGAAAAATTGCAAATCGCAGAACTAAAATCTACCGGCAAAATATAATAAATCGGCCCGTTTGTGAAATCTGGTCAAGTGTCCGGCAATGTGACCGAAAAACCGGCGTTAATCGAAAAATGCGGCAATGATGCGTCTTTGTGCTTCCCCGCTGTTATTATTATTATCATCGTTGCATATATCGTTACAATAATCATTGGCATTGGCAACAGTGGCGCTGGCGCTTCTTCTTCCATTCTACGCGAACCGAAGACGCGAGACCGCGACGAGAAGGCGCCAAGTGTCCGTTGCGTCGGTCGCTGAGACAAAAGACCGAAGCTGCGAGTGCGTCGCCATTGGCAAAGCGTCGTTGCCGCCTTTCTTGTAAAAATCTCTCAAGTGTTGAAATGTTCGCGCGGAATTTCACTCAACGCTCGTCGAGTGGATGATCGGACGTTGCGGTGAAAATATACGATCGCCATAATCGCCTGGAAATCGGTCCCTCGCTTCGGCCATCGAGCTGACTTATCGTCGCGCATAGTGTCGTTAATTAGAGATACCAGACGCGTAATCTGTTTACAGATACAGCGACGAAAAGATATAACAGTGGAGAGATTTTTCTTCGTGTGGGCCAAACCCAAATCAGAGATAGAAAAATCGAGTGAAAAAAAAAAAAATCGGGCGGCCATCGTCGACACAGCAGAAGAATCCAGAGCCAGCGCCCAATGAAAAAGGCGAAGGAGCCGACGAAAATCCGACGTCGCTTCGCTGAGAGAGTCTCGAAGCGTCTCACCAGTCGTTCTCGGGGATAATTTCTTATCTCGCTCGACCTCTCGAACCCTCCGCCACTTATCCCCAAGATAATAGACCCACCGTCAATAATACGCCGACGACTTTTTCGCTATTTCGTTCAATAACAACGCTTCGTGGAAAAAAAGCTTCTTCGGAATTTTGACGGATTGAAAAAAATGTGGGCACAAAGATTCTTCTATTCGACGATGTGAATCTCAACGAGACGCTGCCGTTTGTGTTTCATAGGCTGAGTGCACACTGAAAAAAATCAGTAGTAACGATTACCAATCATTGGTTCGATCTACTAAAATATTGGTTAAAGCTACTAAAATATTGGTAGCTCTGACCAACAATTTTTAATCACAATTATAAATTTTTTTCGTATTAATCGTTTTCTTCGTAATAATCGTCGCAGTGGTATTCACACACCCGTAGATATTTTCGAAAAACTCAAGTGGCGCATTCTGCATTCGATCTACTAAAATATTGGTAGCTCTGTCCAACAATTGGTAATCACAACTATTAATTTTTTTCGTATTAATCGTTTTCTTCGTAATAATCGTCGCAGCGGCATTCGCTACCCACAGATATTTTCGAAAAACTCAAGTGGCGCATTCTGCGCAGACAGGAGAAGGGTTTCACGATGGTAAAACGTGCGCGGACGGTGCTCCCCCTCTTGGCTCCCGCATTAGTTGGAATTAGCGTTAATTGGAATTGTCGCGCTCCACGTTCCTCCATCTCCTCTGCTGTCGTCGCTGTCTTTCGCTGACTTGGCTGTATTCGCGCTAATGGCGCGTATATATATATATACGTATGTATATCACGCGAGCTGCTTACACATGTGGACGTTCGCATGACAACGTTGCATATGGACGTGGGAGAACGAGCGAAAGATATTCGATTAAGCGCAATCTGCATGGACAATTTTTTCTACTCTTACTATCACTGAAATCTATTCAGTCAGTCAGTCAGTCAGTTTTTTCTATTATTACTATCGTACTATTACTGGTACCAGAAAAAAAAGGCAGGGAAAAAATAGTCGGTTACTATGCTTTCTATTACGCCACTATTATTACTATCACTACTATTACTGGTGCCAGGAAAGAAGACAGGGAAAAAATAGTCGTGCTATGCTTTATATTACGGATTTTTTTTATTTAACATTCCTGATGCTACACATATGACGAATCCGAGCGTGCCGGTCGGTCCGTCGTCGGAATCTTGCATAGTACAACATCATAATCCTCTTACGGGGTTTTGCAGCGTCTTGACGATCGAGCGGTCGTTATAGAATGAGCGAGATATAGAACGACAAAGAGGAAGAGAAGGAGAGAGCAAGAGAAACAGCCGTGAGTTATATATGTGTATATAAAACGACCGACTTCAGTGTGAGATGAACGGGAGAGGGGCGTTATACATATATATAATATATATGTGTGTGTGTGTGACCGAAAAAAGGAATAAATGAGATGCCATGTGCGAATGGACTGTTCCGTAACTTTTTCTCTTCTCTACAAAAGCTTTCAGTGTCGGCTGTGTTACTTATTGTTGTGTCGATGATAAAATAGTTTGCGATATTTATTGTTGCAACGATGACAAAATTGATAAAATTGATAAAAATGCTAAAATTGTTTGTGCTATTTATTGTTGCAACGATGACAAAATTGATAAAATTGATAAAAATGTTAAAATTGTTTGTGATATTTATTGTTGCAACGATGATAAAATTGTTTGTGTGATTACAGAAGAAAATGTCAGCAGCATAATCGACCTATTTCATCGTCAAACACCATCGGCATCCGAGATCATGAATTTTTCTCCGCTCGAAAGCCGCATGTCGCCTCCGCCCAAGACTTCTGCATTTTGACGAGCGCAATAAACCGCCGCACACCGAAAAAGCTTCTACAGATGTCGTCGAGTCCGCTGAGCGGCTGAGCAGAGACGAGACTTGGAGCGAGATCGGCACCGGCCAACGCACAGAGGGTCTCATTCAATACATTTTTCCCTCGGCGCGATGAGTTAAGAACTTTGTATCGCGCGTTCTCAGAGTCAGAGGGAGCACCGCACATCGAACGTATCGTTTAATGACGCTGAGTGAGACTTCTGTGCTCGGTGGAAATCAATCGTGGTTCACTGCTCAGGGTAATCAATAAAAAAAAAATTTATGGCCAAAGAATTCTAGAAAAATTGGAAAATAATATCTCTGTGCCTTTCAATGAATTTTATCTGCAGCAAAGAATCAGTCTTCACTCAGTCGGTAATAAAAACTAATCATTTTTTTCTCACGAATACTAATAATTATTTCGATCACCAAGTTGGTTAAGTTGGATGATTTTTCGGTTACAATTTCAGGGACAGAATTTGCCGCAGGATGCGCAGCAATGCAGACGCTTCGAATATTGGCCACATCCGAATGCTGAGGCCGCGTGGGGCAGCGTCGGATAAAAAGAGAGATTAAAGTTAAGGGGGAACGAGAGCAGAACCGGTGCCGTAGGCGGGCCTTAATGACTTCTCGAGGTCGGTTCAATGAGGGCCACTGTCTGTCTACGTGTCCTTTACACGAGAGCGAGAGAGAGAGGGAGAGGGCAAGAGGAAGAGCGAGAGGAGTGGGAAGCGAGAGAGCGAAAGACGGAGAGTCGACACAGAGGGAGAGAGGAAACTACGAGGGAGCATAACTGTAATAGGCCGTAATCGTCTCTCGTGTCATCATTCACCTTACCACGTTCGACGCTGCTGCCTCGCGAAGCCTCTGCCACTTCCAACTGATATCGTGAAATAACAAAATTAACAAAAATTATTCGATCATCACGCAATCCCAGAGGCAACAACCGTACAGACTGGCAAACGACATTTCTGCAAAGGAGCAATTATCCAATGTCGGATGAAATTGCAATTGTCGGATTTCCGCCGTTTGCTCAAGTGGCCGATTATTCCCACACGGATCGAGAGAACCAACTTCCGGTCTACGCATTTTATGGGAGAAACTGCTATGTTCATGCTTATGGATTTTTCTTTTTCCGCAGATTCAAGGCACATCGACTTTACGGAGCGCTGCTGATATCCTGTCCTGTTCCTAAGTACTAGTGCCGCAGGAGTGACTAGGTTGGACTAGAAATTACCATGTCTCCTGCTGCTCAAGTGCTTATCAATGGGTCGGGACGCACAACTCTTATCTACTTAATTCCCATCTCGTTTTATTAAAAAAATGTCTTTGTAATCGTTGTTGAATAAGTGTTAATGATGAATAAATAATAAAGTGAAAATATTTAGAATAAAAAAAAAAATCCTTTGGAGGAGCTGGGATTTGAACCCAGGACTTTCAGCATGCGAAGCAGACACTCTACCACTGAGTTACACCCCCTGTTGAATTCTAACTACATATATGTAGGTCCGGTTTTTTATGGCTCGACGATGGAAAATAAATCGGATAGTTTTACATTTCACCGATTAGAATACGGGATAATTAATTATGATGAAAAGTTCGTGAAGAATCAGTCAGTCTTGTAACCAAAATGCAGTCTTTTATTTTACAATCACACGACTGAGGCAAAATTGTACTGCGCGAAGAAGGTAGAAGCACAAACGAGTCTCAATTGAAAACAAAAGCGGGCGATCGGTTAAAAGACAACGTAAAATAAAAAGTCTCAAACTTTTTTTCGTTATATCTATCGAAGTTAAAAAATAATTGAAACACGACGAAGCGGTTTCAAATTCGTCCGCATCTGGAGCACCACAGTAACAGATTTATTTGTAAAAAAAATCGGCAGCACCACAATCACGCAAATTAGATGCTCGAGATAATATTTTTGCCCAGACAACTTTGAGGAATATATTTTCTTGTATGTACACAGTAATCCCTGTCTCGAACCGACGGTCGAGCGATAATCAACGAATGATAAGAGAATAATTGTCACAGTTATTTGTCGCGATTCAAGAGGTCGCGATTTTTTCAATGAAACACCTGCGAAATTGTAGTTTGATACTTCATCACGAATGCGACTCAAAATAATAAACACGTTTAACGGTAGGACAATAAAAAAATGTTCGCCTTTTAAAATAATTACCAAATAATTCGTTCACACTTTAATTTTCGATCCTGATATTCGCAAACGGATGTGTAACTTCTTTTTTTCGAACGGATACTTAAACCCGAAGCTAAACAGTGTTAACATTTCCATATCTCTCTATGTTACCATTATCTTTAGAATCTACTCTGTCGCCGTGAAGCAACAATAATATCGTCGCTACGGTAATAACGACTAAGCACTCTTATGTGATATTCTTTAATGATATCTTCATGTACATCTTTCACATTAGTTCCCAACAAACGTTTAGCTTCTTCATTTTGTTTTTTTTTTATTATGCTCTTGTAATAGTTGGCTCGTTACGCTGTGTGGCCGATCGAGTTTTCGTTAAGAATGATGAGGGAAGAGGTGTTGCGTCGGCATCACTTATCACTTTTTTTTTTTTTTTTTCATCGGAGTTTCCCCGTTTTCTCTGCCGTTCGCTCGCTCTGCTTTTCTCTCAGCCGCTCTTCATGGGTTACTTTTTTTTTTAGTAATTACTATTCTGCCGGCGACGCGCCCATCTCGTGTACAATCACAAACAACAAACAACTTTTAAGGCCGCAGTAAACACGCTTAAGCTAGTGCACACTTGGTGGTTAAATAAAATCTCATTCACAATACGAATCGGTCGTATATAACACCGGTGTCTGGATTCTGTGAAAGGAATCATGATTGAAGAAACTCGTTGTACCAAGTGTCCGTGTCTGCGTTTAAACTGATCAGCGGCTTCCTTTCTTCGTCTCCGTTCGAAATGCAGTGTTTCTTTTTTTTTTTTTTTTCATTGTTCTCGTGGTTATTATTCTCTCTTTTTTTCATTCTCTCGTGACACATTCCTTTTATTCTCATCAAAGTCATCCGCAACCGTTTTCATCGTAATTTCCACACTTATTAAAAACATTTCTCAGATGCGCATACATGCAAACGGACATTCAATCTGTCGGCAGGCAAAGGTCGTGGGCTCTTTTTGTTTCCTTGTATTTATATCTAAGAACTGAAAAGCAGCGTCTTCGCACTACGAGGTCATCATATCACTGGCAGAAACGGCGGACATGTTGGGCCCTTTCAAGGTGTCGTTTATGTCTCTCCTGAACGTCGACAGATTTTGTGTAAACCTATGAATAAAAAAAACGGTGGTTAAGTATTTTTCTCCGCATTTCAATTTTACGCTTTATTAACGATTGCTCACCTGTCTCTATTTTTCGTTAGCAAGTTTCCTTCAATACCGTCCATCAGATTTTCGAACCACTGAGCCATGGCAGCCTGTTTATCGACCGGTTGACTCCTGATGATATTTTCCCTCAATTGATTGAAGTACTGCAATACATAAAAATTTGTTGATCAGTCTTTGAGTCGACGAAAGACGGAAGATTAATATATAATCTCGACTCACATCCTCGTTGAGGAGTATGAGACCCAGAAGAGGTCTCGACATGCTCCACTGGTTTCTACAGTCCTCGAACATTATCACATTTAGTACGGTGCTCAATATTTGTTGGAGAATCTCCGGATGTTGTTTCAAGACTTGGAGGAATATCTCGCGGCCTCCGGGAACCACGGCGTTCTTCTTTCCTGGATAAACGCCCGCTAAAGAGACGATCAACAGGTCAGTATCAAAATTCCACACTTCCGTTGCTCTCCGAAAGTGTATTTTTTTTTACATTCCGCGGCTCACCTTTCTGGGAGAGCTGCTTAAAGAGATAGGTGACAATGTAATCCAACGTGGCGCAACAACCGGTGCAGACCATCGTGTCTGCAACATAATTAATGACTATTTCACCGGTAAATCCACGGCAACGGTCACGAAAAACAAGACAACGAAACATAACGGCACGGAAAAAAAACGTAAATAATTAATATTACGTTCCCATGCAAAAATATCGCAACTCGACAAAATCGAATAAGCAAAGTGAGCGCCTCTACACTTTGCTTAGCTTGTGTAAAAAAAAGACATGTAAATAATTCGAGAACAAGTAAAAATCACAACATTCTCAACAGCTAAAATCCCGTGCCGTAAAATTAGATATTCCGTAAAGTACCATTACATTTTCATGTGACTCATGCAAAGTTAGTCAATTATTATAATGCACTAAATTCGTTCTAGTGAAACGAAAAAGTAATTGTTAATACTTTAGTACTGTGTGTCAGCTGTGCGGCTGACTGCATGTGCTGCTAGACCCATATTTCGTACAATTTTTTTAAGTATCAAAAGTAAACAAATGTAGATCCGGAATGGAAACGATACAGCGGAGGTAAGAAGCTTCGCTTCAAGCGTCATCGTCTGTCGAGCTCAGCGGTGTAACAGAACGATATATTATTTATTATATACTCTTTCTCACTTGTAACCAATGAGGGTCTAGATTTCTACGCACTCCAATCCTCTTAGTGCCTATGTCGTATAAATCACCGGTGTCGATTACCGTCGAAAGATCAACTATCTGTGTACGTGTATGCGTGAAAATTATCATTGCGGATGAAAATTGTCCCTCGAACGTGTTTTATTCGTTAGGGTGACGCAATATTTTTACTTTTATTATTCCCAGTCCATTCAGAGAATTCTCTTCTTCATTTTTCATCATTTAAATAATTTTCTAGCAGATTTTTTGGAAGTTTGTGACAATAAAAAGTAGAATAAAATATGGTCACCCTACCGCACGTCGATTGAAAATTCGATGTATCGCCAAATAGTCCATTGGACGAAAAAACTGCCACTACGATATGCTCGACACAGGATAAATTCATTTGCTCCAAGCGGCAATGCAGAAAGCGAAGGATATATATATCGAATTCGATCAAAAGGATTAAATATCTCTCATGGATTGTATGTCTCGATCGTTTTTCAAATGTGACTTTCGCCCGTGACAATGATATATTCGATAAACAAGTAAATACGAGCGCTAGAGGATATAGAGGGTAGTAGCGATAATATAGAATCAGCCGCACAGACCTGTGTAGGAGTCTTTTAGCGCACCTAGAGCCGTTAGGCCTTCGCTGATACTCGACAGGATGTAGAGAAAAACTCTGGGTTCCAGGGTGGACAGAAAAGCCATGTGATCCTGAGCCAGGCACTCTAGCAGCACGTAATACGTTGCTGTTAATTTTGGGTAGTCCTGGCACAAAAAAAGGAAAAATAAAAGAAAACGACGACAAAGATTTGTAATATGAATTAGAATCGCAACAAGGAGTGAGAATTCTCGCGGCGACTCGCTTGTATCCTCGGAGAGGACCTTCTGCGAATCCTTCGGTCGAACGACAAAAATAAAATGACGAAATAAAGCAGAGCTTAATCGTTCGCGATTTGTCTCTCTGGGCTTACCAATAGATCACTCTGCGGTATACTGAGAAGCAATTTGACGAATGTGTTGAGAGCATTGTCCAAGGCATCGTCGCCGTACAACCTAAATACGCCAAAATTAACGTAGCTTCCGCACAGCGCTGCTTTCAGCATGCTGAAGCATATGCTTATGCCTTTCAGCTTGAGTGGATATATTTGATCCTTGGGCACTTCGACGTTTAGTATGTGATTACCATAGCTACATATGACTTTACTAGCCTCGCGGAACAGTAATATCCCGTTCGGCGACGACACGTCAAACTGTAATCTTTGACTTCTATTTTGTACTAGCTCGGCGAATAGTTTAAGGACGGGCGTTGTCACTTGGGGCTCGTGGTGCCAAAGTTCAACGGCTTGTAAAAAAATTCGCGTATAGTTAGGATATCTTCATTGCTTGCGTCAAGGACAATAGTTCGTTTGCCATATCATAGATAAACTAAAAACAATTGCGACCAGAAAAGGATACATCCAATCGAAGAGTATCATGTACGATGTTTTCGTATTAAAGGCGTAGGCGAGTCCTCGGAGGTCTCGGGCGAGGCCGATCAGAGCTTTCTTGGCTTCCTCAGCCGCGAAGAGAGGTGTATCAGCCGCACCCATCAATTGTCCGAGGCTCTCGAGTGCAGCTGTCGAATGAAAAAAATATACATCTTGGCCATTGATGCGGAATCGACGTCGATTACGACTACAGTTTGTATCGTAATCGACATCTCGTATCAACAATCGTGTATCGAGCTTATATATATATATCAGTCTCACCCGTTAGTGGTAACATGAACGTGTGAAACCTTTCCTCGTCCTCGCCAAGATCCACCATCAATAATCTGCCGAGGGAAGTGTAAAACATTGACCTGCAACGCATCTCCGTGACGGCGACACTGTTTCCCAAGAATGGAAAGTGTTCGCTCTGCAATAAATTAATTTCTTCATTAAAAACCGCGGATCTCTCTATAAAATCGTATGCATTTTTTTTTTCATTGCGTTTTCTTCGACGTATGAATATTTTCACATACCGTATGATTATTCAGCATAAACTGCACTTCCTCGAGCTTCACGAGTTTCCGAACGCAGCTATATCCAACCGACAGATCATTGAGCAGCTGAAGAGTCTTGGAAATAATTTGCTCGCTACGCGTCCAGTACTTGAGGTTCGTAATTCTGCGGAAAAAATATTAGCGTCGTGACAATCGTGGATTCGACAGTTTCGCGTTCGATGAGTCATTTGGGGTGAACTCACATTTTTCGTATGAACAAGCTGAGCACTGTGGACTCGTCGTTCAGACCCAACACGTCCGAGAGCCTCCTGTAGACTTTGGAATTCTTTTGTACCTGATCGCCGACGTAGATCCTCCGAAATTGTTCGAAGAAACTCAGCATCGCGAGCTCGAGCTTCTCGCAGCCGCCTTGGGCTAATCGCGAATCGGTGAGATTCATCAGCTGCAACACTCGACAGACGAGCTCGCCGTCCATTGCGTCGTGCTCCTCGTTGCTGTTGAATGAGACTCTACCACCGATTGCGCTGCCTATATTACACAAAATAGAATTACGAAAACGTAATTACAACTATTTTGACGAGGAAAGGGTTATAGATATAAATAAAATTAATCTTACCGATAATATAAACCAGCCACGTCAACTGTCCCTCCTGTATTGTTATTTCTACGCATTGCGAGGGCGTCGAATTCTGAGCCAAAAGCTCCTGATAGGCTCGCGCCGCCTGATCGAACAGCTGCACAAGTAAAGTGCAAGTCTTTTGATACTCGCATCTACCGAAGACAGAGAGTTGCTCCAATTGTTGCTGAACCATTCCCAAATCGTCGAGTGGATCCTCGAGGCCGTCTCTCACGACAACGGCGACGGATTCTAATCTCGAGGTGATGTAGGCGTTGGTAACCTCGGGCGTGTAAGTCTCGAGAAGATGAGGTTCCGGGGCTTTGATGTAGGGCACCGAGGCGACCATTCTCTGCCAGAGGCTCAACAGATAGTGAACGCTGTTTGGTGCAAATTGCCACATTTGCAAACTTTGTACGGTAAATTTGGCTATGAGCTGTATCGCCTCGCGATAATTCTCAACCATGACCAATTCGCCGAGCTGATAGTTGCTCTTGAGGCGAGCGAGGAGCCGGCAAAATTCATGGTAATTTCCGGGATCGCTCAGACCCTGAGGATTTTCGAGTATGTGCTTGACGCCGTTCACCAGATGAGTGAGGAACTTGGCTCGTTCGGAATTCGAGAACAGACTACGTCGGACAGCCGCCAATTGGACCAAACAGGAGAGAGCCAGGGAGGACAAACTGTTGGGCAGACTGTGGTAGAGGTCAAAGAATAGCTTGAGTGTTGTAAAATCTAGGAATGCTGGTCTCCAGTTTGTTGGAATTTGAACGGTGAAGAGGTCGTCCGAACTCTCGTCCGGCGACGAACCGATGAAGTCGAACGTCAGACAGTTTTGTGCGAGCCGCAGAAGCTGCGTCATCAGTCCGTGCTGAAACAATGTGAAGACATTTTTTTACAGAAATCAAATAGAAAATTCAACAGATGGAATATCGTCGGAAAAGATTCTTACCTGTGACTCGTCATTGAAATTCAGGGTATCGCAGCTTTCCCGCGCGGTGCCGAGCAGCGAACACGAGAGCCTGAATATTTCGAAGAGTTGAGTATCCCTGAAACTTATCGCGATTTTTCGATGTTTCGTCGGCGATCGATTCGCGTCGGCGTCCGATATTTGATTCATCTCGCACGTCAGCTGAGACAGCAATTGAACGCCGATCATGCAGTGCTCGACTGAGCCCTGTGACGAAAAAAATGAATCAAAGAATATAGTACAATTCATTTTTAAAAACGTATGTATCTAATAAATGTATTATCGACTATACCTGCAGAAACTTGGAAATATCGCTCACGACATTTCTGAATACAAATTCGTCCTTGTCCGAATCGAACCATCCTAGTTTTGATATACGCGCAAAAAGCGTCACCAATGCCTGTATCACAAAGTTTGGCAGCTTTGGTTGCGTAGCCAAATAATTGAGTACATAATTGCCTGTTGAACATCGAGTTAGAAAAAAATTAGGAGTTACGTTAGAAAAAAAAAGTATTCCAGATTGAAATTCATCTCTTTTTCTCTCGCTACTCACGAATATCTAGTCTTTGCTGCAAACTCAAGCCTAGGGCCGATCTTGTGACCAATTTAGTCAGCGTGGTGGCCGCCAGAAGCTGAGCGTACGGAGAATCTCCTCTGTCCAGCAACAACTGGCATTTAGTGAGCGTGTCCGGCGCATTTTGGAATCCCACCAGAGCCTTCTCAGCCTCCGCACGGTGTCCCGAGTCCTGCGACTCGTACAACTGCTTGCACAGCAACTCCAGCTGCCGTACTTCCTGCACGTGATCCATTCTTAATGATACCATTTGGACTTGTTATCAGACATTTTCAGTTCTCTTCCCTCTCAATTTTGGATGCTCGGCAAACACTTTTTCCCGACTAATTCTCCTACGGCAAATCGTCTCAGCCCCGACGACTCGCATCAACGATTTCCAAAGAAACAATTACAGTCTAACCGAAGATGTTTTCCGATTTATCGTTTATTTCAATTTCTTGTCTCGCAATCCATAGCACTGCCTAATCCGTAGCACCTTCCTCCACGTGATCCATTCTTAATGATACCATTTGGACTTCTTATCAGACATTTTCAGTTCTCTTCCCTCCCAATTTTGGATGCTCGGCAAATACTTTTTCCCAACTAATTCTCCCACAGCAAATAGTCTCAGCCCCGACGACTCGCATCAACGATCATCACAGAAACAATTACAGTCTAACCGAAGCCATGTTCCAATTTATCGTTTATATCAATATCTCGTCTCGCGATCCGTAGAACCGTCTAATCGCAGCCGCCTACACATCCTCCCGTTTGTTGTCACAACAAATCGCGTGCACCCAAATCACACGCATTCGACCCGCGAGACAACACAAACCGCAGCTGAGCCGAGAGTCGCGTGACGCAACGAGAGGCGAGCAACAACTTCGCCTATCCACTCCGGGAATCCGGTGCTCGGTTCCCGAGTCTATCTCCGCTTGCGCGAGAGAGAAAGAGAGAGAGACAGAGAGACAGAGACCAAGAGTCAACAACAACCGCGCCGCGGCGACGGCGGAAAATCGCGATCCGCGGGCCGCTCCCGCCACAACAATAACAACAACAACACCACTATTATATAGCGTGTCTCGCAAAATACACGACTCGACAATGCTCTCGTAAATACGGTTTTCGGTGCGACAGTCGCTAAGCGCTCGACGACCGTTCGGCAAAATTCGACGATTGTCAGACTTGCAAAGTCCGGTTTGTGTAAATGTGTGGAATAAATGTGTGTGTCTGTGTTTTCGACGTTGACAGCGGTGCGCTCTGCGCGGTTGTGTGTTGCGTCCGACACGCGAGATCGTTCGTTCGGTGTGCGCCGCGAGTTACGACTGCTAACACAAGCAGCGAGAAACGTTTGCATCCGGCGTACAACCGAATCAAGAGCGCCGAGCCGCCGCCGTCGTCGTCGCGGCGCGCGTACCGAGTGTGCTGCGTTACGCCGATCGCGATGTACCGGGGAAAGAACGTTTTGCCCGCGGCCCGTTGTCGCGCCTCTCGACGCGGAATTCCCGGCGACTTTTGACCGCCGGACTTTCGGCGCAGCGCGCGGATCACTTGTTAACCGGCGTCGCGACGTTCGCGTGCGTTATTTTGATCGGGAGCTCACCTGTTCATCCGCCATTTTCGCAACTTGGCATTTCTACACTGAGCGGCCTGGAGAGTCACATGCAGTCCGTTGACCAGCGCGGTTCTCCGGGGGCCGCCTCCTATCCGCGGCGCGGCGCGACAGCGCCAGAGTCGCGGCTCTGCACCGCCGCGTGTAAACTGCTATATCGCTGTGGGAGCGACAGAGAGAGAGAGGATTATATGGGGGGGAGCGAAGGAAAGAGAGAGAGAGGGTATATGGAGCGAGCGAAAGAGAGAAAGAGAGAGAGGATATATGGTGCAAGCGAAAGAGAGAGAGAGAGAGAGGATATATGGTGCGAGCGATAGAGAGAGAGAGAGGATATATGGTGTGAGCGAAAAAGAGAAAGAGATAGAGGATATATGGAGCGAGCGAAAGATAGAAGGAGAGAGCTCTGTACCGCCGCGTGTAACTGCTATAGCGCTGTGCGAGCAACAGAGAGAGAGGATCATATGGGGGGAGCGAAAGAGAGAGAGAAGGTATATGGAGCGAGCAAAAGAGAGAGAGAGAGAGAGAGAGAATATATAGGACGGGCGAAAGAGAGAAAGAGAGAGGATATATGGAGCGAGCGAAAGAGAGAAGGAGAGAGGGAGAGAGAAGATATATGGGGCGAGCGAAAGAGAGAGACAGGATATATGGGGGCGGCGGCGCAACAACCCGGGGGGAGGGGGGAGCACATCAACTGCGATGTTTATGGTCGATGCATCGAGAATCGATGTTGCCGGTTGTTTGGTTGTTGTTGTTTCTTCCTTTTCCGTAGCATTGGTCGGTATCGATTGTTGCGCATCGATGTATCGACAATTGCGCGCGGGAATTTTGCCGGGATGTTTTTTTTTTTTTAATAATGTGGGATTGATTGCTTATGCACTGCGCGAATATTTGTAGTTGTTGCAACTGGTGTTTGTGGTGATAATATCAGATGCTGATAACTTATTTAACGAGATAAGCGACGACTCTTCGAGCTGGTCACTGAAGCGCCAAATTCGAACAAGACTGGACAGCGGAAATTCGGTTATCTTACCATCGTCAGTGGGAATTTTTGCAGTCCGCAATCAGTATTTCCATTACCGGGAAATATGTATTTTGGCGAATAAACGTACTTGGTGTAATTACAACTTCACGAGATTATTTATTCGTTCGAGATCGGCTGAATATCGTTAACATCCAGAGTCTCGCCAAGCTCGGGGCATTATTATTCCATTGTACTTTAACAATCGTGATTAGCGCCGATAGACGACAATAGCGCAGACGATACAATGTAATTTAATTATTGCAATTACGGGTGTATTTCTTTTTTTTTACGGTACGGGCGATGACGATGAGTCACTTCTGCAAAAATGTCTCCGTTGAGAAAATCGTCAATGAAAAAAAAAATATTTCGCTTGAATAGTTGCGCGCCTCGTGGAATGTCGGTCACGATGATCTGGAAACGACAGTACAGATATTTATCGATTGATAGAGTGGATGTAACAATAGTAGTTGGTGCACGAGAGCAGATGGATATAGTAAAAACAACGAAACGTTGATCGACTCGACGCGCGATACGCGCGAGTCGCTTTGTGTTATCTTTTACGATCAGCACTATATTTCAAAGAGTACATATCAACTTATTACTAAACCTCTAATACGCTCGTATTTTTTTTTCTCTCTCTTGCGCTCTCTCTCTCTTTCCCCTTCCTCTCTGACGCTTTGCTCATTGTCGCAGTTTGCGGATCTAATATTCTAGTAGTCTGTCACATTTCGCGATAAATAAATAAAAAGAAATGTTTATACGATTATTCGGACGCACCAATTGCACAATTGTCATAAATTTTCTGCTACGTAGTTGAGTTGCGATGAAAATATACTTCGTAATATCAGGATTAGGATTTCTACGCTTTCGCTCATTTTTTTCCTTTATGTATTTGTGACATTTTTGTTGCGGGATTTGCGTCTCTTTCTCATCTCGAAGAAAAAAATAAATTAAAAAAATTAAAAACACAAGAAACAGTTACCTCGACTTATCGAGTTTATCGAATACTCGCAAGCCTCGAATCATTAGATCGTTGATACATTGTCTGTGATGTCTAACATTTGAGTGACAATGGCGGAGAAAATTATTTTAACATTCGACTTCAAGATGTTTCGTTTTTTATTCTATATTACATGTGTATGTTTAAGAGCATTTGCAGCGGTTGTTCGATTTATGACAAACGAGAAGAATGGACGTCACTACGAATAGATTTGTTAAAAATCGTCTCGTTTCTTTAATATATTTCTATTGTTTCTTTTTTTTTTTTATAAGAAAAGCATTTGTCTTTTTACGTGTAATGCAGTCGAATTTTCATTTTTCTCTCCTTTTCGCGTATGCACAGCCGAGAGTCGAACGCCATACAGTTGGCATAATCGTTCAAACTCGTTACAATCTGTTTCTGGCTCGTGCCCTGCACTTTCGCAATGCCAATTGAACAAAATTCATTTTTCCTTCCCCAGAGGTACTCACGACAATTTTTTACTACATGAAGATAACTCGGCAAATAAAAAATCCATTATCTACAATTAACGACAATTGTCGACAGCGAACGGATGATTTTTCTCGGCGATTTATTCGGCAGTATTCAATAGGATCAGCCTCCCCTCTTTATATTCCACCTTTCGAATTGTATCCGAAGCTCTCGAACAATTGAAGCACTATTCAACGGGAATTACGAGCGCATTTTTCGCCGTCGTCTGAAAATAAAGATCTGAGGAACAACTGAATATCCTCGTGCCTTCTTTTACCCTTTCTTTCCTTCTGCACTTTTTTTTCTTTTTTTGAATAGAGGACCCAAGAGGGTTAACTGATTAATAATTGAACGATATGAAGCATAACGTGAAAAATGTCCCTCAAACAATCTTAAGATTCATGCAACGATAAGAATTGGACGATTACTACGGATGTGAACAAATATTTAAACGAAAATTCAAAATCACATACGTTCCGCAAACGTCGCGCGCGCGATGTGGCTCTCCTTGTGTCACAAACAAACTGTGCAAAGGTGATTGGTCGCGGACGTGCGGCGTCGACTGTCAAATTTAAATAATTTAAACGATACAAACGAGCGTTGCAAAACAAGTAATCGCGAGAATTGCTATTAATCTAGCCGTGTTTGGCAAAAACTCCTAACTTTGCTAAGCGCACAGCAATTTCGAGAACTTGCGCAACGATTATTAACCTATTGCATTTTCATCTGTTCTTTTTCTTCTCCTCACATGCAAATTTCATTCACACAGAATAAGTACTCCGATCAAACGACACATTTTACATTTTTTCTTCACTTACTATAAATTAATTAGATAAAAAATGTTTAAATTACTATATTACATCTACTATATTATTTAGTGTATGCAACCTTTCTAAAAACGTTTCCATTATTTGTTGCATCCTTCAAGTTGTTTTATTTTTATTTTTTTTGTTGTTTTTGTTTTTCTCGTGTTTCATCATCACCACTTCTTCTTCATCTTCGATTTCATTCTTCTCCGTCGACTTCGTGTTCTTCATCGTCGTTAGTAGGAAAATGGTCAACTTCTATCGTGTCATAGAGCGTAGAAGAATTCCAAATATCGCCAAAGCAGACAACAAACTTTTACATCCATGGGATGTATTTACATAGTTTCACTGTATTGTCTCTTATTTTTAAGTTGCAGTGCGTCAAGCACGTCTATATTAATTCTTAGTTGCCCAGAGTCCATTCCTTACGATTCGTGTAATTTCTCGTCCGCCTCTCTTGACGCCGAAAATAAAAGTGTGGTGAGGCGGGGGTGGGGACAAAGTGAACAGAGAAAAATAATGGGCCGATTCCTGGTGTGTAATGCGTAGTTATTGGCAATTGTTCGACTCTGTGTCAATGTTGTTTGTTTCTGTATGTCTGTATTCAGGCGCTCCTCTCTGCACTGGACACGAGCGGCGGGAGTTCTTCGCTTTTCTTCACGCACTAAAGCCGTCGGATAAACTCACTAACCTCTTGTCTTCTGGAACCACACACCCAAGTCGGCGACATCTCAGAACTACGCTCGGTACGCAATTAAAGCGTACTTTCATTGGTAGCGCAGGTGTACTCACAGTTATATCACAATAGAGGAATATCGGTTTTTATGTGTCACTCAAACGCTGTTGAAAATAAAAAAACATATATTAATTGTCATTAAAATCCAAGGAAGTATTCAATCAATGGATCAAATGTAACAGTGGAAAATTAAAAAAACTCACGAGATGGAGATCTAGTGTCGGATTGATTATTGGCGGCCGATGTGTTGATCGCTATGCCTCCGCTAGTTCCATTCGCCCCGTCGGAACCGTTGTAGTTGAGAAAGTCCCAGATAAGTATCGTGTCGTCGTGTGACGACGATACTATCTGGAACTCGTCGAATTGAAGACGAAAAACGCGTCCGGTGTGCTCCTAGCGCAAAAAAACAACAATTTGCGTACTATAATTACTGCACGGTCCGATATCGTTCGAGGAAACATCAGCGATAAGTGATAATAAGAGTGTTTCATCAATCGTTTTTCAGCTGAACTTCCGTATTAACAGATTGAAAAATAAGAAGAAACGAGTGGGCTTACCACGAGAGTGCGCAAGCAAAGAGTACTCGCGAGGGCGCGCGGGTCCAGCGCGGCAACCAAATCCCACACCTTGATTTTACTGCAAAAAAGAAATAAATATCACGTTACGAAAGTTATCAAAATGTTTTCGATTGAATCTGTGAAATTAACGGATCGATATATTCTCACCCATCGTACGCTCCGCTGACAATGTGCTTTCTGTCGAATCTAATACACCTGACGAGCTCCTCGTGTCCCTCGAGAACCCTCAAACACGCACCACACTCGATGTCCCACAATCTGATGGTATTGTCGCTGCTACCACTCACAACCAAGCGATCTCTGTACTGCAAACACGCTATTCCGCGCTTATGACCGTTCAACGTTCGTACGAATTCACACGTCGACGTGTTCCATACTTTGATAGTCCTGTCACCACTAGCAGACACTATGTACTTCTCGTCGAAATCAACGACGTTAACCGCCGCCCGATGACCGACGAGCACGCGACGCAGCGCTATTTCCGTTTGCGATGTCATGTCCCAAACGGCTATCGATCGGTCCTGCAAATGAAACGAAATTTTTAAAATCCTCCCTCTTTTAAAAAGTTCATGAGTAACGGAAAGCATTGTTAGCAAAATAGGCGAGCTGTGATTGGCTGGAACTCTCAGACCGAGTCCAAATTCATTTGTTCTCAATAACTTTGACAGTTCTGGCACATATGGTATCTTTCTTTTTAATTCACTAAAAAAGGGTTGTAACCAGTGTTTTCAGGGGTAGAATATGCGACTTGAGAACGATGGTATGGGTTAAAAGTCGATATTTTGAAAAAATAAATTTCGTGACCCTGATTTGGGCCGTTTTCGGCCGGGCGGCCAGATCTACGATTTCTGACAAACTGTTCGGCCAAAAATTTTTTTTTTCAAAATCAACTAAAAAAGGGTTGTAAACAGTGTTTTCAGGGGTAGAATATGCGACTTGAGAACGATGGTATAGGTTAAAAGTCGATATTTTGAAAAAATAAATTTCGTGACCCTGATTTGGGCCGTTTTCGGCCGGGCGGCCAGATCTACGATTTCTGACAAACTGTTCGGCCAAAAATTTTTTTTTTCAAAATCAACTAAAAAAGGGTTGTAACCAGTGTTTTCAGGGGTAGAATATGCGACTTGAGAACGATGGTATAGGTTAAAAGTCGATATTTTGAAAAAATAAATTTCGTGACCCCGATTTGGGCGGTTTTCGGCCCGGCGGCCAGATCTACGATTTCTGACAAACTGTTCGGCCAAAAATTTTTTTTTTCAAAATCAACTAAAAAAGGGTTGTAACCAGTGTTTTCAGGGGTAGAATATGCGACTTGAGAACGATGGTATAGGTTAAAAGTCGATATTTTGAAAAAATAAATTTCGTGACCCCGATTTGGGCCGTTTTCGGCCCGGCGGCCAGATCTACGATTTCTGACAAACTGTTCGGCCAAAAATTTTTTTTTTCAAAATCAACTAAAAAAGGGTTGTAACCAGTGTTTTCAGGGGTAGAATATGCGACTTGAGAACGATGGCATAGGTTAAAAGTCGATATTTTATTTTCCAATGATCAACTCACCTTGGAGCACGTGACCATCATGCCGTTGTTGAATCTCAGATGCAACACGGCTTCGCAATGATGTATCAGTGTGTTGACCATTTCTCCAGTATTCGCGTCCCATACTCTGACTGTGCTATCCGAGGAACCGGATATGATAGCTTTATCGTCGTACTGCAAACAGAGAACGGAACCCGTGTGTCCCGTGAGCACCTTGATGCACTGCAGTGTGTTTCTGTCCCATATCTTAATCGTGTTGTCTCGGAGGCCGGAAACGATTTTCTGGTCGTCGTACTGAAGACAGTAAACTCCTTTCGAGTTTTCGCTGCGACAATTTATCCGCTGCAGATTGTGCCTTCCCATTCTCCAATTGTTGTCTATGCTGTCGATGTCTTTCACGATTTTGGGGAATAGCGTTCTGTAGAATTTGTGATTCGGATGGTTTTCCCCGGGTCTCGGTTTGAACAAATACTGTATCCTGTTGATAGAAAAAAATGGCATTTTAATTTATAAATGTACGTGGCACAAATGGAGAATGTCTCAATGAAGGATTTCAGTGGTACGAACCATCCTCTTCTCTCCGCAAGACCTCTCCAAACCGAATCCGTCCGTACTTTTCTCTCGATCAATTTCTTCCAAAGCATTCCCTCGCTGATGACTCTGTACCATTCTTTGCAAACCATTTCGGCGGCGCACAAGGAATCTGCGTCCAAGTACGATAGGATACTCTCCGCCACGTGGTCCAGTCCTTTTTCTGCAAATGTATCAATATGAAATGAGTAAGCGATTAAAAAACAAGATAATTAAAAATCGATTTCGTTGTGGTAACTTTGTTCACTTCTATGCGATGGAAAAATATTATTTCTAAGAAGAGAAGAGTCTTACTTGGCAAGAGAGATATGAAATCTCTTTGCAGCATTGGCTTGAGGAAAGTGTTGATGTGACCGTGCTGATAGTGGCACATACGTGCCAAGAGCTGTTCGACAAAGTGAACCTGTTCGGGTTCGCTCCATCTTTCGAAATATTTCATACACATCTCGCGCTCCTGGCTGTACTGGGCCGTCAGTGCCGCGGACGTCTCTTTCTTGCGGGTTGGATCGTACAGTATCGTCATTGGGTACTGAAATCAAACGAACAAATCCAAAATTAATTTATATTATTACATACACATTTTTCATGACTAAACAAAACATGAATCGTTCGAAAATGAAGCGACGACTGTTGCAGAATAATTTTTTCGCCAATTTCAAGTTGGACAATGGATCATTTGTGTCCTAACGACCACAGCGATAAGGTAAAATGCGAGCTGACGAAATCTACGACGCAATCTTCGCATCGAGAGACCGAAGGGATCAATACTCGTCCAATGGCTCCATCGAAATACTATCGTAACTCGAAGTGATCGTTCCGAAGGGTCGTAACAGAGGCTTCCAAGGATTAGAATTGCTGCTTTATCGCGGGTTAACGTTTACCATGGAACATCGGAGGAGCCCATTGATTCCAAGCGCTTGTGTTTGCTGTAATGGATAGATTATAAAGGCCCCCTCGAGCGGACCAACAGCCGAGAGAGCCTGCACTTTGCTCGATCTCGGGGAAGAACAGTGGACCGTTATCTCGCGTGTGAAACAACAGTGGAGCTAACGATTCCGCGCGACAACGGTCATCAACGGTAGCAACGATAGCGGTAGCGGTTTTCCTGCACGTGCTTTCCACTCGTGGTGGAATGTCGACGTTTTGCGCCGGTCTTTCTTTCACTTAAACGTCGAATCGGCGACAAAAAGCAACGCACCGTACAAAATCTTCTTCGCTTTGTTCAACACTTTCCGATCGGATGACCAAACAATTTTCTCAGTAATTTCACGTCGACAAGTGCAACATTAAAAAAATGTTATCGTGTGACACGTTTATTACATCTTTAAAAAAAAACTGAATTCTGAATCGAATAAAAACTTTTTCAAGTCACTGAAAAAAAAGGGTTCAAAAGTGATTTCCGAAGGAAAAATAATTAAATTCTGAAGTCCAAAAATCATATCCATTCGATTTCAGTTCATCAATTTAGATCTTGGAAGCAAAATATTTTTGAAACACGAATCTCGAATCGAGGACAACGATTGGGTGAAAAATGAACCGGTTACCAAGAATCGATCGAGCCGATCGATTGGTCGAAATCCGATAGATCTTCCGATTAATCGATCCGAAGCAGCGATCAGCGATCGTGAGACTAATAATAGCGCAACAACATTTCGCGCGTTGATACTATTCATATGATATATGTATTCCAATGTCATTAGATGGCCTACTTCTCGACGGTGGCGCGCGCGCGCGCGTGCGCGCCGAGCTTCCATTCGTCGGTATGGATCAGCGTGGATCTGCGAGTGTGGACTTCTGGAGAGAGGTACGCAGGGCGCACGAACGAACGAAAGAACGACGAAGCAAACGAACGAACGAACCGCGAACGGGGTTGTCGTTCGTGCGTCGAGACACTGGCAACACAGGAGAGGAGCTAAAACATTGATTATGCAGTAAACTGCCTCTCGACTCGGACTGCGCCGAGTTTTCTCGGAGTCTGCGAGTACAATAATAACGCAAAGGACGATACTTGGAAAGTTGCGACGCATCCAGATTTTATAAATTATTGTTTACAGTTTTTATTACCGACTGAGTGGGTTTCACCTCCGCCTCATTCAGATTGATTTAATTACCGATAATTCTCACGAATAATAATAATAACAATAACAATAACAATAACAATAATAATAATAATAATAATAATAATAATAATAATAATAATAATAATAATAATAATAATAATAATAATAATAATAATAATAATAATAGGCGAGATTTGGGATAGCAAATTATTTTCGTAACAATAATTCACGGAAACTGGACACACAATAAAAAGTAAAAATTTTATATTCAGTATTTAAAGAGAAACGATGTAACTTTTATTTTTCCTGATGTGTCTCCAGTTCCCATTAATTATTCCTTACAGTTTTTATTACCGACTGAGCAGAACACCTCGTCTTTTAAAAAATGGACTGAGCCGCTTGTCTCGAAAACTCTTTTTTTATGATGAATACAAATAAGAATAGACGCCCGAGACGCTCTGCATAGCGAAAGGTCTATTTATACGCCGCGATATTTTGAGACAAGGCGTCGGAGAGCAGGCCGAGAGATTGCGTTAAAAAAAAAAGAAATACATTCAATGACTCGTAACAATCGAAGACCGGATTCGCAGAAGCGAAAATGGCGCGACGGGGATAACGTTCTCGGCGAACGACGATCTCCGTCTCCGGCGGAGAGAGACTGTGGGCCTGTTGCGTGTAAATCGCGCGGTTACCTGTATCAAGGGCTAACGGTAACTCGGGGAACTATCAGGACGCGCGCGGCGGCAATAAGACGACTCGCCGCGCGCGGCGGAGGGTCGACCGCTCGTTCTCGTCGCGACAGGTTTCCCACTCGGCGACGACGACTCACCGAGCATCCGCGACGACGATTTCCGTCTCGCGTTCGTCGAGACGACGAAGAATTTATCGATCGAGTCTGTCGAGAAGAAAGAAAAAGAAAAATTCCGTCCAGCCGGACACTCGAATTCCATTACCGCCAATTTCAGTCATAAAAAAGGCTGAAAAGGCTGCTGACGAAAACGACGTCGTCTTTGTCGTTTCGATGTGAGTGACCGGTAAATTTACGGTCACATCGTCTGTCTACTTGAAAAATGACGGTCACAAGTGACCTGTATAGTTATAAATGACTAACGTAAATTTACGATTCGCTGGAGTCTGAATTTTAGATTCAGTCTAAAATTCAGTTCTTACTCACTTCGCTAGTCTGAATTTTAAATTCAGTCTAAAATTCAGACCAGCGAAATGAGTAAGAACTGCGATTGTGGCACGCCCGAATAATTATAAATAATAAATAAAAATTCCAGAGAAAGTGCTTCATTGTTCGGCGGCGCCGTAAAATCTGATCTTTCGGTCTGACCTCGATCCTTACCGACTTCGGTCCGCGACTACTATTTCCTCTCCTCTCCCTGAGACAAAGCCTCTATCAGAACAATCAAAAACGCGATAAAAATAATTACAAAAAAGGTGTACAAATTACTAAGTCATTAGTTAACATAACCAATGATTTGGTAAAACAGTCAAAATTTTCTCGGTCATATTTTCATCATTATAATCCCAACTTCGCCTTTTTTCGTCCTCGCATATCAATTACGAGCGAAACGTACGTTGATTATTCTTAAGGATACAAAGCTTCGTAAGCTCAAAAATAAACACCTACAGAAACACAGACAGAACTTCCAACGGCTTAGTCATAGTCTGAGAGAAAGTAAGTGGCTGTCAGAAATATCGTATATAATATTGTCGGAAGCGTTACTACATATATAACTGTCATGTCCCGGAGACGGACAACCGTATCGCAGATTCATATACACACACATCCTCTCTACACTTCTGTGTGTCTGTATATACATCCATTGCTCACTCACGCTCCCTCCCCTCCCCCACCACCTCCTCGGGGGGTTCATAACCTCTAGAATCTCGACCAACTTCGCGACTTTGGAAAGTTCCGCTAGGGACAAACGGCGAGTTGGGCGATGCTTCGACACCAAAAAAAAAAAAAAAAAAACGCTCCTTGTCCGACATCTTTTCGTCATTCCATCGAGCGTGGCGGAGTCGCAGCGAAATGCCGTTAATTTCCGCGGAGACGCCGCGAAGACCGCCTCGCGGATTCCCCCGGACGTCGTCGTCGTCGCGCAGCAGCAGCAGCAGCAGCAGCAGCAGTCGCAGCAGCGGCAGCAGCGAGACCTAAGATGGCGGGTTAACGGGTGCGCGAGACGTTACCGCGCGGCGACAATGACAAGAAAAACGAGAAGCGCACGAATGTGCAACCAAATTCAGCCAGAGAAAAAAAAACAATAACAATAATAATAATAACAGCATCAGAGTAAACTATAGCAAAATCTCTCACCTGGAGATTGGTCTTTGTGTCTTCGATTATTCTGTCGGTCTCCATGTTGATCATCGTTCGTTTATCGCCACTGAACGGGGAGGAGGGGGGGGGTTGGTTGCTCGATGGTGTGCGTTGAGTGCCCCGGGCGAGCGATTCCCGACTTCGCGCGGCACACTTGTCCTTTTCCCCGTTTTCCTTCAACAAAACGTCCGTCTCCGTCCGTCCTTCTACCTTTCCTCAGCTTCGTCTCTCTCTCTGCGCTGCGTCTCTCGCCACCGAATTTCACTCACTCGCGCGGGACCGCAGCGATATACAACGTAGCTGCACACACACAAACACACGACACACATACACACACACAAGGCTCCTCCTCGGATACGCGACACAGTCCGCGACGACACCGACTTTTTCGTGTCGTTCGCTTAGCGCGACTCACGCGAAACTCGTCCCCCGCGCAGAGCCTCCGCTGCGGAGGAGTAACGTGGAGAAGATAGGAGAACTAGGTCCGAAAGCGAGAGCGAGAGACAGGACGAGACGACGCACACACAGCGATGGTGGTGGCGACGGCAGCAGCAGCAGCAGCCAGAGGGTCGCGCGCGCGCGCGCGAGCGCGGAGCCGCGCGCACGGAGACACGGCGCGAGGCGTTTTTTTCGTAGCGGAGGTAACCACGCCACACGGCTGCACCTCTTTGTCGTCCTTCTTGCTTCGGATCCTCCTTTGCTGTGGCCTCTCAACGCGACGACGACGTGGGACGACGAGCGGCACGACGACGACGACGACGCTCGCGGACCTTCGCCATGAACGACGAGGCGAGCGAAAGAGAGTCGAGTCGAGAGCGGATGTGCGGCGGCAGCGGCGACACAAACACAACAACAACACGCCACCGAGTGTTAGGAGACGAGAGGCGCGCACCGATGATTGCCGATGATCCCCCAACAGCGACGGACGGCGCTCACGTGACGAAACCGCTGCGGCGATGGTAACGGACAGCGTCGACAACAAAACTAGTATGTCATTCGGCGAGGCGGTGGGCGTGGGTCGTACGCGCGTACTGCGCGAATTTTGCCTTTGCGTAAAATGAGAGGGAGAGAGGAGGGGGAGGGGTGTGGTGGTGGGGGGAGAGGGAGACGCGCGCGGTTTGCTGCTTTGGCCGCTTTCACCCTTCTTGCCCGGTCACTGGTCACTCCACTTCTCCTTCGCACGAGCGACGTCTGTCTGGGTTGGTGATTGGGTAGGATATTCGCTTTGGGTGACGCGAGTCGATCGACTTGTGCGACGAGTCGCGGGAATGATTGTTTCTAAGGGAGACGACGACGCGTGTATCTCCCCTGGGGATCCTGTCGCGATGATGGAGATGGAGAAGAGGTGGAAATTGCAACCGAAGGTGGTCTCGGTGATTGACGTCCGATGGCGCTGGGATGAGTAATGCTCGGCGCATGCGCACACCTGCAGTTCCCTCTCTACGATGCCTGGTTCCGGTTTTAAGGACGAATCCGCGAATCGGATTGGAGAGCAGCGGCGCGGCTCCTTTTCGATATTCGAATAGGTGGTGAATGCGACTGATAGATTGGATGTAATGGTTTTGGGTGTTTTTTTGTTATTTTTGTTAATACATTTGTACGAAGGCTTCGTTTAGATCCATTTTATTTGCTCCTCCTTGACAGTTTTTATATCTTTTTCTAGCTTGACTTTTTGGATAATACTTGTGTACGGTCTGTGACAGAGCTGAGAGTCCAGGGATGGATAATAATGCCTGTAGCACATGTAGGTTACGAGAAATCCTATTGTCGATCCTGCCGCCACGTCTGCGAAAGATTAATAAAAAGAATTAAGAAACCAAATTGTGACGAGAGGGATTATTGAAGGATCGGTTTGTTACCTTGCCAATGATGATGGTAATCGCAAGTTCGACTGAGGGCGATCACTAGTGCAGTTCCCATCATCGTTAGGAAGATGCATAATTTCCATGATTGACCCTTACCCGCTAGACTGAATGTGTGCAATTTTCCGGCCGTGTATAGAGCGACGAAGCCGAAACTCGCAAATGCAACTATGAAAATAACAGCATTTTTATTATGTATTTAATAACATGATTATTATCATTATGAATAGATATTGATTTTTTACTCACATGAGGAATGTCCACTGGGGAATGACTTTCTGCCATCCCTGACTATATTAGGATTTCCCGTACACATGAATTCTGTGTTACTTCGACCATCAGGGAAACATCGCCAGAAAAAATCTGGTCTTGGCCTCCCTGCAAATTAATTATATATTTAAGAAAGGATACAAAGGCTTATGCTTTTTTTTTGTCTTACTGCATGTTTTATGTATTCTCATTGAAAAGCTGAGATCGACGCTATGTTTTAGTCATACATACCCACAATAAGTTTGATTACATCTGTGAGAACGCCATTTACTCCAAGTGCTAGAGTTACAGCCAACGTAGCTTGGTACAAATCAATTTTATCCTTATACATCAGAAACGTGATGAATATAACTACGATGGGAGTGATGAATACGAGCGGCTGAAATCAATAAGTTGCCTATTAGTACTTATGTAACCATTGATCCTCTGGTAAATATAATCCAAAGTGCAAATAGATTCCATACCCATAAAATGGTCGTTGGGACGTATGATTCAGTCATAGGATTCCTGTACAACCACAATTCGTCTTCGTGAATTTTTCTTGCGAAGGGCTCTGCATGTTCCAGCTTCCTATAATACCAATTTATTTCTGAGATAAAAATTGGGGTCATTTCGACCCCACAAATTCACAGGATTTGCAGGAACAGAATGGATACTGAGTGTTGAGAATGCAACTGAGAAAGACAGACTCAGCAACCCTAAACGTCATCTATTTATATTTTAACATTGTGTACACAAATGACTATTGACTTACACGAACAATATTGCCAGAATAGCTCTCAAGAGCACATCGAACCAAAAACTCGCCGATATTGCGATTCCGCGCACCGCAGTCATATTTCAATTGATGCTTATTAACTGAAGTACCGAATTTCTGTCACGTCGCTCGAAAGATACAATATTTCCGAGCCGTTCGAAATCATTTTGCTGCCGTCAGTAGCACTTGGCAGACGTTCCAGTGTCCGTCCGTCCGTCCGTCTGCTTATCAGTCAGTCGATCGGGTGAAACCAGTCTGCGCGCGTTGCTCTTAGTGACGTGAACCACGTCCCCGGTGGAGTTTTCCAAAACTGCGCGCGCTCCAAATCTTCCTTACCGACGGTCGGTAATCGTCGTCGTGAGAACGAGCTTCCATCTTTCGCCGTCGCGCCGCGCGCGTCGCATTGGCGCTGCCGTCGCCGTCGCTAATCGCGCACGTTGCTAATTCGCGTCACGAGCAATAATTTCGCAAAAGCGAGTATTGTCCTCGACGACAATGGACAACGAAACCATCGTCGAATCGAATGGAGTAACGACCGAGTGTACATATCGTAACTAGCGGTTGCCCACCACTGCGAAGCGCTGCTCGCAAAAAAAAAAAAAAAAGCGCAGCATTGTTGACGAGGGTCAAAGAAAATCATCGTCGTCGCTCGATATCAGCGTCATCGTCGTCGCGTTAATCTCGTTTCCCGCGAGCAATGATTCGCGCGGCGCGAATGAGTCGAACCGACGAGGAAATCGAGAGCGCAGTGTAAATATAACATAACCTAGAAATTACGAGAAAGGAAGAGAATGAATTCTGGATGAATCGTTCGGGAATCTGCGACTTGACCGACGTTCGACGCTCGAGTTGCGATTCGATCGCCGAGATGCAACGGCCGAGAGGCGATTGTTATGTAATTCAGCTGCGGACTTTCGTTGTCTGACGATTTTTCGTCGGCGAAGGTAAACGAGAGGATCGCGCGATTGCAATAGTGATAACGGATCGTCGCGGGCGTGATAAGGGTGTTGATAAGGACGGGGAACGCCCGGCATGGCAGACGCGTCTGGGACGCGCGGAACCGGTCGTGATAACCTCGTGAAAATGTTGTCCTCTGGAGCCACCGCAGCTGCGATGCCCATTTCCTCGAGCGGCGCAGCAGCGTCCTCGACGCTGCCGGGCAGCCCGAGTGGCGAGCACTGCGACGACACTGCGAGTCGACTGACTGCCTATCTGCACCGAATTGCCGGACTCAGCGAGGTTGAGATTGACGCCGTTGTCAAGGATCACTCGTACGCAAAACCCTGGAACTGGAAGCCGGATAACATTTACGTTAAACCGGTGAAGAAGCTCTTCTTCAACAAACCTCCCAAAGCCGCTGGGTGAGCAAAGTTGAATGACGAAATGTTGCGAAATGTTGCGACATTGGGAAAATAATATTTTCCTTCCAATTTTTGTTTTCCTGAAGCATCTTACTGAGAGACGTGTAAAGTAATTTTTTTTTTATTGCTACTTTGCAGAGAGAAGATAAACGCGGAAAAGGAGATTGATATAGAGACGGTTGATTGCGAGGAGAAATCGATACCGTACGATTTGACGAGAACCCGTCACCAAATGGACGAGTTTCAGAGGCTGGCAAATTTTGTGCGTCCGGATGACAGTGAAGACGATTGGGAGGAGAAGATAGATAAGATTCTCTGGTTACCCATTCATCACAGGATATTCTCGAGAGTTTTGAGAATATTGTCGTCCGAGAGACTGGCGAGATTAGCCAAAGCGAACTGTTCGACGGAGCCGATATTTCGACGGACTTCCGTCGACACGGCGGCGCGAAGGTTTCGCGAGACTCTCGCCTCGACGGGCTGGGATTGGAAGATGACGCAGTGGCTTCACAGCCTCCTTTTCGATCATCTGCCTCGCGAGTTTCTCGCCATTTATCTCGATATATTGCAAACGCTGAGACTGAAAATTCCGCAGCTGATTGATCGAATGATTGCGGTACAACCGAATATCAATGCCAAAGTCGGTGCCATTAGTTGGGAGACGCTGAGTTCGCTTTTAAAGAGATCCTGGGATCCCTTCGCCACTTGTCTCAATTCCAACAGACCGGTAAAATAATAATTAAAATTGCGATAATTCGTCGTGCCAAAAAATCATCCGTAAAACGTCTTTTATAAAATTCCAGAAAAAATTACCGGGCAATCCAATTTTGATAATAGCCCCGTCGGGTATCGGCGCGAATGTGCCTTCTCGACAGCATAAATGGATCTCGCAGCTGGGAACGCTCGGAATGGTCGTTAACGTCCACATGCATCTCGGAATGGCCGCCAATAGAATGACTATGATGGCCTGCATGGATCAACTTGTTCAAGCAACCAGAGCCAAAATTCAGGACGTAAGAGTGGATTGTCCCGGTCGACCGATAATACTTGTCGGTTTTAATAGCGGAGCGGCTCTCGCTTGTCAGGTTCGTATCTGCTTTACGATTAATAATGATCCCCGACCTTCCCAAAACGTTTCATATTTTATCTCCTCACCAAAGGTCGCCCAAATGGAGCACGTTACAGCCGTTATATGCCTCGGATTTCCATTCACGACTGTCGAAGGAAAGCGAGGAACCCCCGACGACACTCTGATGGACATAAGATGTCCCGTGATGTTCGTAATTGGCGAAAACGCGAGTCTCGTGAGGCCCGACGATTTGGAGGACGCTCGGGAGAAAATGTTGGTGGAAACGAGTCTCGTTGTCGTCGGCACTGCGGACGATCACTTGAGAATATCGACGAGCAAGAAGATATCCGAGGGAATAACTCAGAGCATGGTCGACCGATGTATACTCGACGATATCGGCGATTTCGTCGCCAGTATTTTGTTGCAACCGCATCCGCTCCCTCCGCGTTCATTCGCCACAATGTCGTGCTACGACGTTAAGGAAAAAGCGGCGAAGAAGGAACCGCGGAAGCGAAAGAACTCGACGAGCAGCTCCGTCGACAGCGAAACTAACGTCTCGCCGAATGTGAAAAAGTCACGTCCGGTGACTCCGGTCTCGACGGCCTCGAATTTCAATCCGATGTCCGTAGCTTCGCGACTCGCACCTCTCGCCGCGCAATCGAATCTCGCTGGTGGTACTCAAGGCGCCTGCAACCCTGGCGCTCCGATATCTAACAATAGTATGACGCCCGTTCAAAAGAGAAAACCTAGAGTACAAAATCCTAGTCAGAAACATCATTTTTCTGAACACATGGTTTCTGGCAAACATATGACACAGGTGAGAATTTTTTTTTTTTTTTTTTCCAAGGTAATATGAATTACTGATATACAATTTGACGATATTTTTAGCAGCATCCGAGTTCAACGAGCAACGGCGGTATCACCCTCAACATCGGATCGCTCGCGAGTCTCGCGCCCATCGGACCTATAAGATTAGCACCTACAGGTGCTAACCAGAGCGCTCTTTCCGGCGTCAAGGGCAGCATCAACTGTCGATCGCCGGTTACCCTAGCACCAAAAATGCCGAAGATTATGCAAACGACAGTGTCGCAACCGACGAAAATAAAAACTGTGGTGCCGACGAGCGCTTCGAACAGTTGGAGCAAAGGATTTTCCAAAATGATGACCGCGAGCACGAACGTCAACTTTGCGGACAAGGGGACGGATGCGAAGTCGTTCAACGTGTTGAACGCATCGAGTAATCAATTTGCAGCCAGTCCTTCAGGTAGAAATGCGGCGAAAGACATCGAGGCGTTTGAGATATTTCGCAATGATTCGTCTCGTTTTAATCCGAATTGAATCTCACTTGTGTTCTGTGCATTCGTAGCTTCGCAAGTGAAGTCTGCGGAAAATCCTGCGAGCAGCGGAGCCTTGACAGCGTTGCTGCAAAGCGGAATGAACGCGCTCGGGACAGTGACCAATTCGATGGTCGCGGGACGTGGAATTCCCGCGTCGTCCAGTAGCATTCTTCTCGCACCTTGCGTCAACAGCAGCAGCAACGCCGCCGCCGCCGCCGCTGCCGCCAGTACGATAACTACTTCAGCATCCGCAAAAGGTAGAATACTATTGTCTAACCAGATAGTAATGAACAATAAGTAAAACGCGCGATGTTATTCAACGCACCTTTCATCGCCACTTGTAGCGACGATAGAAAAAAAACGATTTACATTCCATTGGACATAAAACTTCGGGAGCTTGCTTTATTTCTTTGGTTTCTAAATACCCACCTTTTCGTCAGTATCAATTTTTTAATACGATGAAGTTGCGGTTGACAATGATACTGATACGCATATTGGTTTATTAGTCTTACGTGTAAAACAAATATTCGCGTCAGGGGATTTCTGAACAGACAATCATTGAGACTGAGAAAAAATAGGGTCGAGATTAATCTGCAGGATGGAAATATATAGTATGTAAATATCACATGTACATAACTTCGTCTCTAGATGCGCGCCACATGAATTTATTTTTTACGAAATTTATAATAATTGTACTAATTATTGTTATTACGATTATCATTGTTACCATTATTATTTAACGCCATCGTAATTGTTAGGAGATTTCCGACAGAAAAGTAGACTTGCCGGGCGGGTACGATAATCAATATTGCCAACAAACGAAAAAAATTCAACTCAAAGCTTTTTGTTCTGAAATGAGATCCGAATTGCTAGAAAAAATGCGAGAGTATTTTTTAGAACGTTGTACAAAAAAAAAGTTTGTTAGCAGATAAATCAGGTACTTTTAAGCATTTCGTCATAATTTTATATTTTGTGTTTAATAAACATTACGTTCTTTTTTTTTTCAATAGTAATAATTCTTTTGATTCCCACCCTCTTCCTTTTTGACTGATTGCCGAAAGTGGATTATGCGCGCTTCTGATTGTCACTAACAGTTGATTTATTTTCTTGGCAAAAGTGATCGCCAACCATCGGAATTGTGTTTGAGCGCCGATTCTTATCGAGAGAAGGAAATACTTAAGAAAAGGTGTCTGTATATTTTGTAGTGACGGACAGCAGTGCAGTCGCCGTTGGCAGCAGCGATCGCATCAAAGTCGCGAGCGCGTCTTGCGCCCCGAAAAAGAATACCCTCGACGCGTCCACGTCGGACATCGTCGGGAGTGTCGCGTCGGAAAATGGTCACGTTAACGGAGCGCCGACGAACTCGCCGATGTTGTTGCCGTTCGCGAGCAAACCGCCCACTACAATATTGCCGCTCTTGGGCAGATTCAAAGCGGGCCAAAGGTACGCGAACGCAGTGCCGAAAATAACGATGAACAGCAACAATTTGCAAAAGTCTCAGCGTGGGAAAATCCAGACGATCCAGTCTGTACGAAAGAAGAATCCAGTCGACGTTGACGAGGATCTGGGCAACATTCTGGATATTCCGATAATATTCGCCAAGGACGGTGATAATTTAAATATGCTGGAGAGAGAACATTCTGTTCCTTTGGGACAGAATCATCAGCCGAATTCTCGTATCGAGACCGTCGACACGAAACCGAAGAGATTAGGCTCGACGACCAAAGTCGTGCTTATCAGCAACAAGCAGCAGTCGGATAAGAGCAAAACGGCGATGCATCCTGGACAGGCGAACCTGAGAACCGGAGTATCGTCTGACCTGGGACAACGAAACGTGGCTCAAGTGATACTTCATTCCCGGTCGGAAAATCCGTCGATATCGTTGGGGAATAATAGTTGGAATGCCGGCGGTGCATTTCCGCTGCCGAATGCTGCGACGCGATCGAATCCGCCGACCATCAAGTACACGAAAATAGTACTGGCGAAAAGAAACAGCGGATTGTCAGGGACTGCCAATTCCGACAAAAGTCAGCAGATTATTCTGACGAAAAGCTCGACGAAATTATCTGCTGCGAAGAGCTTCGTCCGCGAAGCTATCGAGCATAAATCTTTGGCTCCTCAGACACCGACGCAAATTTCTACGAGTCACGAACAAAATAATTGCGAGGATACTGTTGAGATCGAAGACGCTATTAAGACGAATATTATCGAGCGAAAGTTGCCGGCGACGATACCGGAAATCGACTTGACCTCGCCGATCAAGAACCAACAGCGGAACAATTGTTTCCTCGAGTCAGAAGGTCAAGTCGCTAGTCTTGTCGAGCCTGACGCATAAAAGCGTTTCTTTTTTTTTTTTTTTTCGTATCCATTGTCCTTTTCATAATCGCGAAGAGTTGACAAACAACTTTTAAAGATGACTATTCAAGATATTGTTGATCAAGACTGACGATTGTGGCTGAGATGAAAGATACACAAAGGCTACTACAGTGAGATATGAATTCTATAAACGTTTTCTCCGACATTCCTTTTAGCTCGCAATCTCGTATTTTATTAGTTCATGAACAAATTGTAAATCTCGTTTAGACGTATTTTCTCCATCGTAGGTCCGCATTTGGCCCAACTGTAAAAGCTGTAAAATTGTACAGCACAAACTGCTCAGTGAATGAAATAAAATGTTTCGGTAATTATACCGAAGTAAAAATATCGCGAGCTCGTCGTGTACATTTATTTATTAATAAATGCGGATCATTTGGAATGATAGTGGATTAATGGGAAGCGAAACTTACGGGCTATCTACGGCTGAGGTCATCTTTCTCGTTACTCAGAGTCGCTTCTCCATCTTTGGAAGTGAACATAATGAAGATTTTTTTGCTGAGCTCAGGTCCGATTTTTCGAGCTGTACTCAAAGGACCGGCGGCTCGTCTGATCTGTTGTAGGTGCAAAAAAGCAAAAAAGGCTAATAAAAAAAAAAATATAGAAACGAAGTACAAAGAAAAAGGTTAAAACATTACTGTAATATCTTTGAGTAATTTTTCGCCTTCGTTGGTTGTGCAATTCCGATAAGCCTGAAATAAATCCATTCATTAATAAAACTTGCAATAAAAAATCAGGATAAAATAAGGCTATAAGAAAGATCGAATCTTACTTCCATCAGCTGAAACGGACTCGGATATACAGAGGAAATAGCTTCCGCTGTTTCCAAGCTTGCTAAATGCAACTGGCAAAGCTGTTGCTGCCACAATCTTTTGAGTCCGTTGCCGCTGTTGTCAACCTTAACTGTGTCTCTGTTGTCTCCATTCGCGTACCAATCTAATTTATCAGCGAGCTTCTGCCTTTTTTCCATTTTATAGGGAATTTCCGCGATGGATTTTGTGAAACGATACACAAGAGAACCAAGATCTTCAGGTGTCTCCACAAGTTGACTATTGCAATTGAGGGTCAGTTGGATCTCGGTCAGACAATTCTCCAGATCTTGCCTCGAAATTCTTGTCCGAGTTTTGCCCTTTTTCAGGTCCCTGAAATAATTCTCCATTCCGTAGACAACCAAAGTGGCTCTCATGCCAGGTGCCCTTTTCAAGGACTCCTCAATATCGGAAACAAAACTATCTGCCTCGATTCTTAATACAGATTCATCAGTGCTCCAAATGATAATAATTTGATTCTCCGTTTTGCTATTCGTCTTTGTGTGAGCTTCGTTATTGTCGCCTATGCAAAATTCTTCCGTCTTCCTTGTCCATATAATACTGTTGGCTACTGGAAGACTTTTCAGGTCCCACGATACATCGGAATTGACCAGCGCATTAACAATCCCAAGAAAGAAGGCAGAATCTTTCAGTCCTTCGTCCAGACAAACTTGCATCAGTTTCAAACATTCCCCAGGCTGATTTTGCTTTTGATTTTTTTTCTCTAGCGCCTTCAGAGCTTTCTCCCTGGCGACTCTCTGCACCTTTGTTTCTCCGTCCTCGGCCGCAGCCGTTATCTTCTCCTTCGCCTTTCTCTGTGTGCCGGAAATTTGTTTCGGTACATAATCCTCCCGCAGCTCTCTTTCTTGATAGGTAAACCCAACTTCTGGAAAGTCAAAGTCTTCGTCGTCGAATCGGTGGTGATGATTGTCGAACTCATATTTGTTTGACGCAGATCCAATGGAATCATCGGAATCACTCAAGCAAATTACTTGATCCGACATAATTTACAAAAAAAAAAGCTTCAACTTTTCTGAGACATGCAATAGTTTTTCGTGCTTAGCTATCGCGCCACCAAAAACGCATTATACACCTGCCGCCGTTTTCCTTCCGCGACTGTAAACAAAAACACACCTAAAACGCGTGTTCGGCACTGCATCGGTATTTACTTCATCACCGTCGACGTTTCATAGGTCAGAAACTGCCGCGCAATTCAGTCAACAGGTTCTAATCAAATCCCCGAGTGACTATTTATTATGATTATTAAGTACTGATAATATTTGGAAATAAAATGCGCAACAGTCGAACGGCAGCGAATTGAATATAAAATCAAAGCGACATCTTCGAGTGTACAAATAATTGTTCGATGCAGTCGGCTGGTGACTTCGGACTTGAACTTCCGGTGAAATGAACGCAAACACGCGGGCCAATCAGCGGGCGCTCGGGTATTTGCCGTGAAAACGAACGGACCGAATGCCACGAGGGTGACTATATACAGAGGAGTAAATAGCTGCTGCAGCGTTTCCCTTATCTGTTGGACGGAATCTGTGAGCTACGTTTGCTATATTCATCGAGTCACCGAATTATTCCCAATTTAATATGAAAACGAACGGCGAGGGCAGCGCGACGCCGAGTTCGTTCGATATCGAGTTGCCAAATGGTGACTATAAATGACACCAGAGGGCGATGAGCATCCATTTTCGCGCAGTGACTTCCGCCGTTATTCTCTCGACTCGTCTTCGCCCAAACCCAGACAGAATTAATTTCGTCTCCTTGCTCACCGTCAAAAGTCAATGAATTTTGGTCTGATTTTGCTAAATGCGGACTGATTGGAATAACGACAGAGCAAACGACTAACCAAAAATGACCAAAGTTGGTTGTCGATCATCGCTTTGCCAAAAAAAAAAAAAAATGAAAAAAAAAAATTCAGGTGGAGCTTCTGTAGACTGATTGTTTGCCGGTGGATTTTTCTTTTTTTCACGCGCCGAGTTTTTTTTTATCACTGGCATAGTAACAAAAAAAAAAAAAAAAAAAAAAAAAAGGAAAAAGTGCGAAAAGCTGGCTCAACAAAAACCAGATAATGATTTCATCTTAGCAGCTGTTATCAATGCTATTTTTCGTTGTTGCTTTTTTATAATTATTGTTGCTTATACTAAATAACCGATGTAATCTTTGATCCGCAGCTCTGTCCTAGTCAGCAGACTCGTGTGCTTCATCATCGCTGCTGTCGGCAGACGTCTCATTGAACGCGTTCGTCGCGGGGAAAGTGCGACGGGCGATTTAACGGAAATGAGGCTTATCATCGAGCTAGGAAAAAGTCGGGTTGCGCACACGCCCCTGATTATCCATCGGAATGCACGGCAAAAGGGTGCGAGAAGCGGGTGGAGGGGGTAGGGAGGGAGTAGAAGGGGGAAGTGAATTAATTCGTCGAGCTAATCGTGAACGCTTACGTAAATCAGCGACCTCCTAAGAAGTCAGATTCGCGATTGGGATCCTCGCGACGAGAGAGAGATGAATTCCCACACCGCGCAATCCGGGAGCAGCGGATTCGTTTGGGAAGGGCGTTGATGTCAAGCAGCAGCAGCGGCGGCGACTCGACGCGTGCGCGAGACCCATTGACCCATGCCGACTTGGGTATTTCGCGCACAGCGATAAAAGCCGACAATCATCTTGATTCGCGGAAAAGAAAATCCACGTAACTGATTATTTCGTCGCCGTTGAACGTCACGAATATGTCTTTGCAATAATTTTCGTACGCGTGGCATTTTCGCATTGGAAAATCAAATTGCCAAACGTTTCATTCGATTCTTCTGACACTCGGCAATTTAATGAAGAAAAAAAATCAATAGACTCGAAAATGTCTGAAAATGCAGGCTTCCAAAAATATTAAAAAATGGGAAATTTTGAGGATTCTGGAGTCGCTGTTTGGAAATCTTTTGGTCGGAAACTTAAAGATTCCATGCGTAAAGAACTGTAAAAACAAAGTTTTCTCGGTAATCTCCTTATCAGATGCGTGGCTGCCCCGGTCAATTTAAATGCAAATAATAATTGATGACACCGATTCATTGAACGACAGAGACGCGTGACCCATTGGCGACCTATTCGCTATCGAAAATGTTCCACTCTTTGGGGTATTCTATTCATTTAATAAAAAATAAATATTAATAATAACACATTTTCCAATACATTTTTACCCCACATATTTATTTTTACAATAAACCATTATAACAGACATTGGAAAATATATATACGTGACCCGGAATTCAATCTTACTATGCAACAATTATTTTTAAATCTTAATTTCGTTTTACTATCTACAAAAAAAAGGTATTAATGCACAGTCTAAAAAATGTTGTTTTTAATAAATCACATCGTATATTATAGTTACCCTAATAGTCAATCAAATCTGAACATTTTTGCGGATAATTTCGTAACTCAAATACTAATACTAAATACTAATACTAAATACTAATACCAATACTAATACCAATACTAATACCAATACTAATACCAATAGTAATACCAATACTCAAAGGAAAAAAAAATTATACATGGGTCTATAATGGAATGCCTCAAACGCAAACTATTCGAGGAATAGACAAAACGAGAGGGAAAAAGAGGCAAAAAGAGACATAGAAAAAAAAATCACGTGTCTAGTGAGTTGTACGCGTCGTGTTGACAAAAGAAAGGCCACGACCCGACAGTCGCCTCGTGTACATAAGCCAGAAACTTATTAGTGTCATTCTGCCCAGTCTCCCCTACGTTTTCGCGTTCTTCATTCACCCGATCACCGCCCAGGGGCTGCACGCTCGTTAATTCGGTGCATTCACGAGGCGCATAATGGTTCGACAACCGAGGAGCCGCACACGGAATTGCAGACATGTATAATTACCGAGCAGCGTGTAATATCTCGGGGAGCAAACTCTCGTCGTGATTATCTAATATATTTCGGCGTATCGACGATGAGACAGTGGAGCGTGTCTCATCGACGTCGAGCAGCTCTTGCGCTGCTGCTGCTGCTGCTGCTGTCGTTGCTGCTGCTGCTGCTGCTCGACTTGTGTGAGCAGATAACCGATGACCGTTGACCCGCTGACAAACAATCGAGTTAAGAGTCCAAACTTGATCCAAC
This sequence comes from Itoplectis maculator, assembly GCA_964034905.1. NCBI lineage: Eukaryota > Metazoa > Arthropoda > Insecta > Hymenoptera > Ichneumonidae > Itoplectis > Itoplectis maculator. The sequence goes on from OZ035869.1 coordinate 4,989,239, forward strand.
CTCCCCTCTCGTCGCGCTCCCCCCTCCCCTCGGCCGCCTCGACCCCTCGCATACAGTAGAACCTCGGTTACACCCAAACTGCAATAGTTAAATTATTCAAACGTTTTCCATTGACGAAACTATTTCGTTTTTTTAAATAATTAATTAGTGGATAAAGTTGGGAAAAAAAAAATTAAATGCACGATTCTTATTTTCCCCCCTCGCATACAGTAGAACCTCGGTTACACTCAAACTGCAATAGTTGAATTATTCAAACGATTTCCATTGATGAAACTATTTCGTTTTTTTAAATAATTAATTAGTGGATAAAGTTGGGGCAAAATTAAATACTCGATTCTTATTTTTTCGAATCGTCTCATCTTTGACTCATTATCAGACGTTGAATTATTTCGATAATTAAAATTGCTCTTTTACCATTTTTATTTATTTAATTAACTTAATTTAATTCATTTTTTTTTATTCTCCAACAATTCGTACGGACGTCAATGCCGTATAAAACTCGGACATGGGCTTCTCTGTCAAAAAGTTGATAAATAGAAAACAAAAAAAAAATAGAGGCGACCTCTGAAAATTGCGTCGTCAGGTCCGATATTTCGCAACGTTTTCATTGCCCGTCGAAAAAAATAACGAAAGTTCCACGTTCGTTTTGCCCGTAGAATCGTATCGGCGATCGTACGTTTCCATTATTCAGGCTTCCCGAACGATCCGTATCGGATCCGGTCCCGGCGGGACCGAGTAAACGAGATTTCACTGTATCTCACTCTTGGCTCGTCTATCCGCGCGGCTTTGTGATTTGCTCTGCTCTGCTCTCTCTTCCCCTCTCGCTTCGTCGTATTAGTGACATGATCATTGAACGAAACTAATGTAGTGTACCCAGCGAGTGGGACGTGCATTAGTAACTCATCATTGATGCATCAGCGGTGCCGCGACTCATAACGTCAGCGGCATCGGATACAACGGCCGTCGCTGTAGGTGCACGAGTGGCAAATAAAAAAAAAAGGAAAAAAAAAAGATGCAACGCCGAGCGAGACTCGTGGCTTGATAATCCTGTTAATTATGAACGACCTAGTTATTAATCGTGAATCCAATTTACCGGAGGTATTGAAATCGCTAATAAATCATTTTTGCTTCGCAATACACGTATCATTTTTTTTACATGTAACCCTTTTTTTTTAAAAACGAAACTGTATGCAACACTTATTTGAGTTACAGCATTTTTCATAAATACTTGGAATAAAAAAAAATCAAAGCATCTCATTTTAAGGTCAGTTATAAAAAAAATGCAGTATCTCTCTGAGTTGGAAAAACCTGAAACTGCGACCAATAAACAATAATAAAAGGCTATTGTGTTAAAGATGAGTTGTATTAAATCGTCGAAGCTCCGATGAATCATCGTTCGTTGCCATTTTGTTATTAGCAAATGAGAAGTATTATCATCGACGAAGGACAGTTTCTTGGCTCTTATCATCTATTCGACATGTTGGAAAATTCCGAGATTCAGAGGGTTTGTAATATTACCGCAGAATTTACAGGTGCTCGATGTGCATTCGACGCGTCCTTTGTGACGAACTGCAACACGGTTTTTTTTGTGGCGAATGAACTGTAATGAGCGAAAGATTGTCGTATAAATGAATAAAGGGTGGACGGAGCGACGGAGCGCGTCTTGGAGCTGGAGCCGAGGACGATTACTGCATTGGAGGGGAAGGATGAGATAGCCGACAGTGAGTGACAACCCGTACGACGAATAAGTCCGACCCAATAAGAAATAATGAAGGGAAAGAGTGAATCGTGAGTCCGGCGATAGCTGCGACACACTCAGTGAACGGGTTTGTTTTAATCAAATACCGGATCAATTTCGTGCAATTTTACTTAAGTACACACATTTCTTTTTAGTCAAATACATTTTTTTCCCAAGCGAAATTCATTTAAATTGAATAATCCGTCTCATGTTGACAGTCGCGGGAATAATTTTGCTAATCAATTTTATTCGATCCAATTATTATTGCATTCGATTCAAATATATTTTTTATTTCATTGGAACGCTACAAAAAAATACTAAAATAATATTACGTGTTTTTATCACCGAAATTTAATGAGAAAAATAAATAAAAAAAGCTAATCAAGTAATCACAAAAATCCTACGCCATCATTTTTTAATTTACAGTAACTACACTTCTATATTTTATTCCTCCCCTTAATGTTATTTTTCTTCTGTTTCCCATCCCTCTATCAATAACGATTTTATTTGCCTCCCCCTTCGCACATCAAATGTCCCGAAATGTTTTTGCTAGCGATTCCTTAGTCATTGGACAGATAGATTTATTCCACTGTATGGCTTCCCATCCCTCTATCTTTATTCGCTTTTGTTCTGGAAAAACAAAATAAAATATATCTAAATTGTGCGAAACAGCCTCGCGAGATAGGATTGTATCTCGTCCTCTCTCTCTCTCCCTCTTGTTATCTCACAGCGCGACAAACATTTCGGAAAGGAAAATATCTCGGACTCTAGTCGAAGATCTCGATATCTCGTTGTCGTAGGTAAAAAGCGACACGATGCGGAATATGTAAATAAGATAACGACCGAGGAGAGACCTACGCAAACAGAGCCAAAGTACAGACGTCTGTTTACGCGTTTTCTGTATATTTTGAAAATTCACTGACCCGCTCTTCGTTCGTCATATATAGATGGCTACGATTTTCTTCGCTCAGCTGTGCAGCCAGAAAATTATTTTACCGGAATGCAACATTTTAGGGGTGCGTAAAGTGTCACTTTAGGCACTCTTATTTATTTTCCGCAGTCGTGCCGGAAAATATATTATACAAAATAAATAAAATGCAAAATTAAGAAACATATATGCAAAAAAAATTTTTTTTTCTTTTCCTCTTTCGTTTCGTGCAGCCAGGAAATTATTTTACCGGAATGCAACATTTTAGGGGTGCGCAAAGTGTCACTTTTACGCACTCTTATTGACTTTACGCAGTCGTGCCGGAAAACAGATTATGCAAAATAAATTGAATGCAAAATTATGAAACATATATGCAAAAACAATTTTTTTTTCTTTTCCTTTGCTTCTTTGCAGCTTTGCCTCTTTCGTTAGAGTTCGCGTCCGTCGTTCGCTTCTGTTTTACGCGCGGGGGGTGCTGATTATACGGTACATGTGCATGGAAACGAAACGAGATATTACGAGTGTTTATCAGGGGTAGAGGAGCAACAAAATAGGGTCCAGCGCGCAGCGCGATAAGGAAGCCAAGTCGCTCTTGTGTTCATTATGCAGGCGGCCGCGTGTATCGATGCAGTTCATTCCTCCTCTTTGCCGCGTTCTTTTGAGCACTCGCGCGCGCGGCGGCCTCGCACTTGAGCACAAAGTGCTCCGCATCTGCATGTGCAAACACTCTGGGTCACGGCGCGCCGGGCCGCAGTCGAGGCGCGGCAAACGAGAAAATGCGGAAATGTCCGGGATATTATGAAAAGTTGCCCGAGGGAATCCCGGAAAAAGTTAGGAAATTAAAAAATAAAAATAAGTCGATTTTTTTTAATACACTATTAAATGACTGAGTAAATAGAATAAATGTACAAATGTGTCGAGTACACAATACACAAAACTGTTTTTGGGTAAAAGTAATATTGAGATATAATTGTATTCGACTTATTCGGCCTCTGATTGGTCGTTCAGCAGCAGTTCGTTATTTAATATCGCGAAATTTGGTAGTTTGTCGGAAATTTTTTTGATTTTTGCGTTTTACTCATTGAATTCTCGATTTTTCGGGCAAACAGCTGTGATTTTTGGAATCAGCGAAAAATTTCCCATCGGATAGGGTTTTTAAACTTGGCGAAATCGAAAATTTTTTTTTTCGATTTTTTTCGAAAAAAACGCAAGGGGTACCCCTTCTAAAAATTTGCGATTTTTGAGGGTCGATTTTAAAAATCTGCAAAAAATTGAAAAATTAAGATATCGCGTTCCGCCTTGCGGCATTCTCTTCGTTTAAGGGTCTTCTTTCGAATGCAAAAAGAAAATCCAGATTACATGCATCCAAAAAAAAATGACATCGATTTTCGTGAAGGGTTAAAATTCGAAAAAAGTGAAAAATCGTTTTTCGCGATTTTCTCCTGGAATTTTCGATTTCTCGGGCATATAACTGTGATTTTTAGAATCAGCGGGAAATTTCCCATCGGATAGGGTTTTAAAACTTCGTTAAATCGAAAATTTTTTTTTTTCGAAAAAAACGCAAGGGGTACCCCTTCTAAAAATTTGCGATTTTTGAGGGTCAAGTTTAAAAATCTACAAAAAAATTGAAAAATCGAGATATCGCGTTCCGCCTGGCGGCATTCTCTTCGTTGAAGACTTATCTTTCGAATGCAAAAAGAAAATCCAGATTTCATTGATCCAAAGAAAAATTACACCGATTTTAGTAAAGTGCCAAAATTGGGAAAAAGTGAAAAATCGTTTTTCGCGTTTTTCTCCTCAATTTTTTTATTTTTCGGGCAAAAACCGGTCATATTTGGAATCAGCGGAAAATTTCCCATCGGATAGGCTTTTAAAACCTCGTTAAATCGAAAAAAAAATTTTCGCCATAAAAACGGCAAAGCTTTGGTCCACAGACATAGGTAAAAGGACGCGAAAATGCTCAGGCAGGAAATATAAACGAGGGAAAACCATCTCACGCGCGGCGCAGGAGAAGGTGTCGCCTCTTATCGGCGTTTGCACTGGCCAAACGCCGCCCGGTGACTCTGTCGCGCCCCAAAGAAAAAGGAGGCGCGAGAATCGCGTGGCAAAGTGCCAAAAAGAACAGAAACGAAACATTATCGACTGTGTTGCATTTATTGTCGCTCACGTCGAAATTCCAGGTGAATTTGGGGTCAACTTGACCCCAGCGTGTCCAGGATGGGTAATTAATATTGTCGCATATTTTTATTGTATTTGTATTTTGCATTTTTTATTGTAGCAAATGTCCAAGTTTCAGGTAAATTTGGGGTCAAATTGACCCCAGCGTCACCGTCATAGGTATTAATATTGTCGCATATCTTACAGCACAAAAACGAGAGCATCGAGCGACGAAACGCTTCGCCTTTTATTGTCGCAAATATCCAAGTTCCAATTAAATTTGGGGTCAAATTGACCCCAGCGTGTCTAGCAAAAGTATTAATATTGTCGCATAGCGTCGAATGACGAAAAGCTTCGCACGAAGACGAAGATGAGAAGGTACAGCGATCCGCTCGGCCGCTGCAAAGCGTCGGCTAATACGTCGAGCGTTCGAGGCATCGTAGTTCGACCGACAGTCGGAATTGCGCCGAGGGGTCGGGGGAGGCTTCGTGCTCTTCGTAAGGGGCGGCAGCGTTGACACGTCACGCGCCTCGACAGCCGAGAGACTACTCGCCGAGAGAGTCGCCTCCGACTGGGCCGAATGGAAGGGGCACGCCGGGGACCACGAGAGCATAAAAGCGCGAACGAAGAAAAGCTCCGCGCTGTTGTGTTCTGGTCGTACCCGTTTAGGTACACAAAAATTAAAACGCGAGTGAGAGACCGCTCAACCGAAGAAATCATGAGCCGCATACCCCGACTTAGGTCGGCGGGCATAGTCGCTTGTCTCCTGTTCCTCCTGGCGCCAGCAACTGCGAGTAAGTCCGAAAAAAAACACACACACACACACACACAACAAAAAAAAACTTGTCCGTAAACCCCGAACAATTTACCAGACAATTTGCGCGATCGTCGTCTGCCCGGGACCATAACTTCGACCTCGACAAACTTCGACGATAACGCCAACTGCGCCGGGAAGAACGAAATAGAAAAAAAAAAAAAAAAAAAAAAAAAAAAAAAAAAAAAAAACATAGGGTCGTAAAAGTAGAGACAAACGAGTTTCAACTTTTTCCCATTTTTCCCGCCGCTTCGCGCGTTGCAACAAAATAGCGGAAACGCGCGAGAAATTCCGGTGTTCCGTGAGTCGCATATCCCGGAGATTCGTTTCAGTTTGTGGGACGACGGAAAATTCTTGCAAGGGAAAAAAACGCTGCGAAAACGCAGCGTTTCGCAGCGAAACGCTGCGAATCGAACTGTCGCGCCATCTGTCCGAGTGCGTCGCGGAGTAAAAGGAACAAAAAATCGCGGCATATGTGGGAAACAGATTGTTCGCGAATGTTCGGAGACGTGCCGCGACTGCGCAGTTACGTTGCGCAGGTAGATCGGGAAGACATGGAGCATCCGCTTTGCGAATTCGTCGCCAGGAGGCGACGCGTTCGCGTTTGCGTTGCGGCGGATTTTCCAGCTGTTTTTTCCCTCCCAAAATATTCGGTTTTTTGGGAATCAGAGATTTAAGGCGGTGTAACGTAAGGTGTAACATAATGTAACGTAACGTAAGGTGTAACGTAACGTAAGTTAGGTCGATTCGCCATCTTCGTCGAGAAACGTGCAGTGATTTTTTTTCCAAGCCGGGTTTTCCCCAACAATCCGATTATTTCGGCTACGGAAATGTAACGCAATGCGGTGTAACATAATGTAACTTAACTTAGGTCGATCCGCCATCTTCGTTGAGATACGTACAGTGATTTTTTTCCAAGCCGGGTTTTCCCCAACAATCCGATTATTTCGGCTACGGAAATGTAACGCAATGCGGTGTAACATAATGTAACTTAACTTAGGTCGATCCGCCATCTTCGTTGAGATACGTACAGTGATTTTTTTTCAAGCCGAGTTTTCCCCAACAATTCGATTATTTCGGCTACGGAAATGTAACGCAATGCGGTGTAACATAATGTAACTTAACTTAGGTCGATCCGCCATCTTCGTTGAGATACGTACAGTGATTTTTTTTCAAGCCGAGTTTTCCCCAACAATTCGATTATTTCGGCTACGGAAATGTAACGCAATGCGGTGTAACATAATGCAACTTAACTTAGGTCCATCCGACGCTTAGTGTCCACGTGGAATCTTCGTGAAACTTGTTGCTACTCGTCCGGGAATAGCGGATGTTGCAGTTCGCGGTGGCGGCGGTCGTCGGCGGCGGAGGAGACGCGACGCGCGTTATTCAGTCAGTAATAATAATCCATGGGGCTGGCGCGGCGCTGGACAGGCCGGGAGAGATGAGCGAGAGAGAGAGATGGAGAGAGGACAGCGAGTACTTTGTAACGAGGCCCCGTATCATTGAAATGATTACCGCTCCCCCCGGTGTTCGACCGGACATTTGGTAAATTGACCCATCGCGTCCCTGTCGCTTTACCCGAAGTCAAATTGGCCGTACGCACAACCTTCCGTCTTCCTAATCGCGTCGCCGTGTCACAAATCTGTTGATCGCTGCTTCTCTGAACGCAGACAGCGATCAGAGAAAGCGCGACGATGATGATCGACCCTCGGTTGTCGCAAATCAGTGGACAGGATTGAGTCCGGCAGCTAATTTGCGGAATTCGCGCTGTGATACGCGGAGGACTGGTCAAATAGATGAGGAACGCGAAGAAAAAGAAGAGAAGGAGGAGAAGAGGACGAAGAACGCGGCGGCCGTGTTTTCCTTCCCACAAACAATGCAGAAAACGCGCGCCCGACGATTCCGAGAAATCGAGACAATCGCCATCGTTTTCGTCGCAACAAACGACGAGTTCTCGTTACTCGCAATCCGCGTCTCGACGATCGATTGAGTTGACATTGTTATCAGATACGAAATAGGGAAAAAATGAGGCAAAGAAAAATGGAACATTGTTGGATGAATTTTTTGCGATTCTTTTGCGATTCTTTTTGCGGATCTTCGTCTCGCAATGGCGATCAAAATTACTCGTCGCGTCGGAATATTATAATGATTTTTTTTTTCTACTCGAGACGGTTTCATAATTTGATTCGGTAACGCAAAGGAGATATTACACTTTTTCTTGAGCGTCGAGGTTGGTCCGATTGACCCGTGCGAAACTTTGTCAAAAATGTAGTTAGCAAACTTGGACGGTTATCGCGAGATGTGATAAACTTCGGCTGCCGCCGAATTGTACGTCACGCAGACTCATTGATGATGGACTTCGAATATAGAATTTTTTACGTTAGTACTTAACGTAAAAAAAAAAATTCGTACGAGTTGCGACGATCTATTCACCGTCGTCGAAATTCTTCTGCTTCTCCCTTTTTTTATTATCCGTTTATTGAAAGCAGTCGTTGCGAGAATCGTAAACCGATGAAAATTCCGGAACGAGTCGCTGGACGAAAATGCAAACTGATACACATCGCACATATACATTTCGTACGTTACTCGCGACGATCACTGTCGTCGAGACTCTTCTGCATCTGCTTTTTTTTCTCTCCTTTATTATTCGTTTATTGAACGCAGCGATGAGAAGTCGAATCGTAAACCGATGGAAGTCCGGAACGAGGCGAACGGAAGAATGCGAGAGAAATGGAAATAGTAGAATGCGAGGGAAATGGGAATCGCGTTGTGGCGAACGTCGCTTCGCTCGTAATACGCGTTTCTTTTTCTCCCCTTCGCAATTCACTCGAAAAGCTGCGTCGATAAATAAGCTCGAGAAGCTGTGTCGATAAACGAAATACTCGGCACTTTTCGCTCAACGGTTATCGCGAGACGCGATGAACCTCGCAGTCAAATTGTTGCTCGTCACGCAGACCCATTGATGTGTTTTGTACGTTGCTCGCGACGATCTCGTTCGTCGAGATTCTTCTGCTTATTTTTTTTTCTTTTTTTTTATTGCTCCTGTATTATTCGTTTATTGAAAGCAGCGATGAGAAGTCGTCGCGAGAATCGTAAACCGATGAAAGTCGCCGGAGGGAAGAAAATGGGAATGGAAATAGGAATGGAAATGGGAAGTTGCGGTGAACGTATCAAATCGCTTCAAGATTTCCACTGATGCTAATTCTCCGCTCGTGATACTTTTTTTTTCTCCCCTCCTAATACACTCGAAAAGCTGTGGAGACTCTCGACGATCGTCGCGCAAACTGTGAAAACATCCTGTTTGAAGGCTAAGGTCAATTCCGATATCGCTGATGGAGCTCTCGTTTGTAATATAACAAAACGCAGCTCGTAGACTTTGCCGTACGCTCGGTTCGCTCGGTTCGCTCGCTCGGCCGTGGCGATCGCGCTCTCCGCGTCACAAGGGTCACAGTTTCCACTTATCGAAAATTTATCGTTGTGTATTACGAGTACGACGATTCCTCGGCAGCTGCTTCACTTTGCGAGGGAAAATTGCGTGGAAAGTTTCGTCGCTTTGACCTTCTTTCAGCGACGTTTTTCTCGATTCCCTCAAATGTAGAAAGGAAATCTCCGTAATTTCGTTTCATTAATAATTAATATCATATTATTGACTCAAGGTTCAGATTGATTTGGCGACAATTGCAAGATTTTTACAAAACTGCATTTTATGAATAAATTGAGAATTTTTACAGAAGGAAAAAAAATTGAGCGGTGTACTCGAGTTCTCATTTTTTTATTTTTAGCGGTATTTTATTAATAGTATTTTTTTATAGATAAATATTTTCGTTATCCTCACTGAAATTATGGTAGTATTATTTATTATTATTATTTATTTATTTTGGCCATCGCAGCTTTACACAATTTACATAATTGTCCACATATATCGCCGCTAAAATTAGCTGATTATTGCAAATAACTCGTATTTGTAGAATCCACCGAGTCTTAATTTTTTTTTAGACTTTAATCGACCGAAACTGAGGAAAAAGTTTCGAAAGACGGAGATAGAAAAAAATGAATGTGTCGCCTGCAATCTCACAGATTGAATTCCCGGGGTTGGAGGATTATTTTTTTTTTTTCTGTTACGAAACAAGTGGCCGAGCTCGAAGTTTCGTTTTCTCTTGCGGTGAATTGGAGATCGAATCCGATTTACCGGGAATCGGCGGGGATGAGCGAAAATAGCCACCGAGCGGTCGTGGGTCAAAAAAGTCGACGATTACCCGGGGGCTTATCAGTCCCGGCGACCCGACGCGAAGAAACTCTCGGCTCCTCTCGCAATAAATATATTTTTTACTCTCCTACCCCGTTCAGCCTTCGTCGCTCTGGCCGCTGCCGTTTTTTCTCCTCTCTCGCCGTTTTATCTCCACGACTTTTAGACAAGCCACTGCGAGCGATAATTTTCGGCTCGCGATTTTGCCGCACGATAATTTGTTTTCATTTTTTTGTATTTCCACACCGCAATCAATTGTCGCCCGAAGCTAAATTTATGTTTTCGTCTTTAAATTTCATCGCTCCGACGATACGTTTATCACGCTTTTTTTTAATTTCAATTTCTTATCGCCATTGGGAGTCATAATAGTGAAGCAACGATATTTAACGTAGGTATCCAGCAAATATTGAGCAGCAAATTTAGTCCTTTCTATTAAATTCGAACTATTCTGACTTCTTAGCCGATCAATTATGTTGGATAATATGATCCTTTAAATGATCAATTACGATGGATAATAAAGTAGCTTCGTTTTTCTGTTTTCAGACAAATGCGTCGTCGGTTGTCATGGCAGTGAGTATTACTTTGCGATTATTCATTACGCGAATAAAACATTAGTCGTTACGATTCGTTGGTATTAATGACAATTTTTTTTTATAGTGAACCCAACGAAAGCCTACGAGGAAGGCCAGACTTACACGTACGACTTAGAGGGAACGTCGGTGACGTCGGTGAGCGAGGCTCAGGGTGAGTCGCGACTCAAGCTCAACGCCATCGTCGAGTTGTCGATAAAACCTGACTGCGTGCATCAGCTGAAACTGAAAAACGTTCAGATCAATGGAGCTGTAAGTAAAACACTGTTAATTAAAAAAATAATTAATAATCTCAATTCGTTAAACCAGTTAAGGGATCGTCACAGTGTGACCCTCCGAAAAATCAATGATTTTCGCGAATTTTTTTTGTTAAGTTGTAATGAACTAATTGGTCTGGTTTTTTTTTTAAATAAATAAGTACATTCTTGAAGAATACAAAATGACTTTTTTTATGTGCATTTCTGTAATGTATAATAATGATATAAATTGTTTAAAAAGCTCGTGTAAAAAAAAGGTCCTGCATTATGTCCACGATTGCGGCCGCAATTTTGATCTGAACCAAAAATTTCAAAAAGATTATTAATCTGTAGGAAATTCGCTATCGCGCTATGGGAGCTTTTTTTTGTTGTTGAAATTTAACAAAATTTCACACTGTGACGATCCCTTAATAATAATTATCCCTCGAATCAAATTTAATAGTACGAAACATCTGTTACAGCCCGCCTCGAATCGAGACGTCGAGAAGCACGCCCTTCAGTTCAACTATCACGATGGTCACATCGACACGAACGTCTGCGCCGAGGAAGGAGACTCCCAGGCCTCCTTGAACATAAAGAGAGCCGTCGTCTCTCTGTTCCAATCGGCCGTAATGGAGGAATCCGGCGCGACGAGTCACCGCGAGGTGAGCTCTCCACTCCTCCACTAAAAATTCAATCCAATTCCCTCAAGCAATCAAAAAATTAAAAAAAACCTTCTCACCTTTTGCCCTTCAGACCGACGTCTTCGGAGGCTGCCAGACGGACTTCAGCTTCCACAAAGAGGGCGACACTCTGGTGGTGCGCAAGCATCGCGACCTCGCTCACTGCGCCCACCGCGAGAACATCCGTCAGGGCCTGATCACCGCGACCTTTGACCCAACTGCGCAGACGCAGTCATCCCCTGTTCTCGCATCTCAGCACAAATCCGAGCAGCGTTTCAAGCGCGGCGTCCTCAACAAGGCCGCCACCACTGAAACTTACGTCCTCCGACCTTTCAGCAACGGCGACGCCGGCGCTCGAACCATCGTCGAGACGGTCCTCAGTTTCAAGGGCAAGAAGAGTGACTCAGCACCCGCAGCCCCAGTCACTCGTTCCAAGTCCCTGATCTTCGATCCTCCTCATCCGGTCCTCGACTCATCGGTCAGCGCCATCGCCAAAGCCCTCCACGCGACCAAGGAGCAATGCCCGGACTCCGGGGTCAAAGAGCACGCGGCAACGAAGTTCGCCGAGCTCGTCAAGATCCTCGGCGTCTCCACGAAGAACGACATCCTCAGCGTCTACCATCAAGTAAAATCGGGCGCCGGTTTCGACAAGCGCGCCGACAAGAAGATCCTCCTCGACGCACTCTTCCGCACCGGAAGCGGCGAGGCCGCTGAGGTCGCCGTCGAACTAATCCGCAGCCGCGAGGTCACCGGTCTTGAGAGTCTCGCTTACTACGCGAGTCTCGCGCTCGTTCGTCACGTCCATTTACCGACCGTAACCGCGGTCACGAGTCTCCTCGAGCAACCCGATCTCCCGAGAATCGGTTACCTCGGGATCGGTCAGATAATCGGCAAGTACTGCGAGCAACACGAGTGCGAAAACGTAGCTCAGGTGAAAGCCGCACTGGCGAAAATCGTCGCGAAGATCGGTAACGGCAAATACGGCAATCGGGAGAAGGAAAATGTGGCGATCGCGGCTCTTAAGGGTCTCGGTAACGCGAGATATCATGACGACGTCACTGCCGAGAAGATAGCAGCTTTGGCGAGCGACAAAAAGGTTCTTACGAGGGTCCGAGTCGCGGCCATTGAAGCTTTGGCGACTCACTGCTCGGCAAAGTGGAAGCAACCGATCGGCGAGGTTTTCGCCAATCACGAAGAGGACAGCGAGATTAGAATCAAGTCGTACTTGTCACTGGTCAAGTGCGCGTGTCCGCAGGTCGCGAAGAGGGTCAAGGATGTGCTCGACGACGAGCCGACGAACCAGGTCGGCTCGTTCGTCACGACGCACCTGAGAAATCTGCGCGCGAGCACCGATCCGACGAAGCAACAGGCGAAGGCGCATCTCGAGCAGATAAAACCCCTGAAAAAGTTCCCCGAGGACTTCCGCAAGTTCTCGTTCAACAACGAACTCTCCTACAACGTCGGTGCCTTCGGTCTCGGCTCCACCGCCGAGAGCAACGTCATCTACAGCCAAAACAGCTTCGTCCCCCGTTCGGCGAGTCTGAACCTCACCACCGAGATTTTTGGGCACTCGTTCAATCTTCTTGAGCTCGACGGACGAGTCGAGAATCTCGACAGACTGATCGAGCACTATTTCGGACCTAAGGGCGAGCTCAGGACCCAGGAGATCGGTAAATTGGCGAGCGATGGTCGCAAGAGCCTCACCGATTTGTACGAGCATATCAAGGAGCGTATGGGAAAAATTAGCCGAGGTCGTCGAGATGTCAAACAGGAGACTATCAACAAATTCGCGAGGAAGGTACATCTGGCGAAGGAGGCTCTTGATGGCGATCTCGATCTCGACCTTTCACTGAAGATGTTCGGCGTGGAGCTCGCTTACGTCGACTACCGTGCGACAGGAATCGGTGCTGATCCCAGCGCCTTCATCGATCGCATCCTCGATCTCCTCCAAAAGGGTGTCGACGATGCTAAGAACTTCAATCATCGAATCGAGAATCATCTGAACTTCCTGGACGTGGCTCTGATCTATCCAACCGGTCTCGGTGTCCCAATGTCCTTGGGACTCGCCGGCACGTCCGTCGTTCATCTCAAGGCCAGCGGCAAGATCGACCTTCCGGCGATAATGAAGGACCCTTCCAACGCAGCGGTGAAAATTTCCCTCGAACCGAGCGCAGCCGTCAGCATCGTTGGTACTTTGACCCTCGATGGATTAGGCGTTGAGTCTGGTCTTCGCATTGTCAGCACTCTTCACACGTCCACCGGTTCGGACATTTCCGTGAAGGTCCTCGAAGGCAACGGCGTCGACGTGAGCTTCGGTATCCCGAAGAGGAAGCAGGAAACCGTCAGCGTGACGAGTGAGGTTCTCCTCGCGTCCGGCAAAAAGGGCGACAAGTACGTCGCACCCAAGTTCACAAAGGGCAAAGAGCACAAGGACTGCTTCGACCAATTCTCCGCAATCCTCGGAGTAACCGTCTGCGGCCATCTGTCCTATCCCTACGACACAATCGAGTCCGTCCAGAAGAAGCCCTTCTTCCCACTCAGCGGACCCGCGAAATTCGCCGTCGTCGTGGAGAACAACGACGTCTCGAGCTACCACTTCAAGGCCTACCTCGACACGAAGAAGCCCAACGCTCTTTCCCTGGAGGTCGTCCTCGAGACACCGAACAGCAAGAACAACCGCAAGGTCGCGTTCAATGTCGACGGCGCTCTCGAACCGAACAAATTTCTCCGCGTGGCCTTGGACTCGCCTTTCAAGAAGCTTTCGGCTGAGATCCTCGCCAAGAACACTCACGACGAGCAGAGTTTCTCCATAACCGGTGTCAACGACGTCGATACTTACTTCCTGCGCGCCGGAGTCGTCGTCAGCAATGGCAACAAGTACAAACCGATATTCGAGTACAAAATCCCAGAGCACATCGAGCGACTGGCGAACGCGAAGAGCGACGCCACGAAGGGCGGCAGCGGTCAACAGTGGAAGGTTCAAGGTGACGTAGTGGTCAGCGATTGGACCGACGGTGGCAAGAAGTACAACCTCAACAAGGTCGTTATTGTCCGGGGTGGACGAACTTACGCCGGTCTCGACGGTTACGTCGCCGGAAGTCCGAACGCCGTCGTCGCAGACGCGAAGATCTCCGTCGACGCCGACAGTCTCGCCGTGAAGATGGACGCCCGACGATCCGGTCGCAAGCTCAACTTCGAATTGGCTCTGGTACCGCATCGTCCGCAGTCCAACGACAACAACGGCCTCAAGGTCATCTGGCACTACGATCGGACCAATGAGCTTCTCGATCACGGTCTCGTCTTCGTCTACGGTCCCGACCTTGAGTCCAAGAACGATCGTTTCACCCTCACCAACACCCTCAAGTACAAAAAGTCCGACCAATCGGCGTCCTTCGCGCCGAATTACAAATACATCTCGTCCCTCGAGTCCGAGAACAAGGTCACGTGGCCTGTCCAAGAGTTGAAGGGCGAGCTGGAGTTCGAAGTGACGCCGCAGAAATTCCAGACTGAGGTCGATCTTCAGGTCGGAAAATTCAAGGCTGGTACGGAACTCGAGCTGAAGACTGATAAGGATCACAGGAGCAACTTCGAGATGGAGTTCAAGGCTCATGCGCTTGGTAGCAAGGTCGGCGTCAAGGCTAAACGCGAGAAGGTCGCGGATCACAAGAGCAAGTACGCTGGTTCTGTGGAATTGCCGAGCGGCAAGTACGAAGGCGAAGCTGATGTGACCTATGATGTGAAGGGCAACAACGTCAACGTTCAGTTCGACGGTGATCTCAAGCTCAACGGCAAGAAGGTCAAGGTCAACTATGGCGTCGATGCGAATCCGCAGAAGGCTAATAGTCACGCTACTCTCGCGATCGACTCGACGAATTATCTCGAATTCCTGATGAAGATCCAATATGGATCCAGTCCGCGCGGTAATCTCAATCTCAATGTGAAGAACATGTTGCTTGTCGGAGGTCAGTTCAATTATCAGAACGGAAAGGGCAGCGCCAATGTCAACGTCGACCTGCCGACCGTTCGCAGGAAGATCAAGGGCACCGGTGACGTCAGCGTCCAGGGATCGAAACATGTTGTCAACGTGGAGGTCCTCTACGATGCTGATAAAGCACCCACGAGACGTCTCAAGGTCGCGACCATTACTGATGTTACGAAGGAATCGTTGGACTCGAGGAACACTGTGGAATTCGAGTCGTACAAGACTGAGGTGAACGTCAAGGGCACCGCCAAGGACAACGGCAAGAGCGGTTATCAGATGGACGGCGCTGCTGAGATCACTCTGCCTAATGAGAACTACATTCAGGTCAAGGTCATTCATCATCTGACCCGCGATGGCAAACGCAATCGGTTGGATGGCGCTTATCAGGTGAGCCACTCGCCGACCAAGGGCGGAAAGACTGCGAAGGGCGAGTACAAGACGGAGCTCGCTTGGGCTGAAGGTCCTGAACATGAGTACATCGGCAAGCACAGCCTCGCCGGGGAAAGTTACGACGGCAAGAATCTTAAGCTTGATGTGACCGCCAGTCACGAGCGTCTTCCGAATTCTGATAAGAGAAAGAGTGAGCTTGTGACTGAGCTCAAGGGTTCAGTCATTCCCAAGCCCTTTGTTTTTGGGCTCACCGCCAATTACAACCAGGAGGAAGGTGACTGGAAGGTCAAGTCGACTCTTGGAAACGATCTTGGTGTCAAGGTACGTGCATGGTTTTTTTGTTTTTCTACTTGGTTCCTCACGAAAAAGTTCGTGAGGAACCATTGTTGTCGATTTATGGATCCTCTGATTGGTCGTTAGGGAAAAAAGTGATTTTTTGCGTTTTTGGCAGAAAAAAATGCGGTTTTTGCGTTTTTTTTCCTCGAATTTTCGATTTTTTGAAAAAATAGCCGTGATTTTTGGAATCAGCGGAAAATTTCCTATCGGATAGGGTTTTTAAACTTGGCGAAATCGAAAATTTTTTTTTTTCGATTTTTTTGGAAAAAATGGAAGGAGTACCCCTTCTAAAAATTTGCGATTTTTTAGGGTCATCTTTGAAAATCTGCAAAAAATCGAAAAATCGAGGTATCGCGTTCTGCCTTGCTGCATTCTCTTCTTTGAAGGATTATCTTTCGAATGCAAAAAGAAAATCAAGATTTCATCGATCCAAAAAAAATTTACATCGATTTCAGTAAAGTACCAAAATTCGAGAAAAGTGAAAAATCATTTTTTTCGTTTTTCTCCTCGATTTTTCAATTTTTCGGGCAAACACCCATTATTTTTAGAATCAGCGGGAAATTTCCCATCGGATAGGACCCTAGAACTTCGTTGAATCGAAAAAAAAATTTTGGCCAAAAAAACCCTTCTAAAAATTTGCGAAACTTCATTCTTTGCAAAATGTTACATGGATCAAAATCATCATCAGTTGCATTTTCACAGGGATCCGGTAAATACGCGCAAGGAAACTTCGTCGACAAACCAGCGTTCAGCGACTGCGAGCTCGAATTCAAGTTCCCGAGCGAGAAGCTGAAGTCCCTGAAGTACAAGACGAGCCAGAAGGTATTCGCCCCTCACGACAAGGACGGCCTCTTCGAGTACGTCGGCACCAAGAGCATCACTTACAACGACGACAAGGAGCTCAAGGCCGAGCTCCACGCACGACACAACGGAATCATCGGCAAGGACCACAAGAGCGGCGGTTCCGCCAGATTAATCCTCACGATCCTGAAGAACCCTCCTCTGGAAATCGAGCACGGCTACAAATACGACCCAAGCGGCGAGACGAAGAAGACCAACGGATTGCTGAAGGTGAAATACGGCGAGAAGGAAGCCAAGCTCAACACCGAATTGGCCTACACAGAGGACCTCAAGGTCATCAACCTGGAAGCAAAGGCAACGACACCGATCGAAAAGTTCCGCAATCTCGAGCTCAAGGTCTCGAAGAAGCGCGAGAACGACGACAAGAACAAGTACGAGCTCATTTTCGTGGCTGACCAGAAGAAATACACCGTCAACAGCGAATTCCAACTGACCCCGAAGGTCCAGAGCATCAGCGTTGTCTTCACCTGTCCGAACGGCAAGACTGAGCTTCTGGGCAAGTTCAACGACCTCGGCAACAATGTCTACACCGGTGAGTCCATCCTCCCATTTTTTATTTAAGGAATCGTCACAGTGTGGAATAAAAAGAATCGATTTTTTTTTTCATTATCGGATAGTATACATGGTTATAAACATTCTGTTAAATTTTTTTATCGAAATTCGAATTATTTCGGTCGCTACAGCCTTTCTTAGAGAAAGGGATTGCAGCGTGACAGTGGCGTGTGCAAACTTTAAACGCGTTTTTCTCGGAATGTTGTTTTTCAAAACGGTGTCCACTCTCAAATGAAGAGTTATGACGATATCGATTTCAAATTTTGAGAGAACATTTCTAACGTCATTCTCTATCGCGCTATGGAAGCTTTTTTTTTTTATTAAATCTTTTTTTTTTTACGAAAAACTGTCGAGAAAAAGGACTAAATTCGATAATTTTCGTTCAAACCGCCGCCATTTTGTCAAATTTCAAAAAAAAAAGCTCTCATAGCGCGATAGCGAATTTTCTACAGATTAATAATCTTTTTGAAATTTTTGGTTCGGATCAAAATTGCGGCCGCAATCGTGGACACAATGCAGGACCTTTTTTTTACACGAGCTATTTAAACAATTTATATCATTATTATACATTAAAGAAATGCACATAAAAAAAATCATTTTGTATTCTTCAAGAATGTACTTATTTATTTAAAAAAAAACAGACCAATTAGTTCATTACAACTTAACAAAAAAAATTCGCGAAAATCATTGATTTTTCGGAGGGTCACACTGTGAAGATCCCTTAATTCAATTCGTGCTCTCGTTTTGTCGGATTTAATTGAAGATTTTTTTTTCCACAGGCGAATGGAAGGTCGACACGCCGAAGGGCTTCGTCGCCGCAGACGCCCACGTCAAGGTCGACAGCGTCGACAGCTTCGTCATCGAGGTGAACTTCGACAGCGACAAGATCAAGCAGCGCAAGATTCACGCGGAAATCGCGACGAAGCCGCCGGCGAAGGGTGGCAAGAAAATCATGCTGACGATAACGAGCGAAGGCAAGAACATCGTCACCGGAAGGTAATTATATAATCGCCGTGACAGAACCGTCGGCGCGCGAATGTTAAGACGACTCTTCCGTTGTTCGATTCACCCGGGCGCTGCTTCAGTGGCCTGTCGTTGACGTATAAAAAATACGGCGGTCCTGCTTACAGCACGAGCTACAGTAAGCGCGACGAGGCTGGAAAGGTAATCGTCGAGGGCAACGGCAATCTCAAGATCGGCGAGAACACGAGGAGCTCGAAGTTTACTTACTCGCGCAAACAGTTGACGCACGAGGTCGACGGTGAGGTCGGCGTTGCCATTGTCCTCAACGCGAATTTCGGACCATCGGCCGTCGTCGGCGAGCTCAAGCTTTCCAACAAGGAGGTCTACGTCTTCAACAGTTATTGCGAGCAGAGCAAAGACTGCGCTCACTTCAAGCTCCAATCCCAATTCGACACTGACAGTGAGTATCACCATTTTTTTCCATCATTCATTTAAATCATAGATCATAAATCATAGATTTAAAGTAATTAATCGATTGATTGATTAAATCAATGATTGATTGAGGATTGTAATTTATGATTTACATCATAGATTTTTTCATTTTATTTCAATCATTAATTCGAATTTATATCAATAGCATTTAAGTATTTGGTAAGTCCGCTGATACTATATAATGTAAGATAAAAAAGAGAGAGAGAGACTAGGAAATATAAATAAGCCATTCATTTCTGTATCGACAACTTTTTGCAATCCGTCGCTCAGAAACCAACCACGTGGATCATCAGCTAACCGTCGAGGTTGATCTGAAAAAGTTCAACGTTCCCGTTGAATTTGGTCTGAAAACCACGACGAAATATCAGCTGAAGGAGCTTGTTCTGGATCACACCGCCAATTTGTACGTTCACACGGCGAAGGACAGGACTCAGTACTCTTCGCAGGTTTACATCCACGCTAAGGACTCTGGTAGGTCGACGCTCGATTGCTACGCACGTTAAGTGCTTATCAAGACGACCCCTGAAAATATATTTCTTTTTAGCTATTATTCTGAGCCTTCCGAGCCGCGAGCTCGCCATAATATCGTCTCTGGATATTCCCAAGAGTCGCTCGTCCGGTGCCTTCAAGGTCGACATTTCCGTGTATCTCGACAGGAAGAACAAGCCTCATGACAAAACGAGCTTTGTCGCCAGTGGAGACGTTAACATCGATAAGAATGCCGCTGCCGTAAATGGCGAAGCCAAATTTTCGTACCCGAATCAACCTAAGGTTTGCATTCAATGAAAATGTTCACTCTGTTCGTTAAACGAAACATTTTCAAATACTAAATAATTCTTAACATTCGAATGATTGCGCAGGACATGACAGTAAAGGGCAAACTTCATTACGGCGGCGAACACTTGTTGGACGCTAACCTCGACTTGGACGTTTTCGCGAAGAAGTCCCAGAAGATCGTTGTCGCCGCGAAATTGATTCGCGCCAACATTCCGAAGGGATACAACGTCACTGGAGGTGTCGAGGTCAACAGCCACGGTCAGAAATTGAAGGTGGACCTCAAGCAACACTTGGCTGTCTCTGGAACCGAGCTTGGATTCGGCTCCTTCCTTTCTTACACCGATCAGCACGGAAAACCCAAGAGCATCGGCGCCCTCTTCTCTATCAACCCGAAGGAGGCTCACCTTCTCGTTCAGGGACCCAACAAGAATCTCCTCAAGTCCGATACGGTTCTGCAGTTGTCGAAGAACCAACAGAAGATCGACACCGAATACACAGTACTCGACAATACTCCTGTCCTCATTAATTTCGAGGCCAACAATATGAACTCGTTCAAATTCCAACAGAACCGCAAGAGTAAGTATCAACTGTTGTAAAATCATTACCAGTATCATTGTCGCTTTGTTAAAACCTGCAGCGGTTAAAAAAAATTCTGATTACAAAGTTAAGACAAATTTAAGAAAAATGTATTTTAAGAAATACATTTTTCTGTATTTTTCTGTGTAACTGAAAAATGTATTTTAAGAAATACATTTTTCGGTTAAGAAAAATGTTGATTAAAAAATTAACGTTCTAATCCTTCGCTTTTGTTACGTCAGACGACAACAAAAATAAGCTGGTTGCAAACGGTCGCGTCGTTTTCGGTCAATTGGCCGAAATTCACGCCGACGCCTACAAGAACGGCGAGAAGAAGAATCTCTTCAACGCATTGATCCATTTGGACGACAGCAAATTCTTGAAACCCGACTTCGGCTACAGCAAAGACAACATCGTCGCACTTATTGTAAGTAAAGAAATTAAGAATGAAAGTATGTTGTATATTGTATGATTTGAGCAGGGAAAAAGATTAAGGATACAGTGGCAAGCATTACATTTGTTTTTCTTTCTAGGATTACTATCGCACTCGCGGACTCGAAATTGCCAAGCAACTGAAGGAAGCCGGCACGGGCGTTGGCCACGAAGCCACCGTGGAGCTCAAGGATCTGGTCCATCACCTCAACAAAGCTCAGCCCAATCTTCACCCCCTCGTGGATTACTACCAAGGAGAACTGACGAAATTGAAGAACGAACTTCATGCCGACGAAACTATCAAAGAAATTCAGGCTGCTCTGTGAGTACTTCTTCCTATCCCATAAAAAAAATCTAAGTCTGGATTGAACTCAATGATTTTTCTTCTCCTTTTGTTTTTAATTAAAACAGCAATAAGGTATTCGGCGGATTGATAACAGCGGTAGCCGAGACTCTGAAGACATTGGCCAGTCAATTGTCCGACTTGAGCAAACAATTCCACGAAATCGTCGACAACGTCGTCACGTCGATCAAGTCGACGTATCCCGTTCTGAAGGAGTCGTTCGACAAGATCTTCCAGGCTGGAATCGAGATCGTCGACGCTGCAACGAAACTCGGCATGTCTTATCTGAAGGCCATTCTGAACGTGATAAACGAGCACCAGAAGGAGATCAAGCAGCTGTTGAACGTCGCTGCCGAGCTTACGCAGGACGTGGCGAGAATAATCGCCAAAGGTTACATGCAAATCGAGAAGGACGTCAAGGACTTCGTCGTGATGGTTATCCAGCAGGTTAAGGCACTGCCCGTGTTCGAAGTCATCAAGGAGAAGTACGACGAGATCGTTATGTACCAGATCCCCGAAGGAGTCTTGGCTCCGATCGAGGAGGCCTTCGCGCAGCTGAAGAGGATCCTGCCCACCGAAGAACTCAAGATCTTCGTCTCCACGGTTTACGACTACGCGAAGAAACTCTTGAAACGCGAAAAGGTAAAATACTCTAGTTCAACATTCGCCGATCGCTCTTTTAAAAAGTCATTATAAATTTCGTGACCCCGATTTGGGCGGTTTTCGGCCCGGCGACCAGATCTACGATTTCTCACAAATAGTTCGGCCAAAAATTTTTTTTTTCAAAATCAACTAAAAAAGGGTTGTAACCAGTGTTTTCAGGGGTAGAATATGCGACTTGAGAACGATGGTATAGGTTAAAAGTCGATATTTTGAAAAAATAAATTTCGTGACCCCGATTTGGGCGGTTTTCGGCCCGGCGGCCAGATCTACGATTTCTGACAAACTGTTCGGCCGAAAATTTTTTTTTTTCAAAATCAACTAAAAAAGGGTTGTAACCAGTGTTTTCAGGGGTAGAATATGCGACTTGAGAACGATGGTATAGGTTAAAAGTCGATATTTTGAAAAAATAAATTTCGTGACCCCGATTTGGGCCGTTTTCGGCCCGGCGGCCAGATCTACGATTTCTGACAAACTGTTCGGTCAACATTTTTTTTTTTTCAAAATCAACTAAAAAAGGGTTGTAACCAGTGTTTTCAGGGGTAGAATATGCGACTTGAGAACGATGGTATAGGTTAAAAGTCGATATTTTGAAAAAATAAATTTCGTGACCCCGATTTGGGCCGTTTTCGGCCCGGCGGCCAGATCTACGATTTCTGACAAACTGTTCGGCCAAAAATGTTAACATTTTCTTTTTTTAATCGACACAGGTCGACGATTCGTCGGAGCTGAAGAAGATCTACGTCCACGGAATCGAAGCGATTCAATCGATACTCAAGCTCATCCAGAGCCGAACGACCATCGACAAGATCTTCAGCGTCTACATCGGCGGCATTCCTGCTGACATCAGTGCGATCAAGAATCTTCCTGGAATTTCGACGCTCACACTGTCCGTCATCAACCTCGTTCAAAACCGCGAACTTCCGAGCCCCGCTGATATCTACTTCGCCTACAGGTACATAATCGACGATGAAAAATACGATAGCAACATCGACGATCTTTGTGCAATTTTAATACACAGATCCACGATCCTCGTTATTAATATTGCAAATTTTTTACAGACCGACTCTGCACCCGACCGACCTGATTCCGCCCTTCAGCATGTCTGGTATATTCCTCGAGGGAGGACACTTCTTCACCTTCGACGGACGTCACTTGACGATGGCCGGAAGCTGCGACTATGTTCTCGCTCAGGACATGCGCGACGGTAACTTCTCCGTCGTTGCCAACATGGCCAATGGAAAATTGACCAGCGTCACCGTCACCGCTCCTTCCGAGTCGATCACCGTCAAGTCCAACGGAAACGTGAGTATCAAATCCAAACCTACATGAGTATCAAATTTTTATACGTACAAACATACGAAATATGTTTTTTCACTATTAGATCCTGGCGAACGGCAAACCCGCAGACTATCCAGTCAGCACCAAAAATTTGCACGCCTTCCTCACGTTGCCAGTCATCAATGTGAAATCCGACTACGGCATTCATTTGTCGTGCACACCGAAGTCACCGATGATCTGTACTCTCCACGTGTCCGGTTTCTATCTAGGAAAAGTCCGAGGTATTCTTGGCAACGGCAACAACGAACCCTACGACGATTTCACTCTTCCCAACGGACACGTAAGTGTGAAATAGTCTTTCGATAAATAATTCGCAATGAAAGATTGTTAGGATTTTATAGAAATGTAGCATAAGAATAAATTTTAAGCAAGATTCTGGCAATGTTTACTGAACGAGAAGTGTTATCTCGCACTGATTAACACAGAGAGAGCTTATTAAGAAATTAACGAACTTTCTCTAACGAACAGATATCCGAGGACGAAGCTGCCTTCGGTAACTCCTACAAATTGAACTCCGGATGTGCGGACGCCGCTGCAGTTAATCACAAGAGCCATCAGCGCAATCCAACTTGCTCCGAATACTTCTCCGGAAGATCTTCGTTGAGGTGAGTACACTTTTAGGTGAAGACCATACATTAGGATGATTAAAGAATGGGTAACTTGTTTTCGTGTTCAACAGCAGCTAATTTTGCGTTTTTTCCGCTGTAATAATTCTCGGTAAAAATGTTTCTTGGGAACAGCGACGTACAGTACGCGAGTGATTGCATATTAATGAGATAATCGATCGATTTGTTTGCCTTCGATGCAGCTCTTGCTTCAACTACGTTGATCCTGCCACTTACCGTCAAGCCTGCGACCACGCTATGGCAGCGGGAACCCCCCAGGCGGCTTGTCTGATATCGAGTGCCTACTGGGCCGCCTGTCACGAGAAGCGTGTCTTCGTTTCCGTCCCGAGCGCTTGTGGTGAGTCCGTAACCCATTTAATAGGATCGAACTAGAATTGGAATCGATGAAAAAACGTTTTGGATGCTTTGGATGTTTGGATGCTTTTCTATAACGACTCCTTCATCGTTCATATAGGAAAGTGCAAAGTCCGAGGAGATGAAATTGCCGTTGGTGACACCTTCAGCGTCAAAGTACCGCAGAAGGAAGCAGACATTGTCTTCGTCGTGGAGCAGGACAATAAAAACGAGAAGGTCTTCAAGGAATTGGTTGAACCCCTCATAACCGAGATCAAGAACGAGTTCAGACATCATGGAATCTCGTGAGTGCAATAAAATTGTCTTAAAAAAAGACTTACGATCGTGCATGAAAAAAATGATGGTTTTCATATATTAATTTTAAACATTGTTCTCGTAGGGATGTTCACATTGGTTTGATTGGCTATGGCGAGCACATGAAGTGGCCTCAGCATTACACTACTGGTGGCAACATTAACATCGATGGCGAAGTATCGAACATGAAATTCGCCGAATCTACGCCATTGTTAACTTTGGAGGTACGCCAATATTTCATTTAATTTAATTTTACTTTGCCTCTACTCATTTTTTAATGAGTTGAGGTTTTAGCCCTATTGATGCGAGGGTTGATCGACAAACGATGCTTAACGATATTTTTTCTTTTTTTTACTTACAGGAAGCCAAACAGGGTGAGCTCGACACTCGCATCAAGTATCTGAAACAGAGGCTCGACGTTGAGCTCGGCACTTTCAAGCTCACCGATGCCTATGAAGAGGCCATCCACTATCCGTTCAGAGTAGGAGCCGCCAAGGCCGTTGTCGGTGTTATGGCGTCGCCCTGCGAGAAGAGTCCACTCCCAGTCTCAGTGAGTAAAAAAAAGCTGATCTAAATAAGTGACGAGTATGAAGAAAATAAAGGGCGCCTCTATCACTGACAATTACACCTATTTCTCTCAATTCGCAGCTTCAACAGCTCCGCCTTCTCCTGGGACAAAAAGTTTATCGCGACCTCGGCCTGACCTACTACCATGTCTCCTCCCTCGACGACATTCTCGTCTCGGGCAAGCCCCAGAAGAACGTCGTCGGCTACGACGCCGAGAGCGCCTATACCCTCGCCGACAGCAAGAAAAAGCCTCTCGAAGGAAACACCGACATGAGAAACAACCTTGTTCTCTCCAGCAACGATGTCTGCGCTGGATTCGCGGTCTCCGTAAGTCTTTTTTTTTTTCAAACTTTGCTTCTTTAAGAAACATCTTCTTCAGGAACATATTGGGTGGGGATCAAAATAACGAATGACCAAAAAGTGAATGGCCAAAATAACGAATGTAAAAATGATGGATGTCTGAATCTAGAATAACCATCAATACGAAATTTGCTATTTTAGTCATTCGTTATCTTGATCATTCGCTATTTTAACTGCATTTTAATAAAATGTGGGGTTAAAATACCGAATGATCAAATAATGAATGGCTAAAATAGCGAATTCCGTAATGATGATCATTCTAGATTTGGACATTCGTTAGTTTTTAATTTGCTATTTTAGCCATTCGTTATTTTGATCCCCACCCAACATATTTCCTTGTGGAGATAATAGATCTGTGAAAAATAATACAAGAAAAACAAAGAGGAAGCGTCATGGCTGATTTTGCATAATCTTCTTATCATATAATTATTAATTCGCATTCGTTCGGTTCCTTTGGGCTTGCCCTTCGCTATCTGCTCGTCACGCGAGGCTACTACATTTGTATTCTCTCCTT
The DNA here is from genome assembly GCA_964034905.1 of Itoplectis maculator. Lineage (NCBI taxonomy): Eukaryota > Metazoa > Arthropoda > Insecta > Hymenoptera > Ichneumonidae > Itoplectis > Itoplectis maculator. The sequence continues at coordinate 5,015,051 of OZ035869.1, forward strand.
GAAAACAGTCCGGCGGTGCGGCGTTCAGCGCTAACCACTTCCTCGAGGCCAAACCTGCTCAGAAGAAGCAATTCATCCAAGTGACCTCAAGAAGGCTAGTCGACGGTCTCCTCAACACCGAACTGGAGAAGGACTGCAATTGCCATCAGCACATGGGAATTGACGCACACGCGAGTTGCAAAATCGTAGGACGGAAGGAAAAGGAACCTCTCGCGGTAAATTAATTACACACAATTTTCCTTCCTTCCGAAGAACGTTCGAATGGAAAATCAACGATGTTTCTTTTTACAGAGGCACACCAAAGGAAACGTTAAGGGATAAGCGGAACTCTCAGCACAAGTGCAAACTATTATTAACGATTAATTAGGCCTAATGTATTTGTTACTTTGTTATTGTAATTACGAAATCTTTCGACTATACTTTATCTCTGTTGTAATAAGTCAACTCGCGAAATGAGATCTTTGCTGTTTTATATATCGTGCATCTCTGTAACTACACCTACTCAAATTTTCTATTTTAATTACGTTAATTAAGGTATCGATTTTATGACACGTTGTTGATGTATCGTTTCATCGGTCATCCTGATAGCACAATACAGCGTGACTATTTTCAAATAAACGCGAGATGCTATTACTGCAACATTACAATCTTCATTTTTTTATTTCTTCTTTTTTCGGAGGCGGCAATGGAAACAGAGAACCCAAGAAAAAATCGTGGAAAAATTGATCCGAGAATCAAAAATGATTTAACCTTGGATAAATGATGTTTAATAATTCACTTATATAATGAATCGTGAAATGACGTATGACTGGCGCCAAAAAGTTGCTCCGAGAAAAATGTTGACATCCAATTGGAGCGAACCGCAATGCTACGCACCACGAATCGATGTGACACGTGCCAGACGAGCTTACGGAAATTGGGCTCTGCCGAAACTGGTTATTTTTCATCTTGATTTGCTTGTCACACGAGCGTTGTAATATACAATGGTGCGTAATTGCTCGTATTAATCAAGGCGAAAGAATTGTGTGGACAGAACGTAAATATCGTAAGACAAGCCGTGACGAGCATCGCTGATATCGCAGTGAACCCTGAAGAAATGGTTCGGATTGTAGAACATAAAATACCTCAGAGGTGAGGCTCAGTTTTTCGGCTCTAGAAAAATCTTGAAAAATTTTCAATGTCAGTTGTCTCAAGTTTTTTGGCAATTTACACATTGGCGTGATTTACACGTAAAATGTATACAAAGCATTGCGAACGATACATTTTTATAGTACTACTTTAAGTCAACGTTATAAAAACTTTACAAGTCAAATAATCTTTACAACTTCTGCGCAGATAAGACTGTACTATATATAGTACTTAAAAAAACAATGCTAGGTTGAATCTTGAACATTTTTGTTCCTCATTGAACTAAATGAAATAATTTCGTTTCAATAGAATAGCCGATTTGTTGATATCCGAAGATCCATATCTGAGAGAAACAGTGGCTATGATCTTCGGTACCATGAGTCGTCAATCTGTCGGACGTGAGACCATTTTCAAGTACCCCAAGATTCTTGAATTTATTTCCAGAGGATTGGGCGATAATTTGTCACCAGTGAGAATGAAAATGGCGCAAGCGATTGAAAAGTTAGCTCGCGATCCAATTGGTAGTCAATTAAAATATTTACACGAATTCGAGTGTCGCGCAATGTTATATAATTTAGCATTAACATTTTTTTTCACGCAGCTGCTGAAGTTTTGTGGAAACGCGGGTTCCTCGAGAAGCTCATTGAAGTCATTGATTCCGAGAGAAATGCGACAATATTGGTAACGATGAATGTATCGACGGAAATTTCCATTTCATTCATTTGCCACTGTACATTGCTTTGTACCGAAGGCATAATGGCAGGCGTTATCGATTCGCGGGAGCCTCGTTCGCGGCTTATTAATTAACTGTTATTAAGGCGCTGTATCTGGAGACTCTCGGGTCTTTGCTGAACAACGGAAAGACAGTCGTCAATATTCGAGCAATAGAAATGAACGCGATGGAGAAACTCGTCGGGTTGCTCGATATTAACAACTGCGCGGACGAGACAATGGTCTTGGGTATCCTGGATTGTTTGGCCAGACTCTGCCAAGAAGAGCTGGGCAAGCAAAAGTCCGTCGAGATGCATCTTTCGTCCATTGTGAAGCCGTTTCTCAACGATCAGGTAGGATACCAAAATTCGATTCGATTCGAGCAAAATTCGTTTTCGTAATTGTGGTAAAATAAAATAAAATAGTGAATAAAATAGTGAAGTAAAATAAAAAGAAAATAAAATAGTAAAATATTTTGCAGAGACGTTCGGTGCTCAAAAAAGCTGCAGCTGTTATCGTATTCACGACGATATCAACGCCAGGAAAATTGCAAGCATTCGAGTTAGGGATCATCGACAGACTCGTGAGACTAGCTGCGGACTCAAAAGACAGAGCACTTCAACTCGTCTCTATCCAAGTATAAAAACGATTAATGTCGAATTTCCTAGACCCTAAAGTTATCCACTTCCATCCACCAAATGGGAAGCTTGACGTTTCTTATGCATTCTTTTCCCGCTTCAAAGGCACTCACGAATATCGCTGAAGTTCCGGACGGAAGAAAGAGACTTCGCAGTGAGCATTGCAATTTTTTGGCGGATCTTTGCGTGGACGATACAACCGAGAAGTTCAAGAATATACTCATGAAAAAAATGTGTTCGTCATCGTAAAAAACAACAAATTAATCTACGTCCTGAGTGGTTACTTCCTCTGGTATCTCAAAGTGCTGGACGATGTTTTTCGGTTAATTGACCAACGATGTTTTCTTTTCGAGCGGTTAATGGATTATTCGTGTTTCCGTCGATGCATTGTCTTCACTCGTCTTAACTTTATTCTTGAAACACTTTTTAACAAATTTCTGTGAAACACAATTGAACAAATAACGAAATTACATTGAATTACGAACAATGAAGGCAGCTTATATTTCAGCTTTGTACTAATTACAAATAATTAATACGAGTGATGCTTTTCAACTGAAAAAGGGTTCCGTGGTTCATTACGAAAGTATTTAATTCGAATGAAAATGCAAATCCTGGGTTATTTCCTGGTGGCGTAACGACCAATCAGAGTCCATCCTTTTTACTCAGTACAATTTATCTTTTTTATATTTAAGAGGAGTCGAAATAATCGGTGTTTCAATATATTTGCAAGGAAACGTCGACGTCCTGAATAATCAATTATGTCGACAACGACGTTTCTGTCAAACACCGACCATCCCTGCTTGCCACAATGGCCAAGCTAGGCTCTCGGAGGGCTCTCCAGCTCAATGATATCGCTTGGTAAATCAAGCACGGAAGAGCGCGCGCCGTGAGCTGCATTTTGACGATCTCTTTCTCTCAACACAGACAAAGTCCTCTCCTTCGTTATATCTCTCTATCGAGGGCCTTCCAAAGTGGAAATCTCCACAACACGATTTACTCGTTTTAGTAGATCAGAGTTTCTTGCAACTCCCACAAGTGTGTTATCGGTATTACACGAGTCGTTCGTCGTCAAACTGGGCCACTTTTCGGACGGCTTTTCAGATTAAAAAAATAAAATAAATCGAATGCGATATTTGAGACGTATCTCTTCGTCAAAATGGACCACTTTTTTGGGGGCTTTTGGGATTTTTCAAAATACTTCCAAATGCAATATTTGAGATAATTCGTTCCTCGTCAAACTGGATCACTTTTTGGGGGGCTTTTTAGATAAAAATAAAATTTCAAATGTAATATTTAAAATTTTTCGTTCATCGTCAGACTGGACTACTTTTTGGCGAACTTTTTGAAATTTTCAAAAAAATGCTGATATTTCAGAAAAAGTCATTTTTGTTGATCTTGTATCGCAGAAACTGGATTTGAATTTAAATAAAAACCTTTCATTAGTTTCATAAATCTAAAAAAACTCCTCAAATACAGACCTATAAACAGGCAAATTAAAAAAAATTCAAGAGTTCACTTTAAAAGTGGCTCGGTTGATAAAGAATGCCTCATAGACGACACGGGAATATTCGGCAAAACTTGTGTCGAGGTGAGAGCAGAGAGCTGCTGTTTGGTGCCGGAGCGACGGTCGATAACCGCGAGAGGGTAGAAGGTCGGTTGTCACGTACGCGACGACGTGCCTGCATGCACGTTCCTTTTTTTCTTTTATTTTTCCATTTTTTTATTCCACCTCTCGCGCGTTTTCCCTTTATTCGCAGAGACACGAGGATTCGCACAATGAGCGCGCAAAGTCGCACAGGTAACGACAAACGACTGGGGTATTATTCGTTACTTTCCAACGTTTCGCTTTATCGTCGCCATCGTCGACTTGATAGGGTAATACTCGTTCCACTTCCGCCGGATAAAATTCCATTTCATGCAAATACCACTTTTGAATTATTACTTGAAAAAATTGTAGTTGGAACCATTTGGCTGTCTTCGCAAAATTTTTTTTTTTTAATTCTATTGCCATCGTCGACTTGATAGATTAATACTCGTTCCACTTCCGCCGGATAAAATTCCATTTCATGCAAATACCACTTTTGAATTATTACTTGAAAAAAATTGTAGTTGGGACCATTTGGCTGTCTTCGCAAAAAATTAAAAAAAATTTTATTGAATATTATGGGCGTGGCAAAAATTATTCTCTTCACTTTGTAGTTCTTTTTGCCATTTTTTAATTTTTTAAATTATTGATTAGGTGCTGCTTATGAATCGACACTGACATGAATTAACGCATTCATCGTCTTCGGTGAAATGTGTCACAGGTGTGGCATCATCATCCGTACGGTCGATCATGCGGGTCTCACTTTTCCTTGACGCGAGGACAAAAGGGGTTATTATTCCGACAAACACGGTAGTACGCTCGATGAAACCGCGTTTCGAGCCAACATCCTCCAACCGCAGCTTTTTTTCGGTTATCTTCCTGACCGTCACACCCGAGCGAAAGATACGACGTTAAAAATATGTTGCCAAGTCAAATCTTGCACGCTTCATTATTTTTCACTATTTACAAAGCTGCCATCACGGAAGAGTATATTTCTCAATTTTTGCTCTCTCATGCAAGAAATTTTGAGAAAAGTACAAATTACGAGCAATATGTGTTTGACGTTATATCATCGTGTTAATCAAATTATAAAATGAAAATCATTCGCTCTTCACAAACTAAATGTTGGTTCTCGACCTGAAAAAAAACCGAGGACAGGGCTTATTTGATATGCAAACCGAAAGTGATTACTCTACAATAATATAATTAAAAATTCTCAATTAAAATGTGTAATTTGCCGGTTCAATGTGCTTTGGAAAAATATAGGAATTTGCGGTGGAATTTCGAAAAGAAATCGAAATCTTATTATTAGAACTTATTATTAGCCACAATGTAAAAAATAAAAATACCCACAATGAGTGCAGTGGACATTTCTCATAGAAATCGAGACTTCTCAATTCGAACACCTGACAGCATTAAAAGGCAAATGCGTCGCATCGAAAGATGTTCGAAATTGCTCACTTAACCGTGTATCAATGATTAATGATCTATCCTGGAATCCCATTCTCATGGCCAACAAACATGACGTTAGAACAAATTTGGTTAGCTGTGCAAACGAGATTACCAGATCATTTGTTGACGCAGCACCGATCGACGCGTCGTCGTAGTCACGATAATACGGTTCATTTGTCGGATTTGTATTTCGCAACACAAATGAAATAACGCCGTCGTCCCACAGGGAACGATGAGAGAGGTAGGCTGTCGTGTTCGATTGTTTGCTAAACAGCTCAACCGCTAAGTATCGTTATTGTTTTCATTTATGAGAATCGACTTCCATTCATAGCTCACGTCACCGTGCGTAAAGGAGGAATGCGCATCGTTGAATGATTCACAAGATGTCAATAGAACCTTGCGGAAAGACCCAAGCAACAGATATGATACAGCCTCTCTATGCATTCTACCTCAGAAATTCGCGTCAATGCGTTTCCCAAGCGGACTCGACCTTCGATTACTGGTTTTGTGTTGTGATCGCTTTTAGAAACAAGTCATTGAATGGTTGATTTTTAGTTTATAATTAAATGATCAGAGATTAAATGATCGAAGAAAGAAAATTATATCGTCATCACCGGGATTCGAACCCAGATTGTTCAGATTACTGAGCAAGAACGCTGACCACTGAGCTAATGTCACCTATGCTTTTGTCTCATTCGAATGCTCCTTTTATATGCAATGTAGGGTCGAAACAGCTTCAATCAAAAAAAGAAAAAAAAGAAAAACAGCTTCAAACCTTTTTGAGGATCATTTTTTGCTTCATAACAAAGATAAAAAAATAAAAAATGGTGATCATCACAGTCAGGTCGAATTGGTATGAAATACCTCATATAAATTTGAGTGGAGTGTAATGCTTTCGATTCCGATATGTTAATTGAAAAATTAATATACCGTATCAATATATCGCGCATCGAAAGGCAAAAGGGCGAACGCTCTATGCTAATACCCAGCGGATTAGTCATATTGCCTTTCGCGTGATATTCATTATTAAGAGGATCAATTTCAATTCATCATTGATTTTAATCCACGTCCGTGCGGTCAGAATTTAAGAGCTGTTGCATTATTTCCAATCGAGAGACCGCGAGTTTGATGACTCGAATTATACATTTCGCATGCAGGCGCACATATTTGATTTCACTTACAAAATTAAATTTATTAAGCTGTATATTCCACCGTCTGGTCGACTAGTCATCGAGTTAATAATCATTTATTGCAATATTGATAAAACGCCATTGAAAACTCGATACTATCGTTATTATATTCATAACGAAAGCATCTTAATAATAATTCCTCGTTTGTAAATTAATTTATCAACTCGATATAGTTCGGAATTGCAGGAAACACAGCAGACGAGAATGTTGCCGCTAACACAGTCGAAGCGTGAATCAAATGCGTAGTTACTGCGGTGCCATAGGAAATCAGATTTCCGTCGACTTCCTGCTAAGCCAAATTTACCATTGTTATCGTGAATAATTAGCATCCGCCCGGTCAACGAAAGAATAACAATAATAATTGGTCCTTTCGAACGCGTATTTATCACTGCGATTTCCGTGGCGTTTTATTTCCGCAGATACGCAAATCTTTTGACTTTCAAACCGCGCGCGAATGGCGTTGCGACCTCGGACAATTATAATTCACGTTGGAATTCAAAAACTATACTATCCTGAATTGCACCCCTTCGACGGGGATGAACTACCCTTGGATTGATTTTAGTCAGACTATTATTTGACCCAACGATTTTTTTTTCACAGATTTAACTCTTACTATAAAACATTTCAGATACGGAAAAACAACACCTGCTGCATTGATGAACATTAAGAGTGATGATAACTACCCTTGGATTGATTTTAGTCAGACTATTATTTAACCCTCCGATTTTTTCACAGATTTAACTCTTACTATAAAAAATGTCAGGTACGGAAAAACAACACCTGCTGCATTGATGAACATTAAGAGTGATGATAATATATAGGTATGTAGGTAATACACAGCGAATGCTGTCGATGTGTGATGTCATTGGCTGCACTCGTATATGTTGCTGATTATTAAAACGCGCGCGGAGCGAGAAAGAGAGAAGGAGAGAACGCAGGACAGTCATGCGGATATATATCCACGCCGCATATATATAGAACCTTGTGGGAAACCCGATTGTCGGGGAACTTCCCAGCCAATGTATACACCCCCCCCCCCCCCACCCCCCTCTCCGATTACGGGACTTGCTACGATTTTACAACCGCGAACCTTCGCCGCGAAAAAAAAGCGCGTGCGCGTTTCTCAGCGTTGTAAAATCGCGACGATTAATCCTCGGTCCGCGGTTTAGTCGCTCAGCACGTGCGACCGCTGCTGAGTGTTCGTCATGCGTGTAAACAAAAATTCCGCATTTCTCGCTGAGGATCGCTCGTTCCGCGTTCTCTCGTCACTTTCCCCGTCGCTTCGCCCGAAGTCTCAAGATTCGCTTCTAGCCGGCGACGTCAGACGATGACGCGATCGACTGTCAAAAGTTGCGGCGTCTGGAATTCCAGCGCCGCGAGGCAGCCATCAGAAGCGTCCGGCGGCGACGCCATTCGACAATCAAACTCGCGACGAGTAAACACAATAAAAAAAAGTATGCGCGCTGTAACATTTTGCGACGCGTATCTCGATCATTGATGACGATATTTCACCTTTCGTGTTTGTCGACAGCGATGAGAACATATTATTAGTCTCGCGGAGCATATTTGCCGTTAGCCGCGGCTGCTCTGATGTCGCGCCGTCTGTCCCCCCTCCACTACCATCAGATCGCCCAATATCAACAGTGTTCAGTATCTCTTGGCGCGTTGAGCGAAGGCTGCTCAGCTGCGGTGAAGTCGCGAGATCGTGCCGGTGTAATAGGCAGCGCGTATATGCTACACTGCTACAGTCAAACCTCCCGCAGCTGGCGCCGGAATCGTGGCGCATGCGCGGCGGCTGCTGCGCATGAGCCAGGAGACGTGAGCCAATGGGCAGAGAGGTGGTCGAGCGTCTCTAGAGATGTGCAGTGACCGTCAGTGACCGTCACTGTGCAACTATACAGATGCCGTTTCTGACCGTCACTGTGCAACTATATAGATGTGCAGTGACCGTCAGTGACCGTCACTGTGCAACTATATAGACGCCGTTTCTGACCGTCAGAGTACATCTCTAAGCGTCTCACACGATCTCGCGGCATCGACCAATAGAAACAGCGGAGCTTCCTGGAGCTGCGCGGAGACGAGCTATGAATATTTTTACTGTATCGCTGTGTTACACCGGCTTACAACGAGCGACATATGCGGACCAGTGATGCGACACAGAACTGTGTACTGTGTCGGATCGCCATAGCTGTTCTGTGCTGTGTCGGACCGACATACACACACACGACAGGACATACACACGTCGCTCGACTTACGAACCAACACAGAACTGTGTCGGATCGCTATATTTGTGTATGCGTCTGTGTCGGACCGATATACACACGTCGCACGTAACAAATACGACATAACACGTATATATATGGGTACACACACACGCTGCACTTGCACCCACAACTACACAAATATACACAAATATTATTCACAAATACACACAAATATTATTCACAAATACACACAAATATACACAAATATTGTATACACAAATATACACACCAACACGTGCGAATTTAACAGACAGACTGCGGCGAGTCACAGGACTCATCAGGACCACCATCTTACGGCACCGACCAATGAAAATGGCGAGCACCGTCCTCGAGCTGGACGAGGGCGAGCTACGAGAATTTCTACTGTGCCGCGCCGGCTTACAAGCGACATACCGGCTGCGATCCTACACACACACACACACGTGAGACGGATATACGTACGTACACATACACAGACGCGACACGGAATACGAACGTACACACACACGTGCGAGTCAAAGCGACAGACGCGACTGACTGTCGCGAGTCAGGACGCGGTCGGCGGGAGGAGGGGGTCGAAGCGCGGTAAATACAAGTGCGAGTCAATGGGCCAGTCAGTCGAGTCGTGGCAGTCAGTTGGTTCTCGTTTGTCCGTCCGTTCGAGTGAGAATAAACGCGCGCTTCTCAGGCGGAAAGAATTGCCATAAACAAATAGTAAAAAAAAGACAAAAAATTTGGACGATTGTCGAAAACGTCTTTCCAGTGGTTCCGATTCGCAATTCAAACGTGATTATAAGGCAATCAAAACGTGATTATAAGGCTATAACGATTTCGTCGCGCGGGTGTTTCTACTACTTTTAAACAACTTTTTGTTCGAATACGTACGACTGGTGAATCTTGGGGAAATAATTGTCGCGACGTCTTCGATCGCAACTGTATCGCATTTGTTTCAATATGTGGTCGACAGTTTCGCGCCAATAACTCCGGGAATCGAGTTTTCAGAGGACGAACGTCAACGACGATACAAACAGGTGAGAGGTGATTCATTGATGAGACAAATTATCGCGAAGCCGTGACGAACGGGAATGTTGGTGATCGAAAAAAAACAGCCGCGGGGCGATCGGCGCTGCGGGAATTGGACAGTAAAGGTTAGGTCAGCGAACGCGCGACCGGTCGGCGGCTTCGCAGTTGCCGCTACTCCATCGTTTCTTCAACCAGCAGGATACTCAGCGTGCGCGGCGCATCCGCGATCGCGCGATTCGCGACGCGAAACGTGACCGAAAGAGAGAAGAGAAGAGCGAGAGGTGGCATCGTTTCGTTTCGATCGAAAGATTCGAGGGACGAGCTCGACACGAATAACTTTCGCGTCGAGACAACCGGCTATTTAGATTTTTAGGATATTTAAAAAAAATCCAGACACCTTTTATCCGCAGGAAAAAAAAAAACTTTCAGTGGAAATAAAAATATTAAATATTAAGAAAGAAGTCGCGAAAGAATAATTTTTTATATTTACGAGTGTTAAATGGATAAACAGAATTGGTTTCGTCGGTAATGATGTGTTTGCCGGATTCTTTTGTATCTACAGGTTAAAAAAAAATTTCGGTTGAAATACAAATATTAAAAAATATTAAATATTAAGAAAGAAGTCGCGAAAGAATAATTTTTTATATTTACGAGTGTTAAATGGATGAACGGAATCGGTTTTGCCGGTAATGACGCGTTTGCCAGAAATTTTTGTATCTACAGGTTAAAAAAACTTTCGGTTGAAATACAAATATTAAAAAATATTAAATATTAAAAAAGAAGTCGCAAAAGAATCATTTTTTATATTTACGAGTGTTAAATGGATGAACGGAATTGGTTTTGCCGGTAATGATGTGTTTGTCGGGATGAGCCTACCGCACACCGTCCGTCCTTATATTCGCACAGCAAAACCGCGGAGACCGGACGACAAAGTTTTGACGGACACGCGCGCGCCGCACCGCTTGCGGCCTTGTCCGCCGTCGAGCGTCCGTTCGCTCGCACGAATACCAATCCACTCGCATTTCGGTGGCGCTGCTGCGAAGATTTCGCCGGCAAGCGGGAAGCTGGCGACGCGCCGACGACCAGACGGCGGAACTGAGCGCGGATACCGCGACCGTATCTATATACACGGTGGCTATTATCGCGAATTCACTGATACACATGTTTTCCGCAAATGGCTACGCAGCGATTTGCACGGTTTTTGGACTGAGTCGAAGTGCAGTCGCAGGCGTTCGAAAAATTCGAAAAATATCTTTAAAAAATTGATCTTCGATCAATCGAATTTTGGCCATGACCGCCAAATAGCAATTTCTGCTATATAATGTCAGTAATATCACTAATTTATAATTATTCAGCTGTGCATGTTAATTCCCTGCTGCGGAAAAACGATATCGCGATAGTATAAATATACAAATGGACGGATCGTGTAACATTCAACTAGTAATCGGCGAGCAATCAACGATAGTCACGCCAACGAGGATCGATCGCTTTTGTCCCTTGCGGTCCTCGCATTACAATTTCCTGCTGCTCGCGTCTGCATCGCGAATGCCCTGCAGTGGCGCAGAGGGCTCAATAACTCCGCCCCATTGAAATAATTCAGTGGAATAGCGCACTTCGTGCAATGAGTTTCTTCTGCGGGGATTAAAAAAGAAAGTTACAGTACACGGAGAAAACGAGGGTCTCGGATTGTAGTACTTAGTACCAGAAATTTAGGTTCTCAGTGCCATAATAGCATAGTAATTTAGAACCTGTTTGAATTTCCCGTAATATTTGCAATGCTCAATTCCGGAGGGTTCGTATGTAGCATAGTAAAAATTCCTATTCTATACTTTGATTTCTCGTTATATTTGCAATGCTCAATTCCAGAGTGGTTCGTATGTAGCATAGTAAAAATTCCTATTCTATACTTTGATTTTTTACTATACCACTTACCGAAAACTTCCACCTTTTTACGAGTGTGCGGAAACGTCACAGATTTTTTGACGGCTTAAATGTTAATGAAACATTGGAAATAATTAGAAAAAAAATATTTCCCGACTCGAGTATTACCTCTCGAGGCATGGGTACTCGTTTCTATGGAAGAAAATTTTCCTGCCTAACCCGGGATTTGAACCTACGACCCTACCTAAACCTAACTTCCTAACCGCTTACGCTACCGACTGTGCTACCGACTACTTGACGATTTACGATATCTGAATCTCACATAAGAGTTGCGAAGGACATCGTGGTATTCGCTATGTGATTGCGGTTATACATACTAGGGCATTCAAGAAAAATTACTATGCTGCGTAACACTTGAATCCATCCTATATAGTGAACAGGCCGACCGCTGCGCTACATAGCGCTTTTTACTATCCCACATAGGGCTGCGGTCCAAGTTCGAAAATAATGAAAAAATCGCTATATCGATATACAGTATATGCAATTTCTACTTATAGATTTTACCATGTGACTGATACAATCTGTTAAACGCATAGTATAAATTGATTAGATTTTTATAGAAAATGTACAATTTCTTATATAATATTAAACGTGGAACGCAACAGCTACATTTATGAATTGTCCGGACAGAATTTTCTTTCTATTCTAAGTAAAACCAAAACCAGCAAAACATAATTTACTATTCATATAACGCTATGACCAATGAAATTTAGGAAAATTTTTATCTTGTCATTATTACGATGTTGTATAGTAATAATTGCCGTCCGTTCAGTACTTATTCCTATATTTATAGCATAATTTGAAAAAATATAGTAAATATCATTAATTTCGCGACCCCCGTTTTCTCCGTGTACTTTTTTTTATTGTGAATTTTCCAAGATTTCACTAGATTCAGTAAAAAAAAGATGAGAAAAAAAAAATAAAAAAATCACAATACTTTTTTATTGTGAATTTTCCAATTTTTCACTAGATTCGTTATATACATTAGTCATTGGTGGACTCGAAACAGGCAAATCATATCAGTCTGTGTCACTTTAAGGTATTGCAATAAACATTAACGTTGCGCCTGCTATAATTATCATTTTTCATGGGGTCATTTGGAACACGCAAAAAAAAAATTAAAAAAAAAACATCCACAATACTTTTTTATTGTGAATTTTCCAATTTTTCACTAGATTCGTTATATACATTAGTCATTGGTGGACTCGAAACAGGCAAATCAAATCAGTCCGCGTTCACTTTAAGGTAAAAAAAATAAAAAAAAAAAAAAATGAAAAAAAAAATAAATAAATAAAAAAAAATAAAACAAGAAGTCACAATACTTTTTTATTGTGAATTTTCCAATTTGCCACTAGACTCATTATATACATTAGTCATTGATGGACTCGAAACAGGCGAATCAAATCAGTCCGCGTCACTTTAAGGTATTGCAATAAACATAAACGTTGCGCCTGCTATAATTATCATTTTTCATGGGTTCATTTGGTACTACACGTAACGTCGTTTTGCATTGACTACGCCGGTGCACGCGACGTAACGAGCGAGCAACATGAGTTTTGCAATTTAGAGCAGCGCCACCGGAGTGACGTCGATGAACATCGATTCTCGCGCGCGGTGTACGCTACATGACTCGCGTCTACCAGCTAGTTTATCCCGAACTTGGATCCGCACGTGGCGACGTGTCATACTTTGACCTTCGTGCGGCTAAATGCACATCCTTGTATCGCTTCGTCGCGACTGCCTGCATATGAGATGATTATTGTTATATTTATTTGATCACATGTGTGTTTTTTTCTCTCCAATGATAATAATCATGTACGATCTTCGACAAAAGTCTCGAATTCAATGTCCGCACTTTACATGTCGATATTAATTTCCAAGATTCCATCAGTCGCGTTAATGGTTCGTATCTTTCCCAGATTATGCCGAGTCCCGTTGATAATTATTCACTGTTCAGAGTCCGTGAAATCGTTAACTCACGTAATTACCCATTATCGCGCTATTCGCATCTTCGCAGGCTTCCTCTTCCTCTTCCTCTTCATGTTCTGCGGCTTTTTGTCCCTCTAACCTATTGGAGCGAAACGCTGGTTGAAAAGTTGCCAGGCTTTGGCATTGAAGACGGCGGATTAATTGTAACGTAAGATAATATTACAGATTGATTTTTTTAAATATAAAAATTTGATTTTTTTTAACCAGCGAAACGCTGATAATAAAAATATTATCGAAACCATCGCGACGTTCATATTTGGTTTTTTTAAATTAATTTTAATTGTGCCGTTTTACTCTGATTTCAGATATGAAGATGATAGGAGTATTAATGGCCAGCTGGCTGGTCTGCGCCAACGCGCAATTCGTCTTTCCCGACCAGTTCGAGATTCTGCAAAATGCAGCGCAAAATTCGCAAGCGAATCCACCGTCAAAATCGCCGTTTCCAAGTCAGCAGTCGAGCAGCCCGGCCTTCGGTTCGAGCTACAGCGACAGTTTTGTACCACAAAACGGGATTCGTCAGGCTGGAGAAAGCCCAAGCGCTCCGAGCAGCTCATCGTGGTCGTCGCCAATGTTTGCGCCGTCTGGCAACGCTCACGATGCCGAAGCGGAATACTGGAGTAATCACGTAAGGACAATAATGGTCAATTTATCGAGTAATCGAGCTCAATAGGGTAAACGGTATTATCTCCGTTAACTCCCGTTACGTCGATTTGCAGTAGTGCATGTCGAGGCAATTAAACACCCACTGACCAATAAAACTGGTAGCAGATCTTTGGAAAATTCCTCACAATAATTTACCAAAAAAAAAAAAAAAAAAAATGTTGCAAAGTAGAACTGAGCACATTGCTTCCTCTCACAAAATTAATTTGTGAAAAATAGAATGGAAATGGAAAAAAATAATCTGTGAAAAATGAAATATAAATGAAAACAGTTAATTTGTGAAAAATTGAATGGAAATGGAAAAAAATAATCTGTGAAAAATGAAATATAAATGAAAACAGTTAATTTGTGAAAAATTGAATGGAAATGGAAAAAATTAATTTGTGAAAAATGCAATGGAAATGGAAAAAATTAATTTGTGAAAACTGTAATGGAAGTGGAAAAAAATGAATTTGTGAAAAGTGGGAAAAAATAATAATTTCTGAAAAATGTACATTTTTTAGGTAAACAATCTGATCTCAAAAGGCGTAACAAAGTTCACATTGGACATGGACCATGCGATTCGTCGGACCCAGCGAACGAGACCCACGGGTCCGAAGGAGAACATCGTATTCTCGCCATTGAGTCTGGTCGGTACTCTGGCGATGGTTTTGCTGGGTTCTGCCGGAGTGACCTTCAACGAAGTGTCGAGAATTCTCGGCCTCGAGGCCGGTGTCGACATATCGGCACACTCGGAAATCGTTCATCAGATGCTCGGGCTTCTTTTGGATTCTGTCGATCCTAAAACGAATGCCGAGGGTCCACGTGCGACCATCGCCAGTGGTGTCTTCGTGCAGGTACTAATTGGTCAACTAAACATAAAAATATCAGTCCTACCAAAGAAAAAATAGATACTATCTTATTAACAGAAACCGAATAGCCACTATAACATTTCTTAACTATGAGAATAACACTCATTACACTAAAGGTCAGCATTTATTCATACCGATAATCATAGCTTATTCGATAAAATCTTCTATTAGCCAATTAACCATATCACACTGAATAATTAACAACCTATGTATGAAACTGATTATCGTTAAGATAGAATATAAAAAAGCATCGATTGTTTCGCCATATTTCGATCGTTAAAAACGTAATATCTATTTTTCCCAATTCAAGAATTGATTCAAACCAGACGATATTAATATAGTGATTTTAATGGCTTGCAGACTGGTTATCCGATTCGACCAGAGTTCAAAGCCATCAGCCAACACGTCTACAAAAACGAGGTCATCAACCTCGATTTCATAAGCCATGCGAATCAAGCGAGACAGTCTATCAACGATTGGGTGAAAGCGAGAACAAACGGGAAGATCACTGGTATCCTGACGCAGCCTCTCGATCCCAATACCAGACTCATCCTCGCTTCGGCGCTTTACTTCAGCGGCGAATGGAATCGCCATTTTATTCGCGGTGCGACCAGAAGGTACTGTATTATGACAGAGCATTTAATTCATCAATTTTCTTGGCGAATTTTCTCGGTTCAATTAAATTGAACTACTCAAACTTCTGTCGTGCCAATTAATCATCAGAAACATTTCCACATGTTGACAGGAAACCATTCATGACCTCACCTACTCAGTCTATAATGGTCGACATGATGTACACTGGCGGAAACTTTCCCTTTTACGAAGACAAACAGATGGGTGTTAAGATCGTCGCGTTGCCTTACAAAGGCCATGACGTAAGTGAAGATGCCTGCCTTTTTTATATCCTGTTTCTCGGACTGTTGCAATACAATCGATTGATGACATTAAATCGGTCCCAACGATTTTATTCTATGTGCAATTAAAAAAAAAAATCGTTTCATTCTTTTCTTTAGCCGTCATCGGGCACAGGACCAGATTACAAGTTCCAGGCGTCGATGTACGTTCTCCTGCCAACGTCGAAGGACGAACGAGCTCTGGGCAATCTGGAGAACCGCCTAACGCCGGAAATTCTGGAGAGCATGATTGGCAAAATGGTGAACCAATCCTGCGTTCTCGGACTTCCTCGGATGAAGCTCTCGAGCACTCTCAATCTGAACGATGCACTGAATTCGCTGGGACTCACCTCCCTCTTCGATCCCTCGAGATCGAACCTCGGTCTTTTGTCGTCTGGATACGACGCTATTTTCTCGAGATTCGGCGAGGGCGATGGAACCAACAATTCATCGGGCGGCGGCGGCGCTGGAAACGTGACCGTCGATCCGTCGACGAAAAATCACTTCTTCAGGTACGAGGACAAGAAGGGCGGTTATCGCGTCAAGCAATGGGATGCTGGGGTTATCATCGAGAAAATTCGCAGAAGTCTCCGCCGGAGGAGATCGACGGACGAGGAGCCGACGAGGACGGAAAAAAATCGGTCGCCACCGACTCGAGAGGAAGCGGAATCTTACGAATTGCCGCAGAACTCGACGGACAGGGTGAAGGTCGTCGCCATTGGCGAGGGCAGGTACAAGTTCGAGTCCCGCGCGACGCGATCCAAGCGTCAGAGTCGACCGATCGACGACGCATTCGTCAGGTTCATCGAGTCGCGCGAGACGTACACGAAATTCGGTTTAGACGCGCTTAGGAATAGTCAAAACCTCGGGAATCCCGGTCTCTTCGCGTCGGACGTTCTTCACAAGGTCGAGATGGACGTGACGGAGACGGGAACCGTCGGCGCCGCGGCTACGACGATTCTTCTTCAGCGAGGCGGCGACATCAAACGATTAGTCGCGGAACGACCTTTTCTATTTTTCATTAGGCACGAACCATCGAGATTGATACTCTTCTGGGGCACCGTCAACAAACCTACGCCCAATTATTGATTTAAAACAAATTTTATTTCGTGTACATTATCGCGTCATAGTCGTTTCCCTTTTATGAATTTATTTAACCATAAGTGTACTGATGTTGAGGTGTAAAAAAATCTTCTTTACTTTTTTTCATGTTTTCATTTCATTGACAATGTTATATTGTTGGCGGATTTCGCTGCACCGTATGTAACGACGATTCTACTCGTGGGTCGTAATCGAATAGATATTTTAGTACGTCGATTCATTCCGAGCACTCTATTCCTATTCTTCGCGTATAGTCTTACGGCAGGGCGCTACTAATCTAAATTAATAATAACCGCAGGACTGATTTACCTCGTCGACCGCACGATTTAAGTCTCAGTAGGTATACGTCGACGGATCAATGGACGCACCAGTGAGATTCTATATTGTACCGAAAAGCATTTAAGACGATCTCCAGCCATTCCTACTACTGTTAATTAATATTTGTTTAATTATAAAAATAAGTACCGTACTAATATATTTTCTACAGTGTAATATGACTAATGTGGCACACATCGGTCAGTGATAATATCGCTGTCAATATAAATATTTATTTTGTCAATCGCCCCGTGATCAATACCGTATTTTTTTTTGTAAAGAAAAATAAACAGAAATGTCGAACGATAGAACGAACGAACGAAAGGAAAAAAGGACGATGCAGGTACAGATTTTACTAATTGAATTAGTAATTATTGATAGGGTAGCCACCAAATAAATACCGTCCATTCGGACAACAGTAAAAAAAAACAGTGAGTTTTCTATTTTAATGTAATTGATCAATAAAGTATGAATTTGCTTTGGATCTTTTACGTTTTTTTTTTTCCAATATTCTGTATAGTAATTACACACCCAACGAAAATAAATATTCGGCTATTTTATTGTAACAAATACTGATCACTCGTCGAAATCCGTCGGCCGGGCGATATTGAAGTCGAGTATCTCGTCGGATGTGAGAAACCTAACGTCACTGTCCTCCGAGAGGGCCGACGCACTGCCGCCGGCGCCGCGTTTGTAGGATTTTCGTTTTCGCAGCAAAACGTACGTGATTATTGTCGTTAGAACGATCGCCGATGCTATTACCACGACTATAGCAGCTATACCGCTCGCTCCGAGGGTTATTGGAGAGTCAATTTGCTCGATTGTCGCATGTTCCGCTCGAACGTGAGCTTCTGAAATAATTAATGTACAAGAGAAATGTTGATAATTGCAATCAGGGACAAAGTAGTTGGCCTAAATAATTTGTAAAGGTAAAATAGCGCGACCAAAATGGTTGGATTAATCCTACTGCGAAAATGTTGACCATTTCAAATATGCGCATTTCATTGAATGGAACAAAACGTACCAGTTCGAGAAGAATAGTTAGGATCTTCCCAGGATCCGGTAACACTGGAGAAAGGAGTTTCAGCGCGATTCGTCGCAGCTGTCGTTGGTGTTGGCGCTGCCTTTGTTGTTTTCGCTGTGACAATCTTAGCTCTCGTAGATATTGCCTCTACCTTCGAACTCGGCGTTGTCACAATACTGATGCGAGGTACGGTTGGAATCTCCGATGCTTTTGCATAGGGATCAATGTCGTCTTTTGGATTGATGGGAATCGGTTTTTTCGGTATCGGGGATGGCTTTGTGGATGCTGGGCGAGGTGTTTGGTCGACAGTCGTGACTTCCGTCGTTGGGTCCGGTAAACCTGTGAATCATAAACGACTTAAATTTGGAATTCCGTAGACCAGTACGAAAAAAAATCTATATCTTCCCCATTTAATTAAAATATTCGTAAAAAAATATAATACACGAATTTTTGGTTCATTTACCCAAAACGCAGAATTCAGCGAAATCCGCACAGCAGTTGGAAGTGTCTGCGCAATCTGTATTGCAGTGACATGCATCAGAAGCGTTCGACGGTATTATAGTCGTAGCTGCGTCGGGACTGGGAGGTCCACTTCCGCATCGACCGCGACAGCTTTGAAGAAAGTTCACCAACTCGATTTGATCTGGTAAAAAAAAGAAGTATTAATTTTTTTAGCCAAGATAAACAGGTAATATAAAAACTACCTTCGTTGGTTGGAATCGCTTCCGGAGCAATTGTAGTCCCTGCGAATTCGCACTGTTCGCCCTGCAATATTGCTACGTCGTCTATGGCCATATCGCTGACGTAGCTGGTGCCTCTTATACCCTCGATTATTATCTATAACAGGAAATTTCATTTTATATTCCGGAACGAAAATTAACAAGGGCAAAATTAATTTTCGTTCCAGAAAATTAATGTTGCAAATGTTGCAACCCTTTAACTAATTACCTGAAAGCTTGTGTTGACCGTAGGCAAGTTAAAGTAGCCGTGTATCCATCGGTTGCCCTGATTACCAGCTTCCTCGAACATAAGTTGGGAGGCTGCATTTTCAGGCTTAAAATACACTTTCAAAGCCCCAATAGTAGCCCCGTACATGTGGTACCTGTAACAAATATTACAGACTCTAAATAAGCTGCTTTCTCATTAATTTTCGATCTGTTTCAATATGTAATTTTCAACACGACTTTACCAGAAGGAAAAGCAGCCGTAATCCGTGAGCGAGGCGTTGTAAAGCGGTGAAATGATTCTGGCTGTGTCGTTGACAAGTCGACCGGAAGCTTCGATGTAGAGATAATATCCTGTCGATCAACATAAAGAGAATAAACTCGATTAAGTGGGAATAAACAACAATCATTAAAAAAAATAAAAAAATAAAATCAGAATCAACTAACCATCGTATCCCAGACCCAATGTATGGTCATGAGAAGGTCCAGTCCCGATGTGTGAACTCGGAGTATCGTGATTGTGCCTCTCCCAGTCGAAATCGTGCATCGGATCCTGTTCCCACCAACAGAGATCCGGCTTCTCGAAGTCACAACTCAATGGAGCAACCGCAGTCGAATCTGTCGATTAAATGGTTCTGTTATATACAAAAATATACTGACATAAAAATCTCGAAACAAAAATGATCGTTTATACCTCTGCAATAAGGCGCCGAGGCATTCCACTTTCTGCCATTGCAGAATATTTCCGCGGCTCCGACGAGAACGTGTCCAGGTACGCAGAAATACATCAATATTGCTCCATTGTACTTTGATACGACGAGAGCATGTTCGGGCGTTGGTTGAGGTGGACAGCGCGAGTCTGGAAAATTAAATATCGCCGGCGCGATGTATTATCACTTCGTATGTGTGCATCTGCATGACGACGGATTTTCAGCTAAATAATTTCTGATAACACGTCCAATGTTGTTAGGCATTGAATTTCGGCAAGATTGGCAAAGCGCTTTTGATTTCACATGATTTTGATTTTTTTTTTCTTAAATATGAAAGCAAAATGGATTTTAAAAAAATGTACTTAATGAAAAATGATGCGAAATATTTTTAACAGTGTATCTATGACCGTAATAGAAATCTGGCTTTAGGTCTTTATTGTTAACGACGCTCGATACTCACTGACGCACACAGGGATCGGAGTGTCCCATCTGCCTCGTATGCAGGTCGAATATTTGTTGCCCACCAACGTGTAGTCCTCGTAGCAGGAAAATCTGACAATTTTTCCCTTCGACCTCGCTCGAACCCGACCATTGGGAAACGGTATTGCCGGGCAGCGCGCTAAAAGCAAATTGACCTTTTCAAATAAATTTACAAGTATCGACGATAATATCGACTGCAGTCTGAACGAAAGAGCCGGAGGGAGAAAAAAACGTGGCGTTGCTTTTTTATCGAGGATAAAAAATGGTTACAAGATGACGATTATAACAAAAATAAAAAATTACGTCGTCAATAAAGTTACTCACGGCTGTCCCACGTTCCCACGACACATTCACTCAGTGCAACGGCCAACAAAATTATGAAGCACTTCATAGTTGCCCTGTTTCGTGCTTTTCAAAGTATGAACAAATTTATATCAGCATCAGGACACAACTCAGCTCACGAACTATTTTTCCACGAGTCACTTCATTTAATACCAATTTCTATTTTCAATTATTCCATCTTTTTTCTCATCAGCTTTGAGTGGTTGAGTCCGAGACTGAATTACCGAGGCGATCGACACTTTACAGAGTCACGCGAGAAAAGCAACTTCGAGGAACGAATTGACACGAAAATGTAATTACGAAAACGTAATTTGTAATTATTGGATCGCGAGGACCAGAAAATTGTATGGAGCACTTCACCGCGATTCAGTGAATGGATTAAGGGGATTGAGATTTTAGAGGAAAAAACCGGAGTACACTCTGAGGTGGCCGAAGCAAGAGAAGCTTGCAATACAAATGATATTCGAGGACGAGATCACCCGCGTTTCGGTGGTTCTCACTGTCTGCGAGTTTGTCCAACAGGACAAGGCGAGGGCGGAGCGGACTCGTCCACATCCCTACCGGTTGTGCGCCAGAGATTGTCATGTTATCTGTTTCCGGTTAATTATCGCCTGCAACCAGAGGCCAGAAAGCAGACCGCAGAAACCGTGATCGAGCCTTGAAGGGATATCCCGCAGAACGCCCCGGTTATCCTGAAACACGGCCTCTCGACGTAATTTCTTCGTGAAGCTCGATTATGCTCCGTTATTAAAATCAAGGGTCAAAGTTCAACTTTAGCAATGTCACCTGCAACAAAAAAATGTATAATAACAAATTAAATTTCCTCATGGAGAACACTTTACGACGAAAAATAATAAAAAAAATACTCACGGTTCTAAATGATTTGTTGTTTGTGATAGAATCTTTTGAAAGCTGTAAAACATACATTTTTTTAACAACTAAAGATTACTAATTAATATGATAAAATTGTATTAGTAAATGCAAAGAGAAGAGGTAACTTTGTCGTTGGAACGTGTATTTTAATTTTTGAACAATGGTTAATAATTGAAAAAAATAAAGTGGATGCGTTTAGGTGGATGTGATAAGATTGATTAAACTCGAAACCGTCAGCTGCATATGTTTTCATTAATGATGGAAGGCCAAAGAATTTATGAATGAGATAATTTCGTGCCCGTGAGTGTCTGTCTGTCTGCGTATTGTAATACGCGCCGATAAAAGAACGCGACAATTAGCAGAAGCAAGCAGGCGCCACGGCTTCCTCTGCGTCAGATATTCCAGTATCCCGACCTCTCATCTCTCCGCTCCGTGATTCACAACTATACGCTCCACATTTTCCACTCTTCCTCTGTCATTCGCACGCATTGATTAATTTCCGCGCCACTACAATCGCCATGACTTCCATAATCGTACCTGATCGCTTATTTCATTTCTCGCTTTTCAAATCCTTAACAACGTTCTAATTTGTCAAAGATAAATAACAAATTATCTCTGTTTTGTATATTTTTCGCGACAATTAATTGATAAATCATACAAGATATTACACATCATTTATCTTAACAGGAATACAAAAAGAACATTCCTCTCGACAAACATAAATATTCGACAATATTCTAATAAATCATCAATGTAATAACAAATATACTCTGGCGCCACTGAAATTCCAACGAACCTGAAAACATTCGATACATCAGTCGATTATAAAAACACGAGTTCGTAATACAACTGAAAAAATGTGTACCTTAATAATATATCCTCTCGTTCGGTAAGCCAGAACGATTTATAGCGTTGATATTCCCAACGTGAATTGTACTCGAAGTCGATTCGCATCGGTTCAACCGATTCGGATTGTTCATCTCGCAATTATCCGTTACAATAATGCCGATCCTGCCGTCTGGTAATTGGATTCTTTTAGCGAGGTTTTGGTTGTCGCAGTGAGACTGATGGTACAACTGTGGCTGCAGTTTGTACCTCATTTCCACGGGAACGACGGTTTCACAGGGTGTCATGCTATAAACAACTTTCGGGATACTCTCGCCATTCGATAATCCAACCGAAGCTGCCGATGCAGACGGATTGGTGGACGGTTGCTGATAATACGGAGCTGTGCAAGGCACTACGAAGGAAACTTGGTTAGCCTGATGTGACCACTGTTCCTGCAGTTGCCGATCTTTTCCGCAATACTGTACTTTCCCCAAATTTTGCATCTTAGGATCGCTCATATCGCAAGATCTCAAATACACAATCTCTGAGGTCTCTGACTTCGGAGGAGCATTCGACGCATTCGAAGTCTCGACTCGACAATTGTACTGAGCAGGAACGGCGTAAAAAAATTGTTTGTCATCAGCCTTTAAATAAATCGGCAACCTGCGAGGATTTCTACCGTCAGGTGCGTCGACGGCGCGATATTTCGATGGTTGAGTATTGTCGACGAAATGAGGGTGGCAAAATGATTGTTGTTGCGGCTGTGGATGTTGCCATTGCGGTTCGCAAGGCGCGTCGTAGGTTTGAGAACGAGTGGCTTGGTCTACGGTATTTTCGTCGAAAGTGAGAACCCGAAGGTTCGTCACAGCGTCGTTTATCGTCTCTTCTGCCGTTTCGCGGAACCGGTAACGAGGATCACAAATTTCCTGCTGCTGATGCGTTTCCGGTATTGGTCTGAAGAGCATCACGGGCTTGCGAATACGCTGATGGCGAACGGCGACTCCTCGGGAATGCTCGTTGCATCCGGCAGCTTCGTTCCGAGGCGGACGATCGAGCGATAAAGCGTCGGTCTGATGATAGCTTCGTAATGGCTGGAAGCTTCGATTTTTATCCGTCGCTACACGTTCGACGTATCCTTCGGGTGGCATTGGAATTGCGTTGGAGTGTTGTTGTTGCGATGCAGAAGGTCCGACGTCCGTGAGTCGAGGGTCTATCGCTGTTAGCGAAACTTGCCTCGAAACTTCGGGCAAAGGTCGAAAGTCGTCCATTTTTTTAGCGAAGCTCCGATTGTCTCGCAAGTCAAATTTCTTGGAAACTTCGGGACACACGAATTCGAAAGATGAATAGCGAGGATTCTCGTGGCGAGTCGAACCGGATAATTGATACTTGTTGTTGGATTCGGGAACATTCGTATCGTACATCCGAAGATTGGACTCGTAAAAATCGCGAATGTCTTTCTTCATGTCGAAATCGATCGTTCTGCTTTGCCTTTCTTTTTCTGAGTGGTTTTCCAGCGTTGGCTGTCGATGCTGCTCCGAATGGCGCCACTCGTGATCGTTGGCAGTCGTATTTACGAAAACTCTCGACGACGAATCTTTTTCTTTGGCTATGGTTTTTCTGTGTTTCTCGGTTAATTCGTCAAGGTCCTGAAATACCGAAGATCTCGCCATCGGCCTGAACGTTGCCTCGACGTTTAATTTTGGGTTTGGGACGTTCGGTTTAGGTTCTTTTAGAGCAGCGCGATAAGCGACGATACTCGGTGTAGGATTTTTATCAAAATCTACGTGTTCCCGACGTCGCGAAATTGCACACGTGGTTCTCGTACTACGCTTCGGTGCGTTTAATGGCAAATCAGTCGACAATGGTCGCTGCTTCTCGTTCATCACCTCCACAAAATTGTAACGGCTGTTGGACCGGCGCAGAATCGTTGGGACGTGCTTCGTATTTCTTTGCACATTTCTGAGTTTCATATCTGAAGTCAGATGCTCTTTTTGCTGGGAAACTCGAGCCATTTCCACGTCGAAAATATTTCCCTTCTCGTTCAGTGGCTTATCTTCTCTGAGCCTTTCGAGGAAGGCAGTTACCTCGTGAATCGTTTTCTCCACTCCATTGGTCCGATTTTCCTGACGATGATTCTGTCTATTGAGTAGCATCAGCTTATCCACTTTCAACTTATGTTCCTTATCTTCCGATTTTACAGGTGTCTCATTCGTATCAATCTGATCTTTTTGACTGTACATTTCGCCGAAGTGTCTTGGCCGCCACGAATCAACTTTCGAGGCGCAGCTATCGGAGGTCTCTTGGTCCATCTCCGAGTCGGCGGTGCAAGCTTGAATCTCCGTTGTGCTCGAAAAATTCGGGTTTTCCAGCGGAAAACTCACTTTCGGCTGCTCACGACGTACGTTTCCTTTGTCGATAACTGTCTTTCGGTCCGATTGCCGGTGTCGTCTGTTGTTTCGGTAGAATTCACGGAGAGCTCTTCGTATTTTAACCAACGGATCTTTCGGTTGGATCAATAAAGAATTAAATGCATATTAAGAATTTGCGGTAAGATTAAAAATACAAAACATTTTATTTATATTTACTCAACCTCGGCTTCTCGGTTCTTCTGGCTTTTCAAAGTTTTCCTCGGAAATCTTAGCGCAAAGCGTCTCGTAGAAGATTGACGGTGACCATCCCCAAGAGTTAGGATCGACATCTCCATCAATCGGCTCTGACCGATTTTTCATTGCTGTTTTCTGCGCCTTCGCCTGATCTCTTTTTCCGAAGAAATCTTTCGGCGGTGAAACGTTGCGAGGGACTCCCCAAGAAGTAGGGAAGCTTCGGGAGAAAAATGAAAAATGTATAAAGCAGCGGCGTTTATCGTAAAAAGCGTAATTTTTGTCGAGTGCAAAAGCATTATGCAGATTGACAACTAACCGTGTGTCGTCCGATGGGAGATTCTTTTTACCCGCGGCATTCCCAAGGCAACACGAGTCAATTGAATTGTCTTCGTTTGGCACGAATAATCTTCGCTTGCAGTTGTTCTCCCTTTGAAAAAACTGCTGCTGCTCGTTCTTCGTATCAGACACCGCGTTTTTTGCAATAACATTCTTTTTTCTCTTCTCTCTATTTGTACTCCTGACACTGAAACATATATGGTCGTTATATTTTTAAGGTAGAACAGTCGATATTTTACTTTCCGAAAAGTGATTTTTTTAGAAGAGTGATTTTTCTTACCCCTTCATTTCATCGAGAACAGGAGTGTCGGTGTTATCCGAATCGTCGGTCCGTTTCTCGTTGCCGTTCCACGGCAATCTATCGAAATTGAGAATCATTTATCGTCTAAAATTTTGTATTGTTAATCATTTTTTGTATCAATAAGAATCGTAAGACACTTTTTTTTCCAACGAATGTCTTCGTTGGGAACTCACTTAGGGTCTGTTTCGTCACCGTTTAGGAGCTTCAACACATCACCTTCGAGACGAGCTGTCTTTATCTTGCTAAAGTCCTGATTCGCTGTTGTAATGGGAAAGAAGGATTTTTTTATTTATAATATTTTTATCTTTAGAGAATTATATTTCCACTGATAAGTCTCACCTCTCCGAACCTCGTGTCCTTTGACTCCATTTTGATAAATCCCAAAGATCTGTACCGTAACAAAGTATGATAAATTTAAATATTTCGTACAATTAAAAAATCACTTTTCCATAAGTTAACAATAAAAAATATATTAATACCTGCTCCGGAAGTAATCTGTTACAGATTGTCCTCGCCTTTTTCTTCCCGCTCTGTTTGTCTGCCAAACCATGATTCGAGTCTTCCTGAAAGTGTCCATCTGTTTGTTTTGCCTCGTTAATGGTCAAAAATGTTATCGAGTAGTAAAAAGAAATATTACATTTGCCTGTCTTGCGTCAGCAAAGCGGTGCAGTACTTTCCGAAGAGTTGTCTTCAACTTCTTCTTTTCCGGCGCTTGCATACCCTTCAAATTGATCATTTCACTATTATTATCATTGTCTATATTATTATAAAGAGTGAGAGACCTGGAAAAGACCTGAACTACATAAGTCTCCGGACCTGTGTGACAGCGAAGGGTTAAAAAGAAGTGTAACCATTATTTCATAACAAGATATAGAAACTTTCATTCAAGTCCGAGAGACTTTTGCTTCTATTGTCACACAAAGTTGTAACTTTATAAAAATGTATATCTCGAATCTGCGCTCTTTCCTTTTTCCTTTTCAACTACCAAACTCCCTGACATTTTCCCTGCAATAAAAATAATTGCATCCAGCAACCACCTTTTTTTTCCCTGATATTCCTGATAAAAATTGATTTTATGACCACTGCCAATTATAAAGCAAATTCTCTCCCATCTTTAATCCCTCTAATTTATCTCTCCTCTAATTCGCCCTTATCATCGCTGATAAGACAGGTGTGCACTCAAAGCGGTAGTTACGAACGGGAAAAAAAGCTACGGAGAGCGCTCGAGCGGAATAAAAGACGAACTGCCGCGAAAAAGAATTATTAGTGAGTCGAAGGGGGAAGAGAGTACCAAGTTGCGCTTCGCCTCGAGTGCATTGCGATGTAGCTCCTCGAGATCCTTTCGTTTTCTCCGCTTTGTCCTCGGTTTGCCGATAGTTTTTCCACGTTCCCCGGAGCCGCCGGCTCTCGTCGCTCTGCCCATACCCGCGATTTCCGAGTAAACAACAACAACAACGACGGCAACACCGCGTTTACGGTATTTCTTCGATTCAAACGATACATGGGAAGCTCCGTCGCGAATTATCGCCGCGCCGCATTGTACAGCGATATATCGATATACAAAAAAAAAATAATATCGTTCGGATCGATTTCCACACTTCTGTTTCTTCAGCTAAGGTCCAATCGGTTCGATGAAAGGACGATCACTAAGCTGACAGATATCCGAGACACAAATTCGCCCAACTCAGAGGGATCCAATGGACAAGTAATCTATATATCTTCTCCTCGGCGCGTGTCTTAATCACGACAATAATACCTTCGCCACCACTCGCGCACGACATGTTTGTGATGATGATGATGTTTGAGTTGGTCGTGCGACATATATCAACATATGTATCGAGAACAACGTTGCCAACACTTTCTCAGCTCTCGTGTCTCGCACCAAGGATAAGGACACAACCACGCATCGGCTTTTTCCCCTCTCTCTTCCCTTCCTCCCCGCGCGTTCTGCACAATTATCTGCCGCTTGTTTACATTGCCCGTGCCAAGCTCGGCGAATTGTCCCGGCTCGGTCTGCCTCGAACCGCAACAGAGACCCTCGAGGGCAGACGCTTTCCCTGTTGTCACTTCTCTCCGCCTTACTTCCCACCTTTCCTTTCAACAATTCTTTCCTATGATTTTTTTACTTTCGTTTCGACATTTCTTTCTCTGCTGACAATCGATTTTTTGTTTTGCCGGTTAATCGAAGTTTTCTAGTGGAGTTTTCTTTTCGCTTTACGGTAGAGCTAATATTCAATGGAATGAAAATTTGGAAAATTCCGGCAGCCTTTTGATTCTGATGAAAATGATTTGTTGTTTCCCAATACGTATGAATTTTTTTAGAATTTTTTCGTCGTGATTTTATCCTTTGATTCAATTTTATTATTACTATAGATCTTATCGATGAATTTTGATTTCTTTACCGACCGCCAATATCTCAGAGTTGAGATCGGTTGAACCAACAGCCGGCTAAACAGAAAACCGTTTGATCGACGTCGTCAGTATTGGAGGATCAATCTAATTTACAGATATTTGCGTCTGTCATTATCGATCGATCATCTGCGCCTTATTATCGATCGATCATCTGGGCATTCAGACTCCGAGGACCCTTTTAGACCTCTCAGAGAATTTCTACCAGATCTGTCCGAACATCTTCGCTAAGTTTTGAATCAGTGCTGCCAGCTAATTGCCGGCTTGTTATGTAATTTCGACACTAGACTGACAATGGCGCCATCAGCATCAAGATCATATCTGGACGGCTTCTGTCAAGTAGCCGTTCAAGAATCTTAGAATCGGGAACCTAGCCAAGCATTAGACTGAATACATTTTACCACGGACAAATTACATATTGTCATGAATACGACTGACTTGGCAACGTAAAGCTGCCATTAATATTGCGAATGTTAAATGTTTCGTATCTCGTTTCGATTCCATAAGGATTAAAAAATGGTCCACTGATACAGGACAAAAATGTGTAAACTTAGCTATAGAGTTAAAATGAATAATTTTTCGTTGCTTGAGACTCCACAGTTCTCCTATTACAAGTAGTTTATTGTTAAGTTGGCACGTCGCGGGCTCCACTAGTACCGGCGACTCTTGTAACGACAAAGGTCTCAATGACCCTCGTTCCAAGCTGCTGAGGTCAGAGGTAGCCCGAGGGTTACCCCCGGTGGAGTGTAGCATTTATACATGTACATAGTATAGTAGGGGAGACTGGAGACGAGACGTCAGCTCCGAGTGTAGTACGTACAAAGCGCTCGTGCGCAAGTTAGTCGGGTTACAAATCAGACTTTATGAAAATAGTGTCGTCGCTGACATTGCCGTTCGTCTTTGACAAACGTATTCACTTAATAGTCTGCGCTACCGTTTAACATACTGATTAAATAGGTCTTAAGGTATAGTAGCTATATCTATGACATCGCATAAGCTCGAAGAGAAATGACGCAGAATTACGAATAGTTCTCGATGAGATAAAAATCTGAAAAAACTCAGGCATGATGAAAAAATCATTTTTCAAAATCAACTAAAAAAGGTTTGTAACCAGTGTTTTCAGGGGTAGAATATGCGACTTGAGAACGAAGGTATAGGTTAAAAGTCGATATTTTGAAAAAATAAATTTCTTGACCCCGATTGGGGCGGTTTTCGGCCCGGCGGCCAGATCTTCGATTTCTGACAAACTGTTCGGCCAAAAAATTTTTTTTTCAAAATCAACTAAAAAAGGGTTGTAACCAGTGTTTTCAGGGGTAGAATATGCGACTTGAGAACGATGGTATAGGTTAAAAGTCGATATTTTGAAAAAATAAATTTCGTGACCCCGATTTGGGCGGTTTTCGGCCCGGCGGCCAGATCTACGATTTCTGACAAACTGTTCGGCCAAACATTTTTTTTTTCAAAATCAACTAAAAAAGGGTTGTAACCAGTGTTTTCAGGGGTCGAATATGCGACTTGAGAACGATGGTATAGGTTAAAAGTCGATATTTTGAAAAAATAAATTTCGTGACCCCGATTTGGGCGGTTTTCGGCCTGGCGGCCAGATCTACGATTTCTGACAAACTGTTCGGCCAAAAAATTTTTTTTTTCAAAATCAACTAAAAAAGGGTTGTAACCAGTGTTTTCAGGGGTAGAATATGCGACTTGAGAACGATGGTATAGGTTAAAAGTTGATATTTTGAAAAAATAAATTTCGTGACCCCGATTTGGGCGGTTTTCGGCGCGGCGGCCAGATCTACGATTTCTGACAAACTGTTCGGCCAAAAAATTTTTTTTTCAAAATCAACTAAAAAAGGGTCGTAACCAGTGTTTTCAAGAGTAGAATATGCGACTTGAGAACGATGGTATAGGTTAAAAGTCAATATTTCGAAAAAATAAATGTCGTGACCCCGATTTGGGCGGTTTTCGGCCCGGCGGCCAGATCTGCGATTTCTGACAAACTGTTCGGCCAAAATTTTTTTTTTTCAAAATCAACTAAAAAAGGTTTGTAACCAGTGTTTTCAGGGGTAGAATATGCGACTTGAGAACGATGGTATAGGTTAAAAGTCGATATTTTGAAAAAATAAATTTCGTGACCCCGATTTGGGCGGTTTTCGGCCTGGCGGCCAGATCTACGATTTCTGACAAACTGTTCGGCCAAAAAATTTTTTTTTTCAAAATCAACTAAAAAAGGGTTGTAACCAGTGTTTTCAGGGGTAGAATATGCGACTTGAGAACGATGGTATAGGTTAAAAGTTGATATTTTGAAAAAATAAATTTCGTGACCCCGATTTGGGCGGTTTTCGGCGCGGCGGCCAGATCTACGATTTCTGACAAACTGTTCGGCCAAAAAATTTTTTTTTCAAAATCAACTAAAAAAGGGTCGTAACCAGTGTTTTCAAGAGTAGAATATGCGACTTGAGAACGATGGTATAGGTTAAAAGTCAATATTTCGAAAAAATAAATGTCGTGACCCCGATTTGGGCGGTTTTCGGCCCGGCGGCCAGATCTGCGATTTCTGACAAACTGTTCGGCCAAAATTTTTTTTTTTCAAAATCAACTAAAAAAGGTTTGTAACCAGTGTTTTCAGGGGTAGAATATGCGACTTGAGAACGACGGTATAGGTTAAAAGTCGATATTTTGAAAAAATAAATTTCGTGACCCCGATTTGGGCGGTTTTCGGGCCGGCGGCCAGATCTACAATTTCCAACAAACTGCTCTGCCAAAAATTTTTTTTTTCAAATATAAGGTAATTTCTCCAGTCTCATTAAACAAAAAAAGCTCTAAATCATAATTCCTTTTCCAAACTCCCCTTTTTTCTTTATCGAAAAGCATTTAAATTCCGCCTTTGGCAAATTTCCCAGCGGCGTTATTTCCTCCGGCATTTCGCTGCGTGTGCCTCTCCCCTCTGCCGACATCGATACTCCGGGGTTTGTTGATGTCGCGGATGCTGCTACCGCTGCGGGCGGTTGCCGCTGCTGCTTCTACTGCCGCTGCTGCTGCTGGGTTGGCGCTCGCTGCTCGAGTCTGAGAGGAGCAAGAGCTTTTAGGAGGTTGTTCGTTCCTTCGCTTAAAAACCCTTGGCGTTCGGGCTCGCACATCGCCTGCCGCTGCTGCTGCTGCTGCTGCTGCTGCTGCTGCTGCTGCTTCTCTCGCGTGTGCGCGAACCCTGCGAATCCCCCGCGCACCCCACCACCCCCTCCCTCTCACCCTCATCCCTCTCGGCATGCGCCACCTCGACCAGCCAGCGACCCTGTTGTTTCGCCCGACTGCCGCGGCGAGGCGCCCTCGCGCAGGACCAACCCTCATTCGCATCGCACTCGGTGAGCCCATCGTATCGTCGCGACTTCGCTGCTGAATCCGCGCCTCGTCGTTGCACAGCTCGTGTGCCTCGCTCCTTCGTTTCACGAGCTTTCGCAGCAGCTTCATCTCCGTTCCTCCTCTCATTCTTTTTTTTTCTACGCGTGTGTTAGTGGTCGGCTATAACCATTGGACAAAAAAAAAACTCGTGTGGTGAAACGAAAAGAGACGAGAGAATAAAAATAAAAAGAACAAATAAGGAATAGGTTGTTACTGGCCTCGAAAATGAAAGTTCCACGGAAAGCTCGAATATTCGTCTCGGATTGAATGTCCGATTGATAAGGATTTTTCGATTAATGAATAATAATAATAATAATAATAATAATAATAATAATAATAATCGTGGGGATATATTTTGTAGTAATGCTGTATAAATGTGTCGAAGGGAATAATCGTAATTTGCAGATTGGGATAACTTGTAAATAGGTACCTCGTGTCTTTATTCTCTTTTGCGTTATCACTGCGAATAGCAAACGTTGTTTTGCTTCCCACTTTGCTCCCTCGAGCGGCGAGGAGAGCCTCGCAGCCGAACCCGTGGGCCTTCGGAGGCGTTGAAGTGTACCACGGAAAGTCAGGCGGCACACTGCTTAACATATATCCCGAGCTCTCGGTTTGAGGGTCCACACGTGACGATGAATAATTAACCCTATGATCATCCATTGAAACTGTGTAAAAAAACGTGAGTGAGTTGTCAGTGTTTGTGTTTCCGGTTCATCGATGAAGTCTGATGTTTGATCTCGATTGACGAACGCAAAATGTCAGATTGATTCTACGGATAGTGTAACAGTGAAGTTAGTGTCATCGTTTAATGACCTCGTGACTTTTGCATCGTGAAAAGTTGATCGCGAGACAGAAATTACGAGCTGGGAATTAGAGGAGTGAAGCTATGTTTCGAGTGAACGTCGATTCGAGGGGAAAAAAGTGAGTTTTTTAGCATATTTTTCAATTATACACTAGTAATGCTATATATAATAAATAATAATAATAATGGGTGCAAATGCACATTTTCATCGAAAAAAAAAGGAACGTCGAACTGTAATTGAATTGCAGGACAAAAAAAGGGGAGGGGTGTGTTTTTACTAAATGTATCAGCAGTAATCTGCTTTGGTTTTTTTTTTCTTTTTTTTCTGCACGTTTTTTGTACGATAATAATTTTATATGTAGGATGGAAAAACACAGTTTTATCGGAATGAAAAAAAATCCGTACGCGGTAATCGGATTACAGGACGGAAAATGGTTGGGGGTGTGTTATCACTAAATATATTAGTTGTAATCTTCTGCTTTGGTAGCAGTGGAAAATTTAAGATTTAATATAAAGCACAGGTGTGTGTATTATACACCTGCCTTAGGGCTACCGTCTCTCCGCTCGGAAAAAAAAAAAATTGTTCCGAGAAGAAATTACCTTGGCGAAAAAAAAATATATAAACGTATGTCAACTGGTACGAGGCTGATGTACAGCAGGTATTTTATATGTACCAACACTGGTCGCGCCGTACACGAAATTCTATATATATCCAAGTCTATATGGCATATCGATTGACATCGGCCCTCCTCGTACTTGTCCTTCTCCAGTCTTTCGCTTCTCCTTCGTCTTTGCGACCTTTGACCGTGCATGAATAAATTAGCACCGGTGAAGAATAATTCTGGTACGGGTCGATTCGCGTTTTCGCGCTGTTATTTTTGAAATCGTTAATCGCCGGCGATTCTCGATCGATTTTGTTCAACCTATATTGTTATCATTGATATAAATTGTCTATATAACTCGCGCGAAATTTCGTATTTTATTTTTATTGCTGCAATCCCTAATTCATCGTTCCATTCCCTTCTTTTAGGATTCGTGAGGGTTCGGATACATTTTTTCGAACATTTTATCAGAAAGCCCGTTTTTTATTATTGAGATTGATTGACTCCTTCTACTGATTTTTTAACGTTTCTTTTGCGGTTAATGATTCAGCAAAACAGGTTTCTCGTTCTCGTTTATTAAAGATATTCTGTTACAACTTCTTTAGCCCTACATTTTTTATTCCTTGGCATTTATTGGATTCTACTACGAATATTTATTTAATAGTGGGCAGTCTGCCCAGATTCCTGACCATGGCCATGATTTAAGTGGATATGGAACATTCATGAACGAAATGCAGTGGAATCTCTGAAACATAACATTTTTGGAAGCAGATATTTTTTCGCCGTTCAAACGTACAGAACTTATTAAACGCGTCTACAAACGATGATTGATTGGTAAAACCTCGTCAACGTAATAAATACACACTTACAATTTTGTTATCAAAATATATTTTGCTGTCGCAAATACTATTAGCAGGATCCATGAAACAATGGTCACGTTTAAATCAAATGTTTTTTACCGTTCCTATATTAATCTCCACTAATATTATTTCATCGATTGGTTCTTTTAAAAAAATATTTACAAAATATATAAAAAACATTGCAAAGACCTTTCGCACAGAAAATGTTTTTCAAGTGAAAGCGAATTTACAAAAAAAAAAAAAAAAACGGCAGTTCGTCATTTTACCAGTAAGACAACTACTATAACTTACCACTGAATTGATAAGACAAGTCGCAGCTATTTCGGCTCTTTTGGTTTTTTTAAAAAAATATTTAAAAAATATGTAAAAACATTGCAAAAACCTTTCGCACAAAAAATGTTTTTCAAGTGAAAGCTAATTTACAAAAAAAAAAGAAGAACTACCATAATTTACCACTGAATTGATAAGACAAGCAAAACATTTTTCGCAAAAACTTTCGCACGAAAAATGTATTTCAAGTGAAAGCTGATTTACAAAAAAAAAAGAGGCAGTCCGTCATTTTACCACTAAGAAAAGTACCATAATTTACCACTGAATTGATAAGACAAGACAAGCCTATTTTGGACCGGGTTCGAGCGAGAGAAAAAGAGGCAAAACATGGTCTGCCCACACGAGCACGAGTGTCGGTAGCAGCGATGGTGGCTAGTGGCGGTGCCAGTGGTAGTATTGCTCCTGCGCGCACACATCGCGACAGACCAGTAGACCACTCTTCGACCGCTCTCCGAGTCGTCGTTCACGCGTTTCCCCCGCACGGGTTCTCGTTGACGTTGTGCTGTGTGCGAAGGTACATATCGATTGTCGTGGACTCGGGCGTTACTTGCGTCGGCCAAAGCGACAAGTCGAAGCGCGTGAGTGTCGAGTGCCGGCGATGTGTAGTGCGTCGCGCTATAGGTACCACTCTCTCGCCGGCCGCTTTGCAAGAGGTCGCCGCCCAAAATTCGATCTGCCGCCTTTATTGTTTTTCCTCACGACTAGCCTCTTTTTCCTCTCGTTACATATTCCGGCGTTGCAGGAGAAAAGGCAATAAAAGGGAGAAGGATGACAAGCCGGAAGTACATTCCACGTTGAGTTACCTTGGACCACTAAAAAAAAAGTCACGAGTACAGGAATTTTGGTAAATTGTTGATAAGAGGTCGCTATTTAGGGTTGTAGGAAAAAGGAAAGGCAATGAAAAGAGGATGACAAGCTGGAAGTACATTCCACGTTGAGTTACCTTGGACCACTAAAAAAAAAGTCCCGAGTACAGGAATTCTGGTTAATTGTTGATAAGAGGTCGCCACCCAAAATTCGATCTGCGCCTTCATTGCTTTTACCCACGATTCGCCTCTTCCTCTCGTTACATAAAAGGGAGAAGGATGACAAGCCGGAAGTACATTCCATATTGAGTTACCTTGGACCACTAAAAAAAAGTCTCGAGTACAGGAATTTTGGTAAATTGTTGATAAGAGGTCGCCACCCAAAATTCGATCTGCGCCTTCATTGTTTTTTTTCACGATTCGCCTCTTTTTCCTCTCGTTACATATTTTAGGGTTGCAGGAGAAAAGGCAATAAAAGGGAGAAGGATGACAAGCCGGAAGTATATTCCACGTTGAGTTACCGTGGACCACTAAAAAAAAGTCTCGAGTACAGGAATTTTGGTAAATTGTTGATAAGAGGTCGCCACCCAAAATTCGATCTGCGCCTTCATTGTTTTTCCTCACGATTCGCCTCTTCCTCCCTCATTTCATATTCTAGGGTTATATATATATATAGGGCAGGAGAAAAGGCAATAAAAAGAGGATGACAAGCCGGAAGCACATTCCACATTAAATTACCTTGGACCACTAAAATAACAAAGTCCCGAGTATGCAGAAATTCTGGGGTATGGAAAATTCGCGACGGATCCAAATGTGGTATTCCAGAAGTCTTTCTACTAAATTGTCGAATGGTATATTTACACTGAAAACGTTATGAGACTACTGTGATTCTACGAAAAGTCTATGAACTATAGGATACCTACGGAATGTAGGTATCCTATAAGAAAATAATAATAATGTTTCACCAAGTTTAACTTTTAAAAGAATACATTAGCGGTCTCGGGCGCTTGAACGCTCCTAGGCCGACCTGTCTGACCGAAAGTTGACCGGAAATCGACGGTCGGCTCGCACGAGAAGTTGACCGAAAGTTGACTGCAGTTGACCCATTGTTCGGGTATATTCTAGGTCAACATTCGTCCAACTATAAGATAGTCGACCACTCATCAGAAATTGCGGAATCCTTTGAGTCGATGTGCACATTTAATGGATTGGACAAAATTTAGTCAAAGTCAAATAAAATATATCAAAACTATAGTCTTTATATTTGCTAATATTGTTGCCACGATGACAAGTGTCGCACGATCCTAAAACAGTTTCGTCAATAAACAATTTCCTCCCACGTAACTATACAAAAAAGTTCGGATATATTCTAGGTCAACATTCGTCCAACTATAAAATAGTCGACCACCACTCACCAAAAATTTCAGAACCCTTTGAGTCGATGTGCTGTCCACATTTAATGGATTGGACAAAATTTAGTCGAAGTCAAATAAAATATATCAAAACTGTCTTTATATTTGCTAATATTCTTTCCACGATGACAAGTGTCGCACGATCCTAAAACAGTTTCGTCAATAAACAATTTCCTCCCACGTAACTATACAAAAAAGTTCGGATATATTCTAGGTCAACATTCGTCCAACTATAAAATAGTCGACCACCACTCACAAAAAATTTCAGAACCCTTTGAGTCGAAGTGCTGTCCACATTTAATGAATTAAACAAAATTTAGTCAGCCAAATAAAATATATCAAAACAGTCTTTATATTTGCTAATATTGTTGCCACAATGAAAAGTGTCGCACGATCCTAAAACAGTTTAGTCAATAAAAAAACCTTCCCCCCGAGTGACTACACAAAAAAAAAGACGTTCGTGACGGCGCCCTTGAAATACCTCAAGGCGCATAGATCCTGCTTGTCAGTTGTTGTGTCGGTAGTTATGGGTAAATACCTTGCCAGAGGGCAGAGGCATTTCTACCCGTGTGCCCTCAAGCAGTTTGCTCGTGAAACCGCCGAGCGAACTGGGTGAACGAGAAAGAGAGCGAGAGTGGCCGAGTGCGAATAAGCGGAGGGAGGGTTTGTTGAAGTAGAATTGGGATTCCAGAATTTTTACACGCCGCGCGGCTCGTGTTACTCGCAGGATTATTGATTCTTGTTCCGAGGAGGTGAAATAACAACGCACGGCGGTTGCGAGGGCGGCTTTGTATACGGGTTAGCGTGATATCACGATCACGCGGCGGCGACGGCGACGGCGCCGACGACGACGACGGTCGCGAGGTAGAAAAGGTAGACAACAGCTCTAAGGCTATAGGGACGGTTACCTCATGCTCGCCGGTAACTCACCACTTGCCACCGACTCTCCAATGATGTTACTATGCCAAGGTCTAGACCTTGGCGTGGGCGGCGCGCACGGCCATCTGCTTGAATACGGAATGAGATGTTATTACTTTCATCGCCGGTGTTGTGTCGAGTTTGGATTCGTAACAGTGGCACAACTACTGCGGTTCTCTCATCGGTTATTCGTTTGCTGATTTATCTCTGCGAGCACACAAGGTCGGGAATAGGGGTCTATCGATAGGACTCATAGATTGCGACGAAAAACGCGTAATCTTATTTCATGTCCTGAAAGTCAAAGTTCCATGTCAAGGCTCTTTTCGCACGGAAAAAAATTAATAGTTGGTGAAAATTAAAAAACCAATCGTTGGTCAGAGCTACCAAAATATTGGTTGCAGGTACTAAAATATTGGTAGCTCTGACCAACGATTGGTTTTTTAATTTTCACCAACTATTAATTTTTTTCCTAGAATGACCTAGAATATATTTTAGTACCTGCAACCAATATTTTGGTAGATCGAACCAATGATTAGTAACCGCAACTACTGATTTTTCTCAGTGCGTAAAGCACTTGGAGGAACAGAAAAAAAATCTTGGGTCATTTTGGAACGGGAAAAATTGGATCTAAGGCTCTGTCAGAGGATTTCGAGTTATGTGGACCTGTTTATGTGTGTCATTTGACCCCGGATAATCCTACAGAGATATTTTCATTGACTCTGTTTTTTTTTGCTTGTTCCAGAAATTCGCGTTCGGTTCCATCAATCAAAAACAACACTCCCAAGGGTCTCTTCGTAGTTTAAATGTTAAACGACGGTGATAATAATGATAACATAAACGAAAACATAAATAATCGTATTAATAACCGATTTTAATAATGGCGAGTAATTAATCGTGACAACATCAATAATAATAATCGTAAACAGTAATAAAAAAAAAAGTGAGATTAAGTTTTGTGAGACTACTAACTCGTTCGGTACTATTCTGAAGGGAACGTCTTCATCCAATGGCCTCATTATCCTGTACTTTTTTAATTAAGGGAGTTAAGAGTTTTCCCCGCGGCGAAGCTTTTCCCGTTGAGGCGGACCGCGAGAGGACGACGCTGAAACCGATGATACGATTAAGTCGGCGCTATTAAAGATTCATCGGTGACTTGTTTCGCGTAATAAGTTGGGGAAAAGTTGCAGTATGGAAGTTTTTCGTAATTTCTTGAGGTCTGAGGGGTCACTCAGACCCCATCATCATGTTCTTCGGAGATCTTTGGGACAACCATCAGCAAAACCGTCCTCGCGAACTGACGAATTCTCCGCAACATAATTACGTTTACTTGACGTAATAGAACCGTTTTGATGATGAAAACGTTCCCAGTAAAATCTCGTTAAGCAAATACAGTAAAATATCTCAAGTTGACCCTTCTCTTCTGATCCATGTCTATTAGTCCAAGTGCAACCTTTTCGACAGAAGCTCTTCAACAGTTCAATAGTTTTCATGTAAAATGGTCGTATTTTGTCTGCCTCCACCGCTTGGCAAATTTTCGCCATTGTGCTCGATACAGAGTCGAATCGCCTTTTGAAATTTCCCACCGCGCTGTGCATAGTGCATGCAGGAATCCTTCTGAATGCATCGGTCATACGCTGCATGATATAGGCTCTCACATCGTATGGGTCTGTCGACTCTGTACCGAGCACAATAGTGGAAATTTTGAACAGTTCCTGAAGGAGGTTGAGAAGTTGCTGCCGCACGGCTCAACTTCTCCAGTCTTATGCATCGACTCTTTAGTATGCTGTGTTCCTCACAGATGTTCTTATTGAATTAAAAACCCAGAGGGCGTTACGTACCGTTTTGAACTATCAGAGAAATGCCGAAACTTTGCTAACTGAGAGATTATACTGTATAACGACTTGGAAATTATTAGCTGTGGCTTATTCAGCTGACATAAATTCATAAGAAAATTGTCGCAGGCTGTCGACGAGTGAAGTCGGAAGACGCGAAGAATTTTGGAGATAACGGCGAACATGAGTTCGATGAGGTCGAAGAGGTCGAACGAGGGCGGCGCGACAACGAAGACGATCGGGACGATGACGATCAATCCGACAACGATGAAGAAGAAAAAGTGTATAGCGATTATGTGCGAAACGAGTATGATGCACCGGTGAGACTCGATAACTGACAATAGGGTTCCGCGTCGGCGTAAAATGGCAGCTGGTGCTGAGAAAAGGGATCGCGCCGGTGGCGGACGGCTCTTCTTCGAGAGTTGGCGCAACCGTCGCTCGTGCGTCGTCGCCTATCTTTTCACCGGCGTTCTGTGCCTCGGCGGTATTTTGACGTGCGCCGGACAAAAACCCATAAATCTCGGTGGCGTCAAGAGACACGACGTTTACATTGCGGGGTTTTTCCCTTACGGTCGCCACGTGCCGGAGAGCCACGTGGGACGAGGTGTCATGCCCTCCGTCAAGCTCGCCGTCGATCACATCAACGATAGTCCAATCGTACTGCGAAATTATAGACTACACATGTGGTGGAACGATACCGAGGTGAGTCATTCATTCGAATCATATTTTCTATCTCAACGAGCATGATGCTTATCGGAAACATACGAAGGCTCTTAATCATTATTTCGCAATTTTTTCAGGAAAAAAAATCGATTTTTGCGTTTTTCTCCACGAATTTTCGATTTTTCGGGAAAATGCCTGTGATTTTTGGAATCAGCGGGAAATTTCCCATCGGATAGGGTTTTTAAACTTGGCGAAATCGAAAATTTTTTTTTTCGGGTTTTTTCGAAAAAAACGCAAGGGGTACCCCTTCTAAAAATTTGCGATTTTTGAGGGTCAACTTTGAAATTCTGCAAAAAATCGAAAAATCGAGGTATCGCGTTCCGCATGGCAGCATTCTCTTCCTTGAAGAATTATCTTTCGAATTCAAAAAGAAAATCCAGATTTCATTGATCCAAAAAAAAATTACATCGATTTTAGTGAAGTGCTAAAATTCGAAAAAAGTGAAAAATCGTTTTTCGCGTTTTTCTCCCCGAATTTTTTACTTT
The DNA here is from genome assembly GCA_964034905.1 of Itoplectis maculator. NCBI lineage: Eukaryota > Metazoa > Arthropoda > Insecta > Hymenoptera > Ichneumonidae > Itoplectis > Itoplectis maculator. The sequence goes on from OZ035869.1 coordinate 5,055,790, forward strand.
TCGGGCAAAAACCCGGGATTTTTGGAATCAGCGGGAAATTTCCCATGGGATAGGCATTTAAAACTTCGTTGAATCGAAAATTTTGTTTTTCGCCAAAAAAAGGGCCAGGAAAAGCGAGAAATTTTCCATCGCATGCCACGAAAAGAGGCCAAAAGCTATTCCTGGAGAAAAACAAAACATGCCAACACTGAGTGCTTCTGTTCTGAAAGTATCTAATTAAGATTGAATAATATCACTCTGGAACGCTTGCTGCAACGTGATTACATGTTGAGAGCTATGACTTAATGAGTTACTGTGTGTCCTGGTTTGTTACAAGCTTTCAGCGGCAACATCAGAGAGAAGCTCGAACGGGAAACAATAAGAAAACCGATTGCCCTGGTCGGGAAGGTAGTTGCGGCGGACTTGAGAGCCTTGGAAAGTCCGTCCAACTCCTTTCCGTCTTGGTTAGTCAGTTGCAGCTCCTTCCACTGTCGACCCTTTTTCATATCTACAAAGAATCTAGGCTTTCGCGACTACTAACAATTTTTCCAAATTAGTCTAGATACACTTTCTGGTATTTTTAGAGAGAAATAATAATTCTTAGGCAAGAAGATCATTTTTTAAAAACTATTTTACCGCTATCCAGGATGTGCAAGAGGTAGTTTTTAAAATCCCAAGTGTGATTGTGCTTATGTGTGATAATGGGGCTCATTCTCCGCCCAAATCCTATAAAAAATATTAGTTTAAATAATTTTGTCGTGATATAATAATAAACCAGCACCGTAGCTCCTTAGATTCAAATTTTAAGCGTGCAGCATAAATACACTTAATCATCGTTTTATGTTTCGTGTCAAGGTGTGTATAAAGTATAATAACGTCGACTTGATTGTTTTTCAGTGCAACGCAGCGGTTGGAGTCAAGGCCTTCTTCGACATGATGCACAGCGGACCGCATAAAGTGATGCTCTTCGGAGCAGCTTGCACCCAAGTCACCGATCCCATAGCCAAGGCTTCGAAGCATTGGCGTCTAACACAGGTTTGTAAAAAAATGTTGCGACGAGAAATGAAAAATAAGGGGTAGTAAAGTAAAAGCCTGAAAAAAGGCATACGCGGACCATTTTAAGTGTCCTCTGACATGAAAATCTAAAAAATAATGTCATGATAACAAAGTTTCCTCTATGATGAGGTAGTAAAAGGGAGGAATTGTAATGTACAGCTCCCTAGCGCAACGCTGGCGTGTTGTGGGTCACGCACGACACGCAGACTGTTGGGTGTGTGAGTTTAGTCGCGCTTTGGTCGCCAGATTATTATGTTCATTCACTGTCCTATACATTCATTTTTAAATAATTGATAAATACAAAAGGCTCGATGCCACAAAATCGTAGGCAGCTTATAATCAGGATTTCTTGGCGAATTTCTATTAGTCGTCATTTTTTTAATAATGCTTTTTGACAGTGGATACGTAATTTATCATATTTCTGCTTTGTGCTTGCAGCTGAGTTACGCAGACACCCATCCAATGTTTACCAGTGAAAGCTTTCCAAACTTCTTCAGGATCGTACCATCAGAGAATGCTTTCAACGCTCCGAGAGTGGCTCTCCTAAATCACTTCAACTGGACGCGAGTGGGCACGATGTACCAAAATGAACCAAGATACGCTCTCGTAAGTCTAGCAAACTCTGCTGCTGCTTCTGCTGCTGCTATCACTGCTACTATTGCAGAGAAAGATTTTCGGTGAAATAAGAAATGTGCAGTTGAAACAGAAATCCACTTAGTTGGTTATTGAAAAGCTCGGATCACTTTGGATATAATACAAGTATTTCTGAGGCACAGCCAAAATAATATAGCATTCCCTATCCAATAACGTCGTCCATAAGGCGTGGACCTGTGAATGGGAATAACACAACAAGGTGGTCAAGTGATGATACGGTGGACACGGTTTCGTTACGTGGGGTCGGATGTAATGCAAGTTCAGCATTTCGGACTACCTTTGAACGCTGTGTGGCGACACCGAGACGGCTCGGTGGCTTTACTTGATGTCATAAGCCACGACAATAGGGGTCTGCCGCGTGCTTGAACGATGTCGGCACGCTGTGTTACTGGTGACGTACGGTGGATGGCTATTGTGTTGTTATGATGTCAGCGCCTACAGTAATCCGAGCCGATCTGTAACGCCAGATTTCCACTAAATTCCCGACACCTATTGCGCGATTGTAGTGACACGGCTAATCATGCTGTGAAATTACCATGACGTTATCATGACATTACATTATTTTTTGGAGTGTAATCGAATTTCAAGTTCATTGAGATTGAACTGAATCTGATTTAAGTTAGCGGTGAAGTTCATTCGTTATAAGTTTGAAATAGCTTATCATCAGTTTATCATTTTCGTCGAGTTCCTCAAGTTCATTAAATACGATAACTTACATCCACCGAAAAAAATTAGATTTAAAAAAAATGCAGGTCTTCCAAGATTTAACCATTATTCTTATCACTATATTAGACTACCGCTTTTTCGTAATCAACGTACCAACAAAAGCACAAAAGATGGACCGTGTTAATTTTGCCCGACAGGCACACAACAGACTGGTCGCGGATCTTGATGAAAACAAGATGGAAGTCGTGGAAACTCAAAGCTTCGCCACGGAAGTCACGTCCGCCCTCGAGAAGCTCAAAGAGAAGGACGTTAGGATAATTCTAGGAAATTTCAACGAGGCCTGGGCCAGACGGATATTCTGCGAGGCCTACAAGTAAGCCCAACTTACATCACCGGTCTGACAATTTTATGTCGTAGAAAATAAAAAAAAATTAGCACGTCTAAAGATAGATAGGTACACATGGATTCGTTGCTAATGTATTACGTTATCGGCATGTCACCCATTAGCGATATCACAGTGAGAACTGTTTAACCAGTCGGGTGTTCGGTTTAATTGTTTTTCCTCTTTTTTATGCACCTCGCCGCGTAGGTTTGGTATGTTTGGGCGAAAGTACCAGTGGGTGATAATGGGCACTTACGCCGAAGAGTGGTGGCTACGACCAGGAGGTGGCTGCGCACCCTCCGAGCTCGCCGAGGCTCTGCATGCCGCCATATTGACTGACCTACTTCCCCTGTCCACCGAGCAGCAGATCACTATATCCGGAATCGTAAGTAAAGCCTCATTTTATATACTGCATCTCTCGATGCTCGATGCCCTCGCCAAACACCGCACAAGTGGCCTCTTTGCACTCCAAGCTAGAACTCCGCTGCTGCTGCTGCTGCTGCTGCTTCTGCTGCTTGAACGAGCAGCATGGAAAGCGTTGGCCCGAACTTCCCGTTTGGCCACGGTAAACCGACGAAGCTATTACATGACTCGGGTCACCCAGAGCCTTTACCTGTAATTAACCCACAATTTACGCATTATCGCGATTGCTACGCAATGTTATAGGGTAGAGGTACCTTTAGTGGCCACTATACCTATTGTGGCCATTTTTATTATTTTATTCCTCAAATTATTTTTTCTTCCCAATTGCACATTGATTTTTTTAAACAAGTGCATTTCAATTCATTGAATGACCTAACCGACGATTTTTTTATTCGATTAAATGTTTTTATTTATTCTTTTGAATGGTCACAATTGGCCCTAAGATGGCCAAAAACGGTACGTCTACCCTATCGTGTACGACGGATCGACAGAGCTGAGGCAGCAGAACCATCAGTGTCGGTTATATCGAATACATTTATTTCCTGGGTACTTAATGTTAATATCTGATATATTCGCAGACACCAGACGAGTATCGAGTCGAGTACAATGCGATGAGGGGCAACGAGTACTCGAGGTTTCACGGATACACGTACGACGGTATATGGGCAGTGGCGCTAGCGATACAGCACGTTGCAAGGCGGATTCGCCACTTTCGGAGAAATCAGACTGTCGCGGACTTCAAGTATCGGGACGACCTCTGGGAGAGGCTCTTTCTCGAAGCTCTGAGAAATACGAGTTTCGAAGGAGTTACCGTGAGTTAATTCGCGCTTTTACTATATAAAAAGTGGTAGCATTGCACTGCTTAATTATAAGACAGATGCGAAACAATCGAAAAATCAAAGCATGGCAATATTTTTTTGTCACATTCCCTTTAAAAAATTTATTTGAAATATTTGCTAAATTATAGAATAAAAATGTTAATGTTTTAGGGCCCGGTGCGTTTTTATGACAACGAAAGAAAGGCCTATATACTCCTAAAACAATTTCAAAGTGAGTATTCCGAGAATATGAAAAAAGTAAGGCATAGACCACGAGTGAATGCATTTGAAGCCTTCTCTTGTCAAGCAGAGATGCCTCAATCGGTATATATGGAAAGATGCTGATTGAATAGTAAGGTAGTAGTGGTGACAAGCCGGTAATCGATTTCAGGCGGCAGCGAGGTCAAAGTGGGCGAGTACGACGGTGTTACGGGCACGCTGGACCTGAGCAGAGGTCAGCCGCTGGTCTGGCGTGGCCGATCACCCCCCAAGGACCGCACAGTTCATGTGATTCAACACTCAACGGTAAACATCACTATATATTCGATACTCGTGTCGGCCGCGAGTGTCGGTATCGTTATAGCTGCTGTTTTTCTCGCCATTAACATCAGATACAGAAATCAGAGGTAACTAGGCGTCCATTTCTCTTCTTCTTCCAATATTTTCTGTGCTCACTCGGACGATTATATTTTTTTCTTATTTTTTTAATTAAAATAAAATTATTTCTCAGATACATAAAAATGTCGTCGCCGCATCTGAACAATCTTATCATCATCGGATGCGTGCTGACCTACAGTAGTGTCATCGTGCTCGGTCTGGATTCGCAATTGTCGAGCGTGACAGCTTTTCCTTACATTTGTACCGCACGGGCGTGGCTTTTGATGGCCGGATTCTCACTCGCGTTTGGCGCTATGTTCTCGAAAACATGGCGAGTTCACTCTATATTCACCGACGTTAAATTAAATAAAAAAGTAAGTTGAATGTAATTATTTACGATGGATAAAAAAATCCTGGGATTACACCGATTTTACCGAATACAATCAGTGACTACCAACAAAATTTCATGCTTTTTGTAACAGGTTATCAAAGACTATCAGCTCTTCATGGTGGTGGGGGTTCTGCTGGTTATTGATTTAGCAATCATGACCACTTGGCAGGTTGCCGATCCATTTTACAGGGAAACGAAGCAAATGGAACCATACGTAAGTTAATGAGTTTTGCAATAATGGCATTTTTGTAACAATTACTAACGCGTTAACGTCGCGCAGCCTCATCCGTCGAGCGAGGACATTATGATGATTCCGGAAAACGAGTACTGCCAAAGCAATAGAATGACCGTGTACCTGGGATGCATTTACGCTTACAAAGGTTTATTGATGGTGAGTCGAATAATTCGGGGACAATTGGAATACCTGTAACGGACTTGTGATCATTTTGTTTCTCTTCTCTATAGATTTTTGGTGCTTTTCTCGCGTGGGAGACGCGGCATGTTAGTATACCAGCGTTGAACGACAGCAAATATGTCGGCATGAGTGTCTACAACGTCGTGATAATGTGCATCATGGGAGCCGCCATCAGCTTCGTACTCGCTGATAAACAAGACACCATGTTTATTATGCTGTCAATTTTCATAATTTTCTGCAGCACAGCCACCTTGTGCCTCGTCTTCGTGCCAAAGGTTTAGATTTTAATTGTTTTTACGTCCTGGGGATGTGCGAATACGGTTTCGAATTTTTATCTCATCTGTTCGGAATTCTGTCTCATTTTCTATCGAACTTATGCAACGTCAGGTATGGCGCTTGTAGTGCCTTAAGGGGTCAATACAGGGTGGATAGGCCGTGACGGCATAATGACTGGCTGCCGTCGTGTCATCAGCCACGAGCCTCCAAGTCCACAGTACGCTGCTACGGTTCCAGGCTGATGACAGGATGGACAACCGTTGTCCTATCACGATATCACTACAGTGTACCTAGCGACGTTGTGTTGACGCTTTGTCATCACGTCTGCGAATGTCGACACCGCATCGACACGTGTGTCGTGCCGCTACTCGAAAAGGGACCGTAACGTTACATTTTTGGAGAGGTTGATCAACGGGCTGATAGTACTTGAATTATGTAATTCAGAAATCAGTAATAATATTAAAAAAATAGTTTTCGAAAACCGGACATCCATATAAATTTAAATTAATAATACTGTTACAATTAGTACTTGAATTATGTAATTCAGAAATCAGTTATAATATTACAAAAATAGTTTTCGGAAACCGGACATCCATATAAATTTAAATTAATAATACTGTTGTAATTAGTACTTGAATTATGTAATTCAGAAATCAGTAATAATATTAAAAAAATAGTTTTCGAAAACCGGACATCCGTATAAATTTTAATTAATAATACTGTTGTAATTCATTCATGATGAATGATTCGAAATGATGAATATTCGCACAACCCTATCTTAGACTAATAGTCACAAATGAGTGATTCTTCGATGTAAATATTTCGCATAATTTGACATTACAGCTAATCGAATTGCGAAGAAATCCTCAAGGCGCCATCGACAAAAAGACACGAGCGACTTTGAGGCCGATGTCTAAAACGCGCCGAGATTCGACAGTCAGCGAGCTTGAGGAACGTCTCAAAGACGCTACTACTGCTAATCAGAAATTCCGGAAGCAACTTAACGAACGTGAATCTGAACTTCAAGTGAGATTAATTTTTTTTCTTTTATCGATTTATCGTTTATCATTGAAAAAAAAAACGAAAAAAATTGATACTTGATTTCAGATGTTCTTGAGAAGGCTTGGCGATGAAACGTTAGGTGATACCCAAGAAGCCATCAATAAGTTGGCAGTGCCACGAAACGAGACTCTTATCAAGAGAGAAGGTAATCTTTACCTACATTCTATAATATTATTGGGTAAAAAACGGTTTAAAAATATGGTGTCGATCGCGGTTTAGTGTTTCCATCGAAAGTTAATAATTTCGTCTCCTGAACGGCTGTTGCTTGTCAATCAAATTCGTGTTGAGCAGAGTTGTAAATTCCCATTACTTCGAGAAATAAAATTCAGGGTACAGATCGATTTTTAATCATGATTTCATAATAATATTCGCCGTAGGTTATTATTATGAAGTCGTAATTATGAGGCTGATTTTCCAACTTTATTTTTCGTTGTAATGTTGGTTGAGAACTCGTTGAGTGCTTTTCTCACATTCACACTCTATATGTTAGAGCCCACTGTCCAACGGTATGGTACACAAAATCACAAAGGTCAGTGTAAATAATCGGAGTTACCGAGAGTGCCGCATGAGCAAACTAATCGCTTAATATTTTCACTTCCGCGTGCAGCTTCGTTTTTTCCGCTGCGTGACAATCGTTTGTAGTCACAATTTATATTCTCGATTCAAGGATTACTTAAACATTTTTCTCAATCCGCATGGCGACCGGAAAAAGGTTTTGTCGAGCACGAATGAAAAGTAAAGCGTAGTGAAAAAAAAACTCCGAGCTTAGATTCGTTATAGTTACTTTTTTAATAAACAGTCGAATTTTCGTTTTGAAGGCAAGAAAATAGACCTGGAGTCAGTATCTGACCACAGCCAATCAGAATAAAATAGCTTCGTATGAACTTAGCTGACTGCCATCAATTTTTTAGGAGTGGAACAATTAATTTAGTTGCCTATAATGCAATTTTCTTCACGCATGTATTTTACTAAATCTGATTGAAAAGTGCAGATTTATCAAAGTTCGATACTAGAGGAGTTTGAAAAAAATCGAATGAAGCGCCTAGAACGTTTATCTAGTCCAATTTTAATTTAGTTGCCTCACATCCGTGGGCTCCAATAAATAAATAATTGTTGTTGCAGGTCCGTCGATGACCACGGAAACAACAGACGTCTCGATGTCTATGTGCAGCCTAAATTCAATGACCGTATCTCAGCCGGAGGGCGAATATGTCAACGTCAGTGTCATCGGAGATCAGCAGAAAGCCACAAAGTGGGTAGATTCGAAAGCTAAATGAGCCGTGTTAATATTCGCTCCGTACGTCTAAGCTCGTAGAGTCCGAATAGAAGTGCAAAATGACGGAATAGCAAAGTAAGTTGAAAAAAACAAACAATGAGAATGATGGACCATTCGTTGCTAATAATCCTGGAACCCTAAAACTCAGTCGATCCAACTGTTGCTATATCCACACGCTTCTGCGTTTCTCTCTCTTATTTTCTTCTGGTCTCAGTTCAGAATTCTGTTCCTTGTTGCTAAAAATGAATCTCTCAAAGAATATCCAAAAAAAAATACAAAATAAAAATAAAAAAAATATCGTCACCCCAGTGTTTGAGCTTTCGTTTGTCCTTGGCCGATTCGGGGGCGGAAGGAGGCCCGTTCGACAGAGGTTACTCTTCAAATAGCCGCAATGGAAAACAGTCGGGGGAAACTTTAAACGTAAATCCCGGGACGCGTGATCGAACCATCAATCCTCAGATAGTCGAGTTTTTGATATTTCAGGAGCAAGGGACCCTTCGGCAACATCCCTGCGATTGCGATTGACAGCGAGCGAGTGCCTCTGGTACCGGAAGCAAACCGTGGAGCAGCAGCAGCAGCGCCGCCGACCGGAACGGGAAACCAGCCTTCGCTGACTTCACTCGAGTCGGCAAACGTCACAGCGACCCGCGATCGTAGAAAATCGCGATCAAACGATGGAAGCCGGGAGAGCGAGCCTTTGCTCGATCATAGCCCGGATCGTAGATCACAAGGAGGCAAAACGAACATTGACTTTGTCCCGGAAACCGTCGACGAATCCGAGGAGTCGGTCGTTCTCGAGGAAACGGAGATACCGCGAGACGGAAAGAGTCACAGGACGAAAGACGAGTCGCCGGGAAATCGTCGAGCTCGGTTGCCGACTCCGCCACCTGTGAAAAATGTGTCCTTTGGACAACTTCAGGAGCAAAGCTACCTCGAGCAGACGATACTTCCGCCGCCGTTGCAATTCGTACCGAAACATCGCCATACCGGTTAGTCGAATCAAATTGTCATCTGCATATAAACGTAATTATATTTTAATTATTTTTTTTTATACCAGGATCCGTCAGCCCCGGAGGAGCCCATCAAGTCTCCTCAAAGCGAAGGTCCTCGGTGAAAAACAACGGACTGACACACTCCCACCACGAGCTCTTCGAGAAGCGCAGAACGAGCGTTCCGGCAAACACGATTAGTTACATTTCGACGGAGAACGTATCGAGAGCCGAAGCGATCGAGGAATCTCTCGGTACGTTCGAGCGGGCTTACGTAATCGGCGAATGCGGCCACAGAAGACCGTACACAGGGACAGGCTACAGGTGCCAGAAACACGGGGGTGGCAAACACGGAGGCCACAGCCATGCGATGGCACTGTCCAACGGTTCCGCCGAAACGCCGCGCAAGCATCCGAGTCACTACGACGATGGACGAAATTCGAGCTCTCCGAGTGTGCCGGCTATGGTCAACGCGAGTTACTCTGACACAGGTATATCTTTTTCCTCCTTAAAAAAGAAAGCCCTAACAAAACTGTTATTATTGTTTACCGTAACGAATCCCGAAATAATTATTTTTTCATATTATCAGAAAAATACCGAAAAAAGAAAACCCTAACACAATTGTAATTATTTTTTTTACCGTAACGAATCCCGAAATAATGATTTTTTCATATTATCAGAAAAATATGAAAAAAGAAAACCCTAACAAAATTGTAATTATTTTTTTACCGTAACGAATCCCGAAATAATTCTTTTTTCATATCAGAAAAGTACGAAAAAAGAAAACCCTACCAAAATTGTAATTATTTTTTACCGTAACGAATCCCGAAATAATAATTTTTTTTTTTTTTTCATATTATCAGAAAAATACGAGGAAGCGACGTCGTCGATAATCCAACGTTCGGTGTCGGAGCGTTCGCGGGAAAAATGTACGAGATCGAGAGGGTCATCGAGTCATCAGGGCCCAGTTTCGTCGGGGGAATGTCGTCACAGGGCTCAAGCTAGAAAAGTTCGCGAGTGCAGACACACGGAATCGAAGCTACGGCAGCAAGCACGACTCGAGTACGTGCAGAGCACCCCGAACGTCGCGACAATACATAACAGTAAATTTGGAAGCGCTAATCCGAGAGGCGGCGGTGGCAGTGGCCGCGGCGCCGTGAATCATCGAGCCGGTGGTATTACCGGTGGAGCTCCCAGCGGATCTGGGAAATCTTGTAACGGCGGAGGCGGCAGTGGCTCAACGGCGAATCTCTCGAAAATGTACAGCGCTGTGTCAGACGGTGAACTCTTGGATCTCGAGATATTGCCGATATTTCAGAAGCTCCTTACCGAGCGACACAAAAGTGACACTGGCGGCGGCTACGGTGCGAACATAGCCAGCTGTCCGAATATCTCGATAAAGTGCGACATTGTTGAATATCTATAACGTTCCAGCGAAATAAAAAAATATTGCGAGGCGATAACTCGCGAGACACTATTCGAGGCGATCACGTTTCGTTCCATTGAAATACGTGCTTTTTTGTATTTATCGTGTGCACTTTATCGATCATTATATATTTGGTAAAAAAACGACCCAAGCGGTATGTAAGTGTCCAAGCTTTCTGTAGAGTCCTACAAAGTAATTTTTTGCCACAAAAATATGACTTGAAAAATAATGAACATGAAAAACAAAAATTCGAGGGTAAATTTACGGAGAAAAAGTTATTGTCAATTACCTTTTCTTCGGTCTTTTTTGGTAAAATCATTGTGAAAAATATTTCTAAGGATTTTGTGGAAAGTTTGAGTACACATTTATGTACCGTGAAGGTTAGTTTAATAAAATATTTAATAATCAGTAAACAACAGGATAAATAATCAAAAGAGGGTATTCGAAAGCAAGAAGAGGTGCCTCCAAAGCAGACTCAGTGACCAACCGAACGATCGAAGGAACGAGTGGTCGTCGTGGAAAAAAACCGTCGAGCAGTCGAATAATCAAGAAACTCCGCTGTTATCGTTGGTTTATGATATTATGGGAATAATACCAATTGTTACCAATTGATAGTAACGTTTTCGTGGTTTCGTGAAGAGCTCGCCAATGATCGTTCGGTCGGTTCACGGGCGGTTTTCAGTCGTTTTCGTGGTCGCATCGCAGGTCAAAGGGCAGCGAGATCGTCGCCGAAGATGCAAAAAACGGCAACACGAAGGGAAGACGGCCTCCCAAAGAAGACGAACCTCCGAGGAGCGTCGAACGAGACGCCAGCAAAGGAAGGAAGATCCGTCGATGCAGCGCACGCCGGACGGAGCGTCGCAAACGTCAATTATAAAAACAGTATGCGTTGTAAGCTCTATCCCTCTCTCCTATCTTTTCACTCTTCTATCTTCTCTGTTATCTCTTCTCCCTTCTATCTTCTTCCTTCTCTCTTCTCTGTCACACACGAAAACACACACAACACACACACAAACACTCTTTCTACCGCTCTCCATCGTGAGAATCGAAGGTCTGATATATTAAGATAGTCGGAAAATCGCCTTGTCGAGTGAAAAAAGCGAATCCATAGACTATAATAAACTCAAATTAGGTCATGAACGACCTACGTGAATCTGGCGTTTCGTATATTTATTGTATAAGGATTGCATTGATTCGTATCTTATTGTCGTACGACATTACAAGGTCGCCAGTAGGACCGTATGGTTCCGATGCGAGTCGATATTCGTAATATGTGTGTAGCGAGAAAAAAAAACCGAGAAGTACTATCGAGCAAAGAAATTAAAGGGCAGTGATACAGTAAAGCTGATGTAAGCTGACTAGCGGAATTAATTTTCAGTGGAATAGACCGACTTCCGTGTCTCCAAACATTAAAGAAATAATTCGAAATTGCTATAAAATTAGAACTCGTTCGATTTTTAATAAATTTGGTACGGATTATGGCGCAGGCAGTCATTTTTTCTAAACCATTTTTCTCGACGTTTTAGACGAGAGATTCATGAAAAAAAATTATCACAAAAACAAAACTTCTTGTGCGAAGGAAAAGCGAATAAAAAAAGTCTACTGACTGTGAAATTAATGCCGCGACACTTTATTATTATTGGATTCTGCCCTTTAATTGCTTAGCAATATTCGGAAAAAACGGACTGTATAAAAATGAAATATAGATGCATCAAAGATTAAATGAATGAAAAATATCTATCGAGTGTTAATATAATGAGCAGCTAACGTTTAAACAAGACAATTGAATAGATAGAACGTCACGAAAGACGACGAAGAAGATTAAAGACGGAATAAAGGAAACGTTAAACGAAGAAAAAGCAGTGAAAAATCGATGACAAAATGTCTGGTATATGCTGCCAGTGCGCAAAGGGGATGGCAAGTGAAAGAAATCAAACGCAATATCTCGTATATATTCATTGTATAACGACAAGTCCAGTCACGTGGTCCGCTCTCAGTCGCAGCTCGAGACGCACAATTTACGTAGCGAATTTCTTTTATCTACGACGTGCGCACATCCGGTCACGCTTTTTCTTGTTATTCTCACGATTCATATATTTATGGACCCGACGTAGCGATGAATGATATACATATATCGATATCCATCGATGAACGACGATTCGGGCAGCGAATATATTGGGGTGACAATATTTTCACCCTATTTTATTAATTGTTAATCTTGCCCTAAAATTATATTCTTCGTTGCCAGGAATTGATATCCTAAAGCGGCAACAAAAATATCTCGATACCACTTATCACTGAAAATAATATTGGCGATTAAATTTTGTAATCTTGCAACGTAGAACTTTGCACATTGCTCGCTCCTTTATTTTCATTTCCGTTAAAGCCAGGATTAGGACTCTAATTTATTCATTCTGGCTTCCTCGTGAAGAGGAAACTTTGTAAAAGATGGAAATTTCGCAGGAAGCAACCTGTGTTTGAGAGACCGTTAAATATTAATAATATCCGGGAAGTGCTGCGTACTTCTGACTCTATGTTAATAATCCTGTCCAATTTTGCGACGCAGACCAGAAAATATGATCTGCAATGTGTATTAATTTTCAAATATAAATCGTTTTTTTTTAATTCATAGAATATTGGCAAAAGCCGCAGTGACATCAATTCCCATGACAACAGAAATATACATTATAGGTGAAAATATTGTCATCCTAAGTGTGTGCGACTAAGAAGGACAATTAAAAGCGTATATAATTCTGAGATAAGCGCGAAACGGTGATATCGACGATTAAAAATGAGCGACAAGGGTTCGACCAGGCTATCATTGTTGAAATATTTAATAGATGTATACAAAAAGCGTTTATCTCTATCATTTATATATACAAAATATATATTAAAGAAAAATTCGTCTAACGAGAGATTTGTGTGCATGTTAGATATCTTTTAATTGCCGTACGAGATTATCCTGCGTCAACATCGAGCACACTTTGGGTGCTTATCAAGAACCTGCCGAACCGAGCAGATCTAAAACCTGCGGAGAAAAATGTCGTTTTGAAGAAAAAAAAAATATAGGCCGATATGCTACATTAAACGAGCGGTATAGTCGTTACTGTCGTATTACTCGTGAACGTTGACCCCGACGACGCGTCTCCCTCTCACACTATAACAATTTTTTTTGTAATAACTTAAGTAACGTTGTCGACGTTCGTAGAATGTTCGAAGCTTTGTTCCTCGGTCATTAATTTTTTCTACTCTAGAATATAATTATATTCGAGGAAAAGGACGAATTATCCGTAGGAGTTGTCGGGAAAATTGATCCTCTCCCGACAGATGGAATCTGACCGAAAGGTTTTTATAAAATTGCGGGTGTTGGATATCGGTCACGCGAGTCCATTAAACGAGAGAGAGTCAGTGGAAAGAAAGAAAAAAACGAAACAATGACACTGGATATTATTAATTGATATTGAATGAGACAAATTGTAGCACTGTATGCTGGGTTAATTGCGAGATATTTTTAAAGACTGTTGTAAATACATAAGAATTATAAAAAATAGTATATTTGTGTGATTGGGATTAACAAATTATTCGAGCAACGGAGACGTGGCTGACTTGACGAAAAAAAAATCCGGTCTCGCGTGTGTGAACGCATGAAAAAAGAAAAAAAAAAACACGGGGCTTGCGGGAATTTCCCAGATGACTCGACAATCGTAGCTAATAGACGGAGAAGTATGTGTCTTGCAAGAAGAGAAAACGACGGAATCTCGTTCGTTGTCTCTTGCCCGCCACGCTTGACATAAAATTCAAGCACGAGAACGCCGACATTGATACAATTCTACCGATCTGCGTAATTTCTCCCGCGAGAATAATAAAAAAATAAACGAAATAAAAATAACAACAAAAACACGACATGTCTTGTGATACTGTTATGTTGACTTTGTACAATCACTCACGCATTGTTATCACGATCTCGTCGCAATACGTATATGTTTATAACGATGTATGATGACGGACTTTGACAAGGGAAAAGTGATACAGCAACGTAAAAATACAATACGGTTGAAAAGTAATTAATCACTGCCTCCTCCATTTCTTATTGTCACCTCCGAATACGTACGAATTTTTTCAACTTTTTTTTGCTTTGCAACTCTGATTTTTCAGATGTAAAAAAAAGAAAAAAATCGGGAAAAACATTGAGAAGTGTTTGCATAATTACTCATTGCCTTCTCCATTTCTTATTATCACCTCCGGATACGTACGAATTTTTTCAACTTTTTTTTTGCTTTGCAACTCTGATTTTTCAGATGTAAAAAAAAGAAAAAAAAATCGGGAAAAAAATTGAAGTGTTTGCATTTCCCTCCCATTTTTCGCAAACTAATGCAAAGTGATCGTGAATCGACAGAACCCTACCTTACCTACATTGCAGAGTTTTCTTTTACCGACAGCCAAATTCACAAACTCAGTTGGAAAATTAGCTCGTCCAACCTCCCCAACTCTTTTTTTTCCGTTTCACCGAAACCAAAGGAATTACGCTTCTGCTACTTCGCCATCCCCACCCTTCGCTGCTACCACGAGAACCACGAGTACATTGTTGTACAGCTGGCAGCGCAATTCCGCTCCGTGCGGCAATTCCTTACATCGACTGCAATGTTTACATACGATTCGTAACAACGCGATCTCAATTTATAATTTCTCCGCGCAGTAAATACGGCGTTAGTCGCGATATGTTATATTCCGCGAGCTCGAAGTGTCTTTCACCGATTGCAACGTGGACAAAATCGACGTTGCGCCAATTTCGAGGTTAGGTCTGCGGCGCACCTGTCAATCGGCGATGCAGCTGCTGCGATGTGACAGCAAAGTTCGCCGATAATAAATAATACCTGCTCTAAAAAAAAAATGCCGAGACTTTCGTTGTTGCCGCGAACGTCGCGGATCGTCGCGCTATGTTCGGCGGCGAATTTCATAAACGCGGCCGATCGAGTTATAATGCCGATCGCGATTGTTCCCATGACTGATGAATATAAATGGAATCTTCACGGACAAGGCTGGATCCTGTCCGCCTTTGCCTTTGGCTATTTTACGAGTCAGGTAAAAAAAATGCTGCTTCTCCGCAATTTGTACGCTGTAAAAAAATTTCCTTCGACGCTAATGACAACTATTTGAAACAGATTATCGGAGCCAGTACGGCGAACAGATTTGGGTGCAAAACTGTACTGATGTCCGCTGTCCTTTTATGGTCGATTAGTACAGTGATAACACCACTTTTGGCACATTCGGTGACGTTACTGGTAATCTGCAGAGTGGTTTTAGGACTCGGAGAAGGCCTTGGTAAATATTTATTTAGTCTGGAATTAATTACCCAATCTTATATCAGTAAAGACGAAATAAATATGAAATACTTTTTTTGTTTTTCAGGCCTACCGGTGATATTTCATTTATTTGCTCACAATGTTCCCGTTGAGGAAAGATCGCGAGCTTTTGGTTATCTAGTCGCAGCTGGTTCCGTTGGCCAAGTCGTCGCGTCTATTGTGAGTTCCATAATTCAGCTCTGTCGATGGATAATTTGAAAATTTGAGTACGAGACTGACGCTCGAATGTTTGCAGATATGTCCGCACTTGCCTTGGCAAAGTGGCTTCTACCTGTTTGGCACGATAGGCATTTTCTGGACTCTGCTGTGGATGATTCTCTACCACGAAACAAATTCGCAGGACGAGATTCCTATTTTTGTGCCTAAGGTGAATAGAATACGATACATTGTAAATTTTTCCTAAGCCGGAATTCGTCTACAAAATAGTGGAATCGCTTGCTTTTCAGATAATTCAGAACAGGACCGTACGCTGGACGGAATTCATCGCTCACTGGCCACTTTGGGCCCTGTACATAGCACATTTTGCCATGAACTGGAGCAACTACATTATAATGCAGTGGTTGCCCACTTATTTGTCGAGAAACCTGTCGGCTAACAAAGAAAGTATCAGCCTCACGGCGCTTCCGTACATCGTCAATTCTCTCGTCGGAATCGGTACGTAATTTTAGTCTCACCGAGAGGACGGTATGTCCGATTAAAATAGACACGCGAGGCGTCGGGAAAGCTCACTGGAATGCGTTGGCTGTTGGTGGCGAATAATCGGCGACCGTTGTGACGACGAAGATTAAACCCGCCTGTTATTTGCAGTTGCGGGTCACAGCGCCGATAATCTCATTCAAAAAAGATGGTCGGTGTTGTCTGTAAGAAGATTAATGACGAACATAGGCCTCATTGGACCAGGCGCATTTATATTAGCATTCTGCGCGGTCGACAATTTACTTGCAGCGGTGATGTATGTAAAAAAAAAAAAAATGTCTTTTCAAAATTGTCTCGCAACGAGAAATTCGAACGACACTTTTTAACTTGTAGATTCGTGTCGATATCGATGGGCTTATGTGCTTGCAATTCGGCGGGTCATCTAAGTAATCATGCAGACGTGGCGCCAAATCATGCTGGAATAACATTCGCGATATCGAATACAATAGTGAGTATCTGCATTATTTATAATTATTTATAGAGCTTCTAATGGACCGTTTCGACTGTAATATTGCAACGCAATTGTGAAATTTCAATTTCAGGCCACCATTCCCGGGATCCTGTGCGGACCGCTGACTGCGGAACTCGTCACAGCGTCGCACGGACGGTGGATGCCAGTTTTCGTCCTGGCGACGGCGATTAATTTTACCGGTGCGATTATCTATCAGAGTCACAGCTCGGCGTTGCCGGTATTATGATCCGCGCCGCGCGAGATCGTCGTCATTCCCACGGAAAAAATTTGCACGGGACCCTGAACTTTTCAACGAGAAGAAAAATCTATTCGGCGCACTCGCATCGCGGATATTTTTCATATTTTTGAGCAGAGCCTTCCGGCGACACATTTTTCAGTCTCCTCACAGGTTTCTCGTAATATTCTCTCACCTGGGACAGAGCAACGAAAAACAGCGAATTTCGCGCCAAAAGCACCGAAGATTTTGGGCATTATTGAATTATTATTGACTCGAGGTCCGAACGACGTCCGATTGAGCGCGATTTTCGAGCGACTGAAAAACATATCACAAGTTCCGACCCATTTACTATTCGCTGATATTAGCTTTGAGAATTCTTCACGCGTAATTTCGCAACCTAAAAGTTTCATTCCATTGAATTTCTGGTGCTTCGAATTAGCAGAAAGAAAGAGAAGAAAAAAATTAAGTTCTAATCGATTGAAACTTTTTAATGAGAATAATTCATACGTGACATATTCTCAAGAGAGACGTTTTTTTTACGCAATATATCATCACGCGATATGATTAAAGAATTATTTTGCATTTTTACGAATCAAGTGTACATTGTGTAAAAGGTGATACTACTGTAAATAATAAAAGATTATTTTAACTTTCACCAATAATATTTTTATACGGCAAAAGGCTGCAAAAAAAAATTCTTGCTACATGGGAGTTAGATGAGGATCAACGCGAAGATAATCAGACTTGAGAACCTCCGAACGCAAATGTTCGGGTATCCGATCTTTCGACTCGTTTAGACCAATTTTTAGAAAAGGTCTCAGCCAAGATTCCGATCCGTTTATCGCAGCGTCAAATTCGAAGCGAGTATCGTTCAAATTTGCCTCCAGATTTTTTACATTTACATTTCGAGTCCCCGTAGATATATCTTTTGTCTTCCCGACGTCTGACGTTCGATTTTCCTCTTCAGGAAAAATTTTGGAGAACACGAAACTGTCCTCTTCTTTTCCTTCTTCAATGACTTCGGTAGATTCGTTAAAAACGTCGCACGGAATGTTCAATCTTCCCATTAATTCCGCAACTTCCTCGCTGGACGGTTCTCTCACTTCATTGAATTTTCCATAATTCCTCACATCCTCCGCTCTGTACTCGTCGAGATACGTCGCGATTTCCGACTCCAGCTGACGTTTCGGAGCAGCTGAAGATGTCTTCCCGCTTATTTTCCGTAGAAAATCTGACTTCAAGTCGAGATCCTTTTTTCCAGATATTTTTTCTCGTCTCGAAGGTCGAAGCTTTGACTCTTCGAATGCTGCGTCTCCTCCGCTTTTTCCATGATTTCTTTTTGCTTCAGTGTTGAACAGTTGTCCAGGAAGCTGCATATTTTCCAAGCTGCGATTCATTTGTTCCAAAGTATCCCAAAGTTTTCTCGTTTGGGGATTCATCGTCTTGTCTTTTCCTTGAATCCAGTTTTTCTCGCGTTTTAGGATTTGCCATTTGGACGTTGCTGTCTCAACTTCTCGATCCATCGAGAATCCGACTGAGCGCGATTTTTTCTTTACTTCTGGGAGAAATGTTTGAATTTCATTTTCCGAACAGTTCGTTGTTTTCGGTTGACTCAGCCTCGGCAAACCAGCCGATTTTTCGCTCGACGTCGTATTTTTTCTCAGAGGTTTTCGAGTCATCGAAGCTCTCGCTCGAGTCTCCAAATCCGGCAAATTCGATTTTTTTTCTTCCGGACAAAATTCTAGGATCATGTTCTTCGTCGCCGAAATTCTTTCTCGCAATCTGTGCATTTTTCGCTGCTTCACTTTGACGACATTGTCGTTTGCCTAAAAATAATAGTCTCATCAATAATTCTCCTTTCTCTTCTTCCCTCTCCCACATTTATCATCACATTTATCGCTCACCAACCTTTCTAAATTTTTCCAACGATTTCACAGCGCCCTTCAGATCAAAACTCATCGATAAGTCATCCGTTTTCAGTTCAGGACTCGCGTCTTCCTTATCACCGATGCATCTTCGAGCAGATAGCTTCTTTTTGTCGACCCTGGCGAGTCTGGCCCTGAAAATATTCAACATGACGTAGTGAATTGAATTAAACATACAATTTATAAGTCAGCGTACTTGGAGTAAGCGTTTCTGGAAATATAGTCCTCGACGACTTTGGCAGGATCCAAAAAGTGTCGAAAGGCGTCGACAGGCTTTCGCGGACACAAATCTTCCTTATTGACGAAAGGATCGTTCACATCGTCGCTTCCATCCGGAGCGAAAAAATTCAGCGACGGTTCGACGAAGCAGGACAAACTGTTTAATCGTTCCTCAGTCGCCTTATCAACTGACGAACCTCCAAAAATGTCGCGACTTAATTTTGGAAATTTCACCTCGTGTTCCAGAAAACTCAGGCTGAACTTTTTCGCCAGTCCTGACTCTCCGTTTATCACGGGTTAATTTTCACGCGATTACCTCGGAAATGAGAAGCGCAATCGATAAGCTACGTGAAGTGACACGATAAACGTTATCACATTTCTACAGTGTTTTGTTTTTATAATCTTAGGCGAAAGAGGCGTTTGTCAGTCTTATTTATTCTTCGCTACATTGACAGATCAAAATATATTTGTTGTTGTTACAGATCGTTGACCGTTATCGAAGAACGAGATATAGTTTATATAGAACGAGATTAAGGATAGACAGGAATCTCAGCATCGCTGCTCAACAATGTTAATTGTTAATCTATAAATTGTGCAAATGTCGCGTCGAGACCAGCTCGACGGCTTCGCGTTTTTCACTATGATACGATAATAATATGCAATTATTTTGTGATACCGTTTTAACGATAACCGAGCCGAGGATTCGGCAGCGAAAAATTGTACAAAAGCAAAAGTATAACCACGTCGACAATCGTCGGTAAAAAAAATGCTCGCACATTGCTCGAAAAAACTTGAACGTATAATTCGTAGGCGACGAAAATGAAAGTAATCCCGAGTGAGACGGAACTTTCGATCGTTTGACTCCATTTATATTTATCGATCCTTATGGATCACTCGCTTCTTTTTTCCGTCGATAAAACACACTTTCAAAGTAATTCAAATACAATTGACAGGCACATTGTGCACTTGTGCGCTTTCTGGCGAAGGTAAATAAAAATACGATCGGTCGCGCGTCGCCGATTCTCGCTCGGCAATGAGACGCGAATGAGAGACGCTAATGAGCGAATAATTAAGCATCGCGGCAGGAATAACGAACACGCGAGCCTTTATAATCGACGTCGACGTCAACTGCGCCGGACGCTGAAGTCTCGACGAGAATTTTTTCGTCTCGATTTCTCGCACGTAAAACACTCGTCCCAAAAAACTTTGCGCACTCGTGTCGGAAAACGAGCACTTTACGCACGAGGAAAATCGAGGCGAAAAGTCGAAGAGACCGGTAATCGATCGCGACGCGAATTCTCTCGTTCGTCGATACGGGACTATCGATCCTATCGTCTAGCCTAGAGAGACGCGCGGGTCGTTGCGGTTCGAAAGGTTTAGATCAAAGGTCTCGACGCCTCGTGGGGCAGAACGACGCGTTTCGTGAGGCCGGGCGCCGTCTCGTAGAATATCGAAGCCTCTTCGCCGAGCAATCGGGACTTGGACGATGCTGAACCGCTGCTGCTGACCGCCGTTGTTCTCGACAAGTCCGACGACTCGGTCGTCAGACACTCGTGAATGAACGTGCACACGGTGTTGACGTAGACGTCGCGATACATCGCGTAGTGCTTGACGTGAGGCGAGTCCGTGAATAGAACCAGCTGCACCCGGACGCCCCTTTCCGCGCGTCGACTCGCAAATTTTTCAACGTCCTTAAACACACACCACGAGCACATCCAACACACGCACGATCAGTCGCTATTTATCGTCGGCTACGTTCATCTGACTTTCTATTTTTTAAAAAAGTAAAAAAAAAATAGATGTCTTGCTACAAAATACTATTATTAAAAATTGGCTTGTATTGCAATTACCAATCATCTGAGCTTTTATTTAAAAAAAAAGTCAAAAAAATAGATGTCTTGCTACTAAATACTATGATTAAAAATAGGGTTGTATTGCAATTACCATTGCAGGTATCAACGTATCGGCATTCGAGTAGAGAAATAATTGAGGCCAGGAGTGGACTTCCTCGGCCAGCGCGATGGGGTTCGTCTGTACGATGTATCCTTTGCCCCATGCATGGGCGATTATCTATAAAAATAATAATAATAATAATGAACTTGTATTCTTGTATCCAGAATTTTTATCAGGGTGTGTTTTTGCGTACCTCGTAGAGCCAGAGCATCGATAGGAAGACAGTGATGAAGAAGGATATTGGTATATTAGTCACGGGGTGTCCGCCTAGAATTGCACTGATAGCTTTGAAGAGTGCGGTGACGCGTCTCTCGCCGGGCGCGCTGTCGAAAATAACGCCTTTCACCTGCGAAAAATATTTCATACATTAATCCCTCTTTTGAAAAGTTTATAAGTAACCCCGATTTAGGCGGTTTTCGGCCCGGCGGCCAGATCTACGATTTCTGACAAACTGTTCGGCCAAACATTTTTTTTTTCAAAATGAACTAAAAAAGGTTTGTAACCAGTGTTTTCAGGGGTAGAATATGCGACTTGAGAACGATGGTATAGGTTAAAAGTCGATATTTTGAAAAAATAAATTTCGTGACCCCGATTTGGGCGGTTTTCGGCCCGGCGGCCGGATCTACGATTTCTGACAAACTGTTCGGCCAAAAATTTTTTTTTTTCAAAATCAACTAAAAAAGCGTTGTAACCAGTGTTTTCAGGGGTAGAATATGCGACTTGAGAACGATGGTATAGGTTAAAAGTCGATATTTTGAAAAAATAAATTTCGTGACCCCGATTTGGGCGGTTTTCGGCCCGGCGGCCAGATCTACGATTTCTGACAAACTGTTCGGCCAAAAATTTTTTTTTTTCAAAATCAACTAAAAAAGGGTTGTAACCAGTGTTTTCAGGGGTAGAATATGCGACTTGAGAACGATGGTATAGGTTAAAAGTCGATATTTTGAAAAAATAAATTTCGCGACCCCGATTTGGTCGCGTGTGATTAGTAATTTTAAAAAAGGGATTCGATAGTGTCCGAAGCGTTCTCATTGGACGAAACGATCTAGATGGGGTCACCTTGATGGGGTTGCTAGCCTGTTGCATCGCGAGGCTGACGTGCTGATAGAGAAAAGCGCCGCCGTTGCTGAATACGTGGAAGAATATCGGATGCTCGTCGAGGCTTCGATCGGCGATCACTTGGACCAGACGCTTTCCAATATGCGGCATCCGGTCCCTCCGCCAAAAAAGACACTCGACCGGTGCGGTGTAACGAAGTGTGATGCAGCTGCCGAAAAGAAAACACAATTAAATAAATTGTGGGACTAAGTGTGCAACGATAAACTGATTTTAAAAAATCGGTAAATGCCTTCAGAAAAATTCTAGAAAAACTGAAGAACTTATAATGGACCTCGCAGAGGCGGAAAGGCATCGGGATATACGTGACGGAAGCGCTGGATGCCGGATGAAGCGAACTACAGCGCACAAACACGACGACCATAGCCTGCTGCGTGCTGCGGCAAAATTTACAAATCGACCGGCGGGACATTTGGCGCCGGCATCGATCCTCGGTGCATCGCTTCTGCTGCCTGCCTAGCAGACTGAAGTACGCGACCGAAGAGCAATATCTCTTCGGAGAGTCATCGCGCTCGCTGTAGTACCTACGCTTTACGTGTCACGCGACATTTTCGTTCGGTACTTACTGCAAAAGTACCTACCTATTTCATTTATTTTATTTTAAAGAACATTAAACTATTAAAAAAAAAACATTCGTACCAATCGAAAAATCTCACAGGAACATTTCTATCCAAATACAAAATAAAAAAAAATGCGTTCGTCGATTGAAAAAGACGCGTTTTTCTCGTCGTTTCGACTTCATTATATTGAAGTTTGCATCGTTCGAAAGCACCAAAACTAAAAAAAAAATCCAATAAACTGAAAGGATTGTACTGGGTTTAAATTGTTATTATAACGATTGATCTTTATAATAACTTTTTAGAATTGCTAGAATAATTTAAGAATCTTATTAAAGAGAATAATTAAAAAAAGAATAATTATTTATTATTAACTAGAGATTATTATTAACTAGAATAGTAAAAAAAAAGAAATCGTTGCATTTCAACGATGCAACCTCCAACATTATTCGATTTCTCACCTCTTTTCCTCGTAGATCGCGCTGTACTTCGCAAGATATTTATCCTGACAACCGGCCCAACCGAGCAGCACGACGACCGGTCGTTTGTCGTCCTCGTAAACAAAGACAAACTCCTCCCGCTGGTCCGGCTGCTCGGCAACGTCCTCCGGGTTGTCCTCTTTGACCGCGCTGCTGCCGCTATTCGCCGCAGCCGCCGCCGCCGGAAAGGACGGGAACATGATGTAGTAGTCGAGGTCCTCCTGATTCCGGTCGCTCATCTTTACCGGCGGCCTCACCGGGCTGACTCGGACCTGATTTTTTTTTCCGCGTCTAAGTCGACTGCACAAGGACAACGATGAGATTTGCGATGTGACGTTGATGATGCTGCTGATGGTGAAGGTGACGGTGAAGGTGACGGTGAAGGTGACGGCGGTGGTGATATATCGTTCGTGTCGTTGCGGTGTCGTTGTGATCAATCAATCAGGTGACGACAGTGACTAAGGATGACGAAGACGATGACGAGGATGACGAGGATGACGATGACGATGACGCTGAACGTGCCTTTGGATGATCGTGCTCACCGCCCGACTCGGGCAACGTTCGCCGTGAGAATTCCGCGCGACGAGCTTGCGTGCTTCGCGAATCTCGTCGACGACGCCGACGCCGTCGCCGCTGCTGCTGCTGCTGCTGCTGGCTTTTCCCACCCCCGGATCGATACGCCGGGGGGGAGGCACACAGCAGTGAGGAGCAGCGCCGGCGGACAACTTCGCGGCAGCAGCGCCGGCAGCAACTTCGCCGCTCGACGAACGAGCGCAGCGCCGGCAGCACCGGTACCGTCGGCTTCCGCCAGCCGCAACCGGTGCGCACTATTCGCTTCGATGCTCACTGCCACTGAGAAAAATCAGTAGTTGCAATTATCCATTAGTGGTTCGATCTACCAAAATATTGGATACAGCTACTAAAATATTGGTTACTCTGACCAACGATTGGTAATCACAACTGTTATTTTTTTTCAGTGTGCTGCGGGTTTTTCGGCTCCGATCGGCGGCGACGAGAAAGGAAGACAAGGGACGACAATGCGCGATGCGCTGCGTCTTCGTCGCGACACACTGAGAAAAATTCAGGCGATAACAATGTCAAATATAGTGTGTTCTACTATATAAATATTCACGGGCACTATCAATTAGCAGCCGGTTGAATTATTTATAGTTGTGGGATCCATAAAAGCATTGGTGTCGTCTCAGGCAATCATAAGTACATTTTTCTGAGTGTGGTCAAACTATTCAGAGACGTAGGATAGATTCACCGGTTTTGGCCATTTTCACTATAATTTATTTCAAATTATTGCTGTCCTGTATCTTTTCGTTTTTGGCCCTTGCGTTCTTAAATTAAAAAAAAAAAAAAAAATCGCAAATTCTGATTCATATCAAAACCTGGAAATAGATCCAGGTAAATTTCCGGTCGACTCTACCCACGAAGGGTTGAAGCTGCCGCGAAAAGGAGACGTTTTTATTAATACAAATGTTTCATTCGACACAGATTTTTTTTTTCAACATTGCGTGTGAGATGCAACATTGCGTCGAGGTGAACGCATACGCCGCAATATACATCGCCGCATTACTTTAAAGGAAGTCGGGTGGTATCCTGCAATAGATATAGATAGACAAATACGCCGCCGATAAACACAGTAATAGTCAACATCGCTCGGCGCCTCAATCAGCCCCGTTTGTGAATCATCGCGTCTCGCACCACACTCCGAGTATAGTGTAAACGTACAATTCGTGCGCGTGCGTTACGATGCAGAATCGAGCGCATGCCGTCACTGTGATGTCACGCTCGACGTTCTTCCCAGTATTATCGACGTCGCGCAGCATTCTTCGGAGATTACGGTTTCATTCATTTTTCTATTAAAAAAAAAAAAAAATAAATCATTTCGCCATCGAAGAAAAATATTTAATTAAAAAAAAACGATTTATTGAGTCGATTGGAAAAATGATTTCAAAGCCGGTAAAAATACTAATCCTCTTCTAAATTATTAAAAAAAATACTATCTAAAATATTTAATAAAGCCAGAACGAACAGTGCGACTGTTCGGTGTACCAACAGTCGCGATCGTCGCGATGACCTTGAGACGAGAATTCACCGTGCGATCGGCACGTTCACGCGATTACCCCACGTTACGTAATAGAGCCTCGAGATTTCGATTTGCGCGCGAGCGCTGCGCGCGCGTATTAGAAATATATATATATCGAATTACGAGTCGAACGAACGTTCGATACTTCGCTAGGTTTACATAGATTCGATATTCGATTTCACGAATCTTGATGAGAGGAAAATAATAATAATAATTTATTTTTATTTTTCTTATTCTTCAGTTTGGAGCTCAGGATTAAAGCTGATCTAGTCACCAGAATCGGTCGAGATTAGGAAATTCGAGCAAAAACGCCTAAGCAATCACTTCGTCGTAACCCGGAAGCGGCGGAAGAATCCGACGCTGCCGTTCGGGCGTTTCCGCTGATTTTCGTCACTCGTCAAGAACGGTGCGAATTGCTTCCAGCGGCGCCGGCGGCGAACCGATGCTTCCCCCTCCCCTCGCCCTTCTCTCCCCTCCGCGTCGGTGATTGGTCGGCGACGCCGCTGCCTCACCGACCACCGGGTTAGTCAGTTGCGAAGCGTCTCAGTGCGAACAACTCTCCACCGAAACCCCATTCAAGCCAACTCGCCCGAAGTTCAACTTCCGCAAAGGATTACTGAGATAAAAGGAGAAAAAAAAACAACACATTCAAAATGGTCCACCAAATCGCGTCTGCTGTAAGTCGACAAAACACAACTCACACGCACCTTATTCTTGTATACATATAGATCGTCGCCGATCGTCCGCCATCTTTATCAGTCGTCGGCTGTTTTGAGCGTTCGAAAACTCATGAAAACAATCGCGGCGCGTTCGGGAAAAACATACACACGCTACATTTTTGTATACATATATATTTTTGCCGAGTTTTTGTATACATATATATGTTTTCCACTATTTTCGTCAGTCGTCGACCTTTTTGCGCGTTTGGAAACTTGCGAATATCAATCGGCCTGCGGAAATGGATATGGTGAATGACTCAAGCTTTGGTTGACCTTGAGATGAGAAAAAAATGGAAAAAAATAATAATAAAAAAAAGCGTGTCGTTATTTTCTTGCGATCAGTTCGTCGGTTTTTTCGTTGTTCTTCGGGATACATTTTTTTTTTTATAATCGCAACAGTGCCACCATTTTGTGAGTCGCGACGGCGAAACGTGCGTTTCTCGCCGGGTGTGACTTATTCTTGACCCAGATTCGCGAGCGCCACGCGTCGTTCGCATCGTCGTTGCCGGCCGATTCGTCGTCGTCATCTCGGATTTATTCGCGCTTGATGAATCTACAAATACGCGGAACGCTGTCGCGTTTTCGGCGTCTTTACGGACGCGCGGGAAAAGACGATGAGCAACCGAGCGGAAGATCGAGACGAGCATTTCTAGGTTACGGCGGTGGTGATAATCGCAATGCGGTCCGACGCCTGATAGCGGGAAAAATTACCGGCGCCGTCATATTACCCCGAAAACGGCTCCGAGTGACGTCACGATTTTGGCGCCGGCCATTTGACTGGAAATATGACCGAGTTACGCGCCTTACTTTTTTCTTACATATTTTTTTTAATTTTTTTAATTTCTTCTTTATTTTTTTATTTTTATTATTATTATTATTTTTTTTCCTCGAGAATCGTTGAGCGACCCACGACTGAGTCGTGATAGCGAAAGGGGGGGCGGTGAATGGAACTGATCGTCCAATCTCGCGCCATCTGTATCAATTGCTCGATTAATAATCGAGACGTTCCACTTTTAAATTGATTTGGAATATTGAATCGAGAGCCAATGGAATATCGTTGTTTGTCGATGCGCTGCTTTCTCGCTGCTAAATACAGCAAAATCCCTATTATTAAAAATAAGCACCTTTAGGGCGATTTACCGTGCGTAAAGTCCACCTTTTCCACACTAGTGCGCAAAGTATACTTTTACGCCCGTTGCATCACAAAAAGTCGATGCTCCAAAAACCCGCATTTCAATTATTCTTTTTTTTTCGTTCTTTTTTTTTTTTTTTTTTTTTTTCTTTTACCGCAGACGCAGTTGTTTGCCGTTGAATTTTCGTCGATACGCTATCGGAAATAATTCGGGTTATCGGTGAGATAATATCGCAGTCTGGCGTCCGGGGGCAGAAACTGTCGGTGACGTAATCGCACGTAGGATTCGGATTCAATGCCGCGACCGGCGAGTCGGCTGCCCGGCAAATTACTATCACTTATCTGATAATGCGGATGTTTAGTGACGTTCAGCGATGAATCGTCAATTAATTGATGATTTTTTTTTCACACTGCGGAATATCTCGTCATTTTTTGTTATGCTTCTCTTTTTTAACAACACTGAAAAAAATTAATAGTTGTGATTACCAATAATTGGTCAGAGCTACCAATATTTTAGTAACTGTAACCAATATTTTGGTAAATTGAACCGATATTTTGGTAGATCGAACCAATGATTGGTAATCGCAACCACTAATTTTTCTCAGTGAACCGCCGTAAAAAATTTGGCGCCTCGTTACCTTTTTTTAACTATAATTTTCAGTGTAAATAAAACGAGTACGATGCTGATAAGAAAATTACGACGCGTCTGACTGTGGAAATGCGAGACGTTCGCGTGATCGATTTTTCCGCGCTCTCGGTGCGGCAAGATTGTTGTCACGCGCTGCGAAACGGATGAGTCACCGCGCGACAATCTCGCGGGAAACGCATTTCACTCTGCGAATTAATTGCAAAACTCGTCCTTAACTCACTTCGGGCAGCGGTTGTCTCTTCTCCGTTATCTCAGAATGATCCAGCTAAATAAACATCGTCATACGCATCGTCGTTTTCATTCGTTAACAAGAATGATGACACTAAAAATGACTAACGAAAGAATTGAAACCGAGGATACTTAGCTAACTTCATTCCGGACGATAATAAACTTTTATCCTCTTCCGACATCCACGCGGGAAATTTTACCGATCTGCTCCACTATGTTCCTTACGTCGGTCCGGAATCGTAGATTTTTTATTTCAAGAATCAAGAAACTAAGATATTTCGTATTAACGAGTTTGTCGACTTTCAGGAGGAGATGGAGGCCAAGCTCGCCGAGGCCGGTGACAAGCTTGTGGTCGTCGACTTTTTCGCCACATGGTGCGGACCCTGCAAAATGATTGCCCCTCAGTTCGAGGAGCTTTCCAAGGTTTGTTTCATTCATTTTGCACACGTTTAACATTTTTATCAAATTTAATTAGCGTATAAAAAAAAGAGTCACAACTCAATGTGAGACAAAACATCTCAATGAAATTTGATCGGTGACCTCAAGGTCCGCACGATCCATTGCTCGATTATTACCAGAGTGACTAATATTGACAAGGAAAATAATCATCATCTTCTTTTGCTCAAAGGATAAATATAAAATTGAAATAAATGAATAAAATTGAAATAAATGATTAAATTAAATTAAATGATAAAATTAACATCAAAAGATTGTCGCATATTTCGTTTGAAACGCTTTCGTTTGACTGAACATTTTCTGTCCGCAATCAATGCGGCTTCGCTTCCAGTTTTTCCAGAAATGTTATCACATTCGATCCGACAAGTTGCTTTTGTAATAACTACGATGGATCGATTTTCACACTGTACACGCGAGACTCGCGTCCTTCCACGCATTCTCGGTGCCACAGGCGTTGCTACTGACGCGTTCGCGCGATCGATACTCACTGGACTCCTCGTTGAGGGTCACTCAACGAGCTTTCCATAACGTTCGATCGATCGTCCAACGCAAATAGTGCAGCCGATTCGGTACCGCAGAATTTATTCTTAGTACTTTTCCGCCAATCGGAAGACGCTTTAGAATTATTCAAAATTAAGTTTCCTTTTATTATCAGACGGAGCACTAATTTATACCGGTTTTTTTAAATTCAGGAAAAAACCGACATCGTTTTCCTCAAAGTCGATGTCGACGTCTGCGAAGATCTCGCGGAGAAGTACGACGTCAGAAGTATGCCCACTTTCGTCTTCATCAAGAATGGAGCAGTGGTGAGTTGGCAAAAAAAAATAGATATGCGACTTATTTTATCATTCGAAAGTGAAAATAATTACTTATCGTAACTATTTTTTTTCTTCCTCAGTTGGGTAACATCACCGGCGCCAATATGACTAACCTCAAGGCCTCCATCGAGAGGTACCAGTGAGACGAAGTTCGCATTTGACCAATCTACAATCCGCTTTTCTGTAACTTTGTAAAAAGATATTATGCCCCAAATACTACACTCCTCAAGTATCATGTAAGTGCGCGAATTAAGTCGTACTCGGTGTGTCGTAGTATATACCAGCGAAAAAAAAAAAAAAAATGAATCAAATTCTCGCTGCAAGGCTTTTCGCGTAAAACAGATTGTCCGCGCGCCGATGGCAAAACACAATGTTTAGACACATCTTTACTTTTCTTACACTTTTGATTATTTTCGAGCGAACACGCGAAACAACAATTGGCTTATTAAATATACAATATTACTGAAAAACTGTTGTTTTGTAATTTATTACCCGCAAGTGTTATCGACGATTGCAACAGACCGCATGCATCTTGAAGAGCAACCGTAGATGTCTCGGTCAGATATATTTCAAGGTGTGGACGTATATAATTCGATAAGCTATCAATGATAAAAATTCCTCTGTATTTGCTCCCGAAGTGTCGTCGCTTCGATGATTTTTACGTCTGTACAATATT
Organism: Itoplectis maculator; assembly: GCA_964034905.1. Classification (NCBI taxonomy): domain Eukaryota; kingdom Metazoa; phylum Arthropoda; class Insecta; order Hymenoptera; family Ichneumonidae; genus Itoplectis; species Itoplectis maculator. Next base: position 5,085,970 of record OZ035869.1, read on the forward strand.
ACAAGTTTACACATCACGCGCAGATCGCCAAACCATTGGCGTCGAATGTCTGGGATTGTGGATTGTGCGTTCTTAAGTAAACGCCGAAGGAGCCGGTGCCGGTTTTGCACGGTTGGCCGACCATCAATCGACTGGAAGGCGACACCAAATCGTCCTGTTTGCCTACGCAAAAATAATGGTTTTTATTTTGTAGACTCAAACTGTGCAAATTAACATTCATTCGGATTTAAGGACACGTCACAAATTCATCGGCGAATAGAAGTGACTTGATTAAAATTACTACCTTGAAGCGTTGCATTTTTCAGGAAAGTCAGAGAGCTCTCGAAACTCATTTGCTGCAAAGGCGAGGCCGCATCCTCCATTCCCTTGCGACTTAACGGTTGGAAAGTGCCGTCGAAAGTCATATAATCAGCAATCAGAGACAGATGTCTCGAGTCAACCGTAATTCCGTACATCTTGAACACGTCCTTCACTTCCTTCAGAATGACTCGATTAGCCGCCTCGATGCCGTACGTTTGGGATATACCGTAAATATCGTTGGAATACAATCTCTGAAGATCGAGAATCTCAGCATACTTGAACATTTCCTGCAATAAAAAAAATACTTTAGATAGTCTCGAAGTGATCTCTCAAAAATTCGTAGAGAAAATCGAACTCACGACTATGTTCAATCCATCGGTCTTCAATATCGTCTCTCCGCCAGGATTTTGGAAGGTGAACGCGCGTTTTATCGCCGGCGTTTCCCAGAGGACGACTTTATTCGCCACTGTTCTGAGTATCGTCGGCAGGTCGAGACTGATCATTTTCAGAGGTACCTTCAGCGACAAAAAAAATCATAATACCGATTAGTGGCTCTGTGAGAAAGAATAAACAGCAACAAAAAAATCTGGAAATCGTAGAGACGTACCCAAAATTTAAGTGTGCACCACAGCGACTTTTGGCTGTCGTAATCGTAGCTAATTGCGTAGTGATACATATTCACGACGTCTCGTTTTCTCTGTTCCTCGACGAGTCTATCAGCCGTCCAATCGCCGGGCGTTGCGTCGTCTTCGTCGTCCAACGTCGCCGGCTTCGTCTCCTTCGTTTCCTCCTCCTCTTCGGCCTCCGCAGGAGCGGCATCCGCAATTTCCTCCTCCTCAGGATCCTCGTACTCCTGATTTTCTCGATGTCGCGACATCGATCTCGACACCGTCGCATCAGCGTCCTCCGCGGGTTCCTCTTCGTCCGACGACTCGTGCATCTCGCCGTGATCGGCTTTCACTTTCATCGGTCTCGGCGCGTCCGGATCTTCGTCGTCCAACGCAGCGTCGTCGTCCTGATGACGTCTCTTTTTCTCTTCTTCAATGTGCAACAGTGTTCCCGTGGTTTTCCCGATTTTCTTTATCTCCCGGAACATCAGCTTGAAGAACGACTTCTCCGTTTGCTCGACTGCGTCTCGCGGATGAACGCAGAACTCTTCTTTGTACCTGTTTAATGAACGTGAAATTAAATATCCAAAATCTATGCGATATCGTTGAAATACAAATGATAATAAAAAATAATGGTACCATTTGTGTGGCATGAAATCAAACGTCAGAGTGTATTCAAGCTGTCGGTGCGGCGACTCTTCCATCTTCCTGTCGATTCTGATGCTCCTGAGCACGTCGCTGAGCACACATTTCGTGAGTTTCAATCTGAGTTTATTCGACTGTCGACCGATGTTCGGTAATTCACGTCGGAAGGGTATCTCCATGCTCGGTGTTTTGATGTTCTTCGAGGCCATCATGAGAATTTCACGCAAACGCGGGATACCCAGGGTGACGTTCATCTCACCTCGACCGGCGAAATGGAAAGTGTTGAGGGTCATCTGAGTGGAAGGCTCGCCGATCGATTGCGCGGCGAGAAGTCCGACGGGTTCGCCGGGCGGGCAGAGACTCTTTATGACCTTTGCGACAGGAAAATCGGAAAAAATTAGCGAAACTGATCGACGATTTATCTCTTAAATCCTCAGTAAAAAATTATTTTTAATCAACCGGATAGAAATTAATAAATTACTTAAAGAAATTAATGAATCTGTCCCACCTTCATACTCAGCAGATCCCTCATTTCATCTTTGTTAATCGAATTCGTAAAAGAATTCGCCTTCTTTCCCAGATAATCGTCGATGAGATTTTCCAGACGTTCGGTGAGGACTCCAAACTCGAGATCCTGTCTATAATTCGCGGTCAGCGGATCGGGACACCTGGCGCATTCGATTTCGAAAGGTTTCCTCGTCTCCTCGTCGGCTTTCACCCACTTCTTCATCAGCGAGAGCGCGGCTTTGCTTCTGCCGCTGTTGGGATCGATTTGCTTATTTTTCGCGCTCTTCGGATTCGCGTTCACCGCCGAGAATCTCGTGAACTCGCTGTCGCGCCTCTTGCTCGCGACCTCGCCGTGTTTGCTCCTCCACTTGCGCAGCTTCTTTGCGGACTTTGCGATTTGCTGACTGTTCGACGAGTTCTTCATTATATCGACGAGATTAGGATCGACGATGGCGTTGCGATTCTGGACGAGGAAGTCCAGTTCTTCCGGGCGAATGAAACGAGATTTTGGGATGTCGAGGCCGTCCTCGCCGTAGGATATTTGGACGAGGCTTCCGTCGGAATCGCGAACGGTACCGTCGTAACTGACCTACGAACAAAAAGTGCAAACATGAGCAGTGCATTTTTTAGAATATTCAATTCATTCACCAATTCTTCACCGATTCGGATGTAGACGGCGCTCAACTCACCGTCAGACCCTCGAGATGCTTGATGAGGCAACGCTGAAGATAACCGGAACGCGAGGTCTTCACCGCAGTATCAATGAGACCTTCACGACCGGCCATGCAATGGAAGAAAAATTCCTGCGGCTGTATTCCGGTCATGAAGCGACCGTCGATGAAGCCACCGGATCGCGGAGTCGGATCGTAGGCCGGAAAACTCGGTAGACTTTTGCCGCTGATCATGAGCGGCGGTCGTTTGCCCTCCAACTCGATTTGTCCCAGCAGACACGAGATCTGCATAGTATTCACCGTCGATCCTGCAACGATTTTGGATATAAATATTCAGAATCGACTTTTTTTCATTCGATTTCTATCAGAAAAAAAAATCGAATTGCCACAAACCTTTGGCGCCAGATTGCACCATCAGCTGCAGATTATTGTCCGGAAATTTTTTCAGCAAACCCGCCGGCAGACACGTTTTGTTGATATCATTCGTGAACACATCCAACGAGCTTTTGTACTTTCTGTCGACCTGCGCGCGAAATTTCGCGTTTTTCGCGTACGACTCTTCCATCTTCGCCTCGACCTGATCGCGCGGAGTGTCCTCCGGGACCTCGACGATCGATCGTTGTATCTCGTCGCCAATCGCGCGACAACGTTCGATGATTTCCCTTCGTTTCTTGTCGCTCTTTCGCACTATCAGAATGTCCTCGATGCCGAGGGTGAAGCCCGAACGCTGGAGATAAGACTGAAAGAGTTTGCCGAACGCGCTGAGAACTTTGCTCGAGCAAGCTCCGCCGTAAAGCTCGAACAGACAGTGAATGAGTCCGTACGGCGTAGCTCCGTAGTGCATTTTGTCGAGAACTCCGCACAAGAGTTCGCCGTTTCTGATGATAACTTCGGCCTCGGACATCGTCTTCGGATCCGTGAACTCTCGTCCGGACTTCCATTTTCGCGGTTTCCTCGCTTCCCACTCCTTCGCGCCGATCTTCGCCGAAGCCGTGAGATTTATTCGCGCTTTTCCGCGCGGCGTTATGTTGATTATCACCGTCGAGACTATTTGCTTGCCCGACCAAAGAGCCACCGGTTTTATTATCGCCGGCGGCAGAAGAATCAGATCGCCGGGATTGTCGGAAATCGCGGAGTAAACGAGTTGCATGTAATCCTCGCGATTGAAGAATTTTCCACGCAGCGTCATCCTCACTCCGGAAACCTGTGGGAATCCAAAAAGTAAATCCAAAGTGTTACGTTCAATAATAAAAAATCTATTCCGAAAGGTCCGATACTCTTAAATTGGCAGAGCAGCCTCAGATATTATAAAAAGAAGGAAAGAAAAAAAAAGAGCATTACCATATGATCCTGAATGAGACCACTAAGCGGAGTTCCGTCCTTCGGAACAAGATACTGATTCGAAACGTTCGCGATAAAATAACCCTCGCTTCGCGCCAATTCATTCTGCGGAAAATGTGCGTTCATCTCGTCACCGTCGAAATCAGCATTATAGGCTTTGCAATTAGCATAATGGAGACGCAGCGTCTTCTCGCCTTTGAGTATTCGCGCTTTGTGCGCCATTATACTGGGCTTGTGAAGAGTCGGCTGACGATTAAGAAGAAGCATGTCGCCGTTTTGCAGATGACGGTGAACGATCTTAATGCCGTGAAAGAATTTCGTCGTTTTCGCGCTCGACGTCAGCAAACGCTTGGCTATCGCCTCCATTTGCGTGGTGTCTTTGCTGTTGAGACGACGCGTGAATCCGTCCTCGCCTTCGATGAGAACGGCGCCCGGATGAACATCAGGACCGTTTAGAATCAATTGACGCAGCTCTGTTACGTTCCAAGGCGTCACTGGGACCGGATAAGTCAGTTTTAGGGCGAATGCTTCGGGAATTCCGATCTCGTCGATGTTCAAATTCGGATCCGGAGTGATTACAGAACGCGCGGCGTAATTCACACGTTTTCCCATCATGTGCATACGAATTATTCCCTCCTTCTTCTCGATAACTTGTTTTAGGCCCTGACAATTCGCTGATTCGCTGGTTTTGCTCATTTCTCGGTCCATCAGATGATCGACGTTCGCTTGGAGCGCTTGCCAAGCATTGTGCAATTTTTCTACGGCGCTGTCGCCGCGAATTTTTTCGAAAACTTGCTGCAATGGAAAATTGGGGTGATTACTTAATTAATGAAATACGAAATTAATCGTAATCGTATTGCGAAAATGAAAGATGTGCATTTTATGAGGATTTTTTCGCGTTATACGTACTCGTCCTTCTTCCGGAAGTTGCGCCGTGTCGCCGTCTTGAATAGTTTGTATGATATTCCTCAGCACAAGACAGTCCTGAATTATAGACTTGTAGACTTGCGTCTGCGGATGTTCGATAACTTGATCGTTGAGAACATTCACCGGTCGCACTATAGGTGGTAAGACTGGTATGACTTCGAAGAAAAATACGTCCGTCGGATATTCGAGGTCGACCATTCCTAAGCAGGGGACTATTACTTTGAGAATATTGTATTCGTTCTGCCAGAGGCAGCGGAGATATTCCTTCGATTGGTCTGGCATTATCAGGACTGTTTCCAATCTGTGAACGACGCCTTGGCTGGGATTCCTGAAAGGGTTGCGCCATTTTTTAATTAATTACTTCATTCATTTTTTCCGTTTATGTTATTTCATTTAACTTTGAGGCGACGAGGACAATTCCGATTTATAAATAAATACTTACGGACTGTTAGTATTGGCGAATTTAGTCGTCATTATCTTATTCTTCAAGATCGTCACCTTTGGGATGGGATCGTGACAATTCATGCACAACTTGTCGGCCGAGAACTGTTTCAAAACGTTTTCAATGTACGTGTGCCACTGCATGTTCACATTTTTCGTATTGAGGGACATCTCATCGTCGCACTTGGCGAGAGTACGATCGAATCGCCGCCTGTTGTGAAGACCCTCTACGTAACTGTCTATTATTTCGCGAATCATTTCGACCTGCGCCTCGTCTATTTTGGTCATGTCTGCTACAGCAGACGCGACTTCCTGGTCGAGACCCGCCAGGTCGCTGTAGAAACCTTCCTGCAGAAGCTTCAGCTTTGCCGATACCAGCAGCTTGATATAAGGCGGTATTTGTAGGGTGAAGCACTTGAGACACGACAGCTTTATCAGCGTACAGAGAACTTTGTGAAACAGCGGATTTATCACCGGCATCGGCAGATCTATGTGACCGAAGTGGCCGGTACATCGAAATACACCTTCGCCGCATGTTCCGCAGGGATCCGAGTTTTCGGTCAAGGGTCCTGTTGAATAAGATTTTTATTAGTAGACATGTATAATATAAATTTGACTATTGTTATCTACGAATCTGAATTTCTTATCAGAACTTAAAATGTTAACAAAAATGTTTCTGCCGCTCGTACCAAGCGAAATGTCGTAGAGTCCTCCCTTCAGCGGATGTCCCAAAATATTGAACGACAGCGGTGTGCAGATTTTCACGACGCTCAAATTTCGTATATCGTCGGCCGTGAAGACGGAAAACATGAGACTCTTCGGATCCAAGTGCTTCGGAGTCACCCTCCCTGCTTTGAGGCCGTTTTTGTGGCTCATCTTGATTTTCGGTATAAATACTATTCGGCGATTATCGTTTCAGGTGACTCGTTCATGACAACGAACGAACTTCTCGGCGAGTCTGCGGAGATAAATGATACTCTCAGGATTTTCTTATTTCATGGTATTTCCATCGATATCGCTGCTGTAGTGATAAGATTCACGGCGTGCGTACCACGAGGTCGAAAACTTGTTGTGGCTTATAGGTTATGTCTCATTTCCACGACTTTTGATACGCATTTCACGTTGGATATTATCGGGAATGCGGCGGCGGCGCTGTCGGTGCGTTTTAAATATTCCCGCAGTTTCACAAGTCGCGAGCGCCGCCACGAAGCTTATCCTCTCGATCGTCGCGATTTCCTTGGCGCTGCTGTCGTTTCTTGTTGTGAAAGAGAAAAAACGACATTCTGCGGAAAAAATTGATAAACAAAAGACTCGAGCAATAAATCCTTCCAAGGTTGTGAACAATTTTTGTCCCGTTGATATTTTCAACTCTCAGTGTTTCCCGGATCCGTTGTCACCTTTCGATTCTGACGAGCGACACATTTTTTAGTAATCACAAAATGCACTGATTTTATTTACTAATTTGTCACACGTGTTTGTGATGGTCAAAGAATTTGCTTATCACGGTTAATTCGAATGGAAAAAAAGATCTTTGCTTAAAGGGTTTTTATAAATAATCTTTTTTTGCAGAATTTTTAAGCTGCGGAAATGCTGACTCCGCGCTTCGAACTGTCGCAGACAGATTCCGAAGTTATCGTCAATGTGCACGCACCTTATGCCAATATTAAGGACACAGAGGTTTACGTCGAGGGGACGGACTTCAGATTCTACTCGACGCCTTATTATTTGAGGTACTCGAAAAATTCGATTGTGAATGACTTGAATCCTTTATTTTACGGTAAAAAATCTAATTTCGATTGCAGACTCCAACTTCCCGGAGAAATAGTGGAAAACGATGACTCGTCAGGTTCCTATGACTGCGACAAGGGTATTTTTCTCCTAAAATTCTCCAAAGTCACAAAGGGACAGCATTTCGAAAATTTAGACATGATTACGACGCTCCTTGCGCCGCCAAAGGAAAAGAGAGACTTTTTAGCACCCAAGATAGAAGTTATAAGTACGTAATGAAAATATGTGTTAATACAATTTTGAACATTTCGATGAATTTAGCTTTTTTTGGGAACTGACTGTAAGCTAATTCACAGGCAATCCAGCGGCAAACGACGACAGCGAAACCAATGCGGCGTCCAACGAAGGTGGCAACGAAGACGAATCCGATGCTGGAGACGATTGGTTTGTCCCTCAGACTCCAGCAACGAACAGCACATTGAACCCACTGCTTCCAAATCCTCCGAAATACGGTTTTGCCAACAAAATTTCCGGGGCCCTGGCATCCTTTGATGTAGGTTCAAAGTCATCATTACTAAATTGTGAATTGTCGTTAATTATTGTTACGATTCTAGGCAGCATGGATCAAGGAAATAATTGATCTCCCAATGCCGGACAGTATGCCGATGGAAGATCGCAAAAAGCTGCGGGAAGCTCAGGAGCTCGAAGCTTTCAGCGAGGATCACTACATGGCGGATCTCGTCGCGAGCGAGTGCGTCGAGCCGTACATTACCTTCGTGTGCGAATGGGAGACCTTAAAACCCGAGCAGGTCGCTTTGACCAACACGGAAAAGGATCTACTGAAGGAGCTTCCGAACAAAGAATATTTGCTGGACAACGACGAGGCACAAATCGTCTTATTCGGACTCGTTGACATTCTCTTTGGAAATTGTTACAATCACAGAATAACCAACGGCGAAAATACGCCGGAAAGCAGTTGGGACATCAACAAACTGAGCTCGACGCTCTGCTGGTTCCAGGTTCGCAACCTTTGCTTCTCCGGAAAAACGTCTGAAACGAAAAGTCACTCGTTGGTTTCTATTAAACTCGTTTATTCCGATTAATTTCAGCATTTCTCGAGTATGGAGGAAACGATAAAAGCGTGCATACGAAGGTCGCTCTGCTATCCTCTCTGCAGGAACTGGGATCTATCTATGTTGGTTTTTGAGGACGTTAAGAAGGTCGTGAAATTGGGTGAGCGACGAGTCAAAAACTAAAAACTTTACCTCGCATCGAAAACGCACTGAATATTTATTCGTTTTTCTCTTCATTTTTTTGCAGGAAAAAAATACATTGTAAAGCGTTTCTGCGAGATTCACGAACTTTTCAACAACTCCTACGAGCCTCGTTATCTGTTGAATCAATTGTACATAAAGGATTACCTGATATGGTTGCAACAGGCTCCGGATTCAGTGATCGAATCTATCATTCCGATGTTGGAAGCTGTGAGTAAATTAATAAAGTAAAAAAAACAGCTCATTTTTTTATTGTAGTAATTTTGCTTTTGCATAAAATCGATGCTTCAGGTGTCACCGAAGAAATCCGAAATGGGCTTCGATCTTGAGGAATTGGAGGTCGCCACGTGGTCGGTTTACGGTGATAATTTATGCTTCGAGAACGCCGTCAATGAGATCGTTAATGAGATTGAAGCGACTACACTCGAAGACAGTGATCAACACAAGTAAACACTTTTTCCTCTCCGGTGTCATTGAATTATACACAAAAATACTTACTGTACATTTTCCCGCTTGATTTTCAGGCTTTTGAACGGCGTTTCGAGCACAATAGACAGCAGCAGCGGCAGCAGCGACAGCGAAACCGACTCCGACAGCGACTCCGACAGCGACAGCAGCAGCTGCTCGACCAGCAGCAGTAGCAGCAGCAGCAGTAGCAGCAGCAGCGGCAGTAACATTGAAAAATTGGATTCCGACGACCTCAGCGAATCCGGCTCGGCATGAAGTATTTTACGATCTCTCCTTTCTGCATCGTAATAAATCAATACTTCACAGTAATCTCTAGCCGGTGAGTAATAACCGATGTAAATGACAATGTATGACGATAGATCTTGTCAGCGATCCAGACAAATTTCAACTGTAACTCAAAGTATTCTTCCGTATCGATAATAAAGGCACAACGATTTTTTTTTCCTAATTCAAACAATTTTCGTTCAATCCTGGTAATGAAAACAAATCATTTAAATAATGAATAAATTTAAATATTAAGAGGAAAATGTCCAAAGGCAAATTCACGTCGTAATAAATAATCGTTGAACGTTTCGATAGCTCTGAATTTTATTAATCAAGCACATAATATATCCAGGGCAAGAGTTTGCTGTAGTGAGCTATTAATTTGCTTCGGGTTTCTTCTTCCTCGACGTCTATCGTTTCGTCGCTCAATGCCAACTTTTCCGATGTATTTTCGTCGTCAAAATCAGCTTGCAATCTTTCGGTTATTCCTGCACTATCTCGGAGGCCATAATCGGCGAGAGTTGAATCCTGCTTTATAATTCCGTTTCCATGGAGATCTTGGTCACTCGTTTTTAACGGTGCCTTCGATATTATTTCGTCCTCATTCGGCTAAAAAAAATGCGTGAAGTGGAAAATCATAGAAATTAAGTGGAAAAACGTGTGGAAAAAAAATTGAATTCGGATTGGAAAATTAATTTACCTCACTGGTGTTCTGTTCAACTACGGACGTTTCTGTTTCTTCGTTGTAGTCGTCGTTGTTATCCTGACCTCCTGAATTTTTCCAGTAATCCGCGACTTCGCCGTACAAACCTGGACTCTCGTCTCTGTTATAAATAACGCTCGTCATCGACCACTTCTTCTCCTCGATCTCTTCATTTCGAAGGTATTCCGGCTTTTCGCGAAAATCCTGCGGACCTCGATATGACCTCGTCGCATCGTAGGACGCCAGATGCCGATGGTAGTCGGAACTTCCGGTCTTCAACACCAGATACTCGTGCATCCTCGTCGAGTCGCCGTCCACATGGAAATGAGGAGCGTGCATGATTATTCGAATCGGCACATCCGATGACGACGATGGAGTGGTGAACATCGCTTCGTTTTCCATTAAACTCTGAGTAACCGCGCCGTCGTTTAAAATCGACGATTTATCCGGAATTATCAATACATTTTCCGCCACAGATTTTATATCTTCTTCAATTTTATCTTCGTCGTGATCCTTCGTATTAAGATTCGTTGTTGTATCGTAATTATAAATAATATACGGCGAATCCGTAACATTTAAATTCGCGGGACTCGTCGATTCTGTAGTGTCGGAAATCGTGAAACCAGGCGTTTCAGTGGTTTCTTCGGGAATCGTGAAATCAGCTGTTTTAGTGGTAGTGTCAAAAATTGGGAAACTAGTCGATTCTTCTTTTGTATAAATATTCGTAGATGCTTCGCTGGTCCATTCTTCCTTTGTATAAATATTCGTAGATGCTTCGCTGGTCCATTCTTCCTTTGTATAAATATTCGTAGATGCATCGCTGGTCGATTCTTCCTTCGCATAAATATTCGTAGATGTGTCAGTGGTCGATTCTTCCTTCGCATAAATATTCGTAGATGCATCAGTGGTCGATTCTTCCTTCGCATAAATATTTGTAGATGCATCAGTGGTCGATTCTTCCTTCGCATAAATATTCGTAGATGCCTCACTGGTCGATTCTTCCTTCGCATAAATATTCGTAGATGCATCACTGGTCGATTCTTCCTTTGCATAAATATTCTCAGTTGTATCGTAGTCAGAAACAGGATAAGTCGACGCAGAATTATCGGAATTGCCAAGAGCAGTGAGATCAGTCGTGAATTCTTCTTCGGGATTGGAGCTCTCAGTCGTCGTGTAAATTCGGTCTCTAGAAACGTCAGTCACTTTGGACATGATATACGCAGGTGTGGCTTCCGATTGGCTGCTCTCCGTGGATTCTAGGACGCCTTCTGTTTCAATCACAAGGACATTTAGACTAGAAACACCCGTTTTTAGAGAAAACTTTTGACAGCATTTTTGCAATGAACGCGTTCATCAATTTTCATTTCGCATACTTGAAGGTGATTCCGTTGTAACAGAAGGATCATCGTCTTCTCGATCAGCTTGTAAATACTTTTCGGTGGTGGTAGCAAGTTTTTCGTCGGAATCTTGCACCGTCGTCGTCATCATCGTCGTCTGGTCAGGATCCACAAACGGAACTTCCATATTGCCAATGAAGTCACAAGGGCCGCAAGGTTCGTCCTTGTAAGTCGATAGAATCGCAGCTTTGACGTAGGGAAAGTGAAGTATACTCCAGGGTACTATCACTTGATAAGCTAGCTTTCCGCATCTGATAATAAAATATGATGCGACAGATCCAATTGGAGATTTTCAGGAACATTCAGGACCATTCAGGACCATCGAGGACAACGCAAAGAAGAAAAATTCCTACCGATCGATGACCAACACCTGATCCCTGGAACCCCTCAATTCCTTCCAGATTCCCAGACGCTCGTTGTCCTGAATAAGCTGTATCCCAGGTGTCATGCTCGTCGCGAGGGAATCCGCTGTCTTGACGATATCGGAAAAGGATTCGATCTCTTCGGGCGAGACGCCGAGCCAGGCTTCGCGCTCGACCTGATCTTCGGCATTGTCCACCGTTCGCGCCAACGAAGGATCGACGTTCACGACGAAAAACAGTGCGTCCGGCAGTCCGGATCTTTGCAAACGTTCGTTCAACATCTTCAACCTGTTATAATAATGCATATAAGAAATAATAATTAAAACGTAAAAAAACAAAAAATTTTAATATTAAAAAATTAATAAAAAGGTGGATGTTGCGCATAATAATGAAAACAGAAAAATATTTAAAAAAATTAATAAAATGGCAGATATTGCGCATAAATAATTATTAAAACATAAAAAATATGAAAAAAATTATAAAATGGTGGATATTGTTTAGAAAAATATTTAAAAAAATTAATAAAATGGCAGATATTGCGCATAAATAATTATTAAAACATAAAAAATATGAAAAAAATTATAAAATGGTGGATATTGTTTAGAAAAATCAGCGTAACTCACATAATCGCCTGTCTGTGACTATAAGGCCACGACGAGTCCAGAAACGCGAGGACGTTGACGACCCCCAATTGCGACTTTGGAAAAGCAACGACGCCGCATTGCTCCAGATAACCGGTCGAAAAATCGTCGTGACGCTTCTTCACCCTTATCGTGTCATTAGCCAATGAAAACGTGTCGTACCCGCGAGTCGGTTTACTATGCACGTAGACCAAGGTCAAGGACGTACCGAATAAGACGAAGAAACCGACTGTCCGCATCGTCGCCTCGGCGTTTTAGCTATCGTATTCAAATTCCTTTTCTCAGTCTGGTAAAAAAAAAAATCGGCGAGATCTCACCATTTTTAATCTTGCAAAAGAAAACGGAACTAATTTCCGAGTCCATTGAGAGAAACGTATTAAATACCATCAAAAAATGGCTAGCAAACAAAAAACCCATCAAAAAATGGCTAGCATACAAAAAACCCATCAAAAAATGGCTAGCATACAAAAAACCCATCAAAAAATCGCTAGCAAACAAAAAACCCATCAAAAAATTGCTAACAAACAAAAAATAAATAAAAAAAAATTAATTTCCGAGTCCATTGAGAGAAGCGTATTAAATATACGTATATTGCGTTAAACGCGTTAGCGGAAAATCTCGAAATGTTGTTCCCAAGTGTTTATCGCTTTTTCTCGCGAGAAATGATAACTCACCGACGACGACGACGACGACGATGGCTATACGCGTCGAAGATGCAGGTCAGACGGAAACTGTGCGGCTGTCGGGCGGACGCGTTTTTTTTCTTCTTCCTGTAAGTCATGTGGCGGACCGACGACGACAACGCTGGACCGAAGACGACGCTCGAGCGGCGGCTGCGGCTGCGGCGGCGGCAGCATCCCTCCTCCCACGCTTTCGGAGCTGGTCCAGCGCAAACGTGACACCCTTCCTTTCCTCCTCTAGTCGGGCTACGCCGCGCACAGTGGTGGGTAGTATACTACTACCACGCGGCACTTACGCGTCGACGTCTCTCATCTCATCGTCCGCGCGTATCGCGTGTCTTGCGCTCGGCTCGAGAACGCTCCGCGCGCTGATAGCCGCTTTAGTTAAAGGGATTATAAATACTGTCAGGAGGCCAACAATTTTTTTTTTTTTTTTTTTTTTTCCTACGAAGACCTATTTATTTATTAACATTGAAATGTATATTATGGTACTTTGTAACTGTATTTGAATATTTTTTGTAAAAATAATTATTTTTAAAGCTTTTATTAGCACACTGAGAAAAAAAAATGACTAAATCCAACAAAATGTGCGATTGCGGGCGGCGAAATAAATATTTCGTAAATTAGACAAAATATTTAATTGATTGAAGCAACTGGTGATTGAATTTGTTAAATCTCGATTAGCGTTGCCGAATATTTTGTCCAAGCTGCAAAATATTTATTTGCACGTTTTGTTGGATTTAGCAATTTTTTTTCTCAGTGCAGCACTTTTAAAAAGGCGTCTTGGTAATATAAAAAAATTGTTCAACTAATCTTTCAACAACCTCATTTTTTTCGATGAAAATGATTCGTTTTTCTGAATACGTATGAATTTTATCAAATCTTTTTATTAAAAAATAGAAAATTGAAAGCAAAGGAAAAAATTCGAAAAAAAACGTGTGGAGAAATCATCGTTTGGATGTATACGAGCTGTGCTTTGGTATATACACTGCTCGTCCATATTCGCGGATTTATAAATGGAACAAAGCGTCCCTTGTTCTCTGATCGTACACGCGGGGGGAGTGCCGGTCGGAGAACGATCACATCTCACCGAATCCTCGGCTCGCGCGTGTCGATTCGACGCAGTCAGAATCCACTCCACTCCAATCGACAGTGCGCCACTCGACTCATCGTTCGTGTGTCCGCCTCAAAATTCTGCGTCTTCACTGTCACCGCGTTTCCATCCGTCGAAAATTTCGCGATAAGAAATGGCTTTAAAAATCGGTGTCCTGCTGATTCTCGCGATCGGCGGATCGTCAGTGACGATCGACGAATCCGAGCGGACTGCCGTTCGTGGAAACGCCACTTTCGTCGCGAGCGACACTCGCAACGAGATCGACGATCGTGACGACGATTACGAGAAGAACGAGACCGCTGGATTTTTAAACTTTGGATTGCGAGGCAATCGAAGCGAGTGGAATCGACGTTATCGAGTGCAGTATCTGGAAAATCCGGAAAGAGTTTTGCGGAGCAAGGTCGACGTTCTCGCGCGGCTTTTGAAGATTCACGTCGATCGTTTGCGCGAAAAGACCGATCGGGTGGGTATTATATACAACTCTATCCTATCACACAATTCTATATTAATTCCTATAGGGTAGATGTGCCATTAGTGGCAACTGTACCGATTGTAGCAGTTTTTATTATTTCAATCTTCAAATTATTTTTTTCGTATTTCTAAATGTTGATTTTTCGAAAAAATGCATATTAATTCACTGAATGGTCGACTATCACACTATCCTATATTAATTCCTATAGGGTAGATGTACCATTAGTGGCCACTGTACCGATTGTAGCCGTTTTTATTATTTCATTCTTCAAATTATTTTTTTCGTATTTCTAAATGTTGATTTTTCGAAAAAATTCATATTAATTCGCTGAATGGTCGACTGGATGCTTTTTATATGCGATTACATATTAGGTTTTATTCATTTGATTGTGATCCGTTCCTTTGATCGATCGTTCCGCAGGTGGAGCTCGTTTTTCTGGTCGACTCATCGGCGTCCGTCGGCGCGGAAAATTTTCGCAGCGAGCTTAATTTCGTACGAAAGCTCCTCGCGGATTTCACGGTCGAGCCGACGGCGACGCGAGTCGCCGTTGTGACGTTCGCCGGCAAAAGACACATTCGGCGACACGTCGATCAGATATCGAACGCGAGTGAGAATGATCACAAGTGTCGTCTTCTCGGAGCGCAACTCGACGACATCGCTTATACTGGGGGAGGAACTTACACACGCGGAGCCCTTCTCGAAGCTCTTGTAAGACCTTTAAACTCTTTAAAAAAATTCTTAAAAAAAAAAAATTCTTTTAAAAAAATAAAAAAAAAATTCTTAAAAAAAAAAAATACGAGCACTGTTTTTTTCAGGTAATTTTACAAAACAGTCGCCAAGACTCTGAAAAGGTGATATTTTTGATAACCGACGGCTTCAGCAACAGCGGCGACCCTCGTCCGGCGGCCGAGCTCCTGAAGAACATCGGCGCGACGATCTTTACGTTCGGTATTCGCACAGGCAACGTTGAGGAGCTTCACGACATCGCCAGCGAACCTGGCCACGCGCACAGTTATCTCCTCGACTCGTTTCCCGAATTCGAGGCACTCGCTCGTCGAGCTTTGCATCGAGGCGAGTATTTATCAGTCAAAAACGTTCTCAGAGTTAACGCACTGAGAATAAAAATCGTTAGATGCAATAGAATACGCGAAAAAAAAATATTTTGTCGATTGGAGAACATTTTTGGTAATATTAATTGAGATTTAAAAAATTCGCAGATCTCAAAGCCGGTCGTTACGTTCCCGTCAAAGTACCGAGCGACTGCGACTGGCTGTGTTCCTCGAGGAAAGGAAGCAAGGACGAGGAAGAGGAGGAAAAGGGAGGAGAGGAAGCGAAGGAATGCTGCGATGAACTGGCGACCTGCGCGTGCGGCACTGCCACTGGACATTACGCCTGTCTGTGCCCCCGAGGATATTTCGGTTCCGGTCTTCGAGGATTCTGTCAACGTTAGCATTTATAGATTTATATTTAAAACAAATCTGTTCCTCGAATGTTTTTCCAATACCTACATCGAGGGTTTTATTTTCAGCTTGTCCGAACGGAACGTTCGATCAGGGCGACAGCAACGGCAGACCAGCGGATTCCTCGAGTCTCTGCACTCCGTGTCCGAATGTTAATCACGTGACGACGAAAGTTCCGGCCACGTCTGTCGACGACTGCGTTTGCGCTCAGGGATTCATCACCGACGGTGAAAATTGCGAAGGTTACATTTTTTTTACTTACGATTTTTTTATTTTATTTTATTTTATTTTTTTTATTTTTTGTTCAATTAATGTTGGGTGACGATTGGGCTGCATCTACATAAGCAGCCCCTTTCCAGCTGCGAGTCTCGGTACGTCGCCCGAAAGCAAAGTAACTTTGTCCAGAGGATTTGGATATTTCACGAAATAAGAGCCATATTTTTCCAGAATAAATTCATTTTTCGCTCCGAGCCAACCGTACTAAAAAAAATTCCAGCGATGTAAATTCTAAAACATTTTTAACAGCGCAGTTTTTAATTTAATTAATTTAATTTAATTTAGGAATTTCTTACCGATCCATTGGTGGTTTTCGGAACTGGTCCGACGGATCTGTCATCTTTTTCAGTGACGTCTTTTTCCTCGCATAATTTCTGCATTTCCGCTTGGAGGTTTCTGCGTCAAATCGCGAAATCAATTCGGTCGGTCAGGAAATAAATTGTTGGTCAGAATTTTTAACCCGATTAAACGACTTTGAATTGTCGTTGAACTGACTTGTACTCATCGCACAGCCAATCGTAATCGTTGAGCCACTTCAGTTGAGTACGTTTATTTTTTCGCGAGATCTCGTTCATGTTTCTCATCTGCGCGACATAGTCGAGAGGCTCGTTGCCTCGAGGATCTTTCTTCTCCATTATATTAATCGTCCGCGTATCACGAAAGTCAACTCACTCGGATCCGAGGCTGCTCAGACAGACTCTGAGCAGCTCTTGGCTCGTTTTTCCCCGCTTTTTATTGTTTTGTTTTTAATTCATTGATTTGCGTAGCAACATGAATAATGTGATATACATTGAATGCACTCAGCGATAAGATGCCCGAAGCTGAGGGTACCGGAGAATGGTTATTTTGTGAAAGCGAGCGCCTGCAGCAATGTCGTGAACGCGGCGTGCGGATTGCGATGTCGAATCGGCTTCAATCTCATTGGCGACAGCATCAGACTCTGTCGGATCGATGGAATATGGTCCGGCACCGAACCTCAGTGTTTGCGTAAGTGAAAATAAAATTTCGTCTCCGATAACAATAAATAAAATAAAAATAAAACGCGAAAATAAAATTTCGTCTCTGACAACGATAAATAAAATAAAAATAAAATGCGAAAAGAAAATGTTGTCTCCGATGTATAATGTCAGTCGAATTTCAATCACGCATTTTTGTCTTCCAGTAAAAACATGCGCAGTCCTCAGGGCTCCGACTCACGGTCGAATACGTTGCGAACACGAAGAGGACGACGACGACGATGGCGACGATGGCGAAAAAACGAAGGCCGAAGACCCTACTGCCTATCCGATAGACACTCGGTGTCAATTCAGATGTGACAACGGTTATCAGCTGCGAGGAAGCAAAGTCAGAAATTGCCTGCCACTCTCGCGGTGGGACGGACTCAAGGTCACCTGCAAACGTGAGAAGTTTTTTGAAGGGGCGTTTTTTGGGCGAAATTTTTTTTTTTCGATTTAACGAAGTTTTAAAACCCTATCCGACAGAAAATTTCCCGCTGATTCCAAAAATCTCGGTTATTTGCCCGAAAAATTAAAAATTCGATGAGAAAAATGCAAAAGACAATTTTTTTTTCTGCCAAATTGCCAAATTTCGTGACATTAAACATTCTTTTTAATTCAATCGTCCAAAATGTAATTAAATTTTCTTTTTTTTTTGTTAAACAACCCCAGAAATAAAGTGCGAACCCCTGAGACGTCTGGCGAACGGGAAGATCAGCCCGGAGACGTGCACAGGATCGAAGAAGCTGCCATTCTCAACGAATTGCACATTTTCGTGCGACGAGGGTTTCGTTCTCGAGGGACCGAAGAGTCGTCACTGTTCGGGCAAGAGCGGCGTCTGGTCGCAGCGACACAGCGTCAGTCAGTGCGTCGGTGAGTCAATTTAATTTGCGACTCGATCGAGCAACCGTTAATACCTAAAATCGACAGACAAGACACCACCGGTGATAAAATGTCCGTCCGATTCGACTTGGGAAACTCTGCCGGGCAAGAATCACGCCCTGGTCAAGTGGAAGATGCCGATCGCCACGGACAACGTCATCGGCAAAAACCCACCGAACGTTTGGAGCAAGCCGCACATCGTTCTGCCTTGGAAGGCAAAGATAGGAACCCACAGAATCGTCTACGTGGCTCAGGACGCCGCAGGCAACAAAGCAAAGTGCAAATTCGTCGTCCGAGTTGTCGGCGAGTTTTTTTTACACTATCGCATCATTACTTTTATAATAATAAATAATTGTATAATTGTAGTAGCTTTTTAATTATACTATTTTATAACAGTAGTAGTTTTGTAATTATACCATCGGTTGTGTAATTTAAAAACACATTTTGCAGATAAGGAGCCACCTACGGTGGAAAATTGCGTTGACCCACCGACTTTTCTGACAGTCAGTCGAAAAACCGAGGAAAATGTTTCGTGGATCGAACCGATTTTCTACGACAATTCGGGACGTCCCGTGTCGATATCAAAGAGTCACTCGAAACCCGAGTGCAATTGTTCCATTGGCGTGACGCAGATTTTTTACAACGCCACCGATGTCTTCGACAATTTTGCGAGCTGCGTTCTCAACGTTACCATCGAAGGTTTAGATCTTCGTCAGGGAAAATACTCTCTCTCTCTCTCTTTTTCCGAAACTCATTTTAACCCATTTCTTTAATCTCTCTGTCTCTCGATATTATAAAAATGGACACGTAGGATAATTTCAATGATAATATTAATTTTTTAAAATTATATCCAGCAGAATTATAATTATTTGTCCACGTGTTTCGAAGATGCCTGCAAGGACACGCCGGTTCTCTCGAATGGTCAGGCAAATTGTCAGACGGTGGACGGTCAATCCGTACGATGCGTCGTCACTTGTGAGGATGGTTACGGATTCGCAATCGACCAACCGGACACAATGGAACCTGGAGACAGCGTAATTTTGACTTGTGGTCCGAACGAGACGAACCACTGGAACGGCACCTTTTCTCCTGATTGCTCTGGTAAATAATTTATCAACTATGTTATATGTACTTTTATTTTTATTTATGATCGTTTTATCAGCTATACGAAAAAATATCTATATAAAAATTTATTAAACGACAAATGCGACGATTACACAATGTGTTTTTTTTTTTTTTTTTTCAGCAACGGTGATACCGCAATCTGTGGGTCGAGACGGTAGTGTAATTTTGCAGGGAGACACCAGCGTTTGCGACAACTCAACGACCCTTCGTCAGGTATTTTTTTTTATTGGGATAAAAAAAAACGTTTTGTCAGAACTGATTTACAAAGGATTTAATTGACGTTTCCAGCTGAGCGATCAGATAACCGGAGACTTAGCCTCGAAGATGCTCGACATTTGCGGCAACGACATCGACTGCAGTCTCGTAAAATTGTCAGACCCAAATTGCGAGGACGAAATAAATTCGGAAACGACGGAGACAGATTCGTACCTCCTCGGGAGACGCAGAAGGCACTCGGAGGATTCTCGGGCTCGCCGCAACGACTCGAAAGTTCACAGCAAGCCGAAGAACAAATCGCGAAACAAGCGCAAACGCGGAAAAATAGAGATAAAATTCCGATTCGTCGGTAAGCGAGATCAATTTGTCTATATTTCCGCTATTGAGGCAGCTTCTATTTGTATCGTCGTTTCAGGAAAAATCGTCGCGCAGTATCGAAACAATCCCGAGCTGGGAATCCAAAAGCTGCGCGAAAAAATCCAAGCCATGACCAAGTCCGGTCAGTTGAACCTGTCCAACGACAAAACCAGTCGCGAAATCGCTAAACTGGCCCTAAATTTGAACACAGTTTTCAAGGATGCTCGAGAACTCTGCGACATTGGATACGTCCTGAAGAAGCATAATTGCAGTGGGTTCTAATTTTTTTTTTAATAAATAATAATCACTTGTCCCATAAATAATTACTTTAATTTTTTTTATCCACAGCAAAATGTCCGATGGGAACGTTTCACAATAAAACGAGGGACCAGTGCCAAGCTTGTTACTTCGGCGAGTATCAGGATTCCACTGGAGCCTCCAGATGCATCAAGTGTCCGCAAAACACATTTACTCGAAAGAAGCATTCCAAACATTTGTCCAATTGTCAACGTAAGACTGCTTATTTTATTTTTTTATTTTTTTTACATTTATACATAAGTCTTCTTCAGGAATTTAATTACCATATTTCCAGCGACATGCAGACCCGGTTATTTCTCGCGACAAAAGGCGAACCAAGTGTCGTCGGTGGGTCTCGAGCCCTGCACGACCTGCGAGATTGGATTCTATCAGCCTAACTACGGTCAAATGTACTGCCACCCTTGTCCAGAAAATACGACGACCGTCGCCAGAGGAACCGCCAGCTTGAACGATTGTCTTCCAGCGAAACCGGACGATCCCTGTGCGATGTCACCGTGCTTCAACGGTGGTCACTGCGTGTCGGAAAATTCTATCTTCAGCTGCGAGTGCAGGGACCATTACGTCGGTAAGCAGAGCTGCACTGGGCAGCAAGCATTTTTTTTTATCGGAAGTACAGATAACGAGAATAATTCTGTTGGGTCGCAGGTTCCAGATGCGAAAAATTTCAAGATCCCTGCGAATCTCAGCCGTGTCTGAACGAAGGCGACTGCAGCGTCAGAAATAATGATCCGACGCTTTCGTACGTCTGCAGCTGCAAAACTGGGTTCACCGGCCGCACTTGCGAGGTGACAATAAATTTTATGCCTTACCCTTTGCCTTGTTTCAATTTTTTTTCAACGTTCATTATTTTTTTATTTTATTTTTTTCAACTGCAGACTTATATCGACGAATGCGCTGTAAATCCATGTCAAAACGGTGGATCCTGCGTAAGCACTGAGAAGGATTACAGCTGCGTCTGTAAAGACGGCTTCGAAGGTGAATTCTGCGAGATAACTCTCGATCACTGCGAAGCTTCGACGTGCGAGGAAGGTTCGACATGCGTGACGGTGGATGGGACGTGGAAGTGTCTTTGCAAACCTGGATATCTCGGTCTTCGTTGCAACCTGTTGCCCTGCGACTGGATGCCCTGTCATCCGAATGCCGTGTGTCTCAATCTGCAAGAGATCAACGTGACTCGCAACAGTTACAGGTAAAAATTTCTCCTAAGGCTACGACTTCTTTATATATTTTTTTTATTTTTTTTTTTTGCGACTGATCTCATTTTTGATGCGCCGACGACAGATGCGTCTGCCCGGACGGATACGAAGGAGAGGACTGCGCCACCAGAATCGATCATTGCAAAAATTCGCCCTGTCTGAACACCGCAAATTGCATCAATGAAGTACTGAATTACACCTGCGATTGCCCAATCACGTTTACCGGAGTCAATTGCGAAACAGGTAGAAAAATATATGACGATCCCCTCAGCGAAGAAAATTAACGACTAGAGCTTGGATTGTAATTTTTCATCGGATCAATTGCAGAATTGTCGCCCGACTATGTTTTGCACTTTGCCGAAGCGGGAACGAGCAATTACGTCATGACGAAGGGTCCAAAGGAGGATCTGTCGATGGTACCGTATTCACATTCACTCCCAAATGCGATAAGCTTGTATTTTTCTGACAATCATCCTTCAGTTGACAGTTTGCCTGTGGCTGCAATCCGTGGACACCTTAAATTACGGAACTGTACTGTCGTACGCAACGAAGGATCAGGACAACGCTTTTACATTGACTGATTACAATGGGTAATTTTCAAACGAATGCCAATACATTTTTTTCCATAGATTTTTTTTAGTCTATTCCATGTAGGGTAGATGCACCGTTTTTGGCCATCTTAGTGCCAATTGTAGCTATCACATTCGAAGGAATAAATCTAAAAATTTAATCGAATAAAAAAAAACGTCGAGTAGGTCATTTAATAAAATAAAATAAATTTGTTAAAAAAATCAATGAGCAATTGTGGGGAAAAAAAATTGTTGAAGAATAAAATTTAAAAAATGGCCACAATAGGTACAGTGGCCACTAACGGTACATCTACTCGAACTTTTTTTACTTGTTTCCGCAGATTCGTATTGTACGTCGACGGTGAGAAAGTGGTGACGGATATTACTGTGAACGACGGACATTGGCACTTTCTCTGCGTCGACTGGAGAAGCGAGGATGGTTCTTGGCATGCGTATGTCGACGGTGTCCTCAGAGACAATGGTACTCGTCTGGCGAAAGGATCGTTGGTCCCAGGAAATGGTACCATCGTCATTGGGCAGGAGCAGGATCAGCTGGGCGGAGGTTTCTCAGCCTCCGAAGCTTTCCTCGGGAAGCTCAGTCACCTCGACGTCTGGGACGAGATTTTTTCTGACGAAGCCATCGAACGTTTCGGCAAAAGTTGCGAAAAGTATCATGGTTCGATCGTCGCCTGGGCGCAGATGCAACGACACATTCGCGGCAGCGTCTCGGCGAGTATTTTCCCTCGTTGCATTTATTTCTATTTTTTTTTTTTTTTTTTTCATTAATTAATTGAATTTATTTATCGCAGATTTTGGAGAGTATTTTTTGTCGTGGATGTCAATCGCCATTCGTTCCGTCGAAGGGCAGTATTAATGTCAGCGACGACGGAGCTGAGGTGACTTATTCCTGTGACACTGGTTACTCGGTTCGAGTTGGGAATTGGGTCGGGAAAACGTACAGAAGAAGATGTCTGAAACACGGCCAATGGGAAGGATATCACGAACCTCTGTGCACAAGTAAATTCACTTTTATTTTTTAACAATTTGGAATTTTTTCCCTAATAAATTCATTAATAAATTCATTGGATTGCAGAAGTGAAATGCGGCTTTCCCGGTTACTTTCCAAGAGGCCGAGTCCACGGAAGATCATTCGCATACGGCGACGAGATTCGTTACAGTTGCGCGGAGGGCTACGAGCTCCGAGGAAATCCACATCGTGTCTGTAATGCGGATGGAAATTGGAGCGGAATGCAACCGATATGCATCGGTGATATATTTTGCTCAGTGATTTTTGAAAGCATGTGGAATACTTCAGTCGGTGATAAATGATCTTCTCGCAGGTGTGACGTGCAAAAATTTGCTGGCACCTGAGAACGGTGACATCGAATACGTGATCGAGGAACATGAGAGGGACGATATATCGATTCTTCAGGTAATCACAAATTCCTTGGATCCGTTTTACCCTTGATTAATATTTTTTTTTTAATGCTGGATGAAAAAAAAAAAAAAAATTTGTTTTAATGTGGAACGAAGGTCGGTCAGCAACTGGAATTCAAATGTGATCCTGGTTTCCGTTTGCATGGAGAGCGATACCTGACGTGTCTCGAGTCGGGAAAGTGGGACTCTGAGAGACCCGAATGCCTGGCCACCGGATGTCCTGCACCCAAATTGTGAGATTCGTCATTCATGATTTTTTTCTCAGTATAAAATCACGTCACACTGACATTTTTTTTTTTTAGGCAACAGCACGGTTACATATCCACGAATCAATTCGCGATTCAGCCGATCCACGAGAAGAAATCCAACGACTCCGGAACCCCGGAAGACGAGTCCCGTGAAGATGACAACGAAAACGAATCGTCGAGCGCGACTTATTCGTTCGGCGACGTCGTCGGTTTGTCCTGTCACGACGGTTTCAAGTTCACCGGAAGTCGCGACTCGTCCGTGGAATTTCGCTTGCAGTGCTCAACAAGCGGAAGCTGGACCGGCGGTCCGATTCCCAATTGCGCGAGGCTTCGCTGCTCGTCGCCGCGAAACGTGGAGAACGGACGACTGCTCGTCATCTACGACGACGGAACGGAGCTGGAAATTCCACCGCAGCGAGGAACCAACGAGTCGTTAGTTCCCCAGGCGCAGAAAATTGTGGGACGCGAAACCGGCGACTCCGACGAAGTCGAGAATCCGGACGCGGAGCTGAAGAAATTTTTCAGCGATCTTGTGGAGGAGGAGGAGAAGCCAGGGTCGTCGGTGCCGCGGATAGAAGAGACTCTCGTCGCAGGGACGAAAATTTCCGTCGTCTGCGATCGAGGATACGAGACGAAAGGCGAAGCTATGAGAGTCTGTCTGGAGAACGAAACGTGGTCGTTGGACGAGGCGAAGTGCGAGCGAATTCGATGTCTGAACGAGGAACATCCGATCGTCGGTCTTCTGGCCAATCGGATCAACGACAGCGCCACCGTCGCGAGCGAAAATCTTGAAATGATCGTGACGAACATTCGAGGTGTCTTCAGGGATCTAAATTTTCTCTACGAGGGTAATCATTACGGCGACCGAATTGTAATCACGTGCGAAGAAAACGAGAACCTCGTCTCCGAAAAATTAGGCGCTAAGGGAGACGTTAAAAATTTAACGTGGAAATGCGACGAAGATGGAAAGTGGAGGAACGTCGATGATCAATTGAACGATTCGACCCTTGAAGCGATTCTCAGCGACGAAGCTGTCGACATTTGCGAGGGAATCGTCTGTGGTCCTCCTCACGTAAGGAAAAAAAAAAATTTACTCAATAGCTACAAATTTGCAAAAGCTGGACAAGTATTTTTTTAAATTTACGATTGGGTAAAAAATAATCTGAATTTGTTTTTACAGATTCCATCGAACGGATACGTAGTGAATGCCAGTAACACTACCGAAGAAATTACAGCGAGAAAGGTCAACAGCACTGTGACGTTCCGGTGTCGCAGTGGATTTGATCTTCAGGGAAGCGATGTGGCTACCTGTCTTTCCGGCGGAATTTGGTCGGCTGTACCGAATTGCAAACGTAAGTCGTACATCGATTGCAGCGATTTCTCGTCAATCACGTCAGCCTTGCGTTGTGTTTCAGCCGTGTCTTGTAAAAATCCTCCAAAAATCGCAAACGCCGTTCTGGAGGAGACGAGCTCGGAGATCGACGATTACGTCTTTGGCAATATGATAATGTACAATTGCGTACCCGGCTACAAGATTTTCGGGCAGGGAAACGCGCGTTGCTTGGCCAATGGAAAGTGGTCGAGGGTGCACGGAAAATGCTCCAGTAAGATTGTCTCAAACGGCAGAATTTTGAGTGTAATACTCGACGCTGGATAATTTTTATCACTGAATTTCAGAAATATCCTGCGGCAAGCCAAACATCCCTCCAGGAGTCACAGTTTCCGGTCGATCGTACTTGTTCCAGGAAAAATTGACCTACAAGTGTCCGGACGGAGGACCGACGGGTTCGATAATTTGCAAGAGCGATGGCAAATGGAGCGATCCACCAATTTGCACTGCGTAGCAGTACAAATCGGTTGTAATTAATCGAACACTCGAAATATTCCGATCGGATCCAGGAAATTCGATCCAGGATTGAACGATAATACAAAAGAGGCAATCATCGTCCTTGATACTTTTCTTTGTTGCCTGAAATCACAGAGAAAGAAAAATGAAAACGGACCAAAATCCAAACGTAAAGGAAATAGGATTTTATTATAAACATTTCTTTTCGTATTCTTCGTTCCATCGACGCTAACAAAATGATCGGTGTGTATGAGCAATGTGTGTGTGTGTTGTATGCGTGTAAAACATGTAAGAATCGCTCTTTGTGACGGCGATATGCAGCTGTTTTTTTTTTGCACAGGGCAATCAACAGATGCGGGTTTATGTATGTCAACGATGAATTTATATTAATCGCCTCATCATCATCATCATCGTCGGTATATGTCGTTACTTGAAAAAGTCATTTATGATACGTGATTAAAGCCTCGAAACGATAAATCTTGTAACACCGTTAGAACGCAGCTTTACGAGTACCGAGTACTTGTGCATTACACTCAGGAAAAAAGGTCTCGATATACAAATCACATTTATACACTATACACAGGTACACTGTACAAATTAATTTTCATTCATTAAGTATAGTCGGGACTCGAGTAAAGAGCAATGAACACCTGTAGAATAAACGCTCAATAAAAGTTTTTTTTTTTCTCAAGTGCCACATCGATATTCATTGCTTCTTTGTTCCATTCAACTGTTTATCAGGACGACAATATTTTTACCTGCATTTTTTACACTTAAGTTGAAGCGAAAATCTTATTCTCTCTGGTTGGACTAACAGCTTTCGCTAATGATTCGGTTTTACGTTAGTTTTGTTTTGCGCAAAAAAATATTCGGTGAAATAAATTCTGCAAGAGGAATTGAAATAAAAAAAAAAGTTGATGTAATATTGTCGCCCAGTTATGTTTGTGCCCACGTTAATTGTTCAGTTTAGGAGTTGTCGACCAATGCCAGCAAGTCGGAAGATGTTTTTGTTTTTTATCGAATTCCCTGAATTGTGCTGCCGGTAAATTGCAGCGACAGTCGAGATTCGAGATTTCGGGCTACGGACCGAAAATTCATCGGAGAATGTTACTTTTTCAATGGGTTTAGCTATTGCACTTTGTGGCGCCGAGATTCTGAACAATCTGGACGTATAGACATTTATGAGGAGGCAGATGGCCAGACGATCGGATCAATTGGATATAAGTAAAAAACCGAAGGACCGAGACTGCGCTACGGAAAAATAATATTAATAATATTAATAATAATAACAATCAACGGGAAATTTCTCATAGCTCAGTCTTGGGATTCGCCGAGTACTTGGATGGTTTGAGCTCCTCGATCCGTTTGATAAAGTCCGTTTTCTCGATGCAACCGTCGCACGTCTCGTCCCAGTCGTTGAGAATTTTCTTTAGGTCCCTGACCTTGAGTTTCTTCAAATCCACCGAGTTGAGATCGATTTGTTTCTCTGCAACAAAATGATTGCCATTAAAGTCACGAAAATGCAAAGAAATGTGAACGTGATAAAAATAGAAGATAAAAAATCAAGTACCGAAATGTAAATCACAGATTTGGGCGTCTTTCTTCTTCAACTTTTCACATATTTTGTCGGCTGGCAGTGACCAAGACAGAGGTTTACTGAGTTCCACGAGTATTCCCGTCGCAGATTCTTGAAGACCACCCATGTAGTAACACTGAAAAAACAGAGACGCAAATTAAATTTACAAGATGCCGCTTGTCGAGTTTACCCTAAAAAAATAAGAAAAAATCACTTACAAATCTGTTTTCCTTGGATTTGGTGCCTTTGCAGAAGTCTCTGAACGCATCCTCAATCTTTTTTGGATCCGACTTGACGTCGCTTTCCAAGGTGTCTGCGAATTTCTGCACTGTCGCTATGCAAACTGAAAACATCCACAAAGCAACAATCAGTCATTGAACGGTAAGAAATATTTTCATATTTGGTAGAACAAGTTGAAATATGGTAATTACCTTCACAGTCGCCTGCCTTCAGTGCCGTGACTGTCGTCGCAATGCCGGTTAACACCACCAGCGACAATATTGATGCGGAAAGCTGCATTTTTGTTGTGTATTTTCCTAACAGTCTGTGAAAAAATATTGTCATAAGCGAACGTGTATCCCCGAAATGATTTCTATCTGTGAGTCAACCCGAAAATCATCCATATACAATTGATTTTCAAATTGCAATTCCACTCGGCAATCAATCCCAAAAAGCACCCCCCTCAAAAATCTCAACTTATCGTCGACTCGTCGCCGAAATTAAAAACCGTTTCACCCGCGTGACTCGAAAATACCGGACGCCGACACTTCCAGCGCAGGTAGCAACGTTCGACAAACGATGAATGGAAAAAAGGTTAGCACGAACCTTTGGTAGATATTTTCGCCAGCGAGAAGTGTCACCTTCGGCGACGTGAAAAGCTTCGTCGGCGTGGACAGCGAAAAAATGATGAAACTCCTTGCACGCAGCTTCGGCAGAAAAGCGTCGAAAAATTAACAGCGTTTTTTATCGGCAAACCGCACACGTCGTCGTCGGTGCGCGTCGGCGGCTTTATACTACACGTTGGCTTCTGTCAAAAAGCCACCCCGGAATCCCAGCTGGCGCACGTCCATTGGTCCGCGTTCCGGCAACGAAACGCTCTCTCATTGGTCGCCGCGGCGCCGCGCCAATGGCGACGACGCTTGTCGCCGGCTTCCGTGAAAATCCGCCTTTCAGCGCCGACCAACAGCGCCCTCTTCCCCCCGCCACTCATTTCCGTTCACGCGATTGGCTGCTGTCTCTCCCCACCACGCCCCTTCCCGACCGACGGGGCGCATGCGCGAAGCGCCGACGCGACGCATGCGCAGCAGCGGCGGCGCTGTGTTACTACGCGCGATTCAAATTTTCAACGGACAATTCCGGACGATCGCTGTGCATCCGCACAACGCGACTGGAAGCCACCGAAAGCCGTTGAGAAAAACCGAGGGAAAACGAGCGTCCCGTTTGGAACGTGCGAGTTAATTTCATCTGTGCGTGAAACGTCGTCGGACGGAGATTTCCGAGCTGACCGAAGATGAACGACACGCGGCCGACGAAGAAGGACAAGAATCAGCACATTCAGGTTTTCGTGCGGGTCAGGTGAGTAAATATCCCCCGGAACGAACGTCCCGCCCCGCGCTACGCGACCCAAACAAAGCCTTCATCGTCGAGATGATTCGCTTATACAGCGTTCTTTGCATTACGCGTTTATAAACTCGAAATCTACGGAAATTTTTATACGCAACTCTCGCTGCGTTTTTTTCAGACCTGCGAATAATGCCGAAAAAACCAGCAAATCCGCGACAGTTCTCGATGTGACTTCTTGCAAGGAGGTGACAGTCAAGGAGCGGCCGCAGGACAAACTCACCAAGAAATTTACGTTTGATAGAGTTTTCGGACCTGGATCCAAGCAGGTGCGGAATCTTATGGCGTGACGAAAGCTTTCGACGAGACTTTTGGAATTTTGCGCTATAACGTTTTTGCTTCGGTTCGCCTCTGTAGGTAGAAGTATACAATGCAGTCGTCAGTCCGCTGCTCGACGAAGTTTTGGCCGGATACAACTGCACCGTCTTTGCCTATGGCCAAACGGGCACGGGAAAGACGTTCACCATGGAGGGAGCGACGGCAGGCAACGATCCAGCGCTTCACTGGCAAAGCGTAAGAATCCGCCGATTCTAATTCCTCGCTTTGTTTTTTTTATTATGTTGCGCTCATTTTTTTTTTGTTCATTAATTTTACAACAGGATACACAGGCCGGAATCATCCCCCGTTCGCTGAGTCACCTGTTCGACGAATTGCGGACTCTGGATGCTCAGGAATATTCCGTGAGAGTCAGTTTCCTGGAACTTTACAACGAGGAGCTGTTCGATCTTCTGTCGCCTACAGACGACGCGTCCAAAATCAGGTAAGCTTGAGAATAAATGAACAACGATGATGCCATTTGGCTCAGAGATTGATCAATTAATTCGTTGATTTGCGCAGACTTTACGAGGATGCTTCGCGAAAGGGAGCCGTAATCATTCACGGACTCGAAGAGGTCACAGTGCACAACAAAAGCGAGGTCTACAAAATTCTGGAGAAAGGATCGGAGAAGCGTCAGACGGCTGCAACGCTCATGAACGCACAGTCGAGGTATTAAATCGGCGAACGAACGATAAATCAATCGTTACGAGGCAATAGATATTTTATTTGTCGTCTCATTTTCGTTTCAGTCGCTCGCACACAGTTTTCTCCATTACTGTACATATAAAAGAGAATACAGTGGACGGCGAGGAACTTTTGAAGACCGGCAAATTGAATCTCGTCGATCTCGCTGGTAGCGAAAACGTCGGAAGATCCGGAGCCGTCGATCGTCGCGCCAGGGAGGCCGGAAATATCAATCAGTCGCTTTTGACTCTCGGTCGGGTGATCACAGCTCTTGTGGAACGAGCGCCGCACATTCCATATCGGTAATTAAAGAATTTATGGACAAAGTTTACGACCAAATGCAAAAAATCATTTTAACGCGACTCGTTTTTTTTTCTCCAGTGAATCGAAACTGACGAGACTTCTGCAAGAGTCTCTCGGAGGGAGAACGAAGACTTCGATAATTGCGACCGTTTCGCCGGCCAGCGTGAATCTCGAAGAGACTCTCTCGACCCTGGATTACGCGCATCGCGCCAAGAACATCACCAATCGTCCGGAAATCAATCAGAAACTGTCGAAGAAGGCGTTGCTCAAGGAATACACAGAAGAGATCGAGAGACTGCGCCGCGATTTGCTCGCAACTCGCGAACGCAATGGCGTTTATCTCGCGCAAGAAAATTTCAACGAAATGCAGACGACCATCGAGTTTCAGGGCAAGGAGATCGAGGAGAAGATCAACCACATAAAAGCGTTGGAGGAGACTACTCTGAACAAAGAAGTATTTATTTTTTACCATCTTCAAATATATTCGTGAAATTTGTTTTACCGACTGTGGTATTTCAAATGCTCTTAACATTTTTTTTCCTTCTGTCATTATGCTCAATCGTTTCGTTTCTATTCGCCAGAAACTCTTCAACGATCTGCAGACTGAGCTGGAGATAAGAACCGCCGCGCTTTTCGAGACGAAAGATCAGCTCGAGTCGACGAAAAACACTCTGGAGTCGACTAAGGATTGTCTGCAAACGACGAAATTCGATCGAGACGTGCACAAACATCTGATGGAGAAACACGCGACGACGGAGAAGATTCTCTACTCGCAGGCTCAGACGCTTCTCAAAGTTGCGGACACCGCGACGGACGATACCTACAAACTGCACGACAAAATTTTCCGCAAAAAGTGAGTTTTTTATGTCCTTTTTTTAATTAATGACGCATCTATTGCAATGAATTAATTATTCTCATCGTCAGACGAGTTGAGGAAGAAAACGAGAATCTGGGGCAACAGTTTCGCGGGAGTATCGACAAACGATTCGGAGATATCGAGGGTGATCTCTCGAGGTACACACAAGATTTGGTGCAGTTCTGTCTGTCGATGAAAAATCAAATTCGTGAGTATTCGCATCAATCAGACGACATTTTTTATACGGATCAAATTGATACTTATAAAGGCTTGAAATATTTTTTCAGTTGCTCAGGTAGCTGTTAACAGCCGAGGAATCGACACTACGATACAATTGTCGAAGGACCTCGTGCTGGACGAACGCGCAACGGCGGAAAGACTCGAGCGGAACGTTAACGCTTCGGTAAGCCTAATTTTTTTAACCCAAACGAATTATTATTGACCAAAAGAATTTTTATTCGTTCGGTTATTAATTTTCTTTTATTTTTTCAGTACGACGATATGAGGAAGTGGGTAGAGTCACAAGTGAGCGACGCTTCGCGGATGACGGAAGAGCGGACGAGCGACCTTCGCGAGATATCGGCGAATATAACGTCGAGGATGCAACAGTTGTGCGAAAACAGGATAGCGGAGAATCTGCGCAACGTTCAAAAGCAGAACGCCAAGATGATCGATACTTTGCTGGAGTACGTGAAAGACTCGACGAATACTTTTTGCGAGACGCTTCTGGCCGACCGCGATCGATTGTCGGAGAGCATCGCCGAGATGCGAGAATCCATTGAGACGACCAAACGGACGCAGCAACAGTCGCAACAAAGTCAGAAGAATTTCTCAGAGGTATATTTCCCCCTCTTTAAAAAGTAACAGGAGTTACGGAAAATTGTCATCGCTTTATTCGTCGAGACTCTCAGACTGAGATTAACTTAATTTTTGTTTTTCAGGCGTTCAAGAGTTTGTGGGACCATTTCAACAGTTTGAGCGAAGAGGAAGAAACGCGCCGGTCATTGATTATGGATTCATTGGGCCGCGCCGAGCAAACGTGCAGCGACATCGGCAAACAATCCTCGGACAGTTGCAGCAAGCACGTGAAAAACGAGAGGGCGTTCGAGAAGGAAATTCACAGCAGCGTCGATGAAATCAACAGCTTCGTCGCTTCGAGCATGAAAAAGGTAACAAGAAGCGGTCGATTTGCACGACCGATAGAATTTATTTACTGTACAAGGTATTAATATTAAATGATATTAATACTATCGTAGATTAATATTAAATTATATTAATACTATCGTAGATTAATATTAAATTATATTAATACTATCGTTAATTCGTCGAAAATAGAACTGGGAATTGGCGGATGAGACGATACAGCAGAGGCAAGTTTTGGTCAAGGATTTGGAAAAGGGAATCAATGACAATTGCGAAGCCTTGGACACGTACAAAACTCTCGTTGTCAATAACGCTCGGGAGGTTCACAACAGGACAGAGGCGGATCGGAATTCAATCACGAATTGCACCAACGTGAGATTTAATTGCAAATTTTTTAATAATTTTTCATTGTGTCGCAACGCAACGTTCACAATTAATTTTCACGGCTTTTTAGGAACTCGGAAAAATCGTTTCGGACGCGAGCGTGAATCACGTGGAGCTGGTGGAGCAGCAGCGACACAAAGCCGAGACGGCGTTCGCGGAGATGAGCCGAAAATTCGAGAACCAGGGCGTCCGATCGACCGAGTGGAACAATCAGATAACCGCGGAGCTGAGAACGACGAAGCATCAGGTCGAGAAATTCCTCGTGGAGGATCTGCGACGGGACCAACCGACGGGTTCGACGCCGGCGAAGCGGGACTTCCAGTATCCGCGAAAATTGGCCGTCACCTCGCCTCACGAGAGAATCGTCAAACGATTTCGCGAAACACAGAGGAGTCTGTCCGAAGGATCGGACGATGAGGTTCGTTAATTTTCTTCGTAAATCTGTTTGCACTTTGCTTTGCACTTTGCTAATTGCGAAGAGATTGATCGAGTGTCTCGCGAATTCGGCGCAATAATCGATTTAATCATTTTTTTTTTGGCAGCACGATTCGACGGTAATCAGCACAGACTCGACGCTAAAGCGACAATCCGGAAGCCCGAATCGCAGACGAGGCTCTCCGATTTC
This sequence comes from Itoplectis maculator, assembly GCA_964034905.1. Taxonomy (NCBI): domain Eukaryota; kingdom Metazoa; phylum Arthropoda; class Insecta; order Hymenoptera; family Ichneumonidae; genus Itoplectis; species Itoplectis maculator. The sequence goes on from OZ035869.1 coordinate 5,118,947, forward strand.
AGCGTCGAAACTCCGCTCAACTTCGACGCCTACCAACGAACCCAAATACGAATCGAGAAATAACTTTCTCATGAGGTCCGCCTCGGCTTCGGATTTGCCGGTGATCACGAGGCCGTCGTTCGACAACAGCACTCGCTCCGAGTGCGACATATACATCAAGGTACGGAAAAACGACGACTCTACTTTCACATCTGCACAGTTTGATTTTTAAAAAATTATCTAATTGGATTTTCGTGGTCTTTTCAGAACAATAACAAGGAAAACGGCGTCGATGACTTCGCGAAACCCGAGAGAAAGATTCCGTCGAAATTGCGTTGCGTGAAAACCAAAACGGGGAGTCGTCGCGTGCTGGGAAGTTACAATTGATGATCAGTCGGGTGGGCCGTGCAAAAAGAGAAAACAAAAAAAAACTAAGACAAAAAACAGGGGTTACACTTGCCACCGTCATGGAAACGTGTCAAATATTGTTTTTTTTTCGGCTCGCAGCTGTCGACCTGTTAGATAATTCTCATAGATTTTGCATATAACACAAAATGTATTTTTATATATATATATCTTAACGTACTACGGCACACCCTGAATTATCAGCAGTCGCAAACGGTGTGAATAAAATGTATTTTTCACTTTCGTATCTGAAGGAGCGACAAGTCGATGAAAAACGAATGTTTCTCTCTATTTTTATTGTATAACCAAGTCTATTGTTAGATTTCGACGATTCGTGAGATTTTTCGTGGATCAAATGACGTACAAACGTTGATGTATTCTTGTCAATCAGGATTTTTTATTCTTTTTTATTTTTCTGACGTTTATATAATATTACAAGGTATGCACTCTGATTCACTTGCATCCGAGTATCACGAAATTCGAGCCAATCGTCGCAACTAGACACTCTAAAATAGTAGTCAGTCTGAAGTATTCGTAGCTTTTCTTTTTTTCGTTTCTTCACTTATTTTTTTCTTTTTCGTTACAAAAAGACAACAACGCGGTACGCAAAGTCGAGAAGTTTGTATTACAATAACCTAAATGAATTAAAGAAAACGTTAAATAACTTAGTGACTAAAATCGACGCTGCAATTTACAATCGTTTTATTATCCGCGATTGAGTGAAGTGAAGTAAAAGAAAGGAAAAAAAAACAAGGAAATAATAGAACAAACGAAGGATCTAGAATTCCTGGAAAAGTTCGAAAGGACCTTCGCGAGGACTACGCGTTAATATACAAAGCGAGAAACTAACACAGATCTTTCTTCTCTCGAAGTGGCAGTGAAACAATTTCATTTTTATATTGGCGGTTGTGTTTGTTTGCGAGTGTGTGTGTGTTTTTTTCCTACGAACGTTTCGCCGTAGGGAGCTGATTTTTTTTTGTTTGTCATATCACCGATAAACCACGAACATCCCAAGTTGCACGTCTCAGCAGCTTCGAAAGAAGAAAACCCTTCCTACTGTAACAGTAAAATTAGACAGTCGGTGAACTGGCCGAAAGGATTCGTACGAGAAATTAAAGACACGATCGTCGCGATCAGCGAATCCTTCTGCCAATGAGCCGAAGCGCACAGTTTTTATATATAAATATATTAATTTTTATAATAAATGCGACAACGAATCCTGTCGCATCTCAGCGATGCCTTAAAAAATATACACGATAAGAGGAAGATTAAAAGAGAAGAGGTAAATAATAATAAGCTCACCGTTCATAGAAGGTGAAAAGTGGAGCAATGATTGTCGGAGTACTACGTACAGTGAAACAATAAATAATGCTACAGAGTGTCGTATCGTTTTCAATTAAATGTAATTGATGCGTGAAAAGGGGGGGAAGGGTAATGGAGAGGAGAAGGGATAAATTATATCCGAGGGTTCGAAGTGAATATGCAACGATGAGTCTTGCACCGTACGTTGGCGTTCGAACGAGCGTTCAAACGCGATGATGATTTTAATTGACGGGATTATTCACCGATATGATCGAGTTTATCCAAGTTATGAACGCGGCGACTTTAACGTAAACGCCGGGAACGTCGACTCTGCCGCAGCCGAAGCCCCACGAAACGAGACCGGCCAACTCGTAAAATCCGTCGTCCTCGCAGACGAGGGGACCGCCTCCGTCTCCCTGAAAAAACGATATTTTCGGTCAGTCAAAATTAAAATAAAATAATACAATTAAAAAGGCTGAACGACTCCGGTCGATGTTCTATTGGCATTGCGTGTACCATTAAAAACCATGAATACACCGTTTAAAAATCAATAAAAATTTGTAAACGTATTGCCAATAAAACTCGTTTACTACTTTCACTACTACAATTAAAATAAAAAATTACGGCGCTTTAATTTTTTTCAGATTAATTTCGTTACCTGACACGCATCGTTTCCTGGCTCGCCGCCGGCGCAGAAGCTGCTTATGGGGAGGATGAAGATTTTCTTGGTCACCGTGTTGACCTTCCTCAAGCACTCGGCGTCGCTGACTAGCGGAATTTCAGCCTCGCGGACTTTCAATGGTATCGGACCGGCTGCCAATGACAATTATCGCAACGTAAGTCCCAATTTTGTCTACGGAATTTTGCGTCGTGAAATAAAATAACAATACCTTCTCCCATATAGCCGTAGCCCGTTACGGTGCACCTTTTGCCGGCCGAATGACTGATCTCTCGACCGGGCAAGCAGACTAGACAGACGCCGTCCTTGAGTTCCGCCTGTCCGTTCAGCTTCAAAAGCGCGATATCGTTGTCGAGCGTCTGACTGTTGTGATTGTGATGTATGTAAGTCGTCTCGACTCGCAGTGTTTGCGCGCTCGGACTTCCGTACTTCTTCGTGAGATCGTGATCGCCGACTCTGACGTAAATCGCGTCGCCGGATCTGACAATGCTGCGTATTCGAACGTAATTTAATAAATCATTGCGGCGAATCATAAAATGCATCTATTCCACATAATTTAATTCACATATTCTGAATTAAATTACTCAGTCGGTAATAGAAACTGTAATCAACTTTTGTTTCACGAATGCTGACAATTGCACTGAAAATAAAACCCTCATCGGATCCATATCGATATTCTGAATTAAATTACTCAGTCGGTAATAGAAACTGTAATCAACTTTTGTTTCACTTATGTTGCCAATTGCTCTGAAAATAAAAACCTCATCGGAATGTCATCGCAGTGTCCGATGAATATTTTTTATTTCGAATGCGATTGTCAGAATTTGGGGGAAAAATTGATTACAGTTTTTTGATACTGAATTGATGTTCGTGGTAGCATAATTGGACTCACTTGGTAACGCAGTGAGCAGCAGTGAGTACCCATTGGGATCCAATGAGCGCACCGCCGCACAGATACTGATTCAACGAATTAATGAGTGCGACCTGCCAGCACCATTCGTTCGAATCGGCGTCCTCGCCGCCGACAACTCGAGCTCCTCGATCCTCGCTGCGAGCTTGAATCGGTCCTCGCGACGTTCCCTTGACTCCGCAAACATATTTGCTGTAAACGGGCCTCTTTGTCGTCGTCGTCGTCGTCGCCAACATCGACGGTGTCAGCAACGCCGGCGACGGCGACGGTGTCGTTGGTATCGTGCTCGGTTCATCTGAATAAAAAAAATAAATTAATTCTCAAATTAATTCTCCACAGGATTCGCAGCGACTAATGCAATTTTTTTACACTCGACGCATATATAAAAATAGCAATTTCGATACTCGCATTTGTATCGAGCAGCGAATTAAATTTTTTATTCCTGATCGCAATCAACAATCCAATTTCTATCCTTGTCTAATTATATATCGTTGAAAGTTCACAGGTCACGACTCACAAATAAGTGAATTGAATGGAGTAGTGCTATACGGCCGCGACAGCATTGAGGGATAATGCTGCGTGTCGTTGCGATTGCTCAAAACCGCGTCGCTGGAATTGCCACTGCTGAATTCTCGAATCAACGACTTCGGAGCGCAGCACTGATGACCGAAGGTTTTGCACTTGAACAGGTTCGTCAATTCGGCGTTTCCTAGTAAAAGTAAAGAATTAAAAAAAGAAAGTAAAAAAAAGCTCGTCAATGAAATACATTGAAATACGGATATTTTTTAAGATTCCTTTTTTCAGATCCAACTTACTGAAACAGGTGAACGAGAGATAAGAAACGATGCAAGAACCCGGACACTCGGGGCGCGGATCGGGCGGCAGAGCCATCGTCGTGGTCGGCGGTCTCGTCGGCGCGGGTCTCGGCCTTGGCCTTTGCGTCTGAACAATACAATCCCAATGTCCGGCTTAATCATCAAAGGTCAACGAATGAAAAAAATCAAGGCTCAAAGAAAAAAAAAGAAAAAGAAGAAGGAAAAGAATGTCTAACGGGAGGCGTGTTGCTTTCGTCGCAGCAAACGGAGCCGCTTTGGCACGTGGACGTCCTGGTGATAATCTTGTTGGGTCTTTTGCAAAAACCGGCCATTATAGTAATGAGACAGAATCCACGGCAGGGCGGCAGCTTCGGTTGCGGCGGTTTCGTCGTCGGCCGTTGAGTCGTCGTGGATTCCTGGAGCGAAAAAAGGCAAGAAAAAAAATTATTACGTTTAACACACGAAACGTGTTTCATTAAACGGAATTAAACGGAATTGTATGTATATATTTATATATATATGTCGTTAGGTACCACTTTCTGCGGCGGCAGAGTTATGCAGCACGATCCGTCCGACGGACAATCGGCGTCCTTGTCGATGTTGTCGCAGAAGAGGGCGAAGAGCCCGTTGACGCATTCGCCTTTGCAGGGCCTTCGCGGCGCTGGCTTTGGCCTCGATTGCGTCGCCGTCGGTCCGTTCGTCGTCGTCGTCGTCGTCGTCGTCGGTCTCGCGGTCGTGCTCGCCGCGCTCGTCGACGTCATCGACGTCGTGGCGGCGGTGCTCGTGCCCCTATCGTTGTGTTTCTCGTCGTGCCGAGTCGAGTTGATCTTCGATCGATCGATGACGTAGAACTCCGGGGGCGGCTTGTCGCCGAAGGAGTCGCGGGACACGCAGCACCGATGTCCCGGTTTGCACAGCGAGTCTATCTGCACGACGGCCTCGCAGTAGTCCGCTATTCGAGCCTCTATGCAGATTCCCGAACATTTCGTCACTGGAATTTCCGACCGGAACGTTAATTACTCCCGCGCACGCGCGACTTTGTCATTGTAATATAAATTCCGCTGATAACGCCGGATGAAAAGTCGTGGTTCTCGTGTAGGACTCTAATAGTTTGCTTTTGAATGGGCAGTCAAATGGGGACTTTGAAAGTTCGCTTTTGAATTATTTTGAACTAAATAGTAGCGTTCAAATTAAATTCAAATAAAATATAGATTTCAGAAATTCAATTAAATTGAAATAAAATGTAGATTTCAGAAATTCAATTAAATTTAAATAAAATTTAGATTTCATAAATTCAATGAAATTCAAATAAAATGTAGATTTCAGAAATTCAATTAAATTCAAATTAAATTAAAATTTAATTTAAATTAGATTTAAAAAATGTAATTCAATTTTTTTTTTTAAATTCAAATTAAACTAAATTCTCACAAATGGTCGGAGTTATCTGGGAATAATTATTAAAAAACATAATAATAATCTCACGGGACGGTCTCGAGGATCCGACCTTCTGGCTGTCCTGTAACAATCATAAAAAAAAGAATAGAATAAAATTACACTTGTCACTGTTATTATAATTATTATTAAGGTGGACAAGTACCGTTGTTGACTTGTGAGTGGTGGAAGTGGTAGAGAGTGTCGTCGTTGTGGAGGGCGTAGTCGTCGACGGCGGGGTAGCGGCGTCAACGACTTCCGTTACCGGCGTAACACTGTCGACGTCGTTCTCCGACGTCTCGGTGCTGTTCAACGGTCCGTTGACGCAGCAACGCATGCTCGCCGTCGGACACTGCACGTCCTCCAGGACATCGTCGCAGATCAGAGTCGCGAGCGCGTGGACACAAACGCCCGGACAGTCCGCGCTGTTCGCTGTGTTCGCTATCGAATCCAACAGACCTGCAACGTCAAATCATCATTATTTTTTGGTCCAGTCTATTTCTCTATAAGACCATCAACAAAAAAATAAAAAAAAATAGAAAAAATAAAAAATAAAAAAAAGTTTGACGTTTATTCTTCACTGAAAAAAATTAATAGTTGTGATTGCCAATCATTGTTCAGAGCCACCAATATTTTAGTAACTGCGACCGATATTTTGCTACATCGAACCAATGATTGGTAATCGCAACTACTAATTTTTCTCAGTGTTGTCTAATAAATTTCAGGATAATTGCTACGGCATTCATTACCAAATTTCTAGAGTGGTGCGTTAATTAAAGAGAATTTTCTTTTTTAGAAAAGACATCCCACATCGAAAGTCGAAATATCGAAAACTGAAGCTGCTTTTCAAGTTCTGATTGGTCGGCTTGGCGGCTTGGATATAGTCATGTAATGAGTTATATGGTATCTATTTTATTCATTCTAAGGTCTGAAAGGTTCCCCTGTAAAAAATAAATGCCAGGATGTTAATTTTTAATTTAATCATCAAATTTCCAGAGTCCTGCGTTCATCAACGAAAGGCTACACGATAAAAATCGGCGTGCACCGCTAAACGAGACGTCGAATGATTCATTCTAAGGTCTGAAAGGTTCCCCTGTAAAAAATAAATGCCAGGATGTGAATTTTTTATTTAATCATTAAATTTCCAGAGTCCTGCGTTCATCAACGAAAAGCTAGACGATAAAAATCGGCGTGCATCGCTAAACGTGACGTTGAATGAGCCACACGTCGCAGCAGAGCAGCTAGACACGCGTTTCTCCTGTCGTCGTCTCCATCTTCGCGCGCTCGAGGCGACACAGGAAGTGCAGTCTTTTTTTCCTCGCCGCGGCGATCGCTATCTCTCCTGCTGTTCGCACTTTCTTTTCAGAAGCACCGACCGACGGCGATGATTCCAAGTCGGCCGCCGGCTGCTCATTCAACTTCCTCGGCGATCTCGAGTTACATTTACGCCGCATAACACGCGTATAACAACGTATACTATATATCTGATTATTGATTTTCACAGCTATTTTTAGTCGGCACGAAGAGGGACTATTCTTCGGCGAGCCGAAGCCGCAAATAGGAGGCGTCGAATTCGAAAGGTCGGGCGACGAGCGAACCGAACAGCGACGCGATTATGGTACCAACGTAATCTCGATGGTAATCGGCGTCGGATGCCGTTAGATGAGGCAAGTTCCTCGTCGGCTCGACGCAAGGCAACAGCAGAAGCAGCAGTGGAGGCAGAAGCAGCGGGACAGGTGATCGAACTGCGTCACGCGGCGGCCTTGTGAGCCTCGAGCGCCGTGAGAATAAAACAGCTAATCGTCTCAAAGGCAGCCAGCACCGAAAATCCTAACCGAGGCCTCTTTCACCATTAGATGAGTGGAGACGCTGGACCCTAACTTCGAGGGTCCAGCGTCCCCCTTTACCGTTGATTTTCATCCTCAATAAAAAAAACACCGACCTACGCTCAGCTATTGGACGCGTCGCTGCATTCCAGAATCGTTCCTGGGATTTTTATTTTTACATCCACGAAGTAGAAATAAATCTGTCACTTATTTTGGATCTGTTGCAAGGTTGGAATGAAAAAAAAATGTAAGATTTTTTTTGTGTGGTACTGAATAATTTTTGGAAGATAAGTATAGTGAATTATTGTTCGAGTGACCCAATGGACAATGTTACTAATTGCGGATATCTTTTTTAGCGGTGATTGACGCGTTGCACGTGTCTCGAGTAAAGGCATCGATAGACGAAAATTCTTCGGTCATTTTTTTCATCAGACGAGTCAATTGCATGCGCAAGCGATCGACGATGCTTGAGGCGCGTAGCCTGCGGTTTTCGGACACCCAGTATAACGTTACCCGTTTGAGCAGCGTGACCGGATTGTTACGGTAACCGAGAGGCTACGCGCGACTAGAGATACCGAACGAGAGAAATTCCTGCATACGTAATCCTCCGGTCTCTCTCGCTCGCTCGCCCGATCGTTCGTTCGGTAATCTCGGGATTATTGAACTTGAACTTGACGCATAGAGCGACGCGGGCGACGTGGCTGTGGTAACCTGTACGCCCACCGATATCGTCGCGCAATAGAGCGGCGCGGGCTTGAGGTATATTAATTGAACAATAATGAACGAAATGAAAAAATGTATTGAACAAAACTGAACGAAATTAAAAGATCGATTTGAACAAAAATGAATGAAATTAAAAATCCAATTAAACAAAAATGATCTCACGCTCCTCAAAAACGTCTCAGCCGTTTCTCGTTTTTTTTTTCTCTTCAATAATAATCACCGAAATAAAAAATCAAATTGAACAAAAACGAACGAAATAAAAAATCGAATTAAACAAAAATGAACGAAACAAATAATCGAATTGAACAAAAATGAACGAAATTAAAAATCGAATTGAACAAAAATGAACGAAATAAAAAATCGAGTCAAACAAAAATGAACGAAATAAATAATCGAATTAAACAAAAATGAATGAAATTAAAAACTCAATTAAACAAAAATGATCTCACGCTCCTCAAAATAGTCTCAGCCGTTTCTCGCCTTTTTTTCTCTTCAACCTCGACCGTGATTGCAGTTCCCACCTCGCGACCCCAGAGTCGTCCCAAATTGTGGGCCATTACCGCGAAAATAACTGTATTCCTCCCACGCAAATTCCCTCCTCCTTCCTTCATTTCCAAATAAACCTCTGTATTTTTTTCGTCAAGTGTCCCGAGGCTCCACGGACGATAATCGCGAATAAACGACGTTATTTTCCGGCGGTGAAAAAAAAAATTACCAGATCGCGTGCGCCATTTGTCGGTGTGTCATTATACAATTTGGGGGTTGTTGAGATGTCAATCGGTTCGAAACGAGGCAAAACGATTTAACGGATTGTTTGACGCTAACGACGAAGGCTCAATCGTCGGGTTTATTTCGGCTGCTCGCCGACGACGACGACGACGACGATCGTTGGGGCAGCAAACGAGGCAGCCCAGTCAATCAGCGAATCAGTCAGTCAGCCACTCAGCCCAGTCCCGGTCCGACGGTTTCACTTCGGCACTGGTATAACGGCCCCAAACAAACGTAACGGTAGTTAATAAGCGACTCGGCTTCGCCCTCTCCTCCTTCCTCGCTTACTTCGTCTTCTTCTTCTTCTTCTTTTACACGTCTTCGCGTGCTGCTTCAACTGCGGGCCTATCGCCACCCTCTCCCCTCCCCTCCCCCCTTTCCAATCGTCGCTCTTTACTTACAACCGGTTACAAACACAAAGTCGTACCTTCTCTTAAACAAAAGCAACTTTCGTTTTACGATCATAAGTCGAGAAGAAATCTTTTTATTTTTTATTAAAAAAATTTTTTTTTTGTACTCGAGCAAAGGAAAGCAAAATGTGGAAGCGAGTCGATGTACAAATTTACTTTGCACTATGATGTGCATTTTTTAATATTTTTTTATATTTATATTTATATTTTATTTTCATATTTTTTATATTTTTTTGTATTCGAGGAAAGGAAGACAAAACGTGGAAGCGAGTCGATGTCCAAATTTACTTTGCACTATGACGTGCATCTTTTTTTTATCGCCACCCTCCACCGATCGTCTCCCGCACTATACTTACAACCGATTGCAAACACAAAATCGTAACTTATTCTCTTACAAAAGCAACTTTCGTTTTACATACGTTACAATCGTAAGTTGAGAGAAAATCTGTTTTTTTTTAGGCAAAGGAAGACAAAATGTGAAAAGTCGATGATACAAATTTGCTTCGTATGACGTGATTTTTTTTTATTATTTAAAAGTTTTGTGACAATTGGATTTATCGAAGGTTGTCTCGTCGGGTCGTCGAATGTTTGCTCCTCGGGGATAGGGATATTGTACCGTTGCGCGTGTAACTTTGAAGCCGGCGCGGCGGCGGCGGCGGCCTTCTTACGGCCTGGCTGCTCAGCGCCGGAGAGACACTCGCAGTGTAAGTAGGACAGTCGCGCGCATCCTTCGCGATTCCGCCTACAAACCGTGCCGCACGATTGCGAACGATCGAATGGAATTTCTATTTCTCGAAACCTCTCTCATCCGGGCATTTCCGTCCTCGGTGTCTTACATCGAGACTTCCCCCCCCCCCCCCCCCCCCTCCCTAACCCCCCTCCGACGTACGGTTAGCTATTCGCAGCTTCCGGTATGCTTGACCGGCGATTTGACCGCTGATGTATTTACAAGAAAAATATATAATTTATATATATTTTTTTGGTATATAATGGGATTTCCCTTCGATCTGTAATTAGGCACAGTCCGTTTTCAATAAATAAATAAAAAATTCCCCTTCATTTCTGATCTCACAACTCATTTAAGGAAATTCCCCTCATTTAGAAAATCATTTTTCCGAGTCCCTTCCAAAGTGTAACTCTTTTTTAATGCACTGCAGTACCATTTTTACACAATATTTCCGCCCACTGTTGTAAAATCGTAATAAAATTCGTCGCTGTCGATCGCAACGAACCCGCACACGGAAAATTTAAAAAAAAAACGAAAAAAAGATAGTGTCACTTTATTTTCCCGAACCCATTCGCAAGATGGGTCCGACACTCAGAGGTCAAACACGACCGACGTAAAAAATCAGCGTTGTCTCAACTCTCAATCCGCGACGATTTTAACAATTTTATCACAGCGGTTATCACATCTGTCGTCAATTATCACATACGTCGTATCATTTTTTGTTTTGCTTTACCTGACAAGAAGCTACCGGCGAGCGAGTCGTCGTCCTGCGCAGACGCGCCGATCGCGAGAGAGAGGCAAACGAGGAGAACGATATCCCGGAGAGACATTCTGTGTGTTTTGTGTGTGTGTTTTTTTTCGCTCAGCGAAGTACACAGAGTCGTCGGTAATAGTTCTTCGTCTTCTTTTTCGTCCACGCGAACGAGTCACACACGCACAGCTGACTTGTCGGGTCGCCGCGTGCAGCGACACTCGACGCACGTGTTATATATGTATATGTCACTTGACCGCGGGAGTTCGGCAACCCTGAACGCGCGGGGCTTCGTCGCCTGACTGACTGGGCCCCACTTGTGGGTCAGGCCGTCAGGGTGCGGACCCCGCGCGGCGTCGTCGACGCCATAGGAGTGGGGGAAACATCGTAAAGAGGGGCTTCGAGCGCGGCTTCTCGCTTTTCTTCTTCTTCAGCTTCTTTTTCGTCTTTTTCCTCTCCTTCTTCGCTTTCTTCTTCTTCTTTTCCTTCTTTCTTCCTTCAGTTAGACTGATGGTCCGCCGTCGGAGTGGGGGAAATATCGTAAAGAGGGGCTCGAGCGCGGCTTCTCGCTTTTCTTCTTCTTCTTCAGCTTCTTCAGCTTCTTTTTCGTCTTCTTCTTCTTCTTCTTTTCCTTCTTTCTTTCTTCAGTTAGACTGGTAAGTCGCGTTTATTCTTCACTCGTCCGTTGATGAAACTGCGGAATGCGTCGGCCGCGAATGGGCGGCCTTATTTTCGCATTCGCGCGGTCTTTCTCGTCGGCGCGGCGCGAGAATGCACCGGAAACACGGAGGAAAAACCGCGAGACTACCGTCGCGGCGGGTAAACCGGAATGCAGGGACAACGCGAGGAGAGCGCTCGGCGCCCGCGCGAAATGTCGCTGGAAATAGGAATTTTGCTGAAAACGTTTGACGAAAAGCAATAACAATAATAATAATAATCGTTATTATTCATTTTCGGGCTGTAAAGCAATAATAATAATTATTATTATTATTGGATATCAATGTCAAATTTTTTTTCAGGTAGGAAGAATACATTCGATGCGACTGTAAAGCAATAATAATAATAATTATTATTGTATATCAATGTCTAATTTTTTTTCAGTTAAGAAGAATACATTCGATGCGGCTGTAAAGTAATAATAATAATTATTATTATTATTGAATATCAATGTCTCGTTTTTTTTTTTTTTTCATTAGGAAGAATAAATTCGATGCGACTGTAAAGCAATAATAATAATTATTATTATTGAATATCAATGTCTCATTTTTTTTTTTCAAATAGGAAGAATGCATTTGATGCGGCTGTAAGAAATGACAGGATCGAGTATAGCGAATGTCGCGCAGCTCCTCGTCCTCCGCATCTCCTATTCACGTGGAAAGCACGCGCGCGCGCTGCGAGAACGTGCGCGCCGCCTCGCGTAAGCCGTGTGTTGCACGAGCGGCGAGAATAGCGGTACTCGACCCGCAAATGTGCGGCGATACCGTACGCGAGGAGAGAGGAGGCCTCCTGCTTCCGATATTTTTACGTATTTTACGCGCGAGCCGCCGCCGCCGTCGTCGCCACGACGAAACGTCGTCCCGCGCGGCGATTATGACGCGATCGACGCGCGTGACGATTCCACCGGGGCGTTCGTTGTGGATCGGTGTTACCACATCGACATTTCCATTCAAGCGGAAAATAAGTCCGAACAGGTTTTCTCGCGTTTATTATTAGATCGGTCGGGTGAGGAGCATCGAAAGAGGTCGGCGATAGCGGAGTGATAACGGAAGACTGCGGTGCGACTGTTTACAAAATATTTGGTGCAGTCGATAATTCATTTCATGACTAATCTTTGTATTTTTTTCCTCATCATCGTATTTTTTTTTTGCTGATTTACTCTTTTTGCCATTATTGTATTATTTTTTTCAAGGTTCACTGAAAAAAAAAACGTAATAATAATAATGTACAGGGTGTCCTATTTAAAAGTAGGATTTATAAAAAAATTAATAAGGGAAATATAGAAAAAAAAATCCGATGGAAAAAGTGGGGAGAAAAATGTTTCAGTTAAAAGGTTCAATTTTAGTCAAAAAATGTATTACTATTTTTAACTGAAGAATATGTCGATGATTATTCGCAAAAGGGCTGAAAGACTATGTCGTTCTTGTATTCTCGAAGACACATCGCTGTCTTCGAGTTACCGGTAGCAAATACCCTTTATTCACGGCGGCGAAAGGTTAGCCTAGCAATTTCGCTGGTTCTCCCCTCGCCTCGAACCTTCGGTTTCGATTAAGGCTCGCTCAATCCTTGCCAACGTTTTCACCGGTCTGTGTGTATGTGTGTGATTGATTTCCAGGACATCGATCGACTCCTCCTGGTAAGCAAACTTGTACCTTGTCGACCTCCTCCTCCCGCCAATTTCCATTCATAATTGAAGAAGCGGATTTCGTCGACGGGGTCTTCGTGATCGTGGAACGTTCACACGAGGCCAGTTGTAAATTGCTCGTGAATTTTTATATCATTCGTACATGTCTCTCTAAAAAAAAAAAAAAAAATGTTTCGCTCAGTTCGCACCGATAAAAATAATTCGTTCATATTTCTGAATACGTACGAATTTTTTAATTATTTTTTTAATTTCGTAATTTTTACCATGTAAAAAAAAAATCAAAGTGAATTGGACCAATTTCTAAAAATTCATACGTAGGAAAAATTAATGGATACGTACGAATTTTTCAATTATTTTTTTAATTTCGTAATTTTTACCATGTAAAAAAAAATCAAAGTGAACAATTTCTAAAAATTCATACGTAGGAAAAATTAATGGATACGTACGAATTTTTCAATTATTTTTTTAATTTCGTAATTTTTACTTTGTAAAAAAAAAATCAAAGTAAATTGGAACAATTTCTAAAAATTCATACGTAGGAAAAATTAATGGATAGTTTTCATGGGAAGAAAAAATTGGGAGCTGAGAATATTGGAGCTAAACATAAAATAGAATAGTGTCTTTGGTCTCGTCGGGCGAGGGTGCGAGGCAAAGTGCGATACACGAAGATGGCGTGCGGGAAAGACAAGTTCTTCCCCCGCGAGTATATCCGACCATAAAGTAGTTGGAACAACGTTATAAATTTTCGGGCGATTTCGTGTGCTTGCACAGCGGGGCGCGCGGACGTACAGCTGCAACGACCTGTCTCGTTAGGTATATCCACGAGATACGTCCGACATGCGAGTCTTTATAACGTGCGGAATACTAATAGCGCAATGTATACACGCAATTAGCATCGGTTGATGCACTGGATGTAAGCACAAGAGTTTGCGGCGAGGAAAACAAGCGTGGAAATATCTTGCCTTAATATACACAAATAGCTTAAAAATATACCAATTTAAATATACCAGTTTTATGATGCACTAAAAAAATCGTGGGAATTCTGGATATTATAAGCATCAATTTTTAGGGGTAGAATATGCGACTTGAGAATGATGGTATAGGTTAAAAGTCGATATTTTGAAAAAATAAATTTCGTGACCCCGATTTGGGCGGTTTTCAGCCCCGCGGCCAGATCTACGATTTCTGACAAACTGTTCGGCCAAAAATTTTTTTTTTGAAAATCAACTAAAAAAGGGTTGTAACCAGTGTTTTCAGGGGTAGAATATGCGACTTGAGAACGATGGTATAGGTTAAAAGTCGATATTTTGAAAAAATAAATTTCGTGGCCCCGATTTGGGCGGTTTTCGGCCCGGCGGCCAGATCTACGATTTTTGACAAACTGTTCGGCCAAAAATTTTTTTTTTCAAAATCAACTAAAAAAGGGTTGTAACTAGTGTTTTCAGGGGTAGAATATGCGACTTGAGAACGATGGTATAGGTTAAAAGTCGATATTTTGAAAAAATAAATTTCGTGACCCCGATTTGGGCGGTTTTCGGCCCGGCGGCCAGATCTACGATTTCTGGCAAACTGTTCGGCCAAAATTTTTTTTTTTCAAAATCAACTAAAAAAGCGTTGTAACCAGTGTTTTCAGGGGTAGAATATGCGACTTGAGAACGATGGTATAGGTTAAAAGTCGATATTTTGAAAAAATAAATTTCGTGACCCCGATTTGGGCGGTTTTCGACCCGGCGGCCAGATCTACGATTTCTGACAAAGTGTTCGGCCAAAAATTTTTTTTTTCAAAATCAACTAAAAAAGGGTTGTAACCAGTGTTTTCAGGGGTAGAATATGCGACTTGAGAACGATGGTATAGGTTAAAAGTCGATATTTTGAAAAAATAAATTTCGTGACCCCGATTTGGGCGGTTTTCAGCCCCGCGGCCAGATCTACGATTTCTGACAAGCAAAACGACAAATTTCCTTTTTCTTTTTTTTCAAAAGTTACGTATCGTTAACGTATCTATAAAAAAAATTGTCGCATGGTTAATCGATTAATAATTGTAAGTTTGAAGTTGCCTGCAGTATGCACCACAATTTCTCAGTTTGTAAACCGCTTTCCTTTTCACATTCGCTATATTCAAGAAGTGTGCACACACAAGAACTGCATATATTTATGTCATTTGTGCGGCTACTGCGAAAATGTGCAGTTTATTTTTTTTAATTCTTTTTCTACCTTTCCCTCGTGCTCGAGAGAAATTAACCAATGTCTCGGAATTTTTGTTGCCCCTAACGAGGACTTGTGCGACTATTCGATAACGCGGGTTGCACACGAGAAATGGGAAGAAAAAAACATACGTTAAGTGAGCAAACCCCGCATTAGAAGCTGCGGTCAAAACATTAAGAATAATGGCAGGTTTTCGTAATCCCAGGGATTTCGAGTCCCGCAGCCCCATTTTCAATCTCGAGTGCCGATAGTAACCACCCGCAAAGTCTCCAAAGGTTACGCCGATGACTGCTTCTGGGTATGTAGAAATTTTCCATCGGGCGATATCGGAACCCACATCTTTGTTGACCAACCTTGCTGCATAAACCATCGAATTCTGCACAACGTAATCCTTGGGAAAAAAATAGCCCCTGGAAACAATCCCAAATACCCCTTCGTAAAAAAAAATCCCTGGAAAAAATACCCCTTGGTAAAAATAGCCCTTGGAAAAAAGTACCCCTTCTTAAAAATAGCCCCTGAAAAAAATACCATTTATCAGGTTGACAAAAAATTTCGCTTTCCGTCAGCCGGAAACCATCCACAGTTTCGGAGACAATGAACCTTCTAATTTGATCGGTAAGCCACACCTCCAATCAAATTCCCATTAGTTTCGCCACCGAAGTTTCCGAATAAGCGCGAATTCGCCGTCGTTACAGTCCACCGTCGATACCGTGTCGATCGATTTTCATGATTGCATAGGAAAGTTTCTCCGGCTTGCAATGTTTCTTCGACAGTAGGTTAACCACGTTTTGGTCAGACTGAGGTGCCTCGTACCGCGCGACGTTGGTAAACACGCGAACACGGAATGGGGGCAGGGGTCGAAGGGGGTGGAAGAAACGCTTAAAAGGCCTTCCAACGCCTTCGCGACACGCAGTCCGTTAACCAGGGCCAGAAGTGAGGAACCTCGTGAGGAACACAGCGGCCCCGGCACTCGGAACGTCTGGGATTTTCAAATTAATTCGGCAAACCAAAAATAAAATAAATTTGACCAATAAAATAATTCGGCGAAACAATAAAATTAATTCGCACTAAAATAATTCGACAAAGCAACGATAAAATAAATTTGACAAATAAAATAATTCGGCAAAGCAATCAAATTAATTCACACTAAAATAATTCGGCAAAGCAACGATAAAATAAATTTGACAAATAAAATAATTCGGCAAAGCAACGACAAAATAAATCAAAAAGTGCGTTTATGTTCCAGTGCTACATAAACAAAAGTCGAGCTTCATAAAAATAAAAAAAGTCGAGATATCTCAGAAAGTTTGCGGATTGTGTCAGTGAAAAGTTGAACTTGGTGCTTGAAATATAATAAAGAATCATTAAAAAAAAATAAAAAAATGAAGAACGAAGCGATGATCCAGATATTCGCACCGATCGTTCTTCTTATTCTGTCATCAGCGCCGTTTTCCACGAGCGCCTTGACGACTTTTGGAAAAACGAATTCCAATTCGCAGAATCAGCCGCCACCTCCGCCGACTCCCGGTAAGAAAAAAAAAACAAATTGTCGATGATTGCAATGGTAATTTTTTTCCACACGACGCGTCAGTCGCGGTTCGCGTGTACCGAGACCTTTTTCCAGATGCAACGCGATGAGACGATAGGAAAAGTACTGAAAACTTACGTACGAATTTACGTAACGTACTATTGCGCGGCAGCCGAGAAAAGTACCGCGACCGAGTGATCCCGTTATCAGTAATTCGATGCATGCTCACAATCGCTCCTCTGAACTTTTTAAATTGCCTCGAGAACGCAACTGGTTTTCCCAATTATGATCCAATAAAAAAAAAAAATTTATCACAAGACCTTAAAAAAAAGTTTATTACTTTTTTTGTAATAAAATTACGAATAAACTGGTGAGTCATGAAAAGCTGCGCATGTCGACTCAAAGTTTAATAAAAAATATTGCGAAATTTTTTTTTTCCTATGCTTCTGGTAATATTTTGATGAATCGTATCGAGTGATTAGAAATAGGAAAGTTCCCGAGGCAAGAAGCGAAGATATTTTAATTTTTATTTACGGGGGTTGGAAGAAATAAAATAAAAAAAAACCCACACAACTTGCATAGTTTCGCTCGCATCGTGTAAGGCGTAGCACAGTTTCTTCCATCGGTGTGGCGGCGCGTATCTCGCGAGGGGATCTTGCGTTCGAATGTCAAGGCCAAGCATACCAGGTAGTTGAAGCATGCTAATGTATCTTGCCGGACACCTACAGGGTCGTTTTGTTAAAAACCAGGTCGAACCCCCAACGTGGCACCTATCATGCAGGGCTAAAGCGCTGCTCGCAAAACTATGGGCGTACTTTTTTATTCTTTCTTTCCTTCGCCTCACACATCTTGGATCATTATCCGAGAGAGCCAAGGGTACGGAAAGGGTGGCAAACGGGCGAAGGGTAACATCGAGCATCTCGCGTCCTGCACGCGTGCGCGATTTCCTTTCGTGACGAACGCGCCAAACAATTACGCCAAGGACTCGCAGCGACCACCTGCGAATGTCCACAACTTTTTCCTTCTGTTAACACAGGCATTGACGTTTTTCTTCGTGGCTTTTTTTTCAATTACAGTCGGAAAGGCGAGGGAATGCAAAATGGACACGGACTGCACGGCGATTCAGAATACGATCTGTATGCCGGACCGTCTGACCAAGAACGATAAGACACAGTGCCTCTGCGGCGATTACACGGCGCCGATTAATGGAATGTGCCCCAAGACGACTAAGGGTAAGAAAAGGGCTATAATATAGGCTGCTTGAATAAATTTGGACGAATTTTTGGTATCATACCTTCACTTTTTTCTAATTTATTTTCGCCATATTTTATGCGATTTTATTCTTCAAGAATTATGAGTATTCTAAGAAAATAAAAGGCTTGAGCGAAAAAAGCAGAGCAAGGTCGATTTTAAGGTGATTTTTTTCAGTATTTTTTTCACCAAACACGAATTATTTTTTCGGTAGTTGTCGAGTTATCGCGAGTCAAGGTCAGAGAGCCGAAGCGAGTTTAAAAGGTCTAAGTCGATAGTGTGCCACTGAGCTCGGTGCCCTCACATTCCCTTTTGTCACGAATTACCATAGAGTTACGTGCGTAACCGTAATACATTTGTAGGCATAAAGCCCGGGGCGTACAATCTCTGCCGTAGCTATCTATGCAAATTGGCTCGCGTCCTAAATGGTATCGTGGAGCAAGGCGCCCTCTGCCGCCATCTTTGGCTTTCCGTGCCTTCCTGTACACTTCATGACTCCACGGAATTCTCCTTGGTGGCCGTTTATTGCTGCGGACGTCATCGCTCCCATTTTTTTCGTTCAATTTTTAGTCTGTAACAACGCAACACTAGGGTCAATGAAATTCAAGGAAGACGAAAATAACATTTAAACGTAGAATTTATTAAAAATAAATTATGCATGAAACATTCAGCGAAATAAAAAAAATTAATTAACGGGTAAATTATGAGGGTGTCGTAAAATGTATAAAAGGTTTGGGTTAAAATTATAAGAATTTTTTTTTGTAGCTGTACATGTGCCATGCAATGATCATGCGGAATGCGGCGGTGGAATGGAATGCATGAAGAAAAATAACGCGACGACGGGAAAGACCTGCGAGTGCAAAGAAAATTTCTACGAATCAAATCTCGAGTGCAATGGTAAGATATTTTTTTTAAATGATGAGATCTTATTGGTTTATTTAATTTTTTTTGTGATTTACAGGCGCCGAATCGATCTCCAGATATTCGTCAATCGCACTGATGACGGTGGCGTTGCTTTTTATACAGAGCGTCGGTTACTCAACATAAACCAACTGGACAGTGATAAGAAAACGTTGAAAAATCTAGGGACGAGAGTAGACTGCAAGAACGACAGGAGCGATCAACGGTCATGAAACGCGACTTCAATGAAATGTGATGAAGGAGTCAATTCGATATTTATTTCTGTATACTATTATATTCCTAAGCCCTAAGCTCTAAAAAAATGCATGTTTTCTTCAAATTTGATCATTCAACGATTGTGCGAAAAATTTACAGATATGATACAAATTCGTTAACATTTTCTCTTTAAAAATAAGTATAAAAATCGTCCTAAAAAGTTAGTGAATATAACGCAGTTATTGCTGTCGTTCTATTCGTGCTGTGATTGGTCAAGGTCAGAAACCGGGACCAGGACGAAACTAAAGCTTCGAAATTTGTTTGTTTACGTCAAATTTGACAGAAGAAAACCCGAGCGACTATTTTTAAATATCCGAAAGAAAAATTAAGATTAAGAGCGAAGGGATTTTATAACATTTATTTACTCGCCTCGATTGCGTCTTATTAAGCCATTGTACATTTTTATCAATTAAGATTTCATCCGCTCGAGATTTTGTATATTATACGACAGCAAAATATCTCGCGCCTACGGCAATGGCCGTTTTCTATCGCGCACGCCACAGTAATTACGTCCTCTGATTATCTTTAATTGACCGCCTTAGCTATATATGTTTCTATTTAAATTTATTACATGCGTGTGGGGTGTACGAAGCCTTTGCAAGCCAATTTTGCCTCTGAATGCACCCGTGTGGTGTTTTGCTAGTCATGTAAAAAAAAGTACAAGCTAATTCAAACGCGTCCGAAGTAAAAAAAAATTCTCTGGGATGCTTCCTATTCATTAGAAAATAATTACCATCGACTACCGACAGCAGTGGGAGTGCGGTCGGTGTATGGCTTCGACGATCGCTCATTTTAAGAGCGTGTGAAATACCACAGTCGGTAATTTTGCTCGACTCACAGTCTTAGTACTTGAATGGGTGATCGCTTAGCCATACACCGATTTGCGCGTCAACTGTTAAGCGGGAGGCATTTTTTCTGAGTATCCGATGTATTATAATACAGCGGAAACTCAGTAAAACATAGCCGCCTGTATCGGCACAGGTTTTCCGCAGTTTCCCTGTGCCCTCGTGCAAATGCGATACAGTAGTGCATTAGGAAAGAGTGGCTGCGGGTAACACTCTGGGGGGAACTCGGGGAACGAACGGGAAATACGTTGGAAAAACGTAAAAGCCTGAAAAAGGTAAAAGAAAAAAAAATTACCATCACCTCTCCCACAATGTCGATAGCATTATCGTATTCCAGTAGGAAACCTTTTCGCTTAGTGTGGGCGGTATAATAATAACTAATTTTCATGATACATATCATATTGATCAACAAATATATCTCCTAGAGTTATATTGTATTGTATTTTGTAAAGTTTGTATGTTAACGATTGACGCTAGAGTATCATTTGTTGTGTCCTACTGTAAATTATCTTGTGCACCAAATAAATATTAGAAGCCTAAAAAAAAGTCTTACCTCGCGACTACTTTTTTCTGAAGATCACTCCGGAAGTGGATTCGCCGACTTTGCCGCCGAAGGAGAAGGCAGGCGCGCCGAGAGAACCGACAGCTTCGAAATCTGGATAAAAAAAAACCAAGCGTTAATATTTATTAAGCGTTGTGTATTTAAATATATAAAAAATTATAAAATCGTTAATTGTTTGTACCTTCCTTAAAATGCGACGTTAATTCCTCCTGCGCCCAATTGCAAGAGGAAATAACTAAGTAGCCACCAGGAACCAAAATGCTGTGAACATTTTTAATATATTTTGTTCGCTGCCCTTGAGGATCCACAGGACTGAGGCTGATTGCATCGTAAGTGCCCTTATCGTGCGCCACTTTGAAATCCTTCGGCAGTTGGTTCTCAGCATCCAAAATATCGCAAACCATTAATCGGACTTGTTTCAAATCAACTTTATTGCTGCGTAATACTTCGGAGGCCAGATCCACAGCTTTTTGGGAATAATCGACACCGGTGACATCAGTGAAACCCTTTTTGTTCAGTTCAATGAGGGTCCAACCGTTTCCACATCCGATGTCAATGATCTTATCAGTTCGGGCAACATCAGACCGCTCACTGATACATCTGCGAAAAAAAATTGTATAAAAATTTATTATTTTTCAAATATTTTAAGTTCATTACAGTTTTTATTACCGACAGCGGTAATATTCCGTTTGATTGTTGATAATAGAGAAGCGAGAATACACTTTCGAATATTGTACCAAAGATGGCGCCGCAATGTAAATTTTGCTGCACAGATCTCAAAGCATCTGTATTCTTACTCTGATCACTTTTCCAATCGAGACAAATTTTAGCGTCTAACAACAAACTGTCGAATTATTCTCACCTCACTGCTCTCTGAGCATTTTGCTTTCCGAACCAGATTTCGCCGATGTCTCCGTGATCCCTGAAGTTATTTATTTCCTGATCGTAAATCTTCTCCCAACTGCGGACAAATAAACGAAATCATTTTCAGCTCAATAGTTTAGTATTTTACTGCAGTTTGATTACTCACTAATCGAGGGTCCCTAATTCCGATGGATTGAGTTCCTGATTCTCAGCCATAATAACGACGCCGGTTGTTGAGTCGTTGAGTGGTTGAGTCTGACTGAGTCTGACTGAGTCTGACTATCGCTCCACGTGTATCTCGCGCCGGCCCTGAAAGTCGCCGAGAATCGACGAAGAAATCAACACCAGCCGCGCGCATTTTGCGGTATCTGCGACCTAACCTTCCTGACGTCGGCAGCCGACGACATAACCTAATCCGACGCGACGTTCGAAACTTACGCACTTGAAATCCCGAAACTATCGTGTCATCGAGTGTCATTAAACGCGATAATATTCTTTTCGCTGCTCGATAACAATTATCGTAACCCAAAGTGACTTAAATAAGTATAAGCAATGAGTATCGTCAAATTGACGAACATGTTGGCGTTCGGTGAGTAACGGAGTCACGATTAAAGCGGTTCACGTGAATTGGTTATTCAAAAAAAAAAAAAAAAAATGTACGCCGATAAGGAGAGTATTGTCACTGGTATTTTATTCAGGCAAATACGTCCGGAATTATCCGTTGGTCGTTCGAAGCATTTCGGTTGCGGCACAGCCAAAGGCTGAGGAGAATGTCAGACCAAAGACGGCTATTATGATGCTTAATATGGGAGGTCCGTCGCATACGGACCAGGTCGGTGAATATCTGCTGAGAATCATGACCGATCGGGACATGATACAGCTGCCGGTGCAAAGGTTCATAGAATGATGATTAGGGAGAAAAAAAAAATTATTCGGCTACCGCTATTCTGGCGGTAAGACAGTAAGATCATTTGAGATACGTATTGCAGTCGTCTCGGACCGTGGATAGCAAAACGACGAACGGCTGATGTTCAAAAAAAGTATTCCGAGATAGGAGGCGGCTCGCCGATTCTCAAGTGGACCAATCTTCAGGGAAAACTTCTGTGCGAACAGTTGGACGCAGTTTCCCCGGAGACGGCTCCGCACAAGCATTACGTAGCCTTTCGTTATGCCGATCCTCTGACTGACGAGACGTTGCGGCAAATAGAGAAGTAAGACTCATTGGCTGAGGTAAAATACCTGCAAAATTTGACGGAAGGGTTATTAAAAAAAATTGCTGTAATTTTAGCGATGGTCCGGAACACACAGTCATTTTTTCTCAGTATCCGCAGTACAGTTGCGCAACCACTGGATCTAGCTTCAATGCTATTTACAGATATTACAAGAACAGGTGATTACATTTATGATTTTACAAAATTTCAATGCTTCACAAAAAAAAAAAAAAGAAATAGCAAAACTGTGTTATTTTTTAGATTTTGCAATTGGCTTGTTTTATTAATTTAGTTACTTTTCATAATTTACAGAGAATTGCCGAAAAATATGAAGTGGAGTATTATAGATAGATGGGCAACCCATCCACTTCTAGCCAAAACTTTTGCCGAGCAAATCAAGAAAGAGCTGCAGCATTTTCCGGAGGACATACGAAACGACGTCATCATTATGTTTTCCGCGCATTCGCTGCCTCTCAAGGTTTTAATAGCTTTTTTTTTACAATCTCGTGATGAATGAAAGATAACTGACGAATTGTTTCTGACAAAAATAGGCGGTTAACAGAGGAGATTCTTATCCGTCGGAAGTAGGAGCGACCGTCCACGCCGTCATGCAAGAGCTGAACCATAAGAATCCGTACAGTTTAGTGTGGCAATCAAAGGTATTTTTTTTTTCTTCTCTAAGCAGATACGATAAACGAGCCACGCGGAGTATCGGGAATGCGAGTCTACTCGAGAATAAAGTCCTTACAGATAGACGGATAAAATGCGTGACCTTCAGCTCACTTCTCGTCAATTGAATAACTCGTGGCGCGTGCACGTGACGATTTTTCCGCGATCATAGAGTAGATTTACTGATTTCATTGCTTTTCTCGCATCAACTATTTTCCATTATTTATTTCTAACGCTTTTTGTTATTTTTTAAATCCCAGGTTGGTCCGCTACCTTGGTTAGCGCCGTTTACCGACGATGCGATTAAGCAGTACGTGAAACAGGGCAAAAAACACTTCGTTCTAGTGCCAATAGCGTTTGTCAATGAGCATATCGAAACTCTGCACGAGATGGACATTGAGTACTGCCACGATTTGGCTAAGGAGGTAAATTGGTCGAAAAAAAATTAAATAAAAAAATATCAGGCTATCGTTCATAGCTAAAACGAAGAAAAAAATCTTTTTTTTTTTTAGTTGGGAATTGACGAAATCCGAAGAGCCGCAGCACCGAACGATCATCCAATATTCATTGACGCCCTGACCGACATAGTCAGCTCGCATTTGCGATCCAATCGGCCGGTAAATCCAAAATTCTTGACTCGGTGTCCGCACTGCGTGAACGACAATTGCCGAACGAGCAAATCTTGGTACTCGAAAGTCTGCAATGTCTGATGACAATCGAAGAGGCTTTAGAAACCAGTGCTTCGAGTTTACAGAATGAATCAGCTCAGTCTTCTGTATTCCAAACTATGTATATAAACGCATCTTATATTTATAAACACGCTATCGATTGGCTATGGAACACGGATCAATATTACTATTATTACAATTATCGCACTTGGAGATTTTTTCGAGAATTAAAGTTTTTTTTTTACATTATTCGTTGCATCTTTTTTTACGGTCCTTCCAACGTCTCATTCTCGTCATAAATGTAATTCCCGCGGCGACGTCGTCGTTACGGAGCTGTTCTGAGTGCGTAACACCATCAGCTTCGAGTCACGAGCGTCGCAAACAAGCGCAACCCAAGCGAGAGACGTGTCAACTGAAATGACCCGGCATTTGCATTGGCGCTTTTATCGCGGAGAGATGACGACTACTTTCATAAGCGAACGAGCAATAAAAAACACACGAAAAAAAAAAAAAAAAAAAAAAAAAATCCATGTGGTTCCAATTCCATTAGTCGATTTTATTTCAACAACAAAATTCGCTAATGCACAGCGAGTTCCTCGAACTCGCCGCGTCTCATCGACGCTTCCATTATCAATCCCCAATCAGTCATCATTAACGTCATTAGAATTGATATCGACAATCAATTATCCGGCTTATTAGACGTCGCCGGTATTACGCCACAAGACCAGTTCGTATCTGTCTTTGAGTGCGCTTGCACTCAGATTACATCGACTCTGCGCGCGCGTCGGCTCTGCAGCGCTCTTCCTTACCGACGCGCAGGGAAAAAACATTACAAATAGAAAAAAAAATTCTGCCGTGATTGCCGGCTCGTAGGATGCGTCGCGGCTGTCGTATCTAGGTCTCCGCGCGATTTGTGCGCAACTTAGGGCGGCTCGCGTTGTAATTGAATTCCCGTCGTCTGCTATAGCCGATAATCGTTCCGGCACGCGATCCAACGCGAGTTTGTCGCTGACGCGCTGTAAAAATGAAGAAAAAGGCATTCGCGATCGGAATGTCGATGCTAGAAACAAGCAAAGGTTTTAGATACTATCGACGAATGCGCGCAAATCGTTCGCATCGGCGCGTACACTCCGAAAAATCTAAGAGGACAACATTTTGACAACAAAATTTTTTTTTTTGGCATTTAGTGACAATTTTTTTTATGGTTCTTGCGACGATATTATAAAATAACTTGCTATATATTATTATGGTCCCTATTTTATTTATTATCATTCGTATATTAAAATTCGCTACACTGTCGGAAAAGACTGGAAATTTTTATTCCTAAACTCGTCGAATTAAGGTACCTTTGCAATAAAATTAGAGGAAATTTTCAAAATTAAAGTACTTTTACAGTAAAATCAAAGCAAATTATAAAAAGTGCTGTACCAAAAATAAATTTGACCTCACACTTGTACAGTAAATTTCCTATACCAATTTATGAATGAAATCTTCCAGTACGTACATTAAATTTCAAATAATTTTTTTTCTTAGTGTATACTTAGCATTGTTATCACTGTCAAAAAAGACTGGAAGTTTGATTCCATAAACTCGTCAAGTAAATTCAATGTACAATTGCAATATAAAATTAAGGTACCTTTGCAATAAAATTAGATTAAATTAAAAAAAATAAAGTACTTTTACAGCAAAATTAAAGCAAATTATAATTGCTGTACCAAAAATAAATTTGACCTCGCACTTGTATAGTAAATTTACTATACCAGTTTATGAATAAAAACTTTCAGACATACATTTAATTTCGAGTAATTTTTTTTCTCAGTGATTGTTATCCCATAGATTTTTCTCAGTGTACATGGAATTCGCGTCGCGTCGTCCCCCTCGCGTGTGCGCAGAAGCGTCTGGGCCCTCGATGCGCATAGTACAGCCCTGGCGCGATGGCGGCTATATAACTGCGCGATGTCGGCCGCGGCGCTCAGTATGTGTCATGCTTCGGGGGTGCGCGGGTCTGTGATGGCGGCTCGAGTGCGGTTGAAGATGCAATGCGGCACCGTGGCGTTACTGCCGTTTGTTGTTTTCGTCGTTGTGTGCGGTGTGGACATTGTGAGTGGAATGTTCGAGCACAGGCACTGCAGTCATCAGCATCCGCGGGCGCACGAGGTAAGTCGCTCTTATATTTTGCCCAGCGATTTTGTATGGCCCGAATGTGTCTCGTGTGTAACGTCTCTGCTGCCACTGCCGCTGCTGCCGACGCCGCCGACGCCGCCGAAGGGTGATTCTCGGACTCCCAACCTTCGCTGTCTCCTTCCCTCCCATTCGTGTCCTTATTCCCCCCTCCCCGCGACGTTTCTGTCTGGCGTCGCGCCGGTCTGTCTCCGCCGCCACGAGGTCTCCCTTTGTCGTCGTGAAACTATATCGAACGCTCGGAGAACGTTGGCACTGCTACACAAATCCTTTTGCCTTTTTACTTTCGCGACAACAGGTCGTAAAAATTAGTCGGGGAGAAAATAAAATGCATTTTTACAATGCCACGTGGTAGTAATCCTTTCGCCTGTGTTTACGTTTTAAGTTGAGTGTTAGTACTGCCGATGATAGTTACCCAACGATCCTGACATTCGAGGAAACTTGTTTCGTGGAGTTTTTCTGAAAAGAGGCGAAGGACGTGATTTTTTTTTTCTTGGAATTGGAGCAGATCCTTCGAACTGGTTTTGTGTGTCTGTGTTCCTTTTTGTGGTTGCGATGGAAATGTGATGGTTTGAGAAGTGATGATGATGATGATGATGGTACGTGAGAAACGTTTATAGTGCTTCATTCGCGTGCTGATAATCCGGAGAGTCGCGACCCGAACTCTTTATACCACTTTCACGTGAGATGTTCCGCTGGTTATTCACGTTTCTAACGTCGCAGGTCTCACGCAGTGAAAGTTTTGTAGATACGAAATTCGCTGGCGGTGGGTTTTTGACACTCAGCGACCGAGAAAAACCTTCATTGAAGCGAGATTGTGGGATGAGGGCGAAGTGATTTTGACAGTAGCCGGCGACCACGTGTTATTCTGTGAGTTCCGACGGTGGTGGTGGCGGCACTGGTAGTGGAAGCGGTCACGTGCTACTTGCGCGTATCTCACGCCTACTCTGTTTCGCTGTCGAGCCGGCGAGAAACAGAGAGTATCGGCCTCTGATCGTGCAAGGTGGGCGCCCAGCGTTGCCTGTACTGCGAGACCAGCGACACGAGAATGTCTGGCCTGCACTTATCGACGTTCTGAGTATTCATCGTAGAATTCTTGTTACACTGCATCGCAGTTCGACTGGAAGCATCGAGTTGTTGGACTCGAAAAATCGAACATTGGAGGAGAAAAAATAAAATTGCCCTTGTCGTTTTTTGGTAAAAAAAATTTTTTCGATTTAACGAAGTTTTAAGAGCCTATCCGATAGGAAATTTCCCGCTGATTCCAAAAATGACGGATGTTTGCCCGAAAAATATAAAATTGGAGGAGAAAAATGCGAAAAATGATTTTTCACTTTTTTCGAATTTTGGCACTTCACTGGAATCGATGTAACTTTTTTGTGGGTGGATGAAATCTGGATTTTCTTTTTGCGTTCGAAAGAAAACACTTCAAGGAAGAGAATGCCGCAAGGCGGAACGCGACATCTCGATTTTTCGATTTTTTGGAGAATTTCAAAGTTGACCCTCAAAAATCGCAAATTTTTAGAAGGGGTCCTTCAACAAATTCGCGTTTTTTTGCGAAAAAAAAAAATTTTCGATTTCGCAAAGTTTAAAAACCCTATCCGATGGGAAATTTCCCGCTGATTCCAAAAATCACAGACGTTTGCCCGAAAAATCGAAAATTGGAGGAGAAAAATGCGATAAATGATTTTTCACTTTTTTCGAATTTTGGCACTTTACTGGGATCGATGTAATTTTTTTTTTTGATGAATGAAATCTGGATTTTCTTTTTGCATTCGAAAGATAACACTTCAACGAAAAAAATGCCGCAAAGCGGAACGCGATATCTCGATTTTTCGATTTTCCACCTAATTTTAAACCTGACCCTCACAAAATCGCAAATTTTTAGCCCCTTGCTTATTTTTTCCGAAAAAAAAGTTTCGGTTTCGTAAAGTCTGACCGTAAATGTAGAGAAAATCCCGGTGCAAGAGCCGCAGTGGCTATTCCACCGTGTGCCGCTTGACCTGAGCCAACCGGCGACCTACCTGAGAATAGTTGAGTCAGACAGTTGTACAGAGAGAGCGAGTGAGAGATTGAGGGGCCGTTCTTCGCACGGTCGCTAAGTGGCAATTAGCGATTCGCAATTAGCGTTTACGCGAAGGGCGAAGCTCCAATGTGTTCCGGTTTCAATTGCCAGACATTTACGACCGGGAACCGTAACAACTCTCCTCGCGTTCGACGTGCTTCGACCTTTGTACTACGTAAAGTGTAACACACCTGAACTCCGCAGCGAACTCAGAGCGCCTTTCAGTACCAGTTACCACCTATATATACGGTGCGAATTATCGTACGTCACATATTTCGTTGCTCAGCGAGAGAGAAATGCCAGAATGAACGGTTAGAGACTACTACAGCAGCTGTGAAAATCGGAAATCCTCGCGCGTGGCCTTCACCGCTGTACTTCGCGCAATTACGCGAACCGTTTAAGCGGAGCTACCAAAATAAATTAGTACGGTCGTGCACAATTAATTACGTGCTGGGGAGCGAACGAATTATAACGACGACGACAGCGACGTGGCTGCCACCGCCGCTGCTGATATTCAGCTCGCTTCTGCTACTCGAAGCCAGAAGTATACGCCACTCGTTTGCTCAAGAGTTAACGCGTTCGCCAGACCGCCGCGACCCACCTACGCACAAAAGCAACTCGATCAACGTTGCTCTGTGTCGCCTTTTCATTCAATTTTTGCTAATTGCGCCATTAAGCCAGGGAAAGGTGAAAATTAGATTTGCATCTTGTGCAGCTGTTTTTTTTCGATGGACTGATGTAACTTCAATCAGAGTAACTTCTAGTCGTTAGAAATTATTTTAGTAATTTTTTTAATGATCCTGGAAATTATTTTAGTTATTTCTAACGACTACGAATCCGTTTGAATGATCAAATCAATGAGCAGAGGTGGAATTTACATACATCCGAAATAGTATTTCCAATTACTGGACACATTAATCATGCTGCAAAATTAGATTTGCATCTTGTGCAGCTTTTTTTTTCGATGGATTGATGTAACTTCAGTCAGAGTAACTTCCAGTCGTTAGAAATTATTTTTGTAATTTTTTTAATGAACCTGAAATTATTTGAGTTATTTCTAACGACTACGAATCCGTTTGAATGATCAAATCAATGAGCAGAGGTGGAATTTACATACATCCGAAATAGTATTTCCAATTACTGGACACATTAATCATGCTGCAATAGTGGGTGAAGCACGCATGAGTTTGCGTAGTTGTGAATTTTACGCCTCGACTATTCGTCATGTTATCATAAACAGAATATGATTAATTTATGGGTTCTGTTATTGGACACGCGGTTATTGCGAATTTCAGCTGCAACGTCGATTCCTCCATCGGAATTATTATTTCGGATTAATTTTGACGAACGAGTTTACGCTTAACTTGTCCACTTCGTCCACAGTTTCCACAAATTAATGTTCGCCAGAGCTGCGGTGGTACATTGTTTATTTGCAGTTAGGGATATCAAAATAATTTTCGACGAATTGCGGATGTTTTTGATTTTCGGGTGACATCATGTAAGCATTGTGGATAATATTAAATTTAACCCAAGGTGTCAAAAAGCCATCAACATATTTTTAATTGCACTGGACTCGTCATCATAATAACAATTTTTTTCTCGACGTTCAATTCGAAAAATGTCAATCATATTTGGTTATAGTATTTTACTGGAAATTGTATCTTTTCGGTGCTTTTGGCTTCGCTCTTTTTCGAAGCCAGCCTCGGGCGCTATATTCGATATCACATATATACATATATCGCGTAACTTCATTCACATTCATTTTGTTCCGTAGCGATTGAAACAGCGAGAGGCAAAAATCGCGAGAGGTTCGATGCAAAGTTACTCAATTAATTTTGCGTTCGTTCGGTTATGATATTGGTGAACCTGACGTATTCAATTTACTTCTGTGGTCCTGCGACTGAAAAGTTTGAAAAAACGTTATATCGGGCGAATTGCCGTTCGCTCGCATTTCCCGAGCCGGGGGTATAAAATATTTTCTCGTTCGATGGCGATGGCAATATCTATGGTGTTGACCGAAATAGCTTTTCACGTGCATTGATTGCATATTCGACAAGCACATCAGAGTCTTTATTGACGTTGCTGTTTAATCTCTCAACGGCGATTTTATGAACTCTTTCGAGTTTGTGTTTTCTGTATCCGAAGATATCCAAAATTATTCAAAGTTTATTCAAAATTAAATCAGCATCTAAGAAGTATTTTAGAAAATGAAATATTTCTTCTCTGTCTTATGAATAATAATTACTAAGGAAAACCACGACACATGTTGAAATAAAAAAATCAACTAATATTGATAAACATAATATTTTCGGTGTAAATAAATGGTTGATAGCAAAACAACTGTCGAGTGTTACATCCACATTCAACTTTATTATGGCCTTCGGTACACGTAGTCAGATCTCCATGAACAACGAAAAGGATACGGTTAGGCCGTTTCCTGATTTTAGTACCGCTCGGGACGACTATTTTTAGGACTTTTCAATGGCAATAAAAAAGAAGTATATAAAGCTTTTACATGACTTGCTTGAACCCAGAATTCACGCACACACATATATTTTCCGAACCACTTTATTCGACGTTTTAAACCATTCTGAGTGTCCTTCAGTCATAAAAATCGAAAATGAAAAATGTTTTCACGAAAATGCCGCTTCCTTTATTCCAAAATAATGAACCCAGGCCTTAACAGGAGAGCAAACTCTCGATTTACAGAATATTTGTGTAAGTTTACCCTGAAACAATTTAATTGTACCTCAGTACTCAATCCAGTCATACGATAACGATAACAAAGGATGAGAAATTCTGCACGCGTGCGCTTGCGTCAGGATCTCTGTATTAACATCAGACCCGCCGGCTAACCACACACGACTCTTGTTTGTGATAATTTCCCGGCTGTATAACATATTACCTGACGTAGTTGAATATTTACCATCCATATTCCGTCCCCATTGCTGCATACGCTCACTTCACTATATGCCTCGTTGCCTTCCACATGCGAACACACACCACTAATCCATCTACCCAAACCTACGTATATATAATACCCCATGGTCTATATTGCAATCTTCGATGCACATTGCCACAGTCAGCTTTGTATGTATAATTAATTTATCGAAGCAGAGTAGCGAATGAGGAATATCGAGTTGGTTCCACGTGTTGCCGTGTGCAGCGTCTAAGTGGCAACATCTGGGCGTCGATAGTGCTGCCTTTAGTCGCGCATCTCTCTCTCGCGTGAAAGGGGCACCTCCATACGTATCGCTCGGTGTATAAATTCTCGACGACAGAGGTGCAGAGGCAACAGCAGCTTCACCCATCAAATATTTATGTCGCATAACGCGCTCCCGATGTTAATGTCGGTGGCAAACTCGCATCCTCGATCCTCATTGGTTGGATATGCTGTCGGTGTGAATGCTCGATGACTTTTGCACAAAGCAGTCATCCGCAACGATGACAATCGCTGCATCGCCGCACCTATACATTATTTGCATAATTATTTTATAATTAAGAAAGGATTCGACGCTCGAAGCTTTCATCAGTTGTGATAAATAGTATTAGAGGCGAAAAAAGTGACTACAGAGAAAAGAAGGATAAGCCTACAAATTATTTGCATCATTATTCTATAATTAAGAAAGGATTCGAGGATCGAAGCTGTTTCATCAGTTGTGATAAATAGTATCAGTCAGAGGCGAAAAAAGAGTGACAACAAAGAAGGATAAGCAGAGAGAGAAAAGTCAAATGAATTATGCGACGCTTATTGGCCACCGGCCAAACGGTTTACCGGGTTTTGTGTTCTCGAGGTACACGCGGAGGGAGGTTTGAGGGAGTCTGGAGGGGGAAACATGGTGGACGAGGAGGAAGAGGACGATGTGTACCGGCGCTTCGGCTGTCTGCGCGCCTCCTGGGGCTCTTTCGTTCGGACTACACCAGCCAACCGAGCGCCTCCGGCCAACTAACAACAACCGCAGACTCGCCGCTTTTCCGTGCTTGCGAAGACATTTTATTTGTAATAATATTCGAAAAGGACACTGCGGACCGATATCGAATCAATATACATTTATATAGTCTATATGCTTATGCTATTTTGGTCTTCTTCCACAAAAGCATCTGATCAACCTGAGTATTTTTTTTTTATAGAGTTTGGCTTTAAATTTTTATTTTACTAGTATCAAAAATGTAATGTAATAAAAAATGTAAAGATGTAAAAATTGTAATGTAATGTAAAAA
Organism: Itoplectis maculator; assembly: GCA_964034905.1. Classification (NCBI taxonomy): domain Eukaryota; kingdom Metazoa; phylum Arthropoda; class Insecta; order Hymenoptera; family Ichneumonidae; genus Itoplectis; species Itoplectis maculator. The sequence goes on from OZ035869.1 coordinate 5,151,481, forward strand.
TGTAATTAGATATATATTTCTTAAGGGAATTTTGGTCTAGCTGAGCTTTTTAACGCGTTTTTTCCCCAACGTCTACGATAATCATTCATCGCAATTTTAACATAACCGTTCCTATATATTCGCGAAAAAAAAAAAAAAAAAAAAAAAAAAAAAAAAAAAAAAAAAAACACAGACTGAGGAAGCAATTGTTGTGCGAAATTTCCTCGCGTAAGAAGAGACGTAAAAGCCGAGAGAATACTCGTTGACGAATGCGATAATCGTTGAGAAACTGTCGTTCGCGAGGCTTTTACCGGTCTTTCGGAATGGCGGCCTTTCTCGCCGCCATTGCGAGGGAAGATCGAGGATGGTAAACTGCAGCGCGAAATGAGATCGAAATGGTCGCGTTAACGACGAGACTTGATTTACTTCGAGAGACAGAGTTGTGTGTATGTGTGTATATATATATATATGACAACGCCCGTCAGATACTCGTATATAAACGTAATAAAAGCGTTTGGGCCTCGCGTTAAGGTTAAGCTCGGCGCGCGCGGCGGAAATGCGCCTCGCGGATTCCGGTATACGATAATACTCGCGAAGCTTGTACCGGGGAAAAGAGGTTATACCAAAGCTACACACTGACGCTTTGTAGCTTTGGTGTGCAGAGTTCTGCCGGGCCATCGAGTTTATGCGAGCGCGCGAATTCGCGCAACGTCGTCGACGTCGCCCCGAATGTCGGATAAAAGCGCGAAGAGGTGGAGGGGGGAGGTGGAGGGGGAGGGGGTAAAGCCCCTCCGCCGCTTCCGTCTACCTCGGCGGAAGCGGTGGAGGGGGTGCAGAAAGTGTTGGTGACTCGCTACCTGACTCTCAACGGCTCTTCCTCCCCTCCCTCCCCCTCCCTCCCCCTCCACCCCTTAGCTTCCACCGCTCTTGTACTCTTACTTTACCGCTTCGCCTCTATTTCGCTCGTATAATCTGGCCGACGCGCCCTCCATTCGCCTCTTTAACAGTTTCAAATGTTCCTCTTTACTCCGCCTACTCGGGATGTTTTTTTTTATTTTTTATTTTTATTACTTTCAAAGACGTAACGCAACTACTGCGTAAACTGTTTTAAAGATAGCTGTAAATATGTGTGAAGAGTTGTCTGTGAGTTGAATATAATTGTTGTGCGGAATTGAGCAGTGAACCCCTGAATTATATGTTTTTTTTTTTTTTTTTAAGAGTCCTTTGGTATTTTTCTTTAAAAAAAGTCGTTTTTATATTTTTATAAGCTTCCTAAACATTTTTTTTTGCCAATTCAATTTTTAATTGAATCAAATTTATTACATGGTTAAACCACTTATAATTATTGCAAAAAAGCACTTTGATATTAAGAATAATGTTTATATCGATTTTGTGATAGCACATTCATCCATTTCTTTAAAAAAAAAGTCCATTTATATTTTTACAAGCTTCCTAAACATTTTTTTCTGTCAATTTAATTTTAAATTGAATCAAATTTATTACATGGGTAAACCACTTATAATTATTGCAAAAAAGCACTTTGATATTAAGAATAATGTTTATATCGATTTTGTGATCCATTCATTCATTTCATCAAAGATTCTTGCCCGCTGACTGCAATTTCTCCGATTTCATCTGCGCGCACTAGAACTAGTGGAAATTCCTTATTCACGTCTACTCCGGTATAATCTCGTGGCCGCAAGTTCTATAGCTTTGCCTCGAGTCCTTATAATATATTACTTCGAAAGGAGGGGGTGGGTTTGCGGCCCCGATTCACCGCACCGCTTTCCATACTCCGGCGGCGCCCGCAACAGCCTTTGCCCGCAATATTCTCGCTAATTTTCGCGATTATGGAGGTATCGACTATTTTAATCCACCCGTCTGGCTAATGGCCCGTGTTATCGAGATGAAAAGCCTTATTATCGTTTCATCATTCACTCGGGAATCAACGGTGCCATTTTGTCGGTATGATGTCTGCCGTCTGCGAATCAAAATCGATAGCAAATATGCACATTCTTAAATATAAATCCGTCGAAAATGGCTTCCCGACGATGTCACATCGAAAATAGCACCAAACTGGACGTAGTAATATTAGATGTATATTTCTGCCTTTTTTTTCGCGGGTATCGATCGTAAACTTTATATTTATTAGCAGCGAAAAAGTATTCGCGAAAGGTCAAACGGCAAAGTGGTTTGAGGTTGGTTCGTAAAAATATCTGCAAATCCATCGAGTCATCGTCGAGTCATTGAAGTGCTAAAAATATATGACACGAACTGAAAGAACAGAGGCAAAAAACGCTAAGTTTTTCGACGATGCAACGAAAAGTTTCCCAACACATTTCGATATTACACTTTAGCGCAGTCGATGTCAAAGTTAGGGAATATCTCGTGTCGGTAAAGTAGAGCTCTGAGCAATTTGATTTGCAGGCAGAGGTTCTCACTCGATTCCGTATTTGAATTCCCTGTAAATAGCAGCACTCCATATATATTAAATAATGATTGATGTAAATTCCTGTTAAATATTTCTAATAATCATTTTATTCCTTTAAAGCGCATTTTGTGATTTTATATTAAACCTATTGCCTATATAATTACAATATATACGTACAATCGATATCAGCGTTTTCAATATATGGATTGCTTCCTAAACGACAGAAATACATAATATTGATTCAACCCAATTTCCCATTCACGAAATACGCCCGAAGCCTCGTCCATTGGGAAATATCTGCTATTATTTTAGAGAGAACGTCAATGCCACTTCAAACGTACATTCATTTAATTTTCTATGTTCTATATCATTCGTCGCCGTTGCTATCGCAGTGCCGAATAATTCGTGACAGATTACGTCCGAAATGCGTTCGATCGAACTTTCGCCCGAGGGGCCATAGTCGACATTTTATTATTTTTCGAAGCCATTTTTTTTTGACGCGGCTATCCCGATAGTCATATATACATATAATACACACGTCATATACAGGGTGATTCAGAATGTTTTTGTCAGCCGTTGAGGAAAAATAGTTTACCATCTCGGGAACAAAGTTACTTAGCCGTTTTTCGTAATTCGCAATATTTATTTATTTACAAGCATTAGAAAAAAAATTAACCAATGGGGACAAATAAATCAATAAATATTCAAAAAATACTATTTATTTATAGTATTCATAGTATTTTTTAAATATTCGTTTGTTTATGTTCCCATTGGTCTACTGGTTTATTTATTTATTTATTTGTTCCCATTGGTCTATTTTTTTTCAAATTTTCAATAAATAAATAAATATTGCGAATTACAAAAAACGGCTGAATAATTTCGTTCCCAAGGTGCTAAACTATCATTCGCCAACGGTTGACAAAAACATTCTGAATCACCCTGTATATGTGTAATACACACGTCGCGTGAAAGTCTACGCCCGTTGTGTAACTTCTCTGTGTATGAAACGACATCATATACTGCGCCCGTTGCAACGCTGCAGGATGTGTGCAAGCTGCAGGGTCTGCTGCACCCAAGCACAGAGAGAGAGAGGGCTCAGCTCGTGTGTTTGCACTTTGTCGGCTAGTCGGGAATTGCGAACGTCGTCCCTCTCCGCCCCTGGATTGGCTCTCTCGCTCGTCGCGCGACGTTTCGCGTTTCTCGCTCGCTCTCTCCACGACAACACACAGATGCACCGTATGTGGCATCGTCGTTGCACCAGCGATGCAGCAGAACAGGGGGACCCTTTGGCAGAGGTCCACACGGCACGAGAATGGCTCGATACGTAGGAGAGCCGGTTGGTTGGTTCGTCGGTCGCTCGGCAGTCTGGTAGGTAGGTGGATATGTTCGTAGGTGGAAGGATAGGTAGATACATGCGAATGAAAAAACTGTACAGTGATTGGCCCGGTAAATAACGGTTCTAGGCAATAGTTTTGCGCAGAGTTCAGTGTAAAACATCCTCCGACGGATCGTTGACGGAAGTATCGATTATCCTGAGTACTGTTTCACGTTGGGAAAGCGAAGTTCGTTTCGTTCAATGTTGCTGGATGCTATATCTATTGGTCGATGACATAGCTTGCGAGTTCGATCACCTGCATCACGTTGACCCTAGAACTCATGACTGGGGTCAGCGGGACCCCACGATAGCCGTAATATACATGATGATGAAGTTTGCATCGTTGGAATGCTATAAAAAAAATAAAAAATAAAAAGAAAATTATTTGAACGGTTCTAAAATTATTTTAACGATTCCAAAAAGTTATAACCATCAATCGAAGTAATAATTTTTTATACCCAGTATTTTTTATTTTATTTTTTTTATTTTTATTTTCGTTGCTTTCCAACGATGCAAAATTAAACATAATTAATATACTAACATCATAAAAATAAGTAATGAGTTTTAGGGTTATGATAGGTTCACCAGAATCGGTTACTATTTTTGGTCACGGTCACCTCCAATTTTTCCAACGTTTGCTACTTTCCCACATTTATTTAGTGATTGCACGAACGCAATCTGTCTTTTACATGTTACGATTCTGCAGCAGCGTCGATACTTTCGCTGAAAGAGCGAAACGTCGAAGGCTCAGTGTTAAACTCTGTGTATAGGTTACGTCGATGTAAGAAGAATATCCTCACGCGTGTCGACGCAACGTACGTTTACTGGCGATGCCGTACTTTTATTGCTTCATAAAAGCTGCCGCCGCCCGTGTTCAGCGTTCCTTCTCCGCCTATGCTTCCTTCGGTATTCTTCTTGCGATACCTTCCGGCGCGCGCGAGAGTGCAGAGAATCGGGCGAGCGAGCGTCAAGAGCCGCGAGAGGAATTCATGAATAGCTGGTCCGCCGGGGTGAAGGGAGGGGGGTTGGTTTTCATAGTTAAGAAATAGATTGGAAGATTCCAGAGCGTACTTGGAAACTCCATAAATTCATAAATACCTCATAAATTCGCTGGATGTACTGCATTCATTATTTTATAGTTGCCTCTCACGGCGCGGTTGGCAGATCAACGTTCGGCGAGGTCGCGTTTTCAATCTTTCAACACAGAGCTCATTCCAATGCTGCCCGCAGATTTGCTTGAAAAAAAAATCAGATTCGGTTTATTTGGCACCATGCATTTTCATGCAATCGAAAGAGGGGTGCGTTATCGAGCTGGTATCATGCCAATTCCCCTTTAATTAGTCTAGAAGCTTTGGGTAAGAGGGTGGAGAGGAGGGTGCTCAGCCCGGAGGGGGCGAGAGTAGCACCGATGAAACCGCAGGATCGGGCCAGAGGCATCGCATTACCCACCAACATAGCCGACCGACCGAGAGAGCTCGTCTCACCTTACCCAAAGGGGCGATAGACTCGTCGCCAAGGCTACTCCGGTGTAATGGGTTTTTATCGATTACCGACGGCGTCGTACACGGTAATCTGCCTTGAATCGATCGATTCTACGTGTACAACGTGTACACTTTCTCACAGAGGCAGCTCATACATTCTCCGCAAATTTATCAGCTATGAACCTAACACCCGATTTGAAGGAATCTTATTTTTTTATCTTATAGATTTTTGTAGGTAGTTTGTAGTAAACATTATTTCGTTTGTAGTTAAGTAAAAAAAATTCTGCTTTGGTAAAATTGCCATCCACCGGATTGACGTTTCACTGACGTCACAAATATTTCTCTTCATTAGCTCGACTCAATCAACTTGACAAAAAAAATTCTAGTGATAACGTAAGTGATTATTTTGATGAATGATGACCCGTTGATGATTAATTAATTATGACAAGATTATGATTAGTGATGAAATGACACTTCACCAGATTTTCTGTTAAAATTACAACTGACAGAATTTTAATGCAATAGTCATTAAAAAAAATTGCACCATTTCGACTTGACAAAAAAATTCTAGTGATAACGTAAGTGATTATTTTGATAAATGATGACCCATTGATGATTAATTAATGACAACATTATGATTAGTCTAATGACACTTCACCAAATTTTCTGCTAAAATTACAACTTACAGAATTTTCATGCAATAATCATTAAAAAAAAATGCACCATTTCGACTTGCTATCTTGTTTCCAGTTCCGACGAAACTTGCGAATAGTCTCGAGCGGAGCGAGACGGGTGTGACTGAAGTTTCGCTCCTGCGTTTCTGCTCGAGGAGTAACCGTGGTGCATCATGATCCATGAAAATATGAGATATTACGCTATCGGAACAGCAAGAAGAATGGAATAATAACGGCTTGCCTGGGTAAAGTTGCGCCAATGTCTCAGGCGGTAACGTCTCGTTACGTATTCACGAAACAGACTCCGCCTCTCTCGGCTTCAGCTTTCCACTTCGTTCTTCCTGTTGTAGAACGCAATATTCGTCGAAACTTCAACCCGTCGGCGTGGAAGTTTCACGTCTCCGACCCGGAAACAACGAGTCGCTCGGTGAGAAATTTACTTTTTTTTTTTTTTTTTTCACCACGGTTATTACGTGGAAAAATTGGATGTTCGCGTTACACAGGAGCCATCAGGGCTCGCGTTGCTGATGTCGGATGGTGGGTTCGTATGTACGCCGAGTCGTTGGGCTTTGACGTCGGCCTTCGATGGCCCAACGGTAAAATCCACACTGTTGATTTTGGCCTGTGGACATACGAGCGGCAACCCGAAACCAACCCGTTTGGAGAGTCATCGCGTGAAAACGATTCACCGGAAAATCGAAATAGACGCTAATTTCCCGTCTCATCGTTACCCACTCGCAGAATTCGTATTAGCCGGCGTCGCGTTCCGGCGAAGCCGAAACCTGTACAAATATTTGTAAGCGCGCGCGCGCGTCGTTAGCGCATACCGAACTTCGCCTATATACATGTATACATATGTATATCATATATATATTCACGGTTTCCCGACCAGAGAACATCCCACGATACCATTAATTGTTGCGTTGACGTTCGTCGTGTTCGCTATGATTTTCCGAAGTAGACCAGTCTGCAATTCTGGTGGAAAATCTGTAGGGTTCCATTCGGATCAAGCCAGGCACTGCTTAGGCCCGGATGGGGATGACAAGGCTCTGGCCAGGGCCTGACTAGCGCCGAGAATTTTTTTTTAATTATTTTAACGATTCTAAAAAATTATTATGAAAATCAATCGTTATAATTTTTTACGCAGTACGATTCTTTAGATTCATCAGAATATTTTTTAATTTTTATTATCGTTGCTTTCCAGCGATGCAGACATCCGCATAATGACGTATGAGAATTATCAGCACAGCAATATTTCCGCCGGAAAAAATTTCCCGGTGCGTAGGCGTAGAGACAAAGAAATTTAATGAGAGGAACGCGCCTCGTCGCTCGATTTTACAACTCCGCAATTTCCTCCTATGTAGGGTTACATTCGGATCAAGCCAGGCACTGCTTCGGCCCGGATTGGGATGACATGGCTCGGGCCTGACAAGCGCCAATTTTTTTTAAATTATTCTAACGATTCTTAAAAATTATTATAAAGATCAATCGTTATAATTTTATACTCAGTACGATTCTTTAGATTCATCAGAATATTTTTTTATTTTTATTATCGCTGCTTTCCAGCGATGCACACTTCCGCATAATGACGTATGAGAATTATCAGCACAGCAATATTTCCGCCGGAAAATATTTCCCGGTGCGTAGGCGTAGAGACAAAGAAATTTAATGCGAGGAACACGCCTCGTCGCTCGATTTTACAACTCCGCAAATTCCTCCTTTCCCGCGCTCCATCGTCTCTCCTCTCCGTCCAACGGCACACACCGCGTGTAGTAACTCGCGAGCTAGCGAAGTTTCGCGGCCAAGAGCGAGTTTCGAGTTTACAGCGCGATTCTTGTGCAAATAGTGTACCGCTCGTCGTCCTACCGCCGCTGAATTTATTCTGCGGGCAACTTCGACTAGCATTTTCCAGCGGAACTACCTCGCTCCATCTTCCCCTCTTCGTTCAATCTTATCACACGGCCGATGTGTATGTTTGAAGCTTGTTCGACGTAACGCTTTTGCTGTCAACTTGCGGGAAGTCAGAGTCACTGCAATTGACAACCGGATGTGGGCGACATCACATCTCCTCAAAAGTGCTACTTCGTTAATCAATGTCCTCATCACGCATGACTATGGTGGTCCCTTTGATGTCTTTAGTGGTACCAAAGTTGTCCTAAGAGTTATTGGCTTCCTTCGATTTACCTTCTTGACACATTGAAGTGAAGTTTCTTTGCAAATACTCAACTTCTAGTTGAGTACTTGACTCCCAATTCCAATTGGGAGCTGTTACAAATCACTTTCATGATGTTGAAGTTTGCATCGTTGGAATGCACCGAAAAAAAAAATACATATAGTATTCTAGCAATTTGGGTTCATTAGAATATTTTTTTTTATTCGGTTTTCGTTGCTTTCCAACGATTCAAACTTCAAATAATTGCACATCTAGCAGTGCTGCTATTTATCATCGACATTCGTAGGAATCAATCGATCGATAAATTCGATACAACTAATTTCTCGATGCAATCCTGCGTTAACAATTAACCCGTGGTTGATGGAGGTCGCGTTCCCTCGTGGCTATCTCCTCGACAGCTTAGTTGCAGGTGGCGAGGCTCGCACTATACGTGCCTCACGGGTCGACAATGTGCGGAGCCTCCGACAATTGCGATTGTCTCGGAATCTCGGTGATTCAGAGCAAAGCCACACGCAATGCCGATGCACTACTACGCCTTGTCTCAAACTGTCCTCGCAGATACCGCGTCGCATGTATCTCCGGGAAACACGGCATTAGGTATAGGTACACTAATTGGTATCCAAACACTGATGCGGTTTAATGAGGCGCGTTGCGTATCGTACAGTGTCTTCCTCTGGGTGTCTAGGGCCTCTGTTATGAGTAAGTTAACTATGGTACCTATGACAATAACGGTGCTGTTTCCGTTTTGGAACGGGTACCTTGTATAGAAACTACATACATGCGTTTCTATGTATTATACTGGGGCATATATGCTACCTTCATACATGGGCCATTGCCCTTTAGCTCTGTTAGAGTCCATAGAGATAGCTTCGTGAAAAATAGAAATTAATGAGGATGCAATGTGCAACCACTTTTTTGTTTCGTGTTATTTTTTCGATTTTGAGGACATTTGCTTGATCTTCAAGAATTTCAAGAAAATCCTTTCTACCGAATCCTGATGTCAGTTCGTCAATTTAAAAAAAGTATCGCCGTGCATGGTTATGTATATACACTGGCATAGCCCAACGCTCTTGCGAATCTGAAATTCAGATTCTGAATTCGAGTCGATTTGCTGGCAGAGGTAGTCGGGTTGACGGAGACGGTAGCGATTGCAATGCTGCACATCCGTGCCTTAATCAGATCGTGTTTGTAGGCAGCGCACGAATCTCGGGCCCTCCGGACTGGCAAATCGACGGGTGTGGGGGGAGGGGGGTCTGGTTACGTCGATTCTGACTGGTCTAGTTTAGCTCCGGCCTCTTCGACAAAAGCGTTTCAGAGTCTCTGAGGAGCTGGTATTTTGAAATTCGAGTGTCTTGACGAAAAGAAGTATTCCTAGAAATATGATAATCATAATATTAATATTAGTCATAATTTACACAGTAATTTTTATCCAGTAAAAAATGGTGACAGATCATTACACGATTATCCAGGTAATAAAGGTACGTTCCCATGACTCGATATTCAAACATAAAAAATGTGTCTGGGCCAACCGATTGGACCTTCGATAGATTTCCAATTCCACTTGGCAGCGGATATTTTGAAATTCGATTGTCTCGACGAGGCAAAGTGAGAGACATTGGCGGCCAAATCCCGTCGCCATCAGCATCGACTGTACAGTTGTTGTGTCTGCAGCTCCATCGAAACCAATGTCGTATTCCACGTTCGCTTTTTCGTGATGCCTATAGCAGCAATGGACGCTCGAAAGTTTCTCCGTTATAACATATATACAGCTACGTCGCCCTAGTAGACGCCGAACCGGCTGAGAAATCACGGAGGTCACCCGAGAAAATACCGGTCAAGGCGCCTGTGGAGGAAAACAGGTGCACGTGCTCTCTGCGTGTGCCTCTGATAAAATACATGCACCCGACTTACATATAACACACCTACACACATACATTTTATTTGTTCTCAAGTCCCTTGCAGCTCTTACGTCGAACCTCATCGACTGTAAACCAGGTCGACATGGAACATGGACTAATCAATCATGAAACGTTTGATGTGATTTCGTTCCTCTCAATTACGTATTGACTAACCCTCGATTTCAAATCCAATCCAATTTTACAGGTTCATCGAAATGGATTCTCGAAAGGTCTTTGCTTTCGCAGCTCGTTCGATGCCATTATTTCCTATAGGTATAGTACACACCCAATACTCATTGAAAATACTACGCCATACAGCGAAGCAGCATGAAAAGAGAGATGGAGAAAGAGATTGGGAGGAAACGAAGAGAAAGGGGGCGAAGAAGGAGTGAGAGAGAAAACGTTGTGCTCTTTAGCGTTGCTATTAGTCGGACTGACATAAGTATTCGGAGGGACCAGAGGAGTGGGTGCGATCGGTCGTTCGTGCTGGGAATCACGATTCAGCTGCTGACGCTTCGGCTACCGGCGTTGCCCCCGGGGCTATCGGGAGAGTCCCAGCGCGATGCAGAGGTCTCTGCATACCAATAAGCCCACCGGCCGTCCACGGACAACCCACTGGCTTACATATACTCGAATCGAGAGCGTTTTATACGTGTAGACGTTGCATATATATATATACTCAATGTCTACAGATGAAGCATCTATATAGGACATTGATTCGACGTAGGTCTGACGTTAGACCTCATTACAAAAATAATTTTTCATAATTAATAAAAAACATCTTAAAAACTATTAGAAGAAAAATATTGCCCACTTTAATGTATATATGTCTTTTTTTAAATATACAAAAAATTTAATAAAATAAAAAATCTGCATTGGAGGGTCTAAATAATCATAGAAAAAAATTACGACCCAAATAGAGGAAGTTGTGGGTTGGACCTGGACTGGAATGCCCCATATAATAAAAACAAAATGGAGGACTTAAAGCGAATTCCGGGTTACAGGTTGTGACGAAAGCCGAGGCTATTGTACGAAAGCCTGAAGAAAAAAAAAATGGGTCTGTCGTGTCGTTAACCTTTTCCGACGCTCGCGCAACACGCCCGTGCGCAGTTTCGTGAGATGAAGCGAGAGAGTCGGTGCGCTTGATCAAAAGGAGAACCAGGCGGTGCACGAGTGTGGAAGAAGAGAGGCGCCGGCACGTTGACCTGGGCTGGGAACAAACCACAGGCGAATAGCAGTGAAAAGTAGTGACACGACGCTTCCCGAATGACGAATCAAACGGATGGAGACACAACTGACTGACTCACAAACTTTGAGTCGCCTGATATCGACACAGCGTCTAGAAATTAACATCGACATATATTTATACATTAATCTTCCTGATTGTTGCAAAACGGTGCAGTTGTATTTTTTGTTTAATAAAAAAAAATATTTATTTGATTATTTATATTGACATTATTATTCCAAGATAATCAGTATGATCCGAAAAGTCGACAAAAATGTTTTAGTATGAAATTCAGTCTCACACCTTGATTCGATCCAGCATCATCTCTGCGATCGCAAATTAAATCAACAGAAAGAAAAAAAAAATCTTTGATCTGCCTCAGGACGAGGATCACGCACGTTCAAAATCAATCTCGAAACTGATACCCGCGAGCCGGACGCGTAGGGGTGAAGAGAACGCTCTCACGATCCAATTGGGACGTGAAACTATAGCAGCAGAAGCAGCAGCAGCATCGTTGGGGAGAGGTGCGACGACGGCGCTGCTGCCGATGTTTCCGGTCGCCGGGATCGAGCGACTATTTGCCCGCGTATTCGATCGGAAAGCTTCAGGCCACCGGAGGCAGAACAGGCGCCGGAGGCTCGGGAGCGTGTAGTATGTGCGCCGTGTTCTCTGCGTACATACACCCGACCGTTCGCTCAACGTGTATACATATATATAGCGTAGCAGACGCACCGGGGGCTTGCTGCAGGGCCAGAGTGAGAATACGAGATGGAGGGTAGAGCAGCGGCGGCAGAGAGTAGCTCCCCGGCATTGTCCATCCTCGACTCGGCCGAAGATCGATTCCGACGCTGGGTTACGGCCGCATCGGTCGAGGGCGGCCGTTCCACGGGCCACGTAAACACGTTTTCCATCCCAAACGGCACTCTCGTTTCGCTATGTTCCTACGGGTCCGCCAGGACACCAGTAGTGACGACACCGGAGCGAAGCTGGTGCGTATATCCGGCGCGAAACAGTTCTTTATTTTCAAAATCAACTAAAAAAGGGTTGTAACCAGTGTTTTCAGGGGTAGAATATGCGACTTGAGAGTGATGGTATAGGTTAAAAGACGATATTTTGAAAAAATAAATTTCGTGACCCCGATTTGGGCGGTTTTCGGCCCGGTGGCCAGATCTACGATTTCTGACAAACTGTTCGGCCAAAACTTTTTTTTTTCAAAATCAACTAAAAAAGGGTTGTAACCAGTGTTTTCAGGGGTAGAATATGCGACTTGAGAACGATGGTATAGGTTAAAAGTCGATATTTTGAAAAAATAAATTTCGTGACGCCGATTTGGGCGGTTTTCGGCCCGGCGGCCAGATCTACGATTTCTGGCAAACTGTTCGGCCAAAAAATTTTTTTTTTCAAAATCAACTAAAAAAAGGTTGTAACCAGTGTTTTCAGGGGTAGAATATGCGACTTGAGAACGATGGTATAGGTTAAAAGTCGATATTTTGAAAAAATAAATTTCGTGACCCCGATTTGGGCGGTTTTCGGCCCGGCGGCCAGATCTACGATTTCTGACAAACTGTTCGGCCAAAAATTTTTTTTTTCAAAATCAACTAAAAAAGGGTTGTAACCGGTGTTTTCAGGGGTAGAATATGCGACTTGAGAACGATGGTATAGGTTAAAAGTCGATATTTTGAAAAAATAAATTTCGTGACCCCGATTTGGGCGGTTTTCGGCCCGGCGGCCAGATCTACGATTTCTGGCAAACTGTTCGGCCAAAAATTTTTTTTTTTTCAAAATCAACTAAAAAAGGGTTGTAACCGGTGTTTTCAGGGGTAGAATATGCGACTTGAGAACGATGGTATAGGTTAAAAGTCGATATTTTGAAAAAATACATTTCGTGACCCTGATTTAGGTGGTAGCAATGGGATTTCTCATTCTCTCCGCCAAGGGGCATAAAAAAGCTTTTTCCTTCTTTGATTAAATAAGACTCTAGGTGACGAGGGATAATCCTGGCCGGAGGGGCTTGCGAACCAGGCCGGAACCCGCGAAAGCTCCGTCAGCCGGCAACCGGCGGCCACGGTCGAGGGAAGCACATCAAGCATACACCAACACGCAGTTGTGCGTTACATACACGTATATACGTACACTTCTGTGGACCTACCTACCCCTTCGAAATTGAACGTTTAATCTTAACGGCGCATCTATCGTTTTAGCCTCTGGTCGCCCGGGGGATAAGGGACAGCCCATTTGGGCGAGAGTGATCGATGGCTCGGGATGTGTGATACACATTCGCACACAGGCATCAAGCATGCACACCGAGACGTAGGCATATGCTGCCACTAGCCCTTACGAAATAAGCGAGGTGAACCAGCAAAAAGGAGAACAATAGAGATTAACTTAGTTTTTTCTTAGGCGACGTCTTGTGTTTTTTTCGGTAAAAAAAAAATTCGATTTAACGAAGTTTTAAAAGCCTATCCGATGGCAAATTTCCCGCTGATTCCAAAAATAACAGTTATTTGCCCGGAAAATAAAAAATTCGAGGAGAAAAACGCGAAAAATGATTTTTCACTTTTCTCGAATTTTGGCACTTCACTAAAATCGATGTAATTTTTTTTTGGATGGATGAAATCTGGATTTTCTTTTTGCGTTCGAAAGAAGACCCTTCAACGAAGAGAATGCCGCCAGACGGAACGCGATATCACGATTTTTCGATTTTTTGCAGATTTTTAAAGTAGACCCTCAAAAATCACAAATTTGCGTTTTTGGCGAAAAAAAAAAAAATTGATTTCGCAAAGTTTAAAAACCCTATCTGATAGCAAATTTCCCGCTGATTCCAAAAATCCCAGGTGTTTGTCCAAAAAATAAAAAATTCGATAAGAAAAAAAGCAAAAATCAAATTTTCGCTTCACACCGGAAAACTGAGCTCCAAGTGTGGACTTATCGTTTTCGACAGGAGACACAGAGGCATCGAACAGAGCTAACAGAGAACGCCGAAGCCTCATCTCTGGTGTTAGTGTGCACAGCGCGGCGCCGGGTACACTCGGATCGGAGCACGAGGGACACGTGTCTCGGGGTGTTGTATCCGCGCGACGCACATGACCCATAAAGCATCCGGATTTGTGTCAGAGCCAGACAGCGCGTGTGTTGCCGCGCGCTCCCTCGCGATCTCTCGCGAATGCATGCATGAGCTCTCGTGAACGCGCCACTTTGGACAAACGCCCGAAACGATCGTTGCTCGTCACATACATAGAGAGAGAGAGAGAGAGGAGTGAATCGGCACAACCAACATAACAGCGTTCATTGGTGTCGCTTTGCTTCAAAACGCAGTACACACCCCTTCGAACCACTGTTGTTCGATTTTCTATATTTTGCACTTCGCTCTCTCTGTCCGTGTATCAGCTATATCAATCCGCGTGGATCACTTGTGAACGTGGACGCTTCGTTCTGAATGTCCAGCACTTGTCCCATTCCCATGTAGCCGCATGGCCACGCATGTTACGCTGCGTTATCGAGAGACAGATTGCTGCTGCTGCCCAACTATCCACGGATTGGTACGTGATCCGCGTGCGGAAACAATCGAGATACGATGGCGTTCGAGACACATCTGCATTGCCGGTTTGATGATCGCCGGTATATTATAATTTTAACTGCTGTGTGTTGTACCATCAGCCAGCGCATCCGTGAAAGCATCCTCTCATTTCGCATCGTTCGAGAAAGTTAATGGCCGTGACGGACTAGGTGCGAGACCACTACGTAGTCGTACAATAGTAAATCTAGGAAAGCAACCAAAGCGCCGCTAGCAGCACATTTTCCCGCTGGATGAAAGCGGCGCGAACGATCGTTACATCGTTGGGCTGTTGCTTTCGGAGCATGAGATATACTTATTACGGCGTTGCTGCCTAAGTGTTAAGAAAGAACGTCAGCTGCTGCTGGAGAACTGTTGCAAAGAACTGTTATGAACTCATTATGCGTCAAACGCATAGTTGAACATTAATGAGTTGCTCGACAATTATGAAAGAAACGTTGAATTACAACTGCATATGACATTTACATTGTAGGGAAATAGGTTTGTGGTTCAATGTAGCCGCATAAATATGCCTTCAAGGATTGTTTCATCCAATGAAACTGTTTTACAATAAAAAAAAACATTCTGTTTAAATCATTGAAAAGATAAAATTATCGTAAGCATATTTGATTGATCTTTTGAAACTTTTTTCTCGGTGGCTGATTGCGGTTGAAGGCTAAAGGTAAATAAGGTCGTAATATGGACGTCGTACGAAATTCCACAGCCACCGACTCCGTTGTGTATTATTCCAAATAAGCCAGCTGAGAAGATTGTTCGATTTCAGGGAAAAAGTCGTCGAGAAAATATTGAACATCAACCGAAGAAAAGGCTCCGCTCGCGTTTTCCGCGACCTGCGACCTCCTTTCCGCCGATATCCAACGACGGATGTAAGAATAAAACGTGCGACCTTATACAGAGAGTTGTGTATAGCGAACGTGGCGCCTATCGCGAGACGATCGTTGGAAAGGGCGCGAACGAGGCAAACGTACAGTGTTGTACCAGAGCTGCCGGGAAAATTGGCTCGATGAACCGGATAATTTCATTCGATTCCGAGAGAACGAACTCTCGTTCCATGAATAACTGTTATATAGTATCCTACGTGCCACGGCCGATGTTATAGGATATCGCGCGTAACCCCTGCTCTTCATCCCATTGAGCTCCGCAAAGCTGATTTCTCTCGTGCGGAAAATACGCAGACTCGTTGACGGCAGCGATATCAGCGAATCCGCAACAGTCTAACTATACAACGCCATCTGTCAGATTGCATTTTCACAGCCGGAAATGATCGATCCGAAGTAATTATCGGTGTTTCGCTGATAGTTCGACACTCTACTTGCGGAAGGCAATGCATGTTGACCCTACAACGGTTTATAACCATAATCGAAAACGCAGTATGATGCTGTAGACGCAACAATGTTGCAACTCAGTAAAGAAGGTAAAACACGAAAAAGTAGCCATTGCTTCTCAAGTCACAGCCACTGAATATTTTATTTTCTTACACGAAGAAAAAAATCCATATCGCCAAAACTAACTTTGCCTCCGGCAAACTGGGTGAACCAACTTCTTCGTTGGCCCAAACAACCTGTTGGCTCCTGCAAAGCTACTGTTACTTTCCTGGAACTCAAGTTGCTTCTAGTTACATATTTTCTCCATGCACAATTTAACACGTGACCAAGTCAGAAAACGCAAGTGGCCAAATCTCTGAAATGTGTTCACAAAAAAATTCTCCGAGGTCAAAGTGGAGAATTTCCACAACACCCTATAAAGGGCATGTTTAGATGTTAAACGCCGCTAACCGAGTCAGCGATTCCGATCCGTTACAGTCGCTTCGCTATATAACAACACGAGTGGATGATTGCTGAGGTGTCGTATTATAATCCCGCATAGGAACTCTCAGTGTGGCCAAGAGATAGGCGTACCGAGCATTAAGGGGGACAATGGCCAGGCTATATAACGGCTGAGCAGACTGCGCGAAGACTCCTCTGCGGCTATAAATGCGGGTTGCCCCCCCTCCCCCCCATTTAGAGGTGGAGAATCAGCGGAACCGGAGCAACAACGCGGGTTGCCGCTCGGAAGTGGAGAAAGAGGAGGAGGAAGTGGCGTCTGTGCAAGCATGGTGTATATAACAGAAGACTATGAAGCGCCGAGTACACGCGAGAGAGGAGAGGGGGGAAGATTTCATTACAGATATACTCGGAAATGAGACGGACATTATACAATGGTACAATAATGGGCGATTTGCTTCCGCGACGGTAGCGGCTTGTGCAGACGACACGAAAACACGGGTTGAGCTCAACGCTGTAGATATGTATACATATGCTGGTATATCCCTGTCCCATCGAAATCCGAGGGTCTCCGACCGTCTTCAACCGCAACTGCAGGAGCGCCACCATTATCTGCCTCTCCGCCTATACGAATAATAAGTAATCCCGGTTGTAAAGTCGCGCTCATCCGTTGTATTATGAAAGATAGGACGGGAAGATCTTTTAAAACCGTCGTCTTGATATTTATGCGATATTAACATCGAACGGACCGGATTTATTAACACAATCAGATCTTAATGCTTATGTGTTATATTTTTAATCCTGGATATGCTACATCACTGGATCAATGAAAAGGACATGTTTGAAATCCTACATGGTATTTTCATTGCTCTCATGGGAAGGCTGGGTCACACGTGTGTGACCCAAGCTGGAAATCCCAGCAAGCCGAACCGAAGTAAACATCACGATGTCACGCACCGCCAGAGGGACGTTCGCCAGGAGACACCCTCCAAGACGTTATATCTCCGTATGCACGGCAGGCGACCCCCCTAGGAACTCGACTCCGGGATAGCAACGCTATCCATGGCCATGTTACGTGCGATCCACCGTGTGGCACACGTATCCTGTGTAAATTCTCCGAAGGCCGGTAGTGGATATCGGCGCCATCTTTGAATTCCGTATGCGCCGAGTCAGGAGTACGTAGCACCATGTCTTCAGCATCGTCGTTGGCGTCATCGTCGTTGGGTGCCTTCGCCCAGGGGGTCCGACCCATCAATTTCGATTCCCATCGTGGAGAACCAGGTTAACCGGTGGTGGACCATTCAATTCTACTCAAGGTGGTAGAGTCGGTCCATATATCTATATAGCACCTACATATATATATATTCGCAATTCCTACCGCAGAGGATAGTCCTTGGATATGACGAACGCTATCATGTTGAAGTTTGCATCGTTGGTATGCAACGAAACATTATTTTTTAAATATTCTAACGATTCTTAAAAATTATTATAAAGATCAATCGTTATAATAACTTTTTATACCCTGTACGATATTTTTGGTTCAGTAAAATATTTTTTTTTAATTTAGTTTTCGTTGCTTTCTATCCATCCTAATTTCAACATAATCGAACGCTTGGATGATAACGCCGGAAAATCTTGGTTCACTGTTAAATTTCTCCGTCTCGCTGTCTCTACCTCATCGTTCGTCGACGTTCCCTCCATGTGTGCGGACTTTATTCCTCGTTACTTCGGTGCATTCGTGCGCCTCTCTCCGTGGAGAATCCAGAATGTCTATACGTCTACAGGTGTGGGAGATGGTGGACGCCGATTATGAGGGCTGTATACACGCCCCCTAGGGCCTCGACGGCGGGTTCTCTGCGGTTGCCCGGGTACGTATATGGCGCACTCCACACTCTACTCAGCTCGCGCTCTACCGCTTCTACTTCCAGCGCCGTCCGCGCCGCACTGTCGGCTTCCCAGCACGGACCATTGCCTTTTATATCCCTCTCTCGGATCGTAGCCAGGTACTAGCGTCTCCCCCCCCCCCCCCACCACCTCCTCCCCTCCCTTCCCAACATCTCTCTCTTTCCACGTACAACTTCGTTCGAAATGCTTCGTACCGAAAGGCGACAGGGGAGAAAATCGAAAAAGCAGGGAGAAAAAGTCTGTGAGTGTTCAGCTCATGTATTGACTTTGTGTATGTATTGTTACATGAAGGAAAGTGAACCAAGACGAAGGTTAGAGCTGAGTCCGATGCAGTGGTGGATTTGAAGGTTGCCTCGACCATTCCATTATTCAAATTCCTGACTGCTCTTGCTTTCCACCGGTTAGGTCGCAATGACGGATCGTATGCACCGATAGAAAAGTCTGGTATCGATAACAGTAACAAGTAAAAAAAAATTGCTGGAAATGCTGCAAACTGAAAAAAGAATTCATTGAAATAGGTCTTGAATTTCCATGTAAGGTCTGCTTTGTACCGTCCATCTTGGATGCATGCAGACGGCCAACAGAGGCATAATACAGCGACTATGAGCAGACGGATAAAGGTGCCGAGCCCAGAGGCATCGACGTTGCGCCGGGCAATCTCGATTCCCTCGGTGAGATCGTGATTCCCTGTGGGAAAAAGGCAGACACGCCAGTGAACCTCAGCGATCACTGCGTCCTATCCTTTCTCACTCTGCCGCATTGTGCACTCGTAAAACCCTCTTACGAAGACGTTTCTGTATGCTTGTCGAGACGACTATGGACGGCGAGAGAGGTACACCCGAGACATAACGTGCAATATCGTTCATCCGAGGGAAGCTTAGTCCGTGGGGTTTAACATAATCTTATGCACTTCGGCCTGATAAACTGGATTACGGTGCCTAGGCTGCTGGAAACCCCTTCCACACTGCTCTCTCTCGCTTGTCCCTCGTATTCGCATCGTCGTTCTCGTCCGCTATTGCCTTGGAGTTTGATACGGCTCGAGAGCAACAGCAGCAGCAGCACGCGTTTCCACTACCGGCATGATGTTGCTGCCTCTCCCACCACTGGAATTGGTATTATCTTCTCGTTTGTTGTATCGCATAATCGTGCCTCCCTTCCCTCGTCCTCTCTTTGCCTTCGGATCGCACCATACCCCTCTCTCTCTCTGTCTACGGTGCGCTCGGTGTATGCGGTAATCGCGGGCTACAATGATCGGCGATTGCGACACCTGCTGGAACAACGGAGCAACCGCGCCGAGTTCACGCAGTGGCTAGTTCGCCTGTGCAGCACAGACGGGATGAGCTCTCGCGGTTTCCCCTTGATGCATAATCGGATCCGCCTGGATTTGTCCTTGCACGTTACGCGAAACGTACACGCGTTTTGGAATGACAGCAAGTCAAATGTTTATACTTGATTATCTATATTTTGAGAATTTCTTAAAATTATGTTGAACTGCATCAGTGAAAAGCAATGAAAATAAAGTAAAGAAAAAATTATTCTAATGAACCCAAAGGATCATACTGGATATAAAAAGTTATTATAGTCATTGATTGTTATATATTATCTTTTTAGAATCGTTAAAATAATTTTTTCTTTTTTTTTAAGAGCAGTATCCTTGAATATTTGATTGCAATGTCGCTGATCTTGAGATGATTCTCATTGCATTATAGTTAGCAATATACCCTCAGACCTGACGAAAATACGAAAAGTTAGGGTACACAAGCGATTTTGAGAGGTTCAAGTCTGAGCCGCGTCGCGACGAGAAATTCGCCGGATGAGCGAAAAAGCTTGTCTAGGTTTCAGCCCGGATCTCCGGCTGCCTGCCGCGGTGGCTGCTCCACCTCTCCGCGCCCTCCACCTGCTGCCTAATCTCAGCATGAGCCCTTTAACCCCGCTCCATAAGCTTTTCCGAGGGTTTAGACTACCGAGAATCTCCGACTCGTCTCCACTCTCCTCTCACTGCTGTTTCTGTCTCTCCTTTCCCTTCCTCTCATCTCCAGTCCTAAAGGATCCAAATTGTTCTCAGCTTCAACGGTACCGCGTTGACTCTACGGGTCTACCGCCAGGAATTCAGGCATCCCGGAATTTCCGGGCAGATGGATTATGCTCCGCTGGAAAATGCATCCAGCTTGCATGAGTCGAGACATCTCAGTGCAAATCTCGTGAAAGCTTCTTGCTTTTGCCGTCGGGGAAATGGGAGTTATGTCGTTGTGGTCATCTGCGACCAGAAGAGTAATGACGTTGAGATGTGTTGCGTTTTAGTGTTATGCAACATTTCCCTTCTCTACAAACATTCAATGATAGCTTTTGTCCATCAATGCTATCACAAAACCTAGTTTTCAATATCCTACTCGATGTGTTCATGGCAACAATTTTTTCCACAGGCGATTAGTACAAATGATGTCCACGAGAGGCCAGCGATGGACTTCCTGTCATGAACCCAACGATGGAATGGAAGTTGTTTCCAATTTCTGACCGCTGCATCATTGCATCAAATCTGAGGAAACAGACCCAAAGGAAAGGGACAAAGGGACTATGTATCCAATTTAGGCGAATGCCAAAGCAGTGTGCGTACATCAAGCATCGAAAGTAACTGGCCCGTCAAATGACAGACGAAGATGAGAGACGAAAAGGGGTTATTGGTACGAATTCCAAAATCCCAGCAGAACGCACGAAGCGGTTGATCACCAATGCTTTGTAACCCGAAATCCACGATTTGGAGTACACAGGAAGAGGGGTATATGCGATGATCGAGGATTCGCATCTCTCTCTCTCTCTTTGTACAGATCGTTCCCGATCGACGCAGCACGTTACGTATTTGTTCCGTTCATTCGTTCGTCTCGTTCGTCTCGTTCGACATAACAGCTCAGTGCGTTGAACCTGTTCGGGGCTCGCTGGCGATGTCTGCCGTTGAGCCTTTGTGCCCAGAAGCAATGGCAAGAGCCGACGATCAGTTTCACCATGACGACCCGGTACATGCGACATTCCTGATGCCCTTTAGATCATGTACCGCGTGACTAGTAGGCGCTCCCGGCCTCGCCCGCCTATGTGCTGATACACTCAGATACATGCGCACACGGTCACGTGACTATATATGCAGCATGTATATGTCTGCTTGACGGTTCAACGCGAAATCGAGCGTGAGAGCGCTGATGGAAAATCGCACGACCTTTAGCAACGTGTCCTGATGTCCTCGAGGTCGCGTTTTTTATCGGCGACATGTGCAGCGGAAACGAGATAAGTTTTTAGCAGGCGCGAAAAAAGTAAGCATTCGCGATTTAATATTGAATACGCAGTAGAGAACACGAAAAAAAAATTGCCACAGACAAAACGGGTATTGTTTTTATCCAGAAACAGTGGAGAATTTCACTAAGAAATTACAATAAAAAATCCTGTATTACACGGAATGAAGGTCTTGACGGAAGCAACCAAGCGGCAAATTACATCAGCGTCTGTCGACTGAATGCAGAACAAGAGACCAGCGTATTTGCATTTTTCGTGAAATAAATAGATGGAGTTTCATCTAAATACATTTGCAAAACATAAGTTTTCGTTGTAAATAAAATAAAAATTACTACGAAAGATTAAAAAATTCGTGAGCAATTGTTGTCCATTTATTCGACCTTTCATTGGTCACGTGACAAAAAAAAGACCTGCACTTCGTACAATTACTACTATACTATTACTACTATACTATACTATTTGATCTCTCTCAACGTTATCATCGCACGAGCTGGAAACAAGAAGCAACGATGCATTACTGGTAGACCCAACGGATGCACTTCAACATCGACGCTTTGCTGTGTGCGCGCGTTGAGAATATTCGCCTTGACGCAAGAATCTGGTGCGAGCTTTCCAGCCGGTTGAACGCAACGCGTACACGAACATCGAAGCCCGACGTTGGCCCGGGTTCGATCCATCGGAGGTCGAACGCTGGAGATTATAATTTATTAACGAATTGCTCGAGTCAGCGTCGAAATTCGATTTTCGTCGATGGTAGCCGACGGCCCGAGTATCCGTTTTCCCATGCGCAACGTTTCGCCGTATAACGTTCGACGGTGTGGTGTGCCGCTACGTTGTTTTCAACACGCAACATGCAACGGCCCGTTGGCAAATATCGCGTGGAGCGCCTTCATTATCGGAAGTGCCGGGCGTATGATATACCGCTGAGAGAATCGCGCTCGCGGAACGGCCGCGCCGCGGCTCTCTGGACCGTCGCAACCTCGCTGCGCTCTCCCAAAACTGCAATACACGTTGGCTCTGGTGCATATCTCGAGTCCTTGTTGCGCCATACTCCGCGCTATACTCATTGTTCCCCCCACGTATATATAATACCATCTCCGCCTATAACGCAGAGTGCAGCAGCGGCAACCGTAGCAGAGTAGACGGAAGCCATGGCGAGAGCCGTAGTGCTCCCTGATTTATCGTACGACAATGTTCGATTATGCATACGCAACGCATAGGGGATTCTCAGGTCAGGTCAGGTCTATTTTTTTGCAGCACTGAAAAAAAATTAAAAGTTGTGATTACCAATCGTTGGTCGGAGTTTATTTTAGTAACTGCAACCAATATTTTGGTAGATCGAACTAATGATTGGTAATCGCAACTACTAATTTTTCTCAGTGTGTTGGTAGGCTTGCTGTACCATTAAAAAAAAACGTAGACATTATGACATTCGTATCGTAAAGTTTTGACGCTGACTGTTTTAATGCGATACCATTCGGCACTATCGCTTCTCGGCTTATCAACGCTACCAACGATCGCGTAATTATACCGTAAGCCCTGCATATGTTCGTCGTTGGTGCAATTAGACTTACCTTTGCAGTTCAGATACTTATCTCTGCGGTAACTGCAACTGTTTCTATGAGTCATACAAAATAAAGTTGCTGGATAGTATTCTTGAAGCTGAAATAAAAGGTACAATACGCAATGTACAAGTTGATAGGACAAAAATATATAAGATTGCAACTTTATAGACCTTAGTCAGAAATAATCGAAGCACCTGCTATAGGTTCCATATCAGAGGCGAAGCTTCGTGCAATGCGGAGAGAATGAGCGTAACACGCCATAGAGACCCATTTGCTACTGTTATTATCGACACTGTATTGTCGCTGGGAGAACCAGCGTATTTCTCCTCTTTCACCTCTCCGACGTCTCGCTGAGTGGTCACTGCATCACTGCGTTACGGTGGTAGACCTGTTCCTACGCTCGCACTAATACCAATGTCGCTAGACGTGCACTCAGCCAGTCTATGTCTCCGATTGAAATTCATTTGTCAGATGGGACCGCACCTGCACCGCCTCGATGAGTTTATCTCTCGAATACAAAGTGTATAACCGGCTCTATATGCCATCCTGCATTCTATGTCAACTGTTCAATGGTGGGCCTCTTCATATTTACCGTAGAATCGACGCACGCTATAAATGGACACGCGAGGACGATTCTAAGTTGAAGTTTAAATCAGACTCATCGCATTTTCAATGCCGGACTGTAATATTTTATCGATAACAGATCGATACATTCTTTTTATAATTCTATGTCAACTGTTCACTGAAAGGCACCTATATATTTACCGTAGAATCAATGCTCGTTATAAATGGAGTTGAAGTTTGAAACAGACTCATCGCATTTGGATTCAATGCTGGAATATAACGTGTTTTCGATAACCGATCGATATAATCTTTTTATAATTCTATGTCAACTGTTCTATGATAGGCCCCTTCATATTTACTATAGAATCGATGCGCGTTATAAATTGACATGTGGGGACGATTCTTTAACTCGAAGTTTAAATCAGACTCATCGCATTGGGATTCAATGTCGAAAATGTAACGCGTTATCGATAGCACATCGACATAGCTCCTAACAAGAGAGCAGAAGATCCCATGTTTCCCATATCTATCTATATAAATATAGATAGACATATAGAGGGCGTTGGAAAGAGAAAGGCAGAGGAGGAATTGCGTTATACTCGAACCGTTAGGTATTCCTACGGTATTTTACAGCCCGCAGAGTTTCTGCGGTGCGGTGCAAGCGGTGGTGGAGGCGATGGTGGTGGTGGTGCCTAGTGCTTGTGGTGCTCTCGTTGCTCGCCGTAAATTTCACTATCGAGAAATCGAAGCCTCGCGGGGATTAGCCACAGTGTGCGGTGCAACGGGGGCGGTGCTGCTGCCGCTGCCGCGTGGTCCCAACGTAATCGGCATTGCCGTGCATCGAAGTGTGTCGCCCGATAAATCTTCGGTTGCTGCGCGCCAGGATCACACCGCTGCTCGGTCGGTATATATGGACGCGACTCGGCGCTCGGCTGGAACGAGATACGACGGCGAAAAGACGACGAAGATGCAGAGCGCAGACCGGAAGAGTCACACCGAGAGGTCGTTTCGTTGCAGCACTGCAAACGTGAATTTCAAGGCATCCACCATTCGTCCTGGACTGTCCTGGGCATAACTCTTGGTTGATGGTCCGGGCACTGGGAGATATACTGAAGGTGTCTTACTGATGACTTCAACTTTTCGTTTTCTTGTAGCTGAGTTCGACCTCGGCGATTCTATTTTTTTCAGTGGTGAAAAAAGTTGTTTAAAAGTTTTAGAGTGTATTTTTTTTTTTTTTTTTTTTTTTTTTTTTTTTATAGTGAAGGCTACTTTCGTAATTTCACCTGGACACTTGATACCTTCAGTTTGTTTCTCAACATTTCCTACAGATCCCCACGTCCTTCTCAGTAATTCTCTTCGTTGAGTCTATGATACCGGAGATTGCGCACATCTTGATAAGAAGGAAGGCCCGAGCTGCATAAAGTATGCCTATAATTTATGCAGACCCTGACTGGAAAGTTGGCGGTATAGATTGAAGAATCGGAAAGAGTTCACCGACTCTTCCAACTTCACCGAAGGGCGGTATTCCTCTTCTGAAACAAGAAAGTTTCGAGACTCGAGATTCCACTGAATCTTCCCAGATGGCTTCGGAAATATAATTTAGTACCAACGCTTCGGTACTAATCATTCTCAATCTTAGGTGGGACGTGTAGCTTGAAGTTCTCGAGACCCTCGCGCGGATTAGCTCGTGCGAAATCACTTGGCCAGCGGCAATCTGGTCTTGCCGTGTAGTCTTGGCCGTATAACACCCCTCAGACAGATAGTAGGACGAGATATATACGTGTAACAGTAGTGAATGTCCCGCTCGAGACGTCCTGCGAGACTGGTTGGCTAAGAGCGAGATTAGAATTACTCGCTTGATCGAGTACCCTTGATTCGAACCATTCCCAATTAGTCTAATCACTGGACAAATTCACTAGCTTAGGCCGTAGTCGTAGACGGAACGTCGATCTCGGCTGCCAGCGGCAACCGTTGAGGCTATATACCTCTATATTGCACCTCGTATAGCATCAGCGACGGGGTTCGCCCGACTGTACGGATTCGCGTCTTAGCTCCCAGCGCACCGTCAGAGCCGCCAACCACCCTCCCCTCCTTATTCATCCCTTGCTCGCGCCCTGCACAACGTCTTACCCGAGTTTAACCGAGCATTAGCCGCATAAATCAAAACTTGGCTCGCAACTTGGCTCCGCTGCTCGCCCTCTGCCCTTCCAACTCGCAGAAGACCTTCTCCCACCGTCCGCCGTTGCATTTCAACCGCTCTTTCTCAAATTCTACCGCCGAGTTGCATTCCTGAAATCCCAACTTGAATACTACGGCTACTAACGGCTCAGACCTCGAGAAATTTCGTTCGCAAATCAACGAGCGGCGAGATCGTTGAGGGGATGGGTGGGGGTTGTTTTCAAGCTCGAGTCGATTTTGTAAATGTTTTTAACTTTCTGGTGTTTTAACTTTATGCACTTTAGGGGTGGAAATTCTACTGAGGGAAATGTTTTGAATATTTCGGCGACTTATGGTGGATGACGACTTCTTTTCTTTTTTTTCGTGTGACTTTTGCGGTAGGGTATTTTTTTATTTTTTAAATAATTTTTTCCTCATGCACGTTGATTTTTTTTAATTCGTATAAATTCACTGAATGATCTACCCGACGTTTTTTTTATGCGATTCAATGTTTTTTTTATTCCTTAGAAGGTGATGGCCCTAAAGTGGCCAAAAACGTCTACCCTACGACATGATTTTTTTTTTTTTTTTTTTTTTTTTCAAATTTGTTGCCGAGTAACCTTTGGTTATCGCAAAAGATTTCTTTCGAGAAAAAATATCTTTCTTTCGGAAAATATATCTGCGCATGATACAGGCATCGTTGAAGTATCGTTGATCTTTATGCGAATAGCTTCTCTTTGAGTTTTCGTTCCCCGGACGCCGAGTGCGTTTTAGTGGTTGACTCTAATCTCGTGGCAATTAATCTCGTGCTAAAAGCGAGTTGCCCCTGCCGGGGCGTCGCGGTGGCGACGTCGGCGGCGTCGACAGCAACGTCGGAGCCACGACCGACCCAGATTCCTTGAGAGACCCGCGTCTCTCGTGCCACGGATAAAGGGCCTCGGGACAGCTTTGTGTCTCGAAAAACCGCGACGTGGTTTTTGCCGCAAGACTCTGCGGCCAATGGTGCAGCAGCAGCGGCAGCGGCGTACTGTAGCTGAATAGCACGAACTCCTCGCCACGTCGCCTTTGTTAACTATCTACTCCGGCGAAATCAGTTTCTATCCCACTGAAGCCTTATCGCCGAGGCGAGTCTTCACTCATTTTTTTTCCTCGAGCTACGACGTTTAGCGATTGGCAATCTTCACTGCTTGATTGAAACCGCAATTTTTGAGATTTGAGATAGCAACGTCGATTTATTTCCACCGGCGTAAATGTTACCATTTTTTTGCCGTCGTAACTCCGCCATTTTGAATGTTGGATCAAATTTTTTTTTTTTCAAACGTCTCCTTTCGAACCCTAAAAGTTCCATTATACAAACAATTTGGTCAAGGCAATATTTTTTATTTGTATTTTCTTATTTTTCGCGATAATTTTCGAGATAAATCAGGTTAAAGATTATTATTATTAGAATTATTATTATTACTAGAATTATTATTTTTCGCGATGATTTTCAAGATAAATCAGGTGAAAGATAAAAATGGGAACCCAGGTTTACGTTGCGGAAAATTTGTTAAGGCTCAAACCGGGACAGGACCGTGTCAGCCCTGTCCAGGCCTGACCAGTGCCTGTACTGATAATTTTTCATCATGTGACCAGTTCTTGCGACAAGTTTCCTTATGCAGCATTAATAATTAGAACATACGCGTCGAGAAACCAGTACTTTCCGCGTCTAACCATGACAAAAGCACTTTAATTAACCACAAGACAGTTCAGCGGTTGATCCAGTGCTTTCGGTCTGCCGCCGTCGTTGCCACCGACGAGCGAACGTTCGCTGGTCTCGAAGAACGAAATCGCGCGCGCGGATGGAAGTAGCGCCGCGCGGAGAGCTGCTCGCGGTGCGCGCAGTGCGCTCGCGAATGGGCGAATGGGTGGCAAGGGCGCCGCGCAGACCCTTCCAACGAGCACCACTACCCGCGCGCCGCGGCCACGGACTTCTATTTCATTTCAGAGAATTACAATTGGGTCGTTCTAATTATCCCTGAAAGCCCGTCGTAGCACTCGCGTGCTCCCGGCATCCGTGAGGCGTAATGAAAAGCGACGTTTTCACCCCCGTTGGTCGCGCGCCCTCGCGTCGTGAAAAGTGCTCAGCTTCACGTGCACCGTCTCGTTTTCGTTCCTTTGTTACTTATTTCTCACTTTTGAGTTCGTCGCACTGCCGCCAGCAAACAGTTCTATTTGCATTATAACTGTAAAATATATTTTTGAGGCTAATAATTCAAAAAGTGTTCGAAGATTAAAGCAAATTAATCCAATTTTCAAATTGCTGCGATTACGATAAATAATTACTTATTTAGTTCTAATTTAGATGATGACTACATTCATATAGATTAAAAAAAAAATCGTTTGATAAAGTATTTCATAAAAAAACCCGACACTGTAGGTTTGATAGTTTTCGCAAAATTAATTCCTAAAGATTACTTTAAAAAACAAGCTTCTAGGCAGTATTCCCCCCTAATAGATCTCTGTTGAACCTAAAATTTCAATTTTCTCTGTCCCACATCGTCAGAGCCCGAAGCTAGCGACGTCTGCAGATTTGAGAGCCTCCGGAGAACGAGTAGAGTCCGCCTCGTAAATACGAAGCTTTCTTCTCCTGCGTTTTCTTACTTACAGCTGCCAAGTGCAAACATCCCCTGGCGGTTGGTTTAATTGAAATCTTCCAACTGTACGAATAGCGAGGGCCGAACTGGTCTGACTATATCATAGCTGCACTACTGCGACTATCATGTCTATATGTATAAATCGGAGTACAGTGAAACTGACCGACTCGACGCTGTCGAAACTTACACATTTTCGGTAGCAGACTGCACTTGGTCAGCTTCACCGTGTTGGTGGGAATAGTACACTGCTACCGTGTAGTCAAGTGTATTAGCAGGGTATACCAGGTCGCTGAGCGAGGGGGTTGAAAAGTGCTTCTCTTCCACCCGCAGCTATTTCGCGTGGCAATCCTCTGGCAGTGACGCTTCTCCAACTGGTTGCCTGGCTCGTCGCCAGGATCAACCGGTCCGCGATATGACCGGAGCGCGGGAGATAGAATGCGCAGCGGCCCGGAATAACGTAATTAAGACTCTCGCTTTGAATTCTCACGAGGCTGTGGCACCTATCTCGCCACTGCTGCCCCCTTCAGCGAAGGCGCCACGAGTGTGTCCTTGTTTTCGGTACCAATATGTACAGTTCGGTACATCCTCACAAAAAAGGGGGTCGTCCACGTTGAATTAATGAAATACGTTGCCCCAAGATAATCAACGGAGCCTCTTTTAAATTTATATTACCGCGGCTTATTACAACTCTTGATGAGAAATATGCAAAAACAGCCAAAGCTATGCAGACTGCTGCGATTGGTGCATATCTCTCGCCACTTTGGTTGGCTGTATAGTGTGATATCATGGAAATGAGTTTGCAAGCCGTATGACCCACTGTAAATGTTACGACATTGCTGCAACAACGAATGTACAACAAAAATCACTTTATAGGTAGCATTAAAATCGCTGAATTTAATTACCTGCAGCTTTTAGTCGCCCGGTTAAATCGCTGTAAATGTTGTTTTTCATTTCACGACGCGATTCGGTCGAGCTGAAATTTCACCGACTGTATAGACTGCGCGAAATGTGTTTGCAGAGTATAACGTATATATGACTCTCAGTTTGATACTATTCTTTGCACATGAATTTGGGTTCTAGAGAGGCTCCAATTAACAGTTCGTCAGCGTAATTACAATATTCAGTGTGGTCTATGTTTGGACATTTCGCGGTGAAATTTGCGAAATTGAAAATCTGATTGAATCGTTGAATAGTTGACAAGCTTTTCCCGATAATAAACTTAATTGATAAATTCCAGCACCGTCGGTTTTATATGATTCAAGAAGAGACCTGACCTTTTAACCGTTTTCACCGGATGAATCTCAGAGACTGCGGTCTACGGTAATAAATCATAAATAACTTCAGAAAGTATGAATCCAGTCCGATAGGAAATGCTAATATGGTTTGGACGAATTTTAGCTAAATAAGCAACCGGATGTCAATTCAAGTCTTTTTTCATCTAACGAAAAATTAAATTAGTGTTTAGATTTTTTTTAAGATATTAAAGTGAGAACGTCGTGCATTTTTCTTCTGATTCTATTTTTTTTTCTTTGGGTCATTAAATACAAGTTCATATAACACTTCTGCATATCTATGGATACGACTCGTGTGCAAGGAGTTATTTTTCCCCTTCGTCGAGTCGTCGGGGGCGACACGCGCGCCGCGGATCGACCGTACAGATAACCGGGGTGTAAAGGGTTGAACCTCGGACGACAAGGCGGCAAGAGAGTAGCTTCGTCGCGCCTCCGCCGGTGTATTCAACCGCGCTTAGAAGGAACTGCGGAGCCATCCTGCGCCCTCTCGTAGCGAGAATTGTGGAGGTTGCGTGCAATTATGCGGCGTACGTTCCGTACTTATCTTTATTTCAGCTTGTTGTAAATTAGTCGTCTCCTCACTCACGCACGCACACTTCTTCTCCCATGTGGTCTGGTACAACCTTCGTGTTACGTTTGTGTGTAGTACATACCCGCGGGTATATGGCAAAGCCTCGGTGGTATATGTGCGTGACGTTCGTTATCCTCTTGGATTACCGTTACCGGTACGTGCAGCGCGCAACCCCTATTTACTATCCGCAAAGGACACAGGCCCTTCGTAACCTACAGTAGCATATTCTAGCACCTGTACACAGTGGAAGTTTACGCGTTGTTTGTGCATGTGAATTAAAATGACCGGTAAATTTAATTTCATTAAAATTTTAACGCAGCTCGCCGATGATTGCAGGTAGCGCGGGACTTGGCAATTTTTTTATCAATTAAAAACATAAATTATACATTTTTGAGATTTTAAACAATTATCCTAGTGTAAATCTCTCTTTTAAAAAGTTCATGGGCGATTTTCGGCCCGGAGGCCAGATCTATGATTTCTGACAAACTGTTCGGCGAAAATTTTTTTTTTTTCAAAATCAACTAAAAAAGGGTTGTAACCAGTGTTTTCAGGGGTAGAATATGCGACTTGAGAACGATGGTATAGGTTAAAAGTCGATATTTTGAAAAAATAAATTTCGTGACCCCGATTTAGGCGATTTTCGGCCCGGCGGCCAGATCTACGATTTTTGACAAACTGTTCGGCCAACATTTTTTTTTTTTCAAAATCAAAAAAAAAAGGGTTGTAACCAGTGTTTTCAGGGGTAGAATATGCGACTTGAGAACGATGGTATAGGTTAAAAGTCGATATTTTGACAAAATAAATTTCGTGACCCCGATTTAGGCGGTTTTCGGCCCGGCGGCCAGATCTACGATTTCTGACAAACTGTTCGGCCAAATTTTTTTTTTTTTCAAAATCAACTAAAAAAGGGTTGTAACCAGTGGTTTCAGGGGTAGAATATGCGACTTGAGAACGATGGTATAGGTTAAAAGTCGATATTTTGAAAAAATAAATTTCGTGACCCCGATTTAGGCGGTTTTCGGCCCGGCGGCCAGATCTATGATTTCCGACAAACTGTTCGGCCAAAAAATTTTTTTTTTCGAAATCAACTAAAAAAGGGTTGTAACCAGTGTTTTCAGGGGTAGAATATGCGACTTGAGAACGATGGTATAGGTTAAAAGTCGATATTTTGAAAAAATAAATTTCGTGACCCCGATTTGGGCGGTTTTCGGCCCGGCGGCCAGATCTACGATTTCTGACAAGCAAAAGAAAGAATCACACGTAAAATAATAACACTTCTATGACTGTAATTGCCGCTCGATTTTTTTTTGTCAAACAACGATTCTCCCTCCGGACTCCGTCATACGCACCGTGAAGTTGGCAGCAGTCCTGGCAGGAATAAATTTTCTTTCGAAATAAAATTCTTAGCGACGTAAATACGTACGAGGTCGGTTTCCGCCGTCCCCCCTAGGGAGGCTTTTTCCGGCTTGTTGTCGCACCGGAGAGCTTCGCCCCGCGTCGGAGTCGCGCTCCTATAATACCACTGAGCGTAAACTCCTGGGGCTGTGGAACGGGCGATATACGCCCTCGAGGGTGAATGCGCGATGTACGATACGGGTGAGACGATCCCCTGGCGAGTCCTCGCTTTTCCTCTCGGTGGAGCACACAGCGTATATATATATATCGCGCTAGATAGGAAACGAGCAGCCTCCTCGCACCGAGAATGGTAAGAGTCGGAGACTGGGCGTTAGGTATAGTAGTCCCACCTGAATTTTAGCCGAGCGGATTATGGAAATGCGCGGTATATTAGCGTCTAACATCCTGCTTTGCATCGTCTTAACGCGCTTTGTGCATCTCTTCTGACTCCGCACCGGTTACGTTGGATGCTCCTCTGCGCATGTATAGGATGGGACAGTGAGCTTCTCTCGTGCAACACAGTAGCCCAAAGAGGGTATAGTATTTCTCGACGGAAAATGAGGATAGGGACTGCAACGGCGAGTAAACTTAACGTAACGTAACGTCGACGACCCTAATGCTCAGGCTACTCCGTTAACAGGGTCGAGTTTCCTTCGTGTCCTTTTCCTGAACACATCCCTCGTCTCGCTTTCCTAACAATTCTTGCAATCCCTTATTTCGCGTTCACTGTAACATATACACTGATATGTATGCTGCTTACATTCAAAGTATTTAACGTTACAGTCGTAAATGTGCTGATGGATGGAAAAAAGCTTGTTACGATTTCGATGAAAGCGTAAAACATCAAAGTAAAAGTTCAATTGTATTAAAAATGTTGATAATGCTCGTTACTGTAATGGATTATCGTTACATAACGAACAAAAATGTTTTCAGAAGAGTTTTTTGTAATAATTGTAACGAATTTAGTGAAATGTAGCATTAATAATCGGTTTAAGTATCCCCAAAATAAGATTCGACAATTTACACAGCAGCCTCTGTACAAATAATGAAGATTTTTGATTTTGTCACTGCAGTTCCATCAGATTAATACCGTCAAGGGTTTTAGTTGGAGCAGCTTAAAAAAACGCAAAGAAAAATCTGTCGCATCCAGAGCCAGTTCGCATTTGACGCGAAACTGCAATTCCCTATTCCGTCTCTTACCAGCGTTTCTGTATTCTGTTTTCTCCGGATTAAACCCACTGATTTATGCGCTTTATATTCGACGTCGAGGCAGTCGCGATGGATTATCGCAATGAAGAGAATTTAATGTTTAACGCTGACGGCTTTTCGTCCCCGTGAATTTTTTCGATAATTATATAAGTACCGCCGAAAGTTTTAGTTTGAGTAGCTTAGATGCGTTTGAAAAATCCTAGCGTGTCCCCCGATGCAGCTGTCGAGAGTTCGTCATGCCGGGATCCCACTTCGACCAATTATAAGTCCCGTAATTAATGAAAGAGCGCGCGCGGCATTGCCGATGTTCGTTCTTTCGTTATTTCGTTAATTTTTTTTCCGCTCTCGTTGCTACGAAAAGTCACACGAAACGAGCGCGCAGCTGTATACACCCCCGCGTATAGCATATTTCTATAGGGATGGCAGACGTCCTTATGCAAATTTTCGCAGAGAGCCGGCAGTCGGGGGAGGCACGCGCGCAGCAGCGTTCCCGTCATAATTAATGGAAACGAGTCGCTTCCTCGGTGTGTTGCTACGGCAGCGCCCACCCGATGCACCTCGCGAGTCACTGCAATTATTTGCACGTGTCCCGGCGTCGCGTTCACATGTGAACTCGACGCGACGTCTCGTTCACGTACATGAAGAAAGTGGATACGGCGGTGAACGTGCGGTTACCAGCGGATGCTGCAACGCGTGGCAAGACCCCGGCGCCCACTTCGCTAGCATGTTCTCCCGGGGATACGAAAAAACATACCGTTTTCGTACTTCGGATGAACGAAAAAAACGAAGCAAATTACTTTCAACACAAAAGGGCATTTTTCGACCTATTACATGGGACTGAAACGCTGAATGAATGAGGGAAAGTACTTGTCTAATTTCATACTTTAGCAAAATAATCGAAAATGTGAACTAATAATTGCAAAATGAACTATAAACAGCAACAGAACTATAAACAGCTGTAGCGATAAGACAAAGTCATCTTGGCACAGGTCGTTATCAAAACCCGACGGCGTTTTCGTACTTCGGATAAAGGAAAAAAAAAAACGAAGCAAATTATTTTCAACACAAAAGGGCATTTTTCGACCTATTACATTGGAATGAAACGTGACACGCTGAATGAATGTGGGAAATTAGGTGCCTAATTTAATTAAAGCAAAATAATCGAAAATGTGAACTAATAATTGCAAAATGAACTATAAACAGCAAAATAAATAAACATTGTGAACTGTAGTGATAAGACAGAGTCATCTTATTGGCACAGGTCGTTATCAAAACCTGCTGCCTTTTCATAGAGCCATTAGCCGTTCCTCAGAGACCGGACACTCCAGCGACTCGATTTCTCTTCCGGGATGCATAAGGTCGCCACTAAATGTCTTCTTCCTCCAGTACGTTTCTTCCTCCGACGGTAAATCTCGTTGAGCACATTCGACATCTTATGCATGCTGCTCATTCGTGTTGCTCATAACCTTTTCATATGACTGAAAAAGTGAAGGGCTTCCTTTTGCACAAAATTCTCTGCAGAATTCATAAAAGCCTTGACGCCAATTCTAAGAGTAATTACATGACGAACGCATCAATGGATTTTTTTTTCGCAAAGTAACCTAAAGTGAAAACTGTATTTAGAAATTGAGGGACAACGCAGGCCTAATGGAATTGTGCAATCCACCGCATTCATTGCGCAAGTGGATTATCGCCATCTGCGGTGACAGCGGTTTCTGGGTATCGATCTACCGATACACTTTTTTTTCTTCGCTCGATATCTCTCAGCGCGGTTTCTCCATCGCTGCGTAACGCTGAGACGCACAATTCCACAGACATCTCAGCGCGAGTTTATCGCAGCCGCAGCCTACCGTCGATCATGCCTCGTTGGAGGAAACACTGTAGCGCGAAATGGATTGTGAAAAAAAGTACACTGCATCAGTCAGCCACGGATAAAAAAGGGGCATTATTACCGAGCTTTGGCGAAGTGCAATGTCGTGTTCGATGCGGTCGTTTGGGAATCGGCTTCGGTGACCGAAACGATACGCGACTCTCGGTCAGCAGCCACCGCCCCCTGAATTCGTGGAAACTCAGGATTTTCCGGTGGCCGTCGATGGATTGATTAATTGGAATGTTTCGGAACGGTCGGTGATGCCAGGCAGCCAGAGACCACAGTTATGCACCGCATGTGTATTCCCTGCGCGCAGCTTATAGGAAAAGCTTGTGCATTTGGAAACTCCAGTGGTCGCTGTACGAATTTCGCTGAACGAACGTTACTTAAAAACCAATTCCATTTGAAATCGCATAGGCGTTCCATTGCCCCACGAATCATCAACTGTTTGTCGAATGATTCTGTAACCATTAAATACTGGCTTCAAAAAATACTATATTCACTTAAATGTTCTCTTTAATCGCGTTTTACAGCACAATAAATTAAAATAAATGAAAAATGATAAGAATACTGAAAAGAGTGAAGTAGCGACCATTCTTCAAAAAGTCTGAACCATAAAGTATCGTATCGCTAAAATCCGCAGAAATATTGATAACCTGTCGTGTGATTTCGTCACATGCCTTTCTTCTCGTCGCCTGTATATATCAACTTGAAATAAGCTACTGTATAAATAAAAGTAGGTATATATATTTAAAGATCTGAGTTCATTCACCTGGCATAGACAGTGTAGCATGGGACACGTTATACACTCCTCTGCAGTGCATCACGACTGACTCACGCTTTCCTTCAAAGCTTTCCAGCGCACTTCGCCACTATACGTCATATGTCCCCCAGCTTTTATCCGCCGTCATCGAAAATCCTCGGTGGAGTAGTATTAACTCCACATTTTTATACGTCCCGCAAATCCCGTCACGGCCGAAAACATGCGTGCTCTATATATATATATATATATATATATACCACAAATGTCGTATCTTTCCGTTTTCGCCTGTCTGAGTCAAATACCTTCAACCATCATTTCACATGTTCCCGCGATTTTCGCACTACCCGTTCATCCTCGTCATCTTCACTCGCTGCGATTTGATACATTTCGCCGGTGATGCCGCTGCAACTGTCGAGAGCGTCTTTTGCGAGGAAAATAACACAGACGAGGAGAGAGGACGTAACCATTACAGAGAAGCAAGACCCGTCGAGTGATGTTCCTTTTCGCCTGTAATACCCCTTCCGTTGATGGATGAGCGCAACTCGAAGCCTGATAGCACTGAAAGAGAGAGTGCGCGGGTTTCCCGACACCTTCTCTATCTCCCTCGCACTCTCTCCACCTGCCGAATGGCATCTGTGTCGAGGACAAGATATATAAGATACAGACGACGAGATAGAAAATGAGCGAGAAGAAGGACAGTGCCATGTCGTTGGCTTTGGGGATGAGCTACCTTGTTATTTCGCGGGACGAGAAATGTGCTATCCCAGCTTCATCTAGTGGAAAAACATTCACAAATCGCCGGAACCTACAGAAGGGCGACCATTCGTGTAAATCATTTTACCTCTGGGCTTTCAATGTCTGCTTTCTAAACTGTACCTATACGGTTTTGAAAGCAGTGTTCTGATAGCCTTCTGAACCACACTATAAGGATTGATAACTGACAGAAACGTATATCTAAAGAAGACATATCTTCAAATCATTATGATCACAATCAATATTTTCTTCGATTGAGAACTTCTCATATGATAGACACTAATTAAGAAGTACCATTTCTAGATAACGAATTGCACAAACACAAAATTAATAATTTCTCTTTTCTTTGATTTCAGGTATGTAGCAGTTATGGATTCTAAAACTATCATTAATACTGTACCCGTCATCCTCACCATAAAAGCAGTGTGGTACGTATATGCTACGTGTCTTTCGATGTAACCTTAGCATCCCAGAATACCCTCTAGCCTTAATTCCGAAAAAGCCGGAGGATGTTCGTCACGTTCGGCTCTCGGTCACGAATCGATGGTGCCACCCTTCCGACTCACTACACATACCCCCACATATAGACACTCCTATACACACAAGACGCAAGCCCTGCCGTGCCTTCACACTGCGTTCTCCTCTCTACTTATATGTTACAAGAGGCCAAGTTGAGACTCCTTGTTCCTCCGGGACGTCGACCATTGCCAGAGGCGTTATACCGCGAGACACGTCGACGAGAGGGCAGACTGGAGCCCGGAGCAAGGAGTAGAAGTGGAAGAGACGGCTGAAGAAGAGTACCCCAAGCAAAGTGTACGAGAGCCGCGCGTGTCGAGAACCCCCGGAACATCTCCCGATCTCTTTCTATCTTCCTCTCCTGGCTACCCCCCTCCCCCCTCCGTCTTCCCACCTTCTCGCTTCACCCTTTCGGCCTCTTTTCAACCCATTCCCCTACTGCCTCGATAAGAAGCGCGCGCGAAACGCTCGAGAAGTTGAACGACCCCGCCGCACTATATACATAGACTTCTGCGCACTACATATAGCACACACACACACATATATATATATGTAATCCCTTTCGCCTTTTTTATTCCTTTCGCGCCCTAGCTGTCTCTATATTTCTTGGCCTGCGTTGCTGCTGCTTCTGCTGCTGCTTCTGCTGCTTCTGCTGCTGCTTCTGCTGCTGCAGGGTTAAAACCTTCTTCCTTTCCCTGAAGCAGACCCACATCACGCAACACCATCAGCGTCCATACTCTCCTCGCTGTCCTTGTGCATCGTACTTCACCTGCAGCATGCCCCTCGCGTGTGTACCATTTGCTGCAGTTGCGCATTGTGTGCGTACAGAAAGAACCTTTTTCCCGCTTTGTTGGCGAAACGGTCGACGCCAAAGTGACGAGAGATGAAGGTTTGAGGGGTTTTGCTTGCGGCACAATGTCAATGGTCCTTCATTCCATTTTCCGATGCTTCGCCAGTTTATTATCCACGGTGGGCAACCCAAGTTGAGGGTGGTCAGGGACTGCGGAGGCCGAGAACACGCGATACCCTCTTTAATCTCGCTGCGATCTGCAAAGCCTGTGTTGTGTGAATTTACAATTCCAACTTTTTCCTCATTTCCTGCTTTCTTCCATTCCAGCGCATTTAATTTGATATTATGCAGATTCGCGTATTGCATAGCGTTTTCATAAGAGTCGTGATAGTGTCTCATCCGTCATCTTCATACCTATACATAGCTAGATGTGTCTTCCCTTTCGCTTGCGTCCGAACCTCGGCTATTATATCGTGACTCTGCCCAATCATCGTGCATTATTCAAGGGTGGAGAGAACAGCGAATGGGAAGAACTGTGGCGTCTCGTCGCCTGACGTCACTGACGCCACTTGGCTTTAGGCGACACGGCGTCGCGTCACGCGTGGCTTCTTTCCTCTTTTTCTCTCGAGACTTTTTCAGTTTCTATTTGAAGTCTCGAATAATTTCTGGTTCGCTGGCTCGTTTGTTTGCTGTGAAAAGACACTGACTCTTTTTTCTATTCACTATGTTCAATCGTCTTGTTTTCATCACATTGAGGCTATTACAATTGAGTTCGAACAGGTCGATCCATCGAGGCGGAATTCCTGGTCGCCTGAGTCTCGCTTTCACGGACAACCTTGACAACATTGAAAGCCGCGCGCAGATCCTAAGATCAAGAAGCAATGCAATCGTAGGAATATAAATGTAAGAGGGCAATAAAGTCCCAGGATCGATTGGTATCTGAAATCAATGCACGAGCATCAAGTGCGACGGCCTTGAAGATCGTACAATACACTGTAACGACTGAACCGGTTTGTAACGACCTGCAGGCTATGTATAGCAGTGTTTTATTACCGAGACCAGAGTCTTGCTGTGAGTCGTATGTGCGTCGCGTGTATCCTAACGTGTAAAGGATGGGGTGAAAGACGGTTCGCTTTGGCTGCGAAGGGGAGAATCGCGTGTCGCGAATTCTCATATTCGCACGCTTAACGCACACAATCCTACATAGAATCCCAGGAGCCTCGTACATACATAATTCAAATCTTGTATTCGACGTCGAAGCTCACAGAAGGGTCGAGTCGCAGAAAACAGAACAGTACTATAGTAATAGGTCTCCGAAACGGTGTGCGGTAAAGTTTCGACCAAAAGCTAAAGTGAGAAACGAGATGTTTTAAATCCCTCCTCGCCATTCGTTCCAAGCGTAATTCGTAATTGTCGAGCTCGTAAACACGCCTTTCTTCCGACGTGTCGATTACTTTGGGTTTAATGGCTTTGCCTTGTCGACAATGTCGTCGAGTGGTGTCTGTCACGATCCTCGACACGTCCGAATCTCTGATACGTATAATACGATCCTCGACACGTATATCTGTCATCAGAGAATGAAAAATAAAAAAACTAATAAATAAAAACGATGGTCGTTGAGTTTTAAGGAAGCATGTTATATATGTTGCACGAAACTGCAGACGTTTTGTGGAATAACTTATATCGAGACGTCAAAAGTAGAAGGATGACGTCAGTAGCTCACTCCAAGCCACTAAGAGGGGGTAGTGCGAAAAACCTTTGATGCAACTCGCGGTATAAGCTCCCTGACGTGGCTAAAGAATGGCAGCGTTTGTGATCTTGCGCTCAGCGCACGTGCGCGCTCTTCATTTTCTCGAGCTCTCGTTCAGCCGCTCTCGCGGTCTTTCGCCTCTCTCTCTCGGCTCAACCGGCTTCTCTTTCTCCGCCTGGATTGAAGACCGCCCTATATCAGTGGAGAGAAAAGACAATGCTCCCTTTCAATTTCCTTCAGGATTTACAAGGAGCAATTACGGGCGTTGGTGGCTTCCACAGTCGACCCGTCGTCATCGGTGCAACGCACTTCGGTGTCTACATTCATCCATCTTCCCATCTTTCGTGTCCGAGAAGGTCGAGACTCTTGCTCTTACAT
This sequence comes from Itoplectis maculator, assembly GCA_964034905.1. Lineage (NCBI taxonomy): Eukaryota > Metazoa > Arthropoda > Insecta > Hymenoptera > Ichneumonidae > Itoplectis > Itoplectis maculator. The sequence continues at coordinate 5,191,450 of OZ035869.1, forward strand.
AATGTTCATCGCTCTTGCGAGTCAACGAGTCCGACAACGACTGCTGCTGCTCGAGAGATGACAAACGGTGAGGAACAAAGAGAACGAGGAGTGAAAAAAAAAAAAAAAAAAATAACGCTGAAAAGGATATATATGCAGCTCGAAGAGTCGCTAATGAGCTGTCGCTTACCTTCCAGCAGAGTTTATACACTGCAGTGCAGACTCTCTTTACAGACTCCCTGTACTATTGTATTAACTGTCCTCGTGTATCATGCCGGTAACTTTTAAAGTTTCTCTCCTGGCAACGACGGTGACAGAGTCAAATACTTTAACACAGGAATTTCCAGTGTGACCTGCGTGTAAGCGACGTTGGGGGTTATTCACATTTCTACTTTGACGTTTAATTAGCGTCGAACGGTTAAACGTTTGGCAAACAGCTGACAACAGTCGAGTGGAAGAGTCTATACACGTGTTTCGTACTGTTCCATTCGCACCAATCGAGGCCTGTTTAATTGCCAATTTCTCGATGTGTCTACGCCTCGTCGCTGACAATTATCGTCATTTCGTCAGAGATTTTCTCTACAAAAAAAATGTGTCACATTGAAACGTTTTTAAACGACACATCGTTTGACTCGAATGCTGAAAGTTTCTCACAGAGGCACCATCAGTGTCATTCATAAATAGTTCAACATTTTTGCCGGCACCATTCTCGTTATCTGCTTCAACCTCTTTACCGTTTTATGTTGGCGCTATATTTGCACTGCGTATATAGTCGTAGTATTATTTTTTCCTCACCGTTCGGGTCGTTGAAGCAAAAGTGGCGTGCCCAACTGCCGTTGGAAGATCCCCACGGCAACGTGGGTATAGCAGCAGCGAGACCGTAATAGTCGTCCTGCCTGCGAGCAACCAAGCAACCCGCCAGCCGTATCAGCATCCGTTTATTCTAAGAGGTCATTACGTTCGAGAATATCATTCGGCTCTCTTTGCCCTCTGGGACTTTTTAGTAGGAGCCTTTTCCGACTCCACCAGTTTTCTGTCTCTACGCTCTTCCCCCTATCCCCTCCCCACTCCATCTGTCTGCACGAATAAAAGTACACCTTTTTGCTCTCTTTACCTCTCATCCAGACTTCCCTCCAGTGCACCATCACTATCACACTGAGCAGTACCCCTGGTTTTCCATGACACGAAGCATCGCATTTTCCGTCCCTCGACTTTCTCTCGCAGTGCCTCACACTTTTCCACAGCATTCTGTCAGAGATCATAGACATTTATATTTGTACGTCGTATTTAGACTTTTACTTTCAGGCCGACTGAACCTGCGGCCTTCTGAGTCTTTTTTTTTTGCTCGTCGCAACAGTTTCGTCTCATAGCTATTTATGTTATCAACGTTGTATCATCTCCATCATCAATTTTTATGCCATCACGAATTTCGTCTCTTCGATATTCAGCGGCAAAAATATTCTACTTGTATACTATTTATCATTATTCTTTATATCTACGTCGCAATCGACGTCGTCATCTTAGTTTCCACGTCTGCAGCCTATCATCCATTCATAAATGATACACCATCCATCTCAAAATTTATGCGCTAATATTGAGTGCCCGGGGGTGGGTTATGGGTACTGGAGATGGTACACGGAACTCCGGTCTTGTCGCCGGACGTTTCCTTCGCGACGCGATAACCGCTCGACATTTCCGGAGCGAGGGTTACTCCGGGCCTGCGATAAGAACGACCGAGGAGGGGGGGTTCTGCAGAGGTGAACGTGCTCTCTATATGCCAAGGGCTATATATGCCACATTTGTGGGCCAAAGAAAACCGACGTCTCGAGAAGTACTCACCGACCGTCGGTAGGGGGCGCTCTGTGTCTAAGAGTGACATTACGACCTCGCTATACGCCATCTTTTCTCTTCCCTCTCCCAGAATTTCTCCCGTTTTTATGCCGTTTGACTTATTTTACTGCTTCGCGGAGCTTGGCTCCCTTTGTCCCGTTCGTTCGTTCCCTTTCGTGTTCATTTTCGCGACTGTACCTTTCTTTCCAAGTCGAGACTTCAACATTGAAGCTGGGATTGAAATTTGTACCTGGAGCCTCATGTTCAATGCGAGGTTTTCCAAAGGCTGTGCAGGACCTGCGAATGTTAAAGGGATTTATGCTCCAAGAAGAGCTGCCTGTATTACCACTTTGCCGCCCCGGGCGAACGCTATACGTCGTATTGTACGCTATATCCGTCGTTTTAAACCCAGCTCAGAATGCCGCGAACATAACTCGTTAATTAATGCCAACCAGAAACCAACCGCGAGGCGCGCTCACTTTGTCTAGTTAATTAAATGCCAGAGTCCCCAGGCTTTGGGCTGGTTTTCTCGAAGATTTGTGACTCCGACGAAATCAGCACTGGGCTCTCGCGCCTACTGCGGATTTATAATTCGAAATTATGTAGCTGAGTGGTGGTATTCATTGCTGGTAGACGAAAGCAGTGCTGTTTGGGGCCTAAATAGATTTGGATAAAAAAAATATGTCACGTGACTAAAGCTACAAGGACCCATCGTTTACAACGCTGGTTAAGTGCCAAAAAATTGTCATATTGGGAAACGTTTGTGAATTTCCATGCAAATATTTCTTTTACAACAGTCATATTGATTCCCATGGTTAATTTTTTTTTTTTTTTTTTTTTTTTCAGTGAACCTCCGCACCACTGATTTTTTTTTTTTTTTTTCCACGAATGCTCGAACTAGACATTATTATTTTTTATCTCTCACTAGTAATACGTCCGTGAGAACGCCACAACGAGATATTCGCGTTTTTGATTTTAATTTGACCAACGTTGCGCGCCCCCCGTTTCGCCACCTCCCTTTTTCCCTCACGTGCCCGCAACAGTCCACATCGCGTGCACCTCCAGTGTTACCGCTGCCTCGTGTGACGGCGGTGAATTTGCTCGAAACATAAAAAAAAAAAAAAATATCCAAACTAAATGAAAAAAACATACACATATTTTTCACTACGAGCGTCCGACGCATTTACCACAGTGCACACAGTGGACGGGTGCATAGCGTGTGGCGATGCGGGAAAACTGGGCGAAAAAAATATCACACACAAAAAAGAGCTATATACACGTGTTGTGCCTACGTCGCGGGCACTGCGTTATTGCCATATCGCTGGGATTCATGCAGGGCCCACTCCTTTTTGCCGTTTATTTTTTCTGTCACGGTAAACAAGTCCTCGAGTGCACTCAGAGGTCAGCCCCTGGCATTTCCATGACCCTTTGAATGGAGAATTGTCGTCCGTCGCCTCTGTGTTGATATTGATTTTTTCTATTTTCATTTTTCATCCTTGGACTCACGACTCGGAGGCCACCTCAGAGGACATTTTCATTCGAAAGCAGCCCTACTTTAAAAATTCGTTATTCGTTTTTTCCTGCCTTCTCTCATCTCTCTCACATCAGATAGGCTATTTTCCTCTTTTTCGTGTTCGCGAAAAAACGCGGTTTCGGAGGGAGAATGAGGCGGAAGGTGCCAGGGCACCGGTCGAATAAACCAGGAGGCCGCCATGAATATTTCACCGGAGGGATTTCATCTCCCGTCGCGAATATTAAAATATCGAAAAGAGGTAAATGAAAGGGCGATAGGGATGGTTGAGGGTGCTCCGGGCGACGAAAGGGAGGCGACTGCGCTGCGAGGCCTGAGGAGAAAAAGTGCCGGGGGATTGCACGAAGCCGATGCGCCGCACAATGCCCGTTGGATGCACAATGCGAACGTGATGCAGAAGTAGTGCAACGGTGACAGTGACGCTCAAACCTGGGACGTGAGATCTTACGTCGAGAGTAACCTGAGAGAGTCAGGAACATATTCCGGATAGGAGTGCACAGGCTTTTCGTGTACTCGAGCAAGATTCGGGCGTTGGGCTTAAGCCCAGACTGCGAAAGCGAAATGGTTGGCGCTCTCAAACTGCCTCCTCGCATTGCTATGGTACTTTAAACCGCAGGCAAGTCCGTAGTACCCACTTCGCTATTCTGATTCTATTAAGATCACCGACACTATACTCCACTGATGTCGACATTGGGAGAAGCACCAACTCGACGTTGACTCTTGTCAACCACTATCTTCACTCGCTGCGAAATGCACTCAGCTTTTACTGCCTAAAGCTATTCTCCACTTGCAGCCATTTGGATCTCATGCATCATGAAAATTTATTCATAATTTTTTAGATGATGGGAAGAGTGCAATTGAGGTCAATGAAAGTAGTCTTTCCTCGGATCAATAAAAAAAATGATCATTAATCGGTTATTTATTTTTTTCCATTTTTACAATGCATCGCTAAAATGTTTGCATTACATTTCTAAAGCCTCGATACCATTTTGAATTTATCAAATAACGGCAAGATACGTGACTTGAAGGTGTAATATTATTCGGATCTCTTGGCTCCTGCCTGGCGAGTCAGTTGCAAAATTACCTTCGCTTGTTCCATAATTGGAGAGCAAAGAGGAAGCGAAGAGAGAAAGAATAAAATTGAATGACGCGTAGGCGCAAAAAGGAGCAAAAAGGAATTAAAATTCTGCTCGGAGATACTTGCGGTCGCTCACATCTTCATGAATGCCATTCGTCCACCCTTTTTCTCCTCATTAGCATCTTCATCGTCCTCTAATTCGATTTCACTCGCCACCGCCGAGTTCTCAACCCCGGCTCGCGCCTTTTTTTTTCTTTCATGCCTCCACGTCCTCCACTTCTTTTGCTCGGTCTCCAATGCTTCTCTGCTCGCTTTTTTTTATTTTTTTATTTTGCGGAAGCCCCGTTCCTCGGTGGTCGTCAATGGCGCGGTTGCTCAGAGTCTCCCGGTCGTTCGGGAGGCCCCAAGTCAATGCGGCGCTTTGCTCTTGCTGCTGCTGCTGCTGAACCGTAGGAGAGCCTCGACCGTTCTATAACGTCGAGTAGCTTGAGCTTCGCAGTTTCTATGGAACGAGCAGTGAAGTCGTGTCGTGAATAACGAGTATATCGACTCGATCGCGCTCGACCGCGTGCGCACAGTTTTGAGGTAGGAAGGAGTAAGTGCGGATGGTACGTACGGTGAAGCAGCGGAAAGACGGAGATGTGAAGGGCGACAAAGCTACAGAGAAGGGAAAGAGAAAGAGAGAAAAAGACAGGAACAGTGCAGGACACCAAATCTAAAAGCATGTCTTGTCATATGGAAACGTATAAACTATGCAAGTCGCATGAAAAGCCAAAATTTGTTGCAGGTTGTTCGTAGGCCTTTTGTTGAGGTAGTCCTAATGCTTTTGTTATATCATTCTATTTTTTTTATTTTGTATTTATTACAATTATTATATATTACAATTTTTCCTGGAAAAGGGGTTACCTTCAGAGCCAAGTTGGCCTTATTGCAATAAATCTAAATCTAGTCCTCTCTTAAAAAAGACATGAAAATTCAAAAGTCGAAATATCGAAAATTGAAATAAGTTTTCAAGAGCTCTGATTGTTATATATTTGAGCCACCAACTTTTTAGAAGAAGATAGGACGAAAATCGATTGACATATACGACATTCTCTGAGCATCCCAGATGATAGTTTTTTGGCAAGCGAAAAACTCTCCCCAGATATCTATATTCCCAGGTCCGCTCACGTAATGCTAGCTTCACGATGTTTGGGAGTCAACGGTCTCTGTCGCTCTCGCCGCGTCTGAGAAAATACCAGGTCCTTTATACCGCGCCTGTGTACAGTGCAGCTTGTAAACACGCATAGCGAATGCCACCCAGAGAGCAGAGTCGAGATTTCGCCATTCGGCGAAGCGAGTAAGCCAAGAAATTTCGCCGGCTCGTCTCACTATCTCTCAACGTCGTTTCGCTTCTCGTTTCTTTGACGCGTTTTCGGAAAGGGGCTTTCCGCCATGTTTTACACGTGTCGTCCAACGAGACGCGTGTCATCCATCCAGCATTCAGTCGGTTGGATGGTACTGTATGTTGTAAGTAGACGTCGCACTTCGTATATTACACTATACGTTGATGCGCGAAAATGACAGCCCTTCCTGTTTGTTTTTTCTCACTGCTGTCAGATGCGCGGTACACACGTTACATTTTCCCAAGTATATAATGTATACAGTCCGACCCGTCAGCCGTTTCTTTGAATGACACGGCGCGAGGGTGGAAAGAGCGGGAAAATGAGAAGACGTGCTGCGTTTCGCTGCAAGGGGAGGCCAGTGAAAGAAGTGAGAATAAGACTGCTGTTGAGAGGAAGCTTCAACGTGCTCGAAATAAAATATTTAGCGCGACGTACAACTCGGCGTTGAGATTCGTCGGAATGAACTTACGACAAGCACGATGACGACGACGACGACGACGTTGCGAATTCCCCGGAGCGTGAACAGCCCCAATCTTTCGCTGGGTTTTTTTTAACTGCCACTTTACGCTTCTCGGCTTTTATCCGGATTTCAAATTAAATTCGCAAGCAGCCTTCTTTCCGGGTTGCACAATTCTTCGTCGAAGACAGCAGCGCGAAGAGAGGCTGCGCAAGGGTAATGGAAGACCCTGTTAACCGGGTGAAGACTTTCGTCGCGCCATCGCGCGTGTCGCAATCTTGTTTTGTGTGGAGACTTGGCAGCCAAGCTCTGGTTCTTGAAAGAGCTGCAGGAGGCAAACCGACCGGTACACTGCGAATCCGGAAACTTAGTTGGTTATACATATACATTGTGGCTCAAGCTTTTTTGTCGCTTGGTTCGCTGTCTCTTTCACTTGCAAAAGGAACGCCAAGGAATAGTGAAAGAAAGCTTTTCAGCTTTTTCCAAAAACAGTGCCTTTGCCTCTCTTCTCTATTTTCCTTTTCATTTATCTACCAGTCTGCCTATTTGCAGGCTCGGTATTTGATGATATAAGCAACAACGATATTCCAACTTGGTCGTGTAATAAACAATATGGCCGAAGGCGTTACCGTTAATATGCGGTCTCGCTATGGGGAAATGTGGAGAGATCAAGCCATGGGGTCTGCGCGGACGCGTTCCAAACTCGATCCACTGTCGAGAGGGAAGAACTTCCAGAGCGCCAACCCTCCGCTCGTGAGAAAGGTATTCAAAGCACGCGAGATAATTCAGCGCGATGCGCACATAACTTGCGCAGATATAACTTCCTGGAGTCGACTCGACGAGAAGATCCGATCGACTTGGCCCATATCCACGGGTTGCTCGAATCCTGTTCTCCGTATCTTGCCGTTTTTTTTGCGAAAAAAAAAAATTTCGATTTAACGAAGTTTTAAAACCCTATCCGATGGGAAATTTTCCGCTGATTCCAAATATGACCGGTTTTTGCCCGTAAAATAAAAAAATTGAGGAGAAAAACGCGAAAAACGATTTTTCACTTTTTCCCAATTTTTGCACTTTACTAAAATCGGTGTAATTTTTCTTTGGATCAATGTAATCAGGATTTTCTTTTTTCATTCGAAAGAAAACTCTTCAACGAAGAGAATGCCGCCAGGCGGAACGCGATATCTCGATTTTTCGATTTTTTGCAGATTTTTAAAGTTCACCCTCAAAAATCGCAAATTTTCAGAAGGGGTACCGCTTGCCGTTTTTTCGAAAAAAATCGAAAATTTTTTTTTTCGATTTAACAAAGTTTTAAAACTCTATCCGATGGGAAATTTCCCGCTGATTCCAAAAACGATAGGTGTTTGCCCGAAAAATCGAAAATTCGAGGAGAAAAACGCGAAAAACGATTTTTTTTTCTGACAAACTGCCAAATTTCGCGATCAAACTGCTGCCGGTTTCCCAACGACCAATCAGATGCTGAATAAATCGACAACGATGGTTTGCTCACGAACTTTTTAATAGAAGATAATAATATATGGTATATAATATTGGGTTTACAGTCTTATACGGATTCGGAGAAGGCACGGCTTGAGCTATGGGCAATGTTGCCGGTGCTTGATGCTGTGACTCCTTAATGGATATAGCCCGCCGGGATGATCCTCGAATCCGGTCTCATTCCGGCTCGTTCAGCTGGAAAACGAAATTCGTGAGCGAGTATATCTCGCGAGCGAGGGGAGCCCGCATTTCGCAGGGCTAAGTACATCCAAGTACCGGGACGACGTAAGTGCTGGGACTGTTGAAAATTATATTCGCCCCACAGGACGTGAGCGAGAATACGTCGTTTGTACGGATATAAGACGAGAGGCTGGCTCTGTTATTCCTGCAGCGTTCGTTGTATCGTGCGAAGGCTTTTGGCCTGTTTTACTCGCACCCGATTACCGTTTATATTGTCGCAGGTATATCAATGTATCTTCCCTCGCGAACGGGAACGGATAAGGGGTGGAAGGCGAGGCCGAGGAAGATCGTTCAGTGCGCTCCAAAACGTACAAATTGCAGACTTGGAAGATTTCCTGGTCGTTTCTCTAATCCGCGTGCCTTTCCGGATAAGCTGGCCATTAGAAAGAAGAAAAGGATGTGTTGCATCGGTGTTGGTAGGACCGACGGAAAGAAGTAAACCGAGCCGAGTCTCGAACTTGCAGCGACATTGGACGAAGGAAAAACGAGGGAAAGACGAGCGGCTAAAGGGGTTGTTGCTCTCTGTCGGTCGTCTCTTTGATTTCGTTTTGCTACACCAGTTCGCTTCGACTTTTTGCCGCGTGCACTCTCCTCTGTCCCAGCTACTTCGCAACTTGAGGTAACGACTCTGCCGCTGGACTCAACTGGAAACTCCTTCGGCTTCTTTGGTGCCTTTGCCAGCCTTCGATTTCGACCTTTCCGTTAAATACTGCAGCACCGCTGCAACCTAATATCCATTACTTTCTACTTAGGGATCACAACTCTAGTTCCTTATCGCCGCAGTGTTTGATCTCCCAGGTTGTTCGTTCAGTACAGTTTCTTTTTGGAAGATAGTTTGTTAATATGCAATTTATTGGTTCAATTCTAATAGCTTTACGTCGAATTTTTAACTTTACATTGAAAGGCCTTTGGCTGGTTTTCAAGATCTTGGAATTGTCCAAGAATGGGTTGTTAAGTTGAACAGTCCAAGACTGGGTTGTTAACATTCCAGAAATGGCTCGTTCCATTGGCCCAGTTCGAGGGCCAGCTTCTGGGATGCTAACAGTCAGCCAGGAGAACCCTCTCCGGGGAATAGAATAGGATGGGTGAACACTTCGTAACACACTTGAATTTACCGTGTTCGTAATTGAAATGCATCCAAACTCGCGAAGTATTCAGCCGCAGCCCGTGGCTGAACTTCGTGCATCAATACGGAACTTGGCCCTTGAGGTCTGGCCGGCGAAGTCTTGGACTCCCTTTAGTTGGAGAGCGTAGTTCAGTGTAGGGGGCTCCGTCACGAAGGTTCGCCAGTGCAACCGAAGGAGCCAGCCACTCGATCGCGGCCGCGCACTGCAAGCTCCGATAGTTCACCGAGGTCCAGGCCATCGTTGCTATTCTCCGTTTCAGGTTGCCACAATCCGAACCGAGTTCCGGCCGCACGGGGCTCGACCTTCAAGGGTCTCGAAGTTACCACCCTGAAATCGAGCACGTAGCAAGTCCGGCCACAGCGTTCGTTAGGCAAACGACGGAGTAGGCCATCTGGGCCATGTCCTCTAAATTTGAAGATGCCATTACCGTATTTTATACGACGTGCATCCCAAAATTCACATTACAATCTGGAAGTCGTCAGCATAGGCCTTTTTCTTAACATTATAAAATGATGGCAATAAAGAAGTGCTTTCGTGTTTAAATTGAGGCCCAAGTCACATCATCTGTCATCTCTGCGAAACGTCATTTGATGTTTCCTTGAAGCGAACATGATATTAATATAAGAAGCACTGTTATCATTATTCCCCGCCTTAGAACTCAATGTAATAACACAGAAGTTTCCTTTAGGTGCTGCGCTTGTTGCAAGCTTAAGCTACGGCTGCTATCGGGTAACGAATACATCTAAACACGCCGCTGGAAAGTACGAGAATACTGTTTCTGAGTGACATGCCGTCGACAGCCGCGCGAAAGTTCGTTGCTTTTGGGGATATTACGTTACCCCGTTCTCCGACGCTATTTCCTACAATACGAGATGAAGCTCTGCATGTAGTTTACCTTTTCGTACGCGATTTCGCCGCCGATCCGTGAACAAGTACGCGTGAGATCGGTGCTGCTGCTGCACTCGGCAGCCGAATCGAGTTACCTATCCCATCCGGGCAGCTCTGGAGGTACCGGGGGGCTATCGAATTTCCTCCGCTCAAGGGGGTGGCGCACCACGGGTTATTCGAGATTTTTCCGCGCGCGCCAAGTTTCCGCCAGACTCACTGCGTGGAGCTCCTCCGACGCGTATAGCCGAGGCTTCCGTCGAGAAAAAGTGAGAGACGGAGAGCGGCGACTAGTTGAGCATTATCCCAGTACATCGATCAGCCCCGATGTCCCCTGGAGAGAACTTTATTAAATTTCCGTGAACTCGTCGGAGAGACCCGCTCTCGCAGTTTTCCTTTCTCTCCACTCAGCTTCCTAACTCGGGCGTCGGTATATACGCGGACGAAGAAATTGGAGAGTTGATGATAGATTCGCAGGCTCTGTCTCTGCGACGTGTCGCTTATCATTCTCTTGACACGCAAAATTTATGGCACTCGCGTTACATCTGAGAAAATTACTGCGGAAGTGATAAGGATCTGGCGCAGTCGATCATCGCTGCCTTCACCTTTTCCGCTTTTGAGTTATCCTTGAGTTAGTAAATCTTTGTTCTCAAAATTGTTTTCCAACTTATATTCTTTAAAAAGGACCATTTCACAAGTGATAAAGATCCAGTGACTAAGTCACCAGTATGCATTTTCAGGATATGATTTATCCTTATCATTGTTGACCTACCAAATCTTCTTTATCCTCGAAATTGCTATTGCAACCTATACTCGAAGTACTCTTTATTCTTAATGGCTACTTTACTTTATAAGCCTCTCGCCCTCCGTGCCATTTATGTTTGCTATTCACTATGAGTACTCGGAACTCGAATGGTCTCTCCTCCACCTCCGAGCGCCTCTTACCTCTTTCCGCACTGAGAGAGCTTGCATTTCTCCGTAATGCTTCCTAGCTCCGTTTCTACTGGCGTCGGTGCGAGATATCAGTGGCCCAAGGAGCTGCAGCAGCAGCAGCAGCAGCAGCATTCCAGTACCAACCAACGAAGAGCATACTCGGAAATCCGCACACCCCTTCCTCTCTGGCTGGCGGCAATGGTAAACACAGAAATATTTAGGTGATACCGCTGAAGAGTAAAGTCACCGTTATACCGAATGAAACACCATTAGGTAGCATTCCAAAAAGTGAGGACGGGCGAAAAGTTACTTGGCGAGCCGAGGAAAACGGGTGCAGCTGCCATTCCCATAAGCATCGCCTTTACGACGTGGATCCATAACTAAGCTAAACGCCATCACTAAAAGCCATATAGCTTTAATATTCGTAATATCACTTGTCTTATATTCGTCATCTTTTCTTCTCAATTATAAAAATTGTGAATCACCTTTGATTAGTAAAACGTTTTTCATTAAAATTCAATTCAGTTTGCCGAACAAAAATTTCATTGAGCTTTACATTTTTTTTTTCCAATTTTCATGATCGATTCATCGACTCTCAAGAATGTCCTTTGAACGCCACATCCCAAAGTATAAACTACACTCCTTGTGATTCAAAGTTGCTGTTTGCGGCGTCTGGCAGTCGACGGAAGACAAAGCGGGGTGGCGATCGCCGGTTCCATGCGGCGGAAACTTTGTGCCATCGAGAATGCATGCTCCTGGCAAGTGGTAATTGCTATCGCTTTGCCACTAGCAGTAGAAACGGGCGGAGCGTGCGCGCGGTGTTCAACGTCGAAGTCTCATTTGAATGAAGCCGCACAGAGTATACCCGATCGGCGAGACCGCGAGTGAACTCCGGGGGCCGCAGCGTTTGTGAGCCAGCGGCTCAGTTGCAAGGCTCTATTGCTCGCTCGGTTACTCGCCACTTCTCGCGTTTCATGCGCGCCTCGTGTGTGTGCCAACGGTACCACAGATCCGACCAAACTTTCGGTTGGCACAACGTCGTTGACGTCGTCGGCTTTCATTCGCAGACAGAAAGAGAGGTCGAAAGTAGCGGACACTCTAAGCGAGTCACCGAAACCTCCTAACCATTCGCTCTTTCTTATATTGCTACTCCAGCCTCAACCCCGTCGCCATCTTTCCCTCGTTCTCTCTGGTAAAGCCTGAATGTTTAATTTTCCAATTTCGTTTGACACGCGCCACCCTCCTGAATTATTCCGCTTCTCCAACCGTTGGAACAGAATCACGCGATCGGTTCTGGGTGCGAAGCAAACGGAGAAAGGGACCTAAGGGAAGACCCAGAAGGGTGTGACGAAATGTTTGCGCCGTATCTTGAGGTTCGCGAAATTCCCGTCTTCACAGCTTAACGAATTCTCCATTACATTTCGCAAAGTTTCATGATCCAACAGTCCTTTCCCTTTCCTCTGGTGATAAATATCTTTTTGTATTATCAGTAAAAAAAATACGTTATCATTATAGGATACAAAAACAGTATCCTCGTATCGCGTTATCCAGACCGCATCGTGGCTAGCATATGCTGGTGGGTGGAAATTCCATCGGATTGGAAGCACCCCCGCTTCGCTGCTTCACTTCTATATATCTGGGCGCGGAATTTCGATTTGGCAAAACCGCAAATTACCCGGTGAGACCGTATCGCCGTGGTGCAAGGGGTGCCGAGCTCTAATCCAGTGAAGCGGATTTCAGTGGATTATCGCGTGAGTCAATGATACGGGCTAGGCGCTCCCCTAGATTTGTGCATGAGACACACATACACCCACACACACGCATACAGACAAAGCGACGGATGTATATATGTATACATATGCCCATAAGTCCATGATCGGACTTCCTCCAGAAAATAGTGAAAAAGTGCGAGGGGTTCAATCGAGAGGTATCACGCGATTATAGCCAGACGAATGGAAAGGGTATACCTGGAGACCTTAATGAGGTCGGTATACAGCGCATGCAACAGATGGCCTGGATTCTCCATTTAATGTATTCTGACATACGTTTTTCCGATCTCCACGTCTCTGCATGCAAACGTAAAAAAAGTTGCAGTATTGAAAGTTCCAGCATGTTCTAGTTTTAGGCGTATTGTCAAACCGTGTCCAGGGTAGATGCAAAAGCATTACGCGCCCTTCCGATGAAACCGCAAATTATCGCAAGTGGACGACGGAAACGGAAGCAGCCATTGGACTGATTATCGCTGATATAGATTGCGACTACTAGAAACGGGCCTAGTGGTATTTCGCCGGTCGTCAGCGTGACGTGTGTCCCTTCGCACTACCCATTCGTGAAGCGGTATTGGGCTCACCCCGTATATCCCTTTCACTATCGGAGATGACAATAGCGCTTTGCCGTGTGTCAATTAGTGAGATAATCTCGTTGTTTAGATCGATTACGACTACGGAACGGCTGTTGGACGACCAGCCAGTGTTGGATTCCAAGCTCGATGAGCGAGCGATGTGTGTCTGACCATACCACGTCGTGTCCACTGCCCCGTGTTGCGAAGAGCTGATGGCGGACACCGTTCTAAGCCCACCTCATGGCCACCGTGCGATAAACCCTGTGACTGGATGGCAGCTCCACTTATTAGGAAGATCCCGCTGTGTCTGCGATTAACCGGAGCTTTCGAGGTCATTGAGGCCATAGGCTAGCTCAGCTTAACGCGTGTCTTGCGCTTAGAGTTCAAAGATTCGCTTAAATACAGTTGTGCAGTAACTGAATAACATTGCCTGGTTCTTTCGACGATTAAAAAGCTGATCCTGGAAAAAACTGATGATGGAAGTAGAAACAAAACGAAAATGAAAACCACAATTATTTTGACTCACTTTACTGCAATCTCAATGTCACCAACTGAATTTATTGAATTTGTACTAAAAACCCTGCGGAACATATGGCTCACATTTAGAGGATAGTGTTTGTCGTCTCTGCTGCCAACCAGCATAAAGTCATAGAGAGATCCGTAGGTAACTGGCAACGTGGCTACCCACTTATGCATATGCATAGATATGTGTGCAGCCATACTAATGCACATCCTCTCTGCGCCGCTGGTCACATCTTTGACTTTTTATACCACGTGTACTATAAAGCATATTCTCGAGTTCCGTTGCTGATGTTATTTGACCGGTTGTCTGTGTGTTACGCAAATGTGCGACCACTACTTCTACTACTGCTAGTAGTTGCAGTATTTTACATATTTATGCGCATTACTACTACTAGTATAAATATGTAGAGTTTCCAGCATGTAGTGCTGGACATACTCACTCAATAAACCACTCCGAGATTCGGAGTAATTGAAATTTGCGCAAAATAACTATTCGCCTCCTGCACTCTGGTTTCCAGAAAGCCGGACCAAAATTATGAAACAAATGGCAGTTCCCCGGGAGTTTGTCCGTCGGAACGGAAACCCATTCGTACAATTAGCATAGCCTCCACTTCGCGTTTCTACTCTTTGCATCTGGGTTTCCTCCGGCCAGGTGTGTATATATATATATATATACGCCCGCAGTAAACCATTTTATGTACTACGTATTTCTGCCTTCCACATGTATGGCTGTGCCCTCTCGTATATTTCCTATATGGTATTGCTCGCCGAAGACTTTCCCGATCGTTATTTATTACTGCCAGGTCCATGGGCCACATTTCCCACTACGGCGACCACAAATCGTTTTTTTTATATTTTTTATATTCAGCCCTTCAATACATTTCTGCTGCAACTCTTTCAACCGTTCCTTTTGAATTTCGGTAACTCAGTATTCCTAATGAGTTCATAATAAATTCTGGTATATTTTATAGCATTCGGTCAAATGTCGAAGTTTCATTCTAACCGAACATTTTTTCCATAGTAGTTCAGCCAACGGACACTCGCCGACTGGACGCACACTTCATTTGATTTCGGAAATACGCAGTGGTGCATTTTGCGGTTAGATGCACTTTGCTTTTACTGCAACCGCCGCGCTCGGCTGCTACATTTGCGGATCGGGAGGAGAGAACCGTTGGACGTATACCGACCACGGACGAATAAATTTCCCACGTGGACATTATGGTTGGGAATCCATTAGAGTTGAAATTCCCGGCGCCACGGTTGACAATTCTATTTCTCTTGAATATTGAAAAAAATGTTTACGTCAAATCTGTAATAAGATGAGATTGTTTTCGCAGACATCTAATTTATGTATAGCTAAAAGAAAAACAATGACAATGCTATTGCAACTTATCTAGTATATTTTTATTCCCGGACAGTCATCTGTATTATTATTATCTGTATTATTATTATTAGGTTCAAGCTAACACAGCTTCCTGTCTCGTCGAATAGCAACAAAGGCCCTTGGATGGGAGGCTCTCCTGGATGTTCAGATGCTTCGCAGCGACAGCACTTTAAGGATCACGTAGCCGAGTGCAGCAGATGATAGCAATAGTTCGACCATAATAAAAGCCCAGATGGACGTTGGAAACATGAGATAGAAGGCCAAGCGCACGGTGAGAGGTCGTATTATTGCAGCACTGGGTGCTTGGTGAAGCTAAAAGCTCTCGCAGTGGCACGACGCTCGCCTTGTGTAATTCTATCGTTGGCGAAGAGCAGGTGTAACGTGCCGTACTAGGCAGTACCCGAGCTTGGCATCAGTATCGAGTGACGTATCCTAGAGTGTCGCACAGTTCACGAGATCTCCTTGGAGTTCTGGGTCGCTCAATATCCCACCTTCCAAGTGATATCTCCTCGCTCAGTTGATGCTGCTTTCAAGTCTTCGTCGTACTCCGGCATCCAACACCCTCCGTTTGTCGGTGTCATTTTGAAGTGCTCGACGACAATCCTGTTCTCTGTGCAGTGTCGAGTGCTAAACATGTTGCAATATGACTGCTACGAGCGGGGAAACCACCAGGTTAGAGGATTGCAAGACAGGGGATATGAAGTGATAAAGGCTGATGCAAGACATCTGCATAGGAAAGAGTTTTATTTGAAATTGGAGGTATGAACAGCTAGACGAGATGTCTTGCAAGTTTCAGATGGATATTGGGATGTCTGGGTTTGAGGATAAGGTGGGGAAAAGGTATGACATGCACCAATATCGACAAGTGTCATGCTCGTCTGACAGGTGGCGCTGGTATCAGTGGCACTTTCCCAAAGGCGTTAGACTCTCTTATCTAATATCATCGCAAAGCTTCTCCAAGGTCTTGTGCTCCTACGGTTTTCACCTCATGTTCGCTGCGTATTTACATCGTACGCTGTAATAGCTGCAACACGGTCTACGCATTAGTAATAACAATGCTGGTGGAAGCACATGGGTGGTATTCAGGACATTGACGCTTCCATGCACCGCACGTACGCAATACCGAATGAAAGTTTTCCGTTCGTGCTGCAACCGGCTGCTCCAAGAGCTCGCCGAAGAACTCGTTTGCGATGTCTGCGCCGCTGTTGCGAACCGTATAATGAACATGCTTGCCTTCGCGAATGAGTCGCCTGGTGTAAACGAGTTTGAAACATTTGTATGCAACTGGTTAAATTTAATTTTTGGTTTTAAATAAAGATTGCGCGGGATTTTGTTGACGTCGCAGGACGTGTTTTTAAATCCGAATTAGCTGACTTGAAAAGCAGAAAAGGCGAATGTTAGTCTATTGTCACCCCTTCTTTGCAATGATATTGAAATGGAACAAAAAAAAAATTGAAAAATTATTCTAACGATTCTAAAAAATTATTATAAAGATCAATCGTTTTAACTTTTTATACCCAGGCCGATCCTTTGGGAATAATTTTTTTTTTATTTTCGTTGCTTTCCAACGATGCAAACTTTAACATAATTCTTTCCTTTATTCAAATAGCTAAACGTAACTCACATTAATTCAGGAACCCTACTGTAAATGTATTTCTTGTGCTTTTATGCATGTAATTTTCCAGTACGTCTACTGGGTCATCTGTTCCAGTCTACTCGGCAGTTCAGTGACCCATGAACGCGATGAAACGTTCTAATTCGTCTGTTGACGAGTTTGAATAAAAATATCCGCAAAAAAAACATTCAAACAGAAGCAAAGAAGAAAGCTTCGGAAATCGTTCGCCGAGGCAATGTGTTCAGCGTTGCGGAGAGTTCGCGAAGGGCTCGAGGAGCGCGAGAGTTATTTCGCGGCTCGCATTAATCTCTGCTTCCCCCGATTGGCTGTCAGAGCCACTGCTCGCCGGATAATCTCCGTATTCTCGTTTCTTTTTTCGTTCCTCTTCTTCGCCGCTGCTACGACCCCCTCCCTCCCCCCTCCCGCCCCTCTGTCTATCTCCCCGCAACGATCTCTCTCCCCCACCGTAGAATCCACGGGTTTCGGCATCCTATAGCGCGGGAAATTGGATGTGTCCGGTCTATGACCGCGTCCGAACTAACGGCGCGGGGGCAGCAAGAGAATTTTTAAATAATCGATCCACTCTGCGGCAGAGCCGGCCGGAAGCTCCGATGAACGGTGGGACTTTCGAGCTTTCATTCTCCGGGCACTCCGATATTAACTCACCTTGCCTATGGTGAACGCATAAAAATTTCGATCTATCAGAGACACACAGAGGAAAGCCAAAGAAAAATAATAAAAAAAAAAGAAAGGAAAACGAATTCCGCATCGTGAATAAAAATAAATTTCGAGAGTTGAACTCTGCCATTGCATGCATCCCGGAAGTCCGGGATCGTAATCCGATGAGCGAAAAATATGCGAGAGGCGTATATTTCTCAGCAGGTCGATGTTATGCGCGGATAGAATACCGATAAGAGACATGTATGAATATATATATGTACAGTGGAGGTTAGGTATATGTAAACGTGGCCAGGCGCACCTGGGCTATATACGTGTCACGCGATACCGATGAAGTTATTACGCTCTCGTCGTCGGGGGTGCAATCATTGCGTGGCGGGTGTCCGGGCCCACGTACTCTATTCCTCCTGGTGTACTCAACCTAGTGGAAATCGCTTTTGCGTTAGCGCCCGAGCTTCTGGTTTACGAGAACGGAAGAGCGACGGGAGCGCAGCAGCCGGGTCGCTTGTGCATTTTTGATATTCGACCAGCGGGTATAAAGCGTTCATGGCGGAATATACTATGTGGTATCCGTATGGTGTTTGAGCAAACTTTAGCTCCTGGAACGCAGCAGAATGGGATAGGGGCCCTATTATAGGCTATTATGGCTGAATATTTCGCTGGAGTTTATGTCTTACTTGTTGATTAGCTGGTGATCATTGCAATCAAGTTATACTGGCTTGCTTATTTCTTATTGCTCATGGGATGAATATAATAATAAGTGCAGATCGAGCCTTCCGTCCCTCAGCATATTTATTAAAAAGAGCTGTCCTCTCAGTTCATCCTGAATGGACGATGCACGTGATTCCCAACGAAACGTGATCTGCTGAAGCGCTCTATCGTTTTATTTCTATTTTTTTTTTTTTTTTTTTTTTTTTTCAATGGAAGCGGAGGAAAAAATCTCGGGTTCGTGATCAAACGTCGCCCCGGGATGCTGCCTTCCATTCTACCGCTGCTACTAGTTCCGGTTACCTGGCTCCTGAGAGAGCAGTGCGGATCAGAACGGAAATCACGCAGGGAGTGAGGGATCGCTATTGGCGATTTTATGGGATCGTTCCGGGGCCAGACGACAAAAGCGAGGAGGGTATAGCCACCACCTAGCAGAACGATGTGGACAGGGAGAGAGAAAGATAGGGGGAGAGAAGTAGCCGAGTCAAGCTTTGCTCGTTCGATCCTCCTCTGCTTTTGTCCGTATACGTGCTCCACGTACTACAAGTGCTCGTCCCTCCTGCATTTTCTGCGGACGTGCTTTTCGAGGGTCGCCGACAAACCGCGGTACAGTGTTTGCTCTTTGAGAGAAGACTCGTCACTAGCCATTGGCATTGGCCAGCGAATTCTTCCTTCCAATTAGTTTCGCGAGACAACCGATAGAAAAATCTCAATGGCAAAGGTGCATCAGATGTGAACCCTCTTTTAAAAAGTTCATGAGTAACGGAAACGGAATCGGCCTGCCGGCCAGATCTACGATTTTTGACAAACTGTTCGGCCAAAAATTTTTTTTTTCAAAATCAACTAAAAAAGGATTGTAACCAGTGTTTTCAGGGGTAGAATATGCGACTTGAGAACGATGGTATAGGTTAAAAGTCGATATTTTGAAAAATTAAATTTCGTGACCCCGATTTAGGCGGTTTTCGGCCCGGCGGCCAGATCTACGATTTCTGACAAACTGTTCGGCCAAAATTTTTTTTTTTCAAAATCAACTAAAAAAGGGTTGTAACCAGTGTTTTCAGGGGTAGAATATGCGACTTGAGAACGATAGTATAGGTTAAAAGTCGATATTTTGAAAAATTAAATTTCGTGACCCCGATTTGGGCGGTTTTCGGCCCGGCGGCCAGATCTACGATTTCTGACAAACTGTTCGGCCAAAATTTTTTTTTTTCAAAATCAACTAAAAAAGGGTTGTAACCAGTGTTTTCAGGGGTAGAATATGCGACTTGAGAACGATGGTATAGGTTAAAAGTCGATATTTTGAAAAATTAAATTTCGTGACCCCGATTTAGGCGGTTTTCGGGCCGGCGGCCAGATCTACGATTTCTGACAAACTGTTCGGCCAAAAATTTTTTTTTTCAAAATCAACTAAAAAAAGGTTGTAACCAGTGTTTTCAGGGGTAGAATATGCGACTTGAGAACGATGGTATAGGTTAAAAGTCGATATTTCGAAAAATTAAATTTCGTGACCCCGATTTGGGCGGTTTTCGGCCCGGCGGCCAGAACTACGATTTCTGACAAGCAAAACGACAAATTTCCTTTTTTTTTTCAAAGTAACTGAACAAGGGTTTTTCAGTTGCGATTTACCCTTTTAAAACTTTATAAGATCGCAAATATAAATCTGGGCCTATTGTCCATTGTCCCTGCAGATTACCCAATCACAATTGAGTGGTAGGCAGGCATGCACTATTACGTTTTCACCACCCTACTACTAATACTAACCAGTCTATTAACGATAATGCTATTAGTTTCTAATAGTATCAAACCAAGTACGCCTTACAATCGAGCACTAAGGGACGCAAGACCCGCAATCGTATCGATCGAATGAGGGAAAACCATGCTTGCGACTACCACATTCTCCGCAAAGGTTGCTACATATTCCCGTTTGGTCGAACAATACACATGAACGAGTATTGCCAGCCTACAACTGTGTACAATAGAGACGTTTGCCTGTAGTGAAACGAAGCCCTTTACCTTCCCATGTTGGTTGCCTGCAAGTGTATGTACAGGGGGCGGACGGAAAGCCTCAGAAGTGTAATACGCTCAATTCTCAGGGTTCAAAACTCGCACCGAGGAAGGTAAATCGGGGGCGGTGTAACACAACGTAAACGTTCGAGCACGTCGACGAGCCACCAAAGTCAAGTCGTGTGTGCACCGCAGCGATTCTCCTGATTTATGATTTCGAGCGAAACGACCGGCTGTGGCCAACCCGCCTATAAACTCCGCAGCAGCAGCACCAGCAGCAACAGCAGCAACGGTGGCGCCCGGTTTTATATCCCTCTTTCGTGTCAACATGCTTGCGCTAGTGAGCGAGCGAGCGGCACAAGCGGAGCACAGTTGATATGCAAAGCCCGATAAGTCGTTATGTAGCGACACGTTTCTATAAAGTTATTAAATTTATCGCCGCTACTGATCGCCCCGTTCGTTCTCTCTCGCTTGATCCGTCGGTACTGTCGCACCCTGCTTCCACTGTTTTACCCTTCACTCTTCTGGTTTTCACGATCCGGAGAGTGAGTGACTCGTCACTCCAACGTCAGATATTACAGAGGTTCATTATATGCTTTTATAGCCTTTCCTTTGAATTACGCTGATGTCTGAACGAGCCTAAATCGTCGCGAGCGTTTTCATCATCAGAGAACACTGTTTCAGTTTTTTGTTTTTATTCCTAAGCGATGAATGATCAAGCTGAGCCTTCATTCTCTTGATTATTTTATTTTCACTCCATCAACAATTCTACACTATTGTCGGCTTAAGCAAAATGTCACATAACACGAGACCGTCGGTTCATCTAACCGAAGCGGCTAACGTGGCATTAGGAATTCCGTATAAACGCCGCGAGCTCGATGCCAATGCCGTGTGTACACGTTCCGCCGCTGTATCCTTCGCTCTCGCTGGTCTAGGCGCCTCGTCTATACGTTCATGGGCTATTTACTCAACGTCGATGGTCGTTCTACCGACTCTGCGCGCTACTGCATAAACATTTATTTCGATAACACTGGCAGAGCTCCAATTTTTCTTAGCCTCCGCCTCGGTCCGCCTTTCCGCCTGAACTGCCTCTCTCTCTGCGCCCTCTGATATTCTTTCCACGTGTCTGGCTGCTGCCGCTGTTCCCCAAACCCCATATTCCTGCTTCCTGCTCACTCTCGCCTCTCGTCCAGGCCCAAGCTTTGTTTGCCTTTCCGTATATCCATGGATATGGGTACTTTGAACTTCGACGAACCTGCCGGCCGGTATTCCACGCGATTCCCCAGCGGGCAACGTGCCTTCGGATTCCGCTCGGAGGCTGACTGACCGTGGATCAATTTTTCTTCATCCTCTTCGGCCTACCTTCCTCGTTTTCATTCTTTTTTCATACGCTGTCCGACATATTTGTTTTCGAGACAACCCTTCAACATTTTGATTCACTGAGTGAATTGTCACCCACCACTCGTTTCTGGTTGTGACTATGTTTGGGTTGAGTAAATATGTGTTGGATGCAATGCCAAGCGAAGTGGGGCAAATTATGGGCGCTGAGCAAGGACTTCATCAATGAAGTCCTTGCTCAGCGGAAGAGGAGCTGGTTGAGTCGAGAGCGACGACTATGGTGAGCTTTCCAAAGGGTCGTGCCGACCCTTTGCGCGTGTCCTTAGGGACGATGGACTCTTGTCCGGACGACCCTCTTGTCACTTCACCACGCCAACGAGCCTTCATTTTTCTCATTTATCCTTTAAAGACTCCCTGTTCTCAGTAAGCGTGAATGAGGAAAATATTATTACGGGGTCCCTCGTGACCCTGCATATAATCTGTTTGAAGTAGACCCTTCCCACTTCTTTACTTTAGTTGAACGACCAATTATTCTTCACTCCGACAGTTGTAATTAATCCATTTTTGTTTCTTTCTGTTTTCAGGTAAGAGGCGACTAATTCTTTATCGGCGTTCAAAGCGGACATGTTTTTCAACTGGTCACGTGAGGCTTATTTCCTGGAAGGCACAAGGAACCCCCTTCAAGGATGGTTCATCCGTTCGTTTTCATCCGAGAACGAGTCTGATGCATCTTTGGATTCACCGAATGCAAAATGAAGAAGAAAGATCGTCGACAATTCCTGTTTGCTTTCGCCCATCTGCGATGAACGAGGAGAAGAATGTAAAAAACTGCCCTTGGCGAAGTTTTGGCTCACAAACCGCTCCGTCCTTATCAGCTCTCGCGGTGTTTCGCGGTGGCAGCTAGCTGCGGTGCACCCCAGCGTCATTTGTGGAATTTCTCTCGCTAGTGCTTCATCCCCATCCACGGCACACCCTGGAGGAGAAGAGACTCCACGCTCCGGCACCACCGCACAACCACCATCACACTACCGCGCCCGTCTCACTCTCGAATACTCTTGAAGCGCTCCTCTTGAAACTATGCGCCAACTAGCTTCGCTCGTCAGCCGGCCAAAAGTTTTGGCCTGCTGCGGATAATTTAGCAAATACCCGAGAGACGAGGTTTACCTCGATGCACGAGCGGAGGGCTTGCGACCCAACCCCGTTCGCCACCCCTTAGGAAGTGAATTACGAAAGTCCGCTCCGTCGAGTCCTTAGTAAACGTCCTGCGACGAAGGGTTGTCTCGCCCACTTCAGTCTGGATCACGATGAATGTGCTGGCTTTTCTTCGTATTTTCCACTTCTTCGTCGAGACACACCAAAACAATTGCAACGCTTGATGGCCTTCATCGGACCTATCCAAAAACTTGAAACTGCAGACAATACATACAGTCGCCTGTATTCTACACATCTGCATGTGTACTTCATTATCCTGCAACGGACGCACTTTCGGAATATTGTTTTCGCAGCAAAACTCGCGAAACACACTGTCTGACTCAGCGAAATGCAAGAGTGAAATAACAAACGTTAATTGTACCGCGAGCAACGCGACTTCGTTGATTAAGTTAGGTCGGGATTTCGGTCCTTGAAACGTGTTCGAGATTCAACACTGACGATATCAGCTAGATTGTATATATTTTCGACGATGTTTTATGCGCTGTTCGAGAGAATAATCGAATAAATCTCAAGGACATTTTGAATCTTGAAATTATTCAGTTCTGTCTGGGGCTTTGAATTATTCCGTCCCAGGTGAAAGCTTTCAGCGTTGAAGATTATGACCGTGAAGCACTCACCGATTTTCTGGTGAATTTTTTGTCTAGTCCTTTATTGAAAAGTTCGTGAGCAACCATTGTCGATTTATTTAGCATCTGATTGGTCGTTGGGAAACATTGTTCCTAGTTTATTAAAAAGTCTGTTACATCGTTGTGGCCACTTTAAAAGGGATTTTTACCGCATTTCGTCGATAAATTCCACTGCGTTGTGCCATTTGCATTAGCCGCCTTGGGCAAACATCACATGCACTCTCATACTCTCTGCTCTATCTATCTCTATCTCGCTCTCACCGATATGTTATCCTCGCTGGTAGCTACGTACTGCGTACAACGACGTTAATGCACAAAATGACGGATGCGCCACAGAGGCTTCTCTGCAATTACCAGCGATGTTATCGATCCCTCTCGCCCTCATCCCTTTCCAGCTTCAGGTATATTCTCGATACGCCCATGGTATCATCGGGCACTGATTGAATTTACGGTCCCGTGATCTTGCCCCTCGTTAAAATTAATGACTATGGAAAATGAATAAACGTGACGTGCGTGCGAATCATATATTCTGTATACCGAGCGGTATCATTGTCTCGTCGCATTGTCGTTTCTGGATTTTAATACACAGCTTTTTAG
The DNA here is from genome assembly GCA_964034905.1 of Itoplectis maculator. Lineage (NCBI taxonomy): Eukaryota > Metazoa > Arthropoda > Insecta > Hymenoptera > Ichneumonidae > Itoplectis > Itoplectis maculator. Next base: position 5,215,414 of record OZ035869.1, read on the forward strand.
CGTAGCAACATTTTTCGTGTAATTGCTGATACATCAATGTTATTTGGTGCTGTTTTGGAGCTCGCGGGGCAGAATTAAATGTATCCTGTCGAATTAAGGCCAGACTAATAATAGATACATTGCTATAAGTTACATTCCTTGCATGTGGATTTTTTGAGCCGCCTTTCCTTAGCCTTCGTTAGGTCAGTAAACGTCTACGTATCAAGTGATGAGATTTTTTAATTTTTTTCCATTGCAGTACTATTTGTATTGTTTTTCCTGGCTGATTTGTTTTTTCCCATTTTTGTATTATTTTTGTCAAGGGGCTTGCCCCGTTTATTGAAAAAAAAAAAAAAAACAAATAAATAAATAAATAAATAAATAAATCCCAGCCTGGAATCGCCCGAGGATACGGCAAAAAAACATACGCCTCGTCAAAATGTATTCCTGGTAAGAGCTCATTTTCATTTCCCTCGGTTACTGCCAGAATTTCCATAGAACCGGAGGCAGCACGCGGTGCGATACGCATACAATCGCATGGTGGATGGGGGGTAGGTTTTCGTGAGCACGATTTCCAAGCTTTCCAATTTTCCCGAAGCATCGAATCGCGCATTGAAGCATGCACACAGCCGGTGTCTACGGCCACTGTTCTATATACGCGACTTCGCGTTTTCACTGGCACCGCTTCTGCTATTACCGCGCTTGCCCTCTACCAACGATTTTCTTATTTCCGACTGAGCGGACTTCCGTCTCGAGAAACGGCGCTCGAGCGACTCGCCGGTATCGACGGGGCTAATAGTTTCACCCCGTAAGATTTCTCGGCATGGCGGCGCGATCACCTGCTCGAGAAACTTTCAATAGTCCCGGTTCAGTGGCACCGGGGGTTGTATCCTGAACTCCGGCGCGTTCGTCCAGACGTTTCTAATCGGCGGCAACGCCAAAAGTTTTGCCAGTCGCTGATTTCCGTCTGGTTACAACGTTCGGATATAGCTGAGTGTGGAATTATCGATTGGATTTAATTTATCCCGATCAAACAGGCGGCTAACAAGTAAAATAGCTTAGCGCTATTAACCTTGAAAAATATCTTAACGAGAAAAACCGTAGTTATAAATCCTAATAATAAATAGACCATTTTTAAAAGTGATTCATCACAAACACAAAATAACTGATGCACATTAATACGCGAAGACCGAAAGCTAAACAGGAAGCTCTGGTGTATATTTACCCAAGATCCAACAATGAACTCATCAACACTGCAATGTTTGTAGACCGTCGGCCTGTTCTCGAGCGTCGGCAACCATATCGGGGCTCTTTAGACGAAGTCATCCAAGCGTATGACACCGGTTAGCCGCCACCCAACGGTTGTTGTTCGACTGTCGTGTTCCTCGTCTTCATCCTCGCTGCGCACTTCGCCAGGCTTGATGCAGTGTACGCTCACGGAAGTTGCGTTTAAATATTAACCCGCTTCTCGGTACGAAAATTCCGGTCTCCTCCAAGAGCCATATTCCTTCCTGACAGTGAAAACCTGCCTACCTACCTTGACATACTGCTGTGTCATGTGTACCTTCCATTTGCATCTTCTAGGAAAGAGACAGCACTTTTTCCGCGAGACCCATCAGTGATACGACTGTTTATTCCAAGTTGTTTCTCCACAGACGACAAAATGCTCGAATCCTCACGACGTCAAAAGAGGCTCTTCGTGGAATGCATACAAGTGCAATGACATTACAGTTGCCACTGAGCATAATCGTGTCGTGTTAGCAGAGACAATATAGCCAAACGTCAACGCTCCGTAATACGCGTGTAAGGGATTCAGGCATCGATGTCAGCAGCTTGTTTATGGGATAGTTTATCGTCCCCTCCCTTGTCGGATTCTGCATGGCATCGTAGATAGTACGTGCTGGCTCTATGCCTTCAATCCCGGCGCGTGCTCCGCGCGCAACTCCGCGCGTACGTGACATACGGCCTACCGATAACGGAGGAATAACAATTCGCGCCTAGTCTCGATTGGATTTTCCATCCGCAGTTCCATCATTGTCCGCCGCGATCCCCCATTCAAAACTCGATGTACGTCATCGATGCGGAAACCCCCGGCGATATAGATCTTCCTCGACGTTTCCCATCGGGAGCAATAAAGGTAAAGAATGAAGTCTCGTCGAGGGAGGATTTTCGGGAATGGTGCCTGTCCGGCTCGATCAGGGAATCATAAAGACGTCGGAAGCTGTTGGTGGTCACTTTCGAAGAAGTTTAACAAACTTTGGCAGGACACCTGTCATTTTGATGCGATTGGACAACTGGGGTGACTTTTTATCGACTTTACCGGCGATAAAAATCCTCTGCCGATGGTCGTCCCCATCTTGGGACCATTATAATAGTATTTCCTACAAATTTCCGAGATATGGTCCAGTCTGCTTCAATGTCACCGGGACACCTTTGTTTTTCTTCCTTTTTCTGCCAACCCCTGCAAACTCAACGCTGCCACCCTTTCTTCTGCCTTTATACAGCTCTGGTCTCCCTGTTTATTCGACAGGCTGACCTTTCTCCCTTACAACACCCGTCAGATATAGTTACACTGCCCTTTTTTGCACACAGAGATTCCGGAATTGAAGGAACTCTGAGCATTCGATTCAGCCGGCTCAGTGGTTCTCGTTCCTTGTGACGCATGCTTCGTTTTGTTACGATTCGACTGACGACCGAGAATTTTTTTACAGCTGCCATGTGGCGCGATACAACATCTATAGTCGACTGTGTATTGGTACAGGCGTTCTGTGGGGGCGTCAAATGTGTTAAGCTCATTTATCATGAATATTGCAGTATCTGCGGAGAGCGAGGAACAGTGCCATCAGTTCGAAGGGAGAACAGAGAGAGACAGAGATAGAGGGGGAAGTCGGTTCGACATTACAGCCGTGTATAATTCAAGCTCCAAGTGACGGCCAGGCATTTGTTTTCGCGCAGCCAGCAGCGCTCCATTCATACCAATGACAAATAGTACCGTTGTGGGCTCGAATCGCTGTCGTTTGCTTATGTTCCCCGCGTCAGCGAACTCGCGTGACAACGTTGATATTTTTTATCCCTGTGATTCAAAGCCTTCGCTTAGTCTATTTTGAAAGAACGGTGATGTCTTCCAGAAATGTAACAGGCAAAACTTTCGGTCAATTCGAATCATCATGTATAATGTTTTATAATCACCGAGGATAGTGAGTGTCGTTTCAGGGTTTGCGTTAAACTTGCGTATCCGCAGATGTAATCAGGATTAACGACGTGGTTTGTGGGACGGTCGGCAGGTTCTCTTTAGACGGAAGTTGTGTCGTTCAGTCGTTCGGTCACGGTGCAGCACGTACGAAGCGAGAAGGAAACAGGTATACACCGAAGCAGAAAAGCAGGGAACCACGGACTACTCCACCGACGGCTCCTGAGGCGCACGAACGCCATTCGGAACGAGATGTTCTCCGGCAAATATTTACTTAACCTGATTGATAAACCGTCCCTCGATACCGAGCACGCTTCGCCGGTACTTCCTACTGATCTGTCCTGTGCTTTCAATTCGCAACGCCGAAATAGGTGTCCATAGAGTAGATGGCAGAGTCGTGTGGCTTGAGGCTTGGATTCGGTTGCTTCACAGCGACGTCTGGTGGCTCCAATCGAAACCTTCTTCGACGCGAAAGTTGAAGGCGGGAAAGATAGTCACAGACTCGGTCAATCAAGCGGCTAAATATTATCGTCATCATTCCAGTCAACGTAGCCATTGGCCATCCGGCAAATCAGTAGCCACGAAGTTGAATCTGAAGTATCAAAAACGAAGAGACCACAATCGTCGATTTTTCAAAACTTTAGCGACGACTTTTCAAACTTCAGAGTGTCCTCGGTGTACCCTCCGCTAGCTCTGTACTCGAGTATCGACTTTGGATGAACTTTCTCAAGACTGACTTCAGCTTCGTTGGCAAAGTAATTTCGGATTATCCTTCGAGAGTTCTAACGTAGGTATCACTGTAGCACGACGCCTGAGTACTTTCGGACACCAGTGGAAGGAGTGTGGAAACTGCAAAAAGAGGTCGAAGAAAGTAGGACCTCGACCTCTTTTGCAATACCTGCAGGAACCCTCATCTGGGACTTCTGAAATTCTGAGACTCGAAATACTCGTAAACGATTAGCCATTTTCGTCATCATGATGTCATCATGATGTCACGATGACCCTCCTACTTAGAGAGGTGCTTAATTTTCTCTTCTCTACTATGCATTCTATTCTTTGTTTGCAGACACCAACAATGATTCGATTTATAGTATAAGAAAAACCTCCCTTCATATTCTTCCTTCGCTTCATCGGCTCCATTCAGCAATTTCCCAAGGTGCAAACTCGGCATACATTTTCCATTTTGCACGCTCAAGTTGACGTTGAATAATGTTATGGCTATCCAGCTGCAATCGAAGGAAATAAATGTCCGACCCCCCACTGTCGAATATTCCAGCCAGCGATAAAACATTCAAAATGACTACCGATTGTAGGGGTGGACGAGAGCTCGCGTGCACTACGCGGTGGAATCACTCTTGTATGAATATAGGCGTATGGCGATACCTGCTGCGGGAAAACTGAGATAAAGAATAAAACTGAAATTTGTCACGGTTGTCAATAGTCCTTGATTATCGTTGCGCGCGGCATCGACGGCAGTCGCATTAATTCTCCAAATCGGCGTAAACCCGTCGTTCGACGTACGAAAAAATGTTTCCCTGCAGAGGGAGACCGCTCCGCGACCGACGGAACCGCCGACCGCGCCGCCACTCATGCCTCGCTTGTTTGCGTTTCATTCCGGCATTCAACGAGAGAGCTAAATAGTTCCTCGCTAATTGCATTTGCGCACGCGGTGCACGCGGCAATGCAATTTTCCGGCTCTCTCTTAATTGCCCGAACGTTCATCGTAATTGTTTGAGGTGACGACGAGATGAATTTTACACCGGGTGTTGGGCCGCGCGGCAGTCACACGTCGTTTTGCTTGCGGCTTGCACACCGAATGCCAATGAAACAAAAATACACAACTGGCCGATTGTAGGTAGTAAAAACGCCTGCGGATATTGGGCGTCGGGGGAGAAATCTGGACAAGAAGTCAAAATGTAATGAAAAAAAAAAAAAAAAAAAAATTATCGATACTGATGGCTGTGCAAAGCAGCATTGTTTGCGACCATAGCTTGGATGGGTGACCTTGGATGGATGATGGGGAATGCGGTGCAGTGACTCATTGGAAGTTAGGTTAGCTTAGCAAAGTGCGAATAGGAGATGGAATCTAAGGGGGGAACAAGGTAAAAATCCTCACTTCGAAATTGTAACTGAATAAAAAAAAAAAAAAAAAAAAAAAATTGATCTGGAATCCTCGTATCGAACTGCATAGGTCCACGCGTGGTTTCCGTCAATGCGTATATGTGGAATGTCGCACGGCTACGGTTTTCGTATCAACGTTAACCGCGACACGGATCCGAGCCCTGAGGTCTCCAAACACACTACGCACGTTTGCGGAAATTAACGTGTTTACCCTTAACCAGAGTTCCCGCTTGATCATACATAACGTATAGGACGCTTGTGACTGGTAAAACATATTCTCCTCCCCCGCAGCCTCATTCTACGTCCCGGCATGCAGCTTGTACTGTCACACAGATGTGCCCCCCCCCCCCCCCCCGTCGCGACCCTTCGTCAATTAATTACATTAATTTGCCTATTAATATTCCTGGCTTACGCTCTGTTTGAACACCACACTTTGCGCGAACTGATCAGGCGTATTGCAAGCTTCGACAATATTTGCTCATCGGCTATCGCATGCGCGCCGATCAGAAAATGTGTAAAATTACTATTATCCGGTAATATAACGTTGCTGCATGGACTCTGCATGGCTCTGTCGAAAGCAGATACGAGTTTTCGTTAATACTGCTATCCGCAAGAATTATTGAGTGTGTTTAGTTTGTTTGAGTTTGTGCTTTTATCGTGATTGATTGATACACTTTACACTAATTAATCGTTCAGATGTCGATACAAAATTTCTGTAATCTGAAATATGCAGCTATTTTTTTATTGGTTTGCGTTTTGTGTTTTCATAATACATCTTACAAATTTCATGTTAAATAATCCGTGGAGGGGTGCAGTCAATTTTCTGCTTTCCTGTTCGAACACAAATTTTATTTTCAACCAATACTTTGGATCTTCGAGTGATTCGTTGAACAAAAACGTCACAACATCTCGCTCAACTCATAAGTCACCGGAATTCGCGAAGGATCTTTTTCCGATTCGTTCCGTCAAGTTTCATCCCCGTGGGAGATACGCCGCCGAGTAGCGACAGCGTATCTGTGCCGCAGACGTAGCGGATATGAAAGGGGGTTGGATAGATACAAGTGCAGAAATAGAAATAATGTAACGGAAGAAGCTGGTACGGCCGGGTAACCGTGTCGGCAATAAATCTGTCAGCGGTGTAAAATATGCATCCGGGGCTCATGCGGACGGGTTGGGGATAGGACGGTATTCGCTTGCCGGGCTGCATGAGGAGGGATTGCGAAGTGCGAAGAGGAGGGGGTGAGGGCGCAATCAGGGCGCGAGCCCGGAACAAATGTACCCCGCCAGGCAAGTGTCGGTCGTTATCGGAAAATAGTTTCTGCGGCCTCGAGCCCGCGTGCATCCGGTGCGCGCCAGGGGCTTTTCGAAAACGGGGGGAGATGGTATGTTCTCCATGTTCTCGATATCCCTCGCTCAGTCTATCCGCGAGATGTGATATGGCGTCGACTGCAATCCCCTCGCTCAACTCTCGCGAATTCTTTTTCTTCGGAGTTTGTGTACGGGCTACATTGTTAAAACCTTTTGCCAGATCGCGTTTCATATTTCTAGATATCCACCTTTCCTCGGGTCAGTCTTCCGGTATATTTTTCCGGCGGAGGTTGATGCACATTGCTGAGGCTTTGGGACGATCCATCGACGATAATAGCGTCTTTGTGACGATAATAATATATGTGTACTACATTGCTATATACAGGCATACAGTGACTTTTTAATCCATGTCTGCACTTCCGCTGTCGGAGGTAATTAACACCATGACATCAACGAGATAATTCACTCGGAATCAGTGGTTAAACTGTTTTCCACAAAATACTAAATTCCGAGGGTGTTCTTTGCTTGTAGCTGTCGAGGACCCAGCCAGCACAATTCTGGACCCCCGAGTCCCTGCAGACGGATATCCTGTTTCATTAATTCACCTGCGTCCGCGAAATGCTCAGTAGTCTGTGTCGGTTGGCGCGCTGCAAAGCGTGCTATAGTGGATTAGCGGATTGCGGTGCCGGCATCACAGGTGACCTCTTGAATTGGAGTTGCCGTTCGTGTTGTTCGTGATATTCATTAAAATTGACTTTGGCTAAGCAGAGTACGAAGTGCTGTTATCGCCATAGGTCAGATAAGTGACAGGAGGCTGAACAATATCAGCGTTTCTTTGTTATAAAATGCAGTCGGGTGCTAAATCGCTTGAATTCCGCTGATGAAAAACTAAAACGAAAACAAAACAAGAGAAACAAATAATCGTGATTACATTCGTTACGCACCGGTAACGAACTGCTTGCTCACCCCGCAAACGGTCCACTCGATATATTAGTCTCTATTCGAAACGCGAGTGCGCCCACAACGCTCGCGCTTTCACGTGCTCTCGAAGTTTAACGAGCCCCTCTGTACGCTAACCGATTTTCCATTAAGTGTAGGCACATTTTTGCGTATCCCGATTCTGCCCTCGCGAGAGAATAAACAAAATACAAACATGGTACTGCAGATGTACAAAAGTACTATGAAAGCTAAAACTAAGTCTGTCAATTATCCTGTAAATGGTAACAATACAAATTTCATGAAATTGAATTGGGACTCTTTTGACAGAGCGGCAGACTCCAATAACAATCGTTCGTTATGTCTTCAATTGATAAACCGGCTAACAGATCAACATTGCTGGAAAACAGAACGTTATTTTTATCTAACCGCAACACTTTTATCCAGCGTGAATCACATTGTGTGTTGAACTACCTATAGACATTTTAAATAATACTGCTCGCTCGTTTACCGGATTAAACGATTTGAATAAACAGTGGCATAACACCGAGGATATAAATAATGGAGAGAAATGAATAAGTGATGAAAAGCGAATGAACAAATATTATCGTTTGCACGGAATCGATTTCCAGGCGTCAGAAATCTGTTGCTTATGAGTTATTGAGTAAGTACTATTTGTCGGCCAATGTAAATAAGAGTTGTATTACTTATGTTGCAGCATTTTGTAGAATAATGTTATGAGTTCTTTTTTACTCACAGTACAGTCGACCGTTTGGTTGACTGATAAATGATAATTACTGATGCCAGTATTGGAGGATTTCCGGCAAAGACTAATTACAGTTTCATCGCAGCTGTGCGCTTTATCAACGCTGTGACCATGTCACTTTGATATTAGTCCGCTGTCGATATGTATTAGTACATTCATCGCTGCCGTGCGTTTTATTAATGCCGTAACCCTATCAATTTGATATGAGTATTGGTATATATTAGCACAATCGGAATGCCATTGATAGGCATTCAAACGGAATTGCATTCCTCTGGGTGCATCAATGAGATCACCGAACGGATTTTTGTGCGGCTTTTTTATTCGTTCCCGAGTTGGCTTTAACGTTGTCCGAAACCAAATCCAGAGTCGAAGGAAATGACAAAATGGCGGACTATCACCAGAGCCTTCTTCTCCGGTTACTAGATAAGGGAATGGTAAATTATTCCAACGATGGGACCTACGACCGATCGACACCCAATGAAGGTACGAGTTGGAATGCGCCTCGCTCAGGTAGTGGTAAATCTCCAGGATAAGATCGACGTGGTCCCAGTTGCCGCGATAAGTAATGGTACGGTGCAGGCAATTTGCATACGCCTTGCCTAACGCTTTACCACGTGTGATACGGCGCTTCGTATCTTATCAGGTTGAAAGACGCTCCGCTGGTCAAAGCAGCACCGAAATGCTAGGTCAAGTTTTTCGAAAGTACGTCCCCAATGTTGGTCCCTACGGTATGCTCTCTAAATCATTTGTATTCAATGATGAGAACTCAGTCAGCACGTCTTCCTGGCTTATCGACTTAGGTCACGTATTAAAATTCCAACGTGCAAAGTTGATTTTGATTGACCACGACATCAACCAAATCCCGTTGCAATCCGACGGAGTTGAGGTTTCTACAGTTGATATCATCGATCGTAATCAATCTACGATCTCTACTATCCTGCATGTCCGTGTACATACTACGTATCGATGTATACTATATATCGGCATATAGACATGGAACTTTGATTACGGTTGCCGTGCAGCCGGGCTTATCCTCTCCACTTCTCCCACGTCGCTTCCAATATAGATATCTATACTCCACCGAGGCATCGTTAGGTTCCGGGATTATCACAGTGGCGCATATACACCCCCTGAGCTTACCCCAGGTTCATCTGTACAGGAAGCACAGATTATTCGATTATTCATCGCGGCACCGCAATCATACACCTAATACATTTGATATCGACCATATCCGATGAAACTGTCGCAACTGTTATCCTAGGGTCCAGCAATCCAACTCCTTCCTTGCGTTTTCGCCGCATTTAACCTCTTCACCTCTTCAGCAGATTTTTACAAATAAAATGTGGGCATAATTCCCAGATTTGGTTCTGGCAATAAAAACAAATCACATTTTTTAGCAGAGCAGTCTAATTGTTTCTTTATTTATACTTACATCATGAAGCCAGGAATACCTACCCTTGTCACCTCAGTGGTCCTGGAATTAAGAGGAATCGCCAGGTTTATCCAGCGGCCGTGGGAATAGGGTGGGTGTGCCGCGTTTACGCTGGAAGTGATTTGCGAGATATCAGAAGACGAAGAGCTCGGGCGTTAGATGGCTGCTCCTGCTTGCCCATGGCCCCCAACGGTAAGAGCAGTCGAGCCAAGCATTGTGTGTGCGCCGCTCGCTCTGACCTACGATATTTCTTCGGTTTCCTGGAGAGACTGAGAACGAGGACGATGGAAAACGAGCCCAGCCGCAAGCGCTGAGACGAATGGCCGGGCCGGGATGAGACCCACCGCTAGATCCCCGGAGACCCAGAATCCATCCCCGAGACGCTGCTGCGATCTCGCTCTTTCTCGTATGGACTTTAAAGACCGCCAATTTATGGGCGCGCCACAGCGAATTTGGCCCGTCGAACCGCAATTAAGGTTCCTCGAGCTTTCTATAGCTCTTTCTTGCTCAGCCACCACATCCACATCCACCTTTCTCACTCGCACAGCCCCTTCTCCGTTCAACTTCTGTTCTTCTGGTATCAACCCTCACTATCTTCTTCTCTCCTATTCTCCGTTGGCTTATGAGAGCCACCGTATCTTTTCTCCTCCAGCTCTTTTCCCATTCCCGCCACAAAATAGCATACTTTATTAACGAACCTTGGTCCCATGAGTGGTGGCTCGTTCCACTCTCTTGTGGCCAGAGTAACTAGAATTATCCGTAGGTACACCATACCTCACAATCTCTAGGATATATATCCACTATCTCAAGGTTATATTCTTACCGGAAGGTTATCGTGCGAAGGGATGTATATACGTAGTCATTTGCAGCAGTGGGTGGTGGTAAATTGTACCCTCGGGACGTAATTTTCTTTGATAAAGAACGAGCTACCCCCATCACCTTGCATTCTTCATTTCTTCTTATCTCATTACTCTCATCCTTTCACCTGAGCTGAACGCAGTGGAAGCTGTGTTTATTTTTCCACGAGTACCGACATTTCTCCTCATCTCGTTCACTCGAATCCCTCGACGACAATCTCGACTCTCACTGTCTGTGCTTAAAGCGCGTGAACCGACGCTTGATGAGATTCACTTATAAGCTGCAAATACAAATTTTACAAATCTTACAAATATTTCAAGGTATCTTTGAAAAAAGTTACTTTTCGAGGGTTCCAGTTTCGGTGTTGGCGGTTGTATAACAGGAACTGTATTTTCCTGGATAGAGTGGCCCATCGCTCTATTAACACGTACCAGGTAACTGCCCTATTTCCAGCTGCTTCCGTTAGCATGTACGGATAAGGAGACCGGATTAATTCTGGCCATGTCCGTCGGCAACATCACCGTCTCGCAGACAACCGTTGCTAAACTACGGCCCGATAGTCAGCAGATGCTTCGTCTGCTGTCTCTACAACCACTTTGTTACCTGACGACCGACATTCACCATCTATATCTAGACTCTAATTGGATCTTCGGAACGACCCTGTTCCTGGACCATCGCTCCCGGAAAACGTAGCCTTCGCTGAACGTCTGTTTCGCTGCAACGATCGTATTCCTAAGCACTGTTCAATTAACAAATACTATTGTTGGAAGACACGTGTTCATCCAACAATATATCTTGTTTCTAAACTTGATATCACCATCCGCATCTAGAGATAGTGCAAGATTTTACTTCATACATTGAGCCTCACACGGCGAACGATTCATCACCTGTCTTCAAAGCATAGAACGATGGAAAGTTGATGTCTTCTGCGTCAAGGGGATGAAGGCGTTTAAGGCTTATTCATGCGATGAAAATTTCTATCCAAAAGACTCCGTCCAACTTCATCTGAATGTTGCAAGAGCGCAAAAGCTGTTGCCTGTGAGCTACAAATGAGGACAATGCTTTATCACGACACTGTAGAGCAGTGTCTTGTCCTCTATTCTCCGAGGGAAGTACACTTCGCCCAGACGCTCCTTCACGGAAGTCCATACGTGTGTGCATCCGCATATATACACACAAACCGGAGGTTGACGTTATACGCAACGTCTATGGTAGTACACGAAGAGACACAGCAGGTATAGAGACCACGACCCAGTAGAACGGCTAGGCCTGATGTATACACCAAGAGCGAGGAAGACAGATAGACAGTCAGCCAAACGCTCTGTGTACGAGTGCTTGCATATTTGCGCCGGAGACACAGAGGACAAAGCTTTCAGCCACGTAGAAGCTTTGATCGTCTCTACGCTTGCTTGCTCGCTTGCTCTATCCTCTATCTCTCGTCCTCTTCTTGCCGTCTTGTCCATAGTGTACATAGGGCGTCTCGACGCCGAAGCGTGCTTATGCGAATAGTCAAGCACGTTGCATCGCACGTACTTGCGAGTATAACGCGAGCTCTTGCTCACGGTTTCTCCCTAATATACATATACGTGCGGCATGACACACCGTAAACATTCTATTTAGCCCATCGGTGGTTGTACCAGAGGGCGAAGTGCAAGGGGTAGACGACAGAGGGTGGAGTGCAACTCGCGTAGTGCTGGAGGAGTAGCAGCAGCAGCAGCAGCAGTACCAGCAGCAAGAGAACCGCGACTTGGTGGCACACGCCAGCACCCCTCTAGCGCAACCCAGGCGGTTCTGCATGCTCTAACCCCCTTGCAATTTCCGCGGGCGGGTTTCAATCTCGCGCGACAACCTCGGGAAATTCTGACCCCCTGGTGCCTCGGCCTCAGACACAAGCTTCTGTGCCAACTACGTCGCCTATACACGTGTACCTACTTCCTTGCACGTCTCGTGCTTTTACTGGCACTCTTCCGTCTTCTGATGCCCCAGGTATAGGTGTCGCGACCATGCATTTGAACTCTAATGGTATTCATCCAATGCACGAAAAGGATGTCTGGAAAAATTGGATTGCGAGCTTTAGCGTTAAGTTAAATACTAAATATTCATTTGAATAGCAAAGCATGGACAAAAAATTGGGATTGTAATGGTTTACGGTGTCTGGGCTTGGCACAGGGGTCGCAAACGGTGTCAAAAGGAAACGTCTTGAAGCGACGACTCGTCTTGGGGGTCGCGACAATTAGTCTCGCTTTAAACCCTCGACCCAGCTTCGAGTCTGGCCTCTCAGCCGACGGTAAGAGCCGCGTCTCTCTCTCGTCACGCGCCGCTTTTGTCCCTTTCTCTTTCGTCGTTCATCCCCCAACGGTACGCTCTCGTTTTTCTTCACGTTCGCGCAGTAAGCACTCGCACCGAGAGTGAAAGGACGGTCTGCTTTTCCCTCGTACTCTTTACTCCTTTTTGCGTCGTGGAAAGTCCATCTTTCATACAAAGCATTCACAGACGAAAGGAACGCGACGAACCCTGAACCCCTACTTCTCGTCTTTTGCGCAACTTCGTCCGTCCGTTTATTATCTGTTTCACATTTGGTTGCTTAGGATACTACTGCTGCCTGCTATGGTCATTTGCTACTGACCCTTTTGCGTATCATTGAAGCGTGCTTACGTCAGCAGCCGTCAGTGTTTTTCCACCATTAAGAGTTGGACTTTTTTTTTACTTTTCCAACATTATTTTTTGACGGTAAAGTTGGATACTTTTTAATGAAAAATCTGGTGATTCGAAGCTGGGCACTTCCGACCATTATTCCATCGTTCCACTAGCTGTAGTAGTATATCTCTACTCATCATAATTGTCTCGTTGCCTCCCATCGAAACCCATTAGCCGGTTTCATCGTCGGGGAATGGCTCTTTCACTGTTTTTCGTTCGTTCTTTTTTGTGGGTTCCATTATCGAAACCAACGTTGCGCGAGTCTCTTTAAAATGCTCGCTACTGATGCGCTAGCTAGAGAGTATTATCGCCTGCTCTTCACAACGACTTCGCTAACATCAGTACCATTATTTGACGATTTGATATGTTATACTTTCAAAGGGGTGTGTTCCTCTTTAATGTATTTACTAGGAACAATGGCCCTTTCTCTCTCTAGAATAACGAATAGTATTCTCGGCAGAAGAATATATTTCCCGTGAGCGAGAAAGGGCTCGGCGAAACTGCACCGATAAATTGGTGCGCGCGCGCGGACGTCGACCGAGCAGATAATGTCTTCGAATCCACGCGACAAACTTTACTCGTAGATCAATCCTACTGCCTGCGCGCTCTCGGCCCATCCACGACTTTTTTATTCCATTTTTGTCGAATAGTTACTGGCAAAACCGAGCTTCTCCCTCGATGAGAAAAAAAAACCATGGAGCCGCAGAGATGAAAATGCTTTTGCTGCGGCGTTGCACATAGAAATACGACGAAAACGCGGAAACTCGATAAACCTCATCTAGAGGTAGCATCATTCCTCAGTCGTGCACAACATATATACATACCAAATACATACTTACTACGGATATTACCGTGTCTCGTTTCGTCGCCTCCAGTGCAATGTTAACTACATATAAGCGTTAACGTCGCAGAATCCACGAAGCGAACACGGATAAGCATTGGGCGTGAAGCCTGCAGCACGTATCTCCAACCAACACCAAACAACCCTTCGAGTACGTCAGCCATTGACTGTAGGAAATAGAGGAGATGCTCACATTTCTCATTACGTGGAGATTGAAAGACAAGGCGTTCGTTTGTATAATATGTTAACTTCGTTCTTTGAGAAACTAAATGTACGTCTATACTTAAATTGTGACAAGACTTATCATAGTGCCTATTCCAAAACCTAAATAATGCTTGCAGTAGATCTAACGTAATAGTAATAAAACAGATAATTATAATTCGGAAAGTAGGGCGTTCCTTTGCACCAAATCAATCCTAAATTACGCCGTGTCTGATGAATAATTTAGCTCATGCAGAAATTGCAATTTGGCTTTCAGTCGAACCTCGGGGATGAAGGCGCTTTGGGAGGTGGGAGAGTTTCGTGGTCTTAACGCATTTAATCGTAATATAACTTGCACGATTCATCGTGAAGCTCGGCTCTGCGTATCGCTTGTGCCATTTTAGGAAACAAGCTGTCTCAAAAGGATATAACAGCTCGGAGACTAGTCCTTTAGCGAACGAGAGATTCACAAATGGACCATTCAAGCCGTTGAGTCAGAAGCTGCAAGGATAGTGCAGAGTAGACACGAGTGCACGCTTTTGTGTTCGGTGTAGCAAACCGTGCAAGCAGGTGGACATTTGTCGGAAAGTGAATTACGGAAGCGGATGGGCGTAAACACCAGCCACCGTCTCTATCTTCCGCCATTGTCGACCGTTATCGGTCGCAACCACCGCACCGTCCATCGCTATAGCCAACCCACCGCTGCTATCTGCCGGACTCCTGGTAGTAACGAAGTCAGAAATAAAATTGGCCTGTCGCTCTGTTCACCACCAGGCCTACTGACAGGACCAGATCCCTCTTGTCCGACTAGGGCGCGATTCCTCTTTTTCCCTTTATGTCGCTTCCGCCTTTTTCGTAGCTGTCCGAACGTGTCCTGCACCGGTGCCCCGTACACCCGGATTCGGCTGTGTTATATCCGATAAGCCGTTGTCAATCTTCGTGTACTATTTTCGGTCAAGATTGTTATTAGATTGTACATTTTTTGTGCCGTTTTTTGTGTCGTGGGTTCGAGTCTTACTCTGACGACAATTAATTTTTTTTATTGTTCTTTTTCTGAGTTTTCCGAGTTTCAAAGGTGCAGGTTTTTTTTTGTACCGAGTTATTATTGTCAAAGTTCTTTTGTCGCAAAGTTATTTTTGTAAAAGTTCTTTTTGTCAAAGTTTTTTTGTCGCGAAGTTCTTTTTGCCAAGTTATTTTTGTTGAAGACCAAAAATTGTCGTTTATCCTGGTAACTAAATTGTATCTAATTTTGTACTCGAATTAAATTTTCGAAATAATCCGAACTGACCAGTATTGTCTTGTTTCGGGCTTTTCGTACTTTTAATCCATGCTTCACTCGTTCCGTCCGTCACAAACGCGATAACACGATTACACCTAATCTGGCCCGAGGTATTGCAGCAATCGTGAGCCCGTCTCGCACTTGGCGGTAATTCTGGATGCCGGAGGCTATCCTGACGTAGAACCATCGTCGAGGTGTAACGCTGTCTGAGCACGAGTGAGAGCCCAGCAATGCAAGAAGGAGCCGAGCAATGCTCGAGGAGTTCGATAAGGCGAAAAGCAAGCAGGTACGAATATCCGGGCGAGCGGCGGATTATTCAATCAAAAGTTCTCTCGATTGGTCCAAGAGCACGGCGAGAGTACGATCGGCCGGGCTGGTTAATTCCCTGGCGCGCTGCTTTGCCGAAGATTCAAGTAGCGAAAGTGGGGAGCAAGCGAGAGAGAGATACCGCAGAAACGGAGATAACGGCGAAGGAAGACGGGATAGCAAAGGAGATCAAGTCAGCGGTGTCCTACCGTGGAAATCCGTAGCAGTACCGGCGCTGCTGCGCACCAGAAACGCTGCTGGGATGAGCGTAGAAATTAGGTTCAGTCCAAAGTTTGATAATTAAGAGGCTACCGTTAAGTGCGCGCCGGAGTGGTTCGTAAGTTATGGTTGAGCACACGTAACTTCGCCTAGGAGCGTAGAGACCGCGCGATTGCGCCTGTTCAGTTTCTCGCGAATAGCTCGGTTGAACTCGAGCCGATATGGGTTGTAAATTGGTGTCTCAAATAAAAATTTGAGGTAACCCATGCAATCGATTAAGATGACGCAGGGGTTGGTTTTTAACGAAATAGATTTCATTACCCCTATCACAAAGAATATTGTTTCAGATGAAACAGCGACTCCTACATTCACTTGGTTCACTGTTCTCATCTACCTCATCCCCACTGACTCCATAACGAATTCTCGTATATCCGATACTACCCTGCCCCTTTTGTGCCTAGTGCGGCCCAACGTTCGCCAGGGTTTAACGAGTTCTTTTCCGCGGCTTCGCTCGTTCCACCGGATAACTTTGACCTTCGATCCACTTCGCAACATCGACTCCCGCGTCGTGTCCCAACCCCTGGATGGTGTCTATCCTGAAAACTTTCTAATAAACAGATATAGAGCCAGAAGATACGATCTGGCGGTACACTCCAGGAACTCGGCTTTTACCCTCACTGCCGCTGGAATATCGCATTACCCGGTAAGGAGCTTTCCACGTGGGCCGCGTTTCACCGCCGCAGCATACCACTATGGGTAGCCCCGCGTGTATATATACGTATATACACCACCGGTGTGGATATACCCGTCTATTATATCCACTCGCGTAGCCCTCACTTCCTCGTGTGTCATCCCTCGTGAAAACTTTCCCGGAGCCCAAAGCCGAAAACTAGAGCGGATTAAAACTTGGCTACCCAGAATCATTGGACGCTCAAAACGGGCGCGCCTTGTTCATTAGATTATTCCAGCCCTTCGGGTATAGTCCGCTTTCTTCTAACTTGTCTCCCTCAGTCTCCCTCCTCTTTCTACCTACATGTCCCCGGGCCCGGGACGGTTTGGCCTGGCCTCTCCGCAACTAATGCTGATTCTTCTTTCCAACTTTAAAGTTGGAAAGAACGCAGACTATAGTCGTCCTGAAACCCCCTAACAATCTTTCGCCTCTGTGCTTGCCATTCGCATTGGTGGCCCTGTTCATGTATATCGTATCCCTTCCTATATCGTTATTTCTCTCCTTCTCCTTGACGATCTCGTGGGAAATCGTTCGCCTGCAGAGAGCCAAAACCTTTTACACACTCCATACCCGCGGTACATCCGCGCCGATGTTGGATGAAGAGTGGGGGGCAAAAGGGCGCGGGGATAAGGGGGTTATCTTATTCCGTCGGATTTCAATACTTTCCATTCTCCGAGCTTCGCTTCCGTCTCGATGTACATCCACTACCCGCGTAACGGGTTGCGTACCGTGAAGCTGACGCACTTCCTGAAGCGGCCGCCGCAAAATCCGCACCAAACATTGTAAAAATGTAGTCATCGTCACCGTATTGACGCTTTCTTCGATGTGGCAGTGCGAGAGGTTTTGCCTTCCGGATAAGAGCTCTTCGCTCGTGGCGTAATGCGGTCCTGCATGGAAAGCACTGCTTGCTTCACTCGCAACACGCCTTCGTCGATGCTCTTTCAAATCTATTGCGTTATATACAAACTAGTTTATGTTGTACGTAGGAGGGTGCTAAAATGAAACACTATCCTACTCCTGCTGCTATTGCTAAGTATTACTGTTGTCACTATACTACCTGGTGATGAAGTTTCCAGCAAAAGTTGCCTTACAAATTCCGCCATAAATTTTTCCCAGCAACAAAGGCTTATCATTGTCGGAAGGTTCCGAGAGATCTAGAGAACACGATAAAACTCGAAAAATCGCGCCTGTTCATATCGATCGCAGCGTAATCTTCCAGTTGGGCATCTTCTTCCCTTTGTATCCGTTTCAGGCGAATGTCCTCTATATATACATACATATATTTACACAGCTACGGTGCTTGCACCTCGCGTCGTTCTTATCTCAGCTCGCAGCCAGGCGCGAGAAGTGGTAAACTCTCGGCAAACTCTTATTTCTTCCTTCCACCGGCGGCCCTCATGAGTTAGAGGAAGGGCCTCGGGAATCTCGCTGCAATAATTCGCCGAGCGTGCAGAGGTCCGTAGGATCTTTTCACATCTTTCTTGTGTCTTTTGTCTCCTGCACTTGCTTGCTATGAAGCTGGGGATGAGGAGGGAAAAAGGCAAAGGCCTCCGAGATAGCCGAGGGGATCGCGTAGCCTCCTCGCGGCCGGCAAAAGCTCGTCAACTGCCGACACTAGAAACTTTCCTGGGCGAAAGCCGCGCGGTACTTGTTCGCTTTGGAATTGAACTTTTGCGAAAGTTCGTGACCACGACCGCCATCGCCATCACCGGTGAGGCCCCGAGGCTTTCCATCCTTGTTCGTCACCCTGCTTTTCGTGATTCTCTGTCCTTGTCCTGGGGTACCCCTCTTGAGGCAACCAAGGCAGCTATGGGTTGTCTGAGTGAGTTCAGCTCGTAGCCTCCGATCGCCGTGAAGCACGAAATTGCACTCGAGACGTACAACTCGCCGTTGAACTCGCGAGAATGGTCGAGTATCGCCCGTGGGGGTCCTTCTGCTCAACCCCTTCTGCACAGCAGCCTCTTCACTCTCCCCTCCAGTCGCTCTTTTGGCATCATCTCCCGCTCCCCTCTGGCTGTCCCTCTGTGTCAATCCAAATTCAACTAACGCTCAAGTACCAAACCTGATCTAATCCGTTCTTGCGGTGTCAAATTGGATTTAAGTTGGCGCCAGGTTATTCGCTTCCCAACTTAGAAACAAGATGTTTGAATAGCAGTTGGAATAAATATTTTTGAAGGTTTAGTTTAGGGAATTCATTATTGATCATTCGAGCTCGTTACAAAGCAATAAAACGTTGAAGACACATTGATCGATAATTGCATACCAATGAACGTGCTAATTGTATTCCCTGATAATTGTCGCTCGTTGGTTGAATAAAAAGGTAAGACTTGAAGTTAGGAGGAAAAAAAGAGTCGGAGATTAAGCGAAAAAAATGGGAGCACGTTCGTTCTGCCAGGGAAATCCTATTTAGGATGGGAGAATATACCTTCAGCGCGCTTGGCCATAGAAGTGGCAGTGGTGGAGCTCAGAAGAGCTTTTGCAAAGGAAGCACCGCCGCGCAGTGTAAGGATTTCTGCCGTAACGTACGAAGGAGGCGTGTAGCACTGAGAGGAAGGAGACAAAGCTTCTTGAGACGCGTCTTAGGACCGCAGTTGAGTAACGTATCTGTTTCGTCGCAGCTCTGTCTTCTCTTCGTATTATACCGCAATGCGATGTGTGTAGGGTGAATATTCTCTTACCCAAGAGGCTCCATCTGATTACCGCGTAGCCTACACCCGGCATAGGATAGAATGCATACCCTGTGTGCTTTGTCTCCCGATGCGCCATGTAAGACGTAAACCACGTGATACGTGGATGTGGTCGTCGGTTGCTTTGAAACGTCGACCAAGTCCGTGGAAGAGCGTTGAAGGCTTTTTTTTCCTGCCAGGGGCTGAGCGTAGTTATTACTGAACCGTTCTTCACCCTCATTTGGTTCTTTATTGTTGGTTGACTATTGCAGCGCGCGCCAGGCACGGCTCTGTCGTCGAGGGTGGCTCGTGCTCCAGCATACTTCCGCCTGTTCGTCACAACAAGCTCTCTTTTTCCCCCCTCTGGTACATACACCTACAGCGCGCCCTACTTTCCTTTTCCGTTCTTATCTATATGCTGTCCATATACCTACCGTTCTTCACGTTCAAAGACACTTCATTACCGCGCATATATTCCCCGTTTGACTTGCCTTCGTCGGAGAGTAGCACCGTACAATGGTTATTTCCGATCTCTCGAGAAGCAACGCGCGCGGGGCTCGCCTTTCTCCTCTTTAGAATCGAAATATTCTTGGCGAACGATGTTCGAGCGAATCTAAGCTCGAGTCTTTTGTTTGCTATGGAAATACCGCTTTTTCTAGATCCGTTCGGGTGATGCGCTGCTTCTCTGGCTGGCAACGAAAAAAAGATCTACAATTTCTGACAAACTGTTCGGCCAATTTTTTTTTTTTTCAAAATCAACTAAAAAAGGGTTGTAACCAGTGTTTTCAGGGGTAGAATATACGACTTGAGAACGATGGTATAGGTTAAAAGACGATATTTTGAAAAAATAAATTTCGTGACCCCGATTTAGGCGGTTTTCGGCCCGGCGGCCAGATCTACGATTTCTGACAAACCGTTCGGCCAAAATTTTTTTTTTTTCAAAATCAACTAAAAAAGGGTTGTAACCAGTGTTTTCAGGGGTAGAATATGCGACTTGAGAACGATGGTATAGGTTAAAAGTCGATATTTTGAAAAAATAAATTTCGTGACCCCGATTTGGGCGGTTTTCGGCCCGGCGGCCAGATCTACGATTTCTGACAAACTGTTCGGCCAAAAATTTTTTTTTCAAAATCAACTAAAAAAGGGTTGTAACCAGTGTTTTCAGGGGTAGTATATGCGACTTGAGAACGATGGTATAGGTTAAAAGTCGATATTTTGAAAAAATAAATTTCGTGACCCCGATTTGGATGGTTGAAGCATTGATATTTTCCACTTTCTTGGCACTGCAAAATGAGGGTATGACGATAAACTAAGTGTTTCCTCTTATTATTCTGCTCAGGTTGTTCACGGCGTCCATATCGAGCCAGCGCACGAGGTGAAGAAGCGAAGCATCAGTCAACCGCTGAGGATCCTGCTGTCCTACGACGAGAGTGTCTACCGGTGAGTCTTCCAGTACCTTTTTCTCATCCCATTTACAATTCATTACAAATTTACAATATTTCACGACAAATACATTCATCGTGAACCGTGTAACTATCCTACCGTCGGAGATTATTGTGATACTCTCGGTTGTACTCAATGCCACTGAATCAACGGTATAACAAACGGCGCGTCAAGGATGACCTCGAGTCACCGCACGTTTTCCAGCAACTAATAACGACACACGTGATTCTTCTGCCTCCCACCACGTATCGATGACGCCAGGATAATGGCTATTGCGCAAGAATTAAAGCAAATAACGAGTTTCCAACTACACCTCAATGGGGTATAGTCTGCAATAATCATAAAAGGCTATCATGTACGTCTAGCACCATAGTCCCAACTTTCGAGGCCATTAACTCATTCGTAACTGTCTTCAAAGCTTCTTGCATATCGCAATTCCGAAATTGCAGTGTTTCATGGCAGTTACACCAATCTAACCACCTACCAACCAACCCTAAACCAACTCTAGAGTCGAGACAACTATGGTTAACGCATTCGCTCGAAGTAAGCAAGAATTTTTGCTAGCAAGCTCACCGCATCCAGAGGACATGCCTTCAAACTTGGTGAAGCCACAGAAAGACCCAAGCAGCCAGTGTTTTGCCGTCTCCAAACTGTCATGGTTTCTCCGGATGCTAGACTCGCCGCGTTAAGGTTTTTGGCGGCTAGCCGAGAGAACAGACTATGTATTTGTCCAAGCGTAGGGCACACGACGTTAGTGTGTTGGGGTTTGGACCGAATGCGTCTGAGACATCGAAAAAGCTCGGCAGCCCCTTCGGCAACGTTCTTCCACCGGATACCCCAGTTCGTGCCTCGAATAGGGCGTCTCTAAGCGCCATCCGTCTCGGTATTCTTCGGCGCGCCACCCCTTTCGACGGCGGCGAGTCCTCCAACTACCCTCGGAGACGTGGAAAACGGCGACAGTAACGCCGCGGAATTCCCGTCGCGTTGCGGTTCCTGCCAAATTTTCTTCTCCTCGAGCAGTCACCGAGCCGCTGAGAACAGTGGAGCCGTTTGTTTGTCGCGCGAAACTCCCTCTATTCATGTTTCTACCCCCGGGGGCCCCTCGGCGACGACGCGGGGCGTATGCCGAGGACAGGACGACGAAAATGCACACCGTGGCGCACGACGACACTCGTTGACTATCTCTCTCTCGAGGCTTCCCCCCCCCCCCAACCGGTGCAAGAAGAAGACTTGTTACTCCCCAGGCAACTTCGTGGCCAACAACCAAAGAGAAATTACACGTCCGCGATATGCTTCAGGCTTTTTGCCGTCTTGTTTTTTTTTCATTCTTGCCTTTCTCTTATTTCGTTTGGCGCATTGTTACCGTCCGGCATAGCGACTACTCGCTTTTTTCTCGTATTTGAACTCTCTGTGACCCGCGAAGTGGATAGAGATTGCGACGAAATTTACTCTCCGTGAAACGGGATACGTCTGACGGACAGTAAAACTACCCTTATGAGCATTTTGCTTTTCCTGCAGCCGGCTCTTTAATTCGTCGTGTCTTTAATTAATTCGAAAGCCAATTAGCCACTTCGGAGTCGGAGGAGGTTTAGCGTCGCATAGAAAACGGGCGGTTTAACGACGAAGAAGCCGGGGCAGACCACGGCGAGGGTCGCCTTCGTCGAATTTCATTTCGCCGGTGCACGACGGGACCAAGTTCGGCACTTGCTAAATGCCTTCGCGACTCCTTCCGGCTAAACTTGGCACACTCTCTCGCGTCTTCGTGGCAGTTGAGCAGTCGGGAGGGGAGGGAGGGGAGCAGCCGGAGGAGACTGCGCGTGTCTCGCAAGTTTCTGCATCCCCCGTTGCGCTTAAGAGGTTCATTGCGGGCGGCAGCGGGAGTGGATGCTCGTGTATCCCGAGACCTCTGACCCTCGCGTTACCGGTAAACAAGATCTTACGTCGGCGAACACAACTTTCCAAACCTCGGTTGACTCATACGGGAAATAGTCACGGCGGATAAAGCTCGGGATAGACCGGGGTTACTTGACACATAATTTGCTTGATACACTAGCGATAACTCAATTGTCTACGTACGGAAATTGCTGTTAAGAAATTTCGTGATTGATTCAAGTGGAGCTGAATGACATTGATGTTTGCATCGTTGAAATGCAATGAAACAAAAAAATTATTCTAGCGATTCTAAAAAGTTATTATAACGATCAATCGTTATAATTGTTTTAATTAAAATTTAATTAAAAGATTTAATTAAAAGAATTAATTAAAAGATTTAATTAGAAGAATTAATTAAAAGTTATTATAACGATCAATCGTTATAATAACTTTTTATACTCAGTACGATCCTTTGGGTTCATTATAATTAAAAAAAAATTATTTTAGTTGCTTTCCAACGATGCAAACTTCAACATAAAGGATCTGATCATACATCGAACCGGATTCCAAGCTGGGAATACTAAAACGTCTTCAAGTGATATTCTTATCAATTCAGTCAACAATTACTCAATAATCCAGCCAAGTTTTTTTATGTAATAGAGAAAAGAACTTTTGAATGAAATATATGTATTACACAAAAAAATAACGTAACTATTGCAAACAACTACCAATGAATAAGCGATGAAACGACATACGCCATATAAGTTCCGGCTGCGTAAATGCATAGCCGTAACTCGCGATGGTTTTCACTTTCCACGCACGTGCGCTCTCTCCGCGACTTGTCAGTCGTGTGTTTTACCGGAACGCTCAGCTGCAATGCAGCTCATCTCGTAACAGGGTCGCCTAATGCGACTCTTCTGTACGGAGTTGCCGACGAGAAAAGCCTACAAGATGAGATAATGATCGTGCTGTCGATTCGATAGACCTTCCGCGATCTCAGCGATCGGCACGACAATTTATTCGAGTTTTCTAATGCATTTTTGTAGACATATATCTTATTGCATAGCGTTTCAAGAATGGGAAGATTTTATTTATCGAATAACTGTTGGATCTCGAATGTAATGCCACTCGAGTTTGTAAAGCGTAATGCACGAAACTGGAATTCAGGACGTAGCTGTAGTTAGCTATATACTCTGTACGATCCATTTGGCTAAAAGTTCGGGTCCAGTTTATGGAATGCGTTATCGCTGGTCCGCTGCTAGAGAGTCAGCGCTCTCGAATTTGTTTTTTTGTTTTTTGTTTTTTTTTTTTGTGTTGAATATGTATATCGACGATTGAAGCGCAGTCGAGTCGAGTAGAGTCGAGAAGCTCGAAGCACACCAGTAATTAATTCCACCGAGCGTGTCAGCCGCACGAACGAGTTTGCATTCACGCACAAACTGACACGTACCTCTATTATCTGCCGATCGTGCGCGATACGCCCATCCAAAGAGAAAAATACATATTCCGCAGAATTCAACGATTGCTACCACTGGAAAATACCTTGCGTTTTTGTGTCAACGTATGCCAGCATTTTGCGAGCCGCCGTTCGTTGCGCCGTCATCAAAATATTTTTTTCCCGTTCGCGTAACTCTTGATTTTCGACATATTGCAAAGGATTCGAATTCGAATTTTGCAGAGCATCGGAGAATAAAGGGGAAAACAAAAATTATTGGTGTTCGCAGTCCATTTGCGACATTGAAAACTCGATATCCCTTTGCTGGACTTTGACGAACTTTCGTTCTTTAGTTTGTGCCGCGCTTTAAAGAACCCAATGTCGCGTTCAATGTGTCGCGTCAAAGATGTCTCGTGACGTAGACAAAACTACTAAAGCATCAATCGACGCAGCCATGGCTCGGAGCTATCGTTAGTGATTGAAAAAAACGACCTTTGACGTTCAACGAAACGACTCTATGATTCCGCGCGTTGGATATATACTCTATGGGTCATAGAACTTCGTGACGAACGAGAGTTCTTTGCAATTGACGCTCGTCGGTTCATCTGACGCCCAGGCTTCGAAGCTCGTCGACATCATTCGCGATTCTTCGACGCAAATAACCGAGTGTGCTATCGAGGCCAGCGCTCGATATCGTGCATCATCCGCCACATGCGTTGAAATCACACATGAACACCTACCAGAAATGAGTGTCTATGAGATTGATGCTTTATTTCGTGCCAACTGAGAGAGTATGGATCCGCTGGACCGTTGCACATGGCAAAGTCAAAGGATTCACCCTAATTGGCCGTTTACCGTTTGTGCCTATAAATTGTAAATTGTTGAATTCTGCTTTCGCAACCCGAATTCCCTTTGATCCAACACTTGTTCGTTTCGAGCAACGCTACTAATGTTCCTCAATTCAACATCCGAAAACTGGGCAAAAACGAAAAAAAAATCATATCACTTTAAACAGTGTTTTTTTTTTACGAAGATAAAAATAATTTATCACTTCATCGTCACAATTTATTCGCAAAAATGTTACCATGCTTCCTAAGTTTTTTTTTGTAGGGTTATTTATTTCATGCAAGTTGATAAGGAATTTTCATGGTGATGCGAAAGCAACAGATTGGGAGTTGCCGTTTCTGTTGCAACGACTAGACCGTTTGATTCTCGTCTCGTTTAATCCATCGGGGATTTGGCGATGTGGCGGCTCTTTTTCGCAAGAAAAGCGAAGAGGGAGTAAAGGGCGGACGCTGGCGGCAGAAGGGAAACCGGAGATTACGTCCAACAGTTTTCAAAGAGGACCTTCAAGCCAGGTTCCCACTATTGTGTATAGTCTCTCTCTTCGCACCTCACACCACTTTCTCCGCAGCAGCGCTTCTCCGCACCGTTCTCGTGGCTAATGAACGAAACTTTCCTATTGCTTTTTTAAACAATACTCACCCTGCCTCCTTCCACCTTCTTTTCTCTCGCTCGCTCTCGCAGTTCAACTTCTTAACGAACTTCGTCGATCGCTTTATCCTCGGAATAAAGCTGTCAAGGGATTAAGAGGGCGGTGCCTCACTCCTCGAGCCTTAAGAAAAGATTATGTGTAGATAGCCGATTGTATCAAGCTTTTTTGTTTTCGTATTGGGCACATTAACGTTCAGGGTGGATATCGGGTTTTGCTTGCTGTATACTTTTTCGACTTCGTAACGACAGCAATATTGATTGCATCGGTTCACTTGATTAAACCCTACCTTCTGTTTTTCGAAATTTTGTCTACAATTAAAATCTAATGTAAATCTAAATTTTTTTTACATTTTTTTTAAGTGTTTCTAAAAATAAAAAATAAAAAACTTATTTTCTGCGGACTGTGAGATTTCATTTTGATAATGCAACGGCGATTCAAGCATTTCCTTTTTCTTTTTCCATCATCCGATCGCTTCCGCGAAATGTTTATCTTGAATCTCTAAAATTCCCGAAGGAAAGTTTTTATCAGAACGATCCTCAGTGCATGTGACTCCTCCCCCACTTCTCCTCTTAGCTCGGTGATTATCTGGATTAGTTTATGGAATCAGCACCATCTTTCATCGTTCTTCCAGACCGGAAAAGTGGATGAGTGCACTCCTAGCTTCGGGTTTATCCGAAAGCATCGAGGCCAAAGTAGATTGCTAAAGAGTTTTCGCGAAATCTCATCTCTCCTACTCTCATCGCGGCATTCAATCTTTTTTCCATAACTCGGTCAATTTCGGGAGTCAATATTACCCTCTCTAGATTTCGCTTTGGAGACGAGAAATACGAAGGGGCTTTCTGGCTCGCTGATCTCCCAGCTCGTCGAGGAGCCGTGGGAGAGGCTGCGAGCGCGTTCGTCCGCGTCCGGAAAGCCCGAAGGCCCACGTCAACGCATACAGAAAGTCGGTGGCTCCAAGAGACACAGCGCAAACTTTTCTCCGCGCTGACTTGACCTCCCCGGGGAAGTCCGAAATGACGCGGGAAGAGACCTACCACCGTTGGGAACGGGCCAGCAACCTGCGGAAAACTCGTTACGAAATTCTATTTTATGTTTTCGTCAGAACTCGCGAAGATACGCAGAAACCTTTTCTTCATCATTTTTTATTTCAGAATTCAATTAAAAAATACATTTTTTTAAAAATTATATCATTTTTATGTGCGTTACTTTTTTTTTGTAAAATATTCATAAGAAATAAAATATAGAATATATTTTATATAAAATATAAAATATAAAATATTCTACTCAAAAAAATAAATAAAAAAAAAAATAAAAAATATTCTATTTCATATTTTATATAAAATATAAAATATAAAATATTCATAAGAAATAAAAATGGATTGGCCCGATGCTAATTGTCCGCAAATAATTGAGTTACCGAATGAATGATTAATGACAAAAGTCGAAAATACGCAAAGGAAAACCGCATAGAGTATTGGAAACAAGAGTGGTTTCCGGGCCGACCAGTCGGTGGGATGCAGTAGATGAGGTCCGAGTAGCGGCGATGTTTCGCAATAGTAAGCGACCGCACTGGTCAACCGATAGACATATTAGTGATACGGGGGATGGTAAAGGGAGTTCGTTCGCGAGGACGAAAAGAGAGACCTGTATACCGCAGGATGCAGACGAGTAGTTGCGACAGGTTCTGTAGTACCGACGAGTTGTGAGTATTTCAGGGGGGGGGGGGGGGGATGAATGCGGCGCATGGTCCAGCAGCTAGTTGCATTTAACGAGACACCCCAGCGGAAGTAGCAGCAGCCACAATGGTCGTGAGTTTCGGACGGGACGCATCTGTGTGCATTGCTCTACTTGGTAAACTTAACAGTGATGACGGTTTGGTCGTCTTGTCGATTGAAATTGCAATCGACTGCAAAGTCGGTGTTCCAGACGTTTGTTTGCAGACATCCTAAAAGTACAGAAAAACTATACATGTGTCTTATTTTTTTTTTATAAAAAAAGTTTGTGGAATCTTGAATAGCAATCGACTGAAGAGTCAGAGTTCCAAACGTTTGTTAGCAGACATCCAAGTACAGATAAACAGTACACGTGTCTTTTTTATTTTTTATTAAAAAAAATCTCGACAAAAGGGACAAAGAACTACATCAGTAATGCCTCTTACTTTGCAGTGACGAAACACTCGTTTAAATAATAATAATTGCAACTGTTTATCATTATATGTCGTCGCGTGGTTCGACGCGAGCAGAGCCCTGCCCCGAGTTCGTCGTTCCCACTTACGGCGAACTTCTATCTTCGCCGTTCACCGTAGGATGCATAATCGCGTGAGAATCGGAATAGCGATACACGTGGGATGAGTAGCATTCTAGCACAGAGCTCGATTCTCATGCTATTCAACTTGACTTTTGCATCGATCGAGCTCGTGCTGCTGCTGGTCGGCCGAGTCGGCAGTGTTAGTCGCCGTCGCTGCACGTTTACTTTCACCGTCGCAGAAAGAGAGAGGGTTATAGAGGAAGAGGGAGAGAGAAAAGAGTCGGCATGGGATCCTTCAGGCGTGGTTGTAGTGTATCAAGTAGAATCGACGCTCTCATAGATTTGCAACCCTGGGAGGCTGCTACTCGCAAAAAAATTATGGAGCCCAGTCGAGTAGCTCAGAGCTCAAGTGGGACGAGGATAAAATACATGTGACTCGAACAGTCTAAGTATAGATCGACGAACGTCTCGCTCGGTTATCGCTCAACGATTGTTTTATCGTTATCGAGATCGCAGTTGACTGGCTCTTCGAGACGTCGTTATCTCTGTCCTTCTCGCTCCCTTTTTTCATCCATTTTATCTCGAGTGCAGAGCTTTCGTTCTATATCTATCTGCACTCCGGAGGAGGAAGAGCCCCGGCGCTTAGTGCCAGCCGAAGTAGATACCGCTCCGACGAGTCAGACGAGACCCAAACGCGTCTTGACGGCTTCTCACGTTAGGGCTTTCCGCCGCTGCCAGTTCGCGTTCTTCGTTCATTCATTCATTCACTCTTCATTCACTCATGTATACTACAAATCATCCAAAACATACGCGCGAAGCAAGGTTTAAAAAAATGAAAGAGTGCGAAAGCTATTTATCTGTGATCCATTGCGTTGAATAATGTTATGGCTGTTGCGATATATTCCATTCTTTTGCGATATATTCCTTAGAGCCAAGTCCCACAGTTTTGCTATTTCATTTTTTTACCACTGTATTGGATATGTGTAATGTACTCGTCGTAGAGTAGGATGGTGTGTGGGTCTACAATAGAGGATCAGAGAAAATAGCTCAGCAGTAAAACGGCCAATCGTGCGCCAGAGTGGTCGGCGAGGGATCGGTGTAATATTGCAAAGCGGTTTCGATCGTTAATCCCGATGAACTTGAGCGAGATCGCTCGATGTCCTCCCGTCGTAATCCCGTCGCTAGTAGTAACTGGTTTTGTTCGATGAGAGGACGACGCCAGCAGCAGCAGCGGCAATGCCGGTCAGTGAGTCGATACACACGCTCCGAGGCGTTTTCGATCGGTACCAACGGAACGACACTCTTAAACTGGAGAAATCGAAAAACACAGTGACTACACGCGGGGATATCGTGCGGCGTTTGTACGATGTCGCCATACGACACACTCGACGAATGTGTTCGAAGCGAACACGCGAAGAGACGTGAACGTGGGACTCGTTCAAATCGGATCGAACGTCAAGCGAATTTTTATATTCGACCCTCGAGTCGAGCACATACCCTTCGCATTTTACAACGGGTACCTACAGAGCGAACCCTGCGCGATGGATTTCCAGGGAATACGAGCGGAATTATCTGCCCTTGACGGTCTAGTCTCTTCCACTTTTGATCGGAAATTTTATCGTCATGATACAGCTGGGATTCGGAATGCATCGATGGACAAAAAAAAATAAAAATGAAATCCTTGCATTATGTTCAATGAAATGTGAAAGCTTGAATTCTTGATCGGATAGAATGCCCACCGACAAAGTGCATCGATCGACGCTGCATAAGATAACAATAATACGGTTCGTTGGTAACGTTATCATATTATTTTCTTTAGTCATTTTTATTTCAAAGATTTATTTCATTTTTATTTTTATTCCAAAGACCTTTGGATATCTCCGCCGGTTTTTTTTTCTTATTGACATCCCTGTACTATGGATTTTCAATAACACCTAAAACCACGTCACATGTCGCAGAGGTCGTGTCATGTAACCGGAAAAAATAAATAAAGAAACACAATATGCACAAGATTGTAAGGTAGGAAAAAAATAGGCAAACTGTAAAACGTCCAATCGTGCTTCTCTTGTACTTTACGAGACGGAGATAAAACCCTGTTGCCCTCGAGGCGTATATATATAGCGAGCACTGGGACGAACACTTCCCATGGGGTGAGACTGGTCTGAGTTTACTCGCAATATGCCTTTCGTCAGACGAGCAGCTGGCGAGTAATGCCAACCTCAACCCAGTAGGTAGGAACAGTGTTCGAAAGAGACGAATAGTCAGCGCGTTCGTAAAACAGGTAACAACCTAGGACAAGAAAAAACCGCTTCAATTGAAATTACTCAGATAAGCGTTGGGCAAACAACGTGAAAAGGACACGCAGACAAACTGGACGCGAGTTTACTTCTATTCCATCTTTTTCCTCTTCTTGAAATTGGTGGTAAAGCCATACGTCTCTAGCTATTACTATCGGAGCACCAAGGTACACCCTTTCCCTCAAACTCGTAGCTTTCTCATCTTTCCCATCCACTCCAAGTTCCTCCGGCGAGATACCAAACTTTCGTTGCTTTGGTCTCGTCGGTTCACCTCAGAGGCACACCGCGTGCGCCACCTATACATGCACTTCGTGCGCTGCAGGCGAGACCGGGGCTAGTTCGATCATTTCGACTAATAGAGTACTTCTCGGCTAAGTATAGATCGAAAGTCGTATGATCGCACCTAATTCAGAATTCTTTCACTACATAATATTTTCCCAATGAACCGACAATAGAATTTAATGCGACGACGTTCATATTTCAAGTCATATTGCCAACACTATTTTTAAAAATCAAACTAACGAAAAAGTGTCTGAATTTTTCTTATCGTCGATTGCCAACCGAACTGATAAATAGAGATATTGAAGAAGTCCTTCAAAGTATCAGATCAGAGGTAAAATAAAAATAAAAAAATAGAGATAAAAACAAAAAAATAGAGATAAAAACAAAAAAATAAAATAAAAATAAAAAATAGTATAATGTAAGAGGTAAAAGTAACAATAAAAAATAGAGATATTGAAGAAGTCCTTCAAACTATCAGATCAGTGGTAAAATTTATATGTCAGGTTTATTTTGATCCTTCAAGCCCCGGGCTGTCCTAATATACTGCGGGGTAGTTGCATCTATCTGATCCGTAGTAGCGGCGGAGCTTCGGCCTTGGAACAAGTACGTAAACATAGTTCAGGGAGAAATTTGTAACCTCGCTGTATCACGGTAACCCGCCAAACCGCTGAACGCTCTGTATACCTGAGCTGCTGCTGCTGGTGTTGCACTATACGACACTGTGCGATGCAATGTACGAAAGGTTCACAACGTCATGACTGTATGTTGCTTTGGGGGGTATAGCCAGGGTTTGAACGTGAAGTTCACGTGAGTGCGTACGGTACGTAGCCGAGTATCAAGGGTTGGCTGCTGCTCGGCTGTTCCGTTACTGGATGGCTTGCCACGGCCGGGAAGCTATGTTCAAAGTTTGCCGGCCGTACCTGTCCGTCTCCGTCTATCCCAGTTTAGTTAGGGACGAACGCGAGAAATATCTGCCGTTAACCGCACCCAACGTAGGAAACGAGGGAAAACACACCGATGAGCTATACGAGAATATGGAACGAGGATCGTGTGGTTGTGTTTCGTGATAAATTACTTGCCTCCGATTCAAATATTTTACACTCGAGAGGTGTTTGCAATATATTGAGTTTTTAATCAGTTCATCGATAATCTGCGGTGAGAGGTCTATTATTTTTGCTTTGATATAGGCTGTTTATGAGGTTTTGGCTTGTATAGTACATATCGAAAATTGTTTGGAAAACTGATTGTAATTTTGCAAACAGGAAGTTATATTAGTAAAAGGAGAGTCGTCAATGAATAAATAACGAATTTTTAGTACATTGTGAACTATTTGATGTATATTTTACAAAAGTAGTCGTTACAGATTTAGAAAATAGAGCATCATTGACTTCGCACATAAATTATTCATTTTTATACCACCGATAAATAATATGGATACGCTGTATAGAAGTGTTAAATGTTATAGTGAATATACGTATATGATACTGTTCTGAGATAACGATGAACGTTTAGTCATTAGTGTGTTTACCTTATGGAATTGTAGAAACGCAATCTCTCAATAAAAACTGCCAGAGAGCGAAAGGAATAAATTACCTCCGTTAGCGGAGGTAAAATGAATTTACTCAGAGGGCACATAGCTTCCGCAAACTCTATGGGAGAAAGGTCGCTGAGTTGAACGCGTTTTCGCGAGCGTACAAAAAACTTTTCATTAAATAGATATAATGATAATTTAGGTGGCTCCGGCGCCGCTCTGTGGCCCTTTCTACCTATCCACGCTCGCCTGTACTCCTTAATGAGCGGAAAATGAGAAAAAGCGGTCGACGGATCCAGTTACTAAAAAAACATGATGAATAGAACGACGATACCCTGTGGCGGACCAGAACTTCGGTCGTTAATTTCGTGCTGTGAGCTTTTTGCCGCATATCACAGTTCCTTGTATTTGTGATCATTTATAAATTCCCAATTCTATAAGTCACGAATATTAGTAACTCTTGCAATCATTCCAATCTGAAAAAAAAAGCTTTTGAAAAAATAATTCAATTTGCTTGAATGAAAATCAAACTCGGGATTTACCTTTTTCATCGTGATAGGTGTCTATAAGCAGCAGCTTAAATTCCTTTCCCATTTCGCCCGGCCATTATACCTCAGTCTCTGGTTCGCAGCGTTGGATTCCCTATCACCCGCGAATACGTTAATACCAATTACTCGGAACGCTCTTACGTCAAAGTTTTCCAGCGTAAAATACGCAATTTATATTCTGACCGTAGTAGCGCGAGGTGCCCTCCGCGCTTGTGCTCCGGCTGACTCGTCGGGGAGGAGAAGTGAAGTTTATCGGTTATCGGCTTTTACGAATAAAGTATAAATCGATCTGAAAAATGCAAAAAAAAAGATAGATGAAAGCGTTGATACTCGTAAAATTGCAACGTCGTGGTTTGTCATTGACCAGCATTATAACTATATACCTATATATACCTATATACCTATATAACTATATAAAGCGTTGTGTGTTCTGCAGTAAATTTCACTACCCCGACGCAAGTCATATCTTTTTCCTTAAAAATGGCTTTGTATTTTCATTAAATATAATGCTAATATCCATTCGACTATTATACATCTAAAATTGAGGTTGGACTTAGGATCGTACTGAAGAGCTAACAAATTATACCAAGCAATTTATTTCGTACAGCCATCAACTGATTGGTTGGCCCAATTAACTACTTAGTTCATAACTAGTTGGCTCCTACAGAATCAACTACTAACCCTCTTCCCCCAACAAATAATTTCTCTCGACATGAACTCAAACGCAACTAATATAGCTTCGAGTAGTCAATCACAATTAACGATAAATTGAAACCAGTTGGGTCCTATTTCCAACATTCAGATCCAGAACACAGATCCATTGGGGAAAGTCAAATGAAGATTCTGTTGAGAGTCCCTCCCGCTGAAAGCATATATGTTGTATGGTCGCGAAAACATTGGCAAATTCTGTCGACGAGCTTCGGGCCCACGTTCCCTTGAGTACCTGTAGTTTCCGTCGGTTTGTTTTACCTCCGAGTTCTTGGGTAGCACCAGGGAGTTCGAATTAGCGTTGTACCGGCGCAGCGGCCCATCTGCGTCAGCAGTGTCCGCCGAAACTGCGAGCTCTACACAATTATAGGCAACGTCGTTCCCTTTAATTTGACCAGCATCCCTCCTCAATTATGAAGAGTAATTATACGCCGCTGAGGGTAGCCCAGCCACCCCCATCCAACCTGTATTTCCTCCGGCGTAAGCACCAAGACGAATTCGCTCCGATAAATGCAAATTTGATTTTGTCACAGTGACTGAGTTCCCCCAGCGGGATTTATATCGGATTAGACGGTGACTCGAACATTTCTTATGTCTCCCTTCTTATATATATCAGCGAATCAGCGAGCTTAAACAAAGTTGATGCTTCTCTGCATCTTCAGTAACAGGAAAGGAAGGTCTTGATTTACGCCTTGATTTACAGAAAAGTGCACAGGTATATGTAGAGGACTTTTTCGCGAAGCTGGGGTGGGTTTCATCAGCCCCAGGGTGAAGAGAGTAGGGTTGGGGTTAGGTATGGGAGGAACTGGTTGGTACAGGAGAGTGAATTGCGGCACGACCAAGTCGATTCCCCCCAGGGTGTATAGATAGATAGTGAAAGCGCGAGAGCGGCTGCAGCAGCAGCAAAGCTCTGGCTTCGTGACCCGGCTTTAGGATGCAGGCTTGCTTAAATCAAGTTTCATCCCTCCTCCTCGAGAACTTCGTCGATGGCAACTCAAGCTCGTTCATCATTCTATTTATCTGCCGTCAAACGCACGCACATCGAACTCACACTCCTCACACTCAGACAACCCTGTCTTGCATCCTCTTCCCTTAGCCACCAACGACCCTCTTCGTTTTCTCTTCCTCTTTGAAACTTCACCGAAGAACGCCACTCGAATTGTTTGCAAGCAACCTGACATACGAAGGACACAAGTCCGACGTTTATAGACTTTCCCATCGATTTTTCACCGTAGTGTCATTCTTCTTCTTATAGGGAATTGCTTTTTGTCGCGGCTCTTTCCATTGATTATTTGGGGGAGACGAACCCTCGATACATGTCAGCAAAGTGTTGTGCTTTTGTTGAGACTTCGATAAAATTCACCCCATACCTTCGAATTGAAGGGCTGTTTTCATCAGACAGCTGAGGTACACTTCGAAGCATGCCCCAGCAGTGCTTCCATCAGCAACTGTGGCGTCTTACGATTTTCTTACGATCGCCGTGACCTGCCCCGTGCATTACGTCGTCGGAAATGTATTCCAAGACCTGAATACTAACGAGGCCATCCTGTAACCTCCTCGGTTTCTGGTTCGCATTGGCAAACAAAAATGGACATGCCCCACGAGTTCCAGCACTACTCTCGAGGTATTTCATTTTCTCGCGCCGCTTCCTGTCGACGACGAAGAATCGATCTCGCTGCGCCACTTGAACTCGTACTAAAATTGCTTCGTGACGAAGACTCATTAGCGTAGAGGAGGCACACGAGCCACGGGTAATGCCACTCCGCTTCCGAAGCTACACGTCATTCTCGCTTCCCTAGTCCACCGTCATTGTCGAGGAATTCATTATTTAACTATTACACATTTCCTGCACTCTCGTGATTATTTGTTCAGTAGCTTTCTTCCGTCTGGACGAGTTTGTACTTATGGCGCTATCGTGTAATCGATCGATGTCATCGACTCAGTGGTTCTGGAATAGTCGCCGGTGAAACCGGTTTCTGCGGATGACGATTGACGTGCTTAATGTGTGATCGGTAACTGACAGGCTTACACGATAGCAAATGTGATTCCAAAGTCTCTGTAATACTGACACTTTTTTGTAATTTAATTTAAATGTAATTTAAATTTAATTTATTATAGGATTTCTCTTTTCATTTTACAATAATTTTTTTGATATGGAGCCTCAGCATAAAAATTCCAGATTATAAACCATGTAAAAAAAAATAATAATAAGTCTTTTATTCATCCTCAATTTTTCTATATTCTCTCCAGAACTTAAAAACGAAAACTGAATAAAAACTGCTGGAATCTCATTTAGGTTCGCAGCGTGAAGTATTTCCGCCCAGCAATCAATCACAGCACAATAGCCTCGCTCAAAGTCGATAGACAACACAAGGGTGGAATATTTCCCTTTTTTTTTTCTCTTTTCTTTTTGAAGCAGACACGGCGGGTCTGTTCCTCCTCGGTGAATTAAAACTGCGAATTCCTACGTGATACCACGGTACTTTATCCGAGTGCACAATCAATCATCGGCATTTCCGTAAATTGCAAAGGTAAAAAATCCGCACATCGCCATTGGCTGACTTTAAACCGGTCATGGTGAACCTTTTGTCGATTTCGAGAGGCTCTCCGAGGCTCGACGCCGATACACCAAAGGGCACGATGTGTGCACGCTGCTGCTGCTGCGCTATACCTGTGCTTTGTTCGTGCAAACAATCGCATGGGAAGCGAATCCTCTCGATATCAGCACGCACGCATATGCACGGCGCCGAAGGCAAACATCGTGAAATTCTGCGCTTCGTTGAATTGATTCGCTGGATGCCTGGGAAAGATCCCTGTAGTTCGCCTTCTCGCACCACCTTTTCCATGGGTTTTTACCATAGGTAAGTCCGAGTTGGATGGGGTGAAGGTCAGCCATATTGCAAATGTCCATCGATCTTATTTCAGTCGAATCAATCAATTGAAATGTCATTAAAAAGTGGTGCAAAAATTCGGTGGTATCGAAAGGAGTTCATAGAGATTATAGCAAATGTCATCTAATTTGCGATTGCCTATATATAGTCTTTCGTCGATCACAAAATCGATGCTTACCCAAACAAATTCCAAAAAAATTCTGAAAAATTTCGAGCAAATATATTTTTACGTGACAAAAATGGCACCCAGAGTTCGAATAAAACGCTCGTCGTTAATAACTCCCCACTCGTCACTTATTCCCAACGACCGAACAATCTTCGAGAGCATTTTAATTGACACTCTGCGGCGGCGAAAATGGCGGCGAAAGCTTTTAGCGATATAGCGCGCGTCGCGTCCTCAATGGCATTGCATACTTTCCTGTATAGCTTTTTATCCCCGGTGTGTCCCCTGTCCTCTGGGTTTTCACGTTAACAGAAACGCGCCAAGCGGGGGTGAGACTGTTTATGTTGGCTTTTTCCATTCAATTACATCGCGCGCGAGGCAGGAGGCGTGAGCACCGTTGGAGAGTGAACTGGAACGGTGCGAGCGTTGGGATGGTTACAAAAAAAAAAAGCGGCACAAAAAATGCGCGAGTTCCGGGGCCACCACAGGGATGCATCAGCAACTGTGGCAGCAGGAGCCATGGCGAACCCGCGAGATCGAAAGAGCTTTCGCGGCAAACCGGGACCATATCGAGCGATGTTGCCAGTATAGCCATCCGATGTACGTGGCGATGTGCGGTCAGCCACGACGTTGAAAACGAACGCATTTTTCCGGTTAAACGAGTCAGACGAGATCGACAAAAGAAGCGATTCGGCACAATGCAACTATCCGACCGATTGATCCAGGAGTAGGGGTGGAAGCTCTGGATGAAGCGCTCGGCTATTGGTGTACGTTGGACCCGCGCGGTAACCACGAATGAAAAACGTCAGCAAGCTGTAGATATACGCGCTATATACATATACATAGCCATACCCCCGTTATACGGTCCACGGTATTAGGGCATAGAGCAAAGGGTTTAGTAAACATACGGACCAAGCATACCAGATGCAGTTGTCCATGTTTATCCTCCCTCGGAGCTTCAGCTGCAGGACTGGAAATTCGAATCCCTCGACGGCGAGCAATGGGAATATTATTTTTCCATGAATTCGCTCGTTTACCCTGTTGTATGGGTTTTACGGATAATTCCTATTGCACCATGATACGGGGGTTTATTCGGATCGCCGTTATTCACACTGCGGAGCTTAGTATATTTTAGGAAAATTATTATGTACGTTTCTGATTTGTGACATTTTACATTTTGATTACCAATCAAAATGTCGTGGACTCGTTAATTAACAATAAATATCGTTGATTACCAATCAAAATGTCGTAGACATATGCGTGAAGAAAAAGGTTTGGCTTGCATCTATAAAATAATTTGATGACCAATCAAAATGTCGTCACATTTGACATTTTGATCGGTAATCAAAATGTCGTCGCTGTACGATGAAATTTACAAGCGAATGCGAAAATAAATATATCTTTCCGTTCAATTCATTGAACTACCAGACGCTTATTTTTCACAGCTTAAACAACGGTTATCAACGTGTACTCGAATGTCGTCCTCACCGTGAAGTGACACGCCGCATGACCTCTTCGCTGATCGCGTCGATCGCGAATAACAAGCATTCTCTCGCTTTCGTCGCGATACATACGTGCGTGGCGCGTCAATGTCTCGCTTTCGCCGAGTTTGCACGCCGAGCGAACGTTGTCGAGCTAGCTAAGGGGCCACGACACAAAGCCTGAATCCCGCGGCCGTTGTAGGAAGGTAACATTGTACACCACGTATACTCTACGCGATTACAGAATGGTTTCGCTTTATCAGCAGCGCGCAGTGGCAGCGGCACTCGCATGCGGCGCCACGAAACACGCGTGGCTTTCGTGCTCGGCGTGTGCTATGCGTGCAGACCGACTGGCACGCACGCCTAGCGTCGAGTTTTCGCTTCGTGCGCGGAAGTGACCTCTATCATGCTCTCCGCTTACGCGGCACTCGCCCGAGTATCGACAGCAGCGCATCAGAATGCGAGCTTAACCGATGCCAGTCAATTTTAACGGAGCTTTTAAATGAAAATACACGATTGTACGGATTGTAACGATTACAGCGATTTTTTTATTATCCAATCTGCGCACTGCGGAAAAAGCTAGATTCCATAACCGTATGAAATCTTTGATGACTTAACCCCTTTTTAAAATTCTTTTCAGTTTTATGAGCGTTATTAAAAATAAATAGATTATGGAATAGGCAAGGTCAGGGTTTTTTGCATTGAAGGATGCTTCATAGCTAACCGAAAGACTGCGATGTCCTATCTTTCGAAACAACTAACCTCACGATTTAGTGCAGTAGTTTTACGGCAGTAGGTACAACAGCGATCGATCGACCGCCCTCGCTTCGAGAGGGAGAAACAGACTATCGCGCAAGTGGGTTGTTTATCGCAATCGCTCAGTCCCGCGTGTCGTCTGTTTCCCTCCCCCCCACCGGCTGTATGGCCCAGTGCCAGGCAGTGCTCGGGAATCTCGCGGAACCGCACAATCGCAAAACACGAACGAAATGGTATCAAAGTTCGAAAGACGTGCGGCAGCAATTGCTGTACGAATTTATGATAATGGCAAGCGTGTGGGGGAGGATGGGCCGCTTACGAAATGAACGGGTCGTTTCGGGTCGATTGGCCACTGCAATTGCATTCATTCCATGAATGGTATAAAAAAGTAGATTTGAAGGAACCAAAATTGAAGGGGTATGGTAATCAATTTATTTAACGATTGATTGATTTGATTTAGGTATTGAACTTTGAAGGATATATGTTCAAAAAGAAGTAGCCTACGTTTTGGAAAGAGTGTTGAGGTTGACCTAACCAATTCCCATGTTTGATTGGTCAATATAGTTCAATCGGTCGATTTGATCGATTTACTCTGGATCCTATCTAAGCAATTATTTTTCTTTGTGTACGGATATGTCAGCGCCATGTTGGGAATGCTCGACAGCGAATAGCCGTCTCGCTTTGGATTGCCTGATAGTACATAGATATAGGGATTGGTACACGATGACGATATATACATCGATGTGAACGGATTTTCGTTGGCTTAGAGCCCGATTTTGCCCGATTCCACGCGATTAGTCTCATCCCTCTACAGCATTACCTATATCGTCCTGTAGCGCATATACCAATGTTTTTTTAATTCCACCGCACCGCTCGCCAATATGATTTTTCGTTATCGCGTGAAACTCCCAGGTGCCTATTATATCTGTTATATCGGATTTTCCCATCAGCGCAACATCACCCAATCTAACGCGATTTGCCAAACCAACGTGCACACTGCAACGGGCGGTGTGTATGCTTGATCGATGACAACGTTACTTTGCAGCCGCATCAATTAATAGCTGTCGGTGGTGTATCCGATGCGTGGGGACACATCGATTTGGTGTTTGAAAAAAAATTGACAAAAATGAAGGCCCGCCGCAGAAGAACGAATAATGGGCTTCGTCGTGTTCAGTTTCAGTGGTTTGATATCGGGAAATTTGGCAGTTTGACAGAAAAAAAATCGTTTTTCGCGTTTTTCTCCTCGAATTTTTGAATTTTCGGGAAAATGCCTGTCGTTTTTGGAATCAGCGGGAAATTTTCCATCGGATAGGGTTTTAAAACTTCGTTAAATCGAAAAATTTTTTTTTCGATTTTTTTCGAAAAAACGGGAAGGGGTACCCCTTCAAAAAATTTGCGATTTTTGAGGGTCAACTTTAAAAATCTGCAAAAAATTGAAAAATCGAGATATCGCGTTCCGCCTGGCGGCATTCTCTTCGTTGAAGAGTTTTCTTTCGAACGCAAAAAGAAAATCCCGATTATATTGATCCAAAGAAAAATTACACCGATTTTAGTACAGTGCCAAAATTGGGAAAACGTGAGAAATCGTTTTTCCGGTTTTTCTCCTAAAATTTTTTATTTTTCGGGCAAAAATCGGTCATATTTGGAATCAGCGGGAAATTTCCCATCGGATAGGGTTTTAAAACTTCGTTAAATCGAAATTTTTTTTTTTCGCCAAAAAAACGGCAAGGGGTACCCCTTCAAAAAATTTGCGATTTTTGAGGGTCAACTTTAAAAATCTGCAAAAAATTGAAAAATCGAGATATCGCGTTCCGCCTGGCGGCATTCTCTTCATTGAAGAGTTTTCTTTCGAACGCAAAAAGAAAATCCCGATTATATTGATCCAAAGAAATATTACACCGATTTTAGTAGAGTGCCAAAATTGAGAAAAAGTGAAAAAACGTTTTTCCGGTTTTTCTCCTAAAATGTTTTATTTTTCGGGCAAAAACCGGCCATATTTGGAATCAGCGGAAAATTTCCCATCGGATAGGGTTTTAAAACTTCGTTAAATCGAAATTTTTTTTTTCTTTAAAAAAACGGCAAGGGGCGCCATTGTTCCTAGTATAAAATAAATTGTCCCTGAGTGTTCATATAAAAAAAAAATCACGGGTCACTTTAGTTTCAGGTGACAACAAGGGCTCAAGAAAAAGTGTTGTATTTATAGGTGTGACCTATAAATAAGTAATTTTCTATGAAAATATCCTCGAACCCGATTTAACATAGAATATGTGGATATATTTATTTTATCCAAGGCTCAAACAATTAATGCCCGCTGAACCGAGCCTGTGGGGGGTTACGAGCTGCGTATATATTATGGGTTGCTCAATTTCAGGCGTTATGTACAATATCGCATTATACAGTTGAATGACGAGAGAGAAAGAGAGCGCTTCGGCTGGCGGAAGGGTCCACGGAGATATAATATCGATTTCCCGTTTCAGTGTAACGCTACATAACACTGTAGCGCAAACACGTTGCTATACGTAATATCATTATTCGAGTATTTCCATTTTATGCGAAAATCGAGCGTCGGACGATACCGACGATGCCACAACGCCCGCCGTTTTCCTCGTCAACGACTCGCGGCTTATGGCCGTCGTATTAGAGTTGGATACGGACACATCGTATATGTAGTCTTTAACAGTCCACTCCGCCTTATCCTGGCCTCGTAGACACTTCGCGGTACTCATGAAGAGCATGTCGTTAAAATTGCAGGTAGTAAATGATATAATCCGAAACAGCGAGAACCGAATCTTTTTTTTTCGCACTTTAAAGTTTTTTTTTTAATTAAAAACCTATTTTTCTTTTTATAAAAAATATAACTATTGTTCCGGACTTGTATGGCAATTATTTAGGCGGCAAATATTAATAATAAAATTCGGTGAGATTGCACTGTCTACAAATTTGACTATTTTTAGCATCTATATCCTGTGCATTAGCACCAGGAGACGTCCAGACTCATTTCAATAAATCGAAATTATCGGTTCTCGAAATTCGTCGCTGGGTTCAATCACCGCTGTATATAGCCACTGGCTGATGAGGTGCAGCTCTCGAGACTGCAAATCTGGGTACCTCGAGGAATATATATAGTTGGAGATTCGCGGGGAAACCCAACTGAGACAACCGGCGCCGATTCATCGAACGAAAGATTGTCGATTACCAGTGCGGCGAGTCGAATACAGATATAGAACGCTAACTTTCCGGTCTACCCCTCCTTCCGATCGCCGTTCGTACAGTCTCGATTCCGCCGTTCCGGAAAACTCAAGAAAGTTTGACTGAACGTTTTGAAGCTCGTTTCCCGGTCTGTCTGATGGAGGGGAGGGGATGGGGGGGGGATGGACGGGAGGCTGGGAGCTGCACCCTGACTCTCTGATTAAAGTCCTTATCGTTCTCCGCCGACCTCGCGATTTCCAGTTTCTGCCTCTCCACTTCCTTATTTCTTCGACGACCGTTTTAGTGCCTCCGCTTCACCCAATGAATGTTAATTATTCCACGGGTGTTGCGAGGGGTCTATATCGAAAAGCGCCGAACGAGGTAATGGAAAGTTCTCGGTGGAAAATAAATTAATTCGA
The DNA here is from genome assembly GCA_964034905.1 of Itoplectis maculator. Taxonomy (NCBI): domain Eukaryota; kingdom Metazoa; phylum Arthropoda; class Insecta; order Hymenoptera; family Ichneumonidae; genus Itoplectis; species Itoplectis maculator. Next base: position 5,257,700 of record OZ035869.1, read on the forward strand.
GACTCGCGCGGCGGTGACATTTTATCCGCAATCTATAGTCGGTCATTTGCAGCATCATCGAAAAAATCCGAATGAAGATTAATTGTGTTTTACCTTTTTTTTATTTCAATTTTTTTCAGCCTTTTCACCACTTTTACTCTGTAAGAGGGGTTTACCATTTTTTTGCACTTTTTTTTGCTTTGCCCTTTTCACCACTTTTACACTGTGAATCTAATAGTATTGTCCCAGTTATATGTCGCAGTTCGAAATAACTCATCCCTTCAAAGCAAACGCAACCAATGTCCATCAGGATCTCTCGCCAGATCGACGTACCGGGATAATTCCACGACAACGAAACATCGAACTGCTGTTACGTAATACCCAGAACGGAGTTGCGGCATCTAACTCAGCCAATGTAAACGGGATTATCGTACTCGCTCACGCATTCGTGCCTGCAGCACCCCTAAATTAGAGCCACTCTAATATTTGTCCCGGCGCCACCGATCGATCCTTTATCGTGTTTGCTGTAGTAGTGGGACCCAACCGCGAGTTCGACTACGTATACACTTTGGCACAAATGTCGCCCGATACATATATCGTATAAGTAAACTTGCGGGAAGAAAAAAAAAAAATATCCAGCAGAGACGGTAATTGGCTTGCGCCTTATCTTCGTCTCCGGCTATTTACCAAACATAATATGTAATTTCCATAACGTGTATACTTGACAAACAACTTATATTGGTGTCGTGCGAAATGAAATCGCCTTTTTTTCGTCCGCCATTTTTTCCTGATACGAAATAATGGTTTATTTAGCACAATAGCGCGTACAAACGTTTTCGTACTATATTATTCGCTCTGGATTTTGTACGCGTTTCCGACTTCTAATGAAGTATCCAGCGCAATGGGGGGATACGTTAAAATCGATTTTCGGGAAAGCGCACGTGGTGTATACCTATCGCGATAGTGAGCAGCCAACGGTGCACCGCGTTCGTACACCCTCGGTACGCTGCGCACTTATAACACAGTGAAGTAGATAATCGGATCTCTAAATATTTCCGAGTGGACCAAACTAATACGCCGAATTAAATGTATAAATTGGTTCACGGGATTACGAACTCGCAGTGCAATCGGTTGATTATTAAAACGCGTATTTCTATAATTAAGAGATTTTCGAGGAATCGCAAACTCGGGTATTATAATCTGGATGAATATTACATAATTTCGTTCTGTAATAGGAGTTTCGCTGTTTGTTGAGTTCGTTGCATTCCAGGACTGTCGAATGTTACCAGTTTTGGCTGTCCAATATTTTTGCTGGAAACGAGCGCCATTATATCGGTTCATCGCTCGTATATTGTCGAGTGCCATGATTTTCATGAAATGTGTACGATGAGATTAAGATCCAAAGCATGGTCGATTTTTTATAACGCCAGGCGAACGTGTCTTCGCATACGAATTCCAGCGAGTCAATGACTACAGTTTGCACTAGGCTCATGAGGGCGAAAGGCGATGAATGAGATCGGAGGGTGTTAATAAACCGTTGGAAGTCCCAACGGTTGGTCACCCTTCTGCATTCCACACAATGCGTATGAACTGTGCCGCATATCCATTCCATCGTCACCATCGTCGTCGTCATCGTAGCCATACCGACAGGTCCATTACCGACAAACGAAACACCCCTGGTAATGCGAATGTTGCGGTAGGAATATGCGCGAACGAAGCGTGGAAGCTTTATAGTTCGTTCAAACTGCCAGCAATAAAAGCGCAGTATCGCCGTTGCTCACTGCAGCTCTCCGCTGGTCTGCGTAAGACAGAGAAAGAGGTGGTACAATATGCCGCGGGATGAGGTTGGTGATTTGGCGATGGCGTCGACGACATTGGACTCGCCGTGAAAAGCTGCACTCGCCAGGTTTTCCCCGGATTCCTTCTCGCACCTGTGCCCCGTTTTGCCTTTTATGTCTCGTTGAAAGCTCCACCGACGGTGAACGCGCTAAAGCCCAAAACCGTCAAACCGCGGCAAAGTCGGGTGCCGCCTGGATCTAACGACTCGTAAATGGAGAAGGGATAATAGTCGCGGGCACATCGGCTAAATCCAGAATGTCAGCTGCCTGCCATAGAGTTTAATAACCTTCTCGCGGGTATTGCCAGCTAATGTCACTTTCGCAACCGCACTGACTTTTTATGTTTTTGTAGTTTTCTGCAGGTTTGAAGGGCTATTCAACAGACGACTCTGGTTGAAGTAGTACACCTTTGCATACAGCAAAGGATACAAGGACGTTGACTCAACGAAGGCCTATTCTCAAAAACCTAGCAAATATTGAAACCGACGAGATGCCTGAACGTGTCTCCAGACTGTTTTAAAATATGCGAGCAAGCCCTCTGCTTTATCCCCAACATGCATCCTGACTCCGTCAGCCTCTGCAGTTGCAATTTCTCGTTGCGCTCAATGCTATACTGGCCGCATACCCAACAACCAACATCACCAATCCAGCCGCCAGGTTCTTCCAGGATGCAAATGATGCACTCTCCAGAATTAAAGCGTCTGGAGCTTGCATCTCTAACCGGTCGCAAGGATACGGAAGAAAGATGCAACGACGTCCATAGTCCTCACCTCCAAGATGACGGCCTAGGTCCTCTATTTGCATTAGATGTGGTAAGGCACAGTGCCGCAATGAGTTGCATAAAGCTTCAATGGATCACTAAGTACGGTCCGCTTAAACGTTTACGCTTTCTCTTCTCATTCAATCTACTCTCTTTCCGCTTCTTATTGCGTCGACACTCTCCAAGTCGATCGATCTTACCGAGTATCCCGAGTGGGAATATGTCGCATGGGAGCGTTTACACGAAGAATACTTTTCCGGACATTCACCATCCGCTTACGGACTCGTCGCCAGCTGCTACCGTTTTCCTTCACGCTGACCAAGTGGGTTGCAACCAGCATCAGGGATACCTGTGTCAAGCTTTCGACCATAGTAGATCGATGTCCCTCGCTATCGGGACATCGGGGTCCAGGATACACCCTCCTTCCTAACTCGAGGAAACTGAGACGAGATTCGATTTCACAGTATTTTACCTCTCAGCCCGGGTTATAATACCCATCAAACCCGACACGGGCTACTGCAGTGCAGATATACGCCTCGGATAGATCCGGCGGGAAACCCTCTGTCTTATGGAGCAATATAAAGAAAAGCTCTGTATGTGACGTAAAACGCCTCCAAAGATCTCCGGGCGACAGTATAAACAGGGTATATACATCAGACATGCGGTACGTGCATGTACCGGGTTGATCCGCGCGGTGCTTCTCCGATATCGGTAGGGGGGATAGGATCCAGGTGACGAGGAACAGTGATCGCCTGTAAAAGTCTTCCTGTTCAACCCCCTTGCGCACACCTTCGCTTCCAGCGAATCCGTTGATCGTGATAAATCCCGGTATAACGTCCATAAACTCCCCGGTAGCGCCAAGTTTATAGGTTGAGGTTCCTGCCCCCCCCCCCCCCCTCCCCCCCCACCCAGACCACCAGTGGAGTTCTGGGGTGCGGCCATGTCGCTCTATAGCGGCTGTATCCCGCGGGACATCCGGGGAACACCCCGGGACGATTGTAAATCAACGCGCCGGAACTTCGATTCTCCTCGCAAACGACGTTATACCTACATCAGATTCTTTATTCCTACGAGCCAACTGTGCTGCTGCTGCGCTCCTTCTCTCTCGTTCAACAATTTACACGGATTACGTGACATATATTTCGCAACAGGGTTCATAAATAACTCAATGTCATTTCGACGGTCATGCTGCCGTCACGCATCGTTTTATTTATGGAGTGCGTAAATCGTAGGATATTGAAGCTTTCATTTTGCGGACATGAGAAGATCCAACTTTTGAGGTCATTTTGCAGGTACTAAGATTTTTGTTCGACTGGTTTTTTGTTAGTTCTCTTTTATACCAGATGGTTGTTACATTTCGGTACTACGTCGCCGTTGGCGTGGCAGTCTCCGCCTTTTCAGAAGCACTTATCCCGTCCTCGTTCTCGTAGATTCCACCCGGTCTCCTTTGACCAGTTGCTGTATACTCCCTCGTGCTGCCTACCTACCTTCACGCTCTCCGAAAGAACTTGGACGCGCACTTTTCCGTAAAGTGCGAGTTCTCGCGTTTCTACGAGTGCCTACTTATTCCTAAACTGCATCGTACACGCTTGCTTCAAGCTTGTATCACTATATCGTGGAAGTCGTGCTACGTACGCGGACCCTTCCATCCTTGTGTAAATGTCTGAAGCTCTTGCGCGAGAGAAACTTTAACAAAAGTTTTCTTCGTCAGCCACCCTAGCGATGAAGTTGGCCTCCAGCAGCTTGAGTCGTTTTCTCGGTCTCTCTATGTTATCCTTGTAGTGTGCCTCAATACCAAGAAAAGTTCGTATATACACCTGAGGAGTAACAAGATGTCGACTGCATCGTCAACTATAAGTTTCTGACAAGAATTGTATCACGCGGCGGGGAAGCCTAGTAGATTATTCAGCACTCATCGAACCTGGTCCGCTGTCGTCGACACGCGCCCTAAGACATTCAAAGGCTTCTCTGTTCCCCGGATATTCTGCACCCAACTTACCGCCAACTTTAAATGGAACATTCAGCGGAATTCTAACGTGTTCTTCAATGGCGTTACATCAGCTGTCTTGCGTCGTTAATTCGTTTGATGGTACTTTCATCTACTCGTGAACTACGTTACGCAACAGTTGCACAACGGCAGACATTCAGTTCGTTTCGCAAAGCTCTGCAACTTCTGCAACAAAAGGAAATGTAATTGTAGTGTGTAATTGTTGGACTAATTGGACGTAAATATTTTATGGTAATTTGCAAATGGATACTTCATCACCTTAGAGTAGTGCATAAAATACCGCAAAGAAGTTGGATTGATTTGACATAATATGATGATCATTTTGCAGCTATTTCCAATTTTTTATATTTTTATGAAATTAATACAGAAATGGATATCCAAGCCTGAGCGGTATTCCCGCAAATCCGAGTATTGGGCCTATTCATGTATTATCAAAGTGTTTACCGCGCCGATGAAATAATTAGCGAAAGACAATGGAAGCTTTAGGGAATCTCTATTGTACGACATGCGGACCTACGTGAATGTGCTCGATAATCGATAGCTGATCAGCACATAATACTCTTTGTCTGGCAAATGGGCAGACCCGGGAAGTGCATGAGGCAGCTCATGTTCCGACTAGTTTTTATTATTCCATCGTATTCGGTCTGTTCCCTTTTGTGGTGGATCCGCTGGATGCAGACATGTGCCGGCATTGTTAGTAAACTTTGTAACGCATGCAACCGGATGCTGCCAATCCCGTACCTATGTTTTCATAGCAGCATCTCCGTGGCAGAAAGTTCATTGTCGGTTCCAATAGACAAATTATGAATTTCACTGTTACGCCATTGGTCTGACTCACTCGTTTACGTCATCAACAGACATCGATTATGGTTTAACGTTTAACAGTCGCAGTGCAACGATCTTTGAATCTCTCGATTTAAGTAGTCAATGCCAGGACTGTTAACGTTCTCGGCAGTCGTCAGTGCGACGGACGGACGACAATTTCACTCGACGACAGATTACATGCAGAATTGGCGACGTATGCTCCGCTGTTGCTGGTGTTACAATGTGTGTTTCAAGGGTGGGAAGCTCGGACGGGAGGACCCAGTGATCATACGCTCTAGGCAGCCACCTAAAGCTCTTGGCCGCAAATAGGCAGTGGGCAATTGGGTCGATTGTGCGATCAAATGACATTGCGTTACATCAGCACAAATTGATTTACCCGTTCCCGTGCTGCCGCAGGCAACGTCGCTTTCGTTTGGTCAGCTCCACTTGAGCACGTTATCGCGTAAACACCTGTGCCTGGTCAATCAATTAACGCTATGCTGTCAAAGTGGTTTCACGCGATTTTCGTAGACATACAGGTTTTTCTTTCAATTCCTACAATCACCTCTAAGACGATTTGGGAAAAGTAAAATGGACGAGAAAAATGCTGCAATATCCTCAGCAATATAATGTAGGAATTAGGAGATTTTTTTTGGAAACGTAGTTTTTAGAATTGTAGTCAGTGTCGTATGTCACTGAATTCATCGCCAGCGTAATGATCGCTTTTTTGGGATTCACTTTTGTAGGTTACATCGTGATGAACTAAATAACGAGAGGCCACTGCAAAACTTCGACTCCTTCGGTTGCTGAGCTCTGCGGAGAAACCTGTTGCACGTATGCCTGGTTTTGCCCATTCCCTATTGCATGTGACATATCCTCGGTGGGTAAGAGTCAGCTGGGGAACCAGGATACAGGCAAGAAGTGGACAAACTTCAGATGCAGATACATGACAATGTGGCAAACCCGCAAACTCCGTTCGCCGCTCAAACGACAGATCCACGATCAGAGTGTGTTTTCTGCTTCGCTGCACTTGAATCAATACAAGTTCCGCAGCAGTGGTTGAGGTTGGGTTTTCCAAAGCATAAATGATTTAGCAGACGCGCCACGTCGAAAAAGCTGCCTGAGCCGGTACAATTCCTCGATCTCAACGGATTTCCTCTTGAGTTTCCCCAGCACGGACTCCATTTACGCTAGGACATTTTTTTCCAGTCCGCACTTCCGCTGAATTTTCCAGCGAACCTGTAACACCGGACCATCCACATTCTCGATTTCCGCACGTGTAATTCGCGCCGCCTGCGCGTGAGCGGAAAAGCTCTCGAGAATGCATAGAATTTTTCAGTGGACATCAGTTGCCAGGGTTTTAAAAAATTATATATATATAAAATGTATATATATATTTTGCAGTACGCTTGAAGTGCAGGATGTAGGTACAACACATGGCGCGCGACGGATGGAGAATAACATTTGGTGCCCGGTCCTTCATGGCGCAGCGACTTCATACTGTGATTTTTTGAATGCATTTTTTTCACAGTGTAAAAAAATTAATTCAGCAAATACGGTCACAAATGACGCCTTTATTTTTAATATTCTGCATTAATTTCATAAATTCGAGTGCAGTGTAACGAAATATGTGAAAATTTTGTGCCAACGGTGAAAAAACGGAGACCATGTGTCCCTCGAATATACATAAAACGAGTAGGCTCTCGTTGTGGAACAAGCGACGTAGAAGTTAAGCTGCCTTCGTGGATTCGTTCATCCCTTAATCCTGGATCAACTTGGTGCTTTCATCTTGAGGTTCCGGTTCCCTTTCCGTTACAAGATCCTTTGATTTCGGTGAAGAGACCAGCTCGAGCATCATCTACAATTTTTTTTTAAATTTTCTTCACTGCGTTCGTTTCATAAGAACTCGAATTCTGCTGTCAAAAGCTAGATTTATTAAATACGTTTAAGCATCTCGAATCCAATCAATGAGATTCATTTTCCACTGTAATGAGGGTTTTAGGAGAAGGTGAACAAAAGACAATTTCTTCACGTCTTCGTTCAGTATTGTTAGACCTTTCTCTCGCAAAGTTTGTGCCTTGGGTGTGTTCGCATCAGAGTTTCGTGACCGAGCAAAGGGCACTCGGTTCCCATGGTTATATCTGGACGATCCTGGGCTACAATATCCAGGATATTGTAGCTGGGATGTTTTATTGCAAAAACAAAACGATTCTTCAAATCGTATTGTTAAAACAATTATTTAGGAATGAAAAAAATGCAATTAGTATGTGATTGGGAGCGATAGTTACGATTCGTTAATGGTTCATCGAGTAGTTAAATCGACTGGAGACGACAGCTACAAAAATAGCGCCGAGCCGAGTGATAGATAAACTTTGTACAGAGATGTGAACAGACCGCCTCGATATTGCGATTTTATCCGGACTCGAAGCGCGTATTTCTGCTTCTCCTCGACTAACCGATGGTCTTCGCTTCCCTTCTCTCCCTCATCTCCTTCTTTCCGGGTCCAAGCAATCTTCTTCTCTCTCCGTCACTCGACTAACGAAAATCGTTCGGCGGTGCAAGCAATTATCGGTAAAATCTCGATTTCCCACTGACACGCGATGGATATACAGCGACTGAGATGTATTGCTATGGACTGAATACGTATACCAGACTTTCCCTTTTTGTCTCTTCCGTCAGCGAAAGAGGTACTCTTTGCTTGGGAAACACGAAAAAAAACACCGATTAACCCTTCCCTCTTGGTGTATATAATAGTCAAGAAGTTCACAACGAGAAACGAGAAAAAAAAATTACAAAGGACAGAGGAGAACAAAAATCAGCAATAAACAAACGCTACATTTTCCACGAACCCCGCAAAGGTTGAATGTGTGTGACGATACACGACAAGCGTGACGACGATCGAGCAACTTCAGAGAACACGTTCGCATAATCCACTTGCGAAAGGATAATCCGTCTGAATGATGCAGTATTATTACTATCATCACTATCATTGCAAGAGAATCGCGAACAATGCCAATGAGGATTCCCTGTGAGAAGATGCCGCGTGGTTACATAAGTAATGTGCCGATTTCGCGCTTCGGGACTTATTCCAGTTCCCACGGAATTGCATTACCGCTCTCGACGCGTATAACTCGCTATGAGAAATAACAAGATCACTCCTAGCAGAATATGATTAATACCAGAATCTCGTCACAGATTTCCGTCGAGAAAATCCTCTCGTTTTTTGTTCACCTTTTGGTTGTTTTTTTTTGTACATCCGTCGAAACGCAGTAACAGGAGGAATATATCGGAGCGCCTCACTCTGGTCTGGTTCGCGTCGGGGCGAACCTGTTGCTTCGGCTCGAACGAGCCCGAATGACCTGAGAGGCTTTTTGAAATCGTCGTCGTCGCCGTCGACGCGCGAATAACGTACGTTATACCGGTGGCGCCGCTGCTCCGCGAGTCCCGTGAGGCGCGAACCCGGCGCACAGTACGCGAACTTTTCATTCAGCGACAATAAAAGAAGAAAAAAAGCGATGAAAAAAAACGAAAGAGGCAAACGATAATGAGACACGTGACGGCGGGGATTTTTTTTTATTCGATTTTTTCTTTTCTTCGCCGCTCTTGTGCGTGAAATTAGACCAACGACGTTCGTTTACTTTTATGAAAGGTGATACGTTTGACAAGCGCGAGCATGGAGCTAATAAAAAAAAATGTTCAGTATTTAATTCCATTGCATAAAGGAGTAGAAATTATCGTGATGACAAGTTATCAGTGATGACAAGTCGTTAAATAGATTTGCGAAATAGGATTTCTCAAATTATCTATATGTCACATATTTTGGAATACATTTATTTTTCATGAGGAGTCGTCTGATGAGATATATACTACGTCCTATCCTACCACTCGTTTTCTCGCAGAAGGCGTTCAGAAGCCGCGAGGGGAGGTTTGGGGGTAACGTCGTTGCTTATCGATTTGAGAGCAGAGCAGAGACTTCGTCGTCGAGGAATATCAGTGCCAGTCGCCCTACGAAGACGACGAGAGCGAAGACGACGACGTTGAAAAGGGCGAGACTGATGTCGAGATGTGTCCTATACGTAGTTCACGTTATATCAGCTTGCCGGAAGGCAACCAGGCCATTTGCTCGCTTTGCGAAGCACAGAAAAATTCTCGGAATATCGTTGAGAAAATTTACTCGACCTCCTTCGACGACGCTTCCATGACTATACCCTCGGCCCAATGTAACTGACGAATTCAATACTATCCTATGATCTGCGTCTCTCCCAATGTTATGTCCCCCAGCGATGGAATCGTTCCTCACGACTTGAACCCTACACCGGAGCATCACGTCCGATATACTATATACAGGGTACACATATATTGTCGAAGCTATACACGTAGCAGGAACTCTCGAGACGGACGTAAGACACCGGCAAGACACGAAACAACATCAGTGCTTTTCGCTTTATTTCATTCTTGTCTGCTCCTTCCTCCTTTCTTCCCTTCGGAGACATCTCGCAGACCCCGAACGGGAGAGGATATAGGTTCCTCGTCTCCCGCGCACCTTTCGTTCGGCCCCTTTCTCGCCGTCCTTTCGTCTCGTTCGTTTTGGAACAGACCGAAGAAGGAGATCGATACCTCTCGTTCGTCGTTTCTTGCAGTTCTTCTTGTTTTCCGATACTATTCCGCCTTCTTCTGTCTTCCGTCTCTTGTCTCTACCTGGTTGAAGCTCCTTCAACCGTCCCCTTCCCTCTGCCCCCGATCCTTGAACCTTCCAGTCTGTAAAATGGCGCACCGGCGCTCGCCTGCTTCCGTTCGGTTTGCCGGTGAGCCGAGAGTAATAAATCCTGGAAAAGGCGAATCGCCTCGCATTCCGGTTGCGTTGCTGCAAAATGTTTGCGATGTTTTCCAAGGCGCTGTATCGTCGAATATCTCACGTTCAAGACGCCCCGGGGTGAAAAACTACGCGCAGTAAAATCTTAGGCGTCTCCCAAGTTGCCTAGGCACCTGAGTGTCTTCGTTTGATCCTTTGTGTCCAGGAAATTCCGTATGTGCCTTTCTCACGCAGCAACAATAATACGGCATATGGAAATATCTTTGTTTGAAGTATTTTGGATCAAAGCAGTGTTTAGGCTGCCTCGAGGCTTCAGAATATTTTGATAACATTTTTTTCGTGTTCTTTCATCGCGAAGCTGAGAGCGAAAGAGAGAGGAACGCAAAAAACGCGCCTTTGTAAAGGAAAGATGATATTTTTGAGGCTCAGAGGACAAATGGGTGGAACAGAAAAGCAATAAAGTTCAGGCGTAAAATTTACTGTCCAAGCACTTGGGAAGAGGCAGTCGTAAATGCGTAAACGTTTGGTAACATTTCTCCAAGTTACGGTAATATCATACAGAGAATTCGCCAAAGATATCATTTTACCGCCTGAACGCAGTGAAGAGCGAATGCCCGATGGACGTGGAGGTTCCAGCTGGTCGCGACTCGTGGAACGGGTGATCGTTAGAGGTGGGGTAACGACGATAGTTAAGCTGTTCCTCAGCCTGGCAGCAGCACCTAAACGGAACAAGAGCGGTGAAACGATTGAAAGCAGTCGCGCCGAGAGTGAGATAGGCAGAAACGAGAGCGCGACTTACGTCGAATTTAACGAGCGCCTAAGTACGCCTCAATCGGGCGACGTCCCGATCGAAAAACGAAGGACTCGCAGCTTCGAGCAAGCAATCTGATTTGTTACTGGCTTTTCTCTCTTTTATCACATTTTCGTGACCCTTAAAAAATTCTTTGATTCATTTCCGTCGAGGCAACCTTATTATTTTCCAAGGATTCTTTTGACAGACAGAGAAGGGAAAAAGGTCAAGGAAAAAATATTTATAGAATATAACTTTAAAAACTAGGCTCGTATCGTGCAGAACACATGCAAATTTTGGTTTAGAAATTTCGAGCATTTCAATGACAACGAAATACCCCTCAACGGCTGATCAGATAAAAAAAGCATATTCCAAGTCTTGACAGGTGGGAGTTTAAAATGCAGATAAACGTTTAGTTAATTTAATCCTGGTTTAACTGGACCGGATATCCAATATACTCTGCCATGTATACTGTTCCGATAATGAAACCGCACAATACCGTGATTGGCCTCCGGCCACCGCTGGGTCTTCACCACCGAACAACATTAGTGCTGATTGGAGCATGACTACAACTGCCACGTGTCTGGAAAAATCCGTTCTCTCGTTGGATACAACACTAATTAATTAGATCAATGTATGTATGGCAACGTTGGATTTCGACAGTAATATGACACTGCTTCTGGCTCCACGTGTATCCAGCACTGTCGACCAATTACTAAACCCGAGGCTTCAATTAGAGAATTTCCTGTGCGACACAATGCATTTGACCACTCTGATAATCATCGACTGCCATCGCCCAACGAAGCGAATATCTCAGTCATCGAACATGTAGAACAGTATCTGTCATCAAGTGTGATTTAACTTCGGTAAAGTTTGCAATGTGATTGATCAACTGATAAATGACACATGACTAATGACTGCAAAAGCCACCTTACAAGTTCCAACGATATAACGAACCCAATTTACGGATCTTATCACTGTGACAATTAGTTGTCGCACGACGGTGTGACTGTACTATATTATGCAAAGCGGAAAAGTGTTCGGACCCGATGGTACCCAAGCTTATCGTCGCTGGCGGTTGAGCCCGCAGAACTGGAATACCAAAATGCGATAAGGCGCGACTTCGTTCTCCGTGGCACCGAAGAAAAGCGATATTACGCCGAGTCATGCGCAGTCCATATCTTTGCCCACGAAATTCTACGCGCTTCGAATGCTCGGTTCTGGGGTTTATCCCAGATCCTTGTACAGACGGTGAGTTCTGCTTTATGTTACCGACGAGGTAAAAGAACAAACCCAACGGAACCCGTCGCGCATATCTTCGCACCTCGCTGACGGCGGATCACTACGGTGCGTGTCTCGACTATCAATGAATTTCCAGAAAACTCTTCTTTCACTATGTCTCCGATGTAGAGCAGCACATACAACCATCTATCCTGAATCTACACATCCACAAACGACTCCCGATTCTTCATCCCCTCAAAAATGTCATTGTCTTCTAGGCTGAATACTATTCGGGACAATGCTCTGATTATGCTTAACACTTGACTGCGTTTTAGCCTATCAGAAATTCAAGACTTGCAGAATCTGGGGCAGCAACTATCATTTCGGTCTACACGGTTCGGTTTTGTTTTCTGATATCGTTTGTCCGGCTACCACTTTGCTGTATGCAAAGTGGGTGACTCCTTCAGATGTGAGAGAAAAATCGAGAAAAACTTATTTCTGGGCAAGCACAAAGGGTGTAGTCCTACTGTGAAATGAAACGTTTCTCCGTTCGTGCTACGGTATAACCTGGGAGCCACACAAATGGAAATCGATTCCACTCCTGGGTCGCTGCTTCTTGGCAGAACAAAAACCAGTCGAATGTACGTAGAAGAGAATGCTGCTAGAGTAGCTGGGCCAAAGCAAAAGAGCAAGTCAACCTCACGGTTCCGAACGGCAAGCACGAGCGGCTCTTAAAGTATAGTCCGTCTATAGGCGATACTACCTTTCTGCGGATAGTCGTTGCGTCCAAACGTTCCAGGATATTCCGTGCACGATGATTGTTTCTCGATATTCTTTATTTTCCCGTTACATGTTTCAAAGGAAGGATACAAACAAAAGGCTCTCTCGTCCGTTTTGAAATTTCCGATGGCAACGCTAACCCAAACCAAGATGAGAACTTTTAGGGTAACTAAAAAGTGGTAACGCCCTACAAAAATATATCAAGTTTCCAAGATTGATCCTAAGAAGTCATGTGATTGACATACATTGATAATACAATGGAAGCAAGAATTCGCAGCATTGCCGATAAGCAATTACCATTGCCAAAGGATATTGACTGAGGCATCTATGGCAAGAAATTTGATTGGCGAGCTGCTTTAACAAGCAGTTATCGCTCTATCAGAGCAGTCCCTTCGAGTGTTCGTTCTAGTGTCCGATCAGACACAAGTACAAAGCAAGCACGAAGATCGCGCGGCCACCCGCCAAAAGGTTTATCCAGGTAGTCGGCAATCTGATTGGGATATGTTCGGTGAAGCGTCATTAGAGGTAACGATGCGCGATGTGGGCGGCTTGTGAAGGATGCGGAGCGGTGGGTGAAGTGAGTGTGCTGAATGGCGAGCTGCTACGAGCTTCACGCTCGAATTTGAGCCCTCGAGAAAATTATAGGGTTGGGTTTGCGGTGGCAGAGGCCGAGCTAATCCCACCGTATAATTAACCACGGGCAACCGTACGGGTTCCCGTGCGCTCCCCGCGTTTGGTCGCCATAACTCATGGCTAAGCTTTCACGAATGTGTACATACGCGTGCTTCGCCGACGCGCTCGCGGCATGGTCTACATATACAATTGGAAGACCCGTGCATACGCTTCGTTGGAGCCACTTCGCTCACCTGCATTAGATGCCCCGTTTATATTGGCTACATGTAGCTTCATATAGTTCACATAGGTCGACTTTAAAAATCTGCAAAAAATTCAAGAATCGAGATATCGCGTTCTGCCTGGCGGCATTCTCTTCCTTGAAGAGTTATCTTTCGATTGGAAAAAGAAAATCTAGATTCCATTCATCCGAATAAAAATTACATCGATTCTAGTGAAGCGTTAAAATTCGACAAAAAGTGAAGAACATTTTTCGCGTTTTTCTCCTCGAAATTTTTATTTTTCGGGTGAATATCGGTCATATTTGGAATCAGCGAGAATTTTCCCATCGGATAGGGTTTTAAAACTTCGTAAAATCGAAAATTTTTTTTTTCGCCCAAAAATCCGGCAAGGGGTACCCTTGCAAAAAATTTCGATTCATGGGGGTCGCCGAATAAATCGACAACAATGGTTGCTCGCAAATTTTTTAATAGAGGATCGCAGGAAAAACCTGAAAGGGGTTCAAGTGAATCATTTATCGATACGGGTTAATGCGCAGACGAATCTTAAGGCTATTACGACGATATTAAACCCTAGTAATGAGATCGAATTAGGGTGGCTTGAAGTCTAGACAATCGAAATATAGACTAAGTTCGACGGTCTCCATTTTTAACTCATCGATTCAGTGTTACCAATGACGAGCTGCCAGCACCTTTGCTTTTACATTGGCGACGGATTTAGCAATGACAAATATTTCACTCAGCGTCACTTCGCGACGAATGGAGGGCAAAATAATGTTTGCCTTGTGTTCGTATACTGAAGTTGGCTGACGCCAGACAATTCGATCAAACGAAAATAGAAAGCGTCGTCTCGCTGAGTTTTGGAATTTCCTTGATACGTGAAGACACATCCTTTCAGTCTAAGCCAGTGAAAAGCGGTTATATCATAGAAACAGAATGCAAAAAAAGTAAAACATAATCATTCGACTTTCGATCTTGTAACAATTCGAGCTTATGACTATTCGACCTTGCCACCATTCGAGCTAACAACAGTTCGATCTTGTCATCATTCAAGTTAATATTCATTTCAACCTTGTCACCATTTGAGTTACCGACCATTCAACCTTGTGACCATTCGAGTTAACAACCGACCTGGCCATCGACTTGGCAGCCATTTGACATTTCAAGGTAACTCGAAAAGACGGAAATGCAATGAATATTTTGTCGTTTCAATCGTTTTCACATAATGTTTTAGAGTCGATATGTGAGAAAAGGATTTGAGAATGCAAATTGAGAATGCAGGGTCGACATTTGGTTGTGATCGGTTCAGCATTACTGGAGCACGACCTGGCTTCTAACGCTTTGTCCGTCAGACAGTCTGTGCCACGTATGTACGACCCACGAAATTTCCATACCGCCTGGAATAGCTGTCCCTTGTGTTCACGTGGTGCTATCCACGACCCGCGAACATCATCCACTCGCGCCTCCGCTTTGTCTGGCCTGATGTAGCCTGACCTAGGCCACTGGTCTATATCGTTTGGCTCGGCGCTAAAGCCGGCTTTTCGCGGCAACGAATGCCTGAATAATTGATACGTTACCGAGTGCACACGTTGTACTGTTCCTCCGGTCTTGGCCTTTCATGCTTCTCGGCCAAGTAATTCTCATCGAGGCACAAACTCTCGTCCCTTTCAAAACGTATTCACACGAGAAAGCCTGCTTCGATAATCCGTGTTAGTGGACAATCTGTGTTACAGCTTAGTCTTTGAAATCCTTTATCTATAATTAACATGTTGACGACTTCTAACTTAGGATATGACCCTGATAACACCGAATGGAAGATTATACGTAGTTACCATATGGGACTTTAAAAGTACCCTTTTCAATGATTAGTCTAACTTTTTGGACATCATAAGCGTGAAAATAGAAACCCAAGTAGGGGACTTTAGTGTACTAAATGGTCACAAATGGACCCTTTGGTGTTGTCAGGGTGACTTCGACTCATAATAAATGACTATCAACGTTGAGTTATTATTCAAATATTGTTACGGATATATAGACAACTAGTCGTTATGAACAATCTTTAAGTGCAACGATACAGCGCAAATAAATTTAACAGAAAATAGGAATACATAGACAGGCAGAAGTGTGCAACCCGCTGGTCAGTGGCGAACGTGCTTCAAAGGGCAACGGTACCATTCACCGTTCCGGGTTCGCTTGCTCGGGGCAAGCGTCGCGAGTGGCACGCGCGTTATGGGTTTTATCGCGGGCCGCCGCTAATTGCTACTAGAATTTATCTGGCGCCTCCATATTCCGCGAGATATTACGCCGTGGGGTTTGCAGCGGGCGAACTCCGTCTGGTTCTCTCTGCGCGAAGGGGCGGACCACCCCTTGCCCCCCTCCCGGTCGTTACTAACCACCCTAAATCAGAGTTCCACTTAATCGGCGAGCGCGACTCCAGAGGCCGCCTGCTGCGTCGGCATCGAGAGGCGAGCCAAACTCTCGGCAGCGCAGCTATTGCAATTTTTATTCTCTCTCCCACCTTCGGAAGCTTTGATTTTTCTCTCTCACGCTTTTTCCTCAGGCAAAGGAAACGATTCACGTACCCTGAAAAATACTTATATGTGTATACGTATATATGTATACAATTCATATACAGCTCTACACAGCCTTCGACTACTGTAGTACAAATAGAAACGTATTTCAGGCGAAAGCCGAGGAAGTCAAAGTAAAATTACGTGTCCAGCTGCTACTTGGCGCGCAGGCTTCGTGCCCTGCTTGAAAATAAATAAATTTAAAACGCAATTACGCCACGTCGAAGTCGCTTTGATCTCGCGCTGGAGCAACAGCCGAGGGAACTCCGCCGAAGTGTCGAGTCCGTCGGGTCGAAAGGAAAATCTTTGATCGAAATGTTGGCGTTACTTGTCGCGGTTACGCAACAGCGTCGTCTGAAAATTGCGTCAAGAACGTATAGCAGCTGTTACTTCATGCAAAGGCTAACTCGATTCTAAAAGGTTTGGTCGACGTCATCTTGCAATACTGGAATCTTTTTTTTTTTTTTTTTTTTTTTTTTTTCAAGCATTTTTTTCAAGCATTTGTTACCTTGAGGTAAAATGACTTCGAGCTAACAAATGACAGAAACGGACGAAGCTTTTCCAATTACCCCGAGCTTTATTAACGTTATCCACGAAGCTGCACTTGGAAAGTTCGCACTAAGACCACACTGCCCAGGTTATAGTCGAACCAAAACCACAGATACACTGAACCGAATGGCATACGTATATAGTTTTGTGTACCGCACGATAGACCGGAGAGGAGACCCTTTAAGCTCGAGCGCTTTTTCAACTTTAAAGCCATATTCCCCTCGCTCTCGCGCCCTTCACCATTTTCATTCTCTCGCTTTTGCCCCCCCTGGAGGGCCCCGTATCTCTGCACTCTGTTCTTCACCCCAGCGTCGCTCTACCCACTCCCTCCCTCCCGCCCCCCGTTTCTCTCGTTCTCCAGCGGGCGTTTTAACCACCATCAACGCAAAGCTCTTGCACCGATAGGGAGAGCCAGCAGCAGCAGCAGCAGCGAGCTGCGAGAGTCGAGTTGCGGCCGGTTGAGCGGAGCGGGACGAGGGCAGAGCATGGCAGCCACCGCTCTTGCGCACAGATTAAGCATCTTAATCACCACCGAGCAAAACTGCAAATTGCTCGGCCGGGCGAAATGAAAATGGCGAATGCGCCTGGGCACTGGCCCGGTAGTTGCGTTCTCTCATATATATACGTCATATACATGTATCTGGCGTACAATATAGTAATAGCAACACGAAGCTTTCGTCAGATACAGATATATAATATATACGATATATAAACAGTATATAAACACATATAGAGGTGGTATCCAGCGTATACAGTAATGCAACATGGAGCTTTCGTTAGGTTGAGATATATAAAATATGCTATATATAAAGTAATAGCAACACGATGCTTTCGTCAGATACAGATATATATTATATACTATATATAAACAGTATATAAACACATATATATATCGAGGTGGTATCCAGCAGATACAGTAATGCAACATAAAGCTTTCGTTAGGTTGAGATATATAAAATATGCTATATATAAAATATATACAATGTATATATATATCGAGGGGTGGTATATATAGCGCACGACTCGCGAGTCTAAAAGCTATCCAGCGAGCAGTTGCGATGGGAAAGTCGCGTCTCGAGGGTAACTGTAGAACCGTAGCGCAAAAGAGCCCGACGGGCAGAAAAAAGGACGAAGGGATGGCAGCGAGATAGCGAGGCGAAAGCCTGCAGTAAAGATGAGTGGGAGAGTAAAAAATATTGAACCACCGGATGGCAACCGCGAGATACACAAGGAAAAACGAAAATGCGGGAATGAGTGTACCGCAGCGCCGCCGTGGCGGTCGTATCCACTATCCGCGCGCTCTCCTCCTTTGCCTCTCCCGGTTCTGTCTGGGTTATGGAAGTTGCACGCGCGAAATCTGTGCATCGCTCGGAAACGCGTTACCGGTGGGGATTCGTGTTTGATTGCGCGTGGGATGAACAAAAAAAAAAAAGAAAAACAGCTCGACAAAATGTACGCTCGAAATAAACGACGAGAGGGCGGCCACTGGGCTTGGCTATGTACCCGATGATTTTTTTTTTGCATCAAAAGGCTTTTCCGTGTGTACATACACAGCAACAGTTTACATATGTACGGTTTTTTACCTTAATGACAGATCAATTGGAATTCTCGTCCCGATTTGCACCAATCGACAAATAACATTACCGAGAATGCGAATGTAATTTTGAAAAATTAAACGAATGCGAATTCTACGTGTTTAACGTATATATTTCGATCGATTGAAGCGTATAAAAGCAACCGGTGCATTTATGTGCTCTCTGTTTGAATACTGCACATTTGATATGGGCTTGACACGGGTTGCTGCGGAGAGCGTGCGAAACGTCCATTTTTGCTGCTGGTAGCTGTTCATGCAACGCGTAGGAAAAACAAGAGTGATCGGACGTACGCGGGGAAAATAATTTCATAAAAATGCGATATTCGTTTCTGTCACAAACGGCAGCCAATCCACGTTCGTTGATTCAATGAACAGGACAATTTTCTGTTTCAATTTTTTTTTTAACATCCGCTTGTCAGATGCTTTTTGATCATCAACTAAAAAAGGGTTGTAACCAGTGTTTTCAGGGGTAGAATATGCGACTTGAGAACGATGGTATAGGTTAAAAGTCGATATTTTGAAAAAATAAATTTCGTGACCCCGATTTTGGCGGTTTTCGGCCCGGCGGCCAGATCTACGATTTCTGACAAACTGTTCGGCCAAAAATTTTTTTTTTCAAAATCAACTAAAAAAGGGTTGTAACCAGTGTTTTCAGGGGTAGAATATGCGACTTGAGAACGATGGTATAGGTTAAAAGTCGATATTTTGAAAAAATAAATTTCGTGACCCCGATTTGGGCGGTTTTCGGCCCGGCGGCCAGATCTACGATTTCTGACAAAGTGTTCGGCCAAAAATTTTTTTTTTTTTCAAAATCAACTAAAAAAGGGTTGTAACCAGTGTTTTCAGGGGTAGAATATGCGACTTGAGAACGATGGTATAGGTTAAAAGTCGATATTTTGAAAAAATAAATTTCGCGACCCCGATTTGGGCGGTTTTCGGCCCGGCGACCAGATCTACGATTTCTGACAAACTGTTCGGCCAAAAATTTTTTTTTTCAAAATCAACTAAAAAAGGGTTGTAACCAGTGTTTTCAGGGGTAGAATATGCGACTTGAGAACGATGGTATAGGTTAAAAGTCGATATTTTGAAAAAATAAATTTCGTGACCCCGATTTGGGCGGTTTTCGGCCCGGCGGCCAGATCTACGATTTCTGACAAAGTGTTCGGCCAAAAATTTTTTTTTTTTTAAATCAACTAAAAAAGGGTTGTAACCAGTGTTTTCAGGGGTAGAATATGCGACTTGAGAACGATGGTATAGGTTAAAAGTCGATATTTTGAAAAAATAAATTTCGTGACCCCGATTTGGGCGGTTTTCGGCCCGGCGACCAGATCTACGATTTCTGACAAGCAAAGTTTTATAAGAGCGCAGCAGCGCAAAAGTATTTCGGGCACGCGCGCCAGCGCGGGCGATTAGCCTAGTACAATAAAAAATTCCACATGGTTAAATGCAGATATCCAGCAAAACTAAATCTCAACGCAAAAAAAAATATTAAATCGTACCAGAACGAACCGCATCGACCGAAATTTTTGTCACTCGCCCCAGTAAAGCCGTAACTAAAGCCGCGAAGAGAGCGCGGCCCGCGACTATGCGACACACCGCAACGATAATTCACGAGAAACGCGTACTTTGGGTCTGGAGAGCCCGGCGAGTGTGCAACTGTGAAAATCTCTATCCGACGGTCATTCGCGGGTAACCACGGTGGCTCGTGCCACGGCCAGCGTGCTGCTGCAGTGCCGTACGGATCGAGCTGCTACTGCTGCTGCTGCTGGTGGTCGTTGCTGGACAGAGAACAAGCGGAAACTCCGTCGGAGGTTGGGAGGCGGGGGGATAAAGCGATTTTAATTTTCGACAGTGCACGGTCCCGGTGAGAATAGCGAAATCCACGAAACAACGAGTTTTCGCAGTCCCACACACACAGCCAGACACTCTCTATATCGAAACATGTACAAAGCGCCACGGGCAGCGTTAAACTCGTCTACACGTCGCAGCGGCAACGTTACACTAGTCGTTATCCATTCTACTACATTTATATACAGCGAGGAAACGAGGATATAATTTACGATTCCACCAGGCACGAGAAACAATGATAGAAAATAAGGGGTGTGGGGGAGGGGGGAGCTTCCCCTCTTGCTCCCCCCGTAAGCACTGTGCACCTCATTCATTATAATAGTCCCCAGTGCAAATCTCGTATGGTACAAAGCTGATGCAGTGAAAATCCCTCAAAAGGAATAATACATGACGCTGGGTTGAAACGATGAGTGTCGCGATTTCCCCGGCAAAGCGACGTTGAAAAAAAAAGCCCAGAAAATCAATATCACGAAAGTGGATTACGGATGGTGAAATTACAGACCAACGCTGCTGGGTTGACGAGGTCGGAGCATTGCTGAGAAGCGCCGTGGAGACACCGGAAGGGCGTGAAAAGGCTCGGAATCGTCAACTGGATAGATTTCCGGAGGTGACGAGGGTTGCTCGCGTCGCGGGCAATAACGAGAAACCGCGAGTGAGAATTAGCCGTCTGCGCGTCGCGATTCTAACGAGCGACTGGTAATCTTCTTTACCCTCGTTACGAAGGAGAATTCGAGGACGCGAGAAGGTCTGATAGGGTCTGACGGCGGCGGGTTTTCCGGGGTCTCGGAAAACTACTTCAAGCCAGGGGCTGGCTAGTCGTCCATCGCTGGTTGGATTCTGGAAGGGAGACCAGCGCTGCGTCGCGCGAACGGTAATTAAAGTGGTAATTCACGAATTTTGTGAGCGCTCATGCTGTATATTTGTGTCAGTGAGAGTGAGTGTAAATGTGAGTGTGTTGCCCACTGAAACAGTAGCGTAATACACAACATATGAAGGAAGTTAGAGGGAAGGTGAGCGAGAGTCTACATTTTTTTTCGCAAGCTCATTCCGAGCTTCTACCCGAGAAAACGAAATAAAAGAAGCGAGTTATTAGATTCGGTGTACGAGAGGACGGTTCCGGAGAGTCGCTTGCTCGAATCCAACTACGCGGTACTGGCTTTTTTTAATTTTCTTTTTTCCTTTTTTTGTAATTTTTTCCGTTTTCTAGCTCCACCCTCTCTGTCTCTCCGTACCCTCGGTGCTCGTATAATTATTCCAGTAAAACGATGTCCTCCCGAGGACGATTTAGTCTGAGCCCGGCAGACTGCATTTTTTTGCCTAGCCCCCATTATGACCCCGGAGGATATAGCGGAGCTGGATGCGCCGCCAGGAAAACGAGTGAACCCCGACGAACGAGGTACCTGTTGTACCCATAGAGCATACACACCCTATTCCGGCTTGTGGTAATATCTATATCGTGTGTACGTGTAAGATTTCTGGGCGACGAGGCGTTTCCACGAGAGCGGCGTATATTATAGGTGCGCAGTGTATACTACGCAACTATATATGTATGGCTCGAGCTATATAGTCGAGGAGCCAGCGAAGCGAGGTATCTCGACGAGCAACTCTAACGAAACTTTCACCCTCATTCGTGGGGGGTTGCTGGTACCTTCGGATGAATTATTATAATTGAAGCGCCGAGAGTTGGATAGATACTCGATGAGCAGGTTGGGATTTATGAGGAGAAGGGTCTCTCTTATTCTCATAGCGACGATGACGACGACGACGACGACGATGAAGGGGCAGTCTCTCACGTTGATGAGGTAACCGCGATGAGGCATCTTGCGGCTCTCCCAAACCACAGCCGACGACGGAACCGCGAAGGGGATTGATTCGTCTGGGAATTCGCCTGCTTGCTTTGTGGAAAAAAAGTGTCTGTGGTCCCCTCTGTTTGGGATGAAGCATTGTTACTTCCCTCATTGCGATTTGACGGAGAAGCCCTGTACTCTATATGTCAATGTCGGAGTGATGAAAATCATTCAAATGGACGACCAAATTTTGTTCAATGTTGGTTGTAAGTGTGGAAAAAAAGAGGCTGTGGTCCTCTCTGTTTGAGATGAAGCATTGTTGCTTCTCTCATTGCGATTTGACGGAGAAGCCGTGTTCTCTATATGTCAATGTCGGAGTGATGAAAATCATTCAAATGGACGACCAAATTCTTTTTAATGATGGTTGTAAGTGAATGCAACCAACATTGAACGGACGAGTTGTTACGAAGAGCTCATCAGTATTAGCCATCAAGGTTTGGCCACAAGAATTTGCGAGAATTGTCAGCCAAAGCCCCCAGGGCTTACATGGTGCGGTACACAGGGAACCCCTTACAATATAGTATTACACGTGTGTGCCTGAGGCGGCAGTCGGGATATAGTGTCAGGGTGAAAGTAATTTCGGAACTATCACCCGACCGGCCTTCGCTACGTATTCGGAATTCCTATTTCGAAAATTAGTTGGTAAATTAGTTTGCCCTGTCGAGGCACCGTCCGGTAAGCCTGGCCACTGTCAACTTTGAGAATTGGCTGCGGGTGCACGTAGCTATGCCTGGACTGGACCATCGCACGCGCTGGTTCTCTGCAGAGACGGTAGCACGGTGGAAAATAGTTTTCCACATCGAGACGATAAGCTGGTACTCGCTTATTTGATGGTGCTCGCCAAACCGTATTTCTCGAGGTTAGGAAATTATTGCAACCCACGGTACCAGACGTGTGCGAGGATTTCCACGGTTAAGGCTGGCTACGAAGCAGTGGGTGGCAGCCATCTTTTCCCTTACCTACCTCAAGTTCTTCTCTCCACACATTTTATAAACATTTTTATTTGACTTTCATTTATATTTCATTGTGTTCCATGATCGATTCAGAATGTTCTCTGCTATTTTGAACATCCTTCTGGCCTCAGCTATTTGCGGAATAAAATAAGTCTGCAAGATGTCCCAACTTGCTATAAGATTTATTTTTTTTTCAGCAGTAATTAAAGCGTTAAAGTGAAAAATCGCACCGAAATAACATTTTCTAACGGTCTGCGTTCCAACGTACCCCACATTCCAAACTTACCCAGTCTTCCCCACTTAAAATACTCGCAAGTAATTTATAACTCTTTTAATACCTCGCCGCACTCGGAGTAAATTAAAATGTTTCATTCTCCAAAGCTCGCCGAATGTTTAAGAATTGGCAAGGCGAAAAACGCCGTGTTTATACGTCATTCTTATACTCGTAGAGAAGAAAAGAATAGAAAAAATCATAAAAAAAAAATCCCGAGACTGGTGAACGAAACTCTGAACCAAGACTATCTTTCTGTTACAGACTAGACGCCGAGAAGTTCGAGCTCATCAACGTAAGTAGCCACATTTTACCTAGCAACTTCATATATTCTTGTATAACTCGCGCCCCCAGCCTTGGCATCTCATTTCTTTAAAGCGGATGAAAAAAAAAATGAAAAAAAGCTACTTGGGTTTCCAAAAGAATAATTCGAGGTTTCATCTCGGGCGAATTTCCGCGGCTTGCTTTTAGTGGTGGTAAGAGTGACGAGGAATCATTTCGCGGAAAGTGCGAGAAAAGGTCCGAGCTCGTTAGGACCGGACGTAGTTTTCAGGTAGTTGTCGACCCCCAACGAGATGGAGGAGCTCCGACGTAGCATCGGTGAACAGAACCACAGAGCCATAAACAACGCAAACAGCGTGCTCACAAAATGAGGCACTGTGGATATACAGCAGCGCGTTTCTGCGGGGCGTTTCGTATCAAACCAACAACTCGGGGCTGCGTTCGCTCCGGCTCAGTTTTCCTCACCCCCCACCCACCCCCGGTTAGGTCCCTTTCAACCCGACATCAGCACGCCCCGGCACCCGCGGCCGTAATGCACTCTACACATCGCATGCAACAGAATTCGCCAAATAACCGGAAATTACCGGCCGTGTTTCAATCAGAGTACACTCCGAACCCAGGGCCATCATTAACTCTGCATAATAGGTCGGCCGTATGATAATCTGGAATCAAGGCAACTAGGGGAAGATGGAAAGGGTGAGGCGGCGGAGAATTGTGCTGAGGGGTAGAATAAGGGTTGGTTGTATCCTCGGTGCGGACTCGGCGAGAGCGTAACCCAGTCGTGCACGGCCTCTGTTGTTTCAACTGTTCGGTAACGCCAATCAATTCGAAAACAACACGGGAACGCTTCGAGTCACGAAAACCCTATGGTATTTCATTACGCAGTCTACGCATTCGATGTGGTTATGGTGGTGGTTGTGGTGAGTCAAACGAGGGCGATCGTGACTGGGCGGAAACGAAAAAAACAGTCTCTGTTTTCAAGCCCAGCTTAACTTTCAATAATAATCGACGCATTGCTCCTCCTTTAATTCGTGTCTCATAAATATTTAGTGATCTAGTAAATTTAAAAGCATAGTTTTCACCTTGAAAAAAGAGGCCATTGAACACCGGAGTTTAGTATTTATGGAATCTCATGAAAGCGTTGCCGAGGTCTCTCTTTTCAAGCCTATCTTGCCTCGTTGTGTATACACTCCTCGGACAAAACGATGGCGACTAAGGCGTCACTCTCCCTGTAATTATTTTGCCTTTTAACACGCTGCAATCTCACAGTGTGAGATGGTAGCTCGTAGCTTGACTTGTGCGCTCAGCAAGTCGTTAAACTAGACGGAAGTCAAAGTGAAAACGACGGTCGTTATTCCGTAAGAGAACGACATTTTCTCACGCAATGGGAAGCCACGTGTTATTGCCCCGACTATACTGTGCAATATATATACGACTGTCCTACACTAGTCTAATGGTAGGAACCACCCTTAGCCCAATCCAATCTGTCTTTTTAGTGAACCTGAACTCGCATCTTCAGCCACGGAAACTGAACCCGGCACTGCGTTAAAAGTCGATCATCTTCACGGTGTAATACTAACAGAGCTGATATTCCAGGTAAAAGCAAGCAAAAAAAGCTACCAGAGCTTTAGTGGAGTAGCCGAGACAGCTTGTAGACGTGTCAAAGAAGAGACCGCGTTGTTTGCAGAGCCTCTCGGGGGAATTCGTCGCAGTTGTTGGCGCGTCGTGTATACACACAGTAGTCGGTGTAGTTGTCTCAGGCGACAACGCCTGACGGTCGGAAGAAGGTTTAGGTGCGGAGAATAAGGAGGACAACGCACACACACAGACACCTATAGTGATATACCTAAAGCTTTCCCTGCGCACAGTTTACACAGAAGAGTAGCACGAGGACAGCCGGGAGCCTTTTGCCTCGCTGGCACTTCCAACCATACCCTCAGGCTTTTCTTCATCTACCGTAGCTTGTGTCCTCCAGTTACCACCAAACGCGCCAGATTCCAACGCCTCGCTCGTAAACTCAGTCTGCTTCTGCACAGTAAAACTGATCTTTGACAGGTGTGCGTCCAACTAACACCCAACGTCATCTCACCGCCCAAATGTTATTGGATTTCCAAGTCTCTCCCCAGGGGTTGTTGAAGCTTCTGGTCACGTCCGTAGTTTCTAATAGATCACAGACGAGTATGGATGCCTTCATTATGACACAACAAAGCCCTCCATTGTTTGGTCTGATCTCATCGACGAATCCCTGCATCTCTACAACGAACCCTCCGCAGCAGCTCATAATACTGGGATTCCCTTTTCAATTATATTCAATTCAGTCCTCGAACTTTGTGACTCCAATCTCTGCGTTGCGAACTATCTCAGTTCAACGTGATTAGCGACAAAGCACGAAATTTCCAGCGCTTCACGCGCGCGCCCAAAGATCATGGCTGCGTATAGAGAAATGTAGGGGGTATGCTACCTGTTGTGAAGCCTAATAGGATATACATGGAACGTGCGAGAGTATAATCTATTCGTCTAGTCCACGAGAACCCTGAACTCTACTCGAGCGGCGTTTAGTTGGGTATACACTAGAACGAATTTAAACGGTGTTGTTAGTTTGTTGTAGCTGCGCATTAACACGAAACCCGCCTAGCCCTGCAGGAACCTTGGCGTGCGCCTCCCTTGCAGCTAGCTCGCTTGCTTTCCACCGCTGCAGCTTCTCAGTATCAGCCCTGTATTCCCTAGCCCGCCGTAAATCCCACTCACCGGCAGCAGCGGCTCTTTCTCCATCGTTTTACCTACTTCCTTCCCACGTGGTAGCCTGCTTCCCCATCCCGCCGAGTTTTACGACTATGCAGCTTTGCCGCAGCTATCCGTATCTCACTCGCGCGAAGCTTAGCCTCTCTCACGCTTCTTCGACGAAAAAGCGCTTTTAATCACGCACCAACCTCCTATTTTTCAACTGCACATATACCACTATTTAGATAGGTACGCCTCCTCGGTGCCCTTTTAAGTGGAGCGTGATAAATCGATAGCCTTCCACCGAAACTACTGGAACGCAATTTCCCTTAGCTGTACTCTAACAGCGGGACTGAAACTCAGCAGTGCGGGGCATGAAAAAATTGCGATGTTCGAAAGTTCAAATCCAACCGGAATTAATTCTCCACGGAGGGAAATAGTACATTGACCATACCATCCATAGTCTACTCCATCGATTGAATAGCTCCATCAATTGAATAGCTTTCAAACGACCAAACTAGTTGGACCAATTAGGTTCCTCACTTGGACCTTACCAAGCCAATTATTAATACAAGTCGTAATAATAAAAACCAGTACTTTAGTATAATGCTAAAACTGTACATGATGACCATACAAACGACTACAAAGTTTGCGTGACGAGGCTAACCTCAGACGCAATGAGGTGTGCGTCAGTCGTCTCTCGGGGCGTTCTATTAGCAAATTAACAATGGCCTTTCCGGGTGGTGGGTGGCGGTGAAGAAAGATTAGCAGCACCGGTCTAATAACGAGGCCTGGCGCCTTCTTATCTCACCCCTTCAGGCGTAGAAGGCGCACGAAATCCTCCTGGGGCAGATTCACTCGATTTCCATGAAGGCCTTAACACCAACCGAGGCACCCTTCCAGTTTGCCTCCGGATATCCCGGCGTATCCAAACGAAACGCAATATACACGCACTTGCGCCTGGTACCGTAACGCCTCGGGGTGAAGCACGATTTGCGGTATGCGCGGGAAAGGGATGCTCATCACGCTTCTCCATCGCACACTCAGCTGCAGCTCATCCGACGAAGAGCCTCGCTCACATTTTCAGGGTTGGGTTGGGCTCCGCCGTCTGCGAGCATATTTAAGCGCTTCACATGTGTCGTCACACCGTCGATCCACACGGAGTCTCACGGCCCTTGAAGGCACGTACGTGGGCATAGACATAGGTAGACGCGCGAGGAAGAGCCCCTCCATCCCCCTCGGCATTCCCGCGTCTCTCCTTTCCACATCTTCGCGCAATTAAGCAGCCCTCGACTGAGCTCCCGAGGCTTTCCGGAACTCGTTACTCCGCCCGAGAATCCCTCCCCCCACGTCCTTGATGCACGCGTTACGCCTCTCGCAATTACTTTATCGTCACAGAGAGGGATTCCTCTATCGCTCGGGGCCGCTCCGATCTTCTATTTCGTTCCTGAAATTTAATTGCTTTGTAAATTATGCAACGTCACTGGATGAGCTAAAAAACGGTGGATCCCAGTCGAGAAAATGTACTTTGCTTTCTCGACTGGGTTCTCGATGCGATAGGCTATGGTTTGATTGTCGACATCATAATTGTGATCTCGATATATAGGTTCCACTTTGATTTATTAAAATTTAATTGCTTTACTAATTATGCAACGTCACCTTTTAGGTTGAAAAGTGTGGTCCTTGAGCAAGGTGCCTTATGTTACGTCGGGTGCCATTGTACTTCAGGATACAGGACCTAATGAGTCTCGCTAATGAAATTTGGCCATAATGCAGTACACTGTACTGCAAGCCACTATATGACATCCACTTAATATTATAAACTCGGCACATAGAAAGAGACGGGGACCGGTTTGGGACCCGAAGATGGTCTACGTGACCTCAATGTTGGTTCTGACTTAAGGAAGGACTCCCTTAACTCGCCGCAAGCGAGGAACAAGTGAAGTTTGAGATCGCGGGTGTAGAGGGCGTTGAGGACCGGTTCGGTCGTTGTGCAACCGCATCATCACCCTCCGGTATCTCTGTAGCTACGTGTTTCGCGGCCGTCACTGTGATACATGATGAAACCTCCCCGGACTATCGCCACATCGCGTACTATATACGAAGCTGCGCTCGTGTATCAGGAAAGGCGTCGCCACCACAATCGAGCATTTACTTCGCCTCGGGGCATGCTACTCCGGGCTCGCCGCTCATATCAGGAGGATGAGGAACGATCAGAGACGACTATATCATTGACGGGGCTGAACGTTGCAAAGCTGTCGGCTGCTCGTCCGTACACATTCCAGGAACAATGAACGTCGATAACGCGTTTATCGGAAGGGCTCGGGTTTGCCGTGAAGCCGGCTACCGTTGCTGTGCGCTTTCGCACATCCTGGAAAGGATATGAAGCTTTCATGAGGCGGCATCGCATTGATATTGGTTTCACATCGAATGAAGGACCCTTTTACATTTTTCTTTTTTCGGTTTCCTTATTTCAGGTTTTTTTATTTTAGTCTCTTGGTAATATTTTTCCTCGCTCAAAGAGCACCAGGAAACGATGCAAATATTTGCGGTAAGACCAGATTGGAAGAGAGGTCTAACGTTCGTGAAAGCCATGATAACACTGAGGATTGCGATGGTTTTTGCTTCAAAGCCGTGGCACCTTCACCACGATCGATCGATCGATCTATTTTCCTTCCCGCAATTTCCAGATAGCTGAGGACAGGAAAGGGGTGCACGGGGCGGAGTGCAACACACGCCAAAGTGGATTAGTTCCGGGGGACCATGAACGCGCACCTTTCGCAATTAATTGGACTGCCATCCACAGAATTTACCATCTATATTCGTACCTTGCATGCGAAATGGGAGAGGTGGCGAAATATCAGGAGAATCTTTCGTCGGTGAACTGTTTACTACTCTTCATCTCCTTTTCTTTTTTTTTTTTTCACCCACGACATTCGAGATATTTGTCACGGGGGAGAAATATTTCTTCGCATGAGAAAAAAAAACGGATTCAAAAATTTTTTACATCTGAAGTGCCTGACAAGCATTTGAAATGCGAGCCAAAAAAGAGATACAATTTTGATGCCACTTTTTGGGAGCGGCAGAACGTTCGTTAATTCCATATGTTTTTTTTTGTAACTAGACTGTTTGTTGAATGAATGAAAAGCCGGTGATAGGGATCGCAAATCCCCAGGGTAAACTCGCCCACCGGTGTTAGCATAGCATTCGGCGAGAGGCGCATAGAAGGACCGAACGAACGAACCGGGTGTACAGCAGGAGAAACGCGGACAGCGCCGCGGAGATACAGGACCTATGCACGAGAGCTTTCGAAGCTTTCCAAGGCCACAAGCCCGCGCGACGAGAGCCGCACGATTTATTCAAAAATTTCCTTGCCCCCGCAGCAGCGATGCTACTGCGCTCCGCTCTCTCACTCTCCGCCGGCGGGAATAATTGTCGACCGACTGGGCCGAGTAAATGAATCTAATTGCATCTGAAATTTAAATGCTGCGGCCTGCGCTCGTAGGAGGGAAGAGGAATTTGCATTTAATGCGAACATTCGACCGGACGTATGCCGTGACGTAGGGGTTGTCGCTATATTTCTTGGGGATGGAAAAAAAAAATGTATATGTCCACGCAAATCTATGTGGAGTGTTTGGGAGAGTTGCCACAGTTTTCGCCTGGAATTAAGATACTTGCAATTATTTTTTAAAACCATTACATTTTTTAAACGCAGAACATTAGTATGAACCTAGTTATGACCCTAGTATTTTGGAAGCCCTGACAAAATACAAAAGGAGCCCAGTCTGTGGCAACCTTGTTCGGGGCCCGATGTGGGTGGCCTGATTTGAATCTTCAATGATGCTAGGGATACTTATAGTATAGGTTTTAATAGGGCCCTATACTGAAAAAAATGAGTAATTGTGATTACCAATCGTTGATCGGAGCTACCAATATTTTAGTAACTGCAATCAATTTTTTGATAGATCGAACCAATGATTGGTAACAACTACTGATTTTTCTCAGAGTTGTATGAGATTCCTGACAAAACGACGAAATTCTAAAGGGCTACGCACTCATAACCGAGCAACTCGACCGTGTCGCAGGAAGCGTGGAGCGAGTTTCGCCCTGATAAGCCGCCGCAACTGAGTTACGCAATATATCGTGATAAAGGGGGGCGAACGCCATGGCAGTGGGACGGGCTCCTGCCATACTGAGTAGTGATAAACGCGGCCGGGTTGTCTGACGCCGGAGGCCGAGCAGCAGCAGCAGCAGCAGCAGCAACAGCCCTGACGTGAGTTGTTGCGCGCGAGTTACGCTGCTTTCCCGCCGTTCCAGCTGCTGGGTTGAACCGTACCGCCGCAGCGAACGTAGCAGCAAGACGTCGACGCGAAATGGAGCAGAATCTAACGAGGATAAAGGATCCCGGTAATGGACAGAGGAACGGCTGTGCGGGAAGCGAAAAAAACACGGAGCTTAAATTCACGCTCCGGCCGCGAGAAAAATTGGACGCGGGAGATTGGAAGAAGGGTCGCCTGCAACGGAGACGAGAAGCGAGCGAATAAGATATTCCAGAAGCGAGGCAGGTGGTATATGATGGGCGGTATAACAGAGTTCAGTTATACCGTCAGCCACTGACTATGGCTTCATGGACAAGGGAATACAATGAGGGGTCCTGAATTTTTCCCTGGAGACGAAAAAAAAACCGTCTTCATGGCACCCAAAGGCACGAAGACGACGAAAAGGAGGTCTAAAAAATGCTGGGATAGTTAAAGGTGACCATTCACCACCACCACCATAACACCATAGACTTGCTCATTCCTCAACTTTATTCCTCGCCCCCTAATATCCTCACTCGGTCTCACCTCTCCCTCTGCTTTCTCATTCAATCTGTCCTCACTCGCACTCAATCTCCACTGGCTTCTCCGCTACGCAATCATTTCACGTTATTTTACCAACCGCACGTTTCCAACGCTTTTTTTCTTGTCTCGCCATCGCCGCCACGAAGAGACTCCTTTTATGGCTCACCGGCTCAAGCGTCGCGTTTTCCCCTCGCGTTTTAGTCTCACGAAAATGGCGTTCAATGCTATCGCCTTGCTTTTAGCATCTTCTGGGGGAAATGTGTTTTCAGGATAATCTTGATTTTTTTTGCCCTGGAAGAGGACAGTCCAAGGCTTTCTGCATAGTTCAATGCTATCGCCTTGCTTTTAGCATCTTTGAGGGGAAATGTGTTTTCAGGATAATCTTGATTTTTTTTTGCCCTGGAAGAGGACAGTCCAAGGCTTTCTGCATGGCACCCTAGACGCCATCGGACCGTACGAGGTCTCGCTAACTTCTTCCCAAAGTATCAGCCATACGTCCCTCCTCTTATCCGATGGTGATATCCAAGAGGGTATCTTGATCTGAGGGTAGAAGGAAAATAGCTCCGGTGCTTCCAAATGACCCTGAACACCGATGGTACCAGAATAATGGTTGCACCGTCTCAGACATTGTTCACGGTTTAATCCGCCCGAAGTTTAATCCGGTTTAGGCAAACCAGTGTTGGAGACCCACATCGTCGGCCCGGCAACGTTTAACTCGACGAAAACGATGACAACGACAATGGGAAGAGCCCAGGGTGAAGTATAAGCGGGACCAACTTTTCTCTCAGCACTATTGTAGCCCAGGTTTTTATAATTCCATTTTCCACTACCTCTGTGTCGCCTCTTCTTTGGGCCACGTTCTTTTGTTTCGTCTACACGAGCTTCGCACTCGTTATATTCAGCGAGCGGTGCTGCTCCTCGGGCAATGCTTTGGGGCCATGCTTTGAATATCATCGACTGAATATGCGTATAGGCGGATATACGTTGGATATACAGACCTGGCTATGAGAGAGAAATGGCCCTGTCGATTTTCGTCTCTGTCTGAAGCCTCGTTTGCGAAGTCCTGTGGTATATCGGTTGGTCATCAAGACCCGCTGGGTGACGGGGCCCTCGTTAGTGGCATTTGTGTCGAAGAGGATTATAGGACCCATGCGGGTTATTTGCGTCGATGAGGAATCAAGAGAAACCGATGACAAAACGTCAGAGCAAACGCTCTCGAAGCTCTCTCCGCAGGATCATCAAATCCATCGGTGCTATTTCGATATATGTCCAACCATCCCAGTGGCCCCGAAACTGACGCAGGAAATTCCGCTCGGTTAGGTACACCGGCCGACTAACGACGAATAGTTTTTATATCCTCCGATTTACTCGGCCTCGATCGAATTCCCATTCGGTTCAACGTTGTCATTCCCATTTTTTACGTGAAATTGTATTATCGACAGAGGAGGAAAGGTGCGGACGCACAAATTCAATTGACGAAAATGTCCGGCATGACAGCACTTTTTTCCATGTGTAACACACATCGACCATATGACACACATATATACATACAGGTTCATGCATATTTACTCATTCACTCACCCAGTCGCGTGTCAACAATAATCGCATTGTATGTCGTAACCCATTTTTCTTCATTCGACGTTGCGACAGCTGGACGCATTCGCATCTCTCTCTCGCGTTCCTGAACAGTTTCCGGGAGAATGGCTCGTCGCTTTTGCCGCCTAGGGATACCGAAATATTCGAACGAGGTCGGCGCCAGAGCATCCGCCTCCTCTCACGCTGCGCTACCTCCAACCCGGTGAAAAATAAAACAAATAAAAAATAAAACTTTTTTTTTAAAACGCTCCATGTATTTCCTCTCTTATTTTATCCAGAGGCTACGCGTTGCCATTGCCTGTGGACAAGAGGACAGAGGAAAAGAGTGAAGCAGGGTGAGAGCTGCTGCTGGAGTTGATGCGATAGAATCCTCGGAACGGGGGAACGGCCATCGATTTATTCATCGCGGAAATCGAGCGTAATGGCGCACAAAATGGCTCTAAACATTGGCCCCTCCGCAGCCTCGGAGTCCCCGGAATATACTCGACGGCACGTATCACTCGATAGGAGTGCCATCCGCGACGTACACACGCAGGACATCACAGCTATGGTGTGCGATCGTCTGGCGCCAGATGGCAAAGCGCGCAATCTTGTATTCCTACCTCGAAACCCGAATTCCCGATCCGTCACACGTTTTAAACCGTATCCTGTAATCTACATTGACGGCTGTGGGCGTCGGTCGACTTAGGGGTCGATTCTACGAACCCGCAGAGCTTGATTGCTGTGCGGGCTTCCTGGATGGGATATATCGTGCCCTTTGACTCTTGTAATTTGACTCTGAATTCTTCATCAGTGTTGCGGAAATGGGGTTCAATGGGGAAATGGGGAACGGTTTATAAAACAGCGGTTGATCCTCCTGTAAAAAGTTCATGAGGAACAAATGCGTAATTCATTGTTAGCGATCTATTCGTGATCTCATTAGTCATGGATCGTGACGATCGACCCCAAAGACGTCCATCTTTGGGGTCACAACGAACTGGAATACCTTAACATCTTTATTTGCACTGGCACCCATAACTATTGCACCGTTATTTTCGTCACGGCATAAAACAAAGAATGTGCAGATACAAAATGCAGAGAGAAAAGGACAGAGAGGGTGAGGAGAGGGATAAAGAGAGAGAAAGGTCGAGATCTCACTGCTCTTGGGTATTTTCATAAAGCCCATCCACGCGCCGCTCGCTTGTTTGTCGAGTCTGCATTATTTCCCGACCCTTATCCTCGGCTATGGTAAACACGAGAGTTCGGCGTGTACACGTGTGTACCAAGCCGTATATATATATATATATGCACGCGCCTCATCTCTCCCATCATCAGCACGGGGGAGGCTTTCCTCTCGACCTCTCACTTCTTCGTCCCTCTTTTTTTCCATGACTCGCAGTGTGTTCAACTCTTGGAGCATCATCCCTCCCTCCCCTGGTTCAGTTCTACGTGGCGGAAACATCCCCACTCGAACTTTCAGCACGTTGTCTTTTTTTCCTCTTCTTTTTGTTCCAAAGAGCGCTGAAAATAAAAAGTGTGCGTAGTTGGAGTGTCCATAGAGTTCCCTCGCGGTGGAACACATACCCCTCGTTTTACCTATATGCCTACTACATAACCCCCGCACTGCCTGCGTGGAGGGTACCAACCACAGCTGAATACAATTCCACGGATAATGGGCATTACGTACGGTTCGCGGAGTGATAATACTCTGCCGCGGAAACCCGCGGGAATGGCGAGATCATTTTCGCCTGTTTCTCTTGCTCCCTTTCGTTGTTTTTTTTTCCCTTCCTTTTTTCTAGGAGCCGCCTGTATATTTTTTGTCTACTTTTTTGTATCGTTCAACCGAGCAAATACCACTAGCGCTACTATGGTGCACCACTCACGAGACCCAACTCCCTAGTCACTCTCTGTCTCTGCCTCCCTTTCGAGCACACCGAGGGAATTCCGCTTCAAATTAGTCCCTCGTGCGCAGGTGCTTATGTGCCAAGCTGCATGGCTGTATACGCCATTTTATATATATACCATTTTTCGCCGTGTGAGTTTTCCACGTCATGTCTTCTATGGCTCGCCATAACAGTATACACCAACCATTATCGTTTCATTTAATACTGTTAATTGCAAGGACGCGAAAGCATCCAGCTTTTGCGTCACGGTTTGTGAAAGGTTACCCACCGTGTCGACATTTTTACTCCGTGCTGGACTCGCAGTTTTGTTTCAAAAGCGCAAATACAAATTACAAAGCAAAAAACAGCAATATTGCACTCAGTTAATTCAGCGAAATTCACTCATTCGACTCCGTAAAAAAAAAAAACGGATCGTTTGTCAGCTTCAAATTTGCGTTGAAAATCATGAATTCAATGAAAGAGGACTTCAATAAACGAAACTATTGATCGAATTTTTTTTATAAGGCAAAAGCTCGTATTCGTGGGAAGGCTCCTATTGGTGACCGGGTGGCATTATGCTTTATGGCAACTCTTTAGAGGAAGCCACTAATAGGTGCATTTATCTTACCTAGAACTGTCTTAGACTTGGTTCCAGTCAACACTTCAAGCAATATACCAACTACCCTAAGATAATCCCATTTAATTACACATCGACCTCTTTTAACTAGTTTAAGTTGACATTTGGTCTTAGTTCTCACCACGTCATGTTCTCTGTTTTCAGACAACGATCCTACCAGAAGCAGTGCACTTCTGGGAACGAGCACTGATGGTCCGTGAGACGAAGAGCACCATACGCCTGAACAGGTTAGTGTTGACCATCATTACACTTAAGACCAACAGCATCTGAAACATAATCGCAATGCCGATCACAAAGCAGGTCACATTGCAATAACATTAGGCACTATTACGCGTCACACGGGGGTGTGTACGCTCTTATCAGTCTACATCTCGGTTGGAACGTCAACTGACGATCGCATACGGAGGGTTGTCGTGTTGCACCCCGGCGTGCGCCACCAGAAACGGCCCGAGCGAAGATTTATGTGCACCAAGCAAAGGTGTAGCTTGTAGGTGTAGCAAACGGTATCCAGCATACGAGCAAGATTGCAAATACAGGCACATGGCCCCAAAGTGTATATTGCAACAACGTAGCTAAACTGTATTGGTGCCCATATACTTACAAAACCACCTTCAGCCCTACAAGAACGCTGGGTTTGTATGCTCACGTCACGCCGTAGTCGTAGACGACGCGCGTGCCACGGCTGCCAGAGGCCGTTTCTATGCTCGCACGTCGCTAATTTGCATACAGACCGAAACGTTAAGCAGCTGAACGGGCCTGAATATGTATGGCCCCGCGGATTTGTGTTTGTGTTGTCAGCGAGGGTCTACCCCCCCCCCCCCCTTCCCGGTTCTGTTGCGCCCTCTCCGCAAGCCCACCTCTTCGCTGGTCTAGCGTGCACTCTCCGTGTAGCCTGTTTGATTTATCGCCGGTGTACAGACCCAACGCCATATTATAATGGGACGACGAGCTGGATGGTTGATGGGCTCTCCGCAAGCGCAGTTTCCAGACGAGTCTGGTTTCAGTGTACAGACCTGTTCTCTGTACCGATTATACCGGCGACTCGGACATCATACCGATCATCGTACCAATGACGAACCAAACTATATATCTGATAAAGTTATCAAAATCAAAACTGCCTTATCACAATTTTGATATAAATTCGTAGAGTCGCAAACAGTTGGTCAACTAATCCTATTCTGAGATGACCACGAATAGGGTTGAAAGATTGCATCTGCCGCAATCAGCTTTCACGAGTTCAGGATTTCAGAGTTCGGGATGAAGTTGGTGTAGTCTGAAATAGAGTCAGGAATGGAGTCGACGTCGAATCGAAAATCACACTCTTCCATTAAGCGAAGTGCTACTGTATTGCACCTCGGTTATCTCATATGCATAACGCCCCCGCAGCACAGACACGCGGATTGTATTCACATATCAGGCGAAGAATACCTCCGCGGTATATAGTTTATAATATATACGTGTTATTTTAACTCTCTATGAAATTCACTCCGCCGGACCAACTCGAACTTTTCATCCGCACGACCGCGCGCCCGGCTCTAAATTTATCACGCCCCGAAAACTTTCGTGCAGCATCCCCTGACCTGCCCGGGGTCAGTTGGTTTGCAGTCCCTTTCGCCTACCAGAAATCCCGGTGCGACGATGTCGTCCTCTATCTCCTCCCGCAGTGAATGTCCACGTGGACTCGAAAAATCCTAGCACCGTTGAAAATTACATTGCAGCAGTGCGGTAGCTTCGCAGCTAGACACGACCCCCGAGGTCGATCTTCTTTTTCATCAGTGCCCAGACCCCGACACCCCGGACTGTGCCGAGCCACGAGAAGGTTTATTTTCTTCGACTGGGCCGCTGCGGAAGGACGACGACCAAAGCGCAGCGACCAGCAAACCAGCCCACACAGCCGACGGTCCCCAGCGAGATTATCTAATGAAATGGTGCTGAGTTTGCAACCGCGTTCAACACTCCTTCCCATTGGACCACCGAGCAACGACGAAAACCGCAAACTCAAGGATAAAACATATCTTAAGGAGATTTCAACGCTGGAACGTTGTTAAATAAATACTGAAATTTTTGGATCATACGAACAATTTTGAAGAAGACATTTTTCGACTTAAGGGTATTTCATGGATCATCGAATTGATGAAACAACGTTAAGTCGAAAAATGTCTTCTTCAAAATTGTTCGTCTGATCCTAAATTTCATTTTTTATTTAACGTGGATCATCGAATTGATAGATTTTATTTTCTGGCCAATGACAAAGAAACGAGTGATATTTTTATGCCTCGATACATGGAATATCCGTGGATTTATTCTGCCACAGCCAACGGTGCAGACCCAATTATATCCAAGCCTCCATCCAATCCATCTTTGTCAGTTCTCACAGAGAGGAGTGTCTCTCGGATTCGCGTGGTATTCCAGGAAATAAAATTTGGCATCTTTTCATCTTTCTCCCGCGGCCCGCCGAAACTATTGGAAAACTATGCCAGCTGTCTCTCCGCTGCGCCTCCTGCACGATATATGCATGACATATCGTTTGGGTTATAGCAAACTCCGGGACTACCGGCGTCCAACTGGTAACACAACAAACACGCGAATATTCGACGTTTTCGTTCGCCCCGACATTGAAACGAATTTTCCCTCTGTGCGAAGCGTTTGTCTGTTCGGATATCCACCGTAAACCTATGCATACATATATATAGATTCTAAAACAATTTATTTTATCGTACGACTGTCGTTGAACAGGTGATAAATCCATACTGGCTCGTTTACCGCTCTCCTCCGCCCTTGAAAACCCATAAATAGATCTCACTCGGGATAAATAACGCGTCAGTTGACAAACGGGATCTTTTCATTGGACGTTCTAATAAAACATTTACTGTGTCTGTCGATTATAGTATAGAATTCTCGTAACGTGTAAAAAAAGATTTTTTTAAAGTGTAGTCATTTTCGATGCCCAGGACTGTCGTCCATTTATCTCGATCCCAGGCTTTCCAAATTCCTGCCATATTCGACCAATTTTTTTTTTTTTTTTTTAATCAACTAAAAAAGGGTTGTAACCAGTGTTTTCAGGGGTAGAATATGCGACTTGAGAACGATGGTATAGGTTAAAAGTCGATATTTTGAAAAAATAAATTTCGTGACCCCGATTTGGACGGTTTCCGGCCCGGCGGCCAGATCTACGATTTCTGACAAACTGTTCGGCCAAAATTTTTTTTTTTCAAAATCAACTAAAAAAGGGTTGTAACCAGTGTTTTCAGGGGTAGAATATGCGACTTGAGAACGATGGTATAGGTTAAAAGTCGATATTTTGAAAAAATAAATTTCGTGACCCCAATTTTGTCGGTTTTCGGCCCGGCGGCCAGATCTACGAATTCTAACAAGCAAAACGCCAAATTTATTTTTTTTAAATCAACTAAACAAGTGTCTTTGAACACGACAAGCTTTTCAACAAGACTTTGAGACGCCGTTATGACAGCATCGAAGTCGTCAGAAGCGGCGCGTCGTCAGCGTTGATGCGGAATCGCCTCGGTGATGATATATATATACATCAGCGCCTCAGATGCAAATGTACGGCGAGGTTAAACTCGTTATATGCTCGAGCGATCGAGCGATCGTAACGTTCCCGAAGTTCCCGGGCTTTGCCGGCGGATTCAACGCGCCGGATCGTCGGAAACGTCTGCAACAGCCTTCCCTATCCTTCTGATGCCATACGGCGCGAACGCGCTGACGACGCTGCGTCGTGTGACGTCGCCCAACGTGATTTCACCGTGAACTCCCCAACATTACGACTCCCCCAGACTCCGATATATTCACCCGGTTGCCAAGAGTCCCCAGCAGGCTGCACACATATATCGATCTCCACTTCTCACTCTCGCTTCGCCAATCTCACCTGCGTCCATACGCTGTGTCCAAGCCATTTGCGACCTTCGCAAACGTGGTCACGACGTAGATTTTAATATTCGCACTCGTTTCCACGTCTCCCATTCTACGTATGTACAACACATCGCTGAACGCGGTTGGCGACCCGCGCTGCTGTTGTTCCTCCGCTGCAACTTTTATTGGTACCTGCCGCCGGCTGGTGAGCCCCTTGTAAATCATTTTCCGTAGCAATTAGAGCCCCGGCGTCGCTTTTCCGATAGTATTGCGCGCGCGCGAGCTCGTTCAAAATACCACCTACGGTGCAGACGCTCGAAACAGCGTTTAATTGCCGAAGCTGTACACCTACCTACGCTGTGCACGTGACCATTATTTCCGGGACTAGTTTCCTATACCTTTGTCTAAGCCATTAAAAATGCCATCAATATCCAATGTGCGTATAGCATCAATTACTTAAGGAAGGGATTTTGTACTTCTTTCTTCGGTAAACGAAGAGAAATGTTCAATAGAAACTGGTAGACGTTTCTGTTTTTCGAGAAAGTCATTTAGGAGAATTCGCTCAATTTTGGAGAGTGAGAAAAAGAAACGAGGTCAACTGTGATCCAGTTGAAATTCGGTGACCTTTACAAAGAAT
The DNA here is from genome assembly GCA_964034905.1 of Itoplectis maculator. Classification (NCBI taxonomy): domain Eukaryota; kingdom Metazoa; phylum Arthropoda; class Insecta; order Hymenoptera; family Ichneumonidae; genus Itoplectis; species Itoplectis maculator. Next base: position 5,297,619 of record OZ035869.1, read on the forward strand.
ACTACAATTTTCCTTCATCTGTCTTTTATTTTTTGTTTCCAAGTTACCAAGTTTTTCATCCTATCCAGAAATCCATACCATCCACAATGAAATAACTGGAAAATTTAAAAAAGGCAAACTTGGTAATCCCCTTCCCTTCCCGCCGTAAATTTGCCATTATTAACTTTGGCTCAGTTTGATCCTCGCAGCTTCGCCGAAAATCCCATCAGTTTCTTTCAGGCAACCAACACTGCGCGTCTTATATCCTCGGAGACTCCCACAGGTGCAGTTTTTCCAAGTATTTCGACTTCACGACTTTTCCTGACGCGGAAAACTGCGGAGACGGGGCAGATGTAGTTCGATCCCATCGAGTTCTCGGCTATCCTGCTGAGCACGCGCGGCACGACCTGTCCGACAACTTTTTCATCAAAACTTTGCCAGGATCTTTGATTCCTGGCGCGCCACTTCGAATGCGCTCGGAGTCGGTGATTCTCCTTCTACCGACGACTGCTGACCCTCTTATCTTGCGTATAATACGTTGATCGCGTTGTGCCTTCGATGCGAATGAGGATCAGTGCTTCGCAAGTCTTTCACTTCCGTCCAATCCATCTTCATCTTCTATTATCCCGTCCATCCATTTCGTTTTTTAGTCACACTTCGTATCTCGCAAAATAAAGTCTAAAATATTGCCACCGTTGAAAAAAATAGCTCTAAGTCGTTGAGCGAGTAAAAAAGAAATATGAATTGTGTAGAGCCAAATGTGCCAGCTGCTTCTGTCTCCGCTTAAGGTTCCAGTGTCCTACAGAAAAAATGAAAGGGACGCATTTCTTGAGCCTTGCAAATGGATCATACCTAACGTCCCCCAAATATTCCAGGAAACCTAAAACCAATTTCGGTTTCTCTCGCGCTATAAAACACGTTACGTTCGCGTTTATTATTTTCCGACACCTCGATTACCGACACACATTTTTTTATCGCCTGGATCACTCAGAGCTATTTTTTCTTCCACACATTTTTCCCCTTTATCGATGCCCTCGCATATGGAACAATAAAAATATGCCTTGGCACCGAGAACCGAGGCACCGAGGATCACGACACGACTCGATAACTAATATTACGACTAAAAATGCCTGCTACGTGCTCGGTATCCCGCTGACAAATTGATACGTCTGTCTCCGGTCTGCTCGGTCACTGCAGGGAATACTCGCTCGCGTGTACGAAGGGGCACCGAGCGTCCTGCACGAACGCACCGTAAGAGAGAAATGGGAAGCCAGTCTGGAAAACTGTGACGGCGATGTATGCCGCAGTTATGGGCAACGCGACGCGACGTGTATCCGGCGAAATGACGGACAAGCCGCACACACGCGCCATGCAAAGGACAATCGTGCAGTTCCTGAGGGAAATTAATGCGGCCTAGTCGACCGTGGTTCTTGTATAATGCAGCAGGGCGAAGGTACCAATGAATGATCAGTTAAGCGGGTGGAAGTCGCATTGAATAAACCCTTCACAGTGACATGTGCGACGTTAATTGGAGTCGAGCTGATATGACTGTATAGTGGCTCAGTTCAAACACAGTGGGGACAAAAAATGTTAGTTTAACTCTGAAGTGCTCATGAGCCTTTACACTTGTCATGTGTGACAACCGTACAGTCAGTATGAAATCCAGTATTCGTAACTGCAAATGCATCACATAGTTATGATGCATAAATTGAAACATGCACTTTTTTGGACTTTGCAACAGATCATCTTCTCGAAGATGTTCAGTCATTGAAGAGTCCTCTTCAATAAAAGCAATAAAACAAAGCAATAAAAGATCAAGTCGTGCCGCATGCATTTCTGAAATTCGGTGCATCCGAGGCACTTCGAGAGCTGCAGCAGCGACGAGCGATTGATAATCAACAGTTCTCTGCATATGCAACATACGCATCTCTCATGTAAATTCAGACGTAGCGCCAAGCTACATACACACGCCGGTGTGAATACATTAGTGCCAGAGATATCTTGAAGCGTTCGTCTCCGGTGCAATATTCGGTCTGGCGGATCGCTACAAATGCAACGCGCGCTGCACAGACGAAGCCTCACGGATTTGCATAAGTGTCAATCCGCGAAGCTGTTAGCCGTTAATTAATTCTCGCCGTGACCTCGGCCGACTGATTTCCCGCTGGAAGGCTTTCGCGCACGACGCTGGTGTACCTATACATACATATATATATAGAACGTCTGCATCTATCCTTCTGTCACTATCTATCGGTGCTTCGCTTTCACCCCGCCAGGAATCTGTGGCATCATTAATTACAGGAATTAATTGGACACTGTGCCGTCGCCACGCCAACCTTCCGAAACCCGCATCACCGGCTTTATGTACACATATATATATGTATACAGATCGGCAGCCATAGCTAGATAGCGTATAGAGACTTCAAGCTTCCCACTCCAGTCGCCTCCCTCTGCCTCTTACTCGTAACCTCGTGTCAACTAGCCTCAAACCCCGTCACCATCTCAGCTCGCATCTGTCAGAAGTTCTCGTGCATTGCGGCTGAAGTGCAGCCACGTCTGGATTATACCTGCGCAGGTGTGTATCGTGTCACGTGACTAAGAAAGACAAAGAGCCAAATGTACTTCAAGAAGTCTTGAAGTAGTCTTAGAAGAGCGACAAGTTCTCATCGCGTAGTCAATTATGTGTTTGCTAAGTGATATCTCCATGACAATTACGCAATTTCGCAAGAACAAGGTCTTAATCTCTTATAAGTCTCTGGGAATAGTGCCATCCTATTTGCAGCTATGCCACAAATCATTTCTTACTGCAACGATTCATTAATGTCATAGCTACGAAGAGATCATGTTGGAAATAGATAAGTTTGCCTAGAACATTAAGATAAAAATGTGTTTGGTTGTATTCATCCACCAGTTCGTTAATTAACCTTCTTTCAGTTCCATTTGAGTTGCATTGTACGTCAGCCCTTAATCCACTATTCAAATCGAGCCAAAGCGACCAACTTCGTTTCCGAACAAGTCCATCCTAACGTGGCAACCATCGCGCCTCATCGTCTTCATCGCAAGACGCTTCTTCATAGAGCAGTCTCGAGCAGACAAGCAGGTTGAGTATAATACGGATGGCCCTGGAGAAGAGTTATTAGGTTGGGACGTTGGCGTTAAACTTCGTCGAAGGCTTCTGCGCACAGAGCATCATCTCACCGGCAGTCAGCCGACGAGTACGAAGCTTACCAATTATTCAAGCTAATAGCAAAAGTTTCCGCACGAATTCCACACGCGCGCTGTAATTAACTGATAAATAGTCGATGGAGGGGTGTTCTCTAGATGTCTGCGAAGCTGCAGTGCCTTTTAATGCCAAACCAGGTACTGGGGAATTTCTCGTTTCTCGAAACGAGGTTCGGTAGCCATTCTGCGGAGGTGTCAAAAGGGGAAAAGGAGGATCACGTTCCACTGAAGAGACGTCGGCAGAAAGGACGCCGAGCTTGATCGCCTTTGCCAATAGAAGACGATACGCAAAGGGGTATAATGGAACATACGTACCATTGAGAAAGAGAAAATCCGCTCGAGTAGAAACGCGAGGTCGAAGGTATTTGATTCCACCCTCTTTGCCGCGCCAACCCCTCCAAGCAGCCTCGCTCCCTCAACGCCGTATTCCAGAACTATTTCCACGTGCAACCGGATAGACGACGTATGACGACGAAGCGAAGATGCGTTTGTGTGGACGAAAGAAATGGCTGGTACCATGTTCACCTCATACCTCGGCTATTTTTATGCGATTCCCTGGGGACTGTTATTGGCTTCCTTCTGCGAGAGATACAACGTCGTCAACTTGTGTACATACATAAAAAATTCGCCATGCTTTATAGAGGATGTTTTAAGCGTCAAGTTTACTCAAAAAACTGAGGCATTTCTTTGCTATAAACAGTTCAGACACCGAATGTCAACTTCATTCGCAAAATACAAAATACCTGCAACCTCAAAAACGACCCAACTATCATTTCTATTGGAACGTCCCAATCTCCTTCATCTTGGGCTGATATAATTCCCTTGAGCTTCGAGTCAATTCAAAGCCGAACGTTGTTCCTATGTTCGTGTCCCTTTCTCAGTGATCACGTGCGAAGGTACCAAGAGCAGCTCTCCCTCAGTTCCTTACTACTGTCGGTTTTGAGACGCGACCGCAATATCGTTGCAGAACTGCGAAGTGAATCGCGCAGCAGCCCATCCATAGGCAGAGCATTGAGCTCACTTCCGTTCACAGTCGCCGACGCCCCCATCGCAAGCTCCTGCCTTCTGTCTCGCTCAGACCAGGCTTGCATGGTAGTCTCCTCATGGATAGGCTTCTCCGATGGATGTCTCTCACCGCACGTCGATGTTGACGGAAGCGGCGCACATCAAGCATACCAAATGCCTCTTTACACCGGGTATACCAGACTCAGGCAGTCTCTCTTTGCATCTATAGTATTGGCGCATAATACCCTCTGCGCTGGTATCAGTAAACATGCATATATGTCTAACACATATTGCGAAATATATTGTGCTGCTCCCCCTGTGCACCGTTCTTTTTTTCCAAACCGTGTTTCTACCGTATCGCCAAACAGACAGGGAAGTCTCGCCGGATGCCGCTGGATACATCGGAAGTGTCGGCGAACGGCGCAAATGGCGAGAAGCGAACCAAGCCGACTGTGAACGAAAGAGCAACGAACTCCTGACGCATGGAACCTGTGTTCATGAAGACATTATCGATACCATTCTTTTCTCTGCGTCGTGGTTTTCTATAAAAGTGCGCAGACTGAAATGAAGCAGCTTGGTGTCCTCATTTCGCTGGAATTTTTTTTCTGAAAATCGAAAAACGAAATCCTGAATAAATATATGCGAGACCATCTGATCTCGTCGTTCGAAGTCGCGCGTCTGGTGCACACCAGCAGCGTCGACCGTCCGTGACGTCGTTATGTTTCCGGTATCCCCGTAAAACGCGGGAAATCCCAGCACTTCTCGAGTGTCTCTTGCCGTGACTCGTAATATCGCTCGGTGCGAGATTGCGAGGCGTATCTCTCGCGGAGGAGGGATGCTTAACGGTGAACAGCGAGTAAAACTCGGAACACGGGGAAAGGGGTGAAATCTTATGGTGTACAGTAGAAACTCTCATTTAGTACACACGTGGAATATGCAAAATGCCAGTCGACATTTCGGATTGGTTGCATCAACTCACTTATTGATTATGGGATTATTATTTTTTTTTTTTTCTATATCTGCAATATAATAAATTTGTACATTACACATATTTTACGTATCGCTTCTAATCATCCGAAAAATTATTATAATTTCACATCATTTTTACTTTACACTATTTTATCTTGATTTTCGTCGCACAGAGAAATCGAACGATAACGCCGACAAATCCTTCCATTTCCGCCTGGCGGAAGGTCAGTTACGCGAGCTTCCACTGCGCGGATAAAACAGTCCAAAGAGAGAAAGCAGCAGCAGCAGCAGCAGTCAGCCTGCGCACTCGCTAATCCATTATTCAACGAGAGCTTGAATTTGTGAAGGTGCCACGGCGCGTGTAAACCCGAGGACTTGTCTCTCTCTAGTTCCGTCCCTTTCGGTGCTGCCTACTGAAAATTCCGTCTCGACGGCGACGACGCATGCATCTCACCGCCGCCGGCGACGACGACGACCTCTATATCCCTCGATACTTCTATACATAACAAGGAGCTATCCGCAAGCCAAAAAGGAGAAAGATTCGCTTCGATATTCTAAACGACTCCATTCCCACCTATACACAAACGCTCTGTCGTCGCATTCGCGAGTGTCGCGACTCCGGGCTTCGAAATAATCGCGTTTCACGGATTCCATTGCTGGAATCGTCGAGCGAATTCATGCATTCGCTATAGCGTTTGGTTATTTCCCCCTCGGGGTGGCGGACTCGACTCGGGGCCTCGTCGTCTATGTACGAGGGTGACGCGGGGTGACTCGAAACGGGCACAGAGCCGAACGAGGGAAGAACCGAAAGATAGAAACGGCGGGAAAGCTCGTAAACGACCTCGGGAGCTGGGGAAAACAGAGGCGCGTCGACCCCCAGCAAAAGCGCTCCGAGCCGAAGCGGTATGCGACCGAGCGATGCCAGAGTCGCAAAGGCCCTGCGGAAAGCGCTCTACGCGCGCGGTTTTACGATCTACGGGGTGACACGCGGCGCACAAGCCTCGACTCGACGCGCAGGCGAAAATGAAATGTTCACAATGAAGTGCACACACCCGGGCGCTTGAGTTACGGCCGCACGAGCCGCTCCGATGCAAAGAGAGACAGACCCTATTGCGGATCTGTAGTAGGGTGTCACCTCGCGTCACCCTGTACAACACTTGGGGCTTTGGTCGCTTTGGTGGTACCGGGCTTTTAAAACCCCGTTAATTCCAAAGCGGAAACGGCGAAACATCTGTCAAAGCTCTGGCGACGGAAACGAGACTTGAAAATAACAGCCGCGTAAAACTTTGGCGATTAAATAGGGCAATATTAGTCACTGGGGGGGGGGGTCGTTAAAATCGAAATGCTTAATTGACTGGACCCACATCGATTTGTCAATCAGTGGATGGACTGATCGTGACTTCCGGTTATTAATCTTGAGTCCAGTTGAAGCAGACGCAGAGGCGAAAGTTCTATTTATCATTGATGACACCAGGCGCGCGGCGAAAGGGGGAGCGCCTGTCTCCCGAGAAATCTATGAGTTAGGAAAGGACGTGCGGGCATAACTCCCGCAACTTTGCCTTGATTTGTAGGAAAACATGACGAATATCAGGTTCGTGCTGTGTGGCAAAACGTTTTATGAAGGAATCTCACGTATTTCACAATTACGTTGATGTCCTGGAAAAACGTTTTATGAAGAAATCTCTTATAAAGGAATTCCGTTGGCGATTGTCGGTTTCTGAAATTGAAAAAGTCACAGAAGTTGATTTAATTAATTGATTCAACTGTGATTTTACCTCATTCGCCAAGATTCATATCTAATCATGTTGTAACTGATGGTAGGAACGACTAAGTGGATTTTCCCTGTCTTTCTGACTGTTTTCGTGACAAGCGAGGGAAGTTTTATGGGAAACGGTTTTATAGCTTAGGCCGTAGGTATAAACCAGGAATTGCTTTCCACTATCAATCGATTCTGCGACAGCTTCATCCCCATGTTCAGTTGTGAGTAGGATGGACAGTCCTGAGGTTTATGCTCGTCTTTCTGAAACGAAGTAGCAGACTGTTCGTAAACATTGCGGACAGTCCACCACAACTGACCATTTGAGTGGTTGATCAGTGTTGGCTGATGGATTGATCTGTGCTGGCTGCTGGATTTGCCAGAGACTTCGTATAAGCTTCGTATAAGCTCGTCTGGGAATGATTATCGAGCCCTGGCTCGAGAAACGAGATCGGAGTACCAAGTCTGAAAAAAAATTGCTAGAGTGAAGGGAGCGAAGGGCGAAAGAAGACGAAGGGCCGCTGCTGCTCCCAGTCGTCTCAGTTATCGTTGCTGACGGCGTGGAAGGGAGATTATTGCGTGTCTCCCGAGGGTTCCAGAAGAAAATGGCGATATAATCGCATTGTCGAAGCTGGATCTTTCCGAGCGCATTTTTCCACCTCCGTTCCCGCCATTTTTTTTCCTCTCCTTCGCGTACACTCCCACGCGGGACCTTTATCATACACCTTCGCGCGTTTGCGCCCACGCAGACCCTTCGCCATGCGACTGCGGTGAGAAAAAATGCTGGTGAAATGACTGTCAGATCTGGTCAGCTGCCTTTCAGTCCAAATAACCACTGTCTTTGCTTCCTAACCTTAAAAAATCGCATTGAATAAAAATATATAGCTAACCCTATTTATTAAAAAAAAAAAAAAACAGAGCCAGGAAACCCCAATTCAAACTGCTTCCTTCAAGCTGCGAAGGTTGAAGTCCTCAATGCTACCCTCTGCACATGATAGTGCATTCTTCCGACCAGATTATTAGAGTAGAGCCGAGTTGGGCGGTTTTGAGGGTGGCATCATCAGTTGCACGGTAATTGCAGGCTCTTCGGAAACTTGGAGCTACACACAGAGTGCAAGCCTCTCCTGATTCGTCGGCCTTTCGCCGGTCGAGCCATCCACCAACAGCAGTCATCGAGGCCTGGCGAATTCGGTCGGTGGCTTGACGTTATATCGTCCACCGAACATATCTATACCCGTTGGTTGCGCGGTGTGCACGCCGCCACCGCGCCGGAGGTACTTCGTGTTAATTACTCCCGTCCTGGGACTCGTGTAAACGCCCCCTAATTTACAGGCCGTCGCGAGAGATATTCCCAGGAGTATACGAGGACGCTGGCCCTGCCCTGAAGCGTACTCTCCACTCTGGCCTCTCGCGTCGCTCTCGTTCCCCGTGAAATTAATGAAACGCCCGACGTGTCGCGATGTCAATCGTAACTTCGAACCGTGGGCGCGAAACGGTTGACGTTACTCGGCGGTACCCACCACTTTCTGTCCTGGACTGGACGTTCTCGCCGTTTCGTGACACCCTATTCCGATCCCTAAGCCTATCCTACCCTTCTCCGCACTTTCATCACTCTAACGCCAACTTTCCTCGGACATTGCATTTCTCCAGGTAGGACATCTTGAAGACACGGCTGTTCTGCAGCTGCAGTAGAATCTGCATTTCTTTCCTAAAGTAATGTTTATGCCATCAGCATTGCAAGTCTAGTTTCATCTGTTCGATCATTTGTCCAACATGGAACGTATCCGAATGCGTTTGCACTTGTACTACAAGTTTTTGTCGTAGTTTTGTCATCACGAGACGAACAGATCCGCGGCGCGCTGATCCCGTTCTCGAAGGTTGCGACGCAAGCTTCTGCCAACGTTGCAGCTGTTGGAGATCGTAAAAATTCACCAAGTCGCTCACACTCGCGGGCGAAGCTCGCACGGCGGGTACTCTAAAATCCATTACCTAACGCGAACCGCTCTCCGACGAGAAAGAAAGCTCCGAGCTTATTCGCATAGCGCGCGGCTAACGCGCGCCACGTATAACGTATAGATCCCCTCAGGCGGAACGTCGTATACGCGCGGTTTGCTCGTTGAAAACTTTTAATCGGATTGTTATGTTGTTCGATTTACTTATTTTCTCCTGTACTTCACTTTGGACCGAGTCTTTATTGCCAGATAAATTTCGTATGTCAACGTCGCGTCTTTCGTAAGCTCTTACGGCTTCTGCCTGTGTTAACTTTGCTGAACAAGTGAAAGACACGAAAGTTAGAAGTCTGCCACAGAGAGAAATAAAACCATGAACCACTCTTAGAAACTGTATTCCAGTGTTGACACATGGGCCTCTTTATGATACCTTTTATAAAAAAAAAGTCACGTGGTACACACTACGAGTTCTGTACGTTTATTGCAAATGTCTCAGTTTTCAGACATCTGCAACCAACATCGCTGAGGGTTGTACTATGGTCGTGTACGCGAGCTATGCACATTGTCCGAAACGCTTACTGTCATTAATCACCCCGCGCGGTCTGTGACAGGAATGTAATTACTCGGACATCCAGGGGTACATATACGCAACACGTACATCTTGTACGTCGTTACCTAACTACAGTATATCTACGACCCACCGTTTAGTTCAGCTCCTTATGTTGGAACACGACTTAGAGGAGTGAATGCAGGGTTGAAGTGGGAATTGAAGACAACGCCACATCTGGGCTCCAATAATTGTACAGATAAGAATAATTGATTGAATGCGTTTCAGGCTTGAATTAGTTGCCCTCACAAATTCGTTGACCGTATCTGGTGGCTGACCCAATGTGTCGTCACCAAGTAATTCAGTGGTTTGGACCTCCTTTGACCCTGCAAGTTTTTTTGACGAACTGATCATCTTTCTCCAATAATTCTACAGATAAGAATAATTGATTGAATGCGTTTCAGGCTTGAATTAGTTGCCCTCAGAAATTCGTTGACCTTATCTGGTGGCTGACCCAATGGGTCATCACCAACTAATTCAGTGGTTTGGACCTCCTTTGACCCCGCAAGTTTTTTTGACGAACTGATCATCTTTCTCCAATAATTCTACAGATAAGAATAATTGATTGAATGCGTTTCAGGCTTAAATTAGTAGCCCTCACAAATTCGTTGACCTTATCTGGTGGCTGACCCAATGTGTCATCACCAACCAATTCAGTGGCTTGGACCTCCTTTGACCCTGCAAGTTTTTTTGACAAACTGATCATCATTCTCCCTATGGTCGATCGTTCATCAAGAAATATTTTGCCACGTGATCACCGTTGTCTTGTTGCCTGCCACGTGGTTTCAGGTGAAGAGCAGCCTGCTCCATTGTCGAGAGACATTTTTGTGCCTGACACGTATAAGAAGAGGACAAGAACTCCGAAGACTTCCGAACGAGCGCGTGGATGAAGCGTTTCAAGTCTCACGCCTTCAACGAGCGTGTGAGAAAGAGAGACACTTTCCTTTATCAACCTCGGTTCGCCGGATCCAATAGGGATTACGAGATTCAGGACGAGGTGCCGCAGAGTGGAGTAGAAAAGAGAGCGGATGGGCGATATCGTACAAGAAGGAAAAGAAGCGACGACCACCTCAAGGATAGATACGCGGCCGTGGGTGCAACCCAGCGGGATTTTCCGGGGATTCGCCGTTTTCGATTCATAAATATCCTCGGGCTATATAATGCCGCGATGAAAGGACTCTTCTTGCCCGTCTCCCAAAGCCGACGACGACGACGACGACGAAGATGCGGTGGAAAGCTTCCTCGGACAATTCCTCCAGTGCACTATTATTCCCCGACGAAATCGTTATTCGAGACGATGTGGCGAGGGACGTGTAGAGCCTGCAAGGGGGTGGAAAAAAAAGACACCGAACAAAAAAACGACAGCCCTTGGCACGGGAAAACGATGAAAAAGCGGAAGAAAAACGAAATCCTGAATTTTTACCGGTGAAAATATTACCTCGCCTAGAAAATCGCTTAAATATTATTCCACAAAGTACCTCCGCCGACTCGCCACCCCCTTCGTAGCCTCCGTCGTAGCCCTTGCGGAAATGTCTTTGAACCTTCTCCTCGGAGGCTTTCCCTAAAAGGGCTCGAGGGAGGCGAGGGAAAATCTCGTCTGTTCCTGCGTGCAAGACTCGAGATGTCGCTACTCGAATAATTTCGCTTCGATGAAGAACCTCTGCCTTTTGCTTTTAAACGTTGAATCCCAACCATCCCCCGACCCCCAAACCGGGGAATGTACCGGGGCGCAGCTGCAACGCGAAAATTCGCGGCGACGAAGACTGGTAGAATGATTTCGCCGAGTATTCAAGATGCGCCGTCTCGCGGCAAACCGAAAAGTTTTTCAGGTCCCTGGAGACCATTCGAGACGAGAGTCGCTGTCGTCGCGTCATTCTTCTTCCTCCTCCTCTTCGTCTTCTTATTCTTCCTTTCTTCCAACTATTCCTCCTTCTTCTTCTTCTGCTTCCTCTGATTTAACCTCCTCGTTTTTTTATTTCTCTTTCGTCCGACGTCGCTTTATTCTTCGCCAGGCTTTGCCAGGCGTTGTGTGAAAATTAATTATCACTCGATCTTTGTATAGCGGAGGGGAAGAGGGGGAAAAAAGTTTGTCGAGGCCTCGGCAAGCCCTCTGTCACGATTCTTTGGCTCGCTTGCTCGTTTGGTTTTCCCTCCTTGTCCGCCGCTGGGGCAACAGTAGCGTGCAATAGCAACGGCGGCAGCCGACGAGAATAGTGTGTCGGACGAGAGGGATCAAAGGGTCGACGGGCGCGAAGAATGAGAGCACGGCACGCTCGAGCTGGCTTTTGCCTTCGTATCGCAACGGAACTTCCTCCTCCTTCTCCTTCTCCTCCTCCTCAACCGCCCCTTGCACCCCATTGCTACTCTTTGTCGCTTTGTCCAACTTTCGTCGACCGAGAGACAGTCGCAAGCATGAACCAAACTTTCGTTGACAAAAAACAAACCAGCACAAAAAAGAAAACACTGTCGCCTTACCCGAAGGATGTTGTCAACGGTATTTCGCACGTCTCTTTGGCGACAAGTGACGCCTTACTGATGTTCTTCCACGAAGACTACCTTTCGCCAATAACAGTTCCATTTATAGAACCTACATAAGTAGTATACCTTCCGTATCAACGGACTCTGAACCCCTTCACTGTCATTGTCCATCCAATAGGCTGGCAATTCGGACATACGACGAGAGTTGATGTTAGTGATGGTCAAGTTGCTAAGGACAACAAATGCAAAGGCAAGAATAGCCGTTTGCATCCCCCATAGACATTTCATCCTGCGTCACAGTGTTTCAACGCGTCAGAACAACATTGAAATTAGAAGCAAATCCTTCGCCAATAACAGTGCCACATATAGAACCTACATAAGTAGTGTACCTTCCGTATCAACGAACTCTGAACCCCTTCACTGTCATTGTCCATCCAATAGGCTGGCAATTCGGATATATGACGAGAGTTGATGTTAGTGATGGTCAAGTTGCTAAGGACAACAAATGCAAAGGCAAGAATAGCCGTTTGCATCCCCCATAGACATTTCATCCTGCGTCACAGTGTTTCAACGCGTCAGAACAACATTGAAAATTAGAAGCAAATCCGAAAGAAGCCCCTGCTGTCGATCCACGCTCAACGTGTGCGTTGCGGGTCGTTTTGTTTTTCCGCATACAGCTGGGCATAGAAATCGGTTCGGTATTCGTCGGTAGTTTCGGGAAGCCGAAAGCCGATGTGCCAGCAGTAGGAAGGAAGCAGCAGCAGCAACAGCAACAGCAGCAGCAACGCGTGGCATCGTCGACTGGCTCGGAGGCCTCGTATAAATCCGTAGGCGAATATGAATGCCTGGCCCGCTGTGTTTCCTATGGGATGAGAGGTACACTTGGCTCTGCCTCGTTTTCATCTAAATATCTCCGTGAGCGTTGCCAGAGCCAACCAACAGCAGCAGCAGCAGCAGCAGCAGCAGCAGCGGCAAACCTGAATAGGCGGAATATTGCAGGTTTAACATCTACATCCACCTATTTGCAAAATACTCTTCGAAATATCGCAGCCAGGGCCCAGAAGCCAAAATATTACGCATGAGAGGGTTGCTGCGCTGCTGCGCTCGCGCGCACACCTGGTGGTCTTCCATCAGGCAGACACTTGATTCCCAGTTTGCGCGCTTGTACATCGGCGTGCAATCCCCGGAGCTCTTCCTATCTCTGACTCTTCGGATCAAATAGTTCGTATATTTGTGAAATATAGCCACGTGCGCCACACCAACCATGGAGAACATCCGGGTGGTATTTTTTTTATTATTTTTTGTTCATACCCGATATCGGAGCTGGAGGATATCGACGAGTGGCAGCAGCATCGCTGGTCGGGCGTATTATGCTCTTATTATGGGAGAGCCCAGTGCTCCATATATTCACAACTGCTATGCACCTCTTCTGGGATTCATCATTCATCACTCCGCCGGCTTTCAGACAATGCCAGCTATAACTTTTCTTCATAGTTTTTTTTTCGTATACCGTACTTTTTTTTTAAAACGCATTCGTACGTTATTTTTCATATCCCCATTTTGCTCGGCGAAAAACCCACGCGCGCGCATCCACCACCTGTGTACGCGTAAGCCGAGAGCTGCGCTCCGTCATTACGTACCCCCGGAACAATTACGTTAAAGTGTCGCAATTACACGCGCGGGCACGTTGAAAGCGCCGTTTACCATGCCCGTTCTTTAGGCACATCTCCGTCCTTGTTCCAAGCCAAGCTCGGTAGGCCCCCCCCCCCCTCCCCCTCCCTCACCCCCCTCGGGCAACCATTCGGGGTAAATGAGACCCTCGGAAAGAAAGAGAACGTTGAGGAAACCAGAGTAGAGGGTTGGACGTGGCTATAGAAAAGAAGCTCGCTCTAATGGTAATAGAAAACGCAGTATAATGATGACTTTTCTGTAATTGGCGTCGGTCGTTAAGAGACTTCCTAACATGATTCTCGTGGCCTGATTTTCGTTCTCCTTCCCTTCTTTTTTTTTCACTTTAGTTTTTTAAGGTTTTTTTCGGTCCTTTTTCATTCTCTTATTCGTTTCAAACACAGCCGACGGGCTTTGACGAACCCTTTTAATGCTTAATATTCACGGAATTACTTTTCAACTCACTGCATCCGTGGCACTCCGTGTTTATTATTTTGATACTATTCTATTTTCGTAATGGGGAAAAAAAACCATAAATCCTATTGCGGCTGTCGGTTCTGGTGCGATGTTAATTAAAAGTCTGGAAAAAGACATGCTTTTGGATTTACCGTTGCGCTTTTAATGCACGCCTGTTTGCGCTCGCGGAGCACATAAATAACGAGTAAGTCGAGCCTCCGGGTATTTAATATTTTTCTGCAAAAGCATAATGGCTCGGAAGTAAAATCGTAATTACTGTATATTATTTAGTGAAGCAATAAATCAAGCTCTTACGGTGTATTAGCATCACTTAAATCTTCGGTGCCAGATTGTGCTCGGCACTTTTATTATTGCGACTTAAAAGCATTATTACCCGAGCGGCTTTCTAGGGCTCCAACTTATCTGGAAGCTGCCCATTTCAATAATTTTTTTTTATTTTTATTTAACAACGTATGCTGGAATATTTCGTTACAATATCACATCCATCAGAATATTATGGCTTAGGTGCATCATATATAAGGAATCATCATTCTTTGTCCATGATAATGGTTTTCCGGAGACAGTAGACGACGTCCCAGAACAATGTCATGTTTTTTACGACAGGCCCCTTGTTTCCCTATAACCCGTAACAGTTTTTCGTCCTCTACCCTCCATTGCCCGGTCGTTCATCCGAGAATTCGAGCTTTTTCTGTTTTCCGTTCTGTTATCGGGAAAATCTCCCGTCACTGCGAATGTCGCCCTTTACATTTTTGCTCCAGTTGCCTTCTAATTCCTAAAGAGAAGCCCACTTTCCCTGTTGTCGGACGACATTAATCTTCCTTTACGATGACTCTTGGCTCTAGGCTTCTTATCACGCTTCTTTTTTTTTATCCCGGAGAAATGGGAAAATATATCCCAGGCCATTGTGCCGCATAAGATCCCTCGACGAGTATAACATATAACCATTTTCCGGGATAACAGATGAGTAGGTTCTTGGAAATCCCTTCGCTTCAAGGAGGTCAGCGTGGAATATAGTTAAGTAGGTTGAGAGATGGGAAATAATTTGTTGATGCTCCGGAATACATTCCTTGACGGCGAAAAACTTGTAAACACATTCCGTAAATAGCTTTGTACTACAGATGAGTATTATAACTCCCGCTTTATGCCAAGAAATGATAACGCTGATATAAATGCTGATAATAGCAATGGAAAAAAAACTCAATGTCATATCTCGTTGATCTTATGTGCCAACATATCCATATCTACTGATTTTATTCCTAGGGGGGAATGCGGGAATCATACTCACTTATGAATACATAACTTCTTCCAGAAAGAAAAAAAAAAAAAAAAAAAAAAAAAAAAAAAAAAATCACCACGACTTCCTTATTCTCCCCAACCAAGAATTAATAATTTCCCCATACGATATCTTACCTTCCAATTCTTTCCAGAATCTTATCTTCCCATTCTTCCCAATCAAATTCGATAGAACCCAGAAACGTTTGTCAAGTTCACCAGCCACAAAACCCCAAATAACGAGCCTATCCACCTTTGATAACCGTCCACCTTGATTATACCCTCATTTCCACCAGTCCACTATTCAACCCCGGGGCACATATCCATAGCCCCGAAATGACGGCTTTATGCGAATGAGAGCCGCGTAAACAAACATCGTATATACCAGGATCGATAAGCCAGCAGCGGCAGAGGAACCCCGTAAAGTCCCGAACGATACAGCGAGTGAGAGAGGAAACCCTGACCGCACTCAATAGAGCAATACGCGTGGGGTCCAGGCGCAGCGGACGATTGCTGAAATTGCGTGCTGTAACACAGTCGTACGTGCCGGGGCCCACCGCCGGGAGAGACCGGGTGAGACAGTTGAGTGCTGCTGCACCACGCGCAGCCCTCTGTAGTTCTCGCTGGGCGATTTGCTTCTCTGCATTGCCCGGGGCAATATGCGTGTACCAGTAGCCAATATACCAGTCGCTATACTGTGCACGAACATACCGAACGTACTGCACCACCGCTCTATATAGGCAATGGTGAACGGGTTGAAATACACGTCCCACGAAATCTGCACCCTTCCTGACCCTCCACCCTCTCCCCTGGTCCTACCCCTCACCTCCAACCCCTTCCTCCCTATCCCAGAGTCCTATACCCCTTGCCTACCCCTGACCTACCCCACCAGCAAGAATTAATTCCCCGTACAGCGTTAGCTGTTATGCGGGGGTGTTACAGCGAGCAGATACACGATAGGTGCCTGTACGTATAATATTCGATGCTGCATAGGAATGTAATAGGAGGCATTTCGCAGACGACCGCATTCCCATTCGCCGGCCGCGTTGCGTCCGAGTCGTACACCGCACTCGTCCAATAGACCCAGTCGACATCACCTAATAACTTTACCGGCGCCGATAAAACCAGTTAGTACCTATATACTATCCGCGAATTCCTCTTCCCCGTGAATTCTTCGGTAATGATAATACAGCCGATTGCTTCAATCCTCCCGCGATTGAATTCCCCAGCGAGCCTCACTCAACGGTCCATCACGTTTATTGCTTTGCCTTTGAAGAGCTCTCTCTCTCTCTCTCTCTCTCTCTCTCCGCATGCGGCGAGATTGCGGATTGATCCCTGTCGTTCGACGATAAAATCTCTGACCTACAACACTGTGGGTATAGTGGCTGACCGTAGGATAGGGATGAAGTAGTGGCTTTTCGAAATCCTGGTGTGTTGACTTCATCCATCGGTTCGAGTGGCTATGGGTTGAACCCTGGGGGAGGCCTTTTAGCACTGCGTTCTTTGCTTCCTATTGAGGAAAAACATTCCGCCATGATGATGTAGGAAAAAGGAGAGCAAAATGGGCCAAATCACTATCTTAATTTTTTTTTTATGAATTTCAAGCTAATCATTTTTCTTTAAATTTAATTTGATTCGACTTGTCTGCAAGTGTACAAAACCTTGTAACGTGCTTTGCATAAATCACGACTGAACGAAATTGATTTTGAAATATTTTTCCTTCAATCTC
This sequence comes from Itoplectis maculator, assembly GCA_964034905.1. Taxonomy (NCBI): domain Eukaryota; kingdom Metazoa; phylum Arthropoda; class Insecta; order Hymenoptera; family Ichneumonidae; genus Itoplectis; species Itoplectis maculator. Next base: position 5,314,727 of record OZ035869.1, read on the forward strand.
GTTACCATTCGTTTCGTTCCTCTTCAGGGAGCACAGGGTATGCATATAATATAATACAATATAAAACACTGAGAATAGCAGAAGGATTTACGCCGTTGAATTCTGGTTTTCTTGAATTCCAAAAGGAACGTCCCTGAACGCATTTCTTTAACACACCTCGCTTGCTCCGTTTTCTTATTCTGCAACGATATAAATCATAACGTTGCCCAAGATAGAATTTTGGTAAAATATTTCTCAGTCTAAACTCGCCTCTATTTCTATACATTCTATACCCAAACTGCTTCATAATTTTAACTAACTATACACATTTAATAAACTCGAAACCAGAGACCGCAGATCACAATGCAAAAATATATTTAAAAAAACAGAACGTGCTTGAAAATAAACAATTCGACAACCCCGTCTAAAAAAACAGGATGTCAACACAATTACACGCACACAAACAGAGAAAGCATAAAAATACAGTTTTCCATTAAAAAAATCAAGCCCCATTCCCCAGCGATCGATATCTCTCGATTTCGAAGCGGCAGATCGCATCACGCAACGATGCCAATATAAATTTACACGACGGGGGCTCGAGTATCGTTTATTTATCGGGAACACTCGAATGGCTCGGCGCGTTGGAAGCTTCGGCCGAGCGAACACACCGGAGAGGGGGGGGGGGGGGGGGTGGTCGGGGGCTACGGGAAAAGAGAGGGGAGGGGGCGAAGCTGCCTGCTCGAGGCAGAGAAATTTCAATGAATTTACATATTCAACCCCGCGCGGTGCATGTATATTTTTGCATCCCCGAAACCTGTTTTCGCGAATACTCTGTCTTTCTCTCTTTATCTCTATCTCTCTTTCTCCGTCTCTTTCCCTCTTTCTGCCTCTGCTTCTCTCTTCTATGGTCACTGAGGGGGGTGGCATCCCCCTTATACCCTTCCTCATCACCTCCACTTGACCATCCACCATCGCTGGCTCGGACATTTCTCGTTCCGTTTATAAAATGCAGGTAACTCGATTTCGCGGAAAAACCAGGGTAGACCTATAACGACGTGGCATATCGAACAGGAAAATATGTGTCCTTCCTCCGCAGCGTCGCATTTTCCACCTATTTCCACCTTCGGTCACACGCTGCTCTTTTTGTCAACTAATCAACATCGTTCCGTCGAGCGAACTCTGGATTAAACTTGTTTTCTTTGATTTTTAATAAGCACGTGCTCGCTGATTTTTCCACGAATCGCGAACATTGTTTTTTGCCATTTTTCGCTGGGTATTTATTTACGCAAGACAAAACAGGATTCGCTTTAACACATTTTATCGATTCGCTGAGGAATGGCAGTTGTAAAAATGTAATAAAAACCGTTTACACAGAATGAGGAAATACCTTCGTCACTGTTCCAATAAAATAGAGCGACTGAAACCGCTGCTATAATCAATATCAATTATAATACAAAAATGCGCGACGACATCGATCGGTTATTGGACCGATAATCACAGGTAAATCCGAATGTGATCACTCAATTTGCGAATGCAGCGGCTTTAATGATCCTTTAGCAACATTTTCCAAATAAAACAAAGCCTTCAGTGTTCCCGCAACGTCGTGTCCTAAAAATAAAATCAGGGAAATATGCCTTGAAGAAAAAAAAACCGTGATGGTAAGATTCTTAGGAAAAGCTACGTATTAATATAACTTGCGTGGGCGAACGTTGAAAGGGTTGGGAAGTAAATGTGGGCGGAGATGTAGGGCGACCGACTGTACCACATACGACCGACGGACGAAGGGGACTACGGCTGTATATGGATCCGTCTCACATATACCGAGAAGAGGCTCTCGGTAATGCGGAAAGCATGTAACCCATTGCAACGAATCTACGCTCCGAGGCATTAGTTCGCCGTTCCTCGCAATTATCTTTGCCGTGTGTTTCGTACGTGGACGACGACAGACTCGTATCCACGTCGTCTGCTCGGATACAGTCTGTGTCAGGTAGCAACAAAGTCTTTCCCGTGCAGTATCAATTTTCGAGCACTCTGCGAAGAAGGTAGTCATTACCTGGGTTTCCTCGGTAGCCTCGCCTTTCCGGTGTTATATTCCTACTTCCTTCGTACAATTTCCATTCCGTTTTAGAAATGTGTTCTAGTAAAGTTCAATACCTGCAAAATATTAGTTTGAAGACTACAAAGTTGTAAATCCCCAAAAATGTATGAGATAGTTTACAGCACAATTGTTTTGATAGACAATGATAGCCTTATACATGTCATTATTTTTGCCACAGATGTCAATTTTTGTAACTAGGGCAAAAGGTGACTATTTTATATGAAGGATGTTCCCTTATTCAATAGTCTTAAGTTTTTGATCCGTGCTCTGTCCATTCTGGAAATGTATTTTTGAGGCAAACGAACATCTGCATAATTCGCAAACCCAAGAAAATCCTGGATCCGCCACTATTATAGTTTTATGTGTCCTATAATCGATGCGATAGATACGCAAATAGCATTCCTATTTACGACCTTTGCCGTTCTGCCAAATATTATCTAACATTTGCGCAGTGCGCGAGTAACATCGCTTGAATAAAATAAAATGCTACTCTCGAAAACTCGCGACCCCGGCGCAGTCCACTTGTCTTCTCCAATGTCAATTTTATCCGTGCGAGACAGTTGTGCCGTCTGCGACTCTTTTACCCTGGACCCGGGGTCGTCAGCACCTTCCATAAATTTCTTTTTCCGCGATATTACATTCTAAAGAAACGCGAGCAGGTGATACGAAAGCAAACGCCCTCCCGGCGTCGAAAGAAACGCCTTCACGGCTTTTTCGTTCTCGCGAATAAAAAGCCCGAGAAGGAAAAACGAAAAAAAAAAAAAAATTACAAAAATAAAATCCGTCGTGCGATTCATCGTATCGTAAATTCGCGAAACTCTCGACCGTATAATTTATCGATACAAGTGGCGTTGTGCGGCACACGATCTCATTTATTCTTCGTAAAACAATTGGAGCTAAATCGGAGGGAAGAGATAGAGCGAAAAAAAAAAAAGAAAAAAAGAGGGAAAAGAAAAAGAAAAAAAAAGAAAAAAGGAAGTCGAAAGACTAAGGTCCAGGTTTCATTCGCGTCCCGTTGGCGCTTACGTCGGAGGTGAAACGAGTATAAGAGCCAGACCAGTAGAAGTAGTAGAAGCGGCGGCACACATCATGCCCGTCTGCCCATCCGCCTACCTTTACCACTAGCTCCAGGAGGGGTACTATGGGGCAAATGCTCGGGGAATGCCTTCGAGGCAATTTACCGTCTCTCCGGCTCCCTGACTGTTCCTGCCATTTCCTTATCCCACGGTCTTTTCTTCTCGTCGAAACCAAAATCCACTTGCTGTTTCTCCGCACTCGTTCGGTAAGTAAGAATCGACGAGTGTACCCTCGTCGACTCGTTTCCTTCGTGTCGGTGTGCGAGACACCGTTTGCTCATAGTCTCCTCTTATTCCAATTCCATCTGGGCTCTCACTCTCACTTTTTCTCTTTATCTCACTCTCTCTGTATCTTTCTCTTATCTGTTTCTCGTTCTCTATCTTTATCTCACTTTCTCCCTGCGTCTATCTCTTTCTCTCACTCTGTATGTTTCTCTCTCTCTCTCTCTCTTTCTCTTTATCTCACTCTCTCTCTTTTTTTCTCCCTATCTCACTCTCTGTCTTTTTTTCTCCCTACCTCACTCTCTCTGTCCCTTTCTCTTATCTGTTTCTCGCTCTCTACCTTCATCTCACTTTCTCCCTGCCTCTATCTCTTTCTCTCACTCTCTGTGTTTCTCTCTCTCTCTTTCTCCCTCCCTCTGTTTTTCTCCCTCTCTCTCCCTCACTCCCTCCCCTCCCTCCCCCGTTTCCCGGTCTCTAGTTCCCATACGTGTACTCGTATCTATCTATCTATCCGTCGAGAGTGAACGAAGTAGCGAAACGAGAGGACGGCACCAGGGAGAGGAGAGGAGGGGAGAGGGAGGACCAACGGAGGGGGGCGGAGATGCCGAAACGTTTTCCATTGCGAAAACGAGAAACCTATTTATTTCGAGATAGGATCCAACGAGTACGGCCCTCTGGGCTCTGCAGCTGCAGCTGTGCGCGGGGAAGACGAGCAGAGAGGAGGGGGGAGGGGGTTAGAGGGTATATACAGCGAGGGTTAGGAAAACCCCTGTGAAACGAATTCAACGGTGCTGGTTATATAGGTACAGCGCATTTACACTGTGCTCGCTCGTCGTGTTTACTGCCTCGCAGCACGCGGGCACCGTACGCGCGAGCCGAGGTGATTGACTGAAAGCGTGTTTTCTGTTAGCGACGACTTTTCGCGTGGGAAGAGTAGAACTCGGTTCTTCCGGCGCCTCGAGGGAGAAGCCGCCAAGGGCGGGCGGATGCATATGTGTAACTTACTGCGCAGACCCGGAAATTTACGATCCGCCCTGGGAGTTAAACCGACGTTAAAACGGCGGATATGCGCTCGCGGAGGTTATACCGCCCTGCCTGTGCATTTCGGAATTTCGCCGAGGCGAGTTTCCAAATCTCGGATAAAGATTCGAGAACGGGTCGCAAGCGAGTCTCGTGACAACGGATTATAACTGCTTCAAAACAATTCTGAGGAAGTTCTACGTCGACAAATACAGTCCAACATTTTCGTTTCTCGTGAAACGGATTACTTATGCAACAAGTTGATCGCAACGTAACCCATTTTCTATATTGGAGGCATAAAAATACTTTAAAAATATGTCCTTCGGTGATAATCCAAATAATCGGCACGTATTAAAAACTTAATTCTTGGACTAGCAACCGATTTTCTATATTGGAGGAATAAAAAATATTTTTAAAGCATGTCCTTCGGTGATAATCCAAATAATCGGTACACATCAAAAACTAGATAAGCTGCAACATCGTCCGTTCGACTAATTAATCATCCAACGCATAAATAATCGCTTTTATTCTATCGCTGAGCCGTTAAAGGGTCAACATATAATCGATAAACATAAACACAGACGCATTACAGCGAAAGCAGAAGTATGTTTCCCGATGGAAAATCGCAGGGGGAGGAACTTTTCAATCAACCCGAGACCCGCGTCCTGAATATTTATCAGTTTTCGAGTAGAAGATAAGAGCTCGGCGATGAGGGAGAATCTATACTGTTTCCATTTCCTCGAGGCAGCAAACCGTTTGTAAATCGAATGGTCGCAGGAATGGGCGACTGGGTGGCGATGGGTCAGGAGGGGGGGGGCATCGATATCCATCGGTATTCCAGTGACGATCATTAAATTTGTATTTACCTATGCCAACGAGCGGCGTTGAGCAATGTTCTATATAGGGCGACGGAACGAAGCGACGGAAAGAGAGACGGAGCACTCGCCAATATTTATACGAACCGATCGCCCGTGCTGTATTTCGAGGAGATGCAAATACCAGCAGCCGAAGCAATGTTTATTTAGCCAAGTGCAGCGCCGCGCAACCGTCCCCTGCAATGCCGCCCACTTCTGCATCCTCTTCGAGTTCCTTCCACCTCTCCCTTTGGTGCCCTCAACAGAGCGAGGCATCAATCGGGTATACGTACTTGCCTGCACGAACGATAGACGCACCTTTACACTGCACACACACACATCTGCAGATATATGTATAGTACATGTAAGAGGTACTACGTATGTACCTACGTACAAAACGCCCTTTCGTCTTTGCTGGTTCGCATTCGGTGCTTCGCCTATTCTGCATCACACGAAATTACCGAGGTCGTCCTTGCCAAGGATTTGACTTTGGAGGTGCAGCTGCGATCTCAGAGCACAGAGTTTTCGAACGACCAATCAGAGGAAGGATAAATCGGCAACAATAGTTGCTCGCGAACTTTTTAATAGAGGACTAGGAACAATAACGAACCTTGCGATTTTTGGCGAAAAAAAAAATGTTCGATTTAACGAAGTTTTGAAACCCTATCCGATGGCAAATTTCCCGCTGATTCCAAATATGATCGGTTTTTGCCCGAAAAATAAAAATTTTGAGGAGAAAAACGCGAAAAACGGTTTTTCACTTTTTCCCAATTTTGGCACTTTACTAAAATCGATGTAATTTTTCTTTGGATCAATATAATCGGGATTTTCTTTTTGCATTCGAAAGAAAACTCTTCAACGAAGAGAATGCGGCAAGGCGGAACGCGATATCTCGATCTTTCGATTTTTTGCCGAATTTTAAAGTTGACCCTCGAAAATCGCAATTTTTTAGAAGGGGTACCCCTTCTAAAAAAATTCGATTTTTAGCGAAAAAAAAAAATTCGATTTTCCAAAATTTAAAAACCCTATCCGATGGAAAATTTCCCGCTGATTCCAAAAATGATGGCCATTTGCCCGAAAAAACGAAAATTTCATATTTAATACAGCAAAATTACCTGCAAAATATTCCTCTGAGCGATATTTTCGCATCTCGACCAAATTTAGCTTAGCTGTCTCAAAACAAATCGAAAAAATTACAGTAAAAATATACTTATCGATAATTCGAGTTCAGTTACCCCTCAGTTGTATCTCAACGAAGATGTCGATTCAATATACACCTACCCTAGTCACTCTCTCACGCCCTACGCTACAAACACAAATATATCTACCCATCCACACATATACGTCAACATGTATATGCCGCGCATTCCTTTGCTCGCTTCCTTCGTCTATTCTGCATCACTCAGAGAGTTGCCTCGCTCGTCCCACAGTCCTGCTTCCTCGTATAGCGCCAGGCGCACGTACTCCCTCGGGGTAACCCATAAACGTATATCCGCCCCCGACTCTTGGCTCGCTCCACTGGCCACAGGAGGCTATAAAGTCGTTTCCCACCGGGTTTTGCCTTCTGAGCTCGGCGCGATAGGGGAATTATTCCGGGGGGCCGAAGGCGCGACAGAGACGGAGTCTTAAAACTGCCCCCTGGCTCGGGGGTTGCCCTTGGCCCTCACATTGCCTCAGCTTTCTTCAGTCCCGCGCTTTCCATGCATTCTCCGGGTTTCCCGGACTTCCCTATCCTCGTCACTACGTTCACACACATATACAGGATGATTCAGAATGTTTTTTCCACCCATGTTTTTCGAAATTCGCAATATTTATTAATAAACAAGCATTAACGATTTTGAATAACTGAACCAATCAGAGCAGCAGAATTTGTCGCGCACGAATGTTCGATATCGACTGAAGTTGTCAAATCTCCGTAAAACGATATCATTTCATTCGACTGCTCCGATTGGTCCAGTTATTCAAACTCGTTAATGCTTGTTTATAAATAAATAGGGTAGACGTACCGTTTTTTACCATTTTAGGGCCAATTGTGGCCATCACATTTAAAGGAATAAATCAAAACATTTAATAGAATAAAAAAATCGTCGGGTAGGTCATTCAGTTAATTGAAATGCATTTGTTAAAAAAATCAACGTGCAATTGTGGGGAAAAAATAATTTGAAGAGTAAAATAATAAAAATGACCACAATAGGTACAGTGGCCACTAATGGTACATCTACCCTATTGCGAATTTCTAAAAATGCTTAAGTAACTTTGCTCAGGAGACGATTATCTACCAAATATACCCATGGGTGAAAAAAAAAACATTCTGAATCAGCCTGTATACACATACATACGTATCCAGTGTACATACGTGTCCCTCATCTCGGTCAGACGTGTCCCACTCACGTGGACCACCCCCGACACCATCGCTGCAAGCTCACACAGACATTGGTGCTCGAAATTGCGCGTGAATATTCAGCGAGTCGCACCCCGCACCGACGCTCTCGGGTCGCGCGACTCGCGTCTGTAAAACTTTTAGCATAAAGGAGCTCAGGGCCGCCGAACGTTTTATGCCATCTCACTCGCTGGTCTCGACCGTTACCGTAACCCTCTGAGCCGTTATGCGCGGAAAGGAAGAAAGAAAGAAAGAAAGAAAGGTTTTCAACAACCTCCTCCTCCCCCCCCCCCCCCCCACCCCCGACCCCTGACTTCCCCCCTCCCTGCAAGTGGGAGCGAGGTGCACTATAAACGCGTACATCTAAGTGGTCGCTCCGGGGTTGACGTTGCTGCCTGCGTTTCACTTCTTTTTACCTTTTTGTTGACTTCTGTCGAGTTTTCTCACCTCGCGCGGGAATTTACATGTGTTTCTCGCGACTGACGGATTTTTTTTTTTTTTCTCGTTTATTCCGCCGTCTCGTTTGCATGCTTGGAAGATTAAATATAAAGCGAGTTGCTAGGATTTCAATGGCGTGATCAGCGCAGTTGGGTTTTCAACATTTTTTCGGATGGAGTGACAACAGAAAAACATCAGGTTTATAAATATTGATCCTAGTCGATCCTAGAGTCCTAGGATAAAAATTGATCCCAGAATCGCCTGCCTTTTGTATTTTTTATTTTATTTTTTTACTTTTTCCTTCAAGTCAATGTGAAACACATATTCACGATTTTTCTCTCGTAAAAACCATTCGTTCTCCCTTTTTGCACCACATTTTTCTCGAGCCCAAAAAAAGATTTTTCACATAAAAACGTACCACACGTTTCCATCGTTATCTCTCGTTCCGCTCCACTCGTCCAGGTTGTAGCATATCGCCTTAATATCCGCACGCAATTTTTATACAAGAGACGCGCGTGCAATATATAGATATACAGGGAGGACGAATCGAATTCTCATTTGATGCCGTCGTCGTCGTTCCAGACCGGACGCAAGGCAGTCGACGTAATTCCACACACACAGACAGAGGGAGAGAGGGTATCCTGTGCTCCTCGCTCTTGGATCCCGTCTGGAATTATTGAGCGAACACCGTCGCGCTGTGTAGCCTGGAAGAAAGCTCTGTGAGGTTTATACCACCGATCGTTCGTCTTGAGAAAACCCGGACGCAGCGGTCGGGAGATCCTCGAGTCTCTCGACGAGCAATCGAATTTCCGCGACATGCACAACCGGCCCCTCCTTTTCTTCCGATCTAATAGTCACGCGATCGCTTCTCTGCTCCTCGAGCTCTCATATTCTTTTTCTCTCTCCTCTTTTGTTCCTTCTTTTTCCGGTTCCACGAGCCGTGCCAGCCGTGGTAATCCAACAACAACCGCTGAGCTCGTACAATTCCGACTCCGACGGCTTCCCAAACATCGTGTAATCTGTACAAACCCGACAAGTCGGAGGACTCAACGAAAATATTGGTCTAAATTCCACTTATAACGATGCATTTTATTTGAAAAAGATGATTCAAAGTGTAACTCACTATTCCAGTAAAACAATTGCTCTGATTAACGGTTAATTAAAAATAAAAATAAAATTTGAATAGGGTTTCTTGACACTTATAACGATGCATTTTATTTAAAATGGACGATTCAAAATATAATTCACAGTTCTAGTAAAAAAATTGCCCTGTTTAATAAAAATAAAAATAAAATTTGAATAAGGTTTGTTGACACTTATAACGATGCATTTTATTTGAATGGGACGATTTAAAATATAATTCACCGATCCACTAAAAAAATTGCCCTGATTGATAAAAACAAAAATAAAATTTGAATAGGGTTTCTTGACACTCATAACAATGTATTTTATTTGAAAGGGTCGATTCAAAGTATAATTCACCGTTCTAGTAAAAAAATTGACCTGATTAATAAAAATAAAAATAAAATGTGAGTAGGGTTTCTTGACACTTATAACGATGCATTTTATTTTAAAGCGACGATTCAAAATATAATTCACCGTTCCACTAAAACAGCCCTAATTAACGGCTAATTAAAAATAAAAATAAATCCACACTTAAGGGTCGGTACGTTGAAAGGTCTTAAGCGGAAGTCACGCTTGGGAAAATTCATGAAGGACGACTTAATCCGTATTTTATTCGCATCACCGACACGGAAATAATTGTGCAAAATTTTTTTTCCAAAAAAAGCGTGCTATGCATATAGCTTCTTGGCACTGTGCACCCGACATATATTTCTTTCTCACTCACACCAATTCCATTGTTTCGCCGAATATTCTCTCTTTGCCTTGCGGTGAAATTGGTAGAAGCTGCTGGGCAGAGCTTTCGTCTGGCATCCGCGTTGTCAGTCACGAACTCGCGGTTGCGATGGCGCATGTGGTATATCCCATTCCTGGCGCGCGCCGAGCGGCGGCTCTGGCGCTGAGAGGAGCTTATCGATAATACCCGACGCAAGAGAGAAAGAGAAAGAAGGGGAGAAAGAATGAGGGACGGTGAGTACCATGCTGCGTATACACTACCCTGCGAGGTAATCCTCGTGACGTGAGGAAAATGTCGGCTATCCGCACTCCCTCCCCTCGCTTGCCCGCAAAGTGAACGGAAACTACGTCCGACTATAAAGCGCCTTTACTACTGACGCTATATGGGAAACGGCTGACTCCGTTCACACGTAATTCTTGAGCTCGTGTTCGCAGATGCACAAAGAAGCTGATTTTAAATACATTGCTGGTGGTTAGTGGCACCTTTTTACTAATTCTTTTGTTTCTTAATTTATTTCAAATCTATTATTATTATGACTCTAATCTATCTAATCTATCTGATCTCTCTAATCTATCTCTTTCTTATCTATTACTATTATCTTTTATTATTATTTATTTTTATTTTTTGTTTCAAATTTATTTAGCACAGCTAAAGTAAATTACCTAATTCCTAAAACTAAAATAAATTTCCTAATTTATTTTAGCACAGCTAAAATTGCAGATTTGTCCTCATAAAAATATTTCTCAATGATTAAATAGTCGTCTTGAAATTTTGCATTTTTATATTTAAATATAAAAAAATTGGAATACATTTTTCTATAATATTGGTGCATGAAAGTGCGAAAAAATACAGAATTGCTGCAGAGCCGAGCTCTGAGCTTGAATCTCGAAGCAGAGGGCTTCCGCCTGATCGAAGAGTCGCGCTGATCCCGTCGCCCCGACAGAGGCGATCGCCGTGCAAAACGAGGAGATAACGATAGACGGTCGAGAGTTTACACTCGCCTCATCGGCTGATGCGCTTGTTGCGCGCAGGGATTTGCAGATTTCCGATCGATTCAGAGCGTCGGGCTTCGGACCAAAGGGATTCGATCTGCATTTTCAGCGGACGCGGATCTCCGCGAAATTCGCGTTCGTACACTTTACGCGATTTGCCGAGGAGGGGAGAGTGGAGAAACCGATAGAACGTCACGGCGCGTTAGCGAAAGCCCTTAGCAGCTCTCGGGGTTTTGCAGAGCGCGTTGTACCGACCGAGGAGGCCTCGCGATGCGACTGTTGCACCGAGGCTCCGCGAACCAATAGAATTTCACGTCGAGAGTCCTCTCGATCCTCGGCGACGAGGATATCGAGTATACGATTCCGAGCTTCGAGATATATATATATGTATATACATATATAGAACGAGGAAATCCCATTCCCCGCGGGCTGTGCTTCCTCTTGCATTAGCGAATCCGCTGATTGGCCGTAAGCTTCGTCGGAATACTAATCCTTGCGGATCGTGTCGGCGCGATTCAGCGCCGACGACTAAATCCCGCGCGAAACCCCCGAATGGGAGGGGGAGGGGGGAGGGGGGGGGGGGGGGGAGGTTCCAAGCCTCGCTCTCTTCGCTTTGCTCTCTCGGTGCAACGCTCTAATCCTTCGCTTTGATCCGATGATTTCAGGAAGTGCGAAAGCAGCCAAGTCTTCGTCAAGGATCATCACACCCACTGCATCGACACGTGCAAGGACAAGACTATGTGCGGCGAAGTCGAAGTGCCCAAAAATCACCTTGACGTGAGTGTATTTTTTTTACATTTCTTTTTATGTATTTTTATTTTTTACTTGAGTATCGACAATTTTACGTTGAAGTCGATTAATTAATTGTACATTAACACGGTTGTGTATAATTAATTGTCATTGGAAATTATAATAATGCTTCGGCGAAAAAGGGTATTTTTTTTTTATCTTTTTACCCGAATATCAACAATTTTACGTTGAAGTCAGTTTTCATTAACACGGTTGTGTATAATTAATTGTCATTGGAAATTATAATAAGGCTTCGGCAAAGATGAGGACCCATCGTCTAATTGATTCACCGGAATCGCCCCCCCCCCCCCCCCTTCCCTCCCTTCCCCGACCTCATTAGCCGCACTCTCCTCGGCGAAACCCTCATCGACGCATCGATTAATATCTAATAATGCTAATGAATATTTAATTGCGTCCCTCCCCCACAAGTCGGGGAAAAGTAGACTACACAAACTCCGGTGTAATACTCCAGACTCAAACGCAGACGGCTTCTCAGCTTTCCCTTTTTGTGCTTTTATATATATTATACTTTCGAAAACTTTGACGATTAAAACGAATGCGCCGTTCCACTCGGTTTTCTCCCTATAATCTTTATTGTCACGCCCGGCGGAGACGCCGAGGGGACGATATCAGACCGACTCGGAACTTTTGCAGTCCGCACTTTGTCAGATTAGTTGGCGAGGTTTAACTGACGGTTTCCTTTCGCGACGGAAAGTGCGGTTTGTTTATTCATGCGTCAATTTCACGAAAAATAGTTTAACGGTGCAACGAATATTTCGCGCTTTCAATTTTCGACAATTTTTTTTTTACTCAGCTATATCAATGATCTTTGTCGGTTCAAAGTTTTTTAATCGCGGACTATTTCCGGTGCACGAGCGTTGCTAATTTTTTTAATCGACCTCCACGTTAGTCAAGTTTACTTCGAACTTTCGGTGGCGATAATTTCTCGAGTGTAACTTCGTTACAAGATTATGAAAAAAAAAAAAAAAAAAAAAAAATGAAAAAAACGCTTGAGTGTCCGGAGTAACCGGAGCGATGCGTGTGGATGTCGCATTAAAAGCCTGGGCGAACGCCTCATCGGTGTCTTATCGTAATTATTAATCAAGTCCGCGGAGCGAAGAAACCAGAACGTCGCGTGGCGCACTCTGTTTACACGGAACGAAGCCGCGAGGCGCGCTCGCCCTGCTATCGGATGACTTATTATATCGTCAAGATTAACGAACGGCGTGTCCGTGGCGAGAAAATTCAGCCTCGGGTGGGAAAAACCGATGTTTCCGATAGTCGCGGCTTTCAGTTACGGTCGGGATCCTTGAGGTCCAGAAAAATGAAGGAAAAAAATTATGGAAAATATAAATAACAGTGATCTTAATTTTTTTAACATTTTATGTTATTTATCTACCATTAGGAGAGAAAAATAATTGAAGAATATTTTGCGCATTTCGTATTTGTTCGACTCGATATATTATGGAAAATATAAATAACAGTGATTTTAATTTTTTAAATATTTAACTTGTTATTTATCTACCATTAGTGTAGAAAAATAATAGATAAATAAAAGAAATTGACCATAAAAATAATAAAATAATTTTGTAATAATTTCAAAAATAGTAAATAAAATAATGAGCAATTGACACAAATTACCGTCATTTAAAACAAGAAGTGGAAAAATAATTGAAGAATATTTTGCACATTTCGTGTTCGACTCGACTCGTTGGTCGCTGGTCTCCGACGAATTGAGGTCCGGGCTGCGCGTTGATTTATCGTCGAGTCCAATTGTCTCTGTCTCTCGACGAATTTCCGCGAGGTTGACCTCGACCGGGGCGCAGTTTCGCTCGTGAGATAGTTAATAAGAGGGTTTACCGCTACTGGGCTGCGAGACGAACACGACTCGGCGAGTAGCAACGAGGGTAATGGCTCCAGTTCCTGACGCACTAGAGTCCGTTCGCTCGTACTTTGGAGAGAGAAGGAGAAAGAGAGGGCGAGAGAGGAAAAGACAGAGAAAGATTCGGAGAAGCTGAAGAGCTGCTCGTCCTTCTCTTCCTCTTATTTCCTAAGACCTCATGATTAATGTTACAGCTCGCTTTAAGGGCAACTCCCTTCCGTCCCGGGACGCTCCGCGTTTCCGGGAAACGAAATACGCGCGCGGTAATCCCATATCAGTTCTCAGGTCGGCGGAGTATCCACTTTATAATTTCCATGTAAATGGCTCGAGGCAGGATTTGTTTACGCTCTCGCATTTTTTTTTTTTTTTTTTTTTTTTTTCAACTTCAAGCAGACTAACGTCAACCTAAATATTTCGCAAAGGGGATCTCGTCATTCTGGACGGGAAATTACGAATTATAATACCCGACGGAGTCTCGCGTTGCTCGGAGGTCGAAGATTTAACCGCGGAATATCTGCCGAGTTGATATGAAAATCGAAATATTCGAAGCACTCGCGGCATCCGATTCGAATGAAATTTTAATCCTGCATTTTTTTAACGCAGGTATATTCGACAGAATTTTCGTTAATTAAATATTTCCATAGATCGCTGCATCTCGCGTTATTAAAAATTATGGAATGTAATATGGATATAATTGTGGAATGCATCGCGCGTAACTTTTTAATGCACATTACACGAATCAATGCATTAAAAGAAAAGAGGTCAAATATTAAACATAAAAAATACTTTTTAACTCGTATATAGCGAAATTATTCCGCACCCTGAATTCTGAAATAACGTCTCAGCTTACACTCAATTTTATGAATATATCGTTGAAGGGGGCGAAAGGCGAGGTCAGAGATTATCCAAAATTGTCTGCTCCTTATTAGTAATACCCAGGTAATAGGGCGAATGAAGGAGAAAGTGTAAGCAAGTAGGAAACGCCACCCGCAGGAAAGGGAGGGGTGAAATGTATATAGACACCTTTTCCTTCGTGTCTGCCTCGGCGCCGATCGTGGTTCCTCATTAGTGGTAACCATATTACCATCCACTTACACTCTAATTACGTCGATCTTTTCCCTTCCCTTCGCGAGACCCTTCGTATCTATAAATATTATATATACTACACATTCCATCGTCGGTAATTTCGTTTTCGTCAAGGGTTGTAATGACGTCACCATATTAATAGGCAGTGATACCTCCCTCCCCCTCTTCGAAATAAAAAAAAAATTCTCTTAATAAAACAAAACAAAAAGTGGGGTTAGGACCGAAAGAGACAGACTTATGGCGACGAAGTTCCGAATAAAGTATCATATCCTCTTAAAACAGTGACCCCAATAACCCAGTCAGTTGCTACATGACCTTCGACATCTATATCTTTTTTCCAATCATGCGGCGAGCGAACGAGCAATATCCAATATGAAAGTTAAGCCTAAAACCTTTTTTTTTTCATCACACGTGTTTCGCTGTTATTATATCAACCTCGAAATATTGCGGCGTGTCGAGAAAAAAATTAATAACGGAGCGTTTAATTTTTAGCCTCGTGACGCGTATTACGAGCCGCGTGAATTATCGACGAAAGTGAGCAACGTCCATTAAGGAACACCGGTAAATTGCTTCTCGCCGCCGGATCCGACGGTTGAGCCGCGAAGAATAAAATTCGCGGACTGAAAGTCAATTATCGAGTTTGCGATCGATGCTGTGCGTACTTTATTACAACCACCCCCTCCCCCACCCGCATCACTCCTGATTTAATAAAAAGGTCTCGGCGAGCTGGAAATATTTGTGTTAACGCGGTGTTTACTCGGCGCGGTCTTTTGCCGCGAGCGATCGGTCGTCAAATCGTGACGGAACGGAAAATTAATTAGTTATTATCCGGGATGCATTGAATCGTAATTCAATCATCGATACGCCCTCCGGGATTTTCGACGCGAATGTGGCGCGTTTTATTCTGTTAATTCATTACCTTGATTTTTTTTTTCGCTTTTTTCAGGTATGCCGAACGTGCAATGCAACTGGACACAAGTGCGGAGTAGCCGAGGGCAGCGTCGCTGGCGCCGGTATCGACGGCGCCGATTTTGTGTTCTACGTCTCGGCCATGCAGACCGAGAGATGTCACAAGGGACTGACGGTCGCGTACGCCGCTCACTGCCAACAGGAAGCGGCTTTAGATCGGTATGTTTTTTTAATTGCCTGAACAGCAATTTTTTAAATCACAATAAAAAGATAAAGACAACATATCCCTGTTTTAAAAAGTTCATGAGTAACGGAAAGCATTGTTAGCAAACTATTCGAGCTGTGATTGGCTGGGACTCTCAGACCGAGTCCAAGTTCATTTGTCCTTGATAACTTTGACAGTTCTGTCAAATATCGTATTTTTTTTAAATCAACTAAAAAAGGGTTGTAACCAGTGTTTTCAGGGGTAGAATATGCGACTTGAGAACGATGGTATAGGTTAAAAGTCGATATTTTGAAAAAATAAATTTCGTGACCCCGATTTGGGCGTTTTTCGGCCCGGCGGCCAGATCTACGATTTCTGACAAACTGTTCGGCCAAAAAATTTTTTTTTCAAAATCAACTAAAAAAGGGTTGTAACCAGTGTTTTCAGGGGTAGAATATGCGACTTGAGAACGATGGTATAGGTTAAAAGTCGATATTTTGAAAAAATAAATTTCGTGACCCCGATTTGGGTGGTTTTCGGCCCGGCGGCCAGATCTATGATTTCTGACAAACTGTTCGACCAAAAAAAATTTTTTTTCAAAATCAACTAAAAAAGGGTTGTAACCAGTGTTTTCAGGGGTAAAATATACGACTTGAGAACGATGGTATAGGTTAAAAGTCGATATTTTGAAAAAATAAATTTCGTGACCCCGATTCGAAGTGTCAGATATTTGAAGTGTCAAATATATTTTTGATCTTTTATGCCCCCAATTTCCACCGAGCCTCGAAACCATACTGCGTTACATATATCGCATCAATATTCCGAAGTGGTCTTTAATGAGCGTTGAATAAATCAGGGAATGAAGAAATCACTCTGTGAATCGGGGCTGCTTAATAATTTCGTCAGTTCGCGAAGTTGCGGCAACTTAAGCAAGCAATCAGTCGTGAATCTCGGAGCTCGCCGTCAATTCGTCGGAATTACCGGCGAGCGCGCGCGGCAAAAGTCTATGATTTGCCTGAAAGCCACGCGCGCGCGGACGCGACGATCCGGTTCGTCGTCCTCGTCGGGTTCGGTGTTTCACCTGCCGCGTTGAACACGTTGCCGCAGCGTTTGCACGCGATAACAGCGTCACCCTCGCGGTAATGAATGTCATATCGATCCCCGGCATCCATCGATCAAACGGAAGAATAATGCACGTTGGGGGGGAGGGAGTCGAATTGCACGCTACAGATATATAACGCGACGGTCGACGGAGGGAACGAACGGGCGCTTCGGACGAAGGAAAATTATGGTGCAGCCGCGTTCGGTACACTGCGGGTATAAATCATCATTACGCGAGAGCCGCTCTCGCGTGTTTTCTCTTTTTTTTCTCTCCCCGCTTTTTTTTCGAGCTCTTTCCTCTCTTTGCGTTTTTTGTATCCTACTTTCCCGGATTTTTCGGCCATGAACCACAAACCGTAAAATTCGCGTGGAAAAACGTCTGTGGAACAAATAAATTATATGCGAGATGTATAATGAAAAAATTATATGAAATTATTTATGAAATTATATATAGGCAAAAAGTTCTGTATTTATTTTTCCATACTTTTTCCGGATTTTTTTTTATTCGTTTCCCGATCAAAGACTGGTAATCGTAGGGATTTTTTTTTTTTTTTTTTTTTTCTTTTCGGTGTTGAATCAATACAAGCGACGGCATCTCAAAGTCAAGTGTTTAATAAGATCAAAGTGCGTTAAAGTGCTTTTTCCCGCGACGCGGCGCCACCGCCACTTTAATTTTCCGAAGGCAGCGCAGCCCCTTCGCCGCCACTTTAAAATTGCTACTCCAATTTTCTCATTACAAAAAATTACAGAGGGAAAACGCATTCGCGCCGCTATTTTTTTTTATTTCTAATAAAATTTCCTTCCTCTATTTTCCCGTCCGCGTACACCTCCATCCGCGGCTACGTGCGCGTGTCGCTCGCGTGGAATTAAACAGTCGGCGAACGTACGTAGAATTCCATGCTGCAAGGATAAAAAAAAGAAGAAAAAAAAAAAGAAAACTACATCTCGAAGAAATGAGGATAAAAATCAGGTTCCACGATTACTTCAATCGACCGTCCTTACGATTGCTAATCACGCGACACACCTGTTTGTTGATTTTCCAGTGAAATTACGTTATCTCGAAAAAGATATCTCGCGTGGAATGCCCTGTACATAATTTTTTTTAATAACGTGAAGAACTTTATTATCGTAAAATAAAAAAGTATAATCACGTCAAAAAAGTCACGTGGCTACGACCAATTTTTACTCATTTTCTCACGTGTGCCTCAATTCGCGTGGAATGCCCTGTACATGTGCGTTTTTTTTTTCTAATAACGCGGAAAACTTTATTATCGTAAATTAAAAGAGTATAAATCGCTTTCAGCGTTCGTGACCATGCAGTGACCATGTACAACCATGTATGCGACGTACGAGTCGTACGACACGGGAGCTTAGTCGACTTTTCTAATTGACAATCGCGCTGTGGCGTGTTTGAGCTATCATTAGCGGCCTCTCGTGGCAATTCGATCGTCCGAGTTCGCCAGAGGCTTTCCGCGTAATTAATTTCGTTTTTCCCGCGGTAGTCGAAAATTCCACTTGGTACACTCGACGCGCGTGGAACGCGTCGGGATCGTAACGAGAAACCCGGGGGGCGGGGGGGAGGGGCTCAAGGGCTCGGGCTATACGGGTCGTCGCGCTTAAGCGCTTTGTTACATTGACACGCGAGCCGACCCGCGATTTCGCCTTCATTAAAAGTTGTTTCATTATCAGCTTACTCTTCTCATGTTGCTCGCCACCTTCGCCCCCCTCTCTCTCCGCTCCTCGCATTCCTTCCATTTTTCCCTCATTTTTCGTCCGTTCGTGGCTTTTTCCCCGTCCCACTTCTTTATTCGCAACAAACGAACTCTAATTACTCGATAGCTCGGCTTGCATGGGGCTGGGGCTTTGCGGACACGAACATCGAGTTCACGGTTTTCAGATCACACACGAGAAATCGTTACTTTCGTGCCAGTAGTGGTGCCAGCCTCTGTATTGAGAACCCTCGCTGAGAAAAAAGTTGGCAAATTGCTTCCTCATTATTTTGCGAATTTAATAAAATGTATTAATCATTTTCTTTTATGACAAAAATTGAAATTTACTGACACGTCGATAGTCGCTTTTGAGTAAATCATTGATAATAGTCGTGAAATCACAACTATTGATCAAAAGTACACTGAAAAAAATCAGTAGTTGCGGCTACCAATAATTGCTTAGATCTACCAAAATATTGGTTGCAGTTACTAAAATAATGGTAGCTCTGACCAACGATTGGTAATCATAACTATTAATTTTTCTCAGTGTAAAGTAAAGTCGAAAATTATAGCCAAAGCATTTTTGGAGTACTTTGAGAACCTTCGTCGACGAGAGACTCGTTTGTCACCGGCATTGGTGGACCCAAGGTACAATATAAAAATCGTCGTTAATACATTGTCGGTAAACGAGTCTCCGTCCTCGGGTATTCAAATCGTACGGGTGACGTACGGTGCTCTCTCGTCTGGCTCTCGTGGCGAATATTGCAGAGTTTCGATTTATCGCAGGCCAATCGCCGGTCACGCGAACCTCTGCCCGGGAAGCATCAGCACGAAGCCCCAGGAGCTGGAGACCCTGCTGAGTACCGTGAAGCACGAGATCCTCCACGCCCTCGGTTTCTCGGTGAGTCTCTATGCGTTCTACAGAGACGAGCGCGGCGAGCCGAGGACCACGAGACGAAGCGAGACTGGAAAACCGCCCCTCAACGAAAAGTAAGTTCAACCCGCGAGACACATATTTATCTGCACTGAGAGAAAAAGTTTCATTCATTCTACGAAAAAGATGCATTACATTTTTTTTTTTTTCATGTCAATGAAATGTTTTCTATGAATTAGAGATAAATTATTTTGATTATTGTCTTGTAAAAATTATCTTCCATCTTAAATAATCTTGTACATTATTTCATTGGTTTTCAAGAAAAAGTTTTATTCATTCGAAGAAAAAGGTGCATTACATTTTATTTTATTTTATTTTATTTTTATTTTTTTTTTTTCATGGCAATGAAATGTTTTCTATGAATTTGAAGAAAGAATCTATTTTGATTATTGTCTTGTACAAATTATCTTAAATTTTAAATAATCTGGTATATTATTTCATTGGTTTTCAAGAAATATTTCTCGTTGAGATTTCATTGGAATTTCATTGAATCAATGAAACTTTTTCTTTCGGTTTGTCCTTTGAACTTTGACCCCCCAGCGCTCGTTACTTAGCGATGCTTATACCGCGCAACCGGAAATGCATTTCAGACTGCAGACACATCAGTGGAGTCAGAACACCATAAAGACCGTGGTGAGACCCCAGTGGCAGGTTCACGGCGGCTCCGTTGAGAGATCGATGCAGATGATAGTTACGCCGCGAGTCCAAGCCGAGGTACGATCGCATTTCGGTTGTCCGTATCTCGAGGGCGCCGAGCTCGAGGATCAAGGCGAGGATGGTACCGCTTTGACTCACTGGGAAAAGCGAGTCTTTGAGGTGAGGCACTTCAATCCAACGCTATCTCGTGCATTCCGAAGTCGGTGGCACTCGTTGCCTGTAAAGTGGACCGTTTGCCTCCACCGCACTTTCATTAAATGTGCATTTATTAAAATACCCTCTACATTTTATTGCATTATTTTTACATTAATCGAATATTCCGATGTAACGTTGGCTGTAAAAATTACAAAATAATAGTGGTGGAAAAAATTCTATTGAAATTTATTGAAAAGTATATTTTGGCTTTTTATATTGTCCTTTTTATAAATTTCAACGTTATTTTGTCTGGAATTTTTAGAACGAAGCAATGACCGGAACTCACACTCAGAATCCAGTCTACTCGAGGATAACGTTAGCACTGATGGAGGACACCGGTTGGTACAGTGCGAATTATTCGATGGCTCAGGAACTCGGTTGGGGTCGCAATTTAGGCTGCGATTTCGCTATGAAATCGTGCAAGGAGTGGATATCGTCAAAATCATCTCGATTGTCGTAAGTAAAAACAACGAAATTATCACATTATTTTTAATATTCAAGCCAATACCGAACTGAATACTCATTCGAATGAATATTTAAAATGCTTTCGCAAAAAAGGGAGACAAGGGAGCAAAAGTAAGTGAAGGGCTTTGCACATATTTGTAGGAATTGATTATTAAGTATTCAGAACTAAAAATATATGATACGTTAAAAATGTTTGTGAATTTACATTACACCAAATATTATAATAAAATATATATCTGTCCACTTGTTCAGCGGTAAAACAATCCATCCATTCTGCAACAAAGTGAAGCAGGATCCCCTTCAAACCGAATGCACGGACGACCGAAGTTCCGTGGCCTTGTGCAACTTGGTGGAGCATCCGGCGCCGCTGCCGAAGAAATATCAGGTAAATCCGTCGAGAAGAAAGGCCGATAACTCAATTGCATTCGCGGCTCTTTTGTACAACATGGAAATTTGATTTTGCAGAATTTCGATTCGATACCTCACGTACCGCCGGGTAAGGAACAATATTACGGAGGTTCGGTATCCTTGGCCGACTACTGTCCTTACATCCAGGAGTTTACGTGGCGCGCCAAGAATATCGTCGTCCGAGGATCTCACTGTTTGTACGAGGAGAACAATCCGCGTGAGTTACTTTTTCCCTTTGCGACGACAACGGAGACAACGAGCGATACGATAAAAGTTTATTAAATTCACAGATTCGGAGAAAAACTTTGCGCTGGAGAAATACGGAGCCCGATCGAGATGCTTCGACCACACAAATCAGATGTGGGAGGAGAGGACGTGCAAACAGGCGAGACAGTGGCAACATTGGGGCTCTGGATGTTATCAGTACAAGTGCGAAGCCGGAAGGTTACACATTATGGTCAGTTTCAATCGAATTACCGTAGTACAAGAACAGAATCCATAAAACTCGATGCTATTATATAAAAAAAAATTTCGAAGCAATTGAATGTATCGCCCAGTCAATGTTGTATTGATCCGTTTGTTTTTATTAGTCAAAGGGCTGATTGATTATTCAATCTTATCGACAGTCGATAAGGAAGATGTTTGCAAAACATAATCACTAATTCTTTGACATTTCTTATTTAGTACAACCAAATCTTTTAATTTACCAGTGCTTAGATTTACTGAAGGCAATGAAAAATACTAAAAAATGTTTCTAACTCTGGTTTTTTTCGGTTAACAGGTAGCCAATTATACGTACACCTGCTACCACGCAGGTCAAGAGATTGCTATCCGGATTATACAGAACGAGTGGCTTCACAAAGGCGCGTTGAAATGTCCGCCCTGCAAAGACATTTGTCAGGTAAACTAATCACCGACGAGGCTTATTTATTTTTTTACGATGAGGCTCATTTATTTTTTTACCCTTGCATTAATACTCACATTGTTACTCTTAGGCGGAACTGCAGGCCAGGGGAGAGTGGTGCAAGCCGGGCGATGAACATCCACCAGCAACATTCTACCACAGGGACAATCTCGACTGCGGGGCTGCCAATGAACTCGCCTCCAGTATATTCACCCTGACCGTCGCGATCCTACTTCTCGTCGTCAGATGATCTGCCGTCGGCGTGTAGCTAATTTTTTAGTGTTATACCCAAGAGGACAAAACGAAAGAAAAGACGAAAAAATCACACAGCAATCCTTAGCCAGACCCTCGTTGAGATTGCGGTGTGCCCGACGTCTCGACGAGTTATAGTTACCTCAAGCATCGTTCTCGGATCATTCCGAAAACTTTTCATTTCGTTCGTACCGTTCGATCGTCGGTTTGTAAAAAAAAAATAATTCCCGGCGACTCGACGAGCGCGTTCGATTCACCGAAACTCGACAGCGGGTTGATTTTTTTTTATCGCAAACGAAAGAACAAAAAGGAGAATAGGCCCGGCCATCACTTCGGGACTTCATCCTGTGTTACCTCAAGATTTTCTCGAGTGACGATCAAGAATTTGTCTTATTTTAATCTATACAGTCGTCGACTTGTATCACTTAATTGTTGCCAATCGGTGTAACCGATGGAATTTTTTGAGAAAAGGTGCTGAAAAAAAAACAGTAGACCCCTCTGTCATACTTTTACGCTTATCAGTGATATTATTTAGTCCTGAACTAAATTCGACGCGCTGCTCGTTCAGCTACACGTGTTTCTTTATCGTTCCAAAGAACGGTTCCTCGTACGAACTTTTTTTTATTTCACGGACAAATGGCTCTATGAGGAGCATTTCTCCGGTGTTCGACGAAGCGACGGATGGTCAGTGGCGAGGGGGAATGTAATCTATAGGTGGTTAAGTCGTGCGACACGACGTCGCGAGCCCAAAGCGATCGTCCTGTCGCACGTGTAAAAGTCATATCGATAAACAGATTAAAAAAAAAAAAATTGAATGAGTTAAATTAATAAGAGCGCGGAGTTTTTAAAGGGCGATTTATGCAACGGACCCGACCGAGCAATTGCAAATCGCGTAAACTCACTTAGAGTAAGAAAAAGGATCATGTTATAAACTTGTAAGCGATATGCGAAGTAAAAAAAAACCACGGTTGTACATAATTTTTAAAAACAAACGAAAATGAACAAAAAAAAAGAACAAACAGACATGAAAATATTACCGATTAAGTATATATGGGCCATCGAGAGTGAGCTCAAGCCGCTGCGACTTAATGACACGATGTTTGTACACGTCATCGGTTTTAGACATAACTTTTTTTAACGACAAACGTAACGTAATGAGAATAAAAAACTGAAATTCATTAATCGACAACCAGACGCGGTGGAAGCGTCGGCGCATTTTTTAAATACGAACATTTTGGTCGATCGTATTTCGAATACGAAACTTCTGTCAATTGGGATTTAGCACAGTTCTTTCTGCTTGCATCGGGCGCATCTGAATATCAAACTAACTAAAAGACGTCGCGTATTTTTAGAGACAAACGTGTAAATATGAGATGTGTTCGAAGAATCTTACCAGCCAATATATTCTAAGCTCTGTCGGTTTTTTTTTCTTTTACAAATGAAAAAGCTATAAAAATCAGAGCAGCATTTGACGATACGTGCTCGACATTCCACACTCAAAAATATCACATTGCCCCTGTCTTAAGACACTTTGTTTTTATTTTTTCGATGTCTTTTCATGATATGCCGAATTTGTACGTCAGCCTATCAAATATACTTAAGCCTATAATCCAACGCGCCTGTATAGACGGCTATGAACAAATTGTATAGTTTAACAAGAATGTATTACCCAAGAGATTATATCTATCTTTACTCGTTAATTTAACGAGCGTTGCGTTCGTCAGATTTAATAAATGTATTGTTATAGTCATTATTTTACATTTTAATCAATGTTCGTGTTCGCAAGGGTCTCGCGAATTTCCGAAAGGAACAACTGTATTTTGTTACTTTAATTGTTTTTTAAACCGACACAAATTTTTACAAACGAAAATCGCAAATTTTAATGTATCGCGGAATCACGATCCGTGAGTTATTTCGAAGTGTAATCTCCGAGAGTTGTAGCAATATTGCTCCGCGAACTACGTCCGAATCATTTTATTTCGCAGTTAGTGCTCTCCGGTGCGTACCATATAATATATATATATATAAATATAGTATATATTATAAATATACGAGTGTTAGTTAATGAGGAATGAAAGTGAGCGCGAAAGATCGAATGTGGCGGATGTTGTTGCTAATCGTGTGAGAATCACTTGTAAAAAAGTGCTTCCTTTGTGATTAAAATACATTAAAGGAATCCAAACATTTTTTTATCCATCCTGCCTTACCGTTCGGACACAGCGACTTCGATCGATTCTTCTGCTGCTGCAACCTGAGTCGTGGTCTACATTTTCCCTTCATATTAACCGATGATAGACAAATTATTATCTACGGGGAATAATCAACATAGCAGACATTGATGTGAAATTCGAACACGGAAAAAAAAAGTTAATCAAGGGCAGGAATATTGATAACATAATAAATTAATTATAAATGTAGGGTAATAAATCATCTCGTTTGTAGATCAATCAATTTATTAATTCATAACTAATAATACGCTATGAGTGAACGTTACATTTCGGTAGTAATTATTTCTTTTATTTTTTTTTTCATTTGTTCATTAATTCGCGATGTGCGTAGCGAGAAACGGAAGTGTCGTATCAAATTCCAGTCGAGGCTCTTTGGTATTCGTTTCGACGGTCCTACAGTTGCTTTTTCTTGGCTATCAGAAAAAAGTCCTTACAGTAATAATTCTCAACTGGAACGTCTATGGAAATCGACGGATCGTCGAGACGAAAACCACGAGAGCGATTAGCACATTCGTTAAACACTGATTACAAAATCATGTTCGCCGATTCTACGTGAACACTTAAGTCGTTAGAATTGTCCTCGAATTTTTTTTGGCGCCCCGAATAAATCGCGAACAATCGGTGAGGTCCCTCTAAAGATAAATGCCGTCGCCACACAGTGATTCGATCGTGGCTCGTCGTCCTGTTTTACACCCACAAAGATTCATACTCATTCGTGTGTATCTCTTTTTTTTTACGTTTTATAGAAAACCGTATTATCAACTATCGTCTATTACACTATCAGATAATTATCCTACGGATTATTCTTCAATCTCGTGACGGAATAACCGCTCCATCCGAGCGTTCTTGCGCGTTCGACTTTCGACGAATAATCGTTATCAGTAGAAAAAAATGCCAGGGACTGATCAGTAGAATCGTTAGACGCAGTTCCTTCGTTTTTCACAGTTTTTTTTATCGACAGAGATCATATCGACATTACACAGTCGGTAATAAAAACTGTAACGGTAATTAATTCTTGACAGTTTTTATTACCGACTGAGCAGTTTTCCCATCGCCTTTCGAACGAAGAGTCGATGGTAGATAAACGCGATTCCAGTGAAACCTACTCTGACTTGATTCTATTTTCGTTTATTGCTCTCACGATTAATCAAACCCGCAGGGGACACTGAATTTGGTTGTCGCGAAATAGCCAATCTTCGTGAAAATCGCGTTACAGTGGCTCACACTTAGCCGCAAAAAATAACGAAAATTCAGCCACTGGAATAAAAATTCCCCCCTCAATTTTCCGGGATCGTATTCTTTTGATAAATAATTCAACTAAAAAACTAAAATAAAATTCATATTTTCATTATAATTCTCGACCGATATTTGTCCCAACTTTCGTCAATTCAATTACCGACAGAAACAGCTATGAAAATTCAAACGAACCGAGTTATCATTTTACTTCCGCCACGATGACGATTGGCTCTCCGGCGGGAAAAGACGAGTGAACGACGATTCGAGCTCTCGACGAGTTAATTCGGAATCATAAAGCGTTTTGTCTCTCGCTCCTCGCCTCGTTAAATACATTCGAGTGCGCAAAAGTCCGACGGTTTACTTGCCTCGGCGAAACTTGTTTTGCTCCGCAGAGCGCAGATAGAGAGAGCGCGACAAATATCATCATCCCAGTTTCCGCGCAAAACGATCGCTGCCGAGGCGGCAGCATCGTCCTCACGCTCGTTTGCACCGCATCGAAGCGCGAATTTGTACGAACCCGTCTGCTCCCGCTTTATTTCCGTGCGCGGGCGCTATGTGCCAATATTTTTTTCCGATTCAAAGTCTAATGGGGCGCGTCGAGTGTCACGCTTGAAATATTTCCTGTATGTCACTGTCCACGTGTGCGTTACGTGTCAGATCGAATTGAAACCCTCCGTCGATGTAGATAATTTGGTGCACGTAAGTCGCCCGATAAATTAACCGAGAGCGGAAGTTCAAACCTAACGAAAATTTTACTGAAAAAAATTAATAGTTATGATTACCAATCGTTGTTCAGAGTAACCAATATTTTAGTAACTGTAACCAATATTTTGGTAGGTCGAATTAATGATTGGTCATTGCAACTACTGATTTTTCTCAGTGTTTGGTGACACGATTCTGCCTCTTTTTTTAGCACAATTTCCTGTGTCTTCAATTAATCGCATCATTCTAACAATATTTTTTTTCTCAATTGTATTATCAACGTAAGAGTGCATAATTCACATCAAATGACGACTAAATAAAAAATAATAAAAAAAATAGGCTTCGATTTTTTCGTCAGGAGCACCGAAACTCATCTCCAAGGCTGTCAGCGCCGAGTAACAATTTCTGCGTCCCCAGGACGACGAAAATAAAATCAGGGGCAGTGATGCCGTCCCTTTGCGCTAGTCGTGCGCGAATCCGGGACGGAACGTCGGTAACACCCAAAAATATCTTTTGCCAAAATATTGATTTGGCAAAAACTTGAGGGAAATATCCTAGAAAATAATCCCAACGGAAAATATTTGCTAGTAAATATGCCCTGACGGAAAAATATCCTGTACTAAAAATATTGCGGCGGGTTTCCCAATCCACGGGGCGGATATTTGTGTCACAGGATATTTTTGTCGCAGGATATTTTTGTCACAAGATATTTTTGTCGCAGGATGTTTTTGTCGCAGGATATTTTGCCGAGGATATTTTGACCCTTAATCGCCGATTTCAAACGGAGTCAACGTCCCGGAGAAGATCGGGCAGACTCTCGAACCAGGAACACCCGCCGAGTCGTCGTCCTTGACGCTGCTGCGGTCGGCTTCTGGCGACTCGCTCGTCGATTCCCTCGCCGAGGGTGAAAACGGAACGACGGCTGCTGGTCGCAATCGATCCGAACGATCGAAAGCGTCGACGACGATGAGGTTCGTCGTCGCTCCGGGTGCGACGCGGTCGCGTTCCACGCGAAAGTCGCGCGCTGCTGCTGCTGCTGCTCGCCGCCACGCGATACTAACTGTGCTCGTCCGGGGATCCCAGATCCTCGGTCTGCGTGGCGGCGTCCCTGCCTCACGTGGCGCACGGCGTCGCCTCGCTGCAGATCGCGCGACCGGCCGTCTCCCACGGCAGCGGCGGCGGCGTGTTCACCAGCGACGGCGTGGAACATCGTCCCATCGAACATCGATCCATCGAGCAACGTTCCATACCTGAGAACAACAGACAGAACGTTAAATAAGTGCCCTGAGAAAAACAAATTGCTCAATCCAACAAAACGTGCGGTTGCGGGCGGCGAAATAAATATTTTGCAGATTGGACAAATAAAATGATAATAATAATAATAATATTCGGCAATGCTAATCGAGATTTTTTTAAATTCAATCAACAGTTGCTTCGATCAATTAAATATTTTGTCTAATCCTAAAAGTCGTAGGTCATCGACCCTTCAGTGGCTCTTCAGCCTAACGTAGCAAAACGTATTATATTGAAGTTTGCATCGGTGGAAAGCAACGAAAAAAATAAAGAAATTTTTTTTTTTAACAATTCTAAAACGTTATTATAACGATCATAAATTATTATAACTTTTTATACCCAGTACGATCCTTTGGGTTCATTATTTAATAAGAGAGGAATATTTAATTGATAGCAACTGATGGTTAAATTTAAAAAAAAATCCGCGCACTCTGTTTGTAAATGTTTCCTTCCCACAGCTCTGAGAGTGGCCACATTTATTTATTATTGAATATTCACACATCGCGCGGTGTCGGATGTACCAGGTGACTATATACCAATTGTGGACAACTTGTGGATATATATTCCACCATTTTCCATGTTTTCAAAGTGCGATGCGAATTCAATCTGTCAGCGGTCCGTGCGGATAGCGACATTTATTTCGGGGAGTACATTTTGAATGTCACCGAGCGGATGGTAAACTACGTCGCAAAAAACTAGGTTGCGTTTAGGGCGAAAATAGGGTGAATACGGACCAGTCCGTATTTTATTGGTCTATACTCATTGAATCGGTTTTGCGTTTACTTTTATCCACGTAAATAAATCTGAGCGGTATACATTCCGATTTATAACAAACTCGATGATGTTTGCGAATACAACCAATGGCGGATTACCTACTTTCCCGATATTTGAGTATTTCAACATCAAATTATATCAGTGGACGAAGCAATTTATTATGTATGAATCGTCATTTTGGCATGTAAAAATCTCCAAAATCCTCCGATAATTTCCGACGGCAGAGACAGTTCGAAAATTAATTTCCATTTTAGCCGAACAAACAATTTCGACGCCACTCGGACGGTGTAATCGATGTCGGGCGTTCGATTCGACGCGCTAAGCTATCAATTAAGAATGTAAATAATCCCAACGCATGCAAAACGAATCGACCCCAGTGAATATATATCAGCGCCACTCGTCAATTAAATATATAATTCGCTTTTGTTTTAAATCGTCTTTTTTTCCCAACGCCAATAAACATTTCCTCTATTATTAATATTCGTGAATTGTATGAAAATTGTGCGAAGCGTAAAATCAGTGATATACCTGATAAATCTAGTCCACCGATGCTGCAAACGTCCAATCCGCCGGTACTCGTCGCGCAGCAATGATGCTTCGAACTCAGCGGCTTTTGTCTGCAAAGAATCTAAAAAAAGGAGAAGAATTAATAATTAATTCCTTTTCTCATTTTCTCATCAGAATTAATAAACAATTCCTTTCCTCATTTTCTCATCGAATTTTCCATTTTTCGGGTAAACAACCGTGATTTTTTTTTTTTTTTTTTTTTTTTTCAAAATCAACTAAAAAAGAATTAATAAACAATTCCTTGATTTCCGAGAAATTAAAATTATCTGATCGATAGTATAAAAATTAAAAAATTCCCTCTCATTTCTCGGAAACTTATGCAAAGTCGACTGACAGGATTACCTTAATTAGCGACGTGAAAAAAATTTAAAAAATTGAATCCACTAATTAAGTTTCTTTTTTCTTACCGTGAATTTTTTTTTTTTTTTTTTTTTTCAAAATCAACTAAAAAATAATTAATAAACAATTCCTTGATTTCCGAGAACTGAAATTTATTGGATCGATAGTATAAAAATTAAAAAATTCCCTCTCATTTCTCGGAAACTTATGCAAAGTCGGGATTACCTTAATTAGCGACGTGAAAGAAATAAAAAAAATTAAATCCACTAATTACGTTTCTTTTTTTCTTACCCTCGTGTAGAAAATCTCTCGGGATATACGGCGGAAGTGATTGTTGAGCAGCCAGTAAAGAAAGGGATTCCAGAAGCTGTTGGAGAGGGCGAGCCACGTTGCGAGGAAGTCGAGGAACGGCGGCGGCTTGCTGCCCGTGCAGGCTGCCACGACTTCCTGGATGGTCCACGGCGTGACCATCACGATGAAGCCCAGGCTCATCGCGGCCATTGTTCGCGACGCCGAGGTCGACAGTCGTCTCTCGTGAGCCACGAGCTGCAAAACCAAAAGCTGGATATAACCGGGAGAGCGACACTGGGGGGAGGGAACATTAATTCTACCGACTGTCAGCTATTTCCTTCAACTTCGAAACGAACGTACCCAACGATTTACATCTGCGTACACGTCTATATATATATGTCCATGTATATGTATATTTATGCATGTGTATTTTTTTTTGTAGTTCGAGGTGACTCATAAAGACAGAAAATCCAGAGAAGGAGTGGAGAAGCTCCTAGAGCTGAAATTAATTGCACGTGTACGTCCAGCGTTTTTGTTTGTCCGAATATTTTGTTTACCGTCAGGACAAAATATGTGCAAATAGGTAAAGATGGATATGAAGGGACGTAGCAGACTTCATATCCAACGACCGCTCTACTCTCAGGAATATATCTGCTTCTCATAGCAACTCGGAAATTATCCGTTGAGCCCGGAAAAATATCTTGAAGTACATTTTTACGAAGCAAAACTTTTTCTGTGTGGAATTAGAAACAGCGTTTCCTGCTTTCCGCGCCGCTTTCCGTACAACGGAGAAAAATCACACAGTCGCGTGGAATCAGGGAAAAGTTACGTGCCGCATGCACATAACTTTTTCCCCCGTTTCCCGCCGGAGTTTCTCTTTATCTTCTGTATATACATCTGGCCAGAGAAATGCGGAATGGAATTCCGAATCAGTTACACCGACGAATTATGCACCAATGTTTATTTTGCGGAATTCACGAGCCAAATATTCCGAGTTCCTTTCGAAAATTTCTTGAGAATTTCGGAAGCTCAGTCATTTCTATAATATTTTTTGTGGAAAATGAGGACTTTACACATGCGAATAATATTCGTTAATATGTCATCTTTCTCCCCCAATTTAATCAGTTTTTTCGGTCAAAAAAAATGAAAGACCTTAAAATAAAAATTAGATACGACGAAAAAAAAAAAAAAAAAAAAAAAAAATCAAACGGAGGAAGTGACAAAAAATATTAAAGGCTCGAGGATCACTCGACAAGTTTACCGTAATTGACAAAAATATTCAGCAATTGACGCGGACGAGTTTGCATATAGATAGAAGAAAATCTGATAAGAGTCGCGCAGCATATTGGGAAAGCGAAATGTGTACGGAGTCACATTCCGACCTCGGCAGAGCACTCGAGTTCTCGTAAAGTTATCACGCATATTCTCCCTATGAGCGTTCTTTAGTGAAGTCTCGGTGGGATACAGAATGTTATGCGCTGCCGTTGAACGCGATACAAAACCGAAAGCCAGTCCATTAGAATACACACACACACGCGTACAGCGAAATTGTAGCGCCGCGACACGCGAAACTGCTGTGATTTACCGCGCAAATATATCAGAGTGAGACAGTCCGCAGTCGTACGAAAATTCCGAGGTATTTGGGTCTCGCTGTGTATTCCCGTCGAGTCGTCGAATATTCAGTTCAACGCGAGTCACTCGTCCAAATAAAAAAAAAAAAAAAAATGCGAAAAATATTTCGAACAGATTTCTTGCGAAATTATCTTCGAAAATGATTTTCCAAATTGTCTCCATTTTCAGAATTGCAGAATTGATCCCTTCAAATAATTGGCAAATACATAACTCGCGTCTCACTTCGCTGAAAAAGTAGAATAATTAAATAATTGCGAAATTATCTTCGAAAATGATTTTACAAATTATTTCCATTTTCAGAATTGCAGAATTGATCCCTGTAAATAATTCGGAAATACGTAACTCGACTCTCACTTCGCTGAAAAAATAGACCAATTAATTAAAAAAAATCAGAGAATTATTTATACGAAAATTCGCGTAATTTCAATTCAATTGTAACCGAAGCTGTTGTACCTGCGTCAACGTAACAACGTCAATCCATACAAAGTATTCGCAACAGTATTATGCGGCTGATTAATCGAACTAATTATAAATTCGATCGCAAATTGCCTAATCAATATTCGCTTCGCTTACCGCTGAATTCCGCGCGGTAATTGCAGTCTCGAATAATCAGGCTGTTGATTAATAAATTATGTAATTGGTAATTTACGGGCAGAAGGTTTGCACTGTGAGGTGAAAAAGAAATGCGTAACCTGGACCGCTTTTCATGCACGATTGCAAAAAAAAATTTATTCGGAGTAGCAGAATCTCCGACGGAGAGGGCTGAGAATAGTTTTTCGAGGAGAAACGTAGCGTCGAAGTTGCACGAAAGCATCGAGCAGGTTGCGCAACTTCGGGAAAGAAAGAAAAACGGAACTCGCCGCCGCCGCAGGGAGAATGTTATCGCAGAATGTACGTCGAAATCGAGGCCGGGACGTCGCTCGCGTCAAGCGTCGTGATCTATAGCTCAAACTTTTGCAGCCGCCGTGTATCTATGCATGAAGAATATACACGCGGGTCAATAATGTCTCGCGTTAGCGTCAGCTCTGTTCACGGAGTGGAAAGTGAAACTGGGCGTAAGAGAGGCTATGTAGTGCGAAGCTGGCGCTCACACGACGGAGAGGAAAAAGAGAGGGGGGGGGGGGGGGGGCAAAGTTTTCACAAAGTTACAAAGTGAAACTCGGGACGACAGCAAAATGAGAGAAGCTCGATCCGTGCATCTCGGAATCGATCGACATGGGATAGGTTGAGGTAGGTCGGGAGGCCGTGAAGTAAAGTGTGTCATGAAAACGCAATGATGGGTCGTACACGCGTTAAATATACAGAGCGAAAAATCCCAACCGAAGTTCGCGAAGCATTAGCATCAGTTTCCACGTGATTTATAGGTAGTTCGAAGTTGGGAGCATCGATCGGTCGATCCGCTTCTGTAGTCGACTGCAATCGACAGGTTTTTGCCCTTGTTGCACAATTCAATTGAAAAGGCTTTTTATTGGACAAAAATGGTGATAGAATTTTATTTGGATTTATGCGATTTTTGTTCTCTATCGGTTTTTATCAGTATTTTTTTTTATTTTTTAATGGGGAATATACTATTATTTAATTTTGCAATTAAATTTTTATTCAGTGCTAAATAAGAAATAATAAATTAAGGAGTTCGCGAGGGAAATTATGAATGATGAATAAGCAAAACAAAAATTGTTCGTTATTCGTGCACCACGCATAAATATTTCTGCAATTCGATGCTGTATCCCAAGGGCTTTTTTCCACCCTTCTTTATTCCTATTGGCGGAATAACCGAGTAGGTTGCGCTGTAACTTCGACCAGGCCAATAGCCGCACGATTCCACATCCATCTATCCATGCTACCCAGCATTCCTGGGTTTTCCATTCCGCGTGGAAAATCGCGAATTCGCCTCATCAACTGTCTGGCCAATGTTTTATAAACTCGCTTCGTGCCTCTTGAATAATGTACGACGGACGCGACTGTAACTTGATGACGACAGGGGCTGCAGCATCGAGCAACCCGGAAGCTCTTCCCGGTTGCTCGAAGTCTCTTTATTAATGTACATGCATCTATATATATTTCTTGTCCTCTTGGTATTATTTTTTTTTTAGACAGGACTCTCGGTGGCCTTTTGCGAATCCCACTGGTCCTCCCACTTTTCAGCTCGACAGAACGGACTAAGAGTATCAAGAGGGTAGAGAACGGATAAGCCAGCGAGGGATAATCCGGGATAAAGACGCCTCGTTGCAGCTCCGACAGAATGGCACCGGTCCTGATTCCCCGTTCGGCTACCTCTTCGCGCCTCATATATCTTTCCCGTGTGCCTAATGCCGGTTTCGTCGTTATTAGAAAAAGCGACTGTGTCCCTTCTTTTTCCGAGTACACGGACTTTCGTTTAATTAAAAATAAAAAAATGAGAACGATAGTACAGGTTAAAAGTCGATATTTTGAAAAAATAAATTTCGTGACCCCGATTTGGGCGGTTTTCGGCCCGGCGGCCAGATCTACGATTTTTGACAAACTGTTCGGCCAAAAATTTTTTTTTTTTCAAAATCAACTAAAAAAGGGTTGTAACCAGTGTTTTCAGGGGTAGAATATGCGACTTGAGAACGATGGTATAGGTTAAAAGTCGATATTTTGAAAAAATAAATTTCGTGACCCCGATTTGGGCGGTTTTCGGCCCGGCGGCCAGATCTACGATTTCTGACAAACTGTTCGGCCAAAATTTTTTTTTTTTTTTCAAAATCAACTAAAAAAGGGTTGTAACCAGTGTTTTCAGGGGTAGAATATGCGACTTGAGAACGATGGTATGGGTTAAAAGTCGATATTTTGAAAAAATAAATTTCGCGACCCCGATTTGGGCGGTTTTCGGCCCGACGGCCAGATCTACGATTTTTGACAAACTGTTCGGCCAAAAAATTTTTTTTTCAAAATCAACTAAAAAAGGGTTGTAACCAGTGTTTTCAGGGGTAGAATATGCGACTTGAGAACGATGGTATATGTTAAAAGTCGATATTTTGAAAAAATAAATTTCGCGACCCCGATTTGGGCGGTTTTCGGCCTGGCGGCCAGATCTCGAAACGTCAACTTTACGAGCAGTCAAGAATCGTCGTGGCACATGCCGTTCGAGTTAAGCGGTATTTCGTTCGATCCAACGGTGATGTCCGAACTGCGAAAATGTTCGGAAGGTAATTGACTGAAAATCCGTAGCTCGTTAACGCTATAGCTTTTCCGTATACTCGTCCGAACCTCGGACCCGGGTCACCTCGATGCTTCCCGTGTATCTTTTTAAGTTCACTCCGGGCGACAGCGCTTTCCGGGCATTAAGTTTGGGCAAACTCGGCGCGTATAATGCGAAATATGGGTTAAGTGCGCGACGGTTACGGGAAAGAAACGCCAGAAAGAGGTCGATGGCGGGTCGTTCGTTCGCCGCTGAAAAGGACGCGAGAGGCCGACCATTTACCGAGTCTCCGTTGCCTCGCTTCAGTCCAACTAGCCGGCCACCTACCAGTCACTTCCGTACTTCGCTTCCAGCAATAAGTGGACTCCCGAGAATTTCAACGGCCACTCCGCAGCGCCTTATAAACATTTTTCCTTCCTCAGAGCCTCCGCT
The DNA here is from genome assembly GCA_964034905.1 of Itoplectis maculator. Lineage (NCBI taxonomy): Eukaryota > Metazoa > Arthropoda > Insecta > Hymenoptera > Ichneumonidae > Itoplectis > Itoplectis maculator. The sequence continues at coordinate 5,349,797 of OZ035869.1, forward strand.
TCGCTGCAGACTGAATTGCTCTTGGCCAAACTTTGCGGCACCGGAAGTGCGTAATTACTCCGAGAACCTTTTTACAGGTGTCGCCATCGCCGAAAAAATTACAACAACACCGATTATAAAATCGAGTACATTTTTATTTTATTTTGTATTATCTCCGCCCAAGTATCAAATGGAAGTGGAGTGCGTAATTACTCGGAGAACCTTTTTACAGGTGTCGCCACCGCCGAAAAAATTGCAACAACACCGATTATAAAATAGTACATTTTTATTTTATTTTTTATTATCTCCGTCCAAGTTTAACCACTGGTTCGCCGAATTACACGGAAGTAATGCAATAAAATGTACATCGATGACGCGGTCGACGCGACTTCCCTCGATATTTTCCTTTTTTTTTTCCTTCTTCCCCCGGCGAATCCGTTTTCCAGGCACTTTCCTCGCCGATAACCCGCAATTTTGTATTCCCCGATCTCGTTTTCTCCTTCTATTTTTTTTTCTTCTTCTTCCTTCCACTCGACTTCCCGTCTTCGTCGAGCGCCGAGTCGAGGCCGACTCCGCGCTGCTGCAGCCGATCGGTGAATTTATCGCCGTTCGCTGGCGGAAGTTACCGGAGCCGCTGGAACCGCCGGATACGTCGTTAATTCAACTTGTTTCGGTCGGTCCGTGCGCCTCGCTCGCGGATTCTACGGCGCGGATTCGCGTTTTGCGCGCCGTTGAAAGAGGAGACAACAATGGGGAAACGTGCGGAGAGGGGTGAGGACGGAGTTCGAGCCGCTTCGAACCGCTCCGGACGCTCGCGGACCCTGAAAAACCTCGTCCGAACGAGTTTTCGTTCGGTCCAATCGGAGTCTCTGTGCTCCAACTACGTTTATCCAATTTTTTTTTCTTTTTCGAATCTCTTTTTTATTTCGCCACCGCGACTTTATACCCGGAAACTGGAATGACCGAGATTGCTGCTCGGCTTCGACAATTCTGTCGTTGTTTTTTTTATTTTTTCTCTTTTCTGTTTCTCTCAGCTCTGTCCCTTTTTATATTCTTTATTTATATTTATTTATTCATTTTTTTATTCCAGATACGTGTTTCCTCTCTTCTCTTATTCCCGATTCGTCCACGAAAAACGGTTTACGCGCGAAAAAATGCATAGCCGAGCGGTCACCCATCCAAGTAGCGTCCGCGGGTCGCGTTGCTTAACCCGAAAAATCGTCGAAGCCAAACGCCGACCAAGCGACCACTCTTTTTTATATCCCTTTTTATAAAGTACAAACAAGCTCGCTTTTTATTTACCACACTGAGAAAAATTAATAGTTGTGATTACCAATCGTTGGTCAGATCTACCAAATTTTTGTTGCACTGCAACCGATATTTTGGTAGATCTAACCAATGATTGGTACTACTGATTTTTTTTAATTCACGTTTGCCCAAATTTCCGATTTGGGGAAGCCAATCGAGTCTGGCGATCTCGCGAAAATAGAGGAATAATAGCGGATGATGTACATTTGCACGTATGTGGAATCCGGGTCGAGCTCGACGGGAACTGGCGCGGGCCACCCGACCAGCAGCAGCAGCAGCAGCTCCAAGCGCCTGGTGCATATTCGTGTTGCGCGAATTCTCGCATCCAGTCGCCGGAGTCGTTTTGACTCCGGAATACGCGTCTAATGTCGAGGAGATAAATGTTCTTTTCACGTAGCCGCGGGTAAGCGAAGCGTACCGGGAGAAAAATATATTGTTTGCGGTGAAAACTGGGGCGCCGCGCAGCCCCTGACATCGTCGGACCGGGGAATCCCCGGAGCTTGTGTATTATACATATATATAACACCCCGTCTGACTCGACTCCGCCGCGCGGGATAAAATCCGACGCTGTGTGTGCAAAGACCGAGGGAAAGTTGAGCTTGCCAAATTTAGCGAACGCCGCCCCCGCTCGATCGGAAAACTTTTCACAAGTCGTGAATAGCCGAGACTACAACTACAACCTTCGTTCCCGATTTTCGTGGCCAACGCCGAACGAAATAACCGCGAACACTTTGTCACTCGTGATTATGTCGACAGTTTTGCACGCACGTTCTGCTTTTATTTTTTAAACAACAAAGAAAAAGTGTTTGGGTACTATGATTTTTTTTTTTTTTTTTTTTTTTTTTTTTTTTCAATTAAAATCCGAGTCCAAATAAGTGGTTATTAATTTCGGAACCAATTAATATTTTAATAACATAAAAAAAGTGAAGTCAGGATCCAAATAAGTGGTTATTAATTTCTGAACCGATTAATATTTTAAAAACATAAAAAAATTAAAGTCCGGATCCAAATAATTGGTTTTCAATTTCAGAACTCATTAATACTTTCATAACTTGTCACCTAACAAAATTTGACAGCAACGAACTCTGAACTATGACTGATATTATCGGCAACGTGTCGAAATGTTGAGAACTGAATCGAGTGCTCGGCTATTATTATTATCCCGCGTTTCCAAATTGTCGACAGCAACTCACAATTGTGTCGATAAATTATACTCGCACCCTCCCTCATGTCTGCCATCCAGATGCCATATCTCCTTGCCGCACTTCGCAGCGAATGGTTTAATCCACCGGGTGAGATGTATTTTTACATCTCCCCAGGAGCCACTTTGCGACTCGTCGAGATGAAGACGGTCGAGGCGAAAAAAAAAACGTGCGCTCGGGATTCGTCGAAGAAATGTAGAGGAGGTGGTGCCGTTTGTTTCCAAGTTTCTCCAAGGTCTAGGCAGCACCTTCAGGAGCAATATCTCTCCGCGGAAACTTTGCTCAGTTTGTCGCAAAGTTAACCCCTCGATGAGCGCGGAAGTAGATGACGCGTCGTGTATGTATACTACATACGTTATGGGCGAGGAGGTAGCGTCCCCACCGGGAAACTTTACGAGAAGTTCACTCACGACGACAGCTTCATCCAGTGGATAGCATCCTCGTTGACAGACTTCCCATCGTAACTACCCGACTGGAACATCGACCGGGCCTGCGATATGCCTCATCAACATTCGCGCTCAATGGAAATACGTTATCGGTACAGTCGGACCCTCCGCAACTCCGCCTGTCACTTTATTACTAACTACATTTTCAATTAAAATAAAAATTAAATAGGCTGAAGGACCTCGGTCGATGATCCATTGATAATACAACATTAATATACGATAATATTGGAAGAAAAAAAAACAACAATTGTAATGTATACTGCATTATCAATAAACCACTTTGCTGCTACTAAAAATTAAATTTAAATTACACAACGAAATTCAAAGCTTCGCCATGAAAACAATTTGGTTTTGCATTTTTTTACATAAATTTTAAATCAATTTAGTTTTGTATTTTTTTTTTATAATAATTTCTGCTCTTTTGTCGATCGGATTGAACTATGAGAAACGCTACAAAGTAACGACAGAAGGAAGCCAATGTCTATAAAGGGTAAAATGGAAATATAATAAATAATGAAAAATCCGAGTTTTCCCATCGACTGTAAACTTATTTAATCGACACTGCCGGATGGTCGACGACACGAACCAATACATTCTTCGCCACGTTTTCCCTTCGACTTTTCTCACTCCATTTCGTCTTTCGTAACGCGCGGGCGTAACGAATCGTGGTAAGTTAATTGCCCTCGCCCCCAACCCTTCAACCTTAATTAGCGCGAGTACCGAGCGTTAGACGGAGAGACGAGAGTGGTGGGGGGAGAACCCGCCGGCGCGCGTTGAACACGTTTAAAGGCGAACGAGTTGCTCTCTCGACGAGCATGAATTGGCCGACGCAAACGTTTGCACTCCTTTTCCGCTCGCCGTGATTTTCACCGGCACAAAGACATCGTCGACGACGAGTCGAAAATGCCGCTGGTACGGAAACCGAAACCGCTGACTTCGGTAGATAAGTGTTGCGCTTTCCGGGGTTCATCTCCTGATAAACCCGATATCTCTTAATTAAATAAACGCTGACGACGTCTTCTTCATCCAAGTTCAATGCTGCCTTTACTTTGATCGTTATCTACAGGTTTATAGACATCACCGCGCATTGTCTCGATTTTTTTTTTTTTTCGCTATCGCTTAATCAAGATACATCTTTTTCTTTTCACTTTTGAAAACCACTAATTGGAGTGGCAGATCAAACGTGACTTGGTAATGATATTTGTTAGTCAAACGAGGATTGACAGAACCAATTGAAGTGCATTTTACATTTTATTTCTTTTTTGCAATTATTACTTCAAGATTGACAGAAAGATGAATAAGACCATCGACTGATTCTGCTATGAGGCAATGAAATAAAATGAGCACACGGTGAAACATTCTTGAATATCTGGAGCACGTTTCGATATGTTTAGTTAATTTTAAGAAAATTAAGAGGAAAAATACTCACTCGCTCGATGTTCGCGCCACTGACGACTTCCGGCGTGTTCACGCAGACGACTCGCTTCAGTCGCAATTTGTTGACGTGAAACGCCGATCCGTAACAGTACATTAGGACCATCGTGGTGGGAAAGTAAAAACAGCAACACGCGAGAATCCTGTGAAAAGAAAATTATATACAAAATATTAAGGCGATGTGAAATACCGACGCTCACCTCAAAAGTTCGGATACGCTTTTTTTTCGTGAATTATTAACGGATCGAAGTGAAAATTGAAATACAGATGCCAGTAATGTGAATCTCGTGAATGAATTAGTCCGAATTTTTATTTTAATTTAAAAAATTGATGTCGGTAACCGACCTGTTTTTTTTTTTTTTTTTTTTTTTTTTTCGTAAATCAAAATTCTGACTAATTCATTCACGAGATTCTCATTAGTGGCGTCTGTTTTTCAATTTTCGCTTCGATCCGTTCATAATCGGCGACAAACCGCACGTCCGAAAATTTTCGGCGCTCAGCGTTTCACATGGCCTTAATAATTAAGTACCCTTATTTAATTTGGTGCGGAAAACACACAAAAATAATTTTTTAAATCAAAATAAAATAAAATAAAAATTTCGTACCTACCTAAAGGAGGCCTTGGCGAAGAATGGATCACAGGCGAGGAGGCCCGAGCCGTTGAAGTAGTAACCGCCGCTGGGCAGGACGAGACTGCCGAAAATCGCGACGCTGGCGATCCACGTAGTCGACATTACGGCCATGCAGCCTTGTCGCATGTAATACTGCAAAAAAAAACGAGAAACAAAAGGTGCATGAGACGAGAATAATTAAAATCGAATTCGGGCGAACGTACCCGGCGCGTAAATACTATATATATATATATTGGTTGAAAGGAGCGGAGAAAAAAAGATTGGTATAAGTCTCGGACGGAAGGAAACTATTCATTCGACAGTCTGAAAATTACAGTTGGTCGAGGACGAGAACGCGAATGAATGGAGGTCACGAGTCAGCGATTCATTAAATCCTATGCTTTCTTTTTGTCGCCTCTCGCGCCGCTTCAGCGCCCACGTTTCTATCTCCTCTACTCTTTCCTTTTTTTTTCTTTGTCGTTTTTTCTTTTTTTTTTTTTTTTTTTTTCATTCTTCTCGCGGACTTAACGATCCGACGACCGAACCAGCGAGACTCGGGCTGTAGGCCAATATGCACTATTTAGCGAGAAAGGAACGCAAACGACTCTGCCCGAGTATTCGCGAATTCTATAGCCAGGGAACCCCGAAAGCGAATAATGCTCCTAATAAAATCCAGTTATCCACCGTAAACCCAATCTCTCATCTCCAATTCATTTCCTGCAAAAGGTGAAGAAAAAAAAGAATGGAATTTGCGAGCGCGAGATTAAATTTATGCTTTTATTTAGAGAGGCCAAGGAAAGTGTAAATTTGGTGAGAAAAATTCTTCGTGAAAACGAAAAAATTGAATTAAACCAACGTCAAAGATGACAGAGATACAAATTTTAAAAAAGCACAGAACCGAAAAATGTTCTCAATAAAATCTGGTTAGCTGCGGTGGATCCAATCTGTCACCTCCAATTTTCCTCCCTGATAAAGACAAAAAAAGTACAGTATTGCATTTTGAGTGCAAAATAAATTATCCTCCAATTTTGGCTGTAACAAAAAAATAAAATAAAAAAAGGAGTGTGAAGGGGATTCGATGGTTTCTCCAAAGGGGATGGTTCGTATCCCTGCGGAAACGTGGAAATGATCGATGATCCGATGGGTCCCACTCCTAGTAGCAATACCGTTCGAATTACCTCGATAAACTCGCCATTGGAAACGCCCAGCACGTATAAATACACACAGAGGAAAATACGAGTGAGAGAGGGAGAAAGCACTCGCCGAGTCCTCTGGCTTTGAAAAATGGCCCTCGCTTCATAAATAATAATTCGTTGAACAATGCGAGCTGGTTCGAGGCCACGAGGGTAATGGGTATTTATTATATATATCGATTTCTCCCGCGCTTTTTTCGGGTGACCGAAGCTTTCACCGTTTCGATATCAGAAAAAAATGGTCGTGTCCCCCACACACAAAAATGCTATTTTTTCTCCCGGCCATTTTTTCCTGCGATCGTCACAAATTTACCACCACAAATGCTCAGCGTATTCCGAGATGCCTTCAAGCAAGAATATTGCAGTGCGGTAATGTGTGACTCGAGCCTCGTTAATAATCCACTGTTTACGGTGTCTTTAACGAGGCTGCCCTATTATTACTCGATCGTTCGAGATTTCAGTGGTCGTTTGCTCCGAAGAGTCCCCAAAGCGTCGAGAAACCTCCGAACTTTCGCTTTCACGCCAGTTTAATCGTTAAAACGATCGCTCGTTTCCTGAGAATTAATTCATTGCGGAGCTTCCGGTAAACGTCGAAGAGTGCGCGTCGCTCTCGCATTTTTAATCCACTATCAAATATCGATATGTATTATATTCTATTCTATGTATTATATGTATTACATTTTATGCTATGTATTATATTCAGTATATATACACTGAAAAAAAAAATTGCTCAATCCAACAAAACGTGCGATTACGGGCGGCGAAATAAATATTTTGCAGATTGGACAAAATATTCGGCAATGCTAATCCAGATTTTTTAAATTCTATCACCAGTTGCTTCGATCAATTAAATATTTTGTCTAATTTGCAAAATATTTATTTCGCCGCCCGCAATCGCACATTTTGTTGGATTGAGCAATTTTTTTTCTGTGTAAGTATATTAATACTACGTTCGATCCGAGTTTCTCGCCGTAGGACTGTAGTCACAGCATAGCCAGAGTTCGTTCTCCTCATCCTCGGTCGATAGTTTAAAGCCGAACTGAACTCTCCGCTGACTCGGTTCGCGCGCGCGGCTATCCCATTGCGTTATGGGATATTGACGTGTGTGATAGGGGCCAGCAAAACGCTCGCTAAATTTCCGCGGCTAACTCGACGGTCCCGTGGCTGACCCTCCCCCCGCCTGCGCATTGTCGCGGTAAACCTATAACCCGCCGCCGATCGCTCGCGGAGTCCATATCCCTGATCGGTATACCCGCGCCGCGGCGGCGGCGGCTCGTCGGCAATCGCTGGAACCGATCAGCGCGCCAGCCTCGTCGGTGCTTTGTATTATACACGCTTGTCGCGTATACCGCGACGTCCGTGTCCTGCAGTCTGGATTATTGGCGGTAAATTGCTGGATATTATCAAAGCGGCTGATGTCTGGTCAAATGGAATTTATACGTATCCTCGGGGGAATCGAATGTTAATCGGAAAAAAATGCAGTTGCGCTTGAGAAATTCGATGAGAATTTTCGGACATGTTAGACTTGACATAAAAAAAATTTTCAAACGTTCGCCAATTTTTTCAGAAATTGGCGAACGTTTGTAAATAAATCGCCGTTTTTTTTCCATAAGGAAAAATGATGTCAAGAAAAATTCCGGAAATATGTGAACGACGAAGTACTTTTTTTAAACGCTGTGTAGTTTTTATTATAAGTTGTTGGGGATTTTTTAAAGGGGTGGAAGTTTCGCCAGATGAAGTCTATAGCTACGACCTTGAGAACAATGGTGCAGACGAAAAGTCGATATCATGAAAAGAACAATTCCGTGGGTTCAATTTCAGGGATACTCGGCCGGAAATTGAATCTATGTGCGCTGGCATCGGAACTGTGGAAAAATAACTTTTTGATCACATAAACAAGATCGGAATCAGTGGTTTTACAGGGGTTCGATATACGACTTGTGAATGTTGGTGCAAGCCGAAAGTCAATAGTTTTATAACAAAAAATAAAAACACCGAGAGTTTGATTTCGGTGCTTTTCGAGTGAAAGTCAAATCCAGAACATTTGGCAATAAAAAACAACGTTTTTCTATCGTGCAAAAGTTTTTATAGGTGGAATATCGATATAATCTCGAGGGGATTACATGTTTATTCGAAAAATGAAAAGTTGTGGTGAAACAGTTTGATGGTAAACTTTGGAAACTTTATTACCGAGTTTCTATCGGATTTCATACACCTGATGATATATATCGGTAGCGTTAATAACATTTTTGAAAATAAATCGTAAATAATAAATGTGTAGTTTCATAGTCATATTTTACGTTACCAATGATTTTTCTTTACGAATAAATTATTTTGTATTATTCTTTTTTTGCAATTTTTGTCAAATATTATTTTCTATTAAATATGGCTCTCGAAGAATTTTAACGTCGAGCGAATTCCGAACGATAAAATACAACTCCGTGAAACATTTAAATGAGATTAAAAAATTCTTTTCTATTTAACTCTTGGCAAAACTTTTGCTCGTTGAATTTCATTTTTCGTGGGAACATTCCGCGAAACTTTCGCGCAGATTTTACCGCAAATAGTCGACGAAAAAAAAAAAAAAAAAAAAACAAAAAAAAAAATCGAAATTATAATGCATTGGTGGTAAGTTTTATCGCTAATAAAATTTTGTTATATTCCATCCGCTCCAGTTTCCGGGATGATTCCGCCGAGCATTTCTTCTTCCATAATAGCCGCGGCTTAACCGTCGTTTTCTCGCCGAGTCTCTCGCGGAATCTGCGCAGGTTCGCGCGCTAAGACGAAGGGCTGCTCGCCGCAAATCGCTGCTCCTTCACTCCGTTTCTTACAACGAAAATGTAATCTGCCATCGAACTCGAGGATCTCGGAGTGAAAGGGGGCAACGAGTGAGCGTTGTAGCCGATGAAGAGAGAAAGCCGAAAGAGTGCAGAGTCGAAGTGGAACTGAATGGAGGAGAGAGAGAGAAAAAGGAAAAGGAGCTGCTCCGGCGCGCTCGAGTTTTCAATTTGCACAGCACAGCAGCCGCGTCGAAACCGCGATTCGTCTTATTCCTTTAGTTGCCCGTTCTAAGCTTCGATATCGAATCACGTCGCGAAGAGTGCGACGGAGAAAGAGAATGCCACGAAGAAAGAGTGCGACGGAGAAAGAGAAGGCCGAAAGCCACGAAGAAGACGTAGATTTTCCCGACCAATATTATTTTTCCCAGCCTCCGTCGACCAGCTGAGTATAAATCGCAAAATGATTTGTCTTACGTGATAATCCGCGTAAAGAGCCCTTTGGACACATCGTCTGCGGATTCGATGAAACGGAAAATAAATTTGATAAAAAAGGTCCACGAAAAAAAAAATAGAAAAAATGTTTTTGGCAGGAGTTACAATCCTGCAAATTTATCCTGAAATTGGAAAATAAATTCTTATCCTATATTATCGTGAGATGATTATCCTCCTCCCCAAAATAATTTGTTTCCCGTCATAAGCCACGTTAAAAGAAAAGCCCCCATAAAATACACATCGCTTGCAGGGTTCAAGGGGTTCAAAAAGGGTTAAAAAAAAACGGAATATAAATGAAACCGTTGGAAAAAAATGCGAAGAGCGTTTTTGACACGTGTAATAATTCCGTGCGCGTAGTATTACACAGAAGCTATGCGGAATAACGTGGCGCAATATACGAATGCTCGGCGGCTCAGACGCATCCATTGTTCCCCTCGTGCGCATCATCTGCGGGCTCGCGCGTTTTCTCGTATAAACACAACCGAAACAAGCCGTGAGCTTCACTCTTCATTGCGCACAGCCGCCGGCTTTGCGCGAGCTCCCAGACTCTCGTTATTGTTGTCGTTAATTTTCGTCTGGAATCATCGTCTGCTCGTCTCTGCATTCTCAGCTTTAACGCGGAATGTTAAACAGGTCGGAGAAATTCGAAATAACATTTTGTTATCTCGTGCCTCGCTTAAATATTTTATATAAAATTCCGTCTATTTTTTTTTTTTAATTTTTGTTTTGATTTTTGTTTTTGTTTTAATTTTTTTCTTTTATATAATTTTTTTTATCTATTTTCTTTTACTTTTAAAAAAATGTTATCTATTTTACAAAATTTGTTTTCTTTTATTTAGGCTCTGCTAATGATGCATCGATGTACACTACACATTCTTTTTACGTCTTTTTACGAGTAGATTACAATTCCTGGTGAATATTCCGAAGCTTACAACGCGCTGGGTCAGCCGAAAAGGTTTTCCGCGTAGCGAAGTCGTACGGCGAAATTTCAGCATTTCGCGTTTTACTTTTTATTTAATTTTATTTTTTTTTTCTTTAACTTCCGGCTAAACGGTCCGTTGGTAGCGGCTGGCGGTTGTTCGGCCACTGTATTGCTGACTGGGTTTTTGGTCCAGCGTGACATTCCGCTGCGCGGGCATCGCCGAGCAGCGTTGATAGTCGGGGCAGCGTAGAACTGCGCGTAGAAATACGAGACGCGATGCGGTGGCGTAATAATCCCGTTGATTTTCAAACTGGCGGCGCGCAAAGAGAAACGATGGAGGGGAGTGTACGACATATTTTACCGTCAACGGCATTCCCGTTGCCTCGGTGCGTTCCGCACACATTTCGTGCGCCGCAACCAACCCGCCAAACGGAATATAATAACTCGTCCCACGGGCGAATTTTCACGGAACAGAAATTTCGCTCGCTCGGAATTTTGTCCGAGGCTTCGGCCAGCGAAGCATCAGCATTCAGCGGCCACTGTTGATAGCCGCCGGAATTTCCAGCAATGAGCAAGCGAGTCGGATATGACAGATACGTGGCGCAGAGGACGTTTTAATCGCGCCGGAATATATTACACAACGGACGGACCAGAGTGGCCTCATGTTTTTTCGAGAATGTCACGCGAATTTATCGCGCCGAGAGTTACAGTCTGTGGGCGCGGTTAATCGTCGCCCATAAACACCGCCCTGTTTGCTTGTTTAGTTATTTAGTTGTGCGGAGTTAATAAGACTGTCTCTGTACATTAAACGAAAATTAGTATACTAATATTTTTTTTTTTATTAATTATTTTAATTACAATAAAAATTAAAACGAAAGATTTATTTTTATCATCGGAAATGTCAAGTTCTTATTTCAGCTACTTGAGTCCTTAATTTCAGAATTGCTGCAATAATGTGAAAACAGTTATTTTGAAATTCTATGTTATTTTTTGTAAACAGTGCTTTCGTACAAAACCACTCTGAACGAAAATTAGTATACTAATATTTCTTATTTCAATTAATTATTTTAATTACAATAAAAATTAAAACGAAAGATTTATTTTTATTATCGGAAATGTCAAGTTCTTATTTCAGCTATTTCGGTCCTTGATTTCAGAATTGCTGCAATAATGTGAAAACAGTTATTTTGTAATTTTGTGTTATTTTGTAAATAGTGCATCTAAATAATTTCGACCATTAATGGTCTAATTTTTATTTCCTGTTTAATTTAACGCGACGCAATCCAAATCGTTGGCACAATGCTTGGTACATAGTTGGCAGCAATTATGGCTGAGGACGTCGGTCGTTGTAGTACACGACAACAAACACTATTAAGTCCACAGTGTCGAGAAACAATCCTCAACAGAGGCGGTCGCGTCCTTCAGTGGGCCGAGAAGTGGTGATCGCAGGATGTTTGCTTTGGCGGGAGCCGCCGGAAAGTCAGAAGCGAATGGTTCACGAAGGACTCGGGGATGGTTTGGGTATAACGCCCTGGCGTTGGTGAGTAAACTTTGTTATCAAAAGACCAACGAACGAGCGACCGTTTGCACGTTGAATCGGCAAAATCCGCGCGGGAATGACGACCCATTAGTCGGCGCGCGCGGCTCTTGCGAAGAGTTTTTATGGCTCTCCAGAGTCGGACTAATACTCGTAAAGCTCGTTGAGTCTATTGCGAGCAAATATTTGAGAACGAGTATAAAGGGCGAAAGGGAAAGGAGGAAAATAGAGATGGCTACATCCCAGCTCAATAAAAAAAAAATAAAATGACAAATATAATCAACCCCCTCGACCCTCGTTTCACACAACTATATCAATGATACGAATAACAAACTGGCTGTTGAAGCAAATAGCCAACAACGCAGTGGGAATAACACCTGAGCGATATTTCACATCGATTTGAATATCGTAACTTCAGCTATACGTTATTGTATTTCGAGAGGGTGGTACAAGGGGGGAGGGGGGAGGGGGCGGGTAGTAGGGTGAAAGGTGCCTCCGCTACAGGAGTTTGTCGAGGGAATTCTCGTTTGGCCACCATCGATCCTCGTTGAAGCGAACACAGTAGCAACAAGAGAGCTTTGGAGGCATTTTGCTACTCAAAGGGGTGTCCTATGGATATGGAAATTCATGCTCGCGAGCTTCATTTGCCAAACATTCACATTGTTTGATACCGTTGGTTCCACAGTTTTCCAGCTCGACGTATCGCACTAAAAAAAAATTCCGATGCGAGTGCTGGGCGATAAAAAAAAACTATGTATCGAGTCGTAACGCAGAGAGAGTGAATAACTGTCTAAAAGGGAAAAAGAAGAAAACCCTTGGGGAACGGATTTCTTTTCGTCTCTATTTTCACTACTCGATGCAGTGACTGCAAATCGTCTTGTCACGATGAAAAAAATTGTTTGCTATCAAAATATTCCTAGCAATGTTTTCCTACGTCTATATTTATGAATTTGCTGTGAGACGATGAAATGATTAAAAAAATGTTGATGCACTAAAAATTCACTTTTTTCCGTGAAGTGGTTACAGTTGTGTAAACACGATAAAATTGTGTAATAATTGTAAAATTGTAAATAACAGTTCAAAGGGCTCCGCTGGTATTAAAAGATTTTCGTTGGTCTACGGAAAATGTGCTTCTCTTTTTTCTATGTAATTTCATTAATAGCCTATTTGCGCTTGATTCCATTAATCAACCGAAGGGGCGCTACCGGTCGAGCCGATCGATTTCCTAAACCAATTATCGGCGAAACTAGTCGGGGAGTCCGGCAGTATTTATACATTTAATCTCGTCACGGTCAGGGCTGACGGTAATTGGTCCGCCTCGATATCGTCGAGAGGGCGCGGCGGTGGCGGCGTTCGGTCCGCACTCTCGAGTGTCCCGCTTGTTTCGTTTGTGACGAGTCTCTCACCTTTTTCGAGGAATGCCGGTGATAACGACGCGGGTGCAGCATGCACACGTAACGGTCGATCGCCATGCACACGAGAATAACCGCGCTCTGTTGAGTCAGAGCTCCTCTGAGTAGTGCCTGAAAAAAAAAAACACGATATCATAAAATACTTGCATTAATTATTCTCATCTCGTTAGTCAATGCCGTTTATCGAATTAAATTTATATAAATATAAAACTTAAAAAATGCGTGAAAAAAATTAACACGATGCCAGAAAATACTTGCATTAATTATTCTCATCTCGTTAGTCAATGTCGTTTATCGAATTAAATTAATATAAATATAAAACTTAAAAAATACGTGAAAAAAAATACGATGTCAGAAAATACTTGTATTAATTATTCTCATCTCCTTTGCGTGAAAACGCGTGCGAGGGTCGCGTCGCGTTCGTCGAAACATGAAACATATCGAGGAACCGCGTCGTGTATATGCAGCGCGACATAAATTAACCTGTCACGAGTCGTTGGATACCGCAGCACGAGGCTGAATCTTCGTACGTGCGGCTTTCTCGTCTCCCAACGGTAATCCCGCGTCAAAACTTGGCGTCCGTGTGTGGCGTCGCACGTTTCATTCCCGCGGCAAAAGCCGCCGAGGCCGTAGCACACACCAAGATTATGCGGAATTTTTAATCTCGACTGCTCGGTCGAGCGTATTCATATTTAATATCGCACCGCGCGGCACCCACGCGAGCGCTGCGTATCCCCTGATTTAATAATAAAAAGTAGCGCGAAAACGCGCGTACGCTCGCGGCGTTATTTTTGCCCGCACTAAAAAAAAATCCTCGATGCGTGTGACGCGAAACTAAAATTTTTATGGAGCGATTTTTGGCACCAGCGACTCTTGTCTCTCGCAGTGGACGCGGTGTTAAAATAAATAGCATGAAATCGAAAATAAAACGTCGATTTAATATTTCATTGGTCCACGTGTCAGGTCCATTTTATTGTTTTATTAAACATGACATTTATACGTAATTTTGTGTAAAGAAAAAAAAAAGAAAAAATAGCTCAAATGGAGACGTACTGAAAAACAAATTCCAGACCGGTTATGAAATAAAACGTCGATTTATTAATATTTAATTGGTTATTACGTGTCAGGTCCATTTTATTGTATTATTAAACATTACATTTATATGTAATTTTGTATAAAGAATAAAAGAAAAAATAGCTCCAATGGAGACGTAATGAAAAACAAATTTCCGGAGTCTGTTGTCGATTCTAAAAAATTATTTTTTCCCACAGAATCGAAAACGTTGATCGTTCTCGACGCCCGAGGAACACGAGAAATTTACGACGAGCTGACGATTTTTCACTTGTTATTTTTTTGCCCCACGACACCCCGGGGAAATAGGAAAGTGCAGCGTGAACAACGTGAACTACAGGTATAGACGAGGATTTCGCACGCGCAACGGGAGTGAGGTGTACGACCAAAGAGGCCGGGCGGAGGGGGAGAATAAGAATAAGAAGAAGAGGTGAAACGCGGGTCTCTATACGACAGGTTGGCCACCGTTGGTCCAGCCATAAAGCAAGCGCGAAACGCTCGAGGATGGTCGAGAGAGAAAGAGAGAGAGAGACGCTCTCTCTCTCTCTCTCTCTTTCGGTGGGCGAGCTTTGGCTCGAGGCCAGTAAAAAAGAGAGCTCCGATAATCCGGAGGGCCGCAGGATCAGCCTCTGGCCTCGTTTCCAACGAGCAGCAGCACTACTATGCCGGCTACGTATCGCACCGCCAAAAGCTACCGCCGCTCGAGAGAAATTCCGAGAGAAAGACCTTCACCCAATAACGCGCACTCCGGGCCCACTGATACGCCCCTCCATATAAGGAGACGTGTGCAAAAAAAAATGATCGGTAGAGCAAATTTACGGTCTGACCCAACGCGGACCTTTTCCCCTTCGTGAGCGCACATTTAGTTTGGGGCAGATTTCTCGAATCTGTAAGACCGCATATCTCCATCCGATCGGTTTTGATTAAGCAGGCCAAGAACCGCCGATAACAGTCACAACTCAACGGCGCCTGACTTTAGCAATATCGCTACGCCAAGTTTCGCAATCAACAAAGTTGGCTGTAGTCTGATACACCGAACTTTCGATCGTCTAGACGGCAGCTTCTCCGCCGAATATCCGCAATATCGGAATAATTATTCAGAATCGATGGAAGTCATCGATTTATTATACTTAACTGAAAAATATTCAATTTATATGAACGTATAATATAATATATGATAATTTTATATGAACGAAAATCGAAAAGCTGATTTTTATTTGTAGATACTGCAAATCACCTGCAATTCGATGAGTGACAAGGACGTCCATGCCAAGTGCTGCGACAAATACGAGAGAACACGGTAGAAATCTCGTGACTGGAGTGTGTAACGAGAAATCACTTCTAAAGGGCGGAAAAAGAAAAAGCAGGCGAAGAGGGCAAAAAAATAAAGGACACACTTGGCGCTTGCCGGCGAAGTGGAAAGTTTTTCGCCGGTTGCGCAAGACGAGAGCCGTGGAAACGAGTGGGAAAAGCGAGGAGATAACACGAAATATCGCGTGAGTGTCTGGCGTCCGCAGGGCGAGCGGTAAATTTATATAGAAAAATAGGAGAAAGACGAGAAAATCGGAAGTTCGTCATCGCTGGGTTAACTCTGTGCACACACTCTGAAGATTGTACTCTATATAAAACGATCAGTGGTATTATAAGTCCTGATAGGGTTACCAGGAAAAAATTGCCTGGAAAAATGTTTGGAAATTTGTACATGAAGGTTTCATTAATAAACAAATTAAAGGCATTTTTTTTCATGGTCATTTTTTCCATCGGCCTTTTTATCGTCAGATATTTTTTGGTCAGCCATTTTTTCATTGATTTTCTGAGAGCACAGCAATGATTTTTTTTTTTGCCTTTTTATCGTCAGACATTTTTTGGTCAGCCATTTTTCCATTGATTCTCTGAGAGCACAGCAATGATTTTTTTTTTTTTTTTTTTTTTTATTGATGGTACCTGTGACGATTCATACAGTTGAACTCCTTCATTCTGCACTATTATCCCATAGATTTTCCTGAGGGCACACACCTCTATTCCCAGTGCCCTCCGATTTTACCATGCGTACTACGCGGACGACGATCACGTGAGTCAACGTGCATGGGAAGGCAAAGCACGGGAAATTCTGAGACGCGTATTATACAGCGGATGGAGAACGATGTACTCCCTCAGGGCTCAGCGGGCGCATACAACTTATGACGACGCCTCGTATTCATTATACTCTCTCATCCCCCCGAGAGATATTAATTTTGTGAAGGAATATGATTGAGGCGTTTGTACAGCGAACGCGAGACGAAAATTCCTCGCGATTAAGATTTTAATTAATTATGCTAATTGACGATTCTAATTAATTAATCTACATTGCGAAGCGAAGCGACGAGATTACGAAACCTCATTTGCAAATGACACGAACTGCGAGGTTACATGTCGCGAGGGAGGCGTGTAACAATTTTTTATTAATTTTTCATTCATTGACTAAGGTTATTGTAAAACATAACAATAGTTGTCTTTTTTCTATTCCACTTTTTAGTACTTTCGTGTTCATTGAAATGACAACATTACAGCATTTTTAAGGTCAGCCAGCGTATTGAAGAACCTTGCGATTTTCGGCGAAAAAAAAAGTTCGATTTAACGAAGTTTTAAAACCCTATCCGATAGCAAATTTTCCGCTGATTACAAATATGACCGGTTTTTGCCCAAGACATAAAAAATTCGAGGAGAAAAACGCGAAAAACGATTTTTCACTTTTTCCCAATTTTGGCACTTTACTAAAATCGGTGTAATTTTTCTTTGGATCAATATAATCGGGATTTTCTTTTTGCATTCGAAAGAAAACTCTTCAACGAAGAGAATGCCGCAAGGCGGAACGCGATATCTCGATTTTTCGATTTTTTGCAGATTTTTAAAGTTAACCCTCAAAAATCGCAAATTTTTCGAAGGGGTACCCCTTGCGTTTTTTGCGAAAAATCGAAAAAAAAAAAAATTTCGATTTAACGAAGTTTTAAAACCCCTATCCGATGGCAAATTTCCCGCTGATTCCAAAAACGACAGGTGTTTGCCCGAAAAATAAAAAATTCGAGGAGAAAAACGCGAAAAACGATTTTTTTATCTGTCAAACTGCCAAATTTCGCGATATTAAACCTCAAACTGCTGCCAGTTTCCCAACGACCAATCAGATGCTGAATAAACCGACAACAATGGTTACTCACGAACTTTTTAATAGAGCATTATTATTATTATTACTATTATTACGTTAAAATTAATAATGATCTTGTACTCCCGAGTTTATATCACTTTGCGCTTTCGTCGCCGCCCGGAGGGAATTTCGAAATAGCAGCACGTGCCAAGTAACCATTCGCTCGCTTTCGCGCAAAATTCGTTCGGGGATAATTTCAAGCCGAGTGAATAAAGCAGCACATGCTGTCTCCTCGACGCACCGGCGATGTACGTCATAAAACGGAGACCAAATTATTGAGTACTCGCCGCGCGCGACTCGCTGCACTGTTTAACCGTGACAAATGCTTCGCTGGGACGTCGCGGTGAGACACTCGTGCGGCAAATGCGCGTGGCACCCACCCGGGACCTGGTTTATAGATGTCACGGCGGAAAATCATAAAATCCCGTTCGCCGAGCTGCAAATCACTTCTCGCAGGATACTCGCCGAGATTATTGTCGTGTCGCTGTGAAGCGCGCAACGAGAACTCGATAACGCGTCTTTGCATAGGAGGAGCGTTCACTGCGACGAAGCTTCACCCTCGAGGAGCGCCGAGGGTGAAGCGCCGGATATGCCTCCAGTTCCTGCGCCGCAATTTCCGTTCCCAGGATCGAGGAGACCCTGGATAATGAATACAGGGCTGCTCTCCATGAATACTAAATCTCGCTCTTTCTCTGCCTCTATCATTTTTTCCACTATTATTATCGACGTTTAATTCTGTTAATTAACAAGAGGCAAATGAGGATTTTTAATCAAAAAAGTTTCGTACCCAACGAAATGTTGGACGGCTCGACGACTGTTGATTTTCCGGATGAGTGAGTGTATTTATTAATTACATTAATTAATCAGTCATTACGAATAATGAACGATAATTACCAAAAAAAATTGATGCAATGAATATAAATAAATACTGACAAGCAAAATCTGAAAATTATGATATGAAGTGTGGAGCGTAAAAAAAAATTATACGTTATCTAAATCCATAATCACGCTTACCTGAATCTGGCAGACGACTTCGCCGTACGGCCAGCAGCCGTAGACGGCGGGTAGGAAGCCGAACGGCGTAACGAGGAGGCCAATTGCGAGGTCGTTGCTGGCGAGACTCGTCAGTAGGTACTTAGGCTGAAAAAGGAAAAAAAAGACATGAAAAAAGGTGGTTAAAAAAAGGCGTGAAAATAAAAATTCGATCCACTGAAACGCGCAAGTTTCTAGCCTTCGCCTTTCTTTTGCCTTTTGTCTTTCTCGGCTCTGCCCCTATTCCCCCCCCCCCCCCTCCTTGTACTTTCGCACTCTCAATGGATTTTGCGGAAACGCCCTTGGGCTTCGACGAGCTCGACAGTTCTAATAACGTTCCCAAGTCGGTTCCCGCTGCGGCTCGAACCTCGCTTCTCTCCCACCGTATCTACCTGTATTTAGTACATTGTTTGACATTTGCATATTCATGAGTCACAGCGACTGTTTGGGTCTGGCGAAGCAAGTGCGGCAACCACCTGCAGTCGGGCTTTCCACACCCACACTGCAGCAGCTCGGTTGCGGAGTGGTTGTTGGAGGAGTGAGAATCTTCGTCGCGCGAATGAAAAGGTTTGCTCGCAGAAGGAAGACGCACTGTGCCAATGTACAGCTATTGGCCCCTTTTGCAGTCCATCTGTACTTATTTGCTTCTAGCATAATCATCACGGCTGTATCATTGCTAACCTGCTAATGCACTGAAAAAAATGAGTAGTTGCGATTACCAATCATTGGTTCGATCTACCGAAATATTGGTTGCAGTTACTAAAATATTGGTAGCTATGACCAACGATTGGTAATCACAACTATTAATTTTTTTCAGTGCGGCAGCAGCTTCAACCACTCTACTATATCATAACGTTTTACTTATGAACCATCAACGCCTTGCTCTTCAGTTATTGGTTGCAGTTTTATAGCTTCTTCGCAGGAGGAAGACAGATTGTAGATTCCTACTCTAAACAAAACGACTGGCAGAAAATTTACAATGTTACACTCGGCACTAGTCAGGACCTGGTCGGGGGCCATGTCTTCCCTGTCCGGGTCTGATCGATGCCTGGTTTGGGCCGAATGTAAGGCTACAAATTTGGAAGGACTACAAATTTCTCATCTGCCATTGATACGAACAGTTTTTAGTCAGCCACAATAAAGGAAGTTACGGATAAAACAAGACGACAATTTTCCCAAGCGAATGGGCTAATCACTGCACAGTTGCCAATGCGGCCGACGACCGAACCTCCAAAATCATCTCGGATCTCGCTTGTAGTACACTAGGATGAGGATGGGGTTGAAGCCACCGGTCGTAAATGTGTAATCCCATGCTAACGAATTCATAGCACGGCGGAGCTGGTGCTCGAGACGCGAAAATACAAGCTCCTCGTGCTTCCTATGACCAACGTCGTCGATTGTCTTACCCCTCGGAAGAAAGCCGCGTGTGCGAGACGCCTTGAATATTGTTTGATCACGGAACAAGCCAGTTCGCTACCTCGACTCCTTCGACACTCTCGCCACGTGCAATCGCAATTGAATTTAACGAAGACTTCAACGTTGGAATTAATTCAACGATGCAACATATAGAGAGGGGTCTTTGTCGTCACTCACCTGGGGATGAATGTATTTGCTGTATCGACGACTGTTGATGACGCAGATGACGAGCAGATTGGCGAACAGTATTCCAAGGCTGAGAAGAAGAATTAGAGTCGCGCGAAGCAGTTCGCCCGGTCCTGGAGTCGTCCACAGCATCTTCGTCGAGCCGTCCGGCCAGCAGCTGCTGTTGTTCAGAGCCGGCGGCAGCAGAGTCGGCGCTCCATGCTCTATCATCATTCCAAACGAATCCGTGACTGCTTCGTTTGTTTTCCCGGAGGATCGTTGAACGACCCTTTGACCGGTTTCCAGGTTCACAAAATTTTAACTTCGCTAAGAAGACTTTCTCGTTTCGCAGTGACGACCACTTCTGCCGGCGCTGCTGCTGCTGCATTTGCTGCTGCTGCTGCTGCGGCTCGACGCTCGATCAGCGTCCAGTGCCACGTGGCTCGGCACCGTCAACGCTCTCGACATCCTCGTGACCCGCGTCCCACGCGGTTATGACGACGGAAGTCGTGAAAGAACGGATCCTCAACGCCGAAGTCCTTTGTCCATCTTGCGATTAGATTCTACGAATGCTTCTGACATCTTCGTGGAGAGATGATGATGTGGCGACTGTTTTTGGCGGTTGAGGTCGAAGCTGCGTTGCATACGGACTTTCGGAAGACTCGTTCTTCCGACAGGAACCGTTGGAACTACTTTGCACCTGGTGACAGAACATCAGGGATATGATTAGTGATTAGGACACTTTTAGGAGAGATAGATATTTGACTCTTAAATCGTAATAATAAAAATAAAACGCGCCCATTATTTCAGTTGTTGGATCTTAATGGTCTTGATGCACATAGTGGTGTGTTTTTGATCCCAGTCGCGAGGGGTGACGAAAATCCTCGCGCCTGAGTCAGGAACCGCCCTTAAAATTAAACGGAAGCTTCCGCCGAGGTCTCTCGTGTGTTCAACTTCTCAACGTAATATCTCCGAGCACACTGCAGTCGGCCTTCTGCGCTAATGGCATTAAATCCTAAATTGCAGGGGTTTAATTCGAGCGCTAACCAGCCGAGACGGGGGACAACGGGTACGAGAGCCTCCGGGAACAGTGACTCCCCTTTGCAAGCCGGTGAGGAGGCCCAAAGCCGTTATATCCACGAGTGAGTGTAATATCGTAGTCGATTACGACTAGATACACGTAACCCACGTTGCCATAGACACCAGAACGTCTGGGTTTGCAAAGAGACTCAATTAAACGGAGCATTAACCGTCTCCTCTGCTTTGAAGATGCAAAAAAGGGGTCGTATCTATGCCTACAATGTTAATAATTTGTGTGAATTTACATGATTGGAAATTTGATTCATCAGCTGATGGTATTTAATAGAAGTGTGTAATAAAATTTCAAATTTTTATTTTCTATTAACTTGCATACTAAATTTCCAAATTTTTCTAGAATTCAGTAGAAAATACTGTAATTTCACATTAGACTTGTATTTTACATTTAATGCATCTGTTTATGTAAATAGGTTTCCTTTACTCGTAATGGGAAATATTTTTAACAGTGTACAGCAAAGAATCAAATGTCTCGAATTTTTTAAAATCATAATCTTAGCATTTGCTGTAAAAGTTAGACTGTCCTAAAAGCAAACTTTTCGAAATATTTTAAATTAGTAAATATTTAGACGTGTCATATAATAATGATAACAAGATTTCCTTTCGTTATCATCAGGGATGAAAATCATGCATTCAAAAATGCAGTAACCATTAACTCTCGGCATCTGTGGTAACGATGATAAATTATACGATCATCATTTTTTATCGGCGTTGTCCGTTCAAAAGCGAATTTTTCGAAATATTTTAAATTATTAAAAATTTAGACATACCATATAAGAATGATAACGACACATGCATTTCCTTCCGTTATCATCAGGGATGAAAATCATGCATTCAAAAATGCAGTAACCATTAACTCTGTGCCGGGCATCTGGTATAACGATGATAAATTATACGATCATCATTTTTTATCATCCGCTCGGCTGACACAACGCAACGTCGAGGCGGACTCGGTCGTTTCGCAAATTCCACGTCGTCGCGCGCGACTCCGACTGAGCTTTTTCACGAATCCAGGCGGACGTGTGTCGCGCTCGGGGAGGACACGGCGGAAAAAATTAATAGCATCGCGAGGCGAATAATGCGGAGGAGGACCGCGCGCGTTTCTTTCTCTGCGACGTGCAACGCGCTGCCCGAGTGTGTTTTCTCATTTGCCCACATTCGTGCTGTTTCCTTACCGCGAGCTTATACGTGAAATATAATTCGCCACACGAATCCTGCGGCAGACAGCTCGTTTATTACAATACGCGGTCGAGGCGAAAAGCTCATATTCGAAATAATGTTTATACGAACTTTAAACAACGTCGTACACATTACACCGATGTCGTCAAGCGGATAGACATTTTTTCACCTTGGATTTTTTTCGCGGCCTTCTCCCTCCCCTCTCCTCCCCGCGGCTTACTCTCAATCCTCCGGGGAATTATAATCGAGAGATATTCACTCGCAGCTCGCGGCACATATTCGTCGTGATGCAGTGGCGTATGGAATATAGGATGCGGTATATAGAAGGCGTCGAGTAGGCGAGGGCATCTCTGCCAAGCCACTGCCGGCCGCCTGCCTGTCTGCCTCTGCTCAGCGCGCATCCTACAAACCAGCCCCTTCGCTGCGACCCGCACTATAGATTATACGTACACGCGCTTCTCTATCTCTTTCTCTCTCTCGTTCACACTTTCTCACTCTTTCTCTCACTCTCACATTCTCTCACTCACTATTTCTGTCATTTCTCACTCACTCTTTCTCTCACTCTGTCTCTCACTCTCTCACTCACTGTTTCTGTCATTTCTCACTCACTCTTTCTCTCACTCTGTCTGTCACTCTCTCACTCACTATTTCTGTCATTTCTCACTCACTCTTTCTCTCACTCTGTCTCTCACTCTCTCACTCACTATTTCTGTCATTTCTCACTCACTCTTTCTCTCACTCTGTCTCTCACTCTGTCTCTCACTCTCTCACTCACTCTTTCTCTCACTCTGTCTCTCACTCTCTCACTCACTATTTCTGTCATTTCTCACTCACTCTTTCTCTCACTCTGTCTCTCACTCTCTCACTCACTCTTTCACTCTCACTCGCTCATTCAATTCAAGAGAGAGAAAGAGCACTCTCTCTTTCTCTCACTCTCTCTCTCACTCTCTCCCTCACTCTTCATTCTCTCACTCTCTCTTTCTCTTTCTCTCTCTATCGTTCTAGCTCTCAGTCTCGATTTGCCTATTCCCTCGCAGCATTCTTTCGAGCACACGCGCGAAAAAACCGTGGAAACGATTATTCATATTCCATTCTCGAATTCTCGACCCTGCCGCGCTGGCTCAAACTCCTCTCTTTGCGCGCGCGTCCCGCCCGCGCTCTCGCTCGCCCCGTCCCGTCGTGAATACGAATCACTTCGTTTTCTCGCCAGGTACCTCATCCTCGTTTATACGCTTCTTTTTTTTTTCTTCCTTCCTTTTTCTCGCTTTTATTTTCATAATACCCGACCGGTCGCGATTTCCCCGCGGCGTGAAATCTCGCGGAGGGCTCTGTCGATATCGTTCTCCGTGTCACTTTGACTTTGTACGTATACTCGAACCGTCGAACCTGTCACTGCTGATTCCGAACGCGAGCTGAAAATTCCGGAAAAATGTTACATCAAAGACTTTTATTAAGCGAAATATTTTCAGAGCTTTAGAAAAAAAAATTATGCTCTCAAGATTATTCTTTTTTTTTTCTCTCTTATTTTTTGGCAATCGAAGCTGGCTTTTTCTCTTTCATCTAAAATCTTAATTATACGACTTGCAATGCGAGTGGCACAGAAATCACGAAAGTGGTAGAGAGAAGTGGTAGAATGACAATGGCAGAGACAACCCCGAATATATATATAGAAAGCAGGTAGGTACATATAAGTAAACCTATAGCCGAGTCGCGCTGCTTCCATAAGTTATTGCGCCTCGTTCACCGGCTCGGAATGTAATTACGTTTCCGATTTCTCACTTCTCGCGCGCGACGCGGGCGGCGAAGCTCGGAGGAGGCCGGAGCTTAACGTCGAAGCAGATAACCTCGGGCTTGCGCAATTCCGCCCTTTCAATTATCGCCTCCCAAGTTGCCACCTGGGAGACAGCCCCGCGTCGCGCAACTTTCCGCAAATTGAGATTCAACGTTTCGATATCTTCCAACGTGAAATAAAAAAATGTAAAAAAATTAAAATAATTGTACACAAAACATTTTTTCTACAAATAAAATATTCTCCTCTGGCTTTAAATCTTCATAGAACCAGTAATAAAAAAAAAATCCGTTTTTTTATTCTTAATACATTTTTTTTGTTTTATTTTAGATTTAGAATTGTCGCTCGTTTTCACGAATCGTTTCTCCGATATTCGCGAAAAGCGACGCTGTGAATAATAATAATTCGCCACTAATTTTCTTCGACGTATTTTGATAATTTTATTGCAAATTATTTTACCGTGAATTTCGAAATCGAAGCCCTGAAAATACTCGACTAAGTGCGCGAAATCGACGTAACCGTTTTACGAGCAATGGCGCGTAGCCAAAGTTAACCAGTAATTTCCGACGCCGGTGCCTCAGCCGCGCCGGCGAAAATCCTTACGTACTTGTTACGCTCAGCGCGAATATTTTGCATAATTATCAAATATTCTATGTACAATGGAATTAAATCCCCGGCGCTTATTCGCGGATGCCAACGGCACGCGGTACGCGAGAACATTTCCGGCGCGGATATTAACAGTGTACGACGGAGAAATCGCGGCACAAGCGCGAAAGAAGCCGCGCGCCGATGGTGCTTTCGAGTTTCCACAATTAAATTCCGACTCTCTTCCGTTTTCTGCATTGTAGCAGATTGCATTCCCTTTCGCTTTCGAAGATCGCTGGGAAATTCCAAAGTCTCTGCATTTCATCCGAATCTCGGAAAAAATGGTCGAGGAAAAAATGGTCAAAAGCTGTAGCGTTACTTTTGGTACAAGCCAGGCACTGATCAGGCCCGGGCGGGGATGACACGGCTCTGACCAGGGCCTGACTTGTAACGCTACAGATTTTCTGCCAGCGTGATTCAATCAGAATTTTTTTCCTAGCCATTTTAGCCTCGGCCATTTTTCCTCATATCATTTCATCCGGCGATAATAAAAAAAATTGCAAATTGTGTGGCGAGAATAAAATGTGTTGGGTGCCTTTGGCAAACGAATCGCTCGACGAGCGATTCGTTTCGCTCGTTTCTGGTTGATAAAAGTGAGGGTAGCAACACCAACTCCGATCCGCTTTGAGCCTCGAGCGCTGAGAGCGAACGGGTTCGTCTAAGCATACGTAGCCTCTTTATCTGCCGGAAATTGTGGAGTTCGTTCGAACGCGACGCTTTGTATTCGTGCGTCGACGCTCGCAGCGATCCGTTGCTTTGCACTCTGGGAAAATACGCAGAGGGGAAGAGTTGAACACGATTAAAAGCTTAATACGTTCCAATCTTTCCC
Organism: Itoplectis maculator; assembly: GCA_964034905.1. Lineage (NCBI taxonomy): Eukaryota > Metazoa > Arthropoda > Insecta > Hymenoptera > Ichneumonidae > Itoplectis > Itoplectis maculator. The sequence continues at coordinate 5,375,515 of OZ035869.1, forward strand.
TCTTTTCGAAGAATTCACTGGCAACACAATCGCAAAGGATACAATCGGTAGTGGATACAATTTTAATGGTTTTAATCGACACTTGGCAAGTTATGAAGCAATGTGCATATTACAAGAAATAAAAATTCGTTTTCTTGTTTTTTTAAATTATTTTTCATAGTCCTTTTCATAGTAAACTTAATTCGTTCCAATCTTTCCCTCTTTTCGAAGAATTCACTGGCAACACAATCGTAAAGGATACAATCGGTAGTGGATCCAATTGTAATGGTTTTAATCGACAGTTGACAAGTTATGAAGCAATGTGCATATTACAAGAAATAAAAATTCGATTATTTTTTATAGTCCTCTGCCTCGATTCAATCGGCGCGAGTCTGGACGGTGGAACATGTACGCACCGCGACCACTGTCTGTCTGTGCATCGCTGCCTGTATCCACTGCCTCGTTGTCTGCCCGAGCGCGACCCGTGCGTCTGACTGGTACACGCCACTTGCCATAAACACTCTCCAACCGTCAGACTCTATCGCAGCCTCGTTCTACTCCGCGTCCGCCGCCGTGGATACAACTGCAGCGAGGAGAACCAATAATTTTCGGATCTTGAATAACATTTCTCGAGACGCGAGGTCGTGTGGTTCCCAAAAGATCTGCTGATGAATAATGCAAGTCTCGATGGTTCGCAGAGTAAGTCGTAAGAAAGGGACGAAAATGTAGATTCAGTGAACTCGTGGTAACTTTCGAGTGATAACTTACTTGCATAAGTATTTATTTTCCAAGTATTTTGGGTTGCTTAATTTTGCCATCAAAATGTATAGTGAATAGTAGTATTAATTTTTTTTTAATTAAGTTCTATTAAAGTATATATATTTTTTTAACCGCTAGTAAAGAAAAAAAAAATGACGTCATTTTAGTGGGACAAGATCACATCATATATAGGCTCACTTCTCGACACATATATAGTGAACAGTATATATAGTATGGAATCGCGACCGAAAATTCTTCGAAGGTTTGGAGCTGTCCATAACACGAGAGGGATGGAAGGAGGAGGGGGGGGGGGGGGGGAAATGCAAGGAAGAGAGAAAGAGAGATAGACATGAAAGAGAGAGAGATATATATATAGAGTGGGAGGTAAGTGTACGAGGATTAAGTCCGAATGGCTTTATTATGTCAGAAAGTACGCTGTCTCCGGTAACGGCGCGAACTTTTCCGACGATTTAGTCGCAACGCCGGATGCATTTAGATGGCGGAATTAGGATTTTTCGTGAATGGAACGAGCAGGGTTGTGAGCCCTCCCCCACCCCCACGTACATACGTATATATATTCGAACGAGCGAATTGTTAGAAGGGGTACAAAATAGAGAAGGAAGACCAGTGGCAGCCAAACGACGCTACACACGGAAGCGGTGGAGATGGAAGCAGAGGACAGGGACAGGGATAATGGGCCAAAAGATGCGAGATGTACTCTCGCGCTTTATTCCTCTTCGCCTGTTGTCTTCGTCGCACTCGTCGCGAGCACGGAGAGAAAACTGCGGCAGCCTCGTACGACTTACGAGCGTCGTTAGGCGTAATGGCGCCGCATCGTTTTTTTTTTCTCTTTTTTTGTGTTTTCGGAAGGGGAGGGGGAGGGGGTATCTACCCTCGATGCTCGACGGTCGCTCCGGCGCTTTCCGGGATATCGCGGAAACTACGATCGTGAATCCTTTCGCTTTCGATCGTCGAACCCTCTGCCCCCTTTGGTTGGAAGGGGGGAGGGGGGGGGGGGGGACCTTATCGAGTCTTCGTGGCATTTCCCCCGGGGAATTCTTTCTCACCGCCAGAGTCGATGTACTATTTACGAGGCGACAAATCCGGCGGTTCCTTCCCACACGAGAATTATACGAACGATGCTGAACCAGGTACAGCAAAGTTTAAGTGCAGCTAGAGAATGGAGCTTCACTTGGGTAACGCGATGTCTGACCTTCCTGGGTGTTCATATAATTTGCAGCGGCGAATGAGACGAGACGAGATGGTGGAGGTGAACATTGGACAACGGTGTGAATTTTGCAGTCGAGATTTCTGTGTCTATCAAGATTTATTTGGGTGTTCGACTGATACGCCATGTTTTTTTTTTTTTTTTTTTTTTTTTTTGGTACCTGACCTCTCATCCCTGAAACGGTTTTCAGGGATGAGAGGTCAGGTGACAGGGAAGTGGAGGAAATGATAACAATGTGAGACACTTCGTTTGATTTTTCGTTCGAACCAAACAACAAAATAAGTGCACCTTTTTTCATGTCTGAACTTCGTATCTATATTTCCTGTTTTTTTTCTGCGAAAAGGGGTTGATTCGACTGAATTTACAAAATTTCCACCGCCCTAGTTTTATGGCTGACTCAGTTCCCTTCGTTGAGAAGACAATAAAAAAATCTCCGGAAATTCAAATGGGACTTGTCGGAATTTTAGTTACAGCGAAATCCATTTTCCCAGGAGTGATACACTTTTGACACGTGGACACGTTATCTCGCGGCTCTTCGGACACGAAGCCAAGAGAAGAAGAAAAATGCTGCACGCGATGGAAATTGGATAACGAGATCTGTCGGTATGTCTGGCTCCTGTGTTTTTGCCGCGTCAATCACATTTCACCGAACGTGACTCCCGCGACTTTTTCCTGCCTTCCATCTTTGTGTCACTGTAGAGAATACGTTCCATTTTCATATGATTTTGTTATATTTAAATGACATATTATTAGTTATTTTATCTACGCATGAAGGAGGTGTTAAAAAAAATATACATATTTTACATGCAAAAGCTGACCTAACGCAAAATCCATATCAACGATATAGTTTCAGCGCATCAAGATTTGCATAACTGCTTTGCATCGTTATGAACTTTATATAGGAAACAACATTTTTGGGCAAGGAAAAACTTAAATTAAAAAAACATGGCATTTATTAATGGAAACGTGAGCCACAATTAACTGTCGGTCAATAAAAATGTCTTCGGATGCCAAAATAAATACTATTTTTGAAACTCCCATATTTTTTTTTTATTTCCTTCAACTACTTTCACCCGGAAATTCAAAGGCAATTGAACTTTATTTACGTTTTACGAAATTCAATCAACCCGACTGTCAAAAATTTATTTTAGACTGAATTATAGTTGCTTGAGAAAACAATAGTATGAACGCACCTCGAACCAACGATATTTCGAGTGTGGCGAGTGCAGTGCCCCTCGAAACACGTTATGTCAACGCACACACCCATCGAGCAGGTTCGTCGAGTGGAACGTGCATTTGAATAAAAGAAGAGAACGAGTGAAAAAACTCTTTTTCAATTTCGCTATCCGCTCTGAATGGGCTCGGCGAAAAACATACAGGCGACCACCGGATGCTTTACCACCGGTAGGTACAGTTCGTCGGTGGAAATCGACGAGGGGGAGAGAATCGACGAGTGGGAAACGAGGGAGGAGGCCTCCGAGCAGCTCTCCTCGTGTTTGCGTCGCCCATGTTCGACGGGATGAGAAGGGAACGAACCAGTTGCACCTCACTTGCCGGGGAATTCCGTGGCCCCCGTCGGTATCCTCTGGAGATGGTCGAAGGGGGGGAACGAGAGGAGGAAGTCGAGAACCCAAGATGAGTGCGACGATGGGACACTCAGTGGTAGTCGTCGTCGGTGCGCCGAGGGAGTCAAAGTCGCGCGCGGCGAACTGGGCTAAGGATGCGAAGACGATGCGAGGGTATATATAATCTCGTCGCTGAACTCTCGGAAACTGCTCCATATGTCGAATGCATGGCCCGAAGCACGCTCGATACGGCTTTACTGACTGACGACAGACCCGGCTCTTTTTTTTTTTTTGTTCGATGCGACTTGACATTATTTCGACGGAGAAAAAGTATTGGCATTGAAAATAATTTTATCGATCTTCAGTTTTTTTTTCTTGGCCTGCAGATTGTGAAGGGGATTGACCTGTTTTTTAATTTCGTAAAATATTTTGTTTTGTGTTGAATAATAAAACATTATTTCGACGGAGATAAAGTATTGGCATTGAAAATAATTTTATCGATCGTCAAGTTTTTTTTTTCTTAGCCTGCTGATTGTGAAGGGCATTGACCTATTTTTTAATTTCATAAAACATTTTGTTTTGTGTTAAATAAAAAAAAAATATTGATATTAAATAAAATGAATAATTTAAATGAAGATAAATCGCCATTGAGTAAAAGGGTAAAAATATTCGTTTCACTCTTGTCGGTGTCCAGATCAGTCGTAAAAGAAACAGAGATCACGATCGCACGGCCCACTTGAGAATTACGCGCCGGATAGGAGCGACCGATCGTAAAACGAGAACCGCACGAAAGACACTCTCATCGTTTTTTTCCCTCTTTCACGAATCATCGAAAAGGGTGACCATTTTCAGTTTATTTATCGTTCCTCAAACGTTACACCGAGAGTCACTTCGAAGATGGGTCAGATTTATCACAGTGGCCGGAGCGCAATCTAACCGAGGGTGCTGAGGGTCGTAATACATACAGTAAGATATCCTACGGAAAGGGGAGGACCCCCGATAATGTCTCGAGGGAACATTCCGGGTAGTACAGCGAATAATTCGTAGCCGGAAGACGCGTATGTCTGTGGATGGCTAAGAAGCCTTCCAATCCGACGACCACGTACGAGCCAAACTATACGGGCCACTCGATGCCAAACGACTTGCCACAAAAAACCGTCGTAGACTCCGAATAATTTTAAGCTCCTAAATTTAAACGAACGATCGATGATAATAATCATTGCCGTTTTTTTGGCGAAAAAAAAAATGTTCGATTTAACGAAGTTTTAAAACCCTATCCGATGGGAAATTTCCCGCTGATTCCAAATATGACCGGTTTTTGCCCGAAAAATAAAAAATTTGAGGAGAAAAACGCCAAAAACGATTTTTCACTTTTTCCCAATTTTGGCACTTCACTAATATCGGTGTAATTTTTCTTTGGATCAATGTAATCGGAATTTTCTTTTTGCATTCGAAAGAAAACTCTTCGACGAAGAGAATGCCGCCAAGCGGAACGCGATATCTCGATTTTTCGATTTTTTGCAGATTTTTTAAGTTGACCCTCCAAAATCGCAAATTTTAAGAAGGGGTACCCCTTGCGTTTTTTGCGAAAAATTTTTTTTTCGATTTAACGAAATTTTAAAACCCTATCCTATAGGAAATTTCCCGCTGATTCCAAAAATCACAGTTATATGCCCGAGAAATCTAAAATTCCAGGAGAAAATCGCAAAAAACCATTTTTTTTCTGACAAACTGCCAAATTTCGCGATACCAAACTGCCTTTGTTTCCCAACGACCAATCAAAGGCCGAATAAATCGACAATGGTTGCTCACGAAATTTTTCTCACAATATTTTTGATCAGCCTTCTGAATTTTTATATAAAAAATAAAAATCGTTTTTTTTCGGCCCCTTAAAGCTGATAAAGCACGAAACGTCCTGTACATATGTATTCACAGGCGCTTCAATGCGCGTAGTTTGAGCTCGAGGGCAATTTAAGCTTAAAGCCACCGCGGGGATGTTAAATTCACCATCAGGCGCCGCGCGGCGTGCGTCGTCGCAGACACGCGAAGGGGGCCTTGGGCTCAATTTAGCTTAGGCGTGTTTGTGAACTACCTGAGGTTCACCTCAGACGGCGAAGACTCGCGGCCTCAGCGTCGCAACTCTTGCGCGGAGCCCCCCGAGCATAAGGCACGAGATAAAGCGTTCCCTCATGAGGATACTTTACGTAAACTAAGCGCACTACTGTAGTCTCGCTCTTGTGTACATTCTACTTGGCGAGAGACCCAGAGGCGCAAGAATGCGCGCGATGAAAATACCGACGGAGCCTTTCACGACCCTCCGTATCACCAGACCTCTTTTATCTGCTAAATAAAAACTCCTTATCCATCCAACCGTAGATCCGAAAGCTTCGGGAAAACCGGAAATGAGACTTCTATGTCTTTTCCCAAGAGACTTCGTTGTCTGACAGACACTTCCTCAAATAAGAAGCAATGCCAAAGATCAAGAATCGCTATATACATCAACAGAGCTAAAGTCATAAGTAAAAAAAAAAAAAAAAAAAAATGTGTTTTTTATGACAATAAAATTCGAGCGCAAATCTTTGTCGATTTTCCAATTTTTTTTTTTTTTTTTTTTTTTTTAAACAACAAAAAACGTGTTTTTTATCTTCAATGTCTTTTCCCAAGAGACTTCGTTGTCTGACAGACACTTCCTAAAATAAGAAGCAATGCCAAAGATCAAGAATCGCTATATGCGTCAAGGGATCCAACGTCATAAGTAAAAAAAAAAAAAAAAAAAAAAAAAAAAAGTGTTATATGACAATAAAATTCGAGCACAAATCATTGTCGATTTTTCCAATATTCTAATTATCACCAATCGTGCAATAAAATTCTTTTCCTAAGATTTTCATAGCTTTAAAAAAAAATGTATCTTCCGATATTTTGCATTATAATAAATTCTGAGCAGGTGGTCGGTTTTACCAGTTTAGCCGCAACGAAGAAAAAAAAACACTTTTAATTATAATCAACGCGAGAATTGAAGTTCTCGTTCGAATTTTACGGTGCTTTTTTTACGGCGCAAGCGAGAAAGCCAGAGGGAATTAGTTACGAGCACTCTCCGTGCGGTATTCCGAAGAAGAAAATACGCTGCTTGGGCGGTTGCAAAACACAACTCAGCTGAATCTTTTCGCACGATCACGAAGGGCTGTTTTACACAGCCCCGGATGCTTCGCGTGTGCTTCAACCCTACGCGTGCGGATTTATTTCCATTGGGCGTTGGGTGCGTGCAGCCTTCGGGGCCTCTTCCTCCCCTCCCCCCCACTCCTTGGGCACCGGCTGCCCCGCACCGGGAGCGCTTGAGATAGAAATTTATATCGTAATGGTCCAGACGTTGAACAAACAAGCAAAGTTCCCAGACGATGAAAATAAAGAGTGGAGTTTGCGGGAAAGAAGACGCAGAGGACACGAGGGGGGAGGAGGGGGGGAAGGCGAGGGAGGAGAAACGAAGCAGAGTCGTCGGGGGAATGAGAGCGCAACACCGGAGCGCGATCGACCGGCGAGAAAACTTTCTTTTTCTCTCAGCGAGCGAGTTCACGAGGACACCCGAGAGACGCGATGCGCGTGGCCGGAAAAGAAACGAAAAAACGTTGAAGAAAAGCGAGGGAAAAAACGAGATGGACGCGAGTGCACCAAGCCATCCGGTACCGTTTCTTACACACCGGACTATGAGTGTCGCGAAAAGTGCGCCACTGTCGGGCACTCAAGGCGCGAGCTATATACATATAGAGCTGCTTATCGGTGATGCATTTATTTTTCCGTACGATATATTGCCATGATTATTTATTGGGTATTTTTATAGTACTCAGACGTCACTAGCATTTATTTTTTCATGGAAAGGACAGAACGTCGATTTGTGGTAGATTGCTTCGATTTCCAATCGAATATTTTATAATACAAAAAAATACAGTATTAAATATGTTGAAAGTGGATTTTTGCAAATGGCTTTCTCCTTAATTTCCATTTTTTGCAAACACCTGCAACACCTCCGTCAGGAAGTTCCTTTATCAATTTTAACTTCCCCACTGCGTGAAAAACGGAAATTATGGAGGAAGCAATTTGCAACGCTCGACTTTGCAACTTTTTTTTTCCGAACCACTTTCCTCCGATGCTTTGGACGCATTCTGCGCGTCATGTAATATTAAAAATCTGGAAAGAAATTGTTTTCACATAAGCAAAACTTTCTCTGTGAGGAAGCAAAATGCAAAAGATATTCTATTATTCAATAAAAATGTATATATCTATTTTACATCACAGCAGCGAACTACCTTTTTTTTTAAAAAAAAAATATTACGCCAAGGAAAAAAAATTGTGGTTGCCTCGGAAATCTTTATTCAAACTTTCGCCGAGGAATCAACTCGTTTCTGCGAGTAATCACGAGAAGAAAATTGCGTGTTACAAAAATAACACAGCGTGGATGATATAATTCTGTCGCCGCGTTTGCGGCAAAGTATTTTACGATACACACCAACGCGAAAGACAAACCTGCCGCTTTGTCTCCGTATTCCCCTCTCCACCCTCACCCTTCGCTCCTTCTCTCCCTTGTCGGCCTCATGAATATTCAAAAAGCTACGGAGATGAGCAGCGGGCGCGAAGTGGGCGGCAGAGAGCAGCGAGCACATAGCTCGAGGCGCCCCTCGCGGGAGAAAAAGTAAACGGCAACTTCTCGCCGCTTCCACGAGGCGGCGCGGTGGATGTAACTAAATTTTCGCGAATTCAGGAGTTGCGGGACTGAACGCAACTGCAGGCGATGTATACCAGGCCACCCTTGTGCTCCGTTCGAGTGTGGACTGCTATTTCTATCGAATTGAAGATGTACCGCGTGTCTTCAGGTTCGTATACGCTATATACATATATATAATATGCCGCATCGTAGGTGCTACGTTTGGTCGGTACTCGTGCGCGAAAAATTCGGAGCCGAAAGCATGAAAATGAACGCGAAGAAAAAGAATAAGAAGAAGGAGAGGAAGAAGAAGGAGAAAGAGAAGGAGAAGGAGAAGAAAATAGAAAAAAAAGGAATAAAGAGATATGACGGAAAATAAAGAAAGGTCGGAGGTGTGGCCTGAAAATGAATGGTTTTCGGGGCTTCGCAGACCACTGGCAACGAACTTGCAGTAAACACAGAGCCAAGTCTCGATGCATCCGTATATGAGGCATTCCACATCAACACGGCCACTTCAAAACCTTAATGTCTTGGATTTTTGTGCAATTGACGTATGCTATAGTACTCTTTGAAACAAAAATATTGACATGTATTAAATTTATGGTAGCATTGATTGGGGTGACATTACAGGAAAATGTGATTTTTGCTTGTTTTTCTCTCTGATTTTATTACATGGAAATAGTGTGTCGGAGCGAAAAATGGCTTGGAACAACTTTTGTTGTGGTTGTCGCAAGGATGACGAAAAAAAATGTTACAAGGCAACATTTTACATTTTTCATGGAAAAAAACCTATTTTAAAAATGGAAATCGATTTTTGGGCAATTATGACATTTTTTAAAAAATTGAAATATTTTTTTTTGGATTCCTCAAACTTTTTTCAAAAGGAATCCGTCTTTTTCCAGATGGAGAAATTCAATCTAAAGGCTCAGCAAAAAAAAGAACGAAAATTGAAAACAAAAATTTAATGCGATATTGAAATATAGTACATTACGATACAAGTGCGAAAAAACTTTTTCTGACGAGTGTGAGTTTGCAGCACGAGCCGAAGGCGAGTGCTGCAATCACACGAGTCCGAAAAAGGTTTTTCGCACGCGTATCGTACGAAATTTTATTTCACGACGTCGGAAAATGCGGTATTACGCACGCGAAGCGTGCGTAATATCGCGTTTTACGCACGGAGTGACATAAAAAATGTTATATAATGTGAGTGCATTGCTCAATATTTATTTACAAAATATTTGCACCGTCAAGCTATATAATACGTCATGTAAGATTCAAATATTTCAAATCGAAAATGTAGACGAAATTTTCGACCGTCAAGCTATATAATACGTCATGTAAGATTCAAATATTTCAAATCGAAAATTTCGTCTACATTTTCGATTTGAAATATTTGAATCTTACATGACGTATTATAAAGCTTGACGGTGCAAATATTTTGTAAATAAATATTGAGCAATGCACTCGCATTATATAACATTTTTAATTCAATATCGCATTTAATTTTTGTTTTCAATTTTCGTTCTTTTTTTGCTGAGCCTTTGGATTGAATTTCTCCATCTGGAAGAAGACGGATTCCTGTTGAAAAAAGTTTGAGGAAACCAAAAAAAAATATTTCAAATTTTTAAAAAATTTTAGGGTTGAATTTATAAATAAAATTCAACCCTAGAAAATGTAGACGAAATTATCGATTTGAAATATTTGAATCTTACATGACGTATTATATAGCTTGACGGTGCAAATATTTTGTAAAAAATATTGAGCAATGCACTCACATTATATAACATTTTCTCCCGACTCCACTGAAATAACCCCATTTCGAGTCCGCAACGCGGGCGGAAAATGGCTCATTTTTTACAAATGACTCACGCATGCGAAATACGATTTTATTTCCTCCCTAGGGAGGAAATTGGCTCATTCCTGCCCGGCGGGAGAAATGAAAATCGCATTACACATGCGGATCGTCATTTGTTAAAAATAACCTATTTTCCGTCCCCGTTGCAGACGCGAAATGGAGTTATTTTGCAGTGAAATCGGGAGAAAAGTATAGTACGCTACACGGGAGGGGTGCAACTTTTCACCTCGTGTGAATTTCTGCCCTCGCTTCGCTCGGGCATCAAACTTCACACTCGGTGAAAAGTTGCACTTCCCTCCCTTGTAGCGTAATGTACTATTTTATTTCAATATCGCATTAAATTTTTGTTTTCAATTTTCGTTCTTTTTTTGCTGAGCCTTTAGATTGAATTTCTCCATCTGGAAAAAGACGGATTCCTTTTGAAAAAAGTTTGAGGAATCCAAAAAAAAATATTTCAATTTTTTAAAAAATGTCATAATTGCCCAAAAATCGATTTCCATTTGTAAAATAGGTTTTTTTCCATGAAAAATGTAAAATGTTGCCTTGTAACATTTTTTTTCGTCATCCTTGCGACAAACACAACAAAAGTTGTTCCAAGCCATTTTTCGCTCCGACACACTATTTCCATGTAATAAAATCAGAGAGAAAAACAAGCAAAAATCACATTTTCCTGTAATGTCACCCCAATCAATGCTACCATAAATTTAATACATGTCAATATTTTTGTTTCAAAGAGTACTATAGCATACGTCAATTGCACAAAAATCCAAGACATTAAGGTTTTGAAGTGGCCGTGTTGATGTGGAATGCCTCATATATCCAATACGTTTTTTTTTTTTTTTCTTCTTACCTCTTTTCACACCAACGACGACTTTACGAATTTGTGGCTGGCTGGGTCGTAAAAAGTTCAGACACTCCTGCCGACTTTTTTTTCCTTCCACTATTTTTGTAAGTTGAATTCACACTTTGAACTGTGAAAGAAGAAGAGGAAGAAGAAGGAGAAGAAAAAGGTGTTTCCATGTGAAGATTATATCCCTGTGTACCGACATTCTGTTTTCTTTTTTGTGTCTACACTGCGTTTGCATTCACCCCTTTCTCGTGTAACCACTGAAAAGCACTCTGCTTGCAACAGGACGAACCGTGAGCGCTGCTGCTGCTGCTGGCCAGGTGCAAAAAAAAGCTACGAGTGTCACGGCTTTTCTTTGGAGACTTCGGGCAAAAAGAGAAGAGGTATTTTATTTCCCGTCAAGCTTTGCAGTCCGGAGCATACGGCGAGAAAGAGGGAGGAAATAAAAAAAAAAGAGGAGAGTGACAAAGGAAAGAATATTCTCAACCACCTGTGCAGCGAACCCTCGGAGCGCTATCAGCACAATAGAACAAAGTGGCCACAATACATTTTTTTTCTACGCGAAAAAAATTAATTCTTCTTTAATCCTGAAAATTCAACCTGGTTACGACTGTCTTATTAACTCTCTCGACAGTTCAATTTATTCTGAAGAGGACTGATTGTAATTCTCAGGATTCAAACGCAGTAATTTCGTTTCGCTGAACATTTTTTATAATTTTTATAATATACATTTTTATAATTGTTCCTCATCGGTCATTATTTTCGTGTTGCATCTCTGCGGTATTTTCAGCTTAATCACTTTTTTCCCTGACATCAAAGAAGTCGTCTACAAGACCAAGAATCCATATTTAACAGACCTGGACCTGTTTCAGTGTCTGCCGGACGAGTAAAACTTTGTCAAGTGCGTCGAAAACTTGGAACCAAGACCAACAGGAGAAAAGGGGTGCAAACAAGCAGCCTCTACTCGGAATACGAACTTTTGATAACAGAGGAGAGGACAGTTATGGACGGTCGGTACAAGCGATGTACACATGCCACAATAGGCGGCAGAGAAGCGATAGAGCATTCGCTTCCGCCGGTCTTAAAACTGAAAGTCCATTGCGGCAAGACTATCTCTCCAGTCTGGAACATCATCCGAAGGAGGCCTGCGTATAAAGAGTCGCGGCGGTGCATTTCGCGAAACTAAAGAAGAGGCGGAAACGGCAGGTCCAAAGATCCCAGCTCGAGAAGCGTCAGGGCTCCGGCCACACTACAAAAGCACTCCGCGGTCCACGACTCCATTATACTTAAGTCGCGCGCGCTACGAGAGTCTGAGAGAAAAAAAAATCCCGCGCGAGAGACGCAGAGAGACGCAGAGCTCCGCGGATTCTTTATTCCGCTAACGAGCGCGTCTCGAGCCCATCGACGTCAATTTATCTCACGGTCGTCTCACTCATTACTCGGCACCGACAGCGTGAGAATATAAGGATAAAGAATATACCGAATGCCCTGCGTATTACGCGATTTTCACCGACGCACGAATTAAAGATATTTCGAGGAATTGGAACGTGTTGGACGATGATCCGGGGTATTTTTTTAATAATGATTGCGACTTGAGAACGATGGTATAGATTAAAAGTCGATATTTTGAAAAAATACATTTCGTGACCCCGATTTGGGCGGTTTTCGGCCCGGCGGCCGGATCTACTATTTCTGACAAACTGTTCGGCAAAAAATTTTTTTTTTTCAAAATCAACTAAAAAAGGGTTGTAACCAGTGTTTTCAGGGGTAGAATATGCGACTTGAGAATGATGGCATAGGTTAAAAGTCGATATTTTGAAAATATAAATTTCGTGACTCCGATTTGGGCGGTTTTCGGCCCGGCGGCCAGATCTACGATTTCTGACAAACTGTTCGGCCAAAAAAATTTTTTTTTCAAAATCAACTAAAAAAGGGTTGTAACCAGTGTTTTCAGGGGTAGAATATGCGACTTGAGAACGATGGTATAGGTTAAAAGTCGATATTTTGAAAAAATAAATTTCGTGACCCCGATTTGGGCGGTTTTCGGCCCGGCGGCCAGAACTACTATACTAAAAAATTCATATTCGCAAAATTTATGGGTTTTGTGAATTGAATGCACCTTTTTTTATTAAAAAAAAAAAAAAAAAGTTTTTCATGGACCTTTTTCAAAGACCTTTTACACTCAATAAAAAAATGATCAATGGTAAAACACATTACTTTCCCTGAACAATGAAAGTGCACTAAAATGTATTCTCGACATATATCCATGGGATCTCATAAAACTTTCCATGCATTCTACGTCCCGTTCTAGCTTTTCAAGTTGCAAAAAAACTTCTGGGATGCATAAACAATATTTAACGATGCTACCGGCGTTATTGTCTTCAAGTGTATTCGATGCACTTTGTGGCGGGTTCTGTATTTTCTCGACGGACTGTACGGGACTCGTAGTACATACAAAGTCACGTAGCACCTTCCCCTTTATCCATCGAACCAGCATCAACCCAATCGCTCTCTCATCCTCTACCTATACCGTTTTTCCGTTTTTCCTCGCTCGCTTTTCCTCGCTCCAGCCTCTCAGTCTGTGCACCTCTTCGCCATAAAGGATTTCCTGCGAAGGGTGTGTACGGAATGCATTGTGATAGTTACGTACAACAGACCAGTCGTGCACCCCAACCGCGACCTTCTTTTTTACTATACTCTAACGCTTTTGCAATTTTTTTAATGTTTCGCTGCGAAACTTCAACGGTTTTATGGTGAACGACGTTCTAATAGCCTGGCATTTTTTTTTAAGTATCCGAATGCGAGTTTATTAGCACTAAAAAAAATGTCAGTGCACGAACGCACCGTAAAAATAAAGAATTTTCTGCAATAAATCAATCATATACGTTGTATATTACACCGAGAGAAAAAATGTTATTGAGTCAATGGAATTCTATTGAAATGCCAACCAATGAAACATTTTATTGGAATCAATGAAACTTTTTCTCTCGGTCTACGTTATATTTATATACGTTGTGCAAGTTCTATATAACCATGCGAGTAATAGGGACGCGTCTTTTGTACGATCAGAAAAAATATAAACATTAAACCAGATTTTTATAACGAGCTTATAATGGCTCGCAAGCACAAGAATGGTTTAAAAATACAATGAAAGAATATAAGCTCAGAAAAAAAAATTTCACGAGACGATGGATAGAAGAGTGTGGCATGCAAAGAATCACAACAGCCGGTGCAACGTCCGCACAACGACCAAACAGGATGCACTTTTTTTTAACTGGAGTACGAAACATGTTTGTAGTGCCTGTATAAGCCATTACAAGCACCGACTACCTGTAAGCTCCGGTGTCTTTTATACTGCAGATAATAAAAGGCTTCATCTGTGAATACAGCTTCATAAAAACCCTTTCATAACAACTATAAAATATAATGCGGTAAAAATGTTTTTGCACGGTAAATTAAAATCCATCGTTGCAAACTTCACTCGTGGTCATTTTTGCGTGCAAATTTTTTATATCCATAATACAGGGGAGGATGGCAAAACAGTGAAAGACGACGTCACTGTGGCACCGAACCCGAGAACGGAAAACGCTCCGAAGATGAACGTGCCGAGATTGCCCCGGGGAACAAGAGAAACCTATATATAGGGTCGAGACCCAGCGCGCGGTGTGTCGTGGGAAAGCTACGGTGCTCACGTCTGTCTGGAGGTAAAACTTCCACCGGGAAACCTATGTACGAGCTGCTCGTAAACCTGTGCGACACACGTGAGACGCAAATGCTCCGGAGCACCTCGGGCTAAAAATATGACGGAGTATCAACATAAGTCCAAAAAGTAGTGCCAAAGGTGTGTTTAAACCCTTTTCAAACACTTGACAGATTTTTGCAAGAAAATAAAAAGTGGTTGTGTAATTAAAAAATATTTAATCAATACATACACATATATATTTCGAAAGTGCTTCATTTAAAAATGAAATGCAATTTCGTTTCTTCCCCGAAAAACAGTCGCAATGGATCAACATCGGAAAAAAGCAACATAAGTCCAAAAAGTAGTGTCAAAGATGTGTTTAAACCCTTTTCAAACACTTTACAGATTTTTGCAAGAAAAAAAAAGTGGTCGTGCAATTAAAAAATATTTAATCAATACATACACATATATATTTCGAAAGTGCTTCATTTAAAAATGAAATGCAATTTAGTTTCTTCCCCGAAAAACAGTCGTAATGACTCAACATCGGAAAAAAGCTGAGGCGACGTGGGATCCTCAAGTGCATGGCAATTTGCTGGGAGGAGGTCAGGGTTTTTAAAAAATCTTTTTGATCCAGTGCCAAGTTCACGACGATGAAACGATACGCGGGTCCCCTGGACCGGTGTAGATATCATGTCGAGGAGAGAAGACTCAGGGAAAAAGAGGTCGAGGAAGAGGGTGCGAGCCATTGTCGTCGATGAAAGTCTCTGTGCAACCTGGCAAGGTCTTCACCGAGAATAATCTCCCGGTTGCAAACGTCTTGCATCGATCGGCCGGTCTGCTACGACGTAACCGAAAGCCATTTCTTTCTCCCGACGAATTCGATCGTTTCGCGAAGAGCCAGTAAATTGCGAGACGTTTCCACGAGTTTCCTCCTCGTTGCACCTGATGCAACCTGAACGACTGTATCATGCATTAGGCACCTGTACGTCAGATAAAACCGAGCACGTGGGGCTAAAGAGAATACGGCGCACGTTCCTTTTCCCGCGGGGACCATCGTTCATGCACATATATAAGTCGATGTCCCCATGTCCCATATACGACACCCTCATGGAGACGACTTCAGGAGTTAAAGACTTTACTACGTGCTCGAGAGATTAAATGTCCAGGACAGTAAACTAAACATCAACTGGTAATCTATCAACGTAACTGCAAAAATATTCTGTCGACACTGGAGAGTCAAGTGTCACACGTGCGGATAGTTCAGTAAGATTGATAGGCTTACGAGAAAAGAGGTTAGGTGTGAATGATGTAAGACTGCAGTTTAGCAGACGTCGCAGTAAGCAACTGCAACACTTTCCAGAAAGAAATTGTTATGCCTCACCTTTATTTCAAACTTTTCAAATATTTACTGTCTGTGGGTATTTTTTTTATGAATACATTGAAAATTTATTGTCCCCATAAGATGTTCGAATTTGTTGGTCTTTGGACCCGAAAAACTGTCATATATATCAGCAGATAGGTACTTTGAAACTTGGAGAGGACATACGTGGTCATCCGCGAGGTTTTATCGGAAAACGAGGCGTGATCATCGTGAAATAAAGTGAAACTCGTGGCAAGAGGGGTGTATCCACCCTCGGCGAGTTGAATGAAAACAGCCACGAGCCGCTGAAGAGAGACGGAAAAAGAGAGTCGTTACGACGGTGAGTTTTATTTATTTTTTACGCTATCGCAGTTTTACGAGACTATCTGGAAGCTCCCAACGCACCATCCGCAAGGGCAACGTGGAATTGAGGCTGCGCCCGATAAACTTCTTTCGCCCATTCCCGCCGACCCCCTCTCAACGCTGAGCTTGCCCGGTTTAAGGCGACAAACACCACTTCACGGATCTGTTATTTTTCTCTGCGAACCTCGACGAACTCTTGTTACTCACTGCTTGTGACAGGGTCTCTGCTTCTGCCAGGCGATGAACTCTCACCCGGTTTCCCGGACCGCAAGCTCGTTACACGACCTCACGTTACGATAATAGCCGTCTCCTTCATCTGAATATGCTTCACGACGCTCGTTTCGCTATTGAAAAAGTCCAGGGAAAAGTTTACCTGGTTCGTATTATTACAACGAAAGCCCCGTTGAACTGATTTATAGGACCATGACGTACCTTATTAAAATGAAAATAAATCAAGAAAGTTTATATCGTGGCCACTTTGATTGAAAACCTAAGTTGCTGCTTTAATGTTTTTTTTTCTTTCATCGAATCAGTCAAAAATCAGTTATTCGAATTACGTCAGAACAAGTGTCAGCATTTTCCGCTGCAAAGCGACTCATCGTCACATTCGGGCGCAACGGAAATAGGAGTACCATTTTCATTTCCCACTTCCCCATTTTAATCAAAACTTCACTCCACGCGTTCGCTCCTGTTGCCCGATTTATACTAAATTATGGAAATTCTTCTATCTTTCAGGATTGTGAACTTGAATGGAAGTTTCGACGTCGTAGAATTTTCAAGCAAATAGCCGAAAGGGATCAGAAAGTACGAAACTCGCTATAACCCTCTCGCCTTTCAGCGGAGACAGCGAGAACTGTAAGGGATCCAAGCTCAGCGCCGTTCTGTAGCGAAACATTAATCGTACCTCGGGCACTGTGCGAACTAACGACATTTAGAGCTCAGCAGCCTTCTCGTGGCATTCGCGTCTCGAGAAAAGCCACTTTGCAGTCTTCTCGCGAGTTTTGCATTTTTTTATAAACAGTTTAAATCAATTTGAAATTACGAATAACTCATAGTAATAATAAAAAATCACAACTGAAATTTTGTTGATCTGCTGTACCTGCATAGAAAGTCCCATTGTCTCATCCTGATGGCTTCAAAGTTGCAGCAATTATTTGTTCTATCGCAAACCATCAAGGCAAAAAAAAACCAAACAATAGGTGGTTCAACTAGTATCCCCAATATACTCTGTGCACACATCGTCAACATCCTGACCACTGCAGCATCACAGCAAACGCGGCAATTCGTATGATTGCAAATTTCCCAAGCCCCAAACGAACCGAGCGGACCGGAAGGACGTTAGGGATATCAAACACCGAGAATTCGACGCTGCAGTCGACTCGTTCGATGTGCCGTATGGGTTACAACCCGTGAATTGCTGATGGCGGAAGTTCCGGGGCTGGATCTCCGAGCGGCTCGTTACGCTGAATTCCAACAGGGACGTATGTACTACGTACGAACGTCCAAACGGATAATGCCGCAAAGGGCCGATCTCTCTGTCTTCGTTATCGCATAAAGCTTATCGTATAAAGCTTGCCCGCAGATCGTGTGCGCGAGCCGTAAACAGCGAACAGCGCTGAGGGTTAACGTGTGTACGTACGAATATGCTGCCACCAGCGTTTTCAACGTATCCTAGGATGTTAGGATGTTCGGCATCCTCCGAATAAGGGTTCAGCATGTTAGGGATGTTCAGCATCTCTGTTTCTATGCCTTCTGCGATGATGAGGGCTACGATCAGGCAAAGAGGCAGTATGGAAGGAAGGATGGAAGATGTTTCGAACTTCCGGCTCCGTCTGAGCGCTCTTGGAATCTCGCACGAGAAACCACTCGCCCTTTGCTGCATCCGCAGTCCTGGCTAATGTACTCTCGAGTTTATTGCTCCCGTGGCCCCGCACATCGTTCTTCTCTGGGTTCAAACGTCGCGCACTGTTGAATCTTGCGAAAACGGTCTCGGTTGCAGGTTTCCAGGGCGTAACTGCGATTAGGTGCATCGCGGAAGCCGGTTGCGGTGGTCACCGTGACACTTGGCTTTCGCCTCAACGGCAATTGAGTCAGCGAATAATGTCACCGCAATCTGCAGAAGCGATAGAGGCTTTTTGGACAGATTTGCTTGGGAAGGTCTTAACTGGTGATTAGTTAAATATCATTGCAGACGTTTAATGTGCAGTTTTTGTTGGATTTTGTCTCTGAAGGCAAGAAAATCATCGACATGGATTTGCGAGGGAGTATATTCGCGATTTTACTTGGCTCCTGAACAGCAGTATTAACTACTTGTGCTGATTAGAGGTCGCACCCTTAACGAAAAATCAATAATAGCGCCGCGGTAATACTAATGAACCCCGATGACAAACTATGTTGAGGTTTCGCCATTAGAGCTCATTAGGACTCGAAAATAGCATACCGAGACTACCAAATCGCATAACTTTGGGCAAAGTTTACGGAGAATAATGAGCCTTGCGTTCACGTGTTATCAAAAAATGTTGAATCATAAGATTAAGATAAATGCGAAATTTCCCTCAACTCTAAAAATGATTCCTTGCAAAATTCAAACGACGAATATAGTCAACCATGCGTGTGTCCTAAATCATTTTATTTCCACGCCTTTCCCCGACGAACCATTAGATTAATATGAATACGAAATTTTTCCTCGACCCGCTTTGCACAATTTGCGAAGGAGATGAAACGCCTTGTTCGGGGAAACCGTTTGTTCGCGATTACCAGCGGCGCTTTTCGCGTTAACCTTCCCTCATGGCCGGATACGTGAACTTAAGCGAATAAGCGTTGGAAAAAAAGAGGAGGCTCCGGTGCAAAGAATCCAGGATGGAATTACCACAGTCATCCCCTCCCCTCAGTGCAGAGTGAGTAGAAAAGCGTTATATAGTCGAAGCGAGTATATGAGCAACGGTAACAGCGAAGGGGGAACATCCAGTCCACCTGGGAAGCAATAATGTTGCGCGGTTGGTGTTGGAAATTACCCGTTAAAATGCAAGGATGCCGCGTTTGCGCCTCTTCTCCCTCGGGGCCATCATCCAGGGCACATCTTGCGTTTAGTGCAGAGTGTATACAGCCAGCTTCACTCATGCTCGTTTTGTCGGCCTCCTCTATTCGCCAACGCCGTTTAACACTGCGCTCCGACATTGGGGATACACTTGCCATGGGTTATTGGGGGATGGGGTTGGGGGTGGGGGTGAGGGTGGTTTCCCCGCCTCCAGCAAAATGCATTCGGAGCAACACTCGACAATCGAGGTGCGGCCTTCACTCCACCGATGATTTTCAACTTTTGTCAAGCATCATTCAAGCTGCCCGCAAAAGTTTAACCCTCGGAAAAGTGGGACATTCAATTACTTCGCAGTGGGTTTGAACGGGGAATTCATGAGACAACATAGGAACATTTCAAAGACCCTGTCATTTCGATTAATTGAGGAGAAAATATTTTTCTTTTCAAACTGTTTGAAAGTCGAGGCTCTCATTTTGCGTCAGGAGTAATTATAGCTTTGGTGCTTTGAGTCGACTTTCGCCAGCGAAATAAATTGGTCGATTTATGCGAAGAATTATTGTGCCGATTTTGTCACGAAATTTAGAAGAATTTGAAATTTATTTGAACATAACACTATACATAACGAATCGCTTATTGGATCAATGGCATCTTTTTACGACTGTCCAAATAGAAATCGAAACCACCGCCTTCTACTTTTATTTGACGCTGGCCTTCGAAAAAAATGGCTCATGTATATGTATATTCCTCGTAGCATTAATTACTGGAATACCGTGAAAGGTTCTCGGCTGCGCGAGTAAAAGATTTTTAATTATGTACGGAAATAAAGTCGCTTTTTCACGTCAAGTGCTTCGTGAGTGTCAAACTTTTGTATTCGCAAGGGTAAAATCGGATGTACATAAATGTGCACGTGTTGTATATATCGACAGACGTGTCAAGGGCGGCCATTGACTCGCGACTACTTCGCTCCTTATTATTATCATATTTCGCGAGAGCGGGACCTGATCTAATTAACAACTCGCTGCGTCGGTCGATGTCGACGATGCATCGTCGCTCGGTTCGCATCGATTTGCCCGAACCATCGTTGCCCACTGAACGCGCACATTTATACGTCCCGTGCAAAACGCAGCGCGAAGATACACGATGTGGACGAACTCGTACGCCGCCACCGCCGCACGACGATAAATTATCGCAAGAGTGTCACGCGGACAGAAACGACAGATCGTTAAACAATGGAAATCGATGTGACAAGTACATCTCTACGACCCACTACACTAAATACAAATATGAGGAGAACACTAACCTGATGTATATTCCACGCGGCATTAATATCGTTGCGTTGATTCATGTCGCTCGCTTTTATTTGTTAAATCCGGATCGCGTTGTCTTTGTCTGATTATTTTATCATTTTATCGATGTCCCCGTAAATTAAAAACTGCAATTTGAAAACTTCATCTATTGTTGGTCGCATTAACTTTCAGTTAATGCGACCAACAATAGATGAGCGTCGTAAATGTTTCATCGCGGATAATAAAGTAACTCGCGATGTATACTTTTTTTATTCCTCGGAAATGATTGATGAAAGTTTGTAACGGCACTTTTCAATACATATTTTTCATATTGAATGTAAATAAAAACAAGCGTTTATTTATTTTTATCAATAATGAAAATCATGTAAATCCCATAAATATAACTGTATATATCAAAATCCCGCATTTACAACCCTTAACAATTGTTAGCCGGTTACCTAAACCGGTAGCCGAGATCTCAGTGTGATGGAAAACTTTTAACGAAGGCAACTTCGAAGATGATCGAACACACCGACACCGATACGTCGACTCTTTACGAACGAATTTTTCATACACGAAATTTCGTAAGCGAGAACTTGCGGTACATTACGTATTACATGAACGAAACGAGATGACAAGGAGGATCTTGAAAGTTTCGCGAAAACTTCGGAATACCTCGCGATAACCGAGCCTTCTCATCGAAAGCTCCTCGTAACCGCACCGCAACTTATCGATCGAATTTCTATAGATATCGATAAAACTGATCGTCGCCAAAACTTCCGTCAATTAAATCAATCGTAATTCACTGTCCTCTTCAAAACAGTCGTTTCCAATCAGATATTTATTTTTGAGGAAATCCGTTCACACACTGAGTCACTTTTATCGAGACCAAATTTTCGTTATTCCGATTTTGTTTTCATTTAAAAATTACCAAAGTAGCCTAATCGATTTATCGAATTTATAAAATAATAATTGTCGTGTTATTTCGACCCTCTTTTAGTTTTTTTTTTTTTTAACAATTCACACGGTTTGATTTGAGGGGTTTATAATTGTTTTGTTTCTGTTTTTTTTTAACATTCGTTGAGTGTATTTAACCGAAAATTTTTGTGGGTTGTTTTAATTAATTAGATTAGTTTGTTGTATTTTTTTGTTTTATCGAATTTTACGTTTCTTACTGTCGTGACGTTTCTTGAGGCAGAACTCGCGGTCGCCACGCGACGCGCAGCCCGAGCGTGTGCCGCCTGCACCGAGCGACGCGGGTGGGAGGCGTCGTGACGTTGCGGAGGCTGACGACGCACTGACTGTTCTACTACGGTACCCATGCCAACATCTCCCGGTGGGAACCCACGGAGCGCGAAGCTTTGCGGCAGCAGAGGGTTCGGCGCGCGCGATAGTCCGAAAGCCAAAAACTACCCTCTCGCCGCTATAGCTCTCAGAGAGTGCCGCGCGCGAACCGCGACACTCCCTCGAGGGCGCCTTCACGTCCGACCACCCCGTGCCACAACCACTTACCGCGCGACGCGACTCCTACGCGGACGGAGAAGAAACGAAAAGAATTAAATTTTCCTCATCGAGTTTTCGATTCGACTCCTTGCGTTTTTTTTTTTTTTTTTTTTTTTATTTTCGTAAATGTTTCCATATGTGAATGTATGAACTGCATTTAAAAGATCATTTGAAAAAATAAATTTCGTGACCCCGATTTGGGCGGTTTTCGGCCCGGTGGCCAGATCTACGATTTCTGACAAACTGTTCGGCCAAAAATTTTTTTTTTCAAAATCGATTAAAAAAAGGTTGTAACCAGTGTTTTCAGGGGTAGAATATGCGACTTGAGAACGATGATATAGGTTAAAAGTCGATATTTTGAAAAAATAAATTTCGTGACCCCGATTTGGGCCGTTTTCGGCCCGGCGGCCAGATCTACGATTTCTGACAAACTGTTCGGCCAAAAATTTTTTTTTTTCAAAGTCAACTAAAAAAGGGTTGTAACCAGTGTTTTCAGGGGTAGAATATGCGACTTGAGAACGATAGTATAGGTTAAAAGTCGATATTTTGAAAAAATAAATTAGCCTAGTCCAAAATAAAAAACAAAATTACGAGGACTGTCAATTCACCAATGACGATCATCCCAATCGGGCATCCGACGTTCAAGACTTCCGGAACGTTCATTCACTCGCCCATTATGCTGTCATTGTTCGAGAAGCAACAGGAATGCGGCGCTCGAAGCCGTTACGACGCACCAAAGGGCGGGGAATGCTTAGCTTAGCATGAGGAATGTTATCGGTATCGTCCTACCAGCGTCGAATTTCTGGCTTGGCCAACATCACCCATAATCCATCATAGGATCCGATCCACGTACGCCTGTGGCTGTGTATTCCCGGAAGATCCTTTTACCAGAGAGTTATATAAGCCTATATATAGACCCCACCACACGATTCAGAGAGATAGCGTAACATTCTACCCTCTATCCGGTACTACAATCATCACTGATGCTTGCGAAACGCGACCTAATATCCATAAGCTGATTTTGTATCATTGCCCTGTACACTGGTCACCCTCATCTAGAGTCTATTCCGATAGCATAAACGACAGTGAATGCTTAAACAGAAACCTTAATCACGATTAGCAGCCCTGGTCAACCGCTTTTATGTCATTTTGGAGCAATGCACGACTTGGATCTTGATGTACTAATTAGCATATAAGATCACAACTATTCATTTTTTGCCAGTGTTACAATGTGTATGTCCAGGTGCGATTCTGATAAACGTTGCTGTTACTTAATCGACCCTAAAACAGGCTAAGCTGCTAAGTAACGTTAGGCTGTGCTGTTGCAGTACAGTCCAAAATAACACATACGGTACTCAGCCTAGAGTCGTCGAAGTACCGCTCGTGGATTAAGCGGCAACTTGTTGTACTGTTGGCGAATAACTTTTGTCGGTACCTGCCTAGCATCCGACTGAGTGCTGGGATAACAGCCCCCGCAATTACAGACCTAGTTCGAGAGCCATATTGACATCTAAAGTGGTACTTGCGGTTCATACAGATACCAATATTGACCATTATTCACCTGATAGACATTTTCTAAGACCACATACATCAGATTCACCGGCACATGTCATGCCCAGATTTAGCAATAGCTATAGCTCACTCTAATTTTAATCCTGGAACACTAATTACTACTGCGTTACCACGCAGCAGCAGCAGCAGCAGCAGCAGCGGCGGCAGCCTTTCCTCGAGATATCGCCAATTCCGGCTCTCGGATCCAAGCAAATTACACTAGATATGTATATATCTCTATATATCTATGTCGCGCGAGATCCCAAGCGAACTCTCGCCGCGTTAGCAATTAATTTAAGACCACGCGCGTGCTATCCAAGTCCTGAGATCTCATTTCCACTCAAAACCTACGGTGCCGCGCAGCTGCTGAGATTATGGCGAAGTTTTAGGATTTACAACTCAAGTGTAGACGCCGTGGCATTTAATGCCACCGGTACTCAAGTCTCGCTCCAAAGTCATTATTTTTTTTACTTAAAAAAAAACTATACAGTGCCACAAGTTTCTGTCCTTAGACAACAAGCTTTCCTTCTTCCCTAAGGTCTTCAATTTTTGTTTGTTTCAACGTTACACTATACACGAATGAAAAATTGTGAAAATACCAATATTACCATAATCCAAGCTGTCGATATCAGTTTGGTGGGATTAGCGAAATCCCAGCGTCGCCGATACAGGACTAACGTCAGTGACATTCCATAGTGCGGCAGACAGCTTTCGTAACGAGATAGAGAGTAGACACTGAGCCTCGCCCCCCTCCTTCTGGGGGGTGAGGGGGCTAGGATATGGGGGATGCACAAGGGACGGCAAAGTTTAGTCCGTCGATTCTCAGGCACCCAACTCCGGGGTCCCCTAACACGATATAATCGAGGTGTTGCGCACGAGAAGGAAGAGGAAGACACAGGCAAGGAGGAAGACGCCGAAAGCGAAAGCCTCGCTCAAAGTCTCGGCGCCAGCTTCCTCCGTCGGCACCTCGATTTTCATCCCTTGTCGGGCGCTGCCAAGATGAGCGCGTTCGAGCAACCGAGAACCAAGGATAAGCCCCCCCATCGACTATATCTCGTCAACTCCTCCTCGATGCTTCTCTTCGTCTTGTTCTTCTTCTTTCTCCACTTTCCCCCTTTTTTATGGATCTTATCGCGAGCTGTTCATATTTCTCACTTACGTCCCAGCTGCACACAAGTCCCACGCTGTATCGAATCCGCCGTAGTCCCCGGAGAATGAATTCGAATTCCACCTGGTCCCGTCTCGATCGGGAAGAAAGACCTCAGGATCTTTGGCTTGCAGCGCAGCTTCTCGGCCAACCAAAGACCAGTTTCTACGGACGACTTTTGTGTGCTTTGAAAGCTACTGCACTTCGATACTCACCTATAGAGGGAGGAGAAGCAGGAAGTCTGATAAGAGGGGGTAGAGAACCAACATACTGGGAAGACATGAACAATACAGGCTTCACAAGGTTTTCAATACCTGACTGGTTTTTCAAAAAGACGTTTTTAAACATGCTTTAAAGGAAATTAATTCTATGAAACCATAAAAACAAGAAAACAAAAACAATGTTTTACTCATAATAGTGGGTTTTACTCCCACTTCCTATTTATGAAGGTGTCAGTTTTGCCCACCTGTTCTCCACTCGGGCACTCAGCTCTACGACAGTCGCAATGCTTGCAGCTCACCAGCGTTTGAAAGTATCCGATGGCGAAAAATCCTCGAGGAAGTAACTCGTCTTTCTTTCATTTCGATTTATTTTATAGCCAATCCCTCCGACTGGCTACGCACTGCCTTTCGCGATGGAATAAGCGAAACGGCAGGGCAGACATTTCATATACATCTTGCTAACATTGCTATGCATTCTTCGTGGGGTATAAGCATAGCATCGAAGCTCCGTGTGTGTCAGTGTGTATAGATGTCGCGAAGGAAAAATATGTTGGGTTCTTCGTTCGGAGCGATTCTGGGTCGAATTGCAATCCTGAACTAGAAGCTGCGGAATTTGTCGAAATATTTCAGATTGGCTGAATAAAAATGTCTAAAGCATGTCCCATATATTTTCGTGCGCTCGAGAATTCATTTGTTCAAGTATATAACACATTTCCAGCCAATGGTTCAATCCCAATAGAATTGAAGTACTTGATTAAGTTTTATTAATCATTCCAACTGCAACACCAGGTAAAAAGTTTAAAAAATGGCAGAACTCGCGTATCGACACTTTTCATTGATATAAATTTCATCGTGGGTTCGCGACAAAGGCGTCGAGCTGATCTCGCGGTCAGACACGAAAAGGGCGTAATCCAAGGCGACCTTCTGTTGTGCTTCCCAAAATCGTTGAATGTTGCAAACGGAGCAGCCGCGGAGACAAGATGAGAAATTCCTGCGGTTGAATCGACTCCGGAGGTTGCAAGCTCAGTGCTATCTGGTCCTTTCAACGCCGCAAGGATATCCTATGCTATAAACACTGAAGGGGGTTGGGGAGGGGGGTTAATCTCCTTGTGCTGTGGAACTGGAAACCCTATGGTACCAGGTATACCTTGAGTTTACTATACATACATGTATACACCGAGTTTCCATTGGTCCGTTTTTCCGAAGCCAGCAGTTACGATAGCAACCCCGAAGGCACAGACGACGGTGAAAACGTAGCTACCACCAAGGAACGCGGCCAAAAGCTCGAACTTTTTGAGATTATCGTCATTGTACCGTCACCGCGACCACTGGAAAACTCTATCAGATTCAAGCCCCGAGCTCCACAACGAGAAAAAGTTCGAAAGACAAAAGAGCGACGAACTTTTGAACGTTGCTGAAGTCACTTGAGCTACTAAGTAGGGTCCTAATGTGCACCTGAGGGCTGAGGAACCATACAGAAGCGTGAACTGGGTGTTTGTAATACTTTGGCCATTCAGCTGCAGGGAAAGAAACGCTTTGTCGGGACAAGAAAGTGCTAAGGTTACATATATAGGCCAGGTGATTAATTCATTGGTCCACCCAAATGATTTGTGAGGGTACCCTCAATCTTTTAGAGAGTACTACTAGGTTTTATTGGTTATCCCAAAACCTTTAAACCGATGGATATTAACACAAAATGACAGCGAATTCTTTTGAGCCATAGTGCAGTCCTAATGAATGGTTTTTTCTAAAAACCAAAAATAAAATAAATGCTGTTAACTATCGAGTAGCGGACTTTTCTCGTCAACGCGAACTTGGGCTACGTGCACTGAAAGTCCATCGTTCTCGCTGCTCTCCATCGAGTAACCCACTTACTTAGGCGGCAGTTGCCGCCTATCTTTGTCGTCCTTCCCGCTCGGTGAAACTGCATTGCAAATAGCTTTCGCTCTATCTCGCGGCGTTCCCATTCTCGCTGTCTTCTTGGTCTGTTTTTTTTTTCTTTCCGCCCCTCGCGGCAGCACAACGGCCAGGGTTCGACAACACTTGAGGTTGTGGGGTTTCCGCGGAAGCCTCAGCGAGCCCGCGAAATGACAGTCTGCTCGGAGACACGCGGCTCAACAAAAGTCCAACGTCGCGCCGCGTTATATCGTGCAAAAATATTTTACGCTCGCAGTGTGTGTCGCGAATGAAATAATAAATAAAAAAATAAATAATAAATTCATCGCGATATAAAAGTGATAATGCGAATATCGTCCAGGAAGATGTATTCTTCGGTTTGGATTATGAAGCAGATAAGTCTAGGCATGTGAAGTTTTTTTTGTCCTCCGAATTCACTCGAATAAAAGATACAGGTTCAGATACTAAAGAAGGCAAAGTTTTATGGTGTTCGTCGCACTCTTTAATAGGTCAACCCATCGCTTCGTATATATTTCCGAGGTCTGCCAATTGTTTTTTTTTTTTCTTTTTTTTTTTTTTTTTTTTTTCTTCAATACATTTTTCCCTGGTACAGAAACACAAATGATCGTGTATGCACGACTCGGCGACGGTAATTCTCCGACCCCATGGAAAATTCTTTTTCTCGGTGACGTCTCGTTTCTCTCGTCGCCAAAGCGAACGAGAAAGAGAGTCTCGTTCGCCTCTCTATTCTTCGATCGTGTTCGTTGCAGGAGTTCTGCTGTTGGTCGTCGGGTCGTCGAACGCGTTCAACGACGGCCGCGCTCATTCCCACCGAGATCCACTCGAACTCCTCGTTTTCCCCGACCCCACGACCTCCAATTCTACCTGCAATTGCTCGACCACCGAGAGTCCCCTGATGTTTCATCCGCTGAGCGGAAACGAGGCAGACGCGCGTCTCCGTATCGACGACCCCGACGACTTCGACGACGACGACGGTGGCGGCGGCGGAGGTAGCTACGACGAAATGTTTCGGACGACCCCGACGACCACCCCGAACGCTCTCAACACGAACGTGTCGCACCTGAAGACTTTCGGCGTGCCAAAAGATTGGAACGACGCGCGACCGACCCTTGACTTCCCGAAGACGCCGCCCGAGGAGCGCTTCAAGATGGCCAGTCTTCACTTGGACAAGGGAATCTTCGCCTTCGACTTTCTTCAGGGTTTTCTCTACTCCGTTCAACCGAACGATGTGCCGCTCGGTAAGTCTTCCCTATTTGCAGCACTTTGCAGCCTTTTTGTAAACTTGGAACCTTTGACACAATTTTTCACCATTCCCAAAGATACAAAAAAAATGTTTCATTGATTCAACAAAATTTTATTAAAATCCCAACATGAAACATTTCTTAAATGATGAAGCATGAAAAGAATGATGAAAAATCGTGTCAAAGGTTCCCAGAGCTTGAAAACCATTTCCTCATTTTCGTAGACGTTTCCAAATCATAATAATAATATTGCCAATCCTTCCTCAATTAATCCACCAATTTAATCGAACATACACACGTTATCAAATTTCAGATTTGATGAGGGACATAGTGGAGAATCGAATAAGCGCTTTTAAACTGCTATCCGAGGTAAAGGCAAAGCCGTACAGTTGTACCCAGGATTGAACTGGGTTATACGGCAGTATATGTCTGACCTACGAAAATATATGTACACAGATATATACGTATATATATATAAACGTTCCAGTCCATGCATATGGAGGTCGGTTTCGTGGCTCTCGTAGGCGTTTGCTGTGTTCTGGCGTGCGTGATTCCTGGCACGGAACTCTGGCTCGCCTGTCGCCCGATCAGAGAGGATTACAAGCCCTCCCAGCATCCTGGATTTCTGGCCTTCCTTCTGTCCGTCTCGGTCTTTATTCTCGGGTACGTTCCACCTAATCCCATACAGTGCACACATAGACACCCACACATACATCTAACACTCTCTGAGCTTCGTCTGCCTCTTTCCGACTGTTCTCCCGCACCTATAGGCGACGAAAGCACAGTGATTGGCCCGGAGAGCACAGTCATTGGCCTAGTCCTTTAGGGCGTTTCGTGCTAAAACTTTTCGTACGGAATCCGCCGACGATTGGGATGGCCAATGACTGTGCTCCTTTCGACCGGCAGGAGTAGAATTATCACTAGGCCCCTCGGGCTTTTCCCGAAAGCCGAACGAAACACGCGAATCTCTTCAGAACAATCTCAAAGCCATCTGACTATCTATATGTGAAGTTGCCGGCGAGTGCGCTTAAGTGGACACCCTTGTATTTTGCCTCTGTCATGCAGATCGAGTATGGTCGCGATGCTCGTGTGCAACGAGGCGAGCAGTTCGGGCATCGAGAAAATCCCCGTTGTCGTTGAAACGGCACTCCAGGATCTCAGCGATTATCACAGCGGCACAACGGCTCAGCTGCGAAGATGCTTGACCAGGAGTCTCGACGTCGCGAGCGAGGCCATTCTCGCTGACTTAGACAGTAAGTAATCTGCGCTCAAGCCTTGTAGGCAGAGAGAGGGAGAGAAATAGAGAGAAAACGGTACAGTGATTGGCCGCCTGGTTGACCTCTTAGCAGTCTTAGACATTAAAACGAGTGCTCAGAAAATTAAAAGCATGCCAATGACTGTACCATTTGTATTCATTTGTTTTTTTTTGGTTTTTTTTTTTTCGGGCACTCGAGAAACGCTGAGCTACTTGAGAACATTTCTTAAGCTTTTTTCTCTCACATTCTTTCGCGAATCTTATATTCATCTTTGGACGAATGCCGGAATTCGTTCCCGAAATAAGTTTTAAATCATTTCTGTCGTCGACGACCACTTCGCGATGTCATTGTTGTTTTTCTTGCTCTCAATTATTTATGCATAGCTTGTAAAGATTTAAACAAAAATATGTCACTGTCGCTGATAATTTTTTTTTAAATGTGTCATTAAGAAAAGAACTGAGCGAGAAAAAATAAATGAACAAATTATAATTCCAAATTATTTTATCGTCAATATTATATTTCGTGGGCAGATTATTATTTTTGAGTCACGTGACAAGCATCGATCTCCATCGCCGGTGTCTTTGGTCTTGTCAACACAGTTGCTTTATGGCGGTGGAGTGCTAACTCCCCTTTATCGAACAAGTGGCCCTTGTCCATTCAGTAAACCGAGCCCGGGTGTTAATGCTCGGGTTGCCAGGATGTCTAATGAACAGTTCCTCGGCCGACGCTGGAACGGAGAGAGACGTATAGCGCAGCCGCCTAATGAGTGCTATCAACGTCGAGCGAATCTATATACTAGAATGGAATCCCCCATCCCCGGGGCGTTGATAACCAACTCGGGTGCGATTCGACGATATTAGCATAACTCCTTGGTTGTTATGCATTTGCTTAACGATTATCCATTATCGCTTCAAGCGGACATTTCGTCGTCGCAATATTGTCGGGCCATCGAGCTCGCCAATTGCCAGGATAACCACCGGAAGCGGTTCACTGTTATTCAATAGAAACGTATCTCGCGATTCCCATCGCCAGTTACACCGAATCGATACCCTCGTTATCGAGACTAATTGTGCATCTTCGATCAAATCAATTTGTATCAATTAAGAAGCAAAACCGTTTTGTAATTTCCTACGATTCTCGTTACGTGACCTTAAAAAAAATTGCATTCTTTTTGAAAAAATTGATGGCTCAAAAATAATTTAATTATTCGGTTATACAGAATGAATATTAGGTATTAATTAATAGCTGCCAGACGTCACTGATTTTTTGCGTTTAATATTAATCTTAAAAGGTGAATATTAAAATGAAAATGTAAAGAAGAAAGAAGCGCGAAATCGATCGAATTCTTCAGCTTAGATTTCCAGTTACCGCAGCATTCAGGCAGAAATGACGAGTATAGTGATAGGGTCTTACAGTTCTCTCCGTGATACACTATCCGCGGTCGCCGGGGGTAGTCCCTATCAGATTCTGATAACGAGGGACGTTATTGGCCAAGATAAATGATGGCCTCCGGGAGAGGGCAATGAAACGACGTGACGAGATTTACAATGCCTCCACTATCCCAATTGACGAATCGTAGAACACATATACATATTTAACCATCATGTGGACTATGGACCATCAGATAAATATGCGACAATGGAGTCGAGCTCAACAATGAATTTTGCGTTAATCGATTGCAGATGTCGAGGAGTTGCTGGGAAAACCGGTGCAGGCGGATTTGGCCACTGAAACCGGACTGGACGTCGCGCTGGACGCTCTACTCGACGTCGCCAATGGTGATAATGAAAACAACAGCCCCTCAACGCGATCCATCCAGTAGTGCTACCAGCATTCCCATCGCGGTGCATCTTCAGCTTGAGATTTCCCGTTGACAGTTATCGAGTGCAATGTCAAGTCCACAAACGAATGAGTGATCTCTCGCTACAAATTGATATTGCGATATCGGCGGTGCAGTCGTTGGCCAGTCTGCAGTCATTGGCAGCTTCCGAAATAAATCGCACAAAATGCTCATGAAACGCCAGTCTGAAAATACGTCAATGGATTTTTTCAAATGTGATAAAAACATTATTCCAATTTAATTTTTCTAATTTAAACAAGTTGAACTCTTTTTATTTAAAAAAAATAAGCGTAAATAAAGCGTAAGAGTAAATACGTGCAAGTAAATACACTACATTATTTCTCGCGTGAAAATTTCCCAGAATTTTATGCAATCGAATTTAAACAAGCAACGGAAGTTATTTAATTTATAAAATAAATGTGAAGGCATTTTTCATCGGGGAAATACTGACGACTGTATATTTTTCACTCAGCGCGGATGGCCAATGACTGTATCGCCGCTACACCGGAGCAGAGAGCAGAGAGAGTGGACGGAGTGTCAATATTGTCACAATGATTTGATCGAGTGGCGAGCTCGCGGACTCGCCAAATATTTGCATATTCATAACCGTTGTAGGTAGCTGGTTGATATTGATGCCTGTGTAGAACTACACCGGAAGCGGCTGAGGAGAGGCCACTGAGCTGCTGTCTCTCTCTCTCTCCTTCTCTCTCTCGCATTACAATCCCTTGAAATCGATAGTAATTTGTGGCACAAGCGGTTCAATAGTGAATCACCATCGAGGCGTCGTTGGCTTATCGTCTTATGCATAGACATTTGTATCCCCATAATGGTCCGTTCTATATGTATAGAACGATACGACGGCTCAACCCGTTTTACGTGTCAAAGGAATAACGTATTTGTGGAGTGGAACCCGCCCGAAGCCAGTAGTCAATGCCGAGTATAGTCAGACCCATCCTCTCTGAGAGAGAGAGAGAGAGAGAGGATTCCACAACCCTGCTCCATTATCGATACTCTAATCCTCGGCAAGAAGCCCATCTCCGCATCGCCACTTTGTTCGCTGCGTTCAACAACGATAGTGTTCGCGTAATAACGCGCGCGTTTCGCATTCGAATTATCGCGATTAGCAACAAACGTCCCAGAGGGCAGAACTGTCGGGAGGAATATACTTAAGCCCTGTGCTGAATTGCAAAGCAGGGTTGTAACCACTCTGTTAGATCCCGGCACGCAACTCTATTTTTTTTATTTCGTTCTAAAAATGTTATATCCATTTTTTTGTAATATCCTTTGATTAAAACTTAGCAAATATGTTTTTCAGCTTATCGTAGTTCAAATGGTACACTGAGAAAAAAATTGCTCAATCCAACAAAATGTCCGGTTGCGGGTGGCGAAATAAATATTTTGCAAATTAGACAAAATATTTAATCAATCGACGGCAACTGGTGACAGAATTAAAATAATCTTGATTAGCATTGCCGAATATTTTGTCCAATCTGCAAAATATTTATTTCGCCGCCCGCAACCGCACGTTTTGTGGGATTGAGCAATTTTTTTTCTCAGTGTAGAAAGTCATTTTTAAATGCGACAAAGATGGTTTTTATTTTCACGGGATTTTTTTTCATGCAATTTATCGTTGAACGTCGATATACACGTGCGCTTGGACCACACGTCCGTCTCTGAGTGTCCCCATAACGCGGTCCATATATGAACAAACTAGGCATCATGCGAGAGGGTCTTGTGAACTTTCCTATTAAGTGACCTCCGTTCGACGCAGAGGACTGTCCACTTAGACGCGCCACGTATAGGCGTCTCGCTAACTGAATATTAACTGAATTAGTTTGTACTGTCGGCGCTCGGCGTAGAGCAGCGTCAGCCCTCCGTCTAGTTTCCCCTGTACGAAGAGCCACGCTGGCTACCTCTGTTCTTCCTTCCCATATGGAGAACTGCCCGGCTGCCTCTGTTCTTCGATCCTGTCTGTAGAGCCGGCCTATGTTCTACCGGTCCATATATAGGGTGTCATATAGGGTGAGTGTCATGATTATCAGCCTTGTAGGAAAGCGAAAGGTACAGTTATTGGCCGCGTCTCTCGCTCTGTTCTACTTTAGTGTTTGTACTGCCAACGACTGCAGCTGATGATTCAAACACTGACACTATTCGGCCATAACACGAAGAGGGTCTTCACCGAGATAAGGCATTGCTTGTGGATAGCTGATTGTCCAGAGCCCACAGATTTTTTAGCAGAAATACATTTTCAGTTTCTTACATATTTATTTTAGTTTGATACCTAAACATTTATTTTAGTTTGATTAAAAGAGTTTTGAGTTTTAGTTTTTATTTTAGTTTGATTTTAGTTTGGTCAAAATCAAACTAAAATAAATATGTAAGAAAAGTGATAAGGTGATAAGGTCTATGGGATATGGGAGGTTTATGGAAATGGGATAAATAACATTCCAATAATTTCGTTATAAATGAGACAAATCCTACCGAAATAAATATATGAATTGCGTAAATTATAGAAATTTGCGATAAATATGACTCCCATTTCCCATAGACCTTATCACCTTGGTCTACTACAGACGTAACAAGAAACAGGCAGTAAATACGACGACACAGAGTCCTCGGGGCACTGCAGAACCTCTGAAAGCCAGAATGAGAGAAAAAAAAAAGTAAATTTGGCAAAAGAACTTTACGTGACTGTGGGCATTCGGATGATACGTCGACACGATCTCGCGGCGATTGTAGATTCTGCGCGTGCGGAGCTGCGAGACGTCTGGGTTTCATTATTCGTCCCACGGATACGTGAAACGAAGGCCCGCGGGCGAAGATCTTGTCGCATGCGGAACTGTTTAGTTGGGCAAATTGTGTTTCGCAGCGACCCAGGACCTCTCGGCGCGGGCCGCGGCGCTGCTGAAGGAGGGCGACCGAGCCAGCGAGCTCGGACTGGAATTGAACCGCGAGGTGGACGCTCTTCGACGTGAGTTGGAAGCCGCAGTGAGGGATTGCCCGACCGCCGATCGGCCGCTCTGCGCGACTCTCAATCCCTCGGGATTGTCGGTGGCTCTTCGTCTCGACAGGGTGAATATATGTGTATATATCTATAGATCGTGGACGATCATTATACGATGGGCGATGTGATTCCTACCGTTTAACGATTCCGGGGGGAATTTTTTTTTCTCACAGTGCACTGAAAATCCTTAGCTCCTGGCGAGTAGTATTCACTTCGCATAAGTTTCATAAGAGGGAAAACACTTCTCAACATTATAAAAAATTCGGAAAAAAATCATACGTGTCAAAAGGTGATTCCTACCGTTTAACGATTCCGGGGGGAATTTTTTCTTTTTTTTAACCCTGCACTGAAAATCCTTAAGGCAGCTCCTGGCGAGTAGTATTCACTTCGCATAAGTTTTATAAGAAGGCAAACAGTTTTCAACATCATAAAAAAATTCTAAAAAAATCATGTCAAAAGTACCGAAGGGATTAATTTCGTATAATGGAAATTAAATTTGCAACGGAGAACGGTAAATTTACAAACAAGCTAAATATAGGAAAACGCTCTATCTGAGTACTCTAAGTGCGCTGTATATAAGGATGGGAGTATATCAAAGTTCGCGTTTGAGGAGGCGGTTGTTGAAGTGAGAAACAGAGACAAAAGTTTATGGTACACGAGGAGCAGTGTTCCCCGGTGAAGTGGAGGTTTTCGCGGTGACGTATATAGGCCGAGTAACTGAGGGTGGACGGTCACCCCCCTCCCCCTTCCCCACCCCTCCCCCTCACCAATGGTGAGAAGAGCAAACTGAGGAAAGTTTTCGAGGACATCGTCACGGTTACCCAACGGGAAAAGGTGAGCGAATCTCGCACGTCCCGCATCGCCGACTCTGACCTACCTCAAGTCTCGAATTCGGTCGGACGCTCTTTTCCTCCTAATTGGTCGCCGCAAATAAATCACGACGTTTCACAGGCCAACTTCTCCTTTTTCCCTTGGATCTCCTGCACTCTCGTCGCTCGTCCCCGGTTGTTCTCCTCTCCACTCTTTGTACATCCGGCCAAGAAGAGAATCCCAGCTGCAGAGTGCAGAGAGGAAACGAAGAAGCAACGAAACGATCCAATCTCACCCGGAAGCCTCCGGGAGCCGCGTTATCTATCGGGCCACTCGCTTTCGTCCTGGCAACTTCCGTCGTTCCGTTCGTTTACGCGCACGTCTTTCGTATGTGTACCGTGATTTTTGCGCCGGGGACACAAATCGAGATTTTTTTTTCGGAGTTGACAATGTCATTTGACGACATTCGCAGAGCAGAGGAGGAGATCTTATAAATGATCACGGTAACATATTTCTTTGGTAATACTGTAACATTTCTTCTAACATATTCAACGTGTTATTGTGACTGTTGGAAAAATGGTTCAGTTGATTGTGTACACTGATATATATGAGCATTTATGCTGGTACTGCGCTACCATCAGATTGTTTGACGCACGTCATACGTTAACGTTACTGTTTGTGACAGTTTGCGCGTTCGCTATGCGGAATAGTTCACGTTTGTTAAGAGACACGCCCGTATCGTTGCAGCTCCTGCGGGACGAGCGTCTTCTGCGTCTACGGAGCTCTGGGCGAGACAATTTGACGGAAGCCGCACGCCAAGCCCGTGGGGAATATCTGTACGTGCCTAATCACGTTGCCAGAAACACTCTGGATGTGCGAAATCGTAAGTCCGACAGATATCGTCAATTCGCTTATAAAATAAATCGTAATTTGGACAAATATCGTCAATTTACTTATCATATAAATCGTAACTTGAACAAATATCGTCAATTCACTTATCATATAAATGGTAACTAGAAAAAATTTCGCCAATTCAATTCAATTTCATTTTTTTTTTATTATTATAAAAAAAAAAAATTGCAAAGTAGAACCTCGCACATTGCTTTTTGGTAAGTTAAACAAATATCGTCAATTCACTTATCATATAAATCGTAACTTGAACAAATATCGCCAATTCACTGATTACAAAAAAAAATTACAAAGTAGAACCTCGCACATTGCTTTTTGCTCCAGGGCCCCAATCTAGAATTTCCGAAAAAAACCAAAAAAACATTTTTTTAGTCCCACCATCCGGAAGTCAATTCATAGTCCCCACATCCCAAAACCCTTAACAACTCCACAGTAAAAGATCCGATCTGCAGCAGAGTCCATAAACCGCCCTTTACTTTCGTCATCTGTAAGATCTTCGCCTCGACAAAAAGAGTGCCCCACGTATAATAAAAAGATCGTAGAGTCCGTAAAACTGCTTCAGTCTTGAGCATTATCGCGGGAACAGATAGAGGCGCAAAATCCGCGTCGGTGCCCCGCCGGCTCGGAGTTCTTGTTTGTGCCCCATGGAAACTCCGCTGCGGAGGGTAAGATAAGGGCGGGTCGAGGCGTCTGCGACGTAACTTCGGGGAAAACGGGTCAACCGACGAAAGTGACGACGAAAATCGTATATATAGGCGACTGCCTAACGGAGACGTCGCCTCTTCCCCCTTCCCCCCTCCCTGCCCCTCTCAAGGGGCAAGGAGGGGGGGGGGGGTCGCCGCACCTTCAGACGCGATAGGATGTGAATAGACTGACGGATCCTGTAAGGAGCTTTTCACCAACACACACACAGTAATAGAGTCTTCGACGTAGCCACCACAGTTTCTATATATAGCAAAACGCGTTCAATGAGACGATACTAATATCCTGATAATGCTACGGGGAAATTCACTCCTCCTCCTTCTCCTCGTCGTCTCTCATTTTCGCTCCTTGCTTTATCGCCCGACTTTTTTTTTTTTCTTTTTTTTTTTTTTCTCGCACTTTTTGCAGGGAAAAAAAATCTTTCTCTTTTATCGAGGCTTATAGCGTCCAGCAGCTGCGCTTAATAATCTGCTCCCTCTACCTCCAATCTTCCATCTCGCTTTATCTGACTTTCTCTCTTTCTCTTCGCCCCGCATATATTTTTATTCCGCTGCAGCCTCCGCTCGCTGCTATCGCGTAAAATTCATTTCGACCATAGTTCTCGCTCGCGTTCGAATTAATCGGGGAAAGCACCGGCGGTGGGGAAGGGGGGAGGGGTGCGCGCCTGGGCCTCCGGACTTCCGTGCAGCCGATGGGATATATATCGCGAAATGCGCCGCGGCAGACCGAAGGAACCGCCGCGATCGAGGAAAATGGGAAGAGCGAGAATTTAACGCTGCGCAGAGATGCCCCGCATGCCCGGTCATAAACAATGCCGCTGCTCCGAAGGAATGCTGTATACAGGGAACGGGGGAGTCGGCAAAAAAGGGGTGGGGGTGGGCGTAGAGAAGGACAGAAAGACAGAGAGGGAGATAAAGAAAGCCCGGTGCCATTTGCCACGATTGAACACCTCGACCGATATGACAGAGAATGCTTCGGATATTACGCTTTCTCGATATCGAGAGTGTTGGAACTATCGCGACATTTTTTTTTTTCATTTATCGTTTCCGCTACTCGCCGATGATTCCTCTTTATGAGGGGAAAAAATATGGCCTGAGCGATGTACCAAAAAAAAAAAAAAAAAAAAAAATTGTTATTCCTCGCAAAATGATTTATTTGAATAACATTCCTCTATATAAAAAAAAAAGAAAAATATTATATTATCGATGTGTGAATTCATGTATCTTATTTCAGCAAATTCTTGTTTTATCAATATAGCCTCAAAAAATGTATTTTCAATGAGTGATTTAGACCTTACACTGAAAAAAAAAAAAAAAAAAAAAAAAAAATCGTTATTCCTCGCAAAATGATTCATTTGAATAACATTCCTCTATATTAAAAAAAAGTAAAATATAATATTATTGATGGGTGAATTAACGTATCACATTTCAACAAAATCTCATTTTATTAATATGGCCTCAAAAATATATTTTCAATAAGTGATTTAGACCTTACACTAAAAAAAAAAAAAAAAAAAAAAAATTCTGATCTTATCAACCTACAGTAGTTCAGTCATCAAAACAATCGAACTTTATTTCGCACTACAAGTCGACGATGAAACGTCAGGAACGTCGACGTGAGATTCCATTACGCGAGCGAGAACGAAATATCGGCCGTTAATAGATAAAACCTAAGACGGTAAATGCCTCGGGGGACAAACAGCGGACTGATCTCCGGAGATGGCGGACGGAAAGGGGCATGAAAGGTCCATCGGACGGGGATACGAAGCGAGTGCGCCCAGCCGGATGTCAGGTTTGATCGATGAGAAAGTCCGTGTGTGTGTTTGTCGTGACGTCGTCTCCGCAGACTCCCGCAACCCTAATGTTCGTACATTCTCCATGTTCGGAACACACGTAGAACAGTCGCGAAGATAGCCGATGTTCGATCCACGTTCAATATCTTCGGTACAGTGTAGATGCGGTATAACTCGTTCGCCGTTGAGCTCTCCGCGCGAGCTCTGAACGGCAATAAAGAGGTGACGGGACGGCTAATGCGAAATCCATATCGCATTTTATCACGAAGCCCGCGCAAGATGAGCGCAAAGGGCGAGGAGATAAAATCCTCGATAATATATCGCAGAAAAAGCCCATCTTGAGATCGGAAACAGTGAGGGTGTCATTATTTTTAGTCGTTTTTTGCCATTCGCTTTTTTTACATTTTTATTCAGCTTATAAAACGTTTATTATTATTATTTCATTTTTTCAGAATTTTTCATCGGATTTTTTGAAACTTCGTAAAATCGAAAATTGTTCCTAGTTAAAAAAAAGTTTTGGTGAACTCAATATTTCGTTGTTATTTTTTGAGTATGTAATTCTCAGGTTTACGTCGCGAAATAAGCGCAGCGAGATCGAAGATTTTCGAGGAAACCAGGAACATCGAGTCGAGCAGTTCGGACCTCACGAAGCAGTTGGAGTCGACGAGAAGAATAACGAATTACGTGGTGCCGTATATCACGGCTTTCGAGGAGAGCAGATGGTTCGTGGGAATAGGTAAGCATACGTTCCCTGTTCTCGCCTTCTCGCCGCAGTATCGCGGGTCGACGAAAGCAAACGCAAGTCCCACACTCTATTATCTATTAATTATCACCTTGCCCGGCGAGAAGCACTATTCAAACATGCCGCGATAATGTTAATTAATCAAGCGCAATTTTCTCGTTTTCTCAATTAGCTGGCCGATATTAAAGTGGGACGTTGCTTTGATGGTTTCGCAATAATTAACATATTGCGGACGAAATTACTCCGACAATTTAGTAGCGAAAATAATTTAATACAGCGATGCAAAATTGAGCGTTGCGAATTGGGAAAAAATGGTCGAAAAAAAAGAAATAAAAATATAACAGTAAAAAAATTAAAGATTTAAAAACCCTTGCGAAAAAATGAACAAATTATTGTTTATTTTATATTCAAAGGAGAAATTCAACAATATTGATCTGACTTCCTTCCCTTAATTAATTAGCCTTCTGATTAATCCGAAATTATTTGTCTTAATGTCGACAGGTACGATACTCGCGGTTTTCCTTGTTTGGATATTCCTGGTCGGCGCGCTTTGCTGTCGATGCGGTTCGTCCGAGCACCGAGTTCGTCCAACTCTATTGTGGTAAATACCTTTCACTGAACTATCTCCCGTCCCTTTGAAATTCGCATCGCAGTAGGATAAGTGGGATGACTACCCGCAAGTCTCGTCATACGGGTGTGTAAATTCCGTTGTGTCGAACTAGCGGAGTTTTGACGAGCTGCGTCGTCTCCGTGGGTCTGTGGGCCGTTCTCGTCTGCGCTCTCGCCGTCTCGAGTCACACCGAGATGCTCCTCTGTCGTCCGCTTCACGATCCAGAATACAGAACCCTGGAAGCCATTCTCGAGAGCAATGTGTTTCTTGGCAAACGGATGAGCGTTCCCCTCAAGGATCTTTTCGAGTAAGAAGCTATACGAAATTCATGTATTATCTACATTCTAATTATTATTATTATTAATTATTATTATTAAATTAAGGTTATTACTATTCAGATATTATCGTCATTCCAATTAATTTTAACTATTAATTTATTATTCCAACGCGGGAAATCATTTTTTTTTTCACATTTACATCAATACGTTGAATAAATTCGCAAATGTATGAGGCCAATTTTTTATTTTTGGTCTCACGTAAAAATCAAATAAAAAAAAACGTTACCAGTTTTAATAAAAACTTCAAGACCAGAGTTACAGAACAATAATTAAATATGATTTAACATTACTCAATTTATCGAGCGTTTCTTTTATCAATCTAAAAAATGTGAAGCTTGGTTCATTATCGGAGCATAGGATAGCATTGTCAGTGAACACTGCAAATTAATAATTTATAAGCCAGTCCCCTTTCGTAAATGGTCCCTTAATTGGCTAATGCAAAAACGTTGTATCGTTGTGCAGAAAATGTGAAAACAACGAGGCAGCCTACCCAGCCTTCCAATTAGGCAATTCGATGAAACTGGAGCAAATGACGGCCTACTGGACGTGGACAGGGTTGTCGACCTCGCTATCAAAGCTGCGGGTCGACCTAAAGGGACTCCGGATCCTCACGCCGAGCATTCAGGAGAAGCTTCAGACTCTGCTGTTCGCTTGCGGGGCGAATCTGACGGAGCACAAGACCACGGTGGGTAACTCGTCGAAGCGCGACGATCCGAAAGGACGACTCGATTTGCCGAGGGTTTGACACCCACAGAACCTGTCGACATGAATTATCGAGCATCTCCCATTATCGGCGACCGCAGATACGCGGCCCAATTCTCAACAAGGACATCAACGCTCTGTCCGATCAAATGTACAACGTGGCGCGACAATTGACCGACCGCAGGAACGCCCGGAATCTCGAGGACATCGGCTCCAAGTTTCGTGTGATGATGGTACGCCGTGTGAATCCGCTGATGAAAATCCAGAGCGATCTCGTCGATCGTCTCACCGCGCTGGAACTTCAGCTGCAGCCGCTTCAGCGTCAGGTCAATCAATCCATCTCGCATCTCAAGACTATACAGTATTACATCGACAATCAGGGAGCCAACATCGCGGCATTGGTATGTGGATGATAAATATTTGTTTGTTCGAAATTAATCTGAGGAGACGATAGTTTTAAAGCGGATCGCCGGTTTAATTTATTTTTATAATTCATTGCAGTTTAATTTTGATTCATAATTTATTCCAATTTAATTTATTTTTATTCCACTGTATATAAAATACAATTAAATCTAATTTGTTTTCGTTTCATTCAACACACTATCGATCAGGCGGTGCCTATTCGTAAAATCTGAATACCGAACGATAAAAAAAACGGTGGTTTGTTCCATCACCTTCGAAACTGCAGAATGCTAACAACCGTAAAAAAAATTGCGTGTCCGCGTGACAATTTGTTCCAGCGACTTCGACGTTGAAACCAACCATTAAAACGAATATCGTGGAACGATGGGATGCGCAGTGGTTTCGACAAAATGCATCGTCAAATTTTCGTTAAAAAAACCATCGCCGGGATTTCGAATAAAAAATCGGTTGTGTTGAATTTTTGACAGAAATCGAAAAAGTTCTCGGAGCGATTGAGCGGTTACTTGGACCAGTGGCGGGTCCACGTGCTTTCCGAGGTGGGCTCGGGTGTGGCCAAGTGTCGGCCGCTGTGGGACATACTTCAGGGTCTGCGATTGCTCCTGTGTCAGCACATATTAGGCCCGATGGACGGCTTCTGGTTCGCCACTCTCGTCTGCGCCGTGGTAATGATGTTCAGCACTCCGGTGGCGCACAACCTCGCCGGGGTCTACAAAAAGGAATCTTCCGGGA
The DNA here is from genome assembly GCA_964034905.1 of Itoplectis maculator. Classification (NCBI taxonomy): domain Eukaryota; kingdom Metazoa; phylum Arthropoda; class Insecta; order Hymenoptera; family Ichneumonidae; genus Itoplectis; species Itoplectis maculator. The sequence continues at coordinate 5,417,612 of OZ035869.1, forward strand.
AAGACTTGGCGCTTTTACCGTCCAGAGAGTAAGTCAACTCGTTTTGCAATCATTAACGACACGAAATCCCCTCTAAAACCCTTTTAAAAAATAAAAATGAAAATATCCACGACATAAGATGCCCTCAAAAATCCTTTTAAAAAATAAGAAAATATTGTTACAAAAATTATACTTTCTTTTATACATTAACGACACGAAATCCCCTTTAAAACCCTTTTAAAAAATATAAAAAAATATCTACGACATAAGATGCCCTTAAAAATCCTTTAAAAAAATACAAAAAAATTGTTGGTACTATAATTGTTGGTTATATTTTCAGCGGGAGTCCCGACACTGTGGTGATAGACCGACAAACGTGGCAAACGCCTGAGTAAGTAATCTAGCTTTTATAATCGTAACATAACTGAAATAAAAAATAAAAAAATTGATTATACAAATGAAACTGTTCCCTTTAGGCCGCCGCCTCGACAAGACAGTTGGTGAAGTCAGACAGCATCGACGAAAGAAGGCTAATCATCCACTCTCTTTATTTTCGTATTGCCAACCAATTTTCTACGTTAATCCCCATTATTAAAATTATAAAAATTCTAATCCCGAGAAAAAAATCTAGCCTCAAACGTGATCCGCAGAATAATATGAACGAAAAATAGCTAATTCAATTTCTACAAATTATATTTTAAAAAATCGTTACAAAGAAAAATGATGTAGAATCATGTCGTGAAAAAAAAAAAAGAAGGAAGAAGAAAATAAAAACGAGACGTTCCGCAGTGGGCGTTGTGTGTATATTCCGATGCGCTTGGCGTCTCTCCGCGATAAGCGGTTGGGGTTAGAGGAGCGAGACGAAGGCGGCGGTGCTCGCCTCGCCGATGGTATTATTGGCGATGCAGTGATACGTTCCAACGTGCTGCTCGGAGAGTCGTGCCAATTGCAACCAAGACGTTCGCATGAGAGACTCCGGACCTTCGCTCGTATGGACAGTCGCCTCGTGCTCCTCGTCTGAAAAGGAATTTCCAATAACAAATTCAGCCACTATCGCGCGCACGCTCGATTTCTCGGTGGCGATAAGGATATTGTTGCAGATATACATATATGTCTATATCTATAAAGATGGAACGAATATTTTCTCGGTACTTGGCAATTTCAGGACTCGCTGCCCGTTGGCCGAGTGAAACTCCCAGAATACGTCGGGCACCGGAAATCCCTTAGTCTCGCAGTTCAGGGCGACTCGCTGGCCGAAACCCGTCGATACGTCCTCGAGCGGCGAGACAATCCACGGCCGGCTCAGACACGGTCCCAGGTGCTGCAGCTTGAGGGATGAATTTTTCTGCCTCATCGCGTCCTCGTGAAGGGCGCACGGAGTTCGGTACGTCTCGTTGTTGTTGCCGCACGCCGAACTCTGCTCCATGCAGACGCAGACGGCTTCGGGCTCGTCCTACGGAACTTTGATCAGTCAATGTATTCTATTTTTTTTTATCACGTTATTTTTTTATTGATTCTGGGGTATAAAGTCGATATTTTGAAAAAATAAATTTCGTGACCCCAATTTGGGCGGTTTTCGGCCCGGCGGCCAGATCTATGATTTTTGACAAACTGTTCGAGCAAAATTTTGTTTTTTTCAAAATCAACTAAAAAAGGGTTGTAACCAGTGTTTTCAGGGGTAGAATATGCGACTTGAGAACGATGGTATAGGTTAAAAGTCGATACTTTGAAAAAATAAATTTCGTGACCCCGATTTGGGCGATTTTCGGCCCGGCGGCCAGATCTACGATTTCTGACAACCTGTTTTTTAATTTATGAACGGATTTCTCCTTTCATTTTACAAGGATTGTTTTAATATGGAGCCACAGCATAAAAATTCCAGATTATAAACCAAGTACAAAAAAAAAATACATAATTTATAAAATTAAAAAAAAATATCTCGTGCAAAACACAAAGTGCAGTCAGTCCGACAGACTTTCAGTCTCAAGTGCCGAGAACTTTTGATTTCGACGGCAGAACGATACGATGCAACGAGTCTACGTGGTTTGATTGTTTGATTGGGCCGCGTTTAACAACCGAGCGCGCGCGCGCGGCCCACACCCCGAGGAGCCGAGTGACCCGAGAGGATCATAGGTCAGCGACACTCAGACACGCTGCAATTAACTATTTGTCGGTGGTGGACGCGCGTGGGAGTCGTACGGTGTCTCGATGCTGTTGTAACTACAGTTGCAGCAATTTCGCGAGTGTCTGTCTATGCTAAAACGAACATTGCGCGACATGCCGTGCAATAACAAGTGTCTATAATAAAAATACTAATGAGAATCGAGGGGTGAAAACGTAAAAACCTAAATAAACAAACGTATGAAAAAAAAAATAAAAATATAAATAAAAATATACATTACCTCTTCCAGCAGATCCGTGCGCAGTTGGCACAGGTAATTCCGCGCGCAGTAACCCTCGTCACGACTTTTGACCGGTAACCGAGAAATACTGGAATTCCAGCAGGGCTCCCCCTCCAGTTTCGCGCAGACGCCGCCGTGACAACATTCGCAGGAATCCGGAACCGACCCTAAGAGACATTTTGTCGCATTTTCGGGACACCTACAATAAATAAATAAATAAGTAAATAAACATGATTTTTTTAGCTTCACAACAGTTTTTTTTTCATATTTAAGATATTACAAATAATAATAACTCTGCCTTTGACAGCTTTAACAAATAAATAAATAAGTAAATAAACATAATTTTTTTAGCTTCACAACAGTTTTTTTTCATATTTAAGATATTACAAATAATAATAACTCTGCCTTTGACAGCATAAAAAAGCTGAACTATTTTTTTTTATTTTGTCAACAGTTTTTTTTAAGTTTTTAAGAGAATTTGTAATTGCACTTACACCGTTAAAAAATAGAATGCAACTTTTATTGCACACCGAAAAATCGAAGGTTCGAGGATAAAATCGTAAAAACGAGATTGACCTGTATTGTTAATACCTGTATTGGCCACAAGTGCCGCATCCCTCAATAATCGTCGGTTCGGTAGCGTTGCCCTTGTCGTCCTCCTGAGCGACGCTGAAGAATCGTCCTCGCGAACCGAGGAACAGGATCGCCAGTAATAGATACACGCTTATCCGCGTCATTGTACCGACTGACCGCGGTCAACGGGCACGAAGACGTCGCAGCTTCGCTTCCAGACCTTCCGGACTTTGCCGATTCGACGGCGATACACATTTACCATCGCTGTGTGAGTAGTCGACATCGCTCATGTGTGAGAACGTCGCGCGAGCCACGAATTAGCGCGAATAAGGAAGGCTCGATCCCGACGAAGATAACAGATTGCTTGGCCAATATCAATTTACTCGAATATGAGAAAACTCTCCGAGAATTGCGCATCAGTATAATAACGCACTAGCAATAATCAACCTCCTGACACAATTTATTCAGAAGTATTTACGGTGAATTATTTACGGTTCCAGGAAATATATTTCCTCCGGAAAAATTGTCTAGAAGAAATTTCCCTCGGGAACTTTTTTCCGGGGAATTTTTTTTCTTGTCGATGCGATTCGAGCTGCTTCCGTCAATTTACGCAGAAATATTTACGAGCGGATTTGCGCCGAAACGAATTTATCTTCCACTTTCCGCGACGATGCGATTCGAGCTGTTACAGATTGAGGATAACGATGAGATTTTGTTGGAAAATCGTAGTTTCGTCTCTGATGTCCCTTTGGAATTACGTCTCAGATGGGCCTTCTCTTCGGAAAACACTTGTTTACGCTTCGAGAAAGGGTTTCGAAAGTAGCGAACGCAAGAGTCAGCTGATGTTATCGACCTTATTGCCGATAATGTCACCAGTGACTCTACCAGAGACATCTCTGCCGCAAAATACTACAGCTGTCGGTAAGAACGTATTTTTAGGTTTTTTAGTGATAAGATACGAAGAACCTGTGATGGAAATGTAAAAGGCGAAGTCGCCGTACAGTGAAATAAACTCAACTAACTACTACAGCTGTCGTTTTCCCATCACTACAAAAATCACTACCGTCGGTAAGACAGGTGACCCAATGTACCACCGTCGGTAAAACAGATGAGCCAATATGCATTCGAAAGCGCCGTCAGCGACAAAGCCGCGTGTCATTGAGTCACGCGAGTGTCGCTGCTCTCACACAGTCATATATATATATATGTCACGAGCATAACGAGAGAATGTTCTACCGTACGAACGCTTATAGTGTACGAGTCGGAGTTTGACGCGATCAGAGGTTACTCCTCTTGTCACTCGAGCAACAGGCCACGTTAGTCGCGATAAAAAGAAAAAAGCCTCTGCGCCGCATTCCGCCCATCGCCAGACAAATGGCGGGCAATAAGTACATCAGCGACCCGAAGAATCCGTTCTTCTCGTTGGAGGACGACGTGGACGACGAGACTTTCCTCGGCAGCGCACCACCGAGGACGTCCGCCCCTTCGGACTACTACTCGAGTAATCACTTCAACAATTACGACGACGACCTCGAGCGTCAGCATCAGCAGCTCGTCGAGCGACGAAAAGCCATCGAGGAGCGTACCATCCAATCGTCGGAGAGATCCATATCGTTGCTCAGGGACTCTGAACAAATTGGAGCAGCGACAGCTGAGGTATACAAACAGTTCTCATTTGTATCTATGACAGCTCATGAAGCTTCATTTTTCACACTTCATTTTTTACGCAATGCTGCTGTTTCAGCAGGAAAGAAAAAAAAAGTTTCAAGCGAATGTAACATGTATCTTTGATCTTGCGAAGGTGTCTAGACTGAGCGTTTATTTTTGTAGCATCAAATTTTTTCTTATAATACAAATTGTAATCATTTTTGTACTCAAATTTATCAATTTGTTTATTTTAATATAATCAGCCCAGGCATTTAAATCTAATGATAATCCTTGGCAATTTAGATTAAGTGTATGACCTTGTTTACTTACTTTTCCAAATTATCAAGTATACAAAATTAAAGTATCGGTATCAAAAGTCGATATAAAAATATCAATTCGAAATAATCAGTTGGCAATTGTATTGCCCGCTGATTTTTTTTTTATTTAGTTTTTTTTAATTCACTTGTTAATTTTCTTACCTTATTTTTAGGAACTAATCAGACAAAGGGAGCAACTGGAGAGAACGGAAAAGCGCTTGGACGACATAAACAGCACTCTCCGTTTCAGTCAGAAACATATCCAGGGTATAAAGAGCGTTTTCGGAAGTCTGCGGAACTACCTGAGCGGCAAGTCGATCGACGTTCCGAGTTCCTCGTCGGCGATCGGCGGCGCTAAGCTCCCGGAGTCGGAGAGTTGCGGATCGGTGAGCGCTCTCGCGAGCACCATAGATCAAACGAGGAACAACTTAGCGAGTAATCACCCGGCGCTTCAGAGAAGAGGCCTATTGGGCGACGAGGAGGAGCCCAGATCGGGCGCAAATAACGCCAGCGCAGCTTTAGAAAAGAATTTGGACGAAATGAGCGGATCCTTGGCGCGTCTCAAAGGCCTCGCCATCGGATTGTCGGAGGAAATTGAATCGCAGCACGATCTCATCGAGAGCGTCCATGACAAGACGGAGAAGGCGGATATTATGATACAGCGGCAAAACAAAGACATGACGCATCTACTGAAAAAATAAGCGCGAAAAGTACGAAACGGTTCTTCAGGATACGCCAACAAAGTAAAATTGAAACTCACAAACACGCTCGTTTTTTAGCGATTCGATCACGCCTTCGTCGCGTGCGCTCGAACGGCAAAAAAGTCAGAGTGTGCGACGTTTCGTATCGCCGCAGCTCGAAACGGGCAACGAAACTTGTCGCAAGAAATGCTGAAATCGAATCTTAGAGTAGCTCGTGCGAGAAACTGGTAAATAAGTGCGCCGAAACGGAACTTGAAATCTTCCGTATTGTAAACGTAAAATCGATAAATTGTTGCGAACGGCAATAATCGATCGCGATCGCGTCGATCTGGGGTCGCATTGTTTGCATACGTTAAAAACACGAACTAAATGTACTTTAATCGTTAAATTTTGCATCGGCATCGTCCTTTTGTAATTTCATGTGTCAACTACTCGAAGAGAAGGAAATGATTTTTTTTTCGCCTTTTATCAGGACAATGAAGTTTTAGCCGATTTTTTTCTCACGTGACGTTTTAAAACAGGCTGTAGATTTTTTTTTTCGGAGTCGGAATGGTGGTATTTATATCGTAGATATTATTGAGCAGTAAAGACAAGCGATTATACTAAATGCAATATACGAACCAAATATTTCTTAACTCATCTACGTATTAGAGGATTTTTAGAACGTCGAATCTCTCGTAGGGATTTATATGATATTGCTGCATCGCGAAATGTGCGAGGAGCTCAACGCAACTGTCGATGTTGCGGAACAACTGTAATTCTTGTAATATGACAGGAATAAATAATGCAAACATCGAGTTACCGCAGAAACGAATGAAAAACAAAAATCTCTACGAATCCCTTTTATTTTTTAACTACTAAGAAGACATAATTTTTTTTACTTCATCCAAAAGTCATCAAAAGTTTCCTCATTGTTTCCGGACGAGAAAAGACACTGTCAGCGTCGACATTAAATGTCGATTTCGTCGACTCCACCTGAAACAAATATTTAGAAAAAGTTGAGTACCAAATTATCGGAAAAACCAAAGCACATTCATTTTTGTTGTACGACTCCGATTATTTTATTTATTTTTTCAATTTACCTGCTCCAGGAATATCTTCAGCGTCGCCTCCAGTCGGTGGAGCAGCGGTGGAACCACGACCACGTCCACCACCATATCCACCACCATATCCACCACCTCGGCCATAGCCGCCGCTTCGACCTCCGCCTCTGCACTGAACGTCATCGCGATGCCTTGGATTGTCCGTGGGAAATCCGGCCGCAACTGCGACCTGATGATCCGCAGACCAAAACACGTATTGAGAAGTGCAATAATCTCATTGCCAGAGTTTGTAAATTGCAAAGGGGCAAACGTACCAGGATCCCAATCACAAGAAAGCACAGTAACCCGCCTCTGAAGAATTTCATCTTTCGCTGAAAGCGTCCGCTGCACTAAACCGGTTCAGCAATCCGAGCATGCTTATGTACTGGACACGACTATTGTTCTCCGCGTTATCTGCGATCGAACTCCATTTGACGCTTCCGCTGTCCGCGAAATAATATTTATACTTCGATGCGGCACGCGCATAGAGCAGTCGTTATGAAACCGGTCGATTTTACACTTGTTTCTTCGTGACGTGATTGATCTTACAGCCAACGCCGTTGAAAATAGCAGAAATTAGCGGTAATTTAGATAAAGAAAAATATTGCAAGTCCTAAGTAATCGCTTCGTATTGGTAATTTATTGGTTTACGGTAGACATCCGATGACTGGCCGAAATGGCACGTACAACATATGTAACTATTGCTAAGGCGTATTAGGGTAAACGTACCGTTTTTGGCCACTTTAGGCCCGATTGTGGCCACCACATTCAAAGGAATAAAGCAAAACATTTAATTGCATAAAAAAAACGTCGGGTATGTCATTCAGCGAATTGATATGAATTCTTTAAAAAAATCAACGTGCAGTTAAGGGGGAGAAATAATTTGGAAATAAAAAAGAAATAAAAATGGCCACAATAGGTACAGTGGCCACTAATGGTACATCTATGCTATATATAAGAGAGACGAGTTTTTATAGTGGTTTTTTATCCACTGCATTAATTGTAATAAGCGTGGGCTTCGTCGACGTCATTGGGAACGGACGTTGCTTCGTAGGCAAGACGCTCGGCTTCCCTCTGCGCCGCTATTGCCGCGTGCTCGTCGGCGATCTTCTTGAAGAGCGCGAAGTGCTTGTCCTTCTCGCGAGCCACGCCAACGGTTTCCTGCGAGAATTGCAAATGTATCGAGTGAGAGCTCGAAATTGATTGAGTGTGGAGTGAATCCTTGGCCTTCGATTTCACTGATCCGACGTATCGAGTGAGAGCTCGAAATTGATTGATCTGTCTGGAGTGAATCCTTGGCCTTCGATTTTAATGATTGTGGTCTTACCCTGGGGGCATAGGCGGGTGGGCTGTGAGAATTGCGCTCGGCGAGTCTCTGGTAAAGGGCGTAGTGCTTATCCTTGGCCAGTTTCACGGCCTCCGAGTCCTGGGGCAGCGCCTGGGTGTCCTCGAAATTCACGAGAATCGGATGAAATCCTTCTTTGTCGGCTGTGTACTCTACGGTGCGGACCTTTTGCTTCGGATCCACGTATGAGTAAGATCCTGTGGTAATAAAAGTGAAGTAAAGTAAAGTGCAATAGCAAATTAAAATTAAAAAAAAAAAAAAAATCGAGACAGATTAAAAAGATTAAATTAAAAAATTATTATTGTAATTTAAAGTAAAGTAAAGTAACAAATTTTTATTAATAGTACTTAGTTTTTTTTAGTTGGTACATGTGCATATTTTCGATGACTAAGATCCTGTTTTTTTTTTAATACATAGTTTCCGATGTAGTCATCGATTTTTTCACTCGACACACCAAGAATCCTATAATTTAAGTCTATAATTTTCTATAATTTACCGTGAACCACTCCGGCACCATCGCCGGATTCCTGCTGAACGCGATCAACGTGTCCTGGATAACGTCCAGCGCTGTACTCGAAACTGTAAGGCCTCGGAGGCGGCGGTGGCGTCGAAGTTGTCCGATATTCCGGCAAAATGTGCGACACGTCGGCGAGACAGGCGCTCGCCAAGACGAGGACCACCTGACGATAAATTAAATATTCCGACATGAAAAACATTTTTTTTAAACAAGGCAAAAAGAGCAACATTTTGACACAGGAAAATTCAATTTCACCGACGCAATATCAAATATTATTAATTATTATGTTCACAGTATCGATCGACAGCTCTCAATTTTCCACTTTCTATATTACGATTCCTGACCCAATTCGAGTACAAAATTCACCGTTAATTCGACACTCGTGATCGAAAAGTCCCGCTACAGGTGTCCAATTTTTTTCTTACAATGTACAGAATCCTTCGATACAAGAAACAATGACTCGCGACGTAAACTATAATATTACAACTATAATTTTATTTTAAAAAAGTGAAACTCACGAATGCAGGATGAATCATCCTGATGAAATTACAGTGTCGACGTGTTGTTCACGATTTGGCGTTCTAACGTGCACTGAGAGGATATTCTCACGGTGAAAGTAAATATAAGAGACGCGGAATGGAGCGTGAAGTTCGTAGTGAGCATAAAGCAGCTTTCACACTTGCGACGCGGAGAACACGTGACTCGAGAATTCATCGATGACATAAGCTCCGGACAAACCTGTTGGCGTTTGTGTATTGTCTTTATTGTCGGATTTGCGTAAGAGCCGATCGAAGATTCCTCGGCTCTGAGTCGTAATTATCTTCGATCAAGGCGAACGCAGTTTCCCATCTGCCGGTTCGATCATTTGAATAAGCTCTCCTCACAGGCGACGAATGAAAAACGGCACAAGCCTCCGACGGAAATTAAATAGTAACAAGGTCAGGATTAACCGGTGTGGACTGCAAAAATCGTATTTATTCCACCGATACACCAGTAACAATAATAATAATAATTCGATGACTCTTTTCTGTCCTGTTTTTGCAAACGACTGAATCGTGATTCGTGACACGACTAATTGATCAAACAATTATGTTCTTTTTTTAGCCATCGAGGATTTTATAAAAAGATAATAGTAATTAATTCGACAATTAACTCTTCTCTCTCCTGATTAGTTGATTAATTCTGTTTCATTAATAATAATAATTCGCCGATCGTAGCTCTTCTCTTTCCTTTTTTTTTAACGATTAAATCGTAGCGACGCAGCTGATTGATGAACATTTTTTTAATCGATCTCTAGCTTCTTGAAGCTTCCCTCGACGCCGAAGAGATCGGTAGCGTTCTTGCTTTTGCCTGGACGCACCGCTTCGTTGACTCTCATGTTCGCCTCGTCGTTCTGGAAGAATTCCCTGTTCGCCTCGAGCCATTTTATGTTTTTCTGATGCAGTTCCATTAGTGGTCCGGCTTTTCCACCGTTTTCGTTCGGCAGAATGTCGAGAGGGATGAATCTCGTCAGACTCTCGTTTGAGGAGTGAATGTGAAGCTGTCGCAACAAAAAAAATCATGTTCTAATTTCGTCAGCCTGATAATAATATTTTACAGCAATTTTTAAAAAATTCCTAACCATATCCATGAGTTCCTTCTTCATGAACGGCTTCATCATGCCGAGAATGATGTCCATCACGGGAACCGTGTTCATGAAGTGCAGACCCTTCAGTCGGACCGGAAGCCCCTCCTGAAGGTAGTACAGGAATTTTTTTAGACCCATGGGACTCAGACGACCGGCGTGACCGAATTGTATTCCCTCCAGGTCGATTAGGATAATGTGGCCCTTGCCGGTGCCCTCGACGTGCAGCCACAGATCCAGGACCATGTTGAAGTACTTCATGCAGTCGTTGTAGACGTAGTGCGACGGCTCTGTGTCCGTCAGCTTTCCGTAGATCACTTTGTAGCCATCATCCGTCGGATTTTCCAGTGGCATATAAACACTGAAAGACCATTAAATATTATTCTAATTAAAAAATAAGGATATGAAAATTGTAATAAAAAATACGAATTAGAAAAAATATATTTTTTTCAATGACAAAAAAGCATAGAAATTGTGACATAAGTTTCACAAATTTCTAAGCTTTTTTTCATACAAAATATATATTTTTTTATCGTAAAAAATTGTTATAATAATGTAGTTTATTTTTCATTTAATGTATAAAAATGATACTCACGCTATAAAAATATATATTTTTCAATGACAAAAAAGCATAGAAATTGTGACATAAGTTTCACAAATTTCTGTTTTTTTTTTCTTTTTTTTTTTTCATAAAAAATATATATTTTTTATCGTAAAAAATTGTTATAATGTAGTTTATTTTTTACTTGATGTATAAAAATAATACTCACGCGGTGTTGAAGGCCTGACGAACCTCCTTAGCGCCAATGGGATCGGTGTTGGCGAAGAACTCAGGCACGTGAGTTCTCACGGTGTAGTACGTGTCGATGGTGGGCTTAGTCGGCTCCAAACGATAGTAATTGCTGTGAAGAAAGAGCGCGAGCTCGCTGTCCGTCATCTTCGGCAAGTGAGGCTGTTTCGTGCACCAATCCCGCAGCATCTGCACGTCCGATTCCTTCAACTCGGGATTCTTCTTCATTTCCTCCTCGAAACTGATCGCCGGAGACGCCATGTCGATCGCTGTCTGACTGGGATTTTTTAAAATTTTTTATTATCGCACTTGTTCGATTTTACGAGACTGTTCAGCTTAGTTGGCTTTTTACGAGACTAAAAGTCGGGTGAGGCAAGAAATCGCGGTTCGATTTGTCGACTGAAGAAAATCGTACTGCGATATCTGCATAACGTTCGCGGTTACTTTATGCAAATAAGTACGTCGATATATCTATATATTTTCAAGATCAGGTTCGAATTACAATTACGTGTTTAACGACGAAAGCGATCAAACGGAGCGCTTCACGCGAGACATCGAAAAATTCTGTTTGAATATTTGGACAACAATTAAAAAATAGAAAAACTCTATTTGTAAATTTAGGCATCCATTTCTTATGATAAATTTATTATCTGACAATTGCCAATTTAACGCATGAAGATTAAACCCTGAAGTCAATGAGATTCATCAAGTTACAGCAATTTATCTAATTATACATTGTTAACTGTCTCGGTCATGGGTCGAACTCTGTGCAGAAGTTGAGTCTATATTACGATGCGTTTAGTCTTGAAGTTATATTCTAAATTTTTTAGTGTTAAAAACGTACCAGCAATATTCGTATTTTGTGTAGTTCTTTAAAAGAGTTACAAAAAATACAATTATTTTTTTTATCTTACTTGGTTCACTGACGGCTGAGAAGCTCTTCTTGATATCCTGGTCGGAATGCGATTGAATAGCTGCCGTACGGCCGGACAGTACAGAAAATACTGAGCTAAGTGATCGCTCGATTGAAATCAAGAGCGTGTACCGCATGGACAAAGACGAATGCAACGGCTCGGAAAGTATAGCGTGCCGAAGGATATGATTTTGCACTGACGGTGCATGCCTCTAATTGTAATGACACGAACTATACAAAGCCGCAACCGTTATATCGTGCTGCGCGATGCTGCATCCAAAACTACTATTCATTGTTTTCATCTCGTCGTCAAATGACACGTCGATTAATGAAATTTAATTCTTTGTCATATATATTCTGTAGATGAAAAAAAAAACAGAATTAATCAGCCAGAATAATCTTTAATTAAAAACGAATAAAAAAAATGTATGAGTAATTTACTCACTGCAGTATAATTTTTTTTTTATAAGTCCTACTCGATGGTGGGAAGGAATTTTTTTGAAAATATTTTCCCACGTTTCCGCAGATTTCGTTGGTGAATGTTGCATAACAGATATATCTTTGTCAACCTTGTCATTCACGTAGCTGGCAACGAATGTGATAATGAATATGACTCTGTCCTTAATAAAAGTAACTTTAATAGCCGACACAGAGACAGGTTGACGCCTACAAAATTATACAAAATTGCTATTACATGCATTCGGGCGTCAACATATACCGTGGGATACCTCACGTACTACTTTTTACGCTGTGACAATAATCATTTTGCATTACTCGGCAAGTCGCAATTAAAAAAAAAAAAAACCTTTGCGAAGCGAGGAAAAAGGATGGGTCGAAGTACGACGCGGGAGCTTCTTACGCATTTAGTAGGCGATAACGGCAACGTGTCATCGCACATTGGTGCATGATAACGATGAATTCACATCTGTCTTACAATCAGACTAACAATAAGCAAAAATAAAAAACAGAAATGCCCTTGCATAAGAATTTTTCGAATTATACTTTATTATATTACATCATTATTTTTATTATTTTTCATTCGCACTTCATATGCAGCGCGCGCCCAACTCCGTATCCAGACTTAACCCTACTTTCTATTTTTCTCTCACGTCTATCCGGAATCGCGTCCCCAAATCCCAAATAGTTACCAACAAGTCCACACTATAAATATACAACGTGCGCGAATTCGAATCGAACGCTACCATCCGAAATTCCCGCCGAGGGCTGTGATTGGCCAATCGAAGTACGCGCGCGTCGCGCGCCGCGTCGCCATTGGTCGCCCCGCCCGGAGACCCGCAAACGTCATCGTCGTCGTCGTCATCTCTCATCTCGCTCGATGTACCGTACCCACTTTTATCCACGTCGCTTGTCTCGAACCTTCGCCAAGACGAAAAACGTCTCGTCTCGAAATTACGACGACGAAGAAACAACAATAACTGTGGACATCGAAAAGCCGGCTGCTCATCGTCGCCGCTCGACGAACATAACCTCAACCGATACTCTGGCGATAGGTCGACGATCCAATCAGCTGACGTTTATCACGATGTGACGTGTGAAGCGGTGACGGGTGACAACAGTCGTCGATTCGAATTTCGCCAGGACGTCGATAGGTATGATAGACCCTTCTGCTCGCCTTATTCGGCCGCACTGGAAGCCGCTTCGTCTCGCGTGAGATTCGCTTCTCGGTGACGCACATGTCGCAAAATGATCTTCGCACGCGCGACCCTCGTCCTCGGCTGCCTGGCGATGGTGGACGCAGCCCGAAAGTATCAGAGCAAAGATCTCGTCGCGCTGCGCGAGGAAGTTCGCGCGATGTTCGATCACGCCTACTCGAGTTACCTTCGCTACGCATATCCCTACGACGAGCTGCGATCGCTGAGCTGCGACGGCTTCGACACCTGGGGCAGCTTCTCGCTGACCCTCATAGACGCCCTCGACACGCTCGCCGTCATGGGCAACTACACAGAGTTTCGTAGAGTCGCCGAGCTCATAAGCTCAAGATCTACGTTCGAAGCCAACATAAACGTCTCCGTGTTCGAGACTAACATACGAGTCGTCGGAGGTCTTCTCAGCGCTCATCTGCTTTCCAGAAAGGCGGGAATGACGCTGGAACCGGGATGGCCCTGCAACGGACCGCTGCTCCGTCTGGCGGAGGACATGGCCAAGAGGCTCCTGGCCGCCTTCGACACTCCTACGGGAATGCCGTACGGAACGGTGAATCTGAAGTACGGAGTTCCCGACGGAGAAACCAGCATCACTTGCACAGCGGGCATTGGAACTTATCTCCTGGAGTTTGGGACGCTTTCCAGACTCACCGGAGATCCGGTCTACGAGGAGGTGGCGATGAACGCCGTCAAGGCTCTGCACTACTACAAATCGAACATAGGCTTGGTGGGTAACCACGTAGATGTCCTGACGGGCCACTGGACTGCCCAGGACTCAGGCATCGGCGCCGGAGTGGACTCGTACTTCGAGTATCTGGCGAAAGGCACTCTCCTGCTGCAGGATCCTCTTCTCGCAGCCATATTTCACGAGCATAAAGCTGCTATCGAGAAGTACGTTCGTCGAGAGGATTGGCACCTTTGGGTCTCGATGACCGAGGGTCAGGTGACCCTTCCAGTGTTTCAGTCTCTTGACGCCTATTGGCCCGGCGTTCTCAGCCTCTTCGGCGAGATCGACGACGCGATGAAGTCGCTTCACAATTATCATCGCGTGTGGAAGCAATTCGGCTTCACGCCGGAATTCTACAACATCGCTCAGGCCGAGGCGGGCACGAATCGCGAGGGATATCCGCTTCGCCCGGAGCTCATCGAGTCCGTAATGTATCTCTACCGCGCGACCCGCGACCCTTATCTCATTCAGGTCGGCGTCGACGTTCTCCGGAGTCTTCAGCACAGCGCGAAGACGACCTGCGGATACGCGACGATCAACGACGTACGCGATCATCGCAAGGGCGACCGAATGGAATCTTTCTTCCTCGCCGAGACGACGAAGTATCTGTATCTTCTCTTCGACCCCGACAACTTCATTCACAACAATGGACAACGCGGCGACGTCATCCGAACGCAGTGGGGACACTGCGTCGTCGACGCCGGCGGCTACGTTTTTAACACCGAAGCGCATCCCATCGATCCCGGTGCGTTGAGCTGCTGTCGACCGGAAGAGAGTCTGTTCCCGGAGAAGAAATCGTTTCTACGGAAGTTCATCGTCACCGAGGAGCGAAGAGACGAGAAGCACGAGGAACGCTCGTCTCGCGAGGAAAATTCGGACACCGAAGCCGACAGACCGATGGAGATGGTGAAATTGTCGCAGATGCGACAGAGTCAGAGCGAAGCAGCGAAAACGGAAGCCGCTGATGCGCCGGAAGAGGCTGAAGACGATGTTACGGTTGAGAATGTCGAAAGCGATGAGGCGGCGGCTGTTGCCAATGAAAACGAAACCGAGGAAAGCGCGTATCTCGAGATGAGAGTCGTATCGCCGCCAAGCGTCATTTACAAAGCCGACGACAGCGAAGTGATCGAGATGATCGATGACAATCAAGCGACCTCCAAGGATTACGCAGACCAGTTGGACCCTCGAAACGCAACGAAGTCGACGAGGGAAGTTCCGAGCGCGAGAAAAGCGAAATTCGAGCCGCAGGCTCTGTTGGAGAAGATACGACGCGAAAATTTGTACCCGACGAACTTGACGCATAGTCATCAGTCGTTGTCCTGCCAGTCTCAACCATTCCTTCAACGTCTCTCGATAGTCGGCGAGTTTTTCTAATCCCAACCGAAACGCTCGTTTGTACTATATCGCGGCTGTGAATATCGACTTTTCATCCAATTGTACAAAGATTATTTTAATAAAGATATCGTCTTTATCAGGCCGGCGTCTATGATACTCGAAAATATGGATATTTATAGAGCTATCTTCTGTTTTTTTACGTCATCGCGAGTCAATGGACTCGGTCGTCGTTTTTATTTATTTTTCTGGAGGGAGAAAGTGTAATCCACTTCCCAGCTATAGATTTAAAAACAATTACATCCAAATATTTTTTTATTTTTTTTTAAATATCATTTCTTTATATTCATTCTATATAATTTCTATGGCTTACTGCTTTTTAAAAACTTCATATTTCTAAATCTCAATATAACGCAATATTATCATTTATTTTAATGATAGAAACCAGCCAACACAAAAAACGAATGCCATACAAGTTTATTAACACTACAACTACATAAGTCGCGCGGTAAACGTAAATTTTCATTCAGACTAGCGATAAATTATTTTTTTATCGGGAGAAAGTGTAATCCACTTCCCAGCTGGTGATTTAAAAACAATAACACCCAAATATTTTTTTATTCATTTTAAATATCACTTCTTTATATTCATTCTATATAATTTCTATGGCTCACTGCTTTTTAAAACCTTCATCATATCTAAATCTCAATATAACTATTATCATCTATTTTAATAATAGAAACCAGTCAACAAAAAAAACGAATGCCATACAAGTTTATTAACACTACAACTACACAAATCGCGCGGTAAACGTAAATTTTCATTCAGACTAGCGATAAATTATTCCGCTTTCCGCTAGTTGGTTCGTTTAAATAGTTCCCCAGTCACAACACTGTCCGTTTCGATGCCGCGTGCTGCGGTCCATATCTCGCATCAGAGATCACAACACCCACACACAGATCCATACAAACACACACACAGATTCACTTACACATACCACTTAACTCTCGCCGTCGGTGTGAGCGCTCAACACAGTCGCGAGGAGGTCGCGCGCGCGCATCGTTCCGCGGGTAACAAATTCATTCGACTCTCCTCGGTGTATCCCAGTCTCGTACGGACGCTCGCCGAGCGAAGTAGAAACAGGCGCGGTGTGTGCGGGTCACGCGCGGTTTGCGGACGCGGAGAGCACCACCTGCAACTTACCTGTCATCGCCGAACTGTCAGATGAGTTCCAGCGGCAAGGCACCGTCTAATTACCAGCGCTTCGACGACGATGTCAATCCGAATTACCGACCGGAGAGCACCTACGGCACCAGTCCAAGTGAGTGCCCGCTTCTTACTTTGACGACGCAATCGACGAACACTCAGAACTTGCGTTGAAACAAACGAGGAAAAAATTCGTTCCGGACGCGAAACAGCGATGATCGATGCCACCGCTTTTACGGGACTTCAACCCACGCGCAACTTCATCCGAGGACGTATCTTCTCTCTCTTTCTGTCTGACTCTGTCTCAATGATATTGAATCATCGGCCTTATCTGATTTCGACCCGAGAGCTGAAAACGCGGCGATAAATTTTACCTGCGCAATCTCGATGTAAAAATCGGTCTTTGAGATTGCTTTCGTTGGTCGTTCAATTTTCCGTTGACTCTAATTGAAGTTAATTTGCGATAATTAACGATCGTCAGTGACGTTTGTTAGTAGCAGTGGAATCGGTAGTGCGTATCGTGTGGAACGAGCTAATTATGATTACTCAATACTGGGAGAAGGCTTCTGATGTATTTCTCTCCCCTGCTCACTCTCGTCTGGAGATAGTCTAATTTTTATTCCCTCTGTAAAAGCACACAGGTCCCGTTGATATTATTGTTTTAGCATCATTAGTTTTCGTTACATAATTCTTTTTGCATAATTTTTCTGTGTCAAGTCGCAGATGGTTGATTACCCCGTCGTGGAATTTCCTGCAGTATTCTCTGACTACTCGCCGCTTACTTTGTACTGACATTTCATGTTTACTTTAGATAAAAACATGCTAATTTAGTGCGATGTGGATAAAAGAAGCTATGAAAAAAATGTCACAGGTATAATTTGCTGATAACATTAAAAGTTAAGTTATCAGCAAATTATACCTGTGATATTTTTTCATTGTTTTTTTTTTTCTTTGTAATCACCTGCATTTTTCTACACTTTGCAGCTAATGTTATTTTTTTTTCTTCAAGCTGTTTAAACGACTGATTTTTCACTTATAATATTTTTTTGTTATTCTTTGCGACTTATACTCTGCACTATTTTATTTTCCTCTATTGTTTGGTGGCTGGCTACGCTGTTGCACGCTTATCTTTACACTACCTTCGCATGCTTTTCCATTTTTTCTAGAATATGGATCTATGTTGTCTTGCGCTTTCTCAGACAGCCATGTGAGAATGTCGCCGAGAGAAGATGTTACGCCAAACGAGATGGGCCACCGAACTGGCCTGCGAGGAGCTGATGGAGAGGTCCTCTCCGAGACTGCTGCCTTCGCCAGGCAAACTTCGGTCCTGGACGCTGATATGCATTGGGAGATGAATTACCATGAAGCTGCTATCTTTCTTGAGGTAGAACATAATGAAAAATGTACTTAGCATCAATAAGAACACACAGTTGAGATTCTATAAAAAATGAGTGAATTTCAGTAATAATTCTGTAGTCTACGTTAATTTAATTAGCTGAGAGTTAAAATCTCTAATCTCATTCCACACTGTTAATTGAACAGAGGATCAACACAGGCCTTTCACAGCTCTCCTACAGAATATACAAGATGTGTTGTTGTTTGATTAGCGGATGACTTAAATGTATTCAAATCGCCTTGAGCCCAGATGATTGTTTTCTCTCGCAGGAAGGCAGAAACAATGAGAAGTTTGACTCTCATCCTCGACATCCGGACGACTTACCAGCGTATCTTCTGGTCCACAATAGCTGGTACTATGGACTCGACCTTTTTACATCGTTGCTGCTTTTGGCTCTGGCTTTTGTGGAGGAACCAGCCGTGCCTCTTTTTCGGGTAAAACGCAACGAAAATTTCCTTGGCAAAAAAAAATCATAAACCATCATTTTCACAAATAATTAATCGTCCAATTAATGTTAAACGATCGACGTTTATGCACTACATCAGGTACCAGTCTGGGCTCACGGATCAATCGAACTTCTAGCTCTAATTACGATCGGCATTGAGCTGGCTCTCAAATTACGTTGGATCGGCTGGGGAACGATACTGAAGCACAAACGAACGATGCTAAAGGTAAAGGAGAACATTTTTCCGTCCCACGTGTCTCGGTGTCTCGGTCAGAGTAGGATTATCAATAATTTAGTACCCCCGTCGCTAAAACACCATTGACCCATTGCGCAATCGCCGTCGTTATGCCAGACAATAATAAGGGTTTGCACCGATACCAGACTAATCCGGAGCGGAGCAGATTAGCCGGTTATGCATATAAAGATCCATTGAGCCAGTTAAGCCGATATTTCGCACAAACATATGACACACATTTATGCCCCGTAAATTTTGCAAACGAATGTTTAACACCTCCGACGATTATTTAACGATTGAATAAATAACACAAACACGTTTCTGTTTCAGTGCACAACATTGGCGATAATGTTCGTCGAAGCTACGACCGTTCTCGTGCGTCAATCGTCGCACGTGAGGGTAACCAGAGCCTTGAGACCGATTTTTCTCGTCGACACGAAATATTGCGGCGGCGTCAGACGATTTATAAGACAAATATTGCAAACTCTTCCGCCGATTTTGGACATGCTCGGACTTCTCCTCTTCTTCATCGCTACTTATACGGTTCTCGGTTACTATATGTTCGCCGAAACGAACAGGAATTTCGTCACGCTGCAGGACAGCTTCGTCAGCCTCTTCGTTCTTCTTACCACGGCTAAGTACGTAATCCCCTCCAGGAATTTACGTTCAATGACAGAGAAGATTTATTTCGTCTTGTTCAACAGTTTCCCGGACGTTATGATGCCGTCCTTCTCGAGAACAAAGTGGTACGCGATTTACTTCGTGTCTTATCTCTGCGTTATGCTTTACGTCATGATGAACCTGATGCTCGCCGTCGTCAACGAAACTTTCACGTCCGCCGAACGCGACAAATTCAAAAAGCTGTATCTTCACAAACGGAAAGCTTGTCAACATGCGTTTAAGCTTTTGGTGTCCAAGCAGAATCCGGAAAAAATGCGTTTTCGACAGTTCGAAGGACTCATGCGTTACTACGCCCCGCAAAAAGGTACGCGTACAATCGGAAAAAACACGTTGAAACGATCGTCGTGCATGCGATGATTTTTTTAAGAACATTACATTCGGAAAAAAACACGTTGAAACGATCGTCGTGCATGCGATGATTTTTTTAAAGAACATTACATTTGCAGCGACGTTGGATATTGTCCTGATGTTCCGTCACATGAACGCATCCGGCACCGGGGCGCTGAGCTGTGACGAATTTCTCAGTGTCTACGACGTAACGACGCTGCAATGGGAGCCACAGTACTCTAGCATTCCGTGGTATCACACAGCTTGGAAGCCTCTGCAAATGCTGTGCAACGGAGCGAACGCGGCGATAATGTCGCTCTACTTCGAGCCCGTAGTTTGTTAGTAGAATAAACGCACTTCGACCCGTGAAAAAAATATTAAAGCTTCGGTTTTGCAGATGGAACGATAATTGCAAACGGACTGACGATGCTGGATAGATTAATGGAACCAGCGGCGACTCTGAAGGACTCTGCTCACGCGTTCGCCGCCAGTTGGGATACTCTGATTTTCGGGGGACGTAAGTTCCACCGAACCCTTTTCCCACTGATAGTAGTAAAGCCTTCGAAATTTTATTGTTTGATTGTAATGAACGTTTTTTTTTATTCGCAGTGTTCGTGACGGAAGCACTGATAAAAGTTCTCGGATTGGGAATGCGACGGTATCTGAGTTCAGGATGGAATCTCTTCGATCTCGGAGCTTCGATAATGACGCTCGTCGGCGCGTGCGGTCTCATGCTTTTTCCCAACGCGACGTTTCTCGTCGTTTTTCGTCCCCTCAGATTGCTGCGGCTCTTTAAAGTGAAGAAGCGTTATCGCGACGTATTCGGGACGCTCGTGATACTATCGCCCCTGATGTGTTCCACCGCCATTGTCATGCTTATTTTGTACTATTTCTTCGCGATTATTGGCATGGAAATGTTCGCTGGTAACGATATGCGAAATTGCTGCCAGTAAGTAGGAAAATTTTCCCGATATTGCTTTTTTTTCACAATATTCTCTCCGTTATCAATTACACGTGCTTTTATGATTTTCTGCGCAGGAACACGACCGTCGAGGAGTTTTACAAATACTCTGCGAACAAGAGCACAACTTTGGGGTACTATTATCTCAATACTTTCGACAATCTCATGGCAAGTGGAATGACCCTCTTCGAGCTTACGGTTGTCAACAATTGGTTCATACTCATGAACGCCTACGCCTTCACCGTCGGCCTCTACAGCCGCGTTTTTTTCATGATCTTCTATCTCGTGACTATGATCGTGTTGACGATCGTTGTGTCGAGTTTCCTGGAAGCTTTTCGATTCAGGATACAGTACAAGCGTTCGACGACTAAGAGAGACGGTAATTTTCGAACAATTCTCAAGACATATATTCCATATATTTTTTTTATTAGCAACAAACGCTCACTGCTCATTTATCTTTCAGAGGAAAAAATGTTGCACGAAGAAGTCGAGCTGAGGTGGGACGAACTGCAATCAATAGTGCAAGATTTTCAACTTTTGGAACATTTGCGGTCGGCGCTTATAATTGGCGTAAGTGGGAGTTCAAACAAATTTCAGCACAGATCTGAACTAATATTTTCATCAGAATCAGAAGACAATTTGTCAGTTATTTGTAATTTACTCGAACGTGATCATTTTTTTGTAGGGAACCGCGTCCTACATAGGGTCACGACCCCGAACGAGAGAAGTTCTTCAAAGGCGAATGTACACCAACGAAATATTGGAGTGGGTGGCGGAGGTGAAGTTGGAGGAGATGCAGGGAGCTTCGGGATCCGTGAGTAGCTTCGACGAGGTCGGCATCGACGACGGCGATCTGGACCCGGAGCAAATTATTTTACGCAGGGACAGCACGGTCCACCATAGAAACAGCGTCACAACTAGCCCGATGTAACGATTCGTGTGGCACTTAGATACCAATCGCGTCGAATCCGCGAACAGCGCGGATATCGATTAGCCGCATCAATCGAATTCGCCGCCCCTCTCCCTTTTTTTATTTGACGATATTGACGATATCTCGCGGCGCTGACCCAACGAGATGACGTCAAGATGAACCGTAGATTCGTAACAAAAAAGCCGAACGGACACAATCAATTCTCTTATCGTTTGACCTTCACCTCGCAACGGCGCGAATGCCGGAAAACATATTTTATACGTGCAATTTTAATACACGTAACGTACACGTAGGTAGAGAGCGAATTATTTATTTAACGCATTTGTGAGACGGTGTTTCATTGTCCGACGACGATTAACATTCGATTCATCGACATTCGACGCGCACTTGACGGCACGATGCACACTTACTTTTTGTTTTTTACTTGCCTCTTATTTCCGCAAGATCAACTCTCTGCCTTTTGATACGTTACAGAGATTCGCTGTCTCAAGAAGACAGTGAAAGAAAAATTAACAGCGAACGGATTCTTTGCAAAGAATTTAAACAAAAAAAAATGACTTAGGGTCCGAGGAGAAGAATTATGCGGGATAATAGCATAAACAAGGCGGTCGTTGTACAAATTCATTTTTTTTTTATCGATAGTGTAAATTAGTATCACTTTTTCATTTAAAAAAGGTGCAAAAATTCATATTTTCATGACGCGTGCATCGTAGCTTAATTTCGCGCATTTTAATTCGGTATATTTGACATATACCGAGAACTCGACGTAACCGCATTTGAATATCATTAGTGTAAATAACCATTGTTAAAGCGACTAATCATTCTCGTTATTTTTAATATAATTTTATTAGTTTTGTAAATAATACTCTGCTTTCGCAGTATTTATAGTAGAAAAATAATTCTACACCGAATTAATATATGTTCGTTCGAGATTATGCGTCTGTTGAGAGAAAGACGAAAGTGTCTATGCTTCTGTTATCGTTACCGTAGAAGTGAAAATTAGTCCCTATTTAGATAAAAAGAAAAAACCGTGATATCGTGATATTCTGAATCGGGGAAAACTAGAATTCCTCACTTTGACTGATCATATTAATTGCGTATCCATCGTTAGCGTATCCTAAATCATCTTAGGCAAATCAAATGAGATTATACAATACTGTTGTAACTGAGTCGTATGTAACGAACGTAATTCAACAAAATATAAAAGCGGCAACACATCATTTGTTTCAGTGTCAATTGTAAATGTTTTATTTAGCATAACTTACAAATTAAACGAAGATAAAACGTCCTATCTAAAAAATGACGCACTACCGCCGAGAGGTAGTCTGAGATTTGAATCGTCGAGACAACGTCGAAGTGGTAACGTGAATTCGTCAAATTGTTATCATTTGCCCAATATTCCGTGCGTTCGCTGGAATGATTTCCACTACTAATTAATTTAACTGCAAATAAAAAAATATACTGAAAGCAGTTCTTCTTCGTTACATTAATTTTTATTTTGATCTTACCTATTATATTTGATCATTTTTCGTGTATCGTTACCCCAGGCCCACCCAGATTTGTCAGAGTCACGAGGTATCCGTTAGCAATGAGCTTCTTCGTAATGCTGGTGATTGTTTCGTTCGGTGTGTCCGGTAGCAACAGAATATAAGCGTATCCACCGCCGCCAGCTCCTGTGAGCTTCGCCGCCAGCGCGTAATTTTTCGCCTCCGCGCAAATTCTATCCAAAGACGGATGAGATACTTGGCAAGTCGCTAACAACCCTTGGTTTACTTCGATAAGTACCTGCACAATAACGTTCACAGTCAGATAGTCGTCTTCTACCCTTCCGCAACCAAATCCGTTGGAAAATATTTCTTACTGCAAATTTTTAACAATTTCATGCAATTTTTTGCAAAATAAAAGCGTCAATCAATACTATTTACCAATACCTTTTAACAAGCGACATATTTTGCCTTAAAAAAATAACCCATGAGTTCCCGAAAAGCTACTGACGAAGCGCTTTGAAATTTCTCCAACGAATCACCGTTAAAACGATATCTGTAATAATTCTTACCATCAGCTCCTGATATGCGGCGTACAAATGTTCGTTCAAGCCATCGGGAATCTCTCTTATCCTCTTGATGACGGCGAGCGCCTCTTTGGAAACGTTGTCGATGGACTCGAGAATCGGCACGAATATCGTCGGATATCTCTTCTTCAGTTCGCTCATTTTTTCGACCAGAGCCTTCGTGCTTCTCTGCACCCTAGTGTCAACCAGCAAAACGCGCATCGCTTTAACACCGAGAATCGGCTCCAAACGTTCGCCGCGTCGAAATTCGATAATCGAGCCGTAAGTGCACACGGAATTGTCGACTCCCGACGGCGTTCCGTGCATTATTCTCTCGCAATTGAGGGCGTACTTGGAAATAGCTTCGAGCTGATTCGCGTCCATCACTGTGCACTGATTTTTCTGCAGATGAGCCCAGTGTATAAAAGCGGTCGCGAGGGTCACGGCGAAGGACGCGGAACTTCCGAGACCCGAGCTTATCGACAACGCGGTCTCCAATAATATTTGAAAGGGCTTCAGCGATATCGTCTCGATCTGCGATATCGACACGAGCAGATAGAAAACCGCCTCGAGACCGAATTTTTGCTGGAGATTCGTGTAGCCGATTTTCTCCACGAAATTTTGGACGTAAGCGTGAAAATTCTCGTGACCGTCCGCGAGACGCGGACACTTCTCGCTGTTGAAATACTCCTCGACCTGGCGCACCGACACGTTCACCAGCAATCGCGTCTTCGGCATCGACAGGACGATGTACTGATGATCGTCCGGCAATTCTTTGAAATCTAACGTCGTCCGCAGATCCAGACTCGCGGCGACCGCGGTTTTTCCGTACACGACGGCATGCTCGCCGTAAAGAATGAGCTTGCCCGGAGCTGTGACTCTGAATTCGATCATCGTGGATCGTTTTCGTTACTCTACAAAAGCTACGAGGGTTTTTGAGACAAGAGACGTGAAATTATAAAAATAAAAAAATAAAATAATTCTACTAAAAAGAACTCGGATACTTGTGATGCGGAATTTTCTATATCATCTTTGCTTTTTTTCCTCTCTTTTTTTCACTCTAAAAAAAATGTCAAAACAATTCTACTGTCTTCATTTCTTAGTCGAGTGTACGGAGAAAAATCGAAAAAATATTAAGAAGCCTGCTGCTGCTTCTTCCACTGTTCGGGCGTCAGAGTCTTCTGCGAGAACGCATGAATCTCCTTTAATTCTTCCTCCAGAATCGTATTAACGAGCCTGCAAAAATCACACACGACTGATCAGCATATTACGGGTTAATGAACAGCTCGCTGCAAACACGCTGATAAAAATTAATCTCGGAGATATGTGACCCTCACGTGTCACGAAACTTTCGTGACCCTCACGTGTCGCGAAACTTCGCTCCTCTCAATTCGTTATTTTATTTTATTGATTAGCTCGAAAAACGTGTGGCTAATTTCTCACCTGTGACGTTGCAGCAAAGGTTTTCCTTCGAATTTCTCCGAGACGATCAGCACGGAAAACTTGGCGCCGCAGCCGTCGGACTGATCCTCAACCTCCTGTAACACAAGCACAACGTTCGCTAGAACTTTTTCTTACATTTTTTGTATTTTTTATTTCGTTCGTCAGAATTGCGCTCGAGGTGAAACTGGTTATCGGCAATTCTTTGGACTCGAATAAACCGAACGATCCACAGTACAAAGGGCGAGCCAAGGTGAAAGCTTCGCGCGTTGGTAAAAAAAAAAAAGGTGGCAGGGAGCGAATCCGTATGCTTACGATTGTGAACAAGTTTATTCAAAAAAATGCGACACAGCTCCATTCACAGAGAAAAAAAAAAGAGCGAAGATGGTACAAAACGATTGCGCCGCCGCGAGCAGCAGTTGCGCGCCGCGATAGCAGCGTGACACGACTAGAGACCTTCCCCCTCGCTCGGAATTTCAAACTAGACTCGCGATTTCCATAACCAGAGATTTATATCAGCGAATGACGTTCCTCGTGTGCGATTGGCGCAATTATAAATACAACTCGCTCGCGGTTCGAACGACCGTCGGTGTCTTACATAATGTTGGGGGAGGGGGAGGTCAATTGTTGCAAACGTCGAACAAACTTTTTTGCACCGATTAATGCCGAATGGCGCGTTCAATCGAACGACCCTTTCGCTCTGCAACTTGCACGCTGTTTTTTTTGCCGACAACTTTCGAATGCAATTCTAAGTCGTAAATGCGACGATGAAGCTTTTGGAGCTTCTCACTCGGTACTTTCATTTTCATTCGCGAAACTCTCTCCGATTTCTCAAGCTCTTTGGATATTTTGACGTCACGAAGGCGATCGAATGCACTTTGCACAAAGACCTTTGCGATGCGCTTCAGTGCGACTTCGCTTTTGCCGAATGAGCATTAAACGAGATTTGTTTGTAATTGAAATAGAGGAAGAAAGCGCAGAAATGTGCGCACGAATAAATCGACACGAGCAGCGGAAACAGATCGGGATATCTTTTCGGTGGACTTAAGCAAACGCTGGCAACTGAGAGAATTACAGCGCCGATCAGACACGCATAAAATGAAGAAATTTTAACGATCGTCCAGAGAGAAGAATTTTTCGACGGTGCCAATTCTGTCCTGAGTAACTTGTTCAACTTGTCCAAAAGGTGATTCCAGTCGAAATGGGAAGAGCGCGATTTGCCGCCCGATTGCCGGTCTCTGCCCTTGCGTCGCGCGCTCGACGCATCTTTGTACATTTTTTTATTCTTAGCAACCGATTCGCAATCCCTGACCTCGGCAATCGCGAATTCACGGGTCCACATCAGATAGAACGCGAGCGCGTAGAGAGCGCTGAGAGAAAAATATGCGAGTACCAAACCGTCTTTAATCAGCAGCGGGAGCATGCTAAAAGTGGATATCAGCAAGAACCAGAAGCACGGCAGGGGATCTCGGTGAAGATATAAAACCACTGGCGTGGCGACCAGCAGTATCGACTTCTCGTGAACTTGAAAGGAGAAGAGATAAAACGCCAGCGACGAATTGATCAACGAGACGACGAACTTTTCCCTCGCGGGTCGAAGATACAGATCCAGGGAACTCGGCAATATCGCCGCTGTCGTCACTGCGAGGCAGATGCGCGCCAATTGAAGATTAGAGAAGCTATCGCGAAGTTTGTAGATGACGTTAACGGCGCACCAGACATTGGCGACTTTGTCCTCGAAGAGGCCGCGACCGAAGGGAAAGAGTCTCGAGACGGCGTCGGAAAATCGATCCCATCGAGTGGCGAAAGGCGCCCAGACGACGAAGAAGCCTGCAATCACGATCAGCGACACGCAGATCAATCCTCGTAGACAAGCGAACATCGATTTTCGTCTTCCCGGAGTATTATTCCCGAGAATGTAGAAGAAGAAGGGCAGCGCGTGGTACAGCTCCATTTGCTTGTAGTTGAGAGCCAGAACGAAGAGGAAACTCGCCGCGCCCGTGAAATTTCGCATAATCGCGGCGACAGCCGCCACGAAGAGACCCAGAGACACGCAGTTGTACTGAAAGTGTCCGTGATCTATCAGAATGATTCCGGGATAGAGAAGAGCAGTCGCCAGGATGTAATCGCGCTTCTCGAAGCCAAAGACGTCGGACTTCCTCTCCGCTTGCACATTCGACTTCTGAACGGCCACTTTGCAGACGAAATAAACCACAGCCGGAATGTACAAAAGTACGTCAGCCAGAATGACGGAGAGACGCATGAAGTGTTTATGATCTTCGGACTCGAAGCCTCTGGACGCACGCAGCTCGACGTATCTCGGATCTAAAGCTGCGGCTACTTTGCCCATCAGGAGGCTGTGATAAGCGGTAAGAGGCGGATAGTCCAGGCCCCAGTAGAGCAAATCGTTGTCGCTGGAATTGGTGTACCAGCCGCCGACGGGTAGATTCAGCGTTATCTCCTGCCAGTGACGTTGCGCCTCGTAGTCGCCGTACATGGGCGGCTTTCCTTGGCCGCTGTACGGATGGTAAGCGACGCACCATCTGACCAGCGCAGCAGCTGCGACAATAACGACGACTCGCACCCAGTCGCCCATGGCTCTCGGTGCTTGTGCGACAACTCTGTGTTATCGAAGAGATCTCAGGGAAGGGATCGGTTTTAGTCGCTTAGAAATCCGTTATCCTCGCTAGTGGCGCGCTAATTCGCTCGCACTAATTCGCTCGCGAAAACAGGTCACGCTGGAAATTTTGGGGGTTATGTACAATCGGCAGGCTGAATCCGTGTCTCTTTCGGTGCGATCGTACTCACAACGTGCGAGGCCTCGAGTTCCCGTAGCAACTTTTTCTTTATGTAGTCTTCGGTATATGGCATATTCGGGTCGAAGTGTCCTTTTTTATTTCGTCCTCGGATCCTTCGCTGCTGTCTCCGTTGGAAGTCACGCGATTTTTCGGCGGTTCGGCGGAGCGTCTTCAGTCTTTGCGAGCTGTGGCATTGAGGTTAGGATTTCCGGTTTTGCCACATTCGCACATTCGCGCTGTCGGTGGTGGTGGTCACACACGGAA
This sequence comes from Itoplectis maculator, assembly GCA_964034905.1. Taxonomy (NCBI): domain Eukaryota; kingdom Metazoa; phylum Arthropoda; class Insecta; order Hymenoptera; family Ichneumonidae; genus Itoplectis; species Itoplectis maculator. The sequence goes on from OZ035869.1 coordinate 5,445,959, forward strand.
AATATTGTACCGACTGGCGGGACGTGGATGACATGCGCGGAGAACCGACACTCTTCGTGCGCATGCGCGTCACTCGTTGCGTCGCAGCGCCAAATTCGGTTGCGGCCAAAGCTGGAAGCTCGTCCTACCTTTTTTTCCCGTTCGCTCGCTCACTGCGAGGATTCCTTTTTTACGAACGTCTCCGTCAGTATTTACGACCTGTGACATCGAGGTTACGGATTCTCGTTTTTGCCGCAATTGTAGTTGGGCGGTACGCGCGGAAAATATCGTACCGACTGGAAGACAGCGCTTTTCAGGCGCGCGCGCGTCGCTCTGGAACGCAGCGCCAACTTCGGCTACAGCGAAAGTTGAAAGCTCTTTCTCTTTTTTTTTCGTTTACTAACTACTTGCGAGGATTTCTTCTTTATTTTCTCTCCAGAACTTCCTTGAACTCGTGGAGATGATGGTTTTTAAATTGATGGAAAAGAAGTTGATGCTATAATTGTAATCTGCTTTCCGACTGCTACGGATTTTTTATTCCACGATAGTTATTGCGTCGATTTACCAACAGTATAATGCAATGATATTGACAATACGATGCAATACAATACAATTATTATTATCTCGTAAATCGAAATATAATTTTCGTTGAATTTTCGTTAAACAACTATACAGCTTGCATATTCTTTGCCAGGCAATAGTTGCGTCGTTTCATCGATTTACCGACAATACAATGCAACGATATTGACAATACGACAATACAATTATTATTCTCTCGGTGAGACCAACTCCACCAACAAGTTTTAAGCGTACATTTCATTGTCGACGGAAATAATCCCAGTTGCGTAATTGCTCGTCGGTGAATGACGAAAATCCCGGGCGTCGCATAATGCAGACGTCTCTCGTGCAACCAATTCGATCTCCGGGGTTTTAATTTATATACCGAGAATCGTCGCGATGTATTTCGGTGCGCGTTAATTCGTGGGACACAAAAATTCAATTACGCGCGTGTTTCATTGTTTTCAAGGGCCAAGAGAGGGCCAAGAGGGGCGATTCCAGGGGAGGGAAGACCCGCAATTTCCGATGAGCTTACCTCCGGGGAAACCCTCCAAACGCCAAACGTCGATACGCCTGCCACCGGCACCACCAGCACCCAGCAGCAGCGGCGGCAGAACCACCAGCAGCCATCTTGGGGGTTGTGTACCGTCTCTCTCGTCGTTCAACCAACGACAAAACTAATGCTTTAACACAATTCGAGGCCAATTGCGCGGCGTGTTCTATATTTACAGCCGAATGAAATATCGCAATGAACTTCTGTCCGCCTCTTCGATTTTTTTCTTTTTAATTCCCTTTTAATTTTCTCGTTCAGTCAACTGCAAAACTGATACACAATTCGAGGCAAATTGCGGCACGTTTTATATTTACAGCCGAATGGAATATCGAGTGATGAAATTCTGCGACAAATTTATATTCGCCTCTGATGGAAAACTTTGACAAGTTTCTAAATTGATTGTTATCAATTTACCGCGAAAGTAGTCTTCGACGCGTTTTAGCTGCTTCGACCCTTTTTCTGAGGTTTCATGGAAATCTCTCGTGGAAGGATTCATGGAAATCGCGGAAACCTGGAAAGCCATATTCCAGCAGCAACATTTCTGACTTTAATGAAAGACTGTTTTATTCTCGGCAAACCTCAATTGTTTATTTCTCGTCGAGATGACTAAAATTATATGATCTCGTCGTAAGATGTAATAAATTCACTAAAATACTAATCAATTCTATAAGATTCACTTCCCCCTATAAACAAAAAAGCGTCTTTCGCCTAAAATAAAATAAAACAGAATAAAATAAAGTCGCAACCCTCAAAATAATTCCATCGAATGATTTTACAGAGTCAAACCAATGATGTCAGACCAGCAGCGTGAAAAGGTGGACCAGTTGAAATTATTATTATTATTTTATTTATAGACGGGGAAAACCCCCTTTTACTGTACATAATTTGGTATATTTCATTGCAATTATATAAATATAGAAACAGATCAATAATCAATCATTTTCACGGTAGCATCTTAGTGGGATAATTCTCTGTGGTTCAAACAATTATCTCAAGATAAACAATAAAGATCCCACTTTCCAATTGGTCACATCGACTGACTCGAATAAACAAAACGCAACGATGCGAGTATCGCATTTCCTGTTTTGAGAAAGGGTTGGGAAACGAAACGGCGAACTCGACTTCGGCGACGAATCGAGTTCGCCGTTTCGTCAGCATCTGCCGGGAGGCAGCTAAGTAAATAAGGCCAAGATTACGCGAAGATGAGCCGCTACCGTCGCTGGATGGTTGACCGACGGTTTGTAACTGTTTCTCCGGGGGATTAAGAGGCTCGCGTTCGACGCTCCCGCGCCGGACGCGCGCTCGGGTTCTTTGTCGAAATAGCCGATTGAATTACACGCGGCGCGTGCCACACGCCGCCCCCTGGTTGTCCCCTCTCCCCCCTCGCCCCGGTCGATGTCCTCCCGTGCGACGCAAAGTACCAAATAAGCCGAAGTTCGATTACGATCTCGGGACAGAGGTGACGGGACATCGCGAGATAAGCGAAATTAAAACGTGGACACGGCTCATCGTTACATCGTTTAACCGACGGCGAAGGCAAAGCGGCATTTACAGGGGACACGCTTTTTTTTATCCGCTGGCCATTAGATAATAATTATTCCGAGTTTTATTGAAATCTGTGGAGTTCGAGTATTCAAAAATTAAATAGAAATCTGATTAAAAAGTTTGTGAATAATAATTGTTAGCGATTTATTCCGCCTCTGATTGGTCGCTAGGAAACCGGCAGCAGTTCGATGTTTAATATCGCAAAATTTGGCAATTTGGGGGAATAAGAAATTGTTTTTTGCTTTTTTCTCCTCGAATTTTCGATTTTTCGGGCAAATAATTGTCGTTTTTGGAATCAGCGGGAAATTTCTCATCGGATAGGGTTTTCGAAGTTTGCGAAATCGAAAAATTTTTTTTTCGCGAAAATCGCATTTTTTTAGAAGGGGTACCCCTTCTAAAAATTTGCGATTTTTGAGGGTCAACTTTAAAATTCTGCAAAAAATCGAAAAATCGAGATATCGCGTTCCGCCTTGCGGCATTCTCTTCGTTGAAGGCTTATCTTTCGAATGCAAAAAGAAAATCTAGATTTCATCGATCCAAAACAAATTTACATGGATTTTAGTGAAGTGCTAAAATTCGGAAAAAGTGAAAAATCAATTTTTGCGATTTTCTCCTTGAATTTTTTATTTTTCGGGCAAATATCCATGATTTTTGGAATCAGCGGGAAATTTCCCATCGGACAGGGTTTTAAAAATTCTTTAAATCGAAAAAAAAAAATTTCGCAATACAAAGCCCAATCATTTTTGATAGATTTCTCGGTCACATCGCTCAATTTTTCTTCCCTCATCATTGCAGACTCATCTCTGTGGCTCTGATGCTCTGATCTCTTTGACGCTGGGCCAGCCTACACGCGTCTCCGCGTACGCGCGGCTCAACACCGGCCACGCCGTGCGTTGTCAGTCTGGGGACGCCCCGACTTAATTACATTCGGGGGGAGGCAATGAATACCGCGGTTACATCAGAGCCAAGAAGAGGGAGTGAGAAGTTCATCCTCGTACTATATCTGTACTCGTCGAAGATTATCACGATGTCGGTGCTCCACTGAGCTAATCCAAAGAGCAATCACTTAGCCGGATAGCGATCTCTCGACCGCGCGCAAAACGCGCACCACTGTCACATCCCAACGCTGGTTAATCACTCACGCATCAAAAAGTGCGACTGCGATTTTCAAGTGGTCCACCTCAAATCTGCAAACCACAAAAAAAAATTAATGCTGAAACAAAAACGCAATAATATTTTTTTCTTCTGTTCATTTATTTTTTAATTCAATTCATCTGCGCAAAAACTCCATAACGCGATTTACTTTTGTTCCAATTGTTGTTTGAAAAATTAAATGCTGAAAAAAAAATACAATATTTTTTTATTTTATGAAATATACATCCATGTTTGTAAAAAGTACCAGACTGATTTTCAAACGCATCATCTGTCCAATAAATAAATCAATTTTGATACTGCCCAATAAATTAATTTTTATAATTCAATTCATCCGCGCAAAAAACTCGATAACGCGATTTAATTTCATTTCACGAAAAATCCGCGCGTGAAATCCGCGTCAGCGTCCATCCAGCGGATACAATGAGCTTGTTCGATGAATGGAAGCTCGGTGCGTTGCGGGTTTCGCAAATACACGTGACTCCCGCGCGCGCTTCGCGATACGTCGAAACATTTTGCGGCGAACGGCGCGTCGCCCTTTGAGTCGGGACGGCGCATTGTGTCGAGGTATAAATTGACGAACGCGCGAGGATCGAACGTATGGGGCTCGGTTTTCCCCACCGCTGATCCGTTTCTTTTGATTTCAGGTGCGAGCAAACACAGGTGTCCGATGCCGGTGCAGCTCTGCTGGTGGGGATCGCGGCTCTCCGGCCAACGATTTATCTCGTCCCGAGAATCTTTCACGGATCGAGGGGGACGATCGCGAAGCTCGGAAGGGTGTGCGAAATATCGATAGCGATCTTGCGGTTCACCGCGCTCGATTACGTCGATTATTGTTGCAAATTAACTGACAATGTATGCACTCTTATTTACCACTGAAAATTTGTAGAATTGATACAATAAAAATTTTATAAAAAAATGATATAAAAATAAAAATATAAAAATTGTGGAATAAAATAAAACTCATGCTATTAATTTCAGATGTGGAATAATATAATAATCGATCATTTCCTGTTACAAAAATCGGCGTCCCCGACAGGAAGCTAAGTGAACACTCGATTAAGTTTCAAGCCGTTGAAGGTGAGGCGACGATATTAAATATCGTCACAATATAGTCTGCAAACGTATCGGAAAATAGTATATTACAATTTTTTAAATGTATTTTAAATCAATTTAAATTTAAAATAGTATATGACATTTTTTAAACTTTATGTCACTAGTGCGCGTATTAAAATATTCTCACGGTAAAAAATCAGCTTTCGATTTTCATTAAAAAAAAATGTCCTGTCTCTAACCCCAACTATGTTTTTAGCGCGAAACACGTTAATGATATCCACCACGGCGTGGGACACGAGTTAGGCGGGGGAGGGGGGATAGGCTCGGAGAAACAGGGGAAGGGGGAAGGGGGGGGGGGAGGGGGGGGAGATCACCGGTCATCCCTTCCTGAAATATCGAATTTCGTAGACGATAGGACCCGGCGATCGGGTCAGCCGGTCGACACCTGACTGGCCGTAGTTCCGACGCGGACGCAGGAACAGGAAGTCGACCACACGTGGGCAGACCGATTGTGGGCAGAAGCACCGGTAAAGTCGACTCGAGTCGACGCGACAAACAGCAGCGAGTTGGATGAGTGGGATCGGGTTTTCGGGTCGAGTCGAGCGGCTGTAAAATGTACAGCATATAAATACACGTAATACGCAATAGGGGTAAAAGCAATTCGTACGTCCAATAGAGTCGTCGCAGGGAAAAGGTGGAGAATCCGAGAGCAGCCGAGTTGAGTTCTTGAAGGGACCTGATGGTCAGACCGTCGCTGCTGCTGCGCGTCCTCGATCGTCCGGTGAACGTTGCGCTGGCCCGGAGTTCGGGCCCAACGCGCGAGAGAGAGCCAAAGTATTGTCTTACACTTTCAGCCGATTAGGCCGACGGTATTTGCGCGCGGCCCGGGGCCCCGAAGCGCGCGACGATGTCGCGAAGGGCTCGACCGGCCATAAATGTCGTGTATTGCGTTGGGCGAACTTATAAGTTTGTCCAAATAAAAAAACGAGTAGGAAAACGAAAAAAAAAGAAAAAAATAGGAAATAGTAGTAGTTCCCTGCTTAGAAATTCGGATTAAAACATATAGAAACCGATCAAATGGGCAAAATTCCGATTGAAAAGTAATCAGTTCAAGGATTCAATTGGATTTTTGTCCGTTTTATTGGTTCCAATCGAATCGTATAACCAGGGTAGTACAAAAAAGAAAAAAAAAAACAAAAAAAATAGTATTACCCTGCTTAGAAATTCCGATTAAAACATATAAAAACCGATCAAATGGACAAAATTCCGATTGAGAAATAATCGGTTCTAATAAAATTCAAATGAATTTTTGTCTGTCTTATTGGTTCCAATCGAATCCTTTAACCAGTGTAGTACGAAAAACTACTCAGCACAGTTCTAAGCACGGACCAAATTATTTCAGCAACTAATTAATCCGCCTCATCGTCCACACGTGTAAAACGATTGCATCACCGCAAAACCCGCGCATGATTATCGTTGCGCAAGTCCTATTTACCGTAATCGAGGTCGCTTCGATTATTCAACGCACCTTATTCAATCGACGAGAGAGCTGCACTTCCTAGACCTTTCTTCCGGAAGATACATCGCGCCGCAGGAATGATGATAAAAAAAAAGTGTCCGCGCGAGACACTCGATACGAGGCACGAAAGGAGGACACGGGAGTGTTGCAGGGTTCGGGGTGAAGCAGGGAAAGGGTGAAATCGCGGTGCGTCGCTATTGGCCGAATCGAATCGACTCCTTCGTGATCCTTCGATACAGGCATCGAGCGATCGGCAACAACAACAGCAGCAGCGTCAGCAGCAGCGTCGTCGTCGTCGTCCTCGCACACCGGGCTCATCGTTGGCTGGGCGCGAAACGCATCGCGCGTCGAGAAAGGGAAGGCATTACGAGCCAGTGATCACCGAGGGGTATCGCGAGCGCCTCACAGCCGATCGTCCGACGGACGATCGGCCGCGCGCGCAACGAGCTGCTGCTGCTCGGCGACGCGACGAGCGGCAGGACCACCGGGCGGGACGAGATGGACGTTCGGTGCCGGTGCCTGTAATGGTATCTCGTGGAAAATATAATATATACAACGATATACGTATATATATCGCGTGAACGTGAAAGGAGAGCGGCGGCGGGGATGCCCGATCGGTGATCGCTGAATGAACGATTAGTATCCCGTGTCCTGCTCGGGTCGCGCCGGGACACCGAGCGACGCGTGGTGAACGCGCGGTGCTGACCTGCCGGCCGACGATCGCGCACATAGCGATCTCTGTATTTTTTCGTTCACCTTTTTTTAATTTTTTTTACTTTTGTGTAACGCTACAACGATCCTGCGATACCTCACCTGCCTCTGCCCATGTGTAATCGTTAGCTGCATTTATGAATTGAAAAATGTGGCACTTTTTAGCATTTTTTAATATACTTTATATATTTAGATTTAATATATTTTATTTATTTTTTCTAAAGCATCAATTTGGGTTATCTTCAAATAACGAGTAATGCATCCGCTTGGCTTGGAGTGCGCGCAGGTATAATCACAATCGTCGTATAAAGCGTAAAGACAAACACAGGGTGGAGGGTGGATTGTGTTGTCCCTATTCGTATGTTTGCAGATCAGATCGCAGAGCAGAGATGACGCAGGAGTGGGATCGAGAGGGCGCCAATTTTTCCCTACTTTGAAAGCAGCAACAGCATCAGCAGCAACAAATACAGCAACAACCGTAACAGCAGCAAAAGCAGCAACAACGGCGACAGCGATAGCAGTAGCAGCAACAACACTGAAAAAAATTAATGTGATGACCAATCGTTGGTCAGAGCTACCAATATTTTAGTAACTGTAACCAATATTTTAGTAGATCGAACCAATGATTGGTAATCACAACTACTAATTTTTCTCAGTGAACAGAGCAATAACCGTAACAGCAGCAAAAGCAGCAACAACAGCAACAGCGATAGCAGTAGCAGCAGCAGCAGCAACAGCAACAGCAGGGAGCAGCAGCAGCACCAGCAGCACCAGCAACAGCAGGGTAGAGAGGTGGCTTCAGCGGCGAAGGCGGCAGCGGCAGCGGTGGTGGTGGTGGTGGTGGTGGTAGTTGGTCGCCTCCTCGACTGTCTCCCTGTCTGTCCGCCCGGCCGATTCTCGCCTACTGGCTCGAGGTAAACTCGAGGGGCCAGTTAGTTAGTCAAGGGGATGAAAGCGTGGGCGGCGGTGGTACGCCGAGACGGACACGCGGAGTCGGCCAAGAAAGTGCGTGCACGTTGACAGTCCTCAACGGGCCGAGCGTGAGCCATCATCGTCTTCCACTTCGTCTTCGTCGTTACCGACGCCGATAACGATAACGTGTGCACCAAAAGGGATTTTAATCGTCGTACGATTCGAACAAAAGTGGTCAGTCGCCGAATGGAAATTTGTCTTTCACCAATTTCGTCCTACGCAAAGTTTTATTCAAAGTGAGATCGACTCGACTCGATCCACGTGATTCGATTGTCAGGGAACGCAATTGGTACAATTGTTTCGAATCGACGAGATTTTTTTATTAATCTCGAATTAATTTTTAAAAGCTCTCAGTGCCTCTTATTTAAAAGTGAAAGTTACTTTTTTTTGCGGGAAGATGAACGAAGATCAGAACGAGTCTCAAGTCTCGAGTCTTGAGAAGCTGCGAAAGTGGCTTCGTTGTGCGTAATTAAATTGACGGGGAAGTTGGGAGAGTTGCGTCTTCGAGTTTCATCGAAGCGAAGACCTCGAGGAAGTGGATGCTGCTACTGCTGCTGCTTCCGGTTCTGCTGGTTTCCGGAAAGTGTGCGCAAGAAGAGGTCGCATTGGTGAGAAGGGGTGCGAAGAAAATCGAGGAGAATCGACGCCAAGTTTGATTGCGGCTACTTTGTCGAGTGGGGTTGCACGATCGCTAGCTCGTTCGCTCGCTGCGGCTACTTCGTCGAGTGGAGGTCGCACATTTGCACCGCCGCGAACGGGGCGCGAGATCCAACCGATGCGGTTCGCCTCGCGGGGGGTGAGACGGGCGATTGGCGTTTCAGCTGCGTTTCAGATGACGCGACTCGACCGTCGGATTCGCTTGTAGACAGTCAGAGCGCAGCTTCTTATTGTCCCCTTCAGCAGTGATAACACCCTTTTATTTGGAGCTAATTATCTGGTCGTAAAAAAGAAACATTGTTTTTTTTCTACAATTTACACAACGACAAAATGATGACATCGAAAAGCTTCAAGGTGAGACTGAAAGTGCGAGTGTGAGAAATTTTGCAATATTGAACGATCGAGGAATAGCGATTTTTCGAGGAGATGAAAATCGATCGCAGTGAAATAAACGCGAGAATTGTTTTTTCTTCCCCGACAAAATGCTCTGCGCTCAGAGTTCAGTGGTGACTTCCGACGGTGATCGGACAAACTGTCGGCGGTAAAATTGTGCGCGGAAATAAGGGTGGAAGTTTCGCTGACGGAAAGTTGGCGCGATTTTCTGGATAACGACGACGACGCCGACGACGACGACGACGACGACACGTGGAAAGAGATGCGCATGGTTTCGGATCTGTGAATGGAAATATCTCGCCAGGTTTCCTGCGGAAGCCCTTAGAGACCGGCAGGTCTTCAAAGCCATAAAGGTACCTTTCACACATACGCCTACGACGACTCTTATAACCCACGTGCCGCGCGAACGATTCGCTCGCGGTCATTCATGAATTCGCTTCCTTGATTCGGTTATCGAATCAAGGATTTTTTGGTTTTTTGATTTTTTGAAAAATGGGTTGAATAGTTAATGGCTATTAGGAATTATTGGAGACGATTTGCCGATAATGAAGGGTTGTTAATCCATAATGGGTTATCAAATCAAGAATTGCTTTCATTTTTGGTTTTTTTTTATACTAAATTTTTTAAAAATTGGGCCATGGTCCTCTTGATCAAATATTTTTACTTCTTTTAGTTTTTCTCCGGTCTTTCATCCTTGCGGCATTTCGCGTCAAAAGTTTCGAAATTTTTCGCAAGGCTAAACGGTTTTGATACCGATCGGGTTTAATGCACAAAACGGAATTGGATCATTTTAATAAAATGTTGGTAAATTGATGATCAAGGGCGGTTTTTATTGAATGGTGCTTTCCTGGTACATTCAATGATGTAGTAAACGTCCCTTCGGCTCAAATTTCACGTCGTAACGTTACGTTATATTACGAAATATAAAATATACATTGACTTCCCAATTTTGGGAATAACCTTTTGGCTACCCTGAACTTCACATTGGTTGTTTCTCTTCCTCTCTCTATCTACTTCCCTCGTCTACCATTCTCAGTCTTTCGCTCTCTCTCGCTCGTATCCCATTTCCCATATCCACATTGACTCAACATCCCATATTCAATTTTTCAAGCTTCCTGAAAAATCTTGAAAAATCTTTTATACATGTTCCTGAAAAAACATCGATTAAACGATGTTCAGGATAACCTTTCAGCTGTCCTGAATTTCACATTGGCTGTTTCACCTCCACTCCGTCCATCTTTCTCCCTCTCATCTATCTCTCTCGCTTTCTCCTTCAGTCGTATCTCATTTCCCACATCCACATTGACTCAAAATCCCATATTCAATTTTTCCAGTTTCCTGAAAAATCTTGAAAAATCTTTTATACATGTTCCTGAAAAAACATCGATTAAACGATGTTCTGGATAACCTTTCAGCTGTCCTGAATTTCACATTGGCTGTTTCACCTCCACTCCGTCCTTCTCTCTCCCTCTCATCTATCTGTCTCGCTCTCTCTCTCCCTTGCTGGTATCATATTTTCAAGTATAATTGACTGTACCGCGGGGATTCCCAGCGCAATGTGCGGTTGCCAGGACGACCGAAGGGGCTGGACCGCGGCGTCTCTTCGATAGGAAGAGAGGGAGACCCGTGAGCGCGAGTTTCCCGGTATACAAGGAAGGCGGGTGCACGAGGGGGTGTGTTACCGAGGGAAGCTGCCGCGAGATATTTCGCAGAGATGGAGTTTCTGCAGAACCACCACCCGGCGAACACCTCGGAGTCGCCGTACACCCTCGGCACAGGTGAGTCGGGAAAAAAATCCCATCGTTGTCCTTCAATATTAAAAAAAAAAATTATTCGAACGCTGTTTCACAGAAATCGTTTCCGGGTGCCAATTTCGCGATTGTCATATTTTTTTTCCTTAGTGAGGAATTGTTACCCATTATCGCGGAACTTTTTCACGGCCGATCAGAGGCTTCAGCGGTATTTCCGGTTGAGCGTAATTTAGCGAAGTGCGGGTAGAGAGTGATGCAGTTTAAAAATAAAACATGGGAAGGCGGCTTCGAAGAGCAATTATATAAAGAAATAAGTGGTTGCCCTGATCGAGCGAGAAAATGATGGAGCCACAGCCAACTATTGGCTACCAGAATATATCAATTGGATATATCACCGATTGGACTTAACGATCACCACAGCAAATCAATTGGACGTCATAGACAACCGATTGGATATCACAACCGATAGATCGAGTGTCGCACTACTAAATTGCTTCGTTGTGGTAGCCGATGGTTGGATCTCCCAACCAATTTTCTCGCTTGTAGAGCTACATTTAGCCACAAAACTCAGTCAGAGCAACGACTTATTCCTTTACAAAGTTAAAAAAATCTCAGCCGTCAATAATCGTAATGAGAGAAACCGTAATAATTCGTAAAAAAAAATAAACGGATGAGTTTTCGATTCGCAAAACAATACCAATGTCGACTGGAAGTGAAAACGGAAAATTGCGATCAGACGAGAAAAGCCGAGACGAGATGCTCTTGTTTGCTTTTTTCAATGTTCAATTTACATGAAACTTAGGATTATTATTATTAATATGGTGGGTGTCGTCAGGATCGTTTTTGCTAATGTCACAGCGCATTTCTTCCGTTTGGCGACAGTAGGAACACCCTTTGTGACCGTAGTGACAACATTTGTTATGTTTCTTTATATAAAAAAAAAGAAATAAAAATCACGATTCGAAGGATTGTTAATTGAACGTTCGGTGGGTGGTGGCTTCAGGATCGGTGGGTAGCATCGAGGCGAGCATTCCCGTGTCGGGTCTGTGCTCCGGTTCGCTGGGCGTCCTGTCGAGCGACGACACTTTGGCGGACAATCAGAATGAGGAGGCCCTAGGCGCGCTGCAGGGCACGCTGCGTCTTCAGGATCTCCAGAATTCGCCGGAGGACATCAACGGCGATCAGAGCCAGCAGTTGCAGAACAACGGACAGGGCCAGACAGTGAGCGAGTTCGGGGCGAGCTTCTGGGTCGACGACATGGCCGGATTTCCGCTTCCACCGCTGGACCTCGATCCGCTACCACCGGGACTGTTCAGTCCTTGTTCCAGCGCTTACAAGTGAGTCCCGAGTCCAGATCCTGCGGGTGGGGATCAAAATAACGAATGACCAAAAAGGCGAATAGCCAAAATAGCGAATTTCAAACTAATGAACGTCTAAATCTAGAATGATCATCATTACGGAATTCGCTATTTTAGCCATTCGTTATTTTGATCATTCGGTATTTTGACCCCACATTTTATTAAAATGCAGTTAAAATAGCGAATGATCAAGATAGCGAATTGCTAAAATAGCAAATTTTGTAATGATGGTTGTTCTGGATTCAGACGTCCATCATTTTTAAATTCGTTATTTTGGTCATTCGCTTTTTGGTCATTCGTTATTTTGATACCCACTCCATTCTGGGAGAGGAAAAATAATTACTCGGCTCGATCGATTGCAACGCTTCAATTGCAACGGTTTATTAATTGCAACATTATCGACTTTTAATCGACGATTATCAATTTCTCTGCTCCGCCCGCAGTTGGGGCTGCACGAGAGGCGAATGCGTACCCAGAACGGGAAATCCGAATGGCGAGGGCATGGCCGACGTTTTGCTGTCGTTGAAGCACGCGGTGGTGCATCCCGGAAGTCCCACGGGCGGATATTATTCGACGGGAGGATCGAGTCATCACTATTCCCAGGACTATGGACAGAATCTCGGTCCTCCCGTCGCCCCAACCCATTACGCACCCGGACCAGCCATGTCCGTCAATGTGTCGATGAACATGACGATGAACATGAATATGCACCCCGGGTAAGTAATTAAAAAAAATCCAGTGACCATTTTTTTCAACGGCAATTAAAAAAAATAAATAAAAACTACTATTTTTTCATTACTTTACTTTACAATTAAAAAAAAATAAAAACTACTATTAGTCATTACTTTAGAATTAGGAAACAACACCATTTCCACTTAAATGTGTTTTTTTTTTTTTTTTTTTTTTTTTTTTTTTTTTTTTTTTTTTTTTCAAGAGTATTGGGCATTAAAGGAAATTGTACTTTGCAAAAGCAATAAATTGTTGTAAATTCCATGTATCATTTTTTATGATAACCCGAAAACGAGGATAAAACATTTGAGGTCGCAGCAATGGCCGACCGTGAGTTTTTTTTATTCACCGCGAGTGTATTTAGAGGGGGTTGACAAAGGCTGTTGGGGGTTGTTCGCAGGTACGACCAGAACTATGCGTCCGCGTGGGGCGTGGAGCCCCTGTTGAGTCCCGCCCCTCAGTACAACCCCGTCGAGGCTCAGACGAGGGTTAATCAACCCCCGGCCAATAGTCTCATCGGTCCGCACCCCCATTCGCATCCCCATCCCCGTCTGCAGTCGAACGAGCACGCGCTCTGCATCAGCGGGGGTGCGTCGAACGTTGCCCAGGACGACAATGGCAGACCGAATCTCTGCAGAATATGCGGCAAAACTTACGCACGTCCGAGCACCCTGAAGACTCACCTCAGGACTCACTCGGGAGAAAAACCATTTAGGTAAATAAAGTAATGTCGCCATTTGCATTTTTTATGTTTACAAATGTGACATTCAAAATGTATATTTAATATACAATGGTATAGGTTAAAAGTCGATATTTTGAAAAAATAAATTTCGTGACCCCGATTTGGGCGGTTTTCGGCCTGACGGCCAGATCTGCAATTTTTGACAAACTGTTCGGCCAAAAAATTTTTTTTTTCAAAATCAACTAAAAAAGGGTTGTAACCGGTATTTTCAGGGGTAGAAGATGCGACTTGAGAACGATGGTATAGGTTAAAAGTCGATATTTTGAAAAAATAAATTTCGTGACCCCGATTTGGGCGGTTTTCGGCCCGGCGGCCAGATCTACGATTTCTGACAAACTGTTCGGCCAAACAAATTTTTTTTCAAAATCAACTAAAAAAGGGTTGTGACCAGTGTTTTCAGGGGTAGAATATGTGACTTGAGAACGATGGTATAGGTTAAAAGTCGATATTTTGAAAAAATAAATTTCGTGACCCCGATTTAGGGGGTTTTCGGCCCGGAGGCCGGATCTACGATTTCTGACAAACTGTTCGGCCAAAAAATTTTTTTTTCAAAATCAACTAAAAAAGGGTTGTAACCAGTGTTTTCAGGGGTAGAATATGCGACTTGAGGACGATGGTATAGGTTAAAAGTCGATATTTTGAAAAAATAAATTTCGTGACCCCGATTTAGGGGGTTTTCGGCCCGGAGGCCGGATCTACGATTTCTGACAAACTGTTCGGCCAAAAAATTTTTTTTTCAAAATCAACTAAAAAAGGGTTGTAACCAGTGTTTTCAGGGGTAGAATATGCGACTTGAGGACGATGGTATAGGTTAAAAGTCGATATTTTGAAAAAATAAATTTCGTGACCCCGATTTAGGGGGTTTTCGGCCCGGAGGCCGGATCTACGATTTCTGACAAACTGTTCGGCCAAAAAATTTTATTTTCAAAATCAACTAAAAAAGGGTTGTAACCAGTGTTTTCAGGGGTAGAATATGCGACTTGAGAATGATGGTATAGGTTAAAAGTCGATATCTTGCAAAAAATCCAGATAATTGTAACAGTATACTTACCGAGGGTTGATACGAGCTTCTCCGGGTGGGTCGCAACGAACGCGGAACGGTCGGTAACCACACCAGTCGGCAATGTACAGAGCTATGTCAGTGCGCCTGAGCCATAGATACCAGCGACTATCGAAGAATGAATTTACTCACCCTTTCTGAATATTTAAAAAACAATGCCACGAGCCAATCGTACAACCATTATAAGAAATATTTCTTCGAAAATGAATGCGATATTGGTCTGACCAATGCCAAACCTGTTCCACTTAGGTGCCACGCGTGTTCGAAGGCGTTCAGTCAGGCGGCCAATTTAACGGCTCACGCGAGGACTCACTCCGGCGAAAAACCCTTTCGATGTCCAGTATGCGACAGAAGATTCTCACAGAGCAGTTCGGTGACGACACACATGAGAACGCACTCCGGGGAACGACCTTACAGGTGAGTCTCACGTTCCAACGCTTATGTGGTATCTGGGCTAGCGGCTTTTGCATCTACCTGAAAACGTGCATCTTCACTGCAGCCCTATTAGCTCAAAAAATAATTCACGCGACGTCGACTAACATTCTGACTTGAAAAAAAAAAAAAAAAAAAAAATCCTTTTTACTGCAAATAGACGAAATAGATCGTTGCTTTTGCTTCAGAAGTTCAATCTGAGAAAATCGTATTGCAGTTTCTGTGACCGATTGCAATTTTGGATAGCATTGGATGCTTTGAAATTATTTAATTATGATGATGTACTGAATGAGCAAATTGATTACAGATGCAGATTCTGCAAGAAAGCGTTCTCCGACAGTTCCACTCTCACCAAACACCTGAGAATTCATTCGGGTGAAAAGCCGTATCAGTGCAAGCTATGCTTGCTGAGGTTCAGTCAGAGCGGCAATCTAAACAGGCACATGAGGGTCCACGGTGGCTCTCTGACGTGACACACCACGCTATCGCCAATGAACGGTGGAACATTGCCGCAGTGCTGTCGGATACCCGTGATCCGACTCGGAACGAGCTTACAACGAAATCAGTAGATTAAATTACAGTCACCAACGACGACGACGACGACGACGACGACGACGACGTCCCACGCGGGTCGTTCCCTCCCTCTCTGCTGGAATCGCGCAGACATCCTCTCGAAGATTTCCAACAATTACGCAAAAATCGCCAAGCGCAGTCGAAGCATCGGAAAATATATAGTAAAAAAATAAATAAATACAATCAAATAAAAAAATAAAATAAGACGTCAGAGGAGGAGAGGGTTTTGAAAGCGGTGGTAACGGATTCAGAGGCCTGCAGCATTCACCACAGCACCGTTGATTATTGTACAAATATTGTATTTATTATAATTATTATTATTAATTATAATTAATATTAATGTTGCGGTTTTCACCACGTTCACTTCTCATCTTGTGGTTTTTCTTTCTTCTTCGTCAGTTTAACTTCCTCGTTTTTTTATTTAATTTTTTTGTTTTCGTTTTTTTCTTCTTCTTCTTCCTCTTCTTCTCCATTTTTGTTTGCAATTGTAAAATGAGGGCTGTATCGACGTCACTTTCCTCATCGTCGGACAAAAAAAAACACGAAGAATGCGCGTATACATGTATATAAGCATGCGACGCGAAAACATAAGTATATACATGTATATAGAATTCCGAATATCAACTACGAAGAGACAAAAAAAAAGAACAACCGATTAAAAACGAAAAGCGGATCAATGATTGTGGGAGTTATTTTGTTTGCTTGTTTTTTTTTCTTCCTTGGTTTGTTTTTTTTCGTATAATGTAATATACCCACGCCTCAGGACTGACGCTATATCCTCGCGGAAAGAGGGGGAAGGAGGCCTCGTGTGATCGGCTGGATGTACGTTGAGTGGGTGAACAAACAGGAGTTCACATTACTTCGATTTCTTCGCCACATTAATTTGCCTCTTTTCACAAAATTAAAACTATATAAGAACAACTTCATTTTCTCCATAGCGTAGCGTTTTTTTTTTTTTCATCCGTCAAAATCTCTCTCTCTCTCTCTCGCTTTTTCACTCTCGCGCGCTCTTTCTCTCTCTCTCTCTCTCTCGTTCTCTCGCTCTCACTCTTCTTCCTTTCTCTCTTTATATATAATGATGTATTCATAAGTAATAATATTCTTGAAAAAAAGTATGTATAATGTTTTTTTTTTCTACGTTATGTACTCGTACGGATGTGCAGAGACGAGTTGGCCCTGTTGTCTAAGGAGTTTCATCTAAATAAGCATGCGGCTTTCGGGACCATCTTGTCGTGCAGCAGCCGTACCCCACGTGTATTCTTTTTCTCCTCTTCTCTCTCTCTCGTTTTATTTTTTTTTATGTACGTAGCGTAATCTATATAGAAATGTTTTTTTTTGTTTTTTTTTCCTCTTTTCACGTCGCCTTTGTCACATTGTATTAATGTGTGTGTTATGTGTGTTTGAGTGTGTGTGATGCATCGTGTGTATCCTTCTCCCGGATCAAATGTGCCTCTCTCGCTCTCCTGATTATGATTTATCGGTTGGAATGATTTTATTTCATCTTGCTTTTCTGTTTTCTTTATTTTCATTTTGATGTTGTTGTCGCTTTTTTTTTTTTATTCGCTCGATCGCTTCGCAGCAAAGAGCTCTTTCGCCGGATGTATCGCAACACCGAGGCATCGGGCGAAATTCGAAACTATTCAATCGATATCTAATAATAGTATTTCAATACCGAAGGAAATTCATACCCATCTAACCCATTCGTCGACCAAAACATAGTGTATTAGAAACTAGAACGTTGTTGCGCATCTCGCCTGCCATGGTTCAGCTGTTTTGAATTAATGTTTTCTTGCGATTGTTTTTTTTTATGTTATTGAATTTGTCCATTTGTCTCGATGAATAGCCAATCAATGCTTTTGCTTTCGGTACATTTTTAACGTAGACCGACCGTCTGCACAGTCGCGTTCTCAGGAATACCGTCGGTGCGAATCGACAATGATCGTCAGCCCCAAAAAAAGTAAGTTCAGATTTGTAAAAACAAAAAAACCGAATAAGATATGTGTGTCTCTAAAATAGATCATTTCATAATTATCTATCTTTCTTTCTTTCTTTCTTTCTCTCTCTCGCTTTCTCACTTTCTCTTTCTCTCTTCCACTGATGTTTCTTTTTGTTGTTGTTTATTTCTGTTTATTCAATTATCATCGCATTCCATCGTTATGTCGCAAAAAATTGTCCATCATTACCATTTTTCAATGATTTCCTCGATAATATATTCAAGTGTTCGTAACATCGCATTACTTTACTTAATATAATAATTACTCATATTATAATTATCAATTAATAAAACTTGTTTCTGTTCGTTCTCGCTCAACTCTCGCACGCTCACGTTCTCACGCTCAATCTCGCTCGCTCGCTCGCTTAAAGAGTGTTTATAATCGATAGTTATATGTTCACTGAAAAAAAGAAACGCAAGTTGCTTTATTGGGTTTATTTGATAAATGTCGTTTTGTTCTGTCCTCTCGGGGGGGAAAAGAAAAGAAAAATCATAAGAATACTCTAAACTTCGTGTGATATTCGCGCCCGCGTATAGTCGCTTGTCCACCGTCGCGGGTGTTACGGTCTGAGATTTGAAAGATGCTGCGTCGCACTAATTTTTACTCTCCCTCTCTCTCTCTATCTTTACGCGCGCAAAATCGAGGGTTCCCGAAAACGCTTCTGAGCGAAGACGAGGGAAAGAAAGAAAAAAAAGATAAATGAAATGACGAACGTTCATACGTTGCGAGTTGTCACCGAAAAAAGTCGCCAATTGTTTTACGCCCGCAAATGTTGCAACTACAAATACTTAAAGAATTTCAACTGTACATTGTAAAGCGTAAAGAAAATACAAACTTTACCATTGCACATTTGCGGGAATCTAACAGAGTGCTCTTAACGACGTTGAATGAGAAGCTCATGCAATTTGTTTTTTTTTATTGCCTATCAATTTGATCACGGAGAAGAATTACGCGCGAGCGCGCGCTCGTATTCCTTCTTCGGTGGAAAAATTCACGAAATTCACACGACCTTTCCGCGTCCCGGAAGCCCTCAATTTTTTTTTCTCCACCTTCGCTCAGTGTAATCTTCCGCTCAGGATCCCGTTGTCCCTTCTCCTTCCCCTTCGTCGTAATGTTTGCGCGATCGCGAAAACTCTGAAGCGCGGCGAATGACTTTTTTGAAAGAAAATAAAAGTGAATTATAAGTGATTTACAAAAGAAACGAAAAAACGTAAGCTGTTTGAAAAGCGTCGTCGCAGCGCTGCGTAAAAAAACGGGATAAAATGAAAAATTCTGAACGAAATATGCATCTTCCGTGCGGTCCGATTCTATCGAAAGAAAGACAAAGTTTAATTGAAGCACATCTCGCGACGATTGTCCGCTCGGCAGAGGCGCCGTTTGCAGGGAAGAACGCGTCGAATGGAGGCCGGAAAAGAATGGGGCACTGGCGACGAGCATCGTTACAAAGCATCACGAGCGTCACCCCTCCCGGCGTTTGACGATCGAGCGGTTAAAGGAAAAATATGTAAAACGCTACGCGATTGAGGCCTCGGTAGCGAATCTCGCGATGTGTGCCGCGCAGCTCTTATCTCTCCAGGCGACGGAAAGAAAAAAAAAAAAAAAAAAAAAAAAACTAACGTTCGCTTCTTACGATTACGCGACGGAGCTGATACTCGGAAAAATCCCGTCGTTCGAGAGAACGATCCTAGCGACGAGGACTGTCGAAGCGTCAAAACTAGCTCGAAAGTCTTCGAAAGGTGTTGTCAGTGAAAACCGCGAAGCAACACGTGTTCCCTCGCTATTTGTCCCTTTTGGCTCTCATTCTCTGCAATCTTTCGCGCGTCATCTCTCATTCTGACTTTCATTTCTCTTTCTCTCTCTTTCTTTCTCTCTCTCTCTCTCTAACTCTCTCTCTCGCGTCTCTCGGAAGCAGCGGACAGATTTTTGTTTTTTCTTTTAGTAGCACATTCGCGCAACAACACACGTCATTTTTTTAATAATCGGCCGGTCGTCGTCGTCGGTTGTTTCTTGTTGTTGCATTGTTACGTGCCTCGTTACAAGTGGTTTGCTTGTCTTGATTCTGTTTGTTTGTTTTCTTTTTTTACCATTTTTGTTCTCGATTTAATATTCCTCTGTGTAAGCCTCGTGTAAAGTTTCGGTGTGTGAATTTCGTGTGAAGTGTGTCGCGTTTACGTTTTTCATTTCTTTACTTTGTATTTGTTTTTGTTTTTTGTTTTATTTTTTTTTCGTATGTTGTTGCTGGATTTTGTGTGTGTTTCTTTATTTTTCCTTTTTATTTAGAGTGTCCATGCTTGTCAATGGCTAGGGGAGGAGATTAGGTCGGAGGGTGGTGCTGGAGTGGATGTCGGGGGTTCAAGGTCAACGGGGACTCGGAGCGGGTGGGCTCGGCCGGGGGTCAGGCTCGCTCACTATGCTGTGTGGTAGACCGGGCAATCCACCAGTCGGGGGAGCCGAGGCAGGGCCCCCAGCTCCGCCGCCGCCGACCGTTGGGCCCGAGGGTCCCGTCGGGCCCCCGGCGCCGCCGCCGCCCGAAGACGAGTTTGGACCGCCGCCACCTCCGCCGCCACCACCGCCGACGACCGAGTGACCACCGGGAGGTGGGGGCGCGGAGTCGTGGGGAGTCGTCGAATGCGCCTGCTGGATCGGCAGCGCTCCCGCATAGTATCCACCGTTGATCGCCTCGGGGTAGCTGCTGGAGAAAGCGAAAAGAAATTGGCCACTTGGATAAATGACGCTTCGACAAAGTGCCCAATCCAATCTATATCCAAACGTCTCTGAACGCTTCTAAACGCGTTTCCTCTTTTTTTTTTCTTTTCTTTTTTCCTTTTCCTTTTTTTAGAATTCTTTTTCACTTTCTTTCTCTTTCGGCGTTAACACCGCTCGTTAACATCTGCTTGAAAATCTGTTTCTGTAAAAAGTTATTCATATCTTTCTCCCCGTGCAAGGTACAAGAAAAAAACGGTGATTAAGACCGTTTGATTTTTTTTTTTTTGTTTTCAATGCTTTTACTGCTTTGTTAAATTATGATGTTATTTCTGATTGTATGCTGACTCGATGGGATTAGTTTGTTTTTGCGAGGAGCTAGAGTGAAATTTCTTACCCGGTGGATGAGTGGAAATATTCCTTGTTGACACAGTTTCTCAAGCAATCGGGGATGCGACCGACAATCGCTCGTCGTATCTCGCTGGCCGCCATTTCACGGAGTTCCGAGCAGCTTGCGTCGCTGTAGAATGCTGCGTGCGGTGTGCACAAGAGATTGGGCGCATCCTTCAAGGGACCTTTGAATAAAATACAATGTATAAGTACCCAATTTAATTTTTTCACGAAAATGGAAATTATAATTTCATTTGTTCAGCGTTGCGAAAATTCGGCTGGAAAAAACACTCTTGGCGAGGCGAGGGAGAAGGTGGAAGCTGAATTTGGAGGGAACGAATTGTCACTCACGCAACATTTTCGAGTCTTCAGGAAGAGCGGATACAAAAGGTGCAGGAGCAACGATTCCGCAGGTAGGACGGAAAAAAATCAGCGACAGAGCGAACTTAGATATATTAGTTAGATGAGGAAGAGTTTTGTTAGCTCTGTTAAGACTCACATGTCGCGGACTGACCCTGAAAGACATTGTATGGTTCGTTCTCGTGGACGTCGAGAGCTGCTGCACGAATTCTGCCTTGTTTGAGCGCAGCTGCAAGCGCATCGTCATCCACCAAACCACCTCGCGCTGTGTTTACTAAAAATGCTCCTGGTCTCATCTGCGGGAATTCAAAGACAACATTAGTACCAACATCTAATTTTATTTTCGAAAATTCGAATCAAATTTCGAAAGAAATTGTGAAAATTCTGCTAACATTACTTTAGTAAGAATTAAAAAAAAAGAATATGTTTATCTTCGGTGATTTTACCTGTTTGATGGTGAATTCATTAATGAGATGATGATTGTGCTCGTTCAAGGTGCAGTGTAGTGACACACAGTCCGATTGATACAGCAAGTCCTGTAAAACCGCAGAAAAAGCAATTACTCAGCGAACACGAATAAATGAAGGAATGTATGATAAAAAAGTAACTATTGAATGATAAACCGTACCTGTAATGTATAGACCCTGGTGAGTCCGAGGGATTTTTCGATACCATCGGGTAGGTAAGGGTCGTAGAACATGACAATAAAACCGAAGGCTTTGGCGCGCAGAGCTACTGCCGAACCAATCCTGCCTAGACCTACAATACCCAAAGTGTCTCCTCGTATCCTAGCGCAGCCTTGCGCCGCCTCTCTGACCTGTAACACGAAAATTCCACGATTAATTGAAAAACATTCCGCATATCAATTTGTCATCGCGTTTTCTGTTTTATTAGAAAGAATATCGTACCTGCTCTGGTCCCGTAAATTTCTTTCCCTCGCGAACCATATTCGCCAACCAGTATGTACGCCGGTACAGATTGAGAATGAGGCAAAGAGTAGTGTCGGCGACTTCCTCGACGCCGTAGCCAGGCACATTGCACACGGCGATCCCGAGTTCACCCGCTGCTTTGACATCTATGTTGTCTACACCGGAACCGATTCTCACGATGATTCTCAGTGTTTTGAACTTTTCGAGGTCTTCTTTTGTCAGAATAATGGTGTGCCACATCAGCGCTCCCACGGCTTCGTTTAGTACCTGCGAAAATCCGAGCGTTTTTGTAAACGAACAGTTTATATTTTCGCAAAAAGAAACTTTTTCCAAAAAGACTTGATTGCAAATTGAAATGAAAGTTTTTGTAAAAGCTGTTTTATCAAAATCATTTAATCTGTATTTACTGTACAAATAACTGTGGAACCTGATACGGATTTAAATAATTAATGACCAATAAAAATCTCATTTACATTGCTTTATAGCGCCGTTAAATCACAAATAACTTTTACCTTCTCGTGAATCTCTGATGTGGACTGAGCGTCACAGAAAGCGACAGTAGCGACATCCTTGAGGATGGGCATTTCAATAGAGCAATCTCGTCCGTCGAGCAGGGCGACGAGTGGTCGAGCCTGTATCGGCCCATTGGCGATAGGGCCCCTCATGGCATCCATTCGAGGGCGTTTGGTCAGCATCTTCCGTTTGTCCATCGGTCAGACGGCCCCCCCTATTTTTAATGTCTCTCACTTTCGCGGCTTCTTATTTAAACAAAACAATTCCCTCTCACTCTCGACACGCAATTCTTCAGACAAAAACTAAACGCCCGAACAGTCCGCGGCGGCGGTTTCGGCGCAGCTCAAACCACCTCCGAAATAAACCTACGTCGCAGTCGCGCGCTCTCGCGTGCTGTGTTTAAAAAAAAGTACTTTTAACTCGCTCGCTGAATGATGCTTCGTCACACGGCTCGTTTAGGCGACGATGACTTCTCGTAGGTTCTCAAACAGGAATCGTCGAATCTCCAACGCATCACGAACAGGTTGATTCCCGACACCTGAAACATATCGGAAACAAAAGTGCACACCTATTAATCATCAATCATTGATATATATATCTTAAACGTGTAGCTAACTAAGTGCATCGTAATTTTTTTTTTCGTCCCCCCCATGTTCGTCGGAAGACGCGGGTTTCGCGAGGCGGCGGATAGGTCGGGTTCGCGTGGAAAAACCGACGCGAAACGTCGGTCGCGCGCCGCGGCGTAAGGAACGATTATCCCGAAGGGGCTCTCCGAGCGCGGCAATTCCGCCGACGTTAACAAACGTGTCGCGATTACGCGGGTGAAAGTGCGAACTTATCGCGTTTTCACTGATCTGTGGGGGGGCCCCCGTTTGGTATTGGGCCTTTATAGGTTACCTCGTAGCGCGCCGGCTTCCCACGCACGAAATGCACCCGTCCGGTTTGTCGCTGAAGCGCGTCGGACTGTCGCGACGACGTTCCGACACGTTGATACGCAAACGGCGCACCGTGGACACGCGAAATATTCGTCGAAACGTGACCAAACACCGGGAGAAATGTCGCGCGATTAGGACTCCGTACCCAGAGGCACTGGCTGGGGCTAATGTTTTCGGCCGTGTTAGTAATAGCGTTTGGAGCCTGGCGTTGGTCAGCCCCGAAGAGCGGCGGCGACGAACAGTGCCGAACGTTTTCAGGCGAGCGCCGCGCGCGCGGCGTTCGAACGGTTTATTAACTAATCGTGTGCCATCCGCGTTCGATAACGCCGCACCGCACCAACGGTCCCTGTGAAAAGTGTCTCCGTCTCTGTCTCTCCGGTCATTTTCGTTTACGCGAGTCGTCGCGCCGCGCGAGAACAAAGAGACGCGGAGAGGCGGAGAGAGGCGATACGGAACGGCTTCGGTTTTCCACCGAGAAAACAGTTGCGATGCCGCCGCTGCTGCCGCCGCCGCCGCTGCGGCGTCGGCGTCGCGGGCTTCGATGCACCCTCGCGCTTTTATATGGCTGTACGGAAAAATGCCGGAGTGCGTGACACGTGGCGCCCTCCCATGCGTGAAACACGCACCGACGCATTCGGCCCGACGAACGTCACCACGAGACAAATGCGTATGTGCACATGTATACACGTGTATATACGTATATAGGCGATTAATCCGAGAGCAACCACTATCCGAGCGTTCTCGGCGTCGTCGTCGTCGTGCAATCCATGGCGAGGAGTAAGTACGACGAATTTTCGGACGGTTACGACGTACACCGACGCCTCGTGTGAGACGCGAGATATATGACAACGGGAAACCGGATCGTCGTGTTCGAGTGTTCGAGACCGGGAATTTTTTTTTTTTTTATAAATTGTTACCCGGTAAAGCGATACATGAAATATAATAAAAATAAGATGAATAATATTAGCTAGGAAAGTAAAATTCAGGATGTAAGGCGAACATAATTCACTGTTCGAGTCTGGTCGTTTTTTTTTTTTATAAATTATTACCCGGTAAAGCGATATATGAAATGTAATAAAAATAAGATGAATAATATTAGCTAGGAAAGTAAAATTCAGGATGTAAGGCGAATATAATTCAGTGTTCGAGTCCGGCCGTTTTTTTTAAATAAATTGTTACCCGGTAAAGCGATACATGAAATGTAATTAAAATACAATGGACTATATTAGCTGGGAAAATAAAACTCAGAATGGAAGGCGAAGGTAAATTTGCCGAGGAAAGCATTACAGCGATGTAGCTGTTTTTTTTTTTAATTTCCATTTGGTAATTGAAAATTCAGAATAGATTGGTTGATTTAAAGAGGCACTCGTGCCTAGAATCTAGTGTCCATATTTTTGCGTTCCGTCGCCGTAAATGATGGCGAGAAGGACGCATATTTTAAGTGTAAGTACAGCCGGTTTCGCGCAATCGCGACTATATGGAACAGCGAACCGAAGGCACACGTCTTACACGCTCGTTCTTTATGAATTGCGCGAGCGCAATGGCAATTTCTCGATAAGCAATACGCGGCGCATTCTCCGACTCGTCGACGAAACAATTATCGCCGAGTCGGTGGAAATTTATGTTTACGTCTGTGCGAATGTAAGTCACCCGAAGTATAAGCCTCGTCGTCGCCGTCGAGGCTAACGAATCGGTTCGGAAGGTCACTTTACACATGTAAGTAATGGGAAATATAGAGCCGAGAGGCTATAAAATGTGATCGGTGCTGGCGTCAGCGAAAACAGAGGGGATCCGACACTAAACCGTACGTAGAGGGAGAGTGCAAACCCAAGCACTTTGACTCGGAGCGGCCAGAGCACATGTTGTGCCAACTCAGGGAAAACGAGCGAGTTCCTCGGTATCATGCGGAAAGGAAGAGGAGACGGACGCGGCGAGGATGGGAGGGGAGGGGGGGAAGGGGGGGGTGAGATTAAGCCCTTGTTCGACACAACCAACTGACGACAGGCGTTCTCTGCATTCGCTCGCGACGAAGAAAAATGTCATCCGTGGAAAAAAGGGGAAAATGCATGGTCGAGGAATATCTGTTGTTTCTGATTTTCCGCCTCACTTTTCCCGCTTCTCGTGTTTTATTCTTTTTTCATTTTTTTCACCATTTCGCTCGGGTCTCTTGACTCGGCTATTTTCTGAGCGCATTTTCGCGGAGACATGGAAGCAAAAATCTCAGTTTCATCATATTGTATTTTTTTTTTTTTTTTTTTTTCTTTTCGTAGGATTGTGTTCGTTATTTAATTTGAAATATATGTCGAAGTAGTCGTAAGGAATAAAATAGGTTTGTTTTCTCAAAGATATCTCATGGATTTTTTTCTTGGCTGTAAGACGCGAGAATAAAAAATAGATAACCGGCGTATTAGACGAACAAAGTGTGTAAAATCAACGCGAACCATTTATCTCCGAGAGACGGTCCGTGTTAGGCGTCATCGAAAATTCATCGCCAACGAAGACCAAGCACCTGCCTCGGTGAAGGTTTATAAAAAATTCATATTCCGATCTGCAACGGCATCGCAGCCGCGAGTGATCGATCCTCTTTAAAATTCGTTCGATGCCCGTAATTACTCTTCGTCGTCTCTCGTCCCATCCTCGATGGCAAGAACGCGGCTTAAAGCCTCCCGCAGCAGATTTACGACTCTGTGTTTCCAGAGAGAAGAGCGCCCATTACTCGGCGCAGACCTATTGTAAACAGGTGCGTAAACACCTCTTTCTTCCCTCGGCGACGTTGTTATGCATTATTATGCGGTTGATTAAAAAGAAGAAACCTGCGTGAAACGCGCATTCGCGGTAAAAAAAATCGCCGTCTGACTCGCTTTTTTTTTCTGAAAACTCTTCCGAGTCTCGCGACATTCTGAAGGTCGTTCGCCGGAGGAGGGGGGAGGGGGAGGGGGAGGAGGAGGAGGATCCACCGAAGCCGAGAGAAAGAGCGTCGGAGTTTTAAAAAGCAAACGTCCCGCGGTTGAATTCAACCCTTTAACTTAATCTCGGTGCGCAACAGAGTTTTTCAGAGTTAAGGGGGCGGGGAGAGGGGAGGGGGAGGAAGAGTGAGCGAGAGAGAGAAGGGGGGGTGGGGGATGAGTGGGAAAGCGGTTGGTAGTTGTATACAGAGGCCGGGAATGAGGGGAAGTTGGAAGCCGAGAAGCTTCCGAGTAGCGAGAGTCGCGGTGGTGGGGGGAGAGAAGGTACGAACAGGCGGCGAGAGGCGATCCCCCTCCCCCTCCCCCCGCGAGTCCGAAGTTATCCAATTATTGTCTAACCTGGGAGAGCAACTTTACTCGCGCGGGGAGCGGAGAGTGGGGGGAGAGGGCACGACGGAGACGCGCACCCTCGAAACCACCCTTGCAGATCACCGGGGCATGCCCCCTCCCCCTCCCCTCCCCTCCTTCCAGCCTTTCCTCACCGCATAGTCGTGCTTCTCTCTCTCTCTCTTTCACCTTGAGGCTTCACAATCGAGACGCGAGCGATAAAGTTAAGTTTCCTGAAGAAAAGTTTCCGGGCGAAGCGGAGTTGACTCGATTTTTATTAGCTACACGCGAATTCCAAATGACCCTTGACTCTCTTTCTCTCTCTTTCTCTTTCTCTTTCTCTTTCTCTTTCTCTCACTCTTTCTCTCTTCTGTTTCTTTCTTTTGAAGGAGGGGGGGACTCGTTCGCAGCAGTTGATGAGCGAACTAAGAAAATGGAAGTGAGACGTAAGGAGGGTGGCGCGAGAAAGTGTGGCGGGAGGGGGGAGGGGGATGAGGATGAGGAATGAAGAGTAGGGGAAAGATGGGTAGGAGGAGGAGGGGGAAGGTGAAGCTCGTTTGAAGAGACAGGATGGCGGAGATATATAGTCACGCGTTTCCAGGGTCGCGACGCAGGGACGCCCTTTGCAAAATCGATCAGGCAACTACCGCGACGAGAGTAGCCACCTCGCTCCAACTCCTCGCGCCTCCCTCCCCTCAGCTTTCCTCGCTCTCGTGTCACCCCTCCCCTCTCTCTCCACAATCACCCCCCCCCCCCTCCCCCACCGCAGCCTTGTGACACCGATCATCCCGCGATTCCAATATCGTTTAAGGTGGAGTTCGATACAGCAAATCAGGGGACCTTTATCGGTGCATCGACGTATTTTCGTCGCTCGAAGTTTTGTCGGTCGGTTCACTCGCGATTATCAAGTTCGCGTGCGGCGAAAGTTTCGTCGCGTGACCGATACACCAGAGGAACGCGCGTTTTTCCCGCGTAAATTGTGGGCAGAGAGAAATAAAAAAATATTTGTGCCATTAGTCACGCGTTGGCAATGCGAATCAATATTCATTACATTGTTTGCCAGCCGCGGTGAGCGGTCTGTGCTCGTGAATAACGCCGGCTGCTCGGGCGCTGGGCAAATAGATTAGAGCTGACGATAATGAATTATGATAACGAACTCGAGGCGGTCGCCGGTTAATTCATCGGGAATTAACTATTTTTACTGGCTATTTTTTTCCGTTCGTCGAATCGTTTACAGCTGTTTGGATATCGATAAAAAAAATTCTTACCCTATTCCAGGTTTTCCGCAAATTCTCGCTGCGAATGAAAAATCGTGGAAAATTTCGTTAAAGTCAAGAAAATTCGACAATCTCAGAGTCGCGGAAGTCGCGTGAGGACGTTGACCTTGCGTCTGACTTTGCGCGAAGATTCAGCCGTGCGGCGTTCGATTGCGGAGAGAAGGAGGAGGCGGAGTTGTTGGAGGTTGCGAGAGAGAGGAGAGGTAATAAAATGTCGTTGGTGAACGACGCGATTACTCGCGAAGAAGCGTGACGACATAATCGGACGCCCATTGACTGGGAGTCTCGAGTGGAGGAGACGATTGCGCGACGACGACTACGACGACGGCGGCGGCGGTGTAGCTGACGCTGTCGCTGTCGTCGGCATTAAAAACAGGCGCTAGCGATAGTGCACTCGTTTGCTTCGCTAACGTCTGTCAATACAGCGCAGCCGACGACGTCGGACTTGTTTCGCCTTCCGCGTCTACACGCACCAGGAGAAGGTGGGGCAAAACGGAACAGTGGGGCGAAATGAAGCATTTTCTTGGGCGATTTTCACGGCGCAAGATATTTTTTTTTGCGATTTTCACGGTGCAGATTAAATAATTTTGTTTATTTTTATTTTTATTTTATTTTATTTTATTTTTTTTCACGAAGGGCAATGAATTTTTAAGCGATTTTCACGGAGCGACACAGATCATTTTTTGGACGGGGCAAAATAGATCATTTTTATAAAAACTGCTTTGCAATTCGAGAGAATCCATTGACTTAAAATTGTTGGACGAATGCACTGAAAAAAATGAATAATTGCGATTACCAATCGTTGGTCAGAGCTACCAATTATTTTAGTAACTGTAACCAATATTTTGGTAAATCGAACCAATGATTGGCAACTACTAATTTTTCTCAGTGTTGCGGTAAAAATACACTAAAAATTCGTTTTGCCCCACCTCTCATATATGCAACACATGCATACACATACACACACATATATACGTATGTTGTACTATATGAAACTGGCCGAGTCGGTGGACTGCTGGACTTGGCCGAGATACAAGTCCATATGAAGTTTATACCCCCGACAAGCTGCTGCCTCTGCGGCTGCTGCTGCTTCTCCTCTTCCTCCTTTCTCTCCCACCAGTATTTCACTTCAGCTCACAGTATCGTGAACTCAAGTTTGCCAGTCTCTACGTTCTCACACTCAGACACGAATCCCGCGTTCGTGTGCGAGAATTTGTCGGTGCAAACCCGACGCATCGGTCGTACACACCAACACTCGTTCGGCCGAGGAGACTGTCTATAGACCTGTGGTATTATAAGCTTTGCAGTTGGTCACGAAGGAAGAACACATGTTTAGTTCCAAGTTTCTTCCCTCGTACATATCTTACACGCGCGCCGAGTACAACGTACCCGCTCGCTTCTGAGTCTCCGCGATTCTGCTCCGACAGACAGCGGACCACGCGGCGCACCGGTCGCCCACTTCTTGTCCGGACAAACTCCGCTCTGTGTGCTTTTGTTTATAACAACAACGTGCGGTTCATTATTCCGAGTGTCTTGCGGCAAACTGCCACCTAACTTGTGGAAGATTTTACTGATGTGGAATTTTTTTTTTGTTTTTTTTTTGCATCGAACGTTTTGCAGGAGAAGGAAGTTATAGTAAATAGTATCCTTTTTTTCTCAATGCAGACACGATTAACACTTTTATTTTCAATAATTAGAAATTGCTTCGAACACCGAAAACTCTGCAATTTTAATCATCTGCCATTTTTCACATTTTGCTGATGTGGATTTTTTTTTTTTTGCTGACGAGTCTCGTAGACCATTTGTGATTTTGCATCGAACGTTTTGCAGGAGAAGAAAGTTATAGTCAATAGTATCCTTTTTTTATCAATGCAGACAAGATCAACACTTTTATTTTTAATAATTAAATTGCTTCGAACACCGAAAACTCTGAAATTTTAATCATCTGCCAGAGACAATTTAAATTAAAGACCGGAAGCGTCGACGCTTTTGTGGATCCGGAACCGGAAGTGGACAATGCCGACGTTCTCGTCCAATCAGCTCGCCTCCTCAATAATCCCAACCGAACTATAAAAAAGCGCGAGAAGAAAGTCCATCGTACCGTCGATTTTATTATTTTGATTGACACAAATTTGTTTTGCAACAGCGACACGGATATCATCGCGTCGGAGAATAAACTCCGCGAATACTCAGTTAAAACTGAGCAGAGCTTGCCCCTCCTCCTTGCTTTGTCTCTCCCTTTTCTCTCTCTCTTTCCATTGACTGGGCCCGAAGCGTCGGCACCTCGGGCGGGCAGCTTCTTCCTGTCGCACCGGCCAAGAGAAAGAGCAAAGGACAGTAGACCCGACGCTCGAACAAGGATAAAGGGACTCGTCGACGGGCGCGAATGGCTGCGCGCGGGACGAGCGAGGAGGAAACCAACTTACCGACCGAGCGAGCGAGAGAGAAACGAACCGACCGACCGAACAAGAGAGAAAGACAGAGCAACGCTCGGAGAGAAGGAGAGAAGAAGAGAAGCGGAAGCAGCGAGCAGTAGCGCGACTACTTAAAGTTTGCCGAAAGTTTGGCTCGCCGGCGAAGTTAACTGAGTTAAGTTCTCCGCTCCTAAAGCGAAACTTTGCATCCCTCCCCTCTTACCCCCTCCCCTCCACCTTCCCCCTTCGGTGTGTTCGCGCGCGCTGGTCTCTTCGTCCTCGTCTTAGTTCCTCCTCCCTTCGCACTCTTCTCATCCGGAAACTTCGCTGCCGCCGACGACGACGTCGCTGCTGTTGCTCGTCGCGCGTCCCAAACTCCGCAGCAGCAGAAGCAGCAGCAGCAGCGACGCGACGCGTCACGGAGCGTCCCGCAAACCTCGCACCCGAAGCGCGTGCTTTGGGATTACCACTTTTGCCTGCCTCTGTCTCGCTCGCTTTGGTTGGCTCGATGAAGGATGCAATAACACGAGTTTTATGACGCGGAGTGGGACAAAGCGCAGCGGCCCGGAGCGACCTGCATGGCAGGGAGGAGGGAGGGGGGGGGGACGCCCGGAAAGAAACCGGTCGAGTAGTTGCGAGAAGGGGGGGAAGGAGGGAAGGGGAGGGGAGGGGTAGGGGTCGCCTGGAGAATTTAAGACGCAAGCGAGAGCCCTGTTTTATCACCGAGGTTCGTGGCTTCGAGGTGGCGGCTTTAAGAATCGCGAGTGTCCCAGTCCCTGACCTCTAAACCTAATTCTTGGGACGGGAAGTCAGTCTTTTTATTTTTATTTAATTTTTATTTTTTATTTTTTTGTGTTCCGGTATTCTCGGAGATCAATTGTCGATCGATGACATTTTTATATGAATATTGAATCGTCGGAAGGAATACAATCATCGAAGGTATTTTTTTTTGCGAGAATATTAATAAATCGTTATTAAAAATTGGATCTCCTATTATTCAATCAATTCAATCAAATTGGAATACCGATTATTCAATCAATTCAATTAAATTGGATTAGCGATTATTCGATCACAGAAAATGTGGCTTACGTTGATACATGATTTGCTTCACATGTTTGCTTCTTTGATGGTTTTGTTGTAAGCACATTTGCCAATATTTAACGCGTCTCGGTGATGCGTCTCGCGAAGAGAATGGCGAGTCATTCGGCTGAGAGGCGCGGAGACAACCGTATAAATACTGTTGTTTGATACAGCCTCGGGCAGCGAGTTCGATAAGAGGCCGACGGAGCCTGGAGCTGCCCCTGCAGGGCCTTTATAAAGTCTGAGGGAACGAGTAGATGACCGAGTGTCTCTGTGTGTGTGAATGCGCGTCGTATATGTCGTCAGTGCGATTTTGCTTTGAAATTTCAAGGCACTTGGAGGATGTTGAGTACCATGGATCGTCGGTAGAAAGAAAGAGGAGAGGAAGAAAACGACTGAGTTCGCTAAGAAGGAGAAGCAGAAGAAGAAGAAGAGAAAGAGGGAGGAGGTGGAGGACACTTCGAATTCCAGGATGCAGAAACGCATCCTCTCCGACAAAGCCGCCTTGATTTCACCGATGCCTCCGAGTGAGGAGAAAGAGAGAGAGAGAGAAGAGGGAGAGAGGGCAGCGAGCACACACGCGACCTTGAATTCCCTACGCGCGCATCAGCGCAGGGAACAGCGGAGCTGGCAACTCGTACGCGCAATGTAGCAGCCACCACAGACTCGCGGCACAAGCGCGCGGCTCACGCCGGCTGCGAAGAGGCTCACGCAGAAATAGATATAGCTATACCGAAGCGGTTAAACCGCGCTTAGACTCTGACCATAATTTCCCTCTTATTCACACTCGCTTCGAAAGAAATGTTTGCTACGTACGGATTTTCAAACTTTGGAAATCGATTTCGTACAGCAAAAAAACCGCGATTAAAAAATTGCTCATGTCAAAATCTTGAGCTCATTCAGTGATACTTTTTTTTATCTGAATTAAAAAAGCTGCAACTAAAATATCAGACAGTTAAGAATAGTACTTAAACCACACTTTACTCGCTTCGAAAGAAATGTTTGCTACGTACAGTTGGGTTTTTAGAATTTGGAAATCGATTTTGTATAGCAAAAAAAGCGCGATTAAAAAATTGCTCATGTCGAAATCTTGACTTCATTCAGTGATACTTTTTTTCCGAATTAAAAAAGCTGCAACTAAAATATCGGACAGTTAAAAATACTACAGAGAAATTAAAATGATTGGAGAAAAATTGTGAAAACAATCGCATTAGCTTTTTGTTAAGCTTATCGACTTAACGTCGTATCGTCTGTATTGATAAACGTTTGTCGATTATAAAAGCGGATAAAAAAGTATTATTTTTCCTTAATAGCGATGTCTGGGACATCCTCTTTAGAAGTTTAATGTTGGAGGAAGAGGAAAAGGAAGAGGAGGGGGAGTGAGAGACGAGACGAGAAGAAGTCTCGTGCGAGTTCGCGGTCGACCCGGAATTTCGCGAGGAATTCTTTAGCGAGTATAAACCGCAGCATCGCACACGATCTCCTCTTTCACGAACAATAACTTCTTTCTTTTCGTCGACTGTATCCAGTATATTCCACTCTCGCGTCCGCTTTCAGCCTTTTCTAATGTGTTTATTCACCACATAATGTCCAATCAAGAGTCCATTTTGAGATATCGATCTTCCCGACGCGTCGTCCATAATTATCGTTGCCTGCCTATTGTCATTTATGTGGTTATAAGCAAGGCGACGTATTCATCGATTATCGACTCGGACAATAATTGTACCTTTTCAATTGCGTTCCATTTAACTGACACTACAAATAAAATGAAGCGTAGTGAAATTATCTTCAAGGTTAAAAAATAAAAAAATCCTTAAACTCTAGTTTCATTTGTCCATTTATTTCGGCGTTTTTCGTGTCTTTAATAATAATCTTTTTTATTCCACGTTATAAAAAAAAATCGTTGCCGGTAAATAAATAAAACTACAAAATCCAAGACATTTGTCTACAAAAAGACAGTTGCAAGGAATACATATTTTTCATGCGTGTCCAGAATCTCACAAAAGCCGAACCGAAACAGCAGTTACGCGAAAACATCGCCATACCCTACAACTCAAGCCTCAGTTGATTTTCCGCGTCCATAAAAAAAATGAAATTCGAATATATAACCAAACTCGAGAGACAGAGAGAACCTCGAGTCTAGTCCGGTAATGCGTGTCGGAGTGTACCGCCTCATTCCCCAGATTTAATTAAAAACTCGTGATTAATACGAAATCCAATAACAGTTGTGCCGCAGTATGGAAACAGCGTCAAATGGGAAATCTCGGGTGTCTGTTGGCCGCCCTTTCGGGTTTCGCTCCCTCCCGTTCGTCGTCGTCTCCGTCTCTCCATCTCTCCATTTCCCTCTCTCTCTCTCTCTCCCCTCCTCCTTCGCCCCTCCCCGCGGCCGCTCACACGTTCATTATCCCGGTGTTGTAGCGCGCGGCGTCAATTCTCTCAATCCCCGAGTCTCTCTAACTTCTACTCAACTGTAACGCGCTTGTATATGTCGTACGCGCGATACACAGACGCGGAGAGGAGGAGAGAGGAGGGGTAGAGCAGGGAGGGGGGAGGGGGGGAAGCTCGGTGCTGTCGGTAGATATTTCGCATATATATATCTGTATCCCCCCGGTGTATCCTCGGTCTACCCGAACGGGGTTGGGACCGAGGATAGAGCGAATGGAGAATTATCTCTGTGTTTATACGTGTTACATACGTGTGATATATATACACAAACACAGCCTACGTCGAAACATAAATCCGGGGCGGTGTGTATGCGCGATGTGAACTGCGCGGCGAGCGAGCGCGGTCCGGGACAAGTGCGTATATCGGGGTTGGGCGAGTAGTTTCATGGAGTTTGGTTCCTAGCGCGTAGTGGGATGGCATCTTGACTCCTAGTAGTCGAGTGTGGCAAGCAATGGCCGGCCCGATCGATGTCTCGGCAACTTCCCACCCTCGACAGAGAGAACCGACCGAGCGGCGGTCTCTTCCCCTCCCCTCCCCGTGTCTCCCTTCGCCGCGCCTCCCCCCTCCCCCCCCCCCCCTCCACGAGTGCGAGAGCTCGCAACCTCAGTCCCCCCCACCCCTTTTCCAGCTATCGCGCCCTACCAACACTTCCACCTCATCCTTCTCGTCCTCCGCTTTCGTCGCTCTCGCTACTCTCTCTCCCTCTCTTTCTCTCTTTGTGTGTTTCTGTGTGTGTATATATATATATAGGCAAGGAGTGTATATGCTATATCGCGCTCGTTCGCTCTACCCGACAACCTCGTTCCCCTCCACAATCCGTTGCCGCTTCACCTCCCTCTTTCTCCCACTATCTATATCCCTGTCTCGGCCCATCGCCACTCACTTCTCTCTTCGCGCGCTTTCTCTCTCTCTTGCCTTTCTCTCTCTCTCTCCCACTTCTTCTACCTCCCTCTCCCGTTTCCCGCTACTATGTATACCCTGCGTGTAGCTCCGACGCCGCCGCCGCTGCTGGTGCTGCTGCTGCTGGTGCTGCTACTCGCCGAACTAAATCCTCGAGCTGCTTACCCGCCCGACTCTGTTTACAATGGCGATGCACTACCCCCATTATCCCCGGCTCGTACTTAACCTCTTCGCGGTAGAAGAGACACGGCTCGCATCTACACCCGGCGAGAAAGAGGGGACGAAGGGCATTGTGACGCCGGCGAGTCGACGCCACCGACGCTCGCTCCGGGGATCGTTTAGGATTTCAGATGAACGAGAGGAGGACTCGTGTCTCGCGAATACATCGGTCTCTACTTAAGTAAGTACTGCAACGGGGAATCATAATTACAGGAATTATGTTTCTCGATAATGGAGCAAAAATGTTGACAGATCCGAAGCTTGGGGGAATTTGTATTAACATTTGAAAATTTTTCATGTGATCGGAATCGTTTAGGATTTCAGATGAACGAGAGGACTCGTGTCTCGCGAATACATCGGTCTCTACTTAAGTAAGTACTACAACGGGGAATCATAATTACAGGAATTATGTTTCTCGATAATGGAGTAAAAATGTTGACAGATCC
This sequence comes from Itoplectis maculator, assembly GCA_964034905.1. Lineage (NCBI taxonomy): Eukaryota > Metazoa > Arthropoda > Insecta > Hymenoptera > Ichneumonidae > Itoplectis > Itoplectis maculator. The sequence continues at coordinate 5,481,597 of OZ035869.1, forward strand.
GAAGCTTGTTGGAATTTGTTGTATTAACATTCGAAGATTTTTCATGAGATCGGAATATCGCTAATAATCAATGGCTATATGAATGTAAGGTCAATGGCTATATGAATGTTTTTTCAGTGTTCGCAGTTAGATTGTTTTTTTTTTATTCCGGAAAGAAGTGAGAGAGAAGAACTTTCGGAGAGATGCGCTCGATACTTTCGTCCGAGTCTCGTTTTCTGCTCCCCATTTCCGCGAACCTGTTCGCTGCGGTGCTATGGCATCGTTGCTCGGTGACTCTCTTCGAACGGAAAGGGCGCCACTGACGCGGACGCAACTATCAAGTTACGCTGCGTGGCGGCTTCGTCGCTTATCGGTGTTTCGAGCCGAATTTCCGAGCTCGTACAATCGACAATTAAACACATTCCCCACAGTTAATCTGTAATTTAGTTCCCAATAAAAATAAATTTTACGCAGTCAATCCGTAATTTAGTTTCCAATAAAAATAAATTTCTAATAATTACAAATAATTCCTTCGTAAAATACTTTTTCTTGAAATTTCGATCACAAGCATTTCTTAAGGAATCATTTATCGCACGTTTAAGGATTAAGCCTCGAATTCTCGTCAAGTATTTCACTTTCGCGAAGTTCAAATCTCAGGATTAAAAATAAATCATTTATTGCCCAGCGAATGATGAATGATTCATATTTCGGTCAGTAAGTTGCCGAGGAGTCACTTAAGGGCCAACGAAGCCGAGGCGAGGCGAGAGAACGTGAAAGTGTGCAATCCAGGAATCCAAAGTTTCTCCTCCCGGCAGTCTCTCGTTCCTCCTGACCGCTTCGAACTTTCGCGAGGTTGCTGCTGCTGCTGCTGCGCTGTTCGGTCGAAAAGTTGGCGACAAGTTTGGCAAAGCGAGTGTCGCCGGGTGTGTCGAGGGGGCGGGCACGGCAAGTGTATAAGGTTCTCCTCATTCTCCCCGAGTCCACGTGCACTCAGAATGAAGCGAACAGAGGAATAAAAATAGGGAAAGAGAGAGAAAGGCAGAGACGCAAAAAAGAAATCCAGAAGCTACGTCGCTGCTACCCAAAACTCTTCGGCGATTCGCGATACGTATAGTGAAATTCAGCGAGTCGTTGAGTCAGGTCAGTTGAGCTACCTTACATAAAGGAACTGAGGCTAAAAGTAAAAGGCGAAAGGAGAAGCCTCTGCTACTCGAAACTTTACACACACACATACACATATATATATATATATAGCACACGCATACAAACACTCACACATATCAACATACGCACCACAAACGCATAATAATAATACATCTACGACAGTCAGGTCGCTGTAGCTGTGAATGCGGGCGCGTATACCACACTCTTGAATACTCGGAAGCGAAGTCCTTCGACTCCGGGGACAGTGGAGTTTGCTGGCTGATTCTCGGAGCCGTTGGTAGGAAGGAAAATCGTCGCGGAGAGTGCAGTGCGAGTTGCTCAGAGAAAGAGAGAGAGGAAGACAGCTGTGGGAGAGGAGGGGGGCAGTAAGGAGGGGGGGGGGGAGCATAACCCACGCGAGACTCGAGAAGCGAGCGGTCGTTGAGGAGGGGGGCACCTGTTACAACTTCCAAGTCTGCGAGGAGAGCGCCGAGCAAACCGAGAGACGCGCTGTCTCCTCTCCCCCTCCCTACTCTCCCCCCTCACGATCCATAGAACCGCGCTTCTGCACTCTGCCTCGCTCGCTCCTCGTGCCGTTACGATAAAATTTATACAGGCCGAGTAACCGGTTCTTTCGCTTCGTACACCAATATACTTATGTCTGTGTATGCGTTGAGGGTACATAAAACTACAATCAATAAACGTTTGGTATACATTCTTCGGAGCTATTGGTCTCGTGTGCGAGAAACGACGACGATGCGCCAATGATAACGATGACGAGGTGATTCCTCGGCAATCCCCCCCCCCTTAACTCGGCAATCCCCCCCCCCCTTAACTCGGCAATCCTCCCTCCCCCCCCCCCCCCCACCACGACGCTCGTACGCCGGCCAATTTTACGGACTCGTCGCGCGAAGACGACGATATGGCTCACTTTCCAATCTCTCCAATTTAGATTGTTTACTTATCGGCGTCGGATCGCCGTCAAAGGACACTTTTATCAGCCATCCGGGGTGGAGAGCATTATATAAAGGCCGGGTTTTATCTAGCATCGGAAAAATGGTACATGTATATAAAAAGGCGGAGGAGAGGGAGAAGGAGCGAAGGAGCGGGGGGGAGAGGGGGTAGTGTCACGAGTAGCAGGAAAATATACGGGTCAGCGGCAACGACGCTGAATAAGCGGAACGGGCGAGCGCGTGGCGTGTATACCGGCTGCGCGTATAGCCTATACATATATTTATGCGCTACAGCGGTTGATGTATAGAGCCCTATAGAGAGTACAGCAGATACACGAACCAGCCTGACGCGTCCACGTTCAAGCGTGAGTTACGTAAGGCCATAGGAACGAGAGCTCGTTTAAATACTGTGTGTGTGTGTCGGAAAAGTGTGTTTGTGTGGGCGCGAGGCCCGAGTTAGCGCTAGACGGGAGAGCCACCTTATAGCCACGGCTCTCCGAATCCTCGCGTGACCAAGCTCTGTGTGTACCTCGCGTACACCTCTTTGACTATGGTGCGCGACGAGTATGTGCTGAGCCAAACAGATTTAAGGTAGTCCTTGCGCCTGGTGTCGAGTTCGCATAAGTTTTCGAAAATTGATAGGAAATTGCAACCACATGTCGATAATATAAAAATCTGAAAAAAAATCATGCATGTTAAAGACGTTGAAAAGATTAATTTTGTATAATAGGAATTCCAGAATGTTATTAACAAATTGATGGAAAATAAAATTGGTCAACAAATATTTCGATAACTTAATTTTTTTGTTTCAATGAAAATGATCCGTTCTATTTTCTGAAAATGCATGAATTTTTTCAAATTTTTGAATTCACTTTGAATTTTGTGATTTTCCCCATGTTAAAAATCACAAAATTCAAAGTGAATTAAAAAATTTGAAAAAATTCATACATATTTAGAAAAATGAACGCATTATTTTCATTGAAACAAAAAAATTAAGTTGTCGAAGGGTTTGTTGAACAATTTTATTTTTCATCAATTTGTTAATAACATTTTGGAATTTTTATTATGCAAAATTAATCTTTTCAACGTTTATAACATGCATGATTTTTTTCAGATTTTTATATTATACGAGAAGTGGTTGCAATTTCTTGTCAATTTTCTCGAATTTATGGGAAATGAATACTAGACGCAAGGACTACCTTAAGCGTTTCGCCCTATGTGCATTTCTCTCTCTGTAACCTATATGCGATATCTCTGTCTCTTTTTGTGTACGGGTCGAAAGAGAGCGAAAGAGAAGGCGAAAGCTTAGGGTTGATTCGAGGAGTGGAGGAAGTTGTCGGTGCTGCTGCGGAGTGTTTATGAAGGTGTGCGCGTGCGCCTCACCCGCGGAACATTGAAAGAGAGAGAGGGAAAGGTCTCTTCTCTCTCTCTTTGTCTATATTTCTCCATCTCTCTCGCTCTTTGGGAGGACGAAGGAAAAGGGAATAAGTCCCCAGCAGAACGGAGATAGATGGAGAGCACTCGAAGGAAAACAACGGGTCTTCTCCATTTCACCTCCCCCCCCCCCCCTTCCCTCCCCATTTGCCTATCGCCCTCTCTCGTCGCGCCGCGCTCAACTCCTCAAACGTATTTGCGTTAAATTTGGCGAAAGTTCGGGATTGCGAACTCTCTTGTTTCGAGGGCGGAGGGGAGGGGGATATGGGGAGAGCGTGCGCCACGCTGCTGAGGCTCTCGAGAGAGTTCGGTACCTATGTATAATGTGTATATACACACTCCATACGCTTCGGGCGCTCGATGCGCGTGACTCGTTGAGACCTCTCGGAAATAATCAGGATTCTGCGAGCCATCGACGCTATTTTTGCCCTTTGACACGCGGCGTAATTTTTTTTTGTTTGCGCCCACTCGGGGGAATATTTCGTCGAGTGGATTCGTTCTGAGGTTTCTCGAGATTGTTGGTTGTATCGATTGGCGCGGTGGGAAACGCGTGTTCGTGTCTCTGCATTTGCTTTGCGTTTATTCTGTATTTTATTGTTACTAAGAATCCAGCGTAAGAGGAATCTTGCCGTTTTTTTGGCGAAAAAAAAAAATGTGCGATTTAACGAAGTTTTAAAAGCCTATCCGATCGGAAATTTTCCGCTGATTCCAAAAATCACAGTTATATGCCTGAAAAATCGAAAATTCCAGGAGAAAATCACGAAAAACGATTTTTCACTTTTTTCGAATTTTAACCCTTCACGAAAATCGATGTCATTTTTTTTTGGATGCATGGAACCTGGATTTTCTTTTTGCATTCGAAAGAAGACCCTTCAACGAAGAGAATGCCGCAAGACGGAACGCGATATCTCGATTTTTCGATTTTTTGCAGATTTTTTAAGTTGACCCTCAAAAATCGCAAATTTTTAGAAGGGGTACCCCTTCTAAAAAATTGCGATTTTTGCGAAAAAAAAAATTTTCGATTTCGCAAACTTCAAAAACCCTATCCGATGGGAAATTTTCCGCTGATTCCAAAAATGATCAATTTTCACCCGAGAAATAAAAATTTCAAGGAGAAAAACGCGAAAAACTATTTTTCACTTTCTTCGAATTTCAACCCTCCACGAAAATCGATGTAATATTTTTTTTTCGAATATTTCAAAGCAAGTTTGAACTCAATTTCGAAGTTCTATCCACAAATCCAACCCTTCACCGACGGTAAAATGTTATCACGCGGAAGTAACAATACCGAGTGAACAGATACTAAATAAACTCGGTCGTTTGTCGCGACTTCGAATTTTAACCCTCCACGAAAATCGATGTAATTTTTTTTCGAATTTTTTAAAGCAAGTTTGAACTCAATTCCGAAGTCCTATCCACAAATCCAACCCTTCACTGACGGTAAAATGTTATCACGCGGAAGTAACAATACCGAGTGAACAGATACTAAATAAACTCGGTCGTTTGTCGCGTATATACGTTGCATCGAAACTTCCTCATCCCTCGGTGATATTCTTCGCGTTCACATATTTACGGTTTGAATTGTTTAAAAAGTTACGCAGCGGTCGTGCACCGCCGAGCGGTGCTTCTGGGTCGAGAGAAGAGCTATCAACTCGCGTGGTGCCGGTCGACGGGTCGGCGGCCACAGGCAGCCTCGTGGATTGCGCGTCCTTTGTGAGGCCGCACGACGACGACGTCGGCGACGGGAGCGACGAGGACAGAAGCCGCGCATCACACCGCACGGGCGGAGGAGGTGCTTTCAGCGCAAACTTTATACGCTCCGACACGATTCAACGGAGTTTCGCCGCTGTTACCGCTCTGCTCCTGCCACTCGCGAACCCGACGTGCAGACTCCCCTGGGATTATCATTTCTGCTTTCCCACATCGCTTGGATGTATCACAATCAATGATCGCGACTTTTTCCCTCTCGTCGCCGCCTCACATTCACAGATAACACAATAAAAACTTTTATCAGAGGGCAAACACGTTTTGTAGTCGTGACTTACGCATTGCTTCTTTTTTATCCAGCACAAAATCGAGATTTTATTTTTACGAGACAGATTATATTTTCGAGATTCGATTAGCGATAATATAATCTGTGCTCTATATCGATATATCTGCGTATTTAATCATCGATATTTTGCAGAGTCGAGGGATAAATAGCGACTATTTTATCCAATGCGGGAAATATATACATTTTATCTATTACCACAACCGCTTATGTCACGCGTTTCGATCGTCGCGCGGTGAGCCGTTGAATTAGTAATGAAATCGAACATCGCGATAATTTTAGAACCCGCGGCCACGGTTGTCGTACGTTGCAGGGTTGAAGAGATTAACGACCTCGACGTTTTATCGGATTCGCGGCGTTAAATTCGCTTTTCATTTAGCCAGTGATTGGCCGTACGCGATCTATCCCGTATCTCAATATACAGGGTGTCCTATTTTGGGCGGTTTTCGGCCCGGCGGCCAAATCTACGATTTCTGACAAACTGTTCGGCCAAAAAATATTTTTTTTCAAAATCAACTAAAAAAGGGTTGTAACTAGTGTTTTCAGGGGTAGAATATGCGACTTGAGAACGATGGTATAGGTTAAAAGCCGATATTTTGAAAAAATAAATTTCGTGACCCCGATTTGGGCGGTTTTCGGCCCGGCGGCCAAATCTACGATTTCTGACAAACTGTTCGGCCAAAAAATTTTTTTTTTCAAAATCAACTAAAAAAGGGTTGTAACCAGTGTTTTCAGGGGTAGAATATGCGACTTGAGAAGGATGGTATAGGTTAAAAGTCGATATTTTGAAAAAATAAATTTCATGACCCCGATTTAGGCGGTTTTCGGCTCGGCGGCCAGATCTACGATTTCTGACAAACTGTTCGGAAAAAAAGATTTTTTTTCAAAATCAACTAAAAAAGGGTTGTAACCAGTGTTTTCAGGGGTAGAATATGTGACTTGAGAACGATGGTATAGGTTAAAAGTCGATATTTTGAAAAAATAAATTTCGTGACCCCGATTTGGGCGGTTTTCGGCCCGGCGACCAGATCTACGATTTCTGACAAACTGTTCGGCCAAAAAATTTTTTTTTTTCAAAATCAACTAAAAAACGGTTGTAACCAGTGTTTTCAGGGGGAGAATATGTGACTTGAGAACGATGGTATAGGTTAAAAGTCAATATTTAAAAAAAATAAATTTCGTGACTCCGATTTGGGTGGTTTTCGTACGTAAAAAAAAATCCAACATTAAAAATGGCTAAGTTGCTCGACACTTCTTTTTAATGGTACCATGACTTTGCAGTAATAGAGCATAAGCGACGTTACAGGCGACAAGTAAATCGTTGCTCGGGCATAATGTCTGATGACGAAACGAGAGGACGCGAGCGGGTTGCGGTTGCAAGTTATGATTCTGTTTCTCACTCTCTCTCCCCGTCTCTCTCGTCTCCTGGCGATCCGGAGAAGCCTGGCGCGCGGCGCGGGCAACGCGGGGCTCGCACTCACGCCCATCGAGTCTCTCTCCGCTCGAGTATTTCCGTCTACGGACAACAAAAGGAGGGTCCCCGCGTATATACAACGCCATACCCGGCGTATATTTTTATTTCTTCTCCCTCGTCTTTTTCTCTTCCAGCATATTCGTACACCGCGTACATTTATATATACAGAGACGTACACACGGACTGAAAGGGACACCGAGCGAGTGGCCCTCGTCGACGATCCATAAGGAACGGACAAGAGCTGGGTGCTTCATAAACGGCGGATAAGGAAAGGCGCATTAGTCGCTCTCGAGTTGCGCTTTGCTCTCCTCGTGTTCGATCAACCTTTGACCTTTGTCCTCGTTACCCTCTCCCCCTCCCCTCCCCCCAGCCGGGTCCTTGCGTGCCTGACTCAGCGAGTAAAAACATAGATCGACCTCAAAGGTCTGCAGAAAAATCACGGCGAAACATCTTTCGCAAAGTTTTCCCCGGAAATCGAATTTTTCAAGATATATTTCTTCAAGCTTTTATCAGGATTTTCGAGATATCAGATCCCAGCTGATGACTACATTTTTCCATCTATTACAGCTTCATTTCAAGATTTCAAGAAGTGTAAACCTGGTCTGTGTTATACACTCGTTGAGGAAAATTCGATATTATTGATAGGATGACTCGCTATATATATACGATGATAAGTGAATCTCTTATCACCAAGGTCATTCCCACTTTCCAGAACAGAGTCAATCGTTGCCCTAGGATCAAAATCTTATCGAACGAATCTTTGTTAACCGATGTGACCCATCGCCTTCTGACCAAAAATCGCCACATTTTATATTAAACCTTTTATAATAAACCTAACCTCGCTGACGCTCCTTCATTTCTCACAAAAAAAAATTCTAATGTCTAAACCCACCAACGAATCTTGAATCTTCGCTAACCAATGTGACCCCTCCGACCAAAATCTTCTCTCATCAGTGCCTATATATCTCATATCTCACATACTTATACAACTACAGTTGACGCAAGTTCTCCCCTCACACGTCTCCCGTAAAACGAGTGACCGGTACATCCAGAGCTCTCAACGCGACCGCAGCATGCGAGAGGCGGCCGCACACGCACGTAATTGGGTTAAAGTGACCGCGAGGCAGAGAGCCGAGCAAGCAAGCGGGCGAGCAGCAGCAGCAAGCAGGGGGCAACCAAGCAAGGCAGCAGCAGACACACAAGGCCCAAGCCAGTGCAGCACACACACGGCGTGTTCACCGAGTGGAGAGTATTTGAACCTGCTCTTTATCTCCTATCCCTGTCTCGTTCGCTCAATCTCGTGGCTCTCGCTACAGCCGTCGCCTGCTGCTGCTGCTGCTGCCGCCATCGCCGCCGTTGCGGTGATGCTGTGTGCAGCTCTGATAATCGAAGCACCCGGCACAGCGATGCCCCGCTTGAATTATGTTCCTCTCGGTGTATATACGCTCCGGTGCACGCTCCACGTACAGTAAAACCTCGGTTATCCGAGGTAATGTGGGGCGGGGGTAGGGTAGATGCACCGGTTGTGACCACTGTACCAGTTGTGGCCATTTTCACTATAATTTATTTTAAATTATTGTTTTCCTGTATTTTCATGTTGAAATTTGGAACGTATTCATACAAGTTAACAAAATTATCTATGTAATTTTGTTTCTTTTTAACTATACAAATGATTCTGTCCTTTTGGAGTCGGTGGCCACAACTGGACCAAAGGTGGCCAAAACCAGTACTTCTACCCTACCTCGGATAAGTGAAAACTCGGATAATACGGAAACACACACAACTCAACAAATTTTATTTTTTATATGAATTTGAAATAATAACAAATAAAAATTTGTAATCGTGACTCGAATGAGTCCAGTGCCTCAAAGAGATGTCAAATGTTAACTCTTTTTATACTTGAATTAATAATTAAAAAATGACACTTAAGAATCCAGGAATTTATGATACCTTCACCCGCATCGGATGTCAGTTTTGACGTTAATAAATGTGAATTAATGTGAACATGATGTGTCATGCCTCAAAAGCCTATTTTTTTTCTTCACAGCCTAAGACCGTCATTTTTTCCGTGTAACTATAATACGAATTAATTAGGATGCATCTGTCATCTACACAGAATAAAAGTAAAATTAATTTAATTGGACACCCGGCAACGTCTGATATTATTATTATTATGATACTTAGTAAAATGTCCATAGTAAATAAATCATCGTTGTTGCATGGAAAATGTAAAATTGTTATTAGTTATGAGAGAAATGTTTGTCAGAGGGGAGACTGTGTAAAACCCTTACGGGTGTACTCGGAAATAAAGAACACTACACTAAATCATCGTTATTGGCGCAAACTGTGTGGTACCTCGGATAACGCGGAACCTCGGTTAATCGGAGGCTGGATAAGCGAGGTTTCACTGTACTACTACAACAGGCGGCGCGGCGGTCGGTCGGTTCGGCCCGCCGCGTGTTTCGCGTTATTCGGGTCTACACGACGACGACGACGACGACGACATGCGACGAGGTGGCGAGCGCTCTCTTGGGCTCACCAAGCCGCCCTCTCGGCCCGTCCCAATGTGTACGGGGTTTCGGTGTCCCGCATGAATTATTCAGACCCGATCCGACGGGATTCCCTCGCACACACTGAGCGAGAACAGCGATCCTTACTAACACTGCTCGCATGTCGGGACAATAGTTACGCGCACGATGTGTGTACGTTGGATCGCAAGCTCTCGCGATTTTGTGGCCTCCGGCTGCGCAAGTATGCAGAATTGTGCACGGCACGTCGATGCATCGCGTGTGCTGGATGTATATATGTATGTGTGTGGGTATATGCGTGTCGAATCGTGGCGTAAGTGATACCAAAAGGGCGTTGTGCCCCTTCGCATAAGAAGGGAGACGATGGGTACGCCCTTCTTATTATAACTCTGCATCATTGCTGTGTTATATACAGCGAATCCGAAGCGTTGGAGCTTGACGCATCCATGATGCAATTGAGTGGGTATAGTAGACAAGTGATTGGAGCGATTTGTGCTACTGTGATTGATGCACCGTCTGCGTGGAAAGACCGATGCGATTTGTAGGACGAAGCTGAGCCCCCTTCTCTCCTACGGATTTAGGGTCGACTTCGGATTATTAGATCGTCAGGTTTCTAAATTCGCATAATAAATAAAAATTATTTGCTTCTCTGGAGATGCAATTTTCGAGAGAAAGGTCAAGATTTGACCTTGCTTTCAGAATCGATCATTTCGGGACGAATGAGTCTAAACGACATTTTGTCCTTTGCATTTTGTAAACTTTTCATGTTTACTTTCTCCTCAATTATAACAAAAGTTACATGAGAATTTACAGGTGATACCGTTTCGACGAACCGAAGTTTATTGAAGTTCACCGCGACGAGTTTCCTCGAATGTGTTTTCTCGAACAAAGTAAAGCCCCGTTGACGGTGAGAATTCGCTCGTCTCGAGTGGAAATGTTAATCCCGATTTGTATACATAATTCAGTTGATTTTAAAGGTAAAACGCGGGCTTCGAAAATTCAGATATTCAGGGAGTACGAGGGAAGAGGAAGGTTCTCCGTGACTGCGGCTATAATCGCGGCTTGCTTCGAGCTAAATGGAAATGTACGACGAATGGCGGAGGGCCGGACCGATAACTCAAAATATTTGCGACGGGAAACGAGAGGGGGATTCCCCACTCCTCGGGTTGAAGGATTGGTGACCTCTTAAACGACCCACGTATTAAGAAACCGTCGCCTGTGTATTTTACTCCCGCAGAAGAATGGGTGGAGACCATAATAGGGGGACCATAATAACGAATGACCAAAAAGCGAATGGCCATAATAACGAATTTAAAACTAACGAACTTCTAAATCTAGAATAATCATCATTACGGAATTCGCTATTTTAGACATTCGTTATCTTGATCATTCGCTATTTTAACTGCATTTTAATAAAATGTGGGGTCAAAATACCGAATGATCAAAATAACGAATGGCTACAATAGCGAAGTCCGTAATAATGATCATTTTAAATTTAGACGTTCCTTAGTTTTAAATTCGTTATTTTGGCCATTCGCTTTTTGGTCATTCTTTTGATCCCCACCCAGAAGAATGTGTCGCCTGTGTTGATATTTCTACTGTAGCGGTGTTACCAATCGGTGTACGCGAGAGGGATTCGCCCGTATAACCAAGTGGACGCCCGTGAAACGGAAACAACTCTCGCGGTCTCGTGTGCAGCGTCGTCGCATGCGCGTTGCCGCGCTCTACGACTTCGCCAAACCTCCGAGGAGAAAGAGGGAGAAACGACAGAAGCGTGAAAGAAAGAAGCTTCGGTTGTGCGGAGTCGGTGGAGAGATGGCGAGGAGTGGGGGGAGAGAGAGCGCGCTTAACAAGGAACGCAGCGGTGGGGATGAAAAGAGACACAGAGCGAGACGGAAAGAGAGGGGGAAGGGAAGGAGACACACGAATAAATGGTATTCCAGAAGCGTTCGTCCAAATGGCGGTCGTTCGTACGACGTGCTGTTACTATTCGTCCGATAAACGATTAACCCTAGACGGTCACGCCTAGTTCTTCGCGAAGCTTAAGCGTTTCGTGGCGATAACCTCGAGTAATTATTTATCGAAACGTAGTGTCTTTAAAATATGAGTTTGCTTTACGTTTTCATGACTTTTTGAATTTCAGATGTCAAATGTTAACTACTTATACTTGAATTAATAATTAAAAATGACACGTAAGAAGCCAGGAATTTATGATACCCTCACCCGCATCGGATGTCAGTTTTGACGTTAATAAATGTGAACTAATGTGAACATGATGCGTCATGCCTCAAAAGCCTATTTTTTTCTTCACAGCCTAAGACCGTCATTTTTTCCGTGTAACTATAATACGAATTAATTAGGATGCATTTGTCATCTACACAGAATAAAAATAAAATTAATTTAATTGGACACTCGGCAACGTCTGATATGATTATTATTATGATACTTAGTAAAATGTCCATAGTAAATAAATCATCGTTATTGCCGCAAACTGTGTGGCTCTGTAATTACAACAAAATCCACAGTGATTAGAAACTGTAAATTATCGCTCGGGCATCGGTTTAAGTACAGCTCCGTTGGCTTGCACAGGACACCGGTAATTGGAACTGCGAAATAATCGCGGTAAACCCAACACCGACAATTCGGGAGGAGTGGGAAGAGGTGATTGTAATGATTTCATCGTAATCCACGGCGCGGATTCCGCCGGAATCGAATTTCAATCGCGAAGAACTCGTCGATCTATTTCCATTACTTCGACGCAAAGATCGATCTGCCGCCGCAGGGTTAACAAACTTGCTTGCGTCGCACTCGTGTCCCGTAACTCATCTCTCGCCGCTCGACGCAGGTGTTTCCACCGCGTAAAATAGTTCCCGAATACCTGCGCAATGAAAGACGCAAGTTCATCGAGAAACGAGGAGCGCGACGCGGCGCCTATTACGGACGCCGGTGTAATCGTCGCGTGACACGAGAGATTCCACAGCTGTATCGCCCGGCGCATTAGCGTCGAGAGAGCACAGTCGCCGGATTGTGCGACCGGAACGAATAACCGCTCGCTGCTCGCCTCGTTCTCTTTTCCCGTAATTTCCAGATGCAATTAGCGCGACGCCGAAGCAGCAGACACGAGTCTCGCTTCTCCGTCACCCGGGCAACTCGTCGTCCGTTGCCGCCGCCGCCGCTTCTTCCTCCCATATTCTCCTCAAGAATCTCCGGCACAAGTCTCTACGCGCGCACGTCCGTTGTGCTGCCATCTGACGCGATAACCAGTCAGGAATCACATTCTCTCGCGTGAAACTCTCGATGCGCTTGACGCAATACTCGTAACGACGAATGGCTGTCCTTTTACCTCGGAAAAGTCAACGAAATAAATAAATAATAATAATAATAAAAACCCTGGAATACAACTTCCGTTCCCAGAGATTCGAATTCTCACTTCCGGGTGAGATTGCGTTTCCGTCGCGCGTACAAAGGACTCCCAGGACGCGAAGGGGGGGGGGGGGGGGGGGGGGTGCACACGTTGTGCGTCGCGTTCAATCGAACGGCGCGGCGTCCGACACGAAGGTCAAGTTTTCGGTGCGAACGCGTTGATAATAATTGCGGAACGCGCCGTCCGCGACGCGCGACGCAACTAATTCGCCGTTTACGCGCCAACGCTCGGAGGAAAAGCTCTCCGGGAGGAGGAGGGGAGGGGGAGGGGAGGGGAAGCGCCGGGAAGCCGCCGGTGTGCGTCGGCCGCCTTTCTCGATAACTTCGCGTCTCCCGCCATATCAAAACGCTCTCGCAGCGTTCCCCCACATTCGCAGATACAGTCGCACATCGCATCGTTCTCTCACATTTACAGATACAGTCGCTCATCGCATCGTTCCCCCACATTCTCAGATACAGTCGCACATCGCATTGTTCCCCCACATTCGCAGATACAGTCGCACATCGCATCGTTCCCCCACATTTACAGATACAGTCGCACATCGCATCGTTTCCCCCACATTTACAGATACAGTCTCACATCGCATCGTTTCCCCCACATTTACAGATATACACACACACACACACATTTCTCACACACATTTATCGACACACACAGCTCAGTCCTACCGCAAGCGGCTGACACGCGCTCGCTGCCATTCGCACGAAGCAACCACGCCGCCGCTGATACCGAAGGCATCCATCATTAACGCACACGGCTCTCTCTCTCTGCGCTCCTCGCCTCTTCGGCCATACACGTGCCCGTTTAAGGAGGGTGGATACCGTCTTTGCGGGGCAGGCGGCAAGAGGGGAACGCCTATGTTAAACGCGGGCGCTTGTACCACGGCTGCCAACCCCAAATAATGAAATTCTCGTCGTGTTAATAAAACGAGTTTTACCAAATAAACATGTCGAATATATTAAATTAGCTGTAATCTAGCTGTTTTGAAGTGTTTTTAATTATTTTTCGATTAATTGAAAGCCAAATACGTGATTACCCACAGTGAAATTTGGCAACTGCGCAATTTCGTTTTCAGCCGCTGCCAGCACTGCGACCGCATCGTGATCGCGATCAGCTGTAGCCGCGATCGGTTGTGTCGCGCTTTGGCGTTCGTGTAAAAGCAGCAATGAGACGGTGGAAAGGAAAAATCCAAAGCGAGAAACAGTACAATCGACGACTAAAACAAGTGGAGAATGGAAAGCAACGAAGGAAAGTGATAACCGAGAAAAATGAGGAAAGCGTGATCGACGGGCGACGCATCATCGATTTGAAGGTTATGTCGGACCACATGCGCTGCACGTTTTGTAAAGAGGATTTATGGCTGAGAAATATTAAGAGCGAAGAAAAACATGGTCTGAGCTCAATCTTTGACGTACTTTGCCAACATTGCCTCTTGATAAACAAGGTACCCACTGGAGCTAAGCATCCTGGAGTGACTACGAAAATGTTGTTCGACGTCAACACAAAATCAGCGCTAGGTAAGTTCTATATTATAATTATATACAAAATATGAAAAATATATAAATAAATAAATAAATATAAAAGTAAATAAATAAATATAAAAATAAATAAATAAATATACAATATATGAAAAAATATTAAATATATAAAAAATATACTTCCACTTTCTAACGACCAGATTTTTTACAGGGACTCTGCACGCAGGGTTAGGATACACTGCAGTAAACAAGTACTTGCAGTGTATGAATATACCAAACATGAGTGCGAAGTCGTACAAACGATACGAGAGAGAGATTGGACCGGTCATCGAGGAAGTCGCGAAGCAAAGCTGTCAGGAAGCCACAGAATTAGAACGTTCTCTAACGAAACAAAATAGGGAGTCGCTGGAAAAATTACTGTAAGTTTTATGGGTATTTCGTATACAAAAATCCCTCATAATTAATGAAATGATACTTGTACAATGAAATTCAGTGCGGTAACTCGTATACTGTATTAATAAAAATCCAATGTTTTGTAAATAAAATGTACACCGACAAATAGCATAAATGCAGATATTTCTTGTATCTCCCTCGCGTAATCCATCACTCCATCCCGTTTTTTCTAATTTACGTATAGGCCTCAAGATCTTCGAAGCGGCTTTCTCGTTCAAAGTAGAGACGAATCGCAAGAGTCAACTCCGACGACGACAGAAAAAATGGATCGGCATGAACTTCCGGAAGGCTCAGTGAACGCAGACGACATAGAAGATACGGCGATGAACGATTTAGTTAGACTCTTCGTTTCGTACGATATGGGTTGGAGCAAGAGAGGATCCGGACGGCAATATGATAGCTTAAATGGCTACGCTGCTATGATCGGCACGCAGTCTGGAAAAGTTCTTGATTTTGCAACGAGAAATAGGCAATGTCGTTTCTGCTCTTTAGGGCACCCAAAAGAAACACATGACTGTCGTTTGAATTTTTACGGCAGCGCCAAGGCAATGGAGCCCGATACTGCAGCTCAGCTTGCAGCTAACAGCGCGATTTTCAAGTCACAGAATGTAGAAGTTGGTGTTTTTATTGGCGACGATGACAGTTCTAGTATCTGCGCTGTCAGAAAAGCATGCAATCACCCCGTCGTGAAGCACTCGGACAAAAACCATACTTCAAGAGGCGTAACGAATATGTTATACAAAATTGACAAGAATGCTGATCCGAACAAAGAGCTCTCGTCAGAAGCGATCAAATATCTGCACAGATGCTTCACGTACGCCGTCTCTCAGAATCCAGGAAATCCGGATAATTTGGCTGCTGCAATCAGAAACATTCCGTACCATGCTTTTAACAAGCACGATAATTGTGGAGACTGGTGCAACTATTCCAAGGACCCGGAAAACTATGTCCACACAACGGTTCTCGGCGGCTTTCAAAACGAACGTCTATTCGACGAGCTGATAAAACTTTTTGATAAATTGGCAACTAATGCTGAAAAATTCTCGAGTGGCGCGTCAAGCCAAGCGAACGAAAGCCTAAACAATATAATGTCTAGGAAAGCGCCGAAAGCCGTGTGCTACAGTCTCTCGGAATCAGCTGATTTTAGATACGCAGCCGCGGTCGCCCAGAAGAATGTCGGAGAAAAATACGTACAAGACGTATACGCGACGTATGAATTAAGTCCAGGATCCCATCTGTCGAAACACGTCGAAAAATGCGCGAAATCGGCTCGAGTGCGATCGATGTTGGCGAAAACTCCGGCGTTCAAAGCGCGACGCCGAGCGCTCCGAAAACAACGATGTCAGCTACGAAATAGACGCGATCATCTCGAAGGAGAAACGTATAGCAGTCACGTCGGTCTATTGAGTATGCCTGCAGTAGAAACTGACCGTGATCCTTCTGCTCAGTTGCAAAAGTTAGCTGATGAATTTGACGACGATAATAACAGCTCAGCTTTGGTCTTTTTCGATTTGGAAACCGCGGGGTTAAAAGTGACATCCCAAGTCCTGCAAATCGCCGCGAAATGTGGGAGCGCGAAATTCAAAGAATACATCAAACCGAACGACAGTATATCTTTAGCTGCTTCTAAAGTCAATGGATTAACGAACGAAGGACAGGATCTGTATTTACACGGAAAGAGCGTGCCGGCCAAACCTCTACACGTCGTCGCGAACGAGTTGCTCGGTTTTTTGCGAAGTTTTGGAAAGCCTTGCGTGCTAATTGCACATAATTGTGCATTTGATGCGCCACGACTAATACGTCTGATCGATCAAACAGGCCTCGTCACAGAATTTACCGAAGTTATCGATGGTTTCGTAGACACTCTGCCACTATTTAGAAGTAAGTTTCGCGGCGAAAACTGCAGTTTAGTACAGGTAGCAGCTCGAAACTTCGCTCTGCACCCGGAAAAGGCTCACGATGCGATGTACGACGTGATTATGCTCCAAAATGCGGCCTTCTGTCACTTCACAGCCGAAGAATTACTCGTTAGTAACAAGAAATACGCCGCAATGTTACAATTCAACGAGAATTTCCAATCTCTTGGACCGCTGACGAATCTTGTTTCCAACGAAATACGAAAAAGAATGGCAAATGCGAGCATTAGCTACGATTTGCTACAACAGGCATACCACCAGGGGAAGGAAAAGCTAACAGCTCTACTCGAAAAAAAAGAGAACGGAAAAAAAACCGTGATAAAAACCAAAAAAATACTGGATTCAGTGATTAATCATTTCGACCAGTTGCTGAAGTAACGTGATATGTAAGACGATATGTATCTGTGATATGTACTATGTAAGGTAAATTTTAATAGTGCTATTATCACATTTGTAATGTGCTGCGTTATAATTTAATAACATGATAAATATTAAAAAATAAAAAATATATTTAATATTTTTTTCATTAAAAGGTTTCTTAAATAATTAATAAACAAATTTTTATTCACGTTATATGTTTGTTTATTTTATTCCAAAGAATTACTCTCATTAGTAATGATGGGAAATAATAATAAGAATGAGATAATAAAACCGATTTGTATTCAAATTATGGCGCGCATTCATCATGGCCGACCCGAATGCGACGTTGCCGCGCTCCGTACCGTGCTCGATCGCTTTACACGAAACAACTATCAATATGCGGTTTTCTTTCTGCAATTCCTCAATAATTATTTAGACGAGCGACTTCAAACTTCGTTGAGATCTTCCTGAAAATGTCAAGTATTATTTGCACGTATTTTCATCCGGCTCTTATCATTTTTTGCATGGTTTCAAGGGTTGAGTTTATGATATAGCCTAACTTTTATCCGATTTCCCTACGTTTCCCATGTATAAGAGTATAACTTCAGTTATTAATTTCTCGATGACTATCCAGGCGATTGAACTGAAATTTTGCATGGAGATGTGAGTTTAATCGACGAACATCCTCAAAAAATTTGGGTGCCTGCTTATCATTTTTAGTTGGGTATCCACCCTCCTTAACGTACGCACGCCACGCACCGAGCGGAATTTTCTATCCGCGAAACGCGCGCGCGCTAATACACCGCCGTCATATATATATATAAGTACGCATATATATATCGGTTATATGTACCCGAAAGCGCGTGTACGCATGCACCGCGTTGAGGGACCCGCGCGCCGTGTGCCGACGACGCACACGATGCGTCTCCTCTTTTCCGTAGCTCTCGTTTTTTCGTTTCCCTCCCCCCTCCCCCCCACCGGCGATGTACGCGGCGATAATCGACGAACGCGAGTCGTTTCGTTTGTCCCGAGATACATGTATGTCTATGTAAGCACTGACCTGTCGGTGACCAAGTGTAAGTTCCTTTATTCCTCGCGCAGCAACGTTTCGCTTTTTTTTTTTTTTTTTCGTTGCTTCGTTGCTTTTTCTTCGTAGAACGCACGTCCAACGTGCGTAACGCGCGTGTTTTTTTCGCGTGTTGCTTGCAATTATATTCACCCGGCGACACTATCAGGCTATTCACAATCTTTCACTCTCACAACGGCGCGTTGCCCCGGGTTCTGTCTCTATCTCGCGCCTCGGGTATAATCCACCACTAGCCGCGCGGCGTATACTCCGACTCTCTCTCTCGATTCGTCTTGTTCGCTCTCTCTCCGTCTCGCTCTCTCGCTCCTCCGGTGTCGGTCGGGACAAGCGCCGCCGACCGCGTCGAAACGTCAGTTAATGCTGCAATTCGGGCCTCCCGCGGCTCCTCGTACGTTGTGATGTGGGCCCTGGGGTCCCGCGCGCCCGCCCGACGCCCCACGCACGCGAAAATCCCTCGATCCAAGAAAAAAACGCGCTCGACAATCGCAAGGACTACGCTCGCGACACTCGACCCTCACTGGAGGAAAATGGCGGCCCCCGGCCCGAGCCGAGCGACTCGCGCGCGCCCCCCGATCTTTTCCGTCGCGGCACGAGCGTTGCCGGAAACGCACGAGCACGCACGAACGAGACTTCCGAACGCTCGTTCAATTCTCCACGCTTCACGCGCCTTCTATTCCATTCGCTAATTTTTGAGTTTCGTTAAAAAAAAAAAAAATCCAGAAAAATGTCATTTTATTTAATTATCGCGACATTACTTCTCATGGCTTTCGCCCGACGAGATTTGAGAGAGGAGCGAGATTTTTTTTTTCACGGGGACAATGGGTTTCGCATGCTTCCAATAGCGAAGCGATATTTCGGTGCTGTGATTGGCTGATGGAATTTCACGGCGTTGGGAAAAATGTTAACTGAGTGTCTTCTCGTGAAGGGAGAATGATGGATCGTAGTATTTAGCATATTTTGCACGAACTCGAAGCTATGCGAATAAAGAAGATTGTTTTTTTTAATTCACGACATCAACGTCGTTATTCTTGGTTCCCTCGCGCTGAGCGCTCTGATTGGTTGACGTTTGCGCAGCGCGTCGCGCGCCGCCGCGCGTCATTGGCTACTGCTGCGACGGCGGCAGTGGCGCGAAAATTTGAATATCTCTTAGTCCCGCTGATTGTACGTTTTTGCTGCTGACAGACGTTTCCGCGCGTACTGATAACGAGACAATCGTGTTATCGACGTTGACCTTCGGGCGACGGACTCTTTGAACTACGGTTTTTGTGTCACAAATCAAATTTTAGTTGCGATGAGATTTTTCGAGCGGCCACAAAGCACGAAAAGCGCTTCCTATCACGATTCCGACGTACTAAAATCACTTCTGGGTTGCGCAGCAGCAGCGACGTTGCCGCGCGTCGCTGTGTTAGTGAGAATTTAAAGGTCTGCGTGAGGTAGGCGAGCCTACGTGTAGCCTCTGGTTGGCCAGTCGATTATTGCCGTGTACAGCTCCCTGTTTACGACGGAGCAGCATCAGCTGGGCGAGAAATGGGCAGAACTCAGTTCGCCAGTGGCACGCGCAGTATATTTTATTGACTATTCGTCGCGCGGACCTCGCAACGGGCATTTCTCTTATACTGACGAAAATCTTCGGTGAATCAACGTAAACGTCGAAGATGTCGGACGTCAAGAGCCTCGAGCATCCAACGTTGAAGGTGAATATCGACGGGAAATACAAAGAAACGCGTATTAATGCGCATTTCCCGAAGGACGACCTCCCGCGCCGTCCAGATTTGTCATCGGGAATATATCGAGCGAACCTTTGTTTGGCAAGCAACCGAATTTTTCGCTCCATTGTCCTCCGACATTCCGCGAATCGTCGTTTTTTGTCGTTCTGGGCCTCTCGAATTTTCGTCGTAAATATGCAGTCGGAAGTTGTTTCGATTTCACGCTGCACCACGGTGGCCATTACACGATTTAACATTCCTTTCTTCGACATCCTCTCACGATAACGCTGCGTATTCATTTTCACGTTAATTTTCGGAGTCACTCGGGATCGATATTTAAAAGCTGTTATGCAATTCTTTTAATAATTTACTAAAATTATTACTAGAAAGAAAAAAGTAAAAAAGAAAAAAAAGACTTACAGTTATCATATGGTCTTTGTTAAAAAAAAAAATGTAAAATAAACAGCCTGAATTTTCGAATTTTTTTCTAAGCAAAAAAAAACCAATGCATTTATGTTTCAGGTGCCCTACGAGCTTCTCAACAAAAAATTCAGATCTGCTCAGAAGGCGTTGGACAGAGAAGTGTCGCACGTCCAGGCAGCAGCCAATGAGCTTGAGAAGGGACTCAAGACCAATGGGACAGGTGTAGCCACTGGGGAAATAACTCGACTTTTGGGCGGCGTAGTTGCCAGGCTTCAAGTGCTGAAGCGCAAGGCCGAAGAGTCCATCGCGGAGGAACTGCAGGCTGGGATGGTTTGCAAGAGACGTCTTTATCATCTCAAGGAACACAGCAGCACTGCACCCAGCGCTGTTAATCAGTGGAGAAGGCAGAGATTGGACAGAATGCTGATCGAATATTTTCTGCGCAAGGGATACTACAAAACGGCGAACAAACTGGCGGACAGTGTCGAACTGAGAGATCTGACAAATATTGGTAAATAAATATTACAAGAAACTCCGAATTTCGGAATTTTTATCATAATTCTGCATTTTTTGTGATCATATTATATTTTTTTTAGATGTCTTTATGGTGTCGAGAGAGGTTGAGAAATCTCTTGCGAATCACGAGACAGCGAGATGCTTAGGCTGGTGCCACGACAATCGATCGAAACTCCGCAAGTTGGGCAGTACCATGGAATTTAATTTGCGCGTCCAAGAATTTATCGAGCTCGTGAGATCCGATCGCCGATTGGACGCGGTCAAACACGCGCGCAAATGCTTCGCAAATTACGACGACTATCAGCTTCACGAGATTCAGAGTTGCATGGGACAACTCGCATTTCCGGCCAACACTTACCTCAGCCCTTACAAAGATCTTCTCGATGAGAAACGGTATATATTTCGAAATTAAATACCTCTCAAATTTTTTTATGAATCGTTTTTATCCATTGATGTAAATTGTATTCGTATTTTTTCAAATATAGATGGGACAGGCTGATAGAACAGTTTCGTCATGAAAATTACCGGCTGTTCCAATTAGCAAGCCAGAGTGTATTCACCGTCGCCTTGCAGGCAGGTTTGTCGGCTCTGAAAACACCTCAGTGCTACAGCAAAGACGGAAAGAATCCCAGCTGCCCTGTCTGCAACGAGGCGCTCAATGAATTAGCAGCTCCGCTGCCGTTCGCCCATTGCTCGCAATCCAGACTCGTCTGCAGCATCAGTGGCAAACCGTTGAACGAGTACAATCATCCGATGATGATGCCGAACGGATACGTATACGGTGAACAGGTATGTTGTCTAATCACGAATGTTTCTCAATTTTCTTTATCTTGATCATTATCCACTTTTGCATATTTAGTTAATTATTCTCAAAAAAATAAATATATATTTATACTTCACTTTATAAAATGACAAATTGCGCGTATCTGAAAAGGATAACCACCTAAAATGATGTTTTATATTTAGGCCCTCGAGAAAATGGCTCTGGAGTACAACGGCGCGGTGATCTGCCCGAAGACCAAAGAAGCATTCCCATTCAGGAAAATCGAGAAAGTTTATGTCATGTAAGATGTTCGTGATTAAGAAGAAAAAAAAACCACAATGTTTTGACTTACCTTAAGATTATATACTCTCTACGCGTAATTTGGATTCGGCAATATGTTACTGACACCATGTAAATCTCTATTATACATAATAAATATATTTTCAGGAAATAAAAGCGTGCTTAGTGGAAGATAAGAGAGTCGAGTAAAAAAAAATGCCGGATTTATCGGTGGGTTCATTAAGATCGATTTATTCAACATTCTATAATGGTAGCATTGGAATAACACTATGCCTACGATCTAAAGTGTGTTGCTTCACCAACCACATCTTATCGTGTATCTTACAATTTATTCATGTCTTATTTTTTTTTGTCTTCTCTTTCGAAATACGTGAACAGTTGATCTCTGCGGCGTATCGACGTGGCAACCTTTTGAGAGTCATTAATTGTGACCATAGAAAACAAAAGCTATACCGTAACTCGTTGCCCCATCGATACGCCAGAGCGGATGTATCGCATGTTTTTCATTTGTTACGGAGTCATCGATTGAACGGAGGACACTTGTCTCAGTGATTTGTTTCTTTTTTTTTCTTCATTTGTACGACATGCATCAAACAATTGTCAACCGAACACGTTTCACATTTGCAATCGATAATACAAAAATATTCCATCTATTCTATATCAGTTTCATGATTCAACGACTCATCTTTCATTTTAGTTTCGTTTCACTTTTATTTTTCTTCATTTATCTTTCCTTCAATTACTGAATCGATTGAATTTTCAATTACGATTATTGTCGGTATTGCTTGATACGAGGATTGTCCATATTTCAATTCTGACTCTGTTTGCAAAGTAATAGTCTAAACACATGTGCACGAGAACGCAACGCCCGGAAATCGTAATTCCTTTCTCGCCCGAGCGTTGATCAGATATTCCGCAGCGAAGAGCGTAACGACGCGAAGAGAATAACAAATGAAACAGAGAGGTGGGTTGCTTCGGTGACGGAAAAATCGCAGAGATTCGCAAACCGTCATTCAATGCTACATAGAGCTTAGCAGAATAGTATGTATAGTTACCATAGTGTCGTTATATTAAAAATGGAAGTTTGTATAATAATGATTCGTTTTGTTATGAGACTTTAAGAAGAGTGAGATTGCATTTTTCATTGCAGCGTTGATTCCCATACGTACGTATCGAGGATAGTATCAATTTCTTTGTGGCGAAAAGTTACACAACAGTAATATGTATACATATAAAATTACAAAAGTAAAATCCTCAGCTGCGCTCTTCGCAGCTGCTGCGCGTCAGCCTCATTAACTGCAAGAATGTGATATCTAAAACGAGTGATGGTAGCGTTAACGTGTAAAAGAAAAAAAATAACTAAACGAAGACCTCGAATATCCAGTGTAAACACGGAGAGAGGGAGAAAGAGAGTGTGTCGACTACTTGTGAGACGATTCTTAGAATTAAATGTGGGCGAACGCGACCGTGGGATGATAGTTAAGTCGTCATTGATTAATCTCATTTCATGAGAATACGGTCAGGAACAACGCAGGGTCCCTTTTGATAATCCCAATAGGCGAGAGGACGCTCGGTTAAAACTTCGCCGTTTGCGAATAAAGCTCGTGTTTCGCTTTTAAAATGAGACCAGCCTCCTCTCGCCTATGGTACTTATCACGCGAAAGCACTCGGTACACACGCACGTTCGCAAGAGTTGTACACACTTGTGGTTTACTGAGAGAAAAAAAAAACAAAAAACGATTGAAAACACACACAGACACTGCGGATAAAACGAAAGTACTTATACAAAGATAAAAACTTTACGGTATAAAATTGTACAACCTTGTAAACCTTGTTGGTACATATGTAACACTAACAAAATGCCCTGTATCCACCGACACGCCCAACCTTTCTTATCGGCTACGTCAGCGGACCCATCGCACAACTCCTATACTTTGAACTCGGACTAAGTAAGTAACGCTTAAACGCTATTATATATATATGCATGTATATATATATATATATATAGTTTCATTAGTGATGTGCTTAACAAAGCGGCTCCGATCTACCTCACGCGAGTGAGTCAATTGATATTCTTCAATCTAACGTTAAGGCGGTTTGGTCCGATCTCATCTTTTGCAGTTGGAACTATATAAACGATTCCATGAATAACGGTCCGCACTCGCGAAGAAAATACTATGGAAGAACTATCGTCGGTCAATGATCTCCATCGTTTTTCATACTTTCTTTTATTAGTACTTTTTTCGCGAATGTGAAACCACAGAGCAGCCATGGAGCGCACGACATTCGAAAGGCATTTCGGTTATACATACAGCCGGTACCGCTGCTGGCATTATCCGATCCTTCCCGTATTCTACATTTTCGAATATAACAACTACATTAAAGATACGGGTGCCTCTCGCTACTTTTAAATAGGCATTCCCTGTTATCCGTTTTGCACTGTTTCGTCTCTAAGAAAGCTATAATTGATTAACAAAGTTTCTCGTAGACGTTGCAAACAGCGAGAAACTCAGTGCAAAATTACACTTTGCATGCTTCTTTTAAAAAACATATGTTACGTATGTTAATTTACTGCAACATACATTATTTGCGCACTGAATTTCGTTGAAAAATGATTAAAAGTCTTTTTCCGTTTTTGCGCATTCATTTACAAATAAATTAAACAACAGTCTAGTAAAAAGTACATACAATCGCATTAATAAAATAACGTGTGTTAAATTGACTGCACGATGAACAAAGTGTTTCAGTAACAAATTCATCGATTCTGGTTAGTCCATAAAGAAATAAATTCGTTGCTTAAATAGAAAAATAGAATTTTGTCAAAAAGCCTGGGTAAAAATAACATTTTTGAACAAAGAATGCCTCTTTCAAAAAACGAGAGCCGTCCATATCCGCTTCACAATTATTCGGTGGGGGCGTTAAAATAGTTATTCTTATTTTCCTCAACGTCGGAGCAGCGTGCAGCGGTTCTCCTATTTTATTTCCATGCGCTCTCTCCGTACGCGGATAATAATTTATATAAAGTGGACATTATGGAGCGCTTTGCGCCCCTCTTATCCCAACGCGATTGGGGATAATTTTCAATGAAGATTCGACCGCCCGATCGTTCGAGCAACTACGGTTTATGCGAGCGAATATAAATTGATTACTGCGATTTTTGCGTAGACAAGACGCCATGAATAATTCAACGTTAACGTAACGAGTTTTTCACCTGCAGCGGATTCTCAACATCCAACGTCGAGGTATCGCAATCGTTATGCCTGCGTGTTCACGATCAAGCGATTTTCCACCTTGGCGTCGCTTTACGCCGACGCGTTGAACATTTGTTGCGTGAACTGAGCGGCCGTCGTCACGATTATCGGCATCACTCTGGCGAACATCAGTCCGGTGAAGATACCTGTGATTAGGAATGCCGCACCGAACATTCCAGCTGTCGACGCGTAACGTGGTTCGACCATACTGCAATCAGATTTGTTGAATGTTATTTCAAGCAAATACAAATATGAATATAATATATTATACTTATTAACAAATGTAATCTTTTTAAATTCTACTTATATTTATTTTATCCGCATAACTGGCTATCAATTTACACGCCTTGGAACACATTTCATACAAATGTTCCTATCAAGTTAGAATTTTATATGCACCGTTGTAACTAGGTCGATGAGTCATACGTCTCGTCAAGCAATTCCGTTTGAACTTTTACTTGAACACTGATATCGAAATAAATCTAATTATATGTTCAGTGCAAGCAAATGTTTGAAAACTTTGGCCAAGCATCATTAAAAAGGCTATAATTCAAATGCTTACAACGATGACGAGTTTTACTGATTTATTGCCATTGATCAATTGATAAGCTTTAAAGCCTAACTTTATGTAAGTCTTTCCAACGAGTAAAACCGCAATGTGACACGCAACGTAAGAATTACATAGCTGAGTCATAAATATTATTAAATTGCACTCCACGTCCTCTGACTGCAATAGAATGTGCTAATCGATCAGCAGTAATCATGACGTAATAACGAGTTTATAAAAATGCTAATCTTGTCGCGATACTCACGTGGGACAGTACATCATGGCCAGCGATGAGAAGTAACCGCTGGTGATACCCATCGTAACGGCAATCACAAGATACGCCCAATCGTTAGGAATTAACACGGGGACTAATCTCGTTTTTGGCATGTAGTTGCACATCAGAAACAGTGGCATGTACAGCAACCGCAAAAGTATCGGTATAACGACGTATTTCTTGCTAGGCTGAAATTACAGAAAGCGACGAGGTTAATGGACAACACAATTATAATGCAATTACCCACTCGTTAGACTAAATACTTTTTAAGGGTCTATACATTTTCAACAAAAAGATCGAACGAATAATAGCGTAAAAATGTTTTATTTAATAAAAGGAAACTTTTAATTTGGAATGTATGTGCGACGTGTTTGTAAACAGATCTAAGCAGGATCTTAAATGGCTTACCCACTGATAACAGGACGCAAGCAAACTTCCCAGCATAGCGGTGATGTTGAAGACCAAGAAACACATTACATCCGCATAATACTTGGCCGGGACAATGAAACTCTCGTCCGACAGCTCTATACCCGCCTGCACGCCCGGAAACACCGACAGCGTCACGAAGAATATCATAAACACGTTGAAACATTGCGGCGCGCATTGTCGAAAGATTTTCCAGTAGGGCGGTCGGTCGCTGCCGCCGCGGATACTATTCTGCTGCTGGCGCTTATTTTTCTCCTTCTCGTACACCAGCTCGTGGTATCTGTAGAATCTCTGTCGACAAATCAACACACAGAGAGATTTTAATTGACAGAATTTCGAGCGATTAGATTGCGATCACTCGACTCCAAAAACGCGTACATAAAAGCAATTGAAGAGATACAAACGGGAGCTGTGATCGCAATCTTATCGAAAATTATAACGATTATTTTTTCGGAAAATTACTCGAACAGGATACAGATTCCCTCGAATCGTATAACATTGTAAAACGGAAACGGATGTCCCCAGAAACATTGTAAGTGAACAATTGTTGACTTACGTTTATTGGCAGTGCGAAGTACGTGTCGAAGCAGGCGAGAAGAACGAACAGAGCGGTGATGAAATAGTAAATAGCCGCTGTACGGGCATTCGGTGACATGATTTTTGCCAGAAAGCTGATGACGGCCGTAAAAGTTCCGCTGATATTCTGAAAAACATGAAACGCAAACAATAGAGCAAGTGCATCATCGATTATTCAGGTATCCCGTCGTTAATGCAATTCCATTACTCACCGAACCCAAGATAATCGCTCCTGTATATTTGCCCGGCAATTTGGCGGCCATCCCGAACACTGAATTCTGATAGATTCCATTGGCAGCTAGAGCGTGATAAAGAATTTCCGGTGTGAAGCCAATGGTGACTCATTGATGTCATATTTGCCTCGACGTTAGTTTAACTTACTGTTTAAAATGACTATGGACACCATCGTCATCCAGAAAAATGTATTCGGCCAGCTCGAGGTATCGGACATCGCGAGAACGATCGTAAATATGATGACGATGCCCTGGACGAATAATCCCCAGACTATCCGCGTCGTCAAATTGCCGCTGAAACACAAAAGTTTCGTTAATTCTGAACGACTGCTTTAATGTCGTAGTAATAATTAAAAAGTAATTAAAGTTCAGATTGCCATTCGGCAGACTCACCCAAATTGAATAAAAATGTTGACCCAGTTGAAAAACAAATTGGGAATTTGCGAGGCAAATCCAATGTCCGAGAGGAAATTCGTCGTGTCGATTTTCTGGCCCGTATATTCCTCCGAGAGTTTGAACTTGGTGAAGTACTGCGAAGAGCATAGAGGAATTTTAAACGGCTATCAGGACTACGCCATTCGATTACGCATCTCGCGATGAGATGATCTCAAAAATTCTTTCATGGAATGATTAACGCCTGACCTCCGTTTTTAGCGCCGGCGATTGACATTTATTAGTGAAGCGACCGAGACAGAGAGCACTCAGAAATGTCTCAATGAGAGCACTTACTTCGTTTGCTGTTATAAATACGTTCCAAGGCATCAAAGCGCCGATTCCGTGAAGCAGCATGATGAAGAAAACGACGTTCAACCTGTGTATTTTTTATTTTTTATTAATAATGTATAAAGTTCTTCGTTTAAAATGACTCTGAGATTAAATATTTCGTCACTCACCTGTCCTTTGGGGGATTCAATTCCAAGTCCGCTTGATCCATGGTCATTCCTTTGAAATTTAATTCGTCCTCCGGTCTTCCGGTACCTTCCCAACCAGGCGACAACCGAACGGGCTCCGATCCTGTTAAAGTTACGTAGAAAGCCAAAAGTTAAATTTTATCGGGACTAACGAAAAATGATTAACACCGAAGGGAGGCAGGAATTCACTTTTGAACTCCACGGGAGCAGCGGTCAAAATGGCCGCTGGACCATGTCGTTATGGTGTTTTGGTGGAACACGGTGGTAGCCCTCTGGAATGCGGTAGAATCTACTTTTTTCTTTTGAGAGGAAAAAAGTAAATTCGACGAAATATTTGAAGATGGCCGCTATATTAATGTATCAAATGCATTTCTGTTACCACGAAGATTTAGGAGAAATGAAAATGATTATGAAAAATATTTTTTTATTATTTTTTCAACTATTCTATTTTTATAATTTTTTAACAAAACGAACGTCCGAGTTATCTTGGAAGATTTTTACAGCGGAAAATACGTCTTTCCGAGCTGAGAGGACAACATGCTTCAGCATAAATTACTCGACAACAAAATGATTTAAGCATTGAATCATCGTTTAAAAAAGACACTTGATAAATCAGCACGAAAAATACAAAGCCGACAAATCGGACATCGTCGCATCGCATCTTTTAATACCTGCCATTAATGTTAATTGATCTCTTGATTAATTATGTAACAAAAAAAAATTCCACATTACAAGCAACATTTTTTTCGTTAATACGAAATTGATAATAAAATGTCTGTAAATACAATTCGTCGAGAATGTAAAATTTGCGGCTAAAGGGTCGAAGTTCAGCGATTCGCGGGGACCTAAGAATAATACGTGAAATACGATGTCGGCGATCGTTTACCCAATATTCTGGGTTCAAGGATCAAATGATATGCGACTGAAGCATATTAATGAGATGCATGCATCCATGCAATATTTCGAGTTAGGCAATAGGTGTAGGAGTGATTATATACAATGAAGTTAGACGGAGAGAGAAAGAGAGAAAGACGGAGGCAGCAAGCCCAAGACCCAGCCCCAATCTGAATCAATTTAAATATTCAATGTAGGGAATAATCTCAACCCGGATGAATCCAATTCCATCTGCTGTGTTCACATGTCCACCTACGCATTTCAATGGAATATTCTTAGTAAAAGTTATTCCAACAGTGGCTATTAAATTTCTCCAATAATACCCAGTGATAAATATTCATACGTTTAAGAAAAATACAATTACCGGAAGGACCTTGCGACTCAAATGTGCTATAGCTTTTAATAGCTCTCTCGCTAGATCCTGAAACAGGAGTATCGGTTTACAGTTTTGTCTCCAAAGCGCAGTAAATACATTGTTAATGGATCTTTGACTTATTGATGAAGACACGTGTCATATATTCTGAGTCATCATCATTTTTGTTGACCTCAGCTTGGCGAGCCAGTGATTGTTTATCTGTGGCACGAAGGATAACAGAGAGGTAAAATAATCTGCGTGTACAGCACTGACCGCCTAATGTTACAGAAAGGTATAGGGATTCAGTTACAAATTTGTATTATCGTGAGCTACACTGATAAACTCCTTCAAGACTGGAAGCTTAAAACACATTTATCTTATTTATGTCGATGAAGATATTCTTTCTTGATTGTTATTGCTATTAACATATGTTCATGTATGAGTAATCTATCAGACAACCATATAAACATTAAAAAGAAAAATAATCAGCAAACTGAATGTAAATTAGTAGCATCTGCGTTAATACTGTGTCTGCCAAATTTTCTGAGCTTACGTTTTATATTATAACAAAGGAAATTTGCAATCGTTACTGTAAAAAGCTACGCAACTAGTGAATATGCAGAGGACAAAACAGAAGCACAAAGTTGTAACAAAGGGTATAGAGTAATGGGGAAAAAATATTGCAGTGCGACAAATCCAAATAAATGCAGAACAACCATACAAAGCAAGTGTTTTAACCAAAGGAATTATTGTATTTTTGCATAGATGTTTTAAAAAAGAAATACAGGCTTTTTATGCAATAGAAAAGAAAAGTTAGTAAACATTCCGCAACAAGAATGTTGCCTTCTCTCTACAACAATTATGAAAAGCCAGTGCAGTCCATTTGGAGCCTCGGCGCAAAAGCACCGAGCCAGTTCCGTTGCACTTCACATGGCCCGAGCTATTTTTATCATTCCGCAAGCAAAGTTCAAAATTCTCATACACAGATATAGAACAATCGCGGGAATAATGAGATAACGCAAAAAATTCCGCAACAATTACCGGAAAAAAAATTGTACTTAGTCGATTTTAATGGCTGTCGAAGGTGCGCGTGGATTGCCTGCCATGGAATTTCGGTACTGCGCCGAAAAGGGAACAAAAGGGAGAAACGGGAACAGGGAGAGGAGGAGGAAGAGCATCGAATGCAGCGCGTTGAGGCCGCCGGCGGGTGGCGAGGAGCCACGAGGTTCGGCGGACGCGAAAAAAGCGAGTAAAACGACGGACGGTCCGAAAGAGAAAAGGGACAAAAATGAAAATATCACTGTTACCCTTCGGCACGATGCGCGGTGCTCCATTTGAATCCTTCAGAAGGGTCTGTTCCTCCGGGCCAACGCCGAATTCCTTCTTCGTGTAGCTACCCGCCATTTCTCCGTGTGTATGTGATTTATGTGCCCGCACGTGGTTTAATTCTCGTCGCTTGCACAGATCGAGTTTATCGCTCTCACTGGTTACACCGATCGCGACATCGTTATTATTATCGTTATTATCGTTAGTTGCATTGAGCAGGACTAGTCGGGGTGATGCAAAAATAATTTTACTTAGTCAGTTTTCGCGCGCAATGATATATAGTACATATAGAACGAGTCGAACACGATGGGCGGATTTGGGTTATACGCGTATCGAGAAAATTTTTTTTCTTTTGACTATTTTTTATTCTCGTTTTTTTTTCTTTTTCTGTTTTGTTTGTTACAATTGTTGATAAAACCGAAGGCGGAATAAACGCGCGAGAGGTAGATGCAATACGCTCATCTCGGGTTCCCTCGTTCACGTCGACTGACGAGATCGCACTCGCTCGTAGTCGTAGAGAGACGCAAACGCTTCTGCTAGACCGAGGCTAACCATCTTCCCCTCCCCACTTTGCTTGCTTTTTTTTAGGTTACCCACCGAGGTTAAAGGTTGTGCGCGGTAACTCTCGGTCGGTCGGTCTCTCTCTCTCTGTTCTCGTGTATCTAGCGAAACATGCGCCGTACGGAGTCGCCCGAGCGACGCCGAACGCGCGCGACAGCCGCGCAGTCCCATTCACTGGGCTTTTTTTTCTCACGCGGAGCGACACGAAACAATGATCGCCCTGCTCGACGAACGGATTACTATACTCCGTTTGTCGGACAAATTGACCGCCTGTAACTTATGTACGAGCTAACTATAGACAACTATTCGGGCGAGATTTTTTATTTAACGGTTCGTCGAGCAGCGACTTTTCGGAGCTCTCTTTATTGTCATATAACTTATTAATTATTATATCCCGAATTTTAGTGCTACTTGAAATATCATTGTTCTTGCTTCCACTTCGGAAAACGATCTATTTAAACGCAGAATACATTTATTTATAACTAATATCTCAGAAGAATAAAAAAAATAGGCCAAACGACAGGAAACGCTCCTTATCTTTAAAATATAATTGAAACTGCATTCATCTACTGATAAATCATAAATGGAGTCAGGAAGAAAAGCGGCGGGTGTGTATATATATATATTTACACGCGATAAACACAGTTATATCCTCTCGTCCCATAATCGACATAATAATAATAACTCAAAAACAATGGGTGCTTACACCGGGCGATCGAATTTATTAAGCTGCCGCATTCTTAGCGATTCCTCATCGATCGCGAGCCGCAAATCATTGATAAAACGCTGAGAATACTATGTAACGATGAAGATGTAGTTGGGATAAAAAATGTACTCGAAAAATGAGCGCGCGATAGCGAGCACGTACGTCGACGGCATCGCGCGCGGCGCCCGCAAAGCAGCAGCAGCCGCATCAGCAGCAGCAGCCAATTGCAACATGGCGGCGCGACTGATGAATCGCCTGTGAAGTGCGTTATTTTGATCCCCGCGACAAGTTGACAATTGTCATTACGACGTCGATTGCTGATCGAAATTAACGTCGAAGGACGTTAATCGATCGTGATCGCGACGCGATTCCCCCTCGAGTTTCGTGAACGAAAGCAGCCAGCCAACCCCGAACAGGGTTCCGCGGGTCTCTCTCGCTCGCTCGCTCGGCGATCGCCGAAATACTTTTTCACTCGGCTAAATTGGATGCAAACATGGTTTCAATTATCGGCGTCGTGGGCGGCGAGCTCTGAGGGCGGCTCGGATGCGGTGAGAGTGCTCGTTCGATTCCGTTCACCGGCCACTGACGCCACCGACGATAATGTCGTCGATGCAGAGCAAAATGCGCGGTAAGCTCACTCGACACGTCAATTAAACCTAACCAAACATATTTTTTTTATCCTACCCTCTATTTCGGAATTTTGCTTCGCAGGACCCGGACGCCCGCCGAAGGCGAAGCACTCGTGCACCTGGTGCGGAGAGACGAAGCAGCCGCTAAAGTACGTCTTTCCGACTCAGCACGGAAAGAAGGAATTTTGCTCCGAGACTTGTCTGTCAGGATTCAGAAAAGCCTACGTCAGAGGCGCCTGCGTCCAGTGCGACAATGTCATCGGAGGAGCTCCCGTTAGGTTGGAGCAACGGGACGGACCTACCAAAGACTTCTGCTCGTCGTTCTGTCTCAATAAGCATCAGAAGAAGGAGATCCAAGCGGAATCCAAGAAGAGTGAGCATTTTGGAGTCAAAGAGACGTTTGAATTTGACCTACGTTGTTATTTTGCTGGAGTGACGCTTTACGTTTGTTTCCAGGTGAACAGCCGTCACCTGTGGCTTCTCCTGCTCCGTCTGGAATACCCAGCAACAGCGGCAATCCTTCCATTAATCAAACCTCGTACTCCAATACTTCGACCGCCGCACCTCAGACTAACACAACTTCTACGACTACTAATAGCCAATCCAGTACTTCTCATCCTCCGACTACCTCCACCGGCTCTTTTCAGTATGAAACTTATCAAACTTTTGACTGGGAACTCTATCTGAAAGAGACCAACAGTTCGGCAGCACCGGCGGAATGTTTCAAACAGGTTTGTTGGATACAAATCATGAAAATTATTGCGAATAAATCTACCGTTAAGGAAATCAATAGTAAGAAAGCTTAATTTCAGCACGAGGTGCCACCCACAAACGACTTCAAAATGGGAATGAAGCTAGAAGCGCTGGATCCCCGAAACTTGACGTCGACGTGTATCGCAACGGTCGTCGGTGTTTTGGGTCCGCGTTTGCGACTGAGGCTGGACGGTTCGGACAACAAAAACGACTTCTGGCGCCTGGTGGACAGCAACGAGATCCATCCGATCGGTCATTGCGAAAAATCGGGTGGCATGCTTCAGCCGCCCCTCGGATTTCGCATGAACGCCTCGAGTTGGCCGATGTTTCTACTGAAAACGCTGAACGGCGCCGAAATGGCACCAGCCAAAGTCTTCAAGCGAGAGCCCAAGAAACCGCGCTTGAATATGTTCGCCGTCGGTCACAAACTCGAGGCCATCGACAAGAAAAATCCACAACTCATATGCACCGCCACTGTCGGCGCTGTTAAAGACGACATGATTCACATTACGTTCGACGGTTGGCGAGGCGCTTTCGATTATTGGTGCAGATACGATTCGCGAGACATTTTTCCGGCTGGTTGGTGCTTCAAGAGCACGCATCCTCTGCAACCGCCAAGACAGAAATGTGAGTTTTCGTGTCTGTATATCGCGCCTTTCAAATTCGTAAAATGAGCTCCAAATTGAATTCTTGTAGAAGGAATTCGTCCGGTCGAAAATAATGCAGCAAGTAACGACGTTTAATGTTACAGCTACAGGGCCAAACAGATTCAAATCAAGGACAAGCAATGTTCTACCGGTGACGGCGGTGTCGGGTAACGGAAATGGAGCAGAACCAGCGGTGGCTTTGGTCAGTCCTGCAGGATCCAGCGCGCCGCCTCAGCCAGCGACGGAGCCGGACACCAGCACAGCAAATAACAAACCGCGAGTTCTCGAAAATGGTTAGTTACCTTCGACCATTTTAATTCTCAATGTTGCATTCTAAAATGCAATGCTCGTTAATCAAATATTAATCATTACGAAAATATTCCTATTGCAGTTACCATTTACGTGAACCACAATTGCGCCTGCGGCCCGTATTTCGACCCCCGAAAGGTCAAGGCAATGCCCGCTCAGTTCGGAAGCGGCTCGATTCTGAACGTCGCGCGCGATATCTTCCAAACGTTCCTAATGGCGGCCATGAGCCCGCGACAAATGCTGAGCCTCGTGAAACGCGGCGAGGGCGAGACGATAACTCTCAGCCTCGAGAGCAAACCGACTACGGTGCGCCTTCCTGTTTTCGTCGAGGAAGAAGACTTTTACGTCTACATCAGAAGACAACTCGAGGATCTCTGCGCCTGCGAGCGAATGCTCTTCAAGAGAAAAGAGGCCTGCACGAAGTGTCCGCTCGTGCAACAAGCGCAGTCGACGAATCGCGAGGAAGTTGTAGTTACCAATCCAGCGCCGGAGAAGAGACGATGGCCAACGGACAATCAGCAGAGCACCGCAACCGTCGCGGCGCAGCAACAGAAACCTCAAACCACACCAGCCACAACGACCATTAATTCGACACCGTCTTCGCCTACCGCTGCGAAACAACCACGAAAATCCGTACCTGGTACGACCCACGGTATTTATTTGATTCCCTTTAGACGAGGCGACGTAATCAGCGACACAATCATTTTATATTATCACTTTTTTATTTCAAATTATTTTTTATATCTTTTATCATATTCGCAAAAAAATGCATCGGTTCATCTGAATCGAATTGTTGAAGGGTCAGCTAAGTCATTTTTGATTCGTAGAATTGGAGGCAGCGACATCGACCACACAGTCCGAGAGTCCAGCGACTCGTATCTCGTCCACTGAACCTGCTGAATGGACAATTGAGGACGTGATTCATTACATCGCGATAACGGATCCTGCGCTAGGGATGCACGCGGATCTCTTTAGAAAACACGTGAGTTCCATGTCTCATATTTCAGAGCGTTTTAATTGCCATCTGCAAGCATAACAAAATCTTTGTTTCCGTAAAAAAAAGAAAGAAATACTTATTTCGGGTGATCAAATTTTCACGGTTATTAGGAGATCGACGGCAAAGCGCTGCTTCTGCTGAATTCGGACATGATGATGAAGTACATGGGCCTGAAACTCGGTCCAGCTCTCAAGATCTGCAATCTGGTCAATCGCATCAAAGGCAGAAGACATCTGATGCTGTGACCTTGCCAGACGTCCAAATAAATAGACTTTCGAGGAGAGCGACGAGTGTATAACGACCATAACATTGTAAAACGTTTGTCGAAAAGTAAGTGATATAATCTCCATGGAGAGTCTAACCATCGAGAGCGTAGATTGTTTTGTTTTCCTGGAGAAAATGATAGGTTGGTGTTAATAAGCATTGTACAGATCACGAAAACGTGGGTGCATTAGTATGAATCGTTTATCGTCGTATAAATAAGTTTTACGTGTCATGATGACATATTGTAGCCGTATATCACATCTTCCGGAAGATCCCGCGCGTCTCGTCGTCACTTTTCTCCGATAAAACCGTCAAATACTTTTAGTTTAAAAAGGAGAAAGACAAATTTAAAGGAGACAAAGCGAGAATGTGGAATTATGAAATAATAGTAAAATAATTGAATATTACTATGTATGATTTTCAAAAAGTTGATACATGGGTTGTACGTTTTTCTTGCATTTCAAGAATTTTACGTAGTAGTGTCTTTGGATGAAAAAAACGACAACGCGGCGCTTACGGATCTTCTGACGTCGGTGGGAGGACAAATGCGTGAATGCACAGTCAACAATCTACGAAAACGACAGGATGCGTGGAATGATATTCGGCGATTCGTCAAGTCCCGTGGAAATATCTCTCCACTGTTAAGAACGCACAACACCACGTTCGGCGATAGCAAACGCCGGGTATGAAAGATAACGCATAATTCCGTCGGCGGTTTAATATGGAATATTCCTTCCAACACGATAACGTAAACAAATTTACATTTTAAACCGATTCGAAAGATTAGAAACGTGAGCGTTACCTACACTTATTTTTTTATGTACGTACATGTAGTACGTATATATAAATATGTATATGTATACATTTCGTGATACGCTGACCACCTTTGTTTAAAGCTTGCGTCGTGATGGACGATAGCCTCGCGTATTAACGAATCGCGTAATCGTGTGCCGATCATCGGCAGGTTTCAATCAGTTTCTTCAACAATATTGGAGTCTTTTTGCAATACTTTTCATCCCCCAAGCTTCACATGGTTCGGTAGAACTGTTAAATTTTTGTTCCGAACCGTCTAATCGATTTCTCTGCGTTGGAAGATGAGACAAATGTAAATAATTGGATGGAACGCAGTTTCTTTTAGTAACTAGTATTAATTATCGAATTAATTACTCAATAGCTTCCTCGATGACTATATTCCTATGAAGGTTTGTGATAGCCTCACTCAGCGATACACACGAATAGTAATGGTACCTTTTTCATTTATTGCTCCATAAAATCGTATATCGTCGTAGATTTTTAACAAAATATTTTATTATTTTATCGATACTGCGTGTATGAAGGCGGAATTGAGAGCAAAGGCCTTGCAATTGTGTACTGAGCTCGGCTGTGGTATTATCAGCCTATGTCGAAGAAATATTAATAAATTATAAGAATCTACACTCCTTTCTTCTTCGTGAATTACAAGGATTTTCTTTTATAATCTCGCGAAATCGGAACGCGAGACATTCGAAATCTTTCAAACTTTTAAAGTGCGATCTTTTTTTTTTTATAGTTACATATCTTTAAGTTTTCTTACCAAAGGCAGCCTGTAGTTCATCCAGTTATTAATCGACTTTGCTGTAAATATTAAACACATGATTTCTCTTCAGCATATCATCGAAGATATTCGTCGGATATTCGCGTTGCTGCACTGTAAAAAAAAAAGAAATCTTGTCCTTTTGATTTATTTTTCATTATTGCACATTCCGCGGAATTGCAAATCTATATAATTTATGGGAGGAACTTTTTCGTTACTTATCTTCGACTATTCATATTTTAGATATATCGTTATGGCGAGAAAAAAATGCACTGCTCGACCGGGTGACAATGACTTACGTTGGCGTTGTCGACCCTGTGGAGTATAATTTTACTTTCTCTGATGTAAAAAAAGCGTCGTTTATCGCAAAGTGCTTAACAGCATTAAACCATTGTCGAATATAATAGGACATAAATGATCGGAATATTAAATTAATTTCTCGCTCCGAAACGGCAAAGCTCTGGAAGGGTCGAACAACGTGTTAGCTCTCATAACTATTTGCTGTAAACTATCCTCAGACACGTTCGGATAATTTAAGAACCGTGCATACTATATATGTCGCAAATGTATTATAAACAACTGATTATGAAGATCCGAGTCAATATAAACTGTGGAATTTCCTGTACAATTTACGTGAACGATTATTATTTTATCGACGAATGTCACTGCTGATAAAGGAATTTATTGGAAATTCATTAAGGCGTAGGGCGTTAATCCGGCAACGCCCCTTAACGAAGTGGAGCAAAACGCCGACCAAAAAATCGATCGTAACGTCTCTGGGAAAAATTGCAAAAAGAAAATATAGCCAACAGCATTTTTTCTCGTCTTCACAATCAATGTTCGCCACGAGACATTCAATTGATGGAATGACAACTTTCTTGAAAATTAATGTTTATTTATAATTCGGAATATGGTGATGCAACAATACGTATGCACGCCACAAAAGTGATGTGTAATTTCAATGAGGTGCCCGACAGATCTTCTACTATATGCGTAATGTACAAATTACAGAATATTAATCATACAAGATTTCATTTTGTTTGAATTACAATAATACGTACATTATTATTCCAATCACAATAGGACGTAAATCAACGTATGGAAATTCGGATGGTGCACCAGTACATACACAGAGCGACGTTCAGTATTTAAACAGTACTCGGATACTCTCTTTTTTTTTTCTTCGTGTGAATTTTCTACGCGACAAATGGATATGGTGCGCCTCTAATACTCAACTCCGACGTTATATTACAAATCTAATCAAGGCTGTAGAACATATGTCCGATGTATGTAGTGGACAATCACGTTTTCCAATACCGTATGTCGCCTATCACATCCTGCGCGCAAGCTCTGTTTTTTTTTGTTTCTATTTAATTATTTTCCCAACAAGAATATATCGTGTCTTAACAATATGAGTAATCAATAAGTTCTTCCTCGGCGTTTACTTTTTTTTTCGTTTTTTTTTGTTTCGTTTTTTTTGTGTTTTATCGCGTACAAAAAGTCGTGAATACAAACATTACCGTTTCTCTTCTACCTTTGCATTGGAAATTACTTAGCTTAATCTCGCCTCTTTCCCCTCCCCGCCCTGGAAATCAACGCCTCACTTAACTACGGTGATAGACAGGCTGCAAAAATTGATTAAACATATACGTACACAGTTTGTTTGTTTTTTTTTTTTTACTTACAAAGTACATAAGATTCGTCTATGCTCTAACGGTATACTTGATAAATCAGAAATTACACTCCTGTGTCATGGTTCACCTCCCTCGCATTTACACAAATCGAAATATATATTTATATTATATATATATATATCGCCGATACTTTTATTGCAACAATCTCTATGAAGTTTTCGTCGAATCGGGGGACGAATTTACTTGTTGGTCTTGTTCCATCAGTTTACTCTGTTCTTATTTTTTTTTTCATGATTTCGACACAGTCACTAAAAATTTCGCTTGTCTTACAATTCCACATGATTCTTCCGCTTATGTTCTGGTTTTCTCTTTCGTAACATACTTTAAATCGTCGTAACAGTTTTACACGATACCACCGACCTGTGATTCATTGGGATTTCCATTTTCTTTTTTTCCTCCCTTCTTCTTTATTTATTTACTCACTTGGACAGAGACCTTAAATCTCGATTCGCATAGCACCCAAAAGAAATTAGATTGAGTTTCGAACGAAGGGTTAATCCGATCTACGCGATGAGAGGATTAAAAATTTCGATTATAAATAAACGTTATATAGCGTTGCTACTCGAATGAAAAATTAGTTACGATAGAATGAGGCTCGCGAGGACACACGATAATTCATTTGGGAATGGAGAATTAAGGACTCTACAGGCTTCGTCCAAGTGATAGCAAACGAGATGTTCGCGGCTTGAATCGCACCTACGTGTTTCGAATTTTTCCTGGTACGTAATTCTTGTCTATCCCTGGATCCTGCAAGAACATATGCAGACACCGTTCATTCTGTGCCAAAGGATGACCGGCTATTCTGTAACACAAATTTGTTCATTTTAGTCTCTTACCACAAAACTTTCCTACATTCCTATAAAATTCATAGTTTTCAGTACTACCTTTAGATATCATGAAAGACAATAATTTGATATTTCTATTGATTAATAACAACATCATTTTTAAAAAACCATAAAATTATGCAACTAGAAATTTGTGTGTTCTAAAATTAAATTACGTACTTGTTGACAAATATTTCTAAACCCTTCCTACGGTCTTCAATAAAGTCTTCCTCGAATATTCCGTCGTCCCCTCTGAAAGGCATCTGACGCTTCCATGCTTTACCCGGCAGTGGCGGGACTACAATCTGAAATGAGTAAAACAGAAATATGTATTGATTTATGACGAAACACGATAAGTCTGCCAGGTACAATCTTTGCAATCTTTTGGATGAATCACTGACCTTGCTATCTCTTTCCAGCTCATTCCTCAGCCACTCGAAGTCGCTGTACCGTCTCCGCACGCTGGATTCCTTTACTTTGAATACAGGTAAATTAGTCTGCAATGGAAAAAGCATATAAATCATGAGAACGAACTCTCGGTGTGTACATATTGCGCAATCTACTTGTGTATTATTGACAAGAGAGTAGAAGGGGAAGACTGAAAGGGTTGCCAGCAATGGATTCGGGAAGCCTTACAACATCCTGTAAGGTGCTCATATCTGTTCACTGTCCTAATATGTTTAAGGTAAACCTCAGTGACTTCCGAGTCACCATGAATTTTGCTTCGCTTCAAATTCTTTTACAATTCAATTAAGGAACAGCGCAACAAAATTTCCTCAAAAAATAAATGTTTTACCAGTGTTATTATACCGATCATTAAAAATTATAACATACATTTAGTAAGTTTACTATCAAAAAGATGCACAATATTTTCTTTTTTTTTCTTTTTGTTATCTTTACCCGCTAACTCGAAATTATAAAAAAATCCCAACTTCGCAGCGCTAATTTTTTTCTCAAAAAATGTATGGAAATTAAATAAAAGGTAAAAAAATTCCAAATTTGCGTTTAACCAAAATAAAGCCAAAAATCGTCGCGCATCCGGCGAAATATCATCGCGAGCGAGCCGATCGGACGAGATTTCCGATTGGCGAGGCCGACATGACCGAGGGTGCCAAAATCCGTGGGGTGGATCCAATGAATCATTCGCGATAGGCGGCGTGCGGCAATTATCGCTCCGACGCAAATGCGAAAGTATCGATACTGACGTTTCGACGACGGTTTTACGTCACGCCGTACGGAAAGGGCGACTCGTCGGGGAAAATGTGACTCGTCGATGGGTGGAACGATGAGCATCGCGGTCCACGTCAACGCTTTATCATCGCCGGACACTGCGGCAACCCCATTCGATGTTTTTTTTTTCGATAAGCGAACACGCATTCGCGAAACTTACCCTCATGCGAACCTCGTAATCGGTATATCGCTTCTTGCCGACACCGTGAGTCTCCGGATTGATCACGTCGATCTCGAGAAAGTTGGCTGGTGCCGCGTAAGCGTCGTCGAGAGTCTGTTTTTTGACGTTGAGACGCCGCGTCGCGTCCACCGTTGTGTCTGCCATTATTCGAGCGCGGCCCACTGACACTGCGCGACGTATGATCCACCTACCGAAACGTAGGCGCGATTAAAAAAAAACTCAACGATAACAGGAATATCTCTCTCGTCGTCGTCGCTGAGCAGCCAGACACGACCGCCGCACAATAACCTGTGACATTTGCGCCGAGTGCGCATGTCCGGCCAATTCTGTCAATCGTCGACGAGAAAATGATCCTAGGGTGAATTTTCCTTCGGGCTAATTACCATAATTGCATTCATTTCCGTTGGGCCGATTGTTAGATGCGATTATGCGGGCGGTATAATCGAGCGCGATTTTAATCATTTATTCGGTAGAGATTCTTGTCTCGATTTTATTCTATTATGAATTAAGCTTTAGAGTCGATCGCGTTGCGCGACGCAAATTACGCCTTTCGTTCCACTGGAGCCAATGAGCGCGATTCGCGCGCGCTTCGATCTGGGGAAATGGGGACGAGAATTTGAAAAATTCTGGAGAGAAACTTGAGGCGCGCGATGCATTTGTGAGATTCATTTTTTTATTTTGTTTATTAGAAAATATATTTGACGAATTATGTACATCGATCTACAAAGTGTTCAGGTCATTGAGGGCTTGGATACGTTCGTAGGAACTGGGTTGAGAATTGTAACACGCCGAATAAATAGAGTCTTGAACGGGAAAGGATTTTGAGTGAATCCCTATTTTCACGATAGCTTTCTTCAGCGAAACGTCGCCCTGCATTCGCTTGACGTCTTCGTCGGCAGCGAATTCCAGACGCCTGCTGATCGTCCTCGCGACAAAGTTGTACAGCTAATGAGTTTGCGATGATTAATCGAATGAAAATGATAAAAAATGTTCGCTGAAACTGCAGGAACTGCAGTCACACTTACGTCGAACAGAGGACAATACTGCATCAAAATCAGTCCCACAGCTAATGGCTTGTCGTCGAAGGAAAAAGCGTCGTACAATGTTTGCGAATTCAGCAGTCTGTGCATCGTGTACAGACGAAGGCACAAATGGGTCTACAGGAACGAAAAAGATTTACATAATATTTTTTCCCAATTGCGCTAATTGCAAAAAATTATTTAGCGCGGATAAATTAAGCTATTCTACTGAAAAGTAGCAAGATAAAAAAATCCATTTCACAATGCCGGCGATTTTTGAATCGTTACTGTTTAAATAATTCACTTGATTCATGATAAAATTGATGTACGAGTGTCCGCATTTCCAGTGGCTCATCTCCAGTGCAACAAGAGCATTGACATCCTCCACAGTCATATTTCTCGCTTCATTCGACGAATCTCCGAGAGTCAATTCTTCGCTCAAAACGATGTTCCTCGCTCGCGGAAATCCTCGCAAGGAAACTCGCTTCAGTCCGTTCGATCGTTTCTCTACGAGGATTTCTTGCAATGGAAATTTATACTTTTTTGCCAGGTCTTCGAGTCTTTGCTTCAAATTACAAGCCGGCAGCGGTTCTGCCTGGACCGCGTTCAATAAATCGGTAAGCAGCTGGAATTCGGCAAAACCGAACGCCCACAGCAGAGTATTCTCGCCGCCGAGTCGAAAGCCAACGATGAAGAGGCAAACGAACGGGAACAGAAGAGTCTGAGCGATGCTGTGACT
This sequence comes from Itoplectis maculator, assembly GCA_964034905.1. Classification (NCBI taxonomy): domain Eukaryota; kingdom Metazoa; phylum Arthropoda; class Insecta; order Hymenoptera; family Ichneumonidae; genus Itoplectis; species Itoplectis maculator. The sequence continues at coordinate 5,524,503 of OZ035869.1, forward strand.
CAGCAGGACACTCGTCAGTGTGACACGTTGCTCAGCATCTTGATCCTGGCGGACGTAGATCTCGAACATCGCAAACGGCAAGCTTACGAGAAAAGTGGCTGAGCTCATCATCGTCAGGAACAGCGCATTTTTTATTATACCCCCGGAGTCCTTGATGTCGAAATAGGCGACGATTTCGCCGGACTTGTCCCACAATTTTCGAAAGCCTTCGGAAAATATGAGACTCTGAAATGGTAAACATTTTTTAAAAATACAGTTGAATTCGAATTTTTATTCGGAATCATTCCAGCAGCTTCTCTTTGAGAATTTTTTTTTCTTCCTTGTATCTTACCGTGGCGAACCCGACGTCAAGAGTTCTTTTGAACATCTGGAACCCGGAACGATAAAAAGCTGCATTACGATTCCTCTCGTACTCTTCATCGTCGATAACCTCGCGTATTTCGGCTGGCGCGGATTTATAAGTATTGAGAACGCTTCGCTGAGAAGAAACAATGTAATAATTAATGAGATGACTGATTATTACTGATATGCAGAGATGATTAGATGCGGGAGGTTTAATAACCTGTCGTTGCTCCAATATTTGCTGCCACAAGTATTTCGACCATATATATACGACGACGCCTGTTCTGAAGTATCTTTCGACGACAAGCATAATAATTTGCATCAGTTGCCTACGATTCCTGGCGCGAAATATCGGTCACCCGATATTTAAAATATTTTCCAAAATTCTTTGACATAGTGAAGCTCAAAAAGATTCGTGATTCATAGGTTGGAACGTTTTAATGTCAAACGACATTTCGTTATGTTTTAAAGCTAGACGTTCAATTTTTTTTTATTGTGATACTTCCACCCGAAACGATGCGTCACGGTGATCCAGTCTTTCGCAAACTTTTTCTGATGGCGTTGGCATCTAAAAAGAAATGTAAAAACTTGTGAATGAACTCTGCGATGCATTGATAATGGGCACATTTTTGGTGTATCAAAGATATAAAAAGAACCCCCGAAAAAAATGCTTGACTCACTTTTTTTCTTTTTCTTTTTGTTCATCTTCTGCTTCCCAATGATCCCGAGGTTTCCGTCCATCTTCTGCTTCGTAATTCCACCCTGGTTACCTTTTTTTCCTCTCGGTCGGTACATAGCGGGCATTCGGTTGTAACACTTAAGAAAGGGTGTGACGACAGCTGAGTCTATCGACGGCCATGGAGGATTGGGAATAGTACGGAACTCATCCTCCCAATATACTGTCTGTATATCGAATGTGTTTTTCCTAAAACAGAAATAGAATTAGCTTTAAGCAAAAAAGTCTGATTTTTTCAAATGAATAATGAGATGCTGTACCCAGGTCCCTCGACTTCTTTGTAGATATTCGCGAAAGCTCCGCTTCGTACGCTGTGCCTGATGAGATAACGACCGGGCGGCATGTTCGTCATCGTCTCCGCAACATTGTACAGGACAGTCAAGACTGCCTCAGTTTTTAATTTGTAAAGTCGCTTGATTTCGTTGTTAACCGATGTGGCGGTGCGTTTCTCTATCTGTATAACTTCTGCGGTCTTCGGTTCTATTCTCACTGTGTAAAAAGTACATTTCCAGATAATAAAAAATATTGCGTCTTAAACCGAAGGAATACCAATTAATAAATGAGACTGGCATAAATTATTCACCACGTGCGAGGGTCGTGTCGGGTCTGAAAGTGAGAGCCACCCATTGTTTCGCAGCTTCTTCGACAGTCACAGCCTCCGCGCCCAGATCCAGTTGATGCTCCACTTTTGGTGCAATCAGCATCATCTGTGACTCTCCGTTTCCCGCTCTCTGCATTTAAAAGTTTAAAAAAAGCATTAAGGTTTGATATACCGACTTAAGCGGAGGTAAAGCTGCGACTAGAGGCAACGTACCGTGACTCCGTCGCACTTCGTACGAACTAACAACTTGTACGTCTTCTCGACTCTGTTCTTCAAGAGTTCGCTTTGGTGCTCGCCCGAAGAACCGATGCTAAAGAGTCTGTAGAAAAGATTGTGTCCTACGGGCGGACGCGAAAATCCATCATTCTCGTCTTGGCTCTTTCTGCGATCTTCATTCGCGTCCGCTGTTTTTACATCTTCGTTTCTTGACCCTTCCTCATTTTCTTCCTCAGCCGCCTCAAAATGGCGCGGCTTTCGATGTTGAGATATTTCTTCGTTCGTCTGTTCATCCAACCTGCAATTATAATTTAAGTGTTAAAAAAATTGAATAGCTGAATAAAAAACAAAAGAATGGAATTTGAAACAGACACAAGGAGAAAGATTGTCTGCCTACCTGATCGCATAACTATGATAAGGATGAGTCACGAAAGCTTTCAGACTATATTTGTAGATCCAAGAATTTTTCTGAATGACTGTGGATCCGGTAGGAGGCAGCGGTTTATCGATGTAAACGACATTTCTCTCGTTGACGCGCTTAACGACGACCGGTAATATCCACGCAGTCGTGTTCTGCGGGTCCATGGTTAGAGCCAGACAATTTAAACTACCGGACGAAAGAACCAAATCGACATCGTGATTCTTCGCTAATGTATCGCAATTCGGATCTTGACTGACGGTGGTTTTGAATATGACGCTTTTTTTAGTGTCCGCGTTTACCTCCGCAGAGAAAAATCGCTGATTTATCTTTGTCGTCGGTGTATTCAGTATACAGCGTCGATTCGATGCTGGCAGTTGTATGTTGGGCAATAATCCCTGAAAAAATTTTTTAGAGCTTTTTGTGCTTTTTGAGGAAAAGTTTTGAGAGATTATTTTTAGGTACCATTTCCAAACACGACGAATCAAAATTGAGGCCAATCTCTTTGGGAGAGACGAAAGGAATGTTTCCAGCTTCTGCGTAGTATCTGGGCAATGTTTCCACTCGTTTGATCTTCTTCTTCCATTGCTCATTGATAAATTGCTCCTCACGGATCTGAAGCTTTGAGGGATCCCAGTGGCTCTTGGCAAGTTCCAAGTACTCTTTCTGTTCTTCAGTTATAGATGGCAATAAAGCCTGAAAAAAAAACAAATTCAATTTCATCAATAAAAAAAATAAAGAAATTAGAACAGATTTTTTTAAAAAAGTTATTCTATTAATCGTGACATACTGTTACTATTAGTAACTACATACCATATAGGTTTCTAATTCTTTCTTATCCGCAGCCTTCATTTCCGGCTTCTCGGAACCACAGAACTTCAGAAGAACTTTCAGGCACAAAGCCTGTTGATCGCTACTCAATCTCGATGTCCTCGGAAAGTATACAGTTGACTTCATTATTCCCGGGACATAGGGCCTTAGCGTAGGCTCCGCAACTTCTTCCTTGTTCTCTGCCTTTGGCAAAGTTACATTCTTTTTCGACGCTGCCAGTTTCTGCTGTTTCTCTTCTTCCGCCACCTGAGCCAGAATCTCAGGGGTCACCAGATGATTCTGCTCCTCGTGTATGTCGAGAAACGGATCAGCAAATTTTCCCTTCAGCAGTCTGTAGATGACGCTTTCTCTCTTAAATCTGCCCGGATCCACGAATTCATTGTCGACAATATCCTCCAGCGGCGGATTCCTAAAAAAGTGTACTTATTGCATTGTGAAAACAGATGAAAAATATAGGCACTTACCAATCGATTTCCAAAAACTTGTCCATGATTCCTTCAGATGTTTTTTCGTTATGAGACCAATTTTATGTGTTATTTTTCTCGTCGATATCGCAGGACTTGCATCTCGGCATTCGTCGACTGTTTACACTTCGAATGCTAATGAATTTTTTATAAGTTTCAGTTGAATGTGATTTTGTCTTATAACCTCTAAGCACGCGTAAAGAAAATATTTGTTATTGGGTTATTTCACGTCGTAGGAACCCGGACTGTTAGGAACCCGGAGAACCGGCTAAAAGGCGACTCGATTTTCTAGGCATTTTCACGTCGCAACGCACCAGAAAAAGTTACTAGCACCAAACTGTGCTTTGTCTGTCAACAGAAATAAAATTATACGACCGGTTTTAACTTCCTCCCCTCTTTTAAATATAACATATAACATTTTTTCAAAGGTAATCGAAAAAACGTACAACTTAGGAGTTGCCGATAAATAAGAAAAAAATACTATGGTGAGTAAATTGCGCGTGGAAAGTTCGTACGTAAAAATTTGAGGTTATATTTTCGAAGTACCGCAAAAGCCGCCGTTTCGCGTGTTGTTTATTTATAAATTGTTTTTTAGTACTCGTTGATACACAAAACGGAAAATGCTCATGAAGACAGTATCTGGACTTGCGCGTGGGGCTGTCCTAAGAAGAAGAAAGAAACGCAGCCTGAAAATGAAAATGAAGATTCCAGGTACGATTTAGGGTTTCTTCGATAGCGGTGGATTGTTTTTTGTACCATTGGAAAAATGTTCCTTCAGAGATTCCATGCGATCCAATGAAGAGGATGCTGTGGAATACATTGTAACGGGCTCGGTGGACGATACCGTCAAAGTGTGGGAGCAGAAAGACGGAGGATTGAAGCTGAAGCATATCCTGACGGGACATTCGCTGGGAGTCATCTCTGTGGCTGTGAGCGCGGATGGAACCAGTAAGAAAACATGTAACTTACAAAAAAAAATACTCGGGAAAGCAACAAGAATTTTTCGCAAACTCTGATTGTGGCCTTGAAACCTAATAATTGTTATTTTATTTCTGAACGGTAATTCAGCTGCGGAATGCATCTTTCTTTCCCTGTAGACAAAAAAATGAGCTTGAATCGCTTTGTGCATTTGAAACCAGAAGAAACCAATTCTGTGCCACAATATTGCATACAAATAATTTTAGAAACCGATTGTTTTCGTAAATCTCAAGCTTAACAAAACTGTACAAATTTCATTTTGCTATGAGTGTTAAATTGATTTATAGAATGCGCGTCCAGTTCTCTGGACTCCAGTCTCAGACTGTGGGACCTTGAGTCGGGCGAAAAAATATCGAGCATAGAAGTTGGTCCCGTAGACATTTGGACGGTAGTGTTTTCCCCTGACGATCAGTACATAGTGTCCGGTAGTCATGCGGGAAAGATACACATGTACGACACGAAGAGTGGTAAACAGGAACAGACGCTGGACACACGAGGCGGAAAGTTCACTGTGAGCGTCGCGTACGTAAGTATAATAACGAATTAGAATTATTTGCATTCAATCCTTGTACTTTAAAATGATCTTCAAGCCCGCTGACTACTTTAAGACTGCAAATATGTTTTCTGAAACGACGATTATTCGTTAACAGAGTCCTGATGGCAAATACATAGCCAGCGGAGCGATAGACGGCATCATAAATATTTTCGACGTTGCGCATGGGAAGGTTTTACGAACTTTAGAAGGTAGATACATTTTTTTAACGCTGTTTTCCCACAATTAATTGTGTACAAGAATGATCAAGGAAGCATTTTCGTATTTCAGGTCATGCTATGCCCATCAGGTCCCTTTGCTTTTCTCCGGATTCTCAGCTACTTCTAACAGCATCCGACGACGGTCATATGAAGTTGTACGATGTGTGAGTATAAAAAAGATTACATCTAGCATGAATCATTTATTTTTAATCGCACTTATCGCGTCGGTTTGTTTCACTTAACAGTAAAGACGCGAATGTGGCTGGAACTCTCTCCGGACACGCTTCGTGGGCTCTCGGAGTCGCCTTCGCCCCGGACGGCAAAAAATTCGCATCGAGCAGTTCCGATCACACGGTCAAAATTTGGGAACTGGCGCAGCGACAGTGTCTCCATACTTTTAACGATCATAGCGACCAAGTCTGGTCGGTGAAGTATCATCCCGTTAAGAACAACATGCTCGTCTCTGTATCCGAGGACAAGGCGATTAATCTTTACGAATATCCACTGTAACAAACTGGATTCCATTGTGTGGCGATGAAACGAGGCTTTTTAAATAAACCCAATTACAGTGAAATGTCTTCACGAAAGTTTCGTTTTTTTTTCTGCGCAAATTGATTGGATCGGAATTATTAAAAAATAAGACAGAGATTTACAATTTACGATTATTAGCTATAAATTTTATTGTATCAGGTTTCAATAATATACAACTCATTGTATCCGACAAACCTATAGCATAAAAAAAAGAAACAAAAAAAAGAATACACTTAGTATCTATGTTTAATAGAGAGGCTATTACAAAGTGAATACACGAGAAGTTTATGCTGTCACGGACCAAATCAGTCATTGCGGCATGAAAAAAAACGGTGTTTGTGCAAAGTATATAATGCAACCCCCGTGTGAATTCCGAGTTGGAAGAGTTAAATTGAATCAACCCGAACTGGAGAATCGGAGGGTCACGAAAAAGTCGAAATGCGTCGCGCATCTCGAGGAAGCAAAGAATCACGAACCGAACATCCGTACCGCGACATTCGAATTCCTTCTTGAGAAACGCCGAGCGTCTCGCGCGTTCGCGCTGAAGGAAATATGCCGCGGCAGGTGTCAAATAATTATTATTTATGTACAAACGACTATGGCAGCGCGAGAGAATGCGAAGAAAAAGAAAATATTTTCGTTCATCGAACACAAAAGATTCTTAGAGCGACCAATTCGACGCAATATTCGATCAAAGCAATTATCCGTCTTAGAATCAGCAAGCGCAATTTGGTCCGTGCTCGAATTTAGCAAGGGTATATTTTGTTTTACGAGGACGACAACCGCAGGTAAGATCGGTCATACTTCTTACATGCGAACTTTAATTTACGTAATCTTTTTTTTTCTTCTTCCGTTTGTATATGTTCAAAATAGACGCTATATTGCCGGTAGATTTGTAAGTAGACTAGAAACTTAAGGTAATGCTTACAAAGTTGTTTTTTTTTCTCCTCTCGCTATCGTCGCCGCGCAGTGCGTTTAGTCTCGCCGCTTCTTATCGTAAATCTTAGACCGCTAATCCACGTCCCGCGCGTGGCTATCCGTTTCTATCGTAACAACCGTTTCGGCTAAATTGCGATCGATTTATCAAACTAACGTCCCGGAATTCTCACTCTCTCATTCTCCTCATCCGCGTGAGATTGTGTTTTTTACTATCAGTCTTGAAAAAGTAATTAAAATTCTTAGCCGATCGAAGTTTACGTTTTTGGAGCCGAAAAACCAAAAGCCCATCTATATCTCGATTGCGCGGGTATTATGCGTGACCCGCGCTTTGAGACGTTAACGCTACCCTGGAACACTCTCCTCGGTCAAGTAAATCACTTAACGTCTCTCCGTTTCGCACATTTTAATATCGAGCAAACTTTATATACAAAGTCAAATAAATAATCTCGAATTACCCATTCGAGCTCCGCCTCTCTTCCCTCGAATTCATCGTCCGAACTGCTCGGCTCGGCCAATTATGTACACACATACTCAAAGGATGTCCGAATCGTCCTCCGTAATGCGAATTAGCGTGGCGCGACGCGAGCAGTTCGAGATGATCATCGAGATCAGCTCCTCGAGCCGAAGCGGCGAAGCGGACGAGCAAAACTGCTCACTAAAACGTCAACGAATAGGACAAATATTCCCAAAAAAGTAAATAAAACGATTCGAAAAAGACATCTATAAAACTTAGACGAAAAATTTCATGACTAGTCCGAAATGATAATGAATAAACGTTGTTCGTTATCCGCGCAGTTCAGGCGTATTTCGGAAGGTAACGCTGAATATAATACGATCCCCGTTGGGATTCCATCCGCTCAGACGGTCGTCACTCGCGCTGATCCGGTGACCATCTTCGTCTGACAGTCGTAGACGTCGTCATCGTCGAGACGCGTTCTCGTCGACGGAATTTCCTGTCGCGGATTGTAGTTGAACGGTGGGACGATAGCCGAGATTGGAGTTCGCGCGGTCGTCTCGCCGACGCGATTCTGCTGCTGTTGCTGCTGTCCACCTTCAGCCTCTGCAGAATCGACCCTGAAGAACGATCCTAATCGTGATATTCTCTTCGTGCCGTCGACCTCAGCAGTCGCGGTGGCCTCGACGCTGCGCTGTTTCCTCAGGACGATCGTCCCGTAACCGATGGACATTTCCTTGCCGGTCGTCCTGGCGTCCGTCGAGTTCTTCACCGGAATCTTGCAAGGTGCATCCGCGGTCGTCATTCCCGTCAGATCGCAGGAGTTTCGGTACTTCGGTCCATTAGCCTCGAAGACTCTGCCCGGTCTCTGAGCCATCGTGTGCGGAACGACGTCATCGGCTTCCTGGGGAACGCCTTCGAATGTGGAGCTGCGAAAAAGCCGAAAAGCCGGTGGTTTGCCACTACTCGCGGCTGCAGTCTCTTCGACATCCTCAGCTCCGTCGTCGTTGGCAGCGGTGATCCATTGCCGCGTGTCCGGTTTTTCGTACTTCTGTTTGTTCTTACTCTCCTCGACCTTCTTCCACAGACTCGCGATCTTGCTCGTCGCTTCCTTCGGCAATTTTCGCGCCGCTGGTGCCGCCGACGTCGAAACGATGCTCGAATTGCTGTTCGATCGCTGGCCCAGAGTGATCGGTCGCCTCGGTATCAATTTGCTCGTCGTCTCCGTTTGTGCGTTGGTGGCTTCGGTTCTGACGAAAGGTTCGACGGTCGTCGCTGTCCTCTTCCCGGCGCCGAGGGACGGCGATACTCGAGGCGATTGGATCCTCTCCGCGCTCGAACATTTCGTCAGCTTCGACTGCTGCTGATTTTGCTGTTGCTGCGGATTCTGATAAGTTCGCACAGAGATCTTCGACTTTCCTGCGGCGGCCGCTGGATTCCCGCGAATCGGCGATCCCTTCGTCGGTTTGGCGATCTTCGATTTGCTCGGAGACGAACAGACGACCGTCGGCGCGTTCTCCACTTCCGGTTCGTCCTTCGTGAACGTTCCTTGGCGTTCCAGCGGCTTCGGCGACGGAATCTCCGTCGTCTTCGCCTCCTTCGGCGTCGTGCAACCCGGCGGCGTGCTGTGTCTCTTCACAGTGGATTTCGTCGCCGCGACGGTCGATCCGCGCTGCGGAATTGAGCTTCTCTTCGCGAGTGCCGCGCTTCTCGCTCGTTTCTCCGCATTGATCGCCTGCGGCGTCTTCTGCGCGACGTTGGATTTCGTGTTAGCCGCGTTCGCGGTGGAAATATTGGTGTTCTGTCGCAGAGTCGTCGCTCTCGTTGCCCTGACGACCGGCGAAGTGTTGCTTCGTCCAATGGGAATGCCGCTGTTGATCTGCTTCAGCGGCGACGATTGCGGCGTCGGTTTTCGCGTGTTCGGCGTCGAGTAGAGTGCCTTTCGTCTGCCTCTTATGGCCTTCGGGCTGCCGGGTTCGGATTTCTCCGGGCCGTTCGAATCGACGCTTCGGTCTCGACTCGCCGCATCCGGTTTCGTGATCCTCGGCCTCTTCGGTTCTTGCGGCAATTCTTCCGCCTGTCGCGACTCCTCGTCGCTCTCGGAATCACTGATTTCAGGAGTCTCTTCTTCCCTGCGAATCGTCGGGCTAAATATTTCCTCAGATTCGCGAGCTTCGTTCTCCACGACCGATTCTTGCTTATCTTCTTGTCGCGAAACGTGAAACTGTTGACTCGCCTTCTGCGCGTAACTCGTCATGAGCTTCTTGCCGAGTCCGCTGGCGAAACGCATTCGCAGACTGTGCTCGGATTCCGAGTCGTTGGAAACGAGACTGAGAGTCTCGCAGTCGAGCATCGGTTCCTCGCTGATGGAGTCGCCGACTTTACTCGTCTCGTTGAGCGTATGCAGAACGATGTTAGCATTGTGCTCGAGCATCGTCTGAATCGCCTCGGAACCGATGTCCCGCGTCGCTTCGGCAGTGCCGTTGGCCGTCGGATCGTCGCTCAGAGGTCCCTCAAGGTCGTTCAGAGTTATCGTGCGAAATCGGTCGTTGCTGTCGATGCGTTTCTTGCGAAATGTCCGTCCGCCGCAGAGATTCGCCAGCGTTGGTATCGACGATTTCGCCGGCGACGCTGGATCCTCCGCCTTCTCCTCCTCTTCGGGTTTCTCCGCCGTTCCTCGGGGAATCAGCTCCGCGAAGCCGTTCGCCGACGCTGCGAAGTCCGGAAAAGGATTTTCCAACACTTGCGTCTGAAATCTCGCTCGATCTTCCTGGCGGCGCTGCTTCGGCGTGAGCTTCGAGAAAGGCGAACACTTTCCTCGCGTGACTTTGTTCACATCCGCTTCCGCCTGCTGTTCCTGTCTCCTGCGCTCCTCCTCCTCCTTCTTCACGAGCTCCGCAGCGATCGTGTAAGTCTTGTATCGCTCCTTCGCCAATTGTCGCTTCTGCTTCGGCGTCAGGTTGCTCTTGTTGCTCGGCTTCTTCTTCGGCGTCGATTCGGCAGAACTGCTGAAGCACGATTCAGTGTGAATCGGTGTGCCGGCCTCATCAGTGTCGTTGTCCGCCTCTTCTATTCTGTCCACGATTATTGGATGCGGCGCTTCTTCGGTTCGCAGCTCCGCGTCGATGCACAGAGTATCACTGCAAAGAGTATCCGTGTTCGCCTCCACCGTCGAGTCGTCCATCTCGCTGACCTCGTTGAACAACGACGGCGGATTTATGTTCTCAAGATACTCGCTTATGCTGTCGTTCGCGCTCGTGTTCATCGATTGGGCGTATCGCATGCACGTTATCGATAAAACATTCGCCACGGGTTTCAGAAGATCGAAAACAGGATCGCTGCCGGTGAGACTGTTGGAATCCTGATCCTTGGAGTCGGCGATTTCGGATGTGATGCTCGCGACGCTTATCATACTGTTCTCCATGTCGCCGTTGTCGAAGAGCTCGTCCATCATCGACGGCGGCTTGACGTTCTCGAGTTGCGAGCTCGTGCCGAGGCTGCAGTCGTTCAGGAGGCTCTCCAGGCTTCCGGTGTGATTAACGCTGTGGGCGAGCGCTCGTTTCGCCATAACTCCCACGGGAAGCGACTTCTTCCGTCCGCTTCGCGGATCTAGGGGGTTTTTTACTCGCACAGGCGACAGGGACGTCGAGTGGCAGAGATCGCGCGCCGTCATCGACGCGTCGTAACTGTCGAACGGGCCGCCGACGTAGCTCGCGGTGAGTGAAATCATGCTGTTCATCGCGGAAGGCGGTTTAATGGCCTCCAAGTCGTTGGACGTGAGACTGCTGGCGCCGAAATCGGCGCTGTGCTGGTATTGGCGGGTTCCCTCGGCGCTCACGGCCTCGGCGAGCCGTATCGCTTCACGCTCGATTATTCGCGAGTTAGTCATGCTCGACGGTTCGCCGTTTTCTCCTTCGGCGAGCGTCGGCATCGGCGCCACCGGAGTTAGTTGCTGCTGCTGCTCGTCGTCGACGTCGCTCTTGAAAGACGCTATGAGAGGCGCGCTCACGCTTATGCTTGGAAAGGAAACGTCGTTCGGCGAATCTTCGTTCCAGGTGTCGCTGAGAACGCTCTGTTTCATCGCCGAGGATTCGCGTTCGCGCATCGCTTCGGTTTGCTGGACGAGAGTCGCCGTCAGACGATCCAGCGACGCGATCATCGCGTCGGGATCTCGTTGCCTTCGGTATTCGTCCTCCACGTGACGAGCTTGATTCTCTTTCAGTCGCGAAGTCGTCATTTCCTCGGTTTGCTGATGCTGCTCGCGGTCGCGTTGATTAACGGTGACTCGCGAGTGCGAGGAATCGTCGGTCGTGTTGGAAATCGCGGCCTCCGTTATCGAAGCTTCGGCTGAGGGGGAATTGGACTCGCTTATGGGAATATTTTCGGCCTTCGAGGCGTTGGATTTGATGCATAATTGGAGAAGCGCTTGTTCGGATCTTTCCACGGAATCGAAGGATTCCATACTCTCGGAATCGCGGGTTTCAGGGTTCGAGTCGGAGGGTAAGGTGGACTCGACGATGTTGCAGCCGTGGGCGAGATTGTCCTCCACGGAATTTGCGCGAGTTTCGCGGCAGCTGTCGATGGTTTTGTTTCGTTTCGTCGACACGTTTCCGTCGATGAAATCGGTCGAGGGTTGGTCGTCCTGATCGCAGGCGTATTCTTGGAGCTTCTGGTATTCCACGGTTATCTTGTCGTCGTCCTGGACGACGTTGAAGTTGTCCTCGAAGGAGGGATAACCGGTTTCCATGCTGTCTGGCTGGCAATATTCGTCCGCGGAGTCTGTTGTCATTTTTATGTTGAATCTTTGGCCCTCCGACTGACGCGGACGATCCGTTTGATCCGGGAATCTGGTCGCTTCTACTTGATCCAAAGCTGTGCTGGTTTGGTAACGGGCGAGATTGCTCTCCTCCGGCGGTGTTTTTTCCAGACTGTTTCTGCGGAACGACTGTCTGTGCCTGAAGAAAAAATTCATATACATTTTTTAAGTATACATTTTTATTTTATTTTTATTTAGATGTTAGTATAAGTTCTGTTATCTGTACCTATTGTTTTGCATTCCGATGTGAATGCAGGCAGCGAGCAAATCCTCATCATCCTCGTCTCCGTCGCTTATCATCGTCTCCGGAAAATTCTCCGCGTCGAGCCGAACGTTTTGCTCCAGGCTCTCTCTAAGCTCGCGCTCCTTGTGCCGCGTATCGTTAATTATCTTCGGCTCGTCGTTGAGAACCAGAGAATTGAGCCGCGTGACCGCTACGTCGATGCTCGATGCGGAACCCGCTTCGAGACTCGATTTTAGTGTCTCGGAGTCGCATCCACTTGTCTGCGATCGGTCCGCCACTGCGAGGCCAGAATCGGCCAATGATTCACTGCAAATAATTAAAATCATTCAAATAAATACCGAAAAACTCTTTTGTCTATTATCTGAATACCAACTCATCTTTACCTTGATTTCGTAGCGTCGGAATCGAGTTCCAAGCTGTTCGGCAGCACCGAAAGATTGACATCCAGGCTCTTTGGCGACAATTCCAGATTCGTGCTCGCCACGTCGACTTCCAGAGACATCACAGTTTTCTTCTGAGGATACGATTCCCTGCGTTTGTCCCGAGTAACGTCGTTGATCCTTCCCAAATGAATCTTCTGCGAAAGCGGTCTAATTCTGCTGGCCTCGGGCAAATCGTTGTCCGAAGCTGCTCCCGACGAATTCAACGGAGTCTCGTAAGGCGTTCCTTCTGTATAATAAGTCTTAAACGTATCCTCCGTCTCCTGTTCGCTTCCCGCGAAATATCCCGAGCTCTGCTTGTCGTCCTCGTCGGAATTACGCTCGGCGTATCTCAGACTGTAATTCGTCGGCTGATCGATGTCGGTCTCCGCGTAAACGCCGAAAGGATCGCTGTCGGACGTGTGACTCAAAGTCGGCGAGTGAATCTGTTGTTCCTTGATAGTTTCCTTGACTACCATCGGCTCGACGAAACCGGTCGCCGCGAAACTCGAGTTGCCAATCGGCGATCGAGCTAACGGGCTCTTGTAGCTGGCTTGAGAATTCAACAGCGACGAACCGTCGTTCCTCTTGGAATAATTGCAGTCGGCGCTGCTGCGTCCGGACAATTTGCTCGTCGTCATCGGCGACAAACCGTCCTCGACCGACGAGTGCATAAGTATTTGCGAGCACGCGGATTCCTGATCCGGCGCCGTGGCCCACGACATCGTCGAGGTTGTGCACCGCAAATCCCCAATTTCACTGACTCCCAAATCAGTAGGTCTCAATCGCTCGGGAATCGAATTTTTGTAACGCAACGCGTATTTCTTTTCCGACTGATTAGCCGCTTTGTGAGCGTCGTTGACCGGTTGAGCGTTGAATCCAACGGCGGAATGAAGCGACGACGACTGCTGCTTGATCTGCAGCTCGGCGGGCGTGAGTCCATTGTTGATGTGTCGATTGACGCGTTCGAAAATCGTGTCGGAATGGGTGCTCGTCACGGATCGCATTGATTCGCGGCTGTCGCTGCGAGGAACGCCGCCGCCGTTGTTGTACTTAGAGCCCGAGGGTCCCGACTGATTTCCGTGCAACTGATAGGATCTGCTGCTGCTGCCGCCGCGCGAAGCGATGTCGACGAAGCTCTGATCGACCTTGAACGAGAATTTATCGTCCTTATTGGTGGGCGACGTGCTGGGCTCGATATTGTCGCACGTCTCCGCGAGATTCTGATCGATTTCCTGCTCGAGAGCTCGCTGACGTCGCGCGACAAGTGTCGGCAGTGTCGAGAGCCCGAGTCCACGCGCCGTCGAGTCCAGATGAACGAGATTGCTTCCCGCCGGTCGCGCGCTCAAAAGATTCTTCAGCGCCGCGCTCGAACCCATCGATATCATTTTGTGCTTCGAGTGAACCAAGCTGCGCAGCATCGGAACGGCTCCGAGGTCCCAGAGTAGCCTCTGATCGTGCGGACAACGAGCCGACAGATTCCACAGAGCTCCGCAAGCGTTGCTCACAACTGTGAGACTCGGCGAGCGCAGCTGACGAAGCAGAACCTGCAGACAATCGCGCTCGCGGACTATCGCACGATAATCCTCTCGCACGGCAATGTGACTCGAGACGTTGCGCAATATTCCACCTGCGTTCTCGACGATCGAGAGCGTCTTCGAGGGCGCTTTGTAGCTCAGCATGTCGACGAGAAACGCGAGGGCGCCCTCGACCGCGCAGATATCGACTTTGTTGGTGCTGCAGTGAGCCGAGAGATTCCACAGAGCCGAGAGAATGGATTTCAGGGTGGATTCCTTTCGTCCTTCCATCGCGGCTTTCATGAGACCCGTCACCGCGCCGACTTCTCGGAGCGTCTGTTTGCTGCTGCTGTCGGCGCGCCAGGACAAATTTCGCAGTACGCTCGCGGTAACCTGGCGCAAATCGTCGCTGAGCGATCGCAACTGAGAGACGAGGGCGCGCATGAACGCGTGGAAGGAGCAGAGAAGGGCTTTGTTGTTGCCGTCGCCGAACGTCAGATTCGTCAGAGCCATTCCGGCGTATCTGCGGAGTGTTATGCAGCTCTGATCGTCGGATTCGCTGCCGTGAGCCGCGTGATCCATCTCGATGAGCTCGGCGACCGCGTGGAGGCCGCCCAATTGGCACATTGCGTGTCTGTGAGCCTCGTCGAAAGATAATTTCATGAGCGCCGCTATCGTCGGTCCCGGATGCCTCTCGAGATCGTCCGGCGGTCGCTCCGTCTCCAGCGACGCTCGCAGCGTTTGACAGTAGTCTCGCACCTGCTCGAGAAGCCGCAGCACACGAGCCTCTCGTCTTCCCACTTTCTCGTCGCTTCGCGCGTGTATCACGTTGTGCAACGCTCGCGCCGCACGCTCACGTGTGTCCGGATCCTGACCCGGCGCGTGAATCAGCTGCACCAGCAGCGGCAGGCAACCCGATTGCCGCATCACCAGACAACTGTCGATCGAATTGCTCATCGCTAGTAACGTTGAGCTCATGTCCTCGCGACCTTCGGTACTACCGAGCATTCCTAGGAGGCTGTACACCACGTCGACTTTGGCACCTAAACGACGATGACCCTGCATCCCCGCTGAACAGCTGCTCATTCCCGTACTCGACGAGAAGCTCATCACGCTCGCCATGTCCTGCAACAATTGATATTTTTATTGCTAATTCAGTCTTTTTCTGTCCTTGCATTTTTTTTTAACATTTGAGATGGTTTCGAAAGTATTAAAACTTGAAATAAAATCACTATTTTTTTCCACAAATGATGCAATCCACTGTTAATTAATTGATGGTTAATCATGAATATTTTTGCCAAACCCACGATTACACAATATTTGGCAAAAGTAATAAGAAGGTATTTTTTTTATTTTGCTCTTGGAGGCAATTTATTAATTTTTAGCAAAGCGATTGAATTGAGTAGTAGCGTCAAGCATATTTAAATTGGCTGCTAGTTAGCGGCGAGCCTGAGAGTATCTTACATTGTGTTGGCTGGCCGCAGAACCTGTCTGAGGACCAGGAAAGCTCATTTGTTGACTGGACCATAGATCCCTTTTAACAGGCCACGTTCCATGGTAGAGAGAAGACAATCTGTGAGCCTGCGAGCCGTCATCCCGCTTGCTCTCCTCTTCGCTACTTCCATCCTCGTCATAGCATTTTCCAGTCCTCGCATAAAGCTGAAAACATCACAAAAAGTTTCACACTATTAAACTTCCATCAAATTTAGTATATATTCTGTATAACCAACTTCCAGAATCTTCACATTCGCATTGACCGAACCCAAATCCCAGACACCCTAAAATTCCTGACGATCCAATTTAAAAAAAGCACTGGACTACTATAGTCAAAACCAAAATGAAAAAAAGCTTCAAAAGCTCCCACCAAAACAATCCCAAAATATTCACAGGCCTAGGTTATGCCAAGAAGGAAGCACATTTTTTCACAAACGTCCTCCACCCTCGCGTCACGCCTGCGTCTCACCCCCCTCGAAAATAACCTCCAAGCCCGGAATTACACGGCGTGAACGTACTAATCCGCGGAAACGATCCCGATCCCCGTGTCCCAGGCGCTCCCGGAGTTCCGGGTAACGTGAGCCATCTCAAAGAGCACCGAAAGAATGGTGCGCCAGGGAAAATCAATACGCGCCACTGGTAGTGATATCATGGACGAAGGCACCGTAGGAGAGGGGGAAGGGGAACGCCATCCACCTCGCGCCCCCCAAGGGGGATGGCGTTCGACACTCGCACAATCGTCTCACATCCCCCGCAAGCTGCCAAGCCCCAAGTCTCATACAAAAATACCACCAACTTTGCACAAATTCACTTTTCACATCACCAAAAATCGCCATTTTCTCTCTCTCTCTTTTTCGGGAAAACTCGGTCTTACCTCAGGACTGGGGGTGCCGGAGTTGGCCTCGTTGTCGTCCTTGCCGTCGGGCTCCATGTCATGATTGTGACCTTTAGTAGCTCGCGGCTCGTGGACGCGATAAGAGGTCCTCGTTGCGGCGCATCGCGACTCCGACGACGACGACCTCGGAGCCGCGAGGGTGGCAGACGGCTGCGGCGGCTGCGAGAGCTTCAGCGCAGAGTGGAGCTGCTGCTCGGCGGTGGTGCGCTCGCGTGCGCTCAGGGGCGGATCTCCCGCGGCGTAGTACGGGCGCGCAGCAGCAGCAGAAGCAGCAGCAGCAGCAGCAGCCGACGACGACGACGTGGACGACGACGAGGACGAAACGGCGGTGGCGGCGTCTCTGGCCGCAGGCGCTCCTAACGACGACTCCCAGGAGAGGAGGGACGACGAGCCGCTGCTGCCGCCGCCCTCGACGCGCCCGTGACTCGGGATACCCATCGTCGTCGTCCCGGTCGTCGTCGCGTCCGGGTACAACTGTTTTGGACGTCGGAACGTCGCTTCCTCCTGCGCGAAAAACATAACCAATGAGAATTGAAGGGTGTCGGAGAAGGGGAGGGGGAGAGGTAAATGCCAGTAGAACGACCTGCGCGGTAGGCGCGTGTATATATATATATGTATGAATATATATATAAATGGAAGTAAATATAGAAAACTACTGAGGGTGAAGGCGAAAGGGCAACGCAAGCGAAAGAGAGAGAGAGAGAAACTAATGGGCGTTGTTTTGGTGCCTCGGAGCATTTGTTCGAAGCTCGTTATTATGCTTCCTCGATCGTACACAAAGCCCGAACGGAAATATCGTTTGCGTGATTGAAATTATGATAACGGTTGGCGATGGTGAGATTCGTGGAGCGATGTAGACGCGAGAGACACACGTGGCGAGAGAGGGGGGGGGGGAGGTTTGATAGTGAGAGGATGATTAATCGTTGGCGACGTCGAAGTGACGACGTGCGTTGAGACTTGAGATCTCGGAAGTGGAGGATTGAGATGTATGAGAGGTGTACGAGAAAATGCGGATATCGTTTCCGTGGGAAAATTGCTGGTTGCGTTACATCCGGCGCGAGTCGGGTGCTGATCAGGGCCTGGTCAGGATCCGCCTTGAATCGGATGTAACGCTACAGATTTTTTATTCGGAAATACAGATGCTTTTTGCCAGACATTCGGAATATTTTGTCAGACAACCAGAATAGGTCCAATCAGGTCCCCCCTCCCCTCCCCTCCCCTCCCCCCAAATATACATACAGTTGCCTGTAAATATGTACTTTAGTCTCAGGTGTTGTTTATCTGTGAATGTCATCGAAAAAAAAAAGAAAAAATAAATCTGAAGGTCGAGCCATGTAATCATCCTGTAAACTGGGGGGTAAACGTCCTGTATCGTGTGTGTATGCGTCTGTATATGATTGGCGCAAAGTCGCAGCAGAATAGCGTCGCCAGGGCCTAGCCAGGATCCGCCTTGAACCGGATGTAACGCCACAGATTTTTTATTCGGAAATACAGATGCTTTTTGCTAGACATTCGGAATATTTTGCCAGACAACCAGAATAGGTCCAATCAGGTCCCCCCACCCTCCCCTCCCTCCCAAATATACATACAGGTGTCTGTAAATATGTACTTTAGCCTCAGGTGTTGTTTATCTGTGAATAAATCATCGGCAAAAAAAAAGAAAAAAGAAATCTGAAGGTCGAGCCAGAATATATATTCAGAATATTTTGCCAGACAACTAGAATAGGTCCAATTGTATCCCCCCTCCCCTCCCCTCCCTCCCAAATATATATACAGGTGCCTGTAAATATGTACTTTCGTCTCAGGTGTTTATCTGTAAATAAATCATCGGAAAAAAAAAAGAGAAAAAATAAATCTGAAGGTCGAGCCATATAATCATCCTGTAAACAGGGGGGTAAACGTCCTGTATCGTGTGTGTATGCGTCTGTATATGATTGGCGCAAAGTCTCAGCAGGATAGCTACAATGCAGGTCAGCCGCCGCTGCACGCGAAGGTGAAGCGGGCGGCGCAGGTGAAATTGGATGCTGGCGGCATTAAAGGGGTCGTACTCGTTTAATATTATCCTTCGCGATTCCGTTTGCGAATGCGACGAGGAAAAAAAAAACAGTAAAGAACACGAGGCGGTAACACAACACGTATATCCAGGTGTCGGGTTTATATAGACCATCTCTGTGCTGCAGACTTTCTCTCGTTTCTTTCGTTTTTTTTTTTACCCTGAGCCGCATCGTCGGCTGCTCGCGCGTGTATCAGAGTTCGTAATACAGTGCGCAGTCTGTAACGAGCGAGTCTCGTTTTTACGAAGCTACCGACCGTAAGTCCGCGGGACGCTCCTTGCGGTTTGTTTGTCTCAACGGAAAATACACACACGAAACTCGACGCATGCTTCGAGCTGGAGTTCCGCGGAGGAGAAACACGTTTGTATACAATCGCGACGGGGGTAAAACGCCCGAGAGACGAGAGCTGAAGGTTAAACAACCAAGAGAGACGCGAACGAATCAATTCCAGACATCCAGACGCTGAGATAAAACGACTGCGATCATAACACACAGTCGTTAACCCATGACGTTCAAATTTGCATCGTTGGAATGCAACGGGAAAAAAAAAAAAAAAAAAAAAAAAATATTCTGACGATTCTAAAAAGTTAATATAACGATCAATTCTTGTAATAATTTTTTATACCCAGAACGATCCTTTGGGTTTATTAGATTATTATTATCATCATTATTATTTCGTTGCTTTCCAACGATGCAAAGTTCAATATAATGTTAACCCTTAGATTCTGAATGTGTTTTACGTTCGGACTTCGGATGTAAACTTATCATTTTTTTTTCTATGACTGTTTTTGTAGGTTTAAAGGTCACGCGCGCATCTTTTTAAAATTTGAGATGCATTATTGTCGCGAGAAAAATAAAAACATCGTTGTCCTTTCCGTCAACTACGTCGGTGACTATAGTCGACCATCCATTTTTCAGAATGAAGCAGCGATATACTTCGTCATTTTCAAAACAACCCAACGAAAAACCCTCGACGACCCCCGCCCCAATGCTAAATGGGTGAGTCAAAGGGTCGCGCACGCGTCAGCAGCGCCACCGACGAGTGACGCACGCATCCCACCCTTTCTCTCTACACTGAGAAAACAAAATCGCTCAATCCAACTAAACGTACGTTTGCGGGCGGCGAAATAAATATTCTGCAAATTAGACAAAATATTTAATTGTTCGAAGCAACTGATGATAGAATTTTTAAAAATCTCGATTAGCATTGCCGAATATTTTGTCCAATCCGCAAAATATTTATTTCGCCGCCTGCAACCGTTTTGTTAGATTGAGCAATTTTTTTTCTCAGTGTAAAAAAAACACACACAGGTCTTCACCTTTTTGTCAGCGTTTCTCGCAGCTTCAGCGTATTTGCCCTGATAGCGCGGAATAGTCCTGCAGCCCTGTTGCTGCTGTTGTTGTTGTTGTCTTTGCTGCTGCTGCTGTTGCTGTTGCTGCTGTCGAACAGGCGATTGCGTCGCGGCGATGCCGACCCTGCGTTCCTTTTCCCTGACATCGGTGGTGGGGGAAGAAGCACAATCGTAAGGCTCATCCTCATCCTCCTCGCGACGCTCAGCATTATTACTACTCTGCATTATCAGCCGCAGCCGATTTTTCTCCGTCTTGGCGAGTTTGCTGTCCGCTCGCGGCGGATTGGATTGGAACTGAACGCCGGCGAATTGGCCGCTGGCGAATTGACCGCTTCTGGGAAGCGGAATGCAAGTCGCGGCGGCGGTGGCGTTGGGGCCGAGGAGACGATGACGATGATCCTGAAGCTCCTTCGCCGTCGTTCTGTCCATTGCGTTGTTGTTACGCGCCACGGGAATCGCGCAACCCGCGGAACGCGAAAGCTCTCTGCTTTCGCCGGGCATTTCACTTCACTTCGCAGTTTTTTTGTGACTTCGTCTTTGTCGCTCTGTCTCTTTCGTTGTCCCGTTTCTCGCCGCGGCGCAACGGCCACCGGCGAATCAGTACCAACGCTCACGGACCTCGAGGCGCCCCGAGGTCTGACTCTACGCGGCCCGACATCCGGTCACATCCGGGTGCAGCATCCTGTGTATCGTCGTCGTCGTCGTAACCGCGCGCGTCCGTTTTCCGCAGCTCGCGCGTTCGTCTCTCTTGCGGCAGCCACTTGGCTCGCTCTCCTCGTTTCGTTGGTTCCGTGTCGTCAAACTGCCGACGCACGTCCTTCACTTACGCGCGGAATCGCGCAGCAGTATTGTCCCTCGTCGGGGAACATCGCCGAAGCGCCGCCCAACGCGCAGACGCCGAAGCAAAGATTTTCAAAATGTCTCGCACAGCGGCAGCAGCCTCGTTCATCCCCCTCCCTCACCGCCAACCCTCGCTCGTTGTGTATATGTTGGATTCTGTCTCTCTTGCACTTTGTGTGTGTTGGATTCTGTCTCTTTTGCACTTTGTGTGTGTTGGTTTCTGTCTCTTTCGCACTTTGTGTGTGTTGGATTCTGTCTCTCTCGCACTTTGTGTGTGTTGGTTTCTGTCTCTTTCGCACTTTGTGTAGGTAGCTTTCTGTCTCACTCGCACTTTGTGTGTGTCGCTTTCTCTGTTGCACTTTGCATGTGTCGCTTTTCTGTCTCTCTCGCACTTTGTGTATGTAGCGGTATCTCACTCCACCGTCTCACTGATTACCCACGGAAACCCCACGTCGAGGCACTCGAGATGCGATCGATGACGCGATGACGTTCTTTTTATTTCGGAACCGCAGTCACTGACTCCTCGAGCTGCTTTTTTTTTACGCTTCTGGATTCTGAGATAACGGGATTGGTTTTATTTTTTTAATCACGCGCAATAATTTTTTTTTTGGTCTGGAATCGATCTGGGAAATGTGTGGCTCGAGATACAAAGTTCAAGGGCAGTAGGCCTTATTTTTGACAGCTGATGTGCGATTAAAAAATTCTCGGTGAAATTGCGATTTTTTTTCTTCATAGCTTTTATATGTTTTTGGAGAATTGTTTCAATTTTCAAAACGACGATTTTCAAATAATGCGCATGGTGCAATAAAAAAAATTAAAATAAAGCGTTTCGTTGAGCAGAGATAAGCGTAACGACGTCAATGACGCGGAATTAAATGCAACAAAATATCAAAACTCGTTAGCCCCCGCGCGAAAGTGACTTCCCCCATCGGCAACGCGGACGGAACGTCGATTAACGGTCGCGCCGCGAGTCCTCCGCAATCAGCCGTGACCTTCGCTCTGGTTACGATTTACGTAACCCTGCGTTTTTCATTTCCACGCGATAACACAAACGGCGCAGCGAATCTCGCGAGAGTATCCGTAATCTTACCGGAAAATAAAAGGCCCACGATCATCAAATTTTTCGAGCCGCCTCGTCTGTTAAATCCCTTCGTTTTTATTTTCTACGCGACGAAAACACAAAAAAAGCAACCGCGACGAGTTTTTGTAATCTTACCGGAAAATAAAAGGCCCACGATCATCAAATTTCTCGAGCCGCCTCGTCTGTTAAATCCTTTCGTTTTTATTTTCTATGCAACAACACAAAATTGCGCCGAGGCATAAAAGGCCCACGATCCCCAAATTTCTCGAGCCACCTCGTCTGTTAAATCCCTTCGTTTTTATTTTCTACGCGACGACAACACAAAAAAAACAGCCGCGACGGGTTTTCGTAATCTTACCGGAAAATAAAAGGCCCACGATCATCAAATTTTTCGAACCGCCTCATCTGTTAAATCCTTTCGTTTTTATTTTCTACGCGACGACAACACAGAAGCAGTCGCAACGACACCGACAGACTTCGACCTCGTCGCGCGAATCCCGCGAGACTTTTCGTAATAATCGCGCCGGGGAATAGAAGCCCTACTAGGACGCGAATGCGAGAACGATGACTGTACGCGGCGAACAAACTCGCTGATTGCACGTCCCGTGCGAGCGACAAAGAAAGCAACTACCGCTGCTGCTGCTGCTACTGCTGCTGCGGTGAACGTTCGTTACGACCGCCCGGCGCCCACGTTCGCGTTCATTTCGTAAAATGCACCGGACGTTAACACACCTATAAACACAGCGACTTTTACGGCGACGGGCATCGTCCTCGAATTACAATGGGGTCTCTCCTCCCGGACAGGCGCCCCGAGAGTCAGTGTCATCGGCTCAGGCGTCGACCTGTCGGTACAATAGCCACTCGAGTCTCTCGGCGCGACAATTGCAGACGAACGAAGAATCGACAAAAACAAAAAGAACCATTGAACCAAAAACCTTTGGCCTCACCACGAAAAGAAAAATCCTACATCGCACAATTTTCCGCACAGCCGGTAGGTCAATCACTGAACAATCGCCGGCTCGACGGTAGAAAATCGACGCAGAGAGAGGAGAGAGGAGAGACACACGGGACTCTCGTTTTCACGTTCGGCGCGTGCGTCGCCCGTAATGTCCACTTTACCGACGACGACGACGCTTTCGGCTCTGCGCTGCACCGACGACCGAGAGGTCCGAGCGCGGGTTGAGCATTGATCGTCGGTTGCGGGAGAGAGAGAGAGAAACAGGCAGAAAAGAGGGGAGGAAGGGACGAGGAATAAGAGGGAGAGGCTTTCGTTTTTAATTAAAGGTGATAAGGAGGCGCGCGCGACGACGACGATGAGGATATCGAGGAGTCGAAGCGTGGCCGAGCGATACGCCGTCTGTCTGCGGCAGGACTGCAGAAATAACTAACATTAGGATGAGGAGAGGGGGAATCTGGACGCGAACAGCTGGGCTCTCGGGTCTGGCGCTACATGGCTGCTGCTGCTGCTGCTGCTGCGCGCCATCACTGACTCACTGTGCAGCAGCAGCAGTGGCGGATTATCGGCCTCGCTCGTTCTTCCTCGTTTGCGTTCGTTCTCTGTCGCTTATCGCTATCCCTCTCCTTCTCTCGGTTTGAGTCGGTCTTCGTCGGTCTCAGTCGGTCTCTGTCGCTCTATCCTTCTCTCGGTTTTAGTCGGTCTTCGTCGGTCTCAGTCGGTCGCAGTCGTTCTATCCTTCTCTCGGTTTGAGTCGGTCTTCGTCGGTCTCAGTCGGTCGCAGTCACTCTATCCTTTTCTCGGTTTTAGTCGGTCTTCGTCGGTCGCAGTCGGTCTCTGTCGCTCTATCATTTTCTCGGTTTGAGTCGGTCTTCGTCGCTCTCAGTCACTCTATCCTTCTCTCGGTTTGAGTCGGCCTTCGTCGGTCTCAGTCGGTCGCAGTCGCTCTATCCTTTTCTCGGTTTGAGTCGGTCTTCGTCGGTCTTCGTCGGTCGCAGTCGCTCTATCCTTGTCTCGCTCTCAGTCGGTCGGTTTCTCAGTCGGAGGGAGAGAGATAGAGAAACCAACTGAGAGAGCATTCTCTCTCTTTCCCTCCTTCGTATTCGTCCACTCACACCCGCGCGATCCGCTGTTTTCTGGCTCCCTCCTCGCTTAAAACGATCTGCTATAGTTATATAGACTGCATTCTCCATGTCTGCTCCTCTATGCTTCCCCCTCCGCTCGGCGCGCGCGGCGCTCTGCGTATACGGCAGTTTGCAGCCGCGCGATTCGCTTCCCCTCTTATGGACGGTTTATACCAATCGAGCGATAAGAGTCACTTCTCGAGAATTCGTATCGCGCGAATCTATCGATGGACAGATTGCCAAGCGGTTGGGTAGTGGGAGGAATGGATGGGTGAGGGGCGGGAGGGAGGCTTTTCGGGAATTGGGATGCGGTCATCGTGGTCGGGTGAAGGTACGAAATGAGTGTAATCGTTATCGGGGACATTGAATGTTCATACGGATGTTATCTTAAATTTTCCTTATTTTTTTTTCTATTTTTTCACTGCCCGGAAAAATGTTCAAGTTGCAATAAAATTGATATCCAAATATAAAATAATATAAATGTATACATTTATATTATTTTACATTTTATTTAATTATATTTAATTTAATATTTAAATGTATAAAATAATATAAATGTATACATTTATATTATTTTATATTTGGATATCAATTTTATTGCAACTTGAACATTTTTCCAGGGAGAAAAAAAAATAGAGAAAAAAAAATAAGGACAAAATTAATGTATAAAATAATCTCATACATTTATAAGATCATTCAATCTCCGAGTTATAAATTTATCCGACCACTTCGCGCGTCGCTAATAGAAAATTCCATTTCATTCCGCGAACCTGAAATTCCCCATTCCCGTCCTTGAAAATAGAGGGAAATTTCTCGATTTATTTTCGCACGACCGGGCGAAGGGTGCGGCGAGGGTTGAGTTACCTATAAATAAGCGCGGAGACGTAACTCGAGAAAACGGCGATGCGGCGAACGTACCGCGTGGCTTTGGGGGGTTTTTCGATCGTACGGGAAACGGCTGACGGTCCCCGTGGGATGATCAGGCGGGAGCGCCTTTCGCCGCTGCAAGCTCGCTGATCAATAACACGTTGCGAAGAAGCGTGAACCCCTCCGAGCGGCTACCAATGAACGGACGGCGCATGCTCCCCGGATTAACTTCCCCCCTTCGACGCGCTTTCCGTCCCCTTTTTTTCGCGTTTGTAGCTACAAAACGTCCCCCGCGTGGGTCGTGTCCTCGCCGACGATGCAAGGACCGTGCACGCTTCGGGCTCGGCGAGACGGAGAGAGAAAGAGAAAGTCACGCACACAAAAAGTCGCCAGTGTCGACGAACTTGGGGCAAGGGACTCTGCGCAAAATCAGTGACCTTGATCGTAGAATCCAGGCGCAACCGACGACGGTTCGCGGATAAAACAGATTTTTTTCTTGCGGTATTCAGAGCAAATATCGATCCCCCCAAAAATATCAATGGAGCTCATGGGAAAAATTGTCACGCGAATTAGGTTCCTGATTTTCAGCATCAAGTGCCCTGAGAAAAATTAATAGTTGTGATTACCAATCAAAGCTATTAATTTTTCAAATCGGTCAAAGCTACCAATATTTTAGTAACTGCACCCAATATTTTGGTAAATCTTACCAATGATTGGTAGCCGCAATTACTGATTTTTTTTAATGTGGGCTGAAGATTTATGCTTTTATGAAAAACATGTGCAGGGCAGAGCGATACGATCGTGCGTTCTTAATTCATAATTAATGAATTCATGATTTATCGCACATTCACTTCTTTATGACATTCTTGTCTTATTATTACTTCTTGGCTAACATTCGATTTAATCAGTACACGTACGGCCGGTAAAACAGATCAGATAACACGAAATGGATGTTTACCTCTTGTGGAAAAAAATAATTGAGACATTACCATATTTTCCTTTTTCTCGGATTTTAACTTGCCGAATGTAAGTCAAAGTCTCACGTGCGTAACAGCGACGCACGCGAGAGAGTTTCTCCGGCTCGTATCATTAATTGTAATTTAAATAAACGAATTCAGTGGTTATAATTATAAAAAGTGCCATTCAAACCCCCTCTAAATTATATTCTACTGTTCTCTGACCTCTGAAAAAAAAAATCTTCACCTCCATTTGGGCAGCTTTTTGGCCCGGCGAGACGGGTCGGGATTTCTGACAATCAAAACGGAGGCTGGCCAACCTTCGTTAGTTTGCGTAATTATTTCTAGCGTATATCTATTTAAAAAAAAATCAATCAAAGCTGACCTCGTACGACGGACGTCGCTGACGATTCTGATCGCGCCAGGCGATGAGTCGAGCCGTCAGTTCGCCGGAATTGAAGCTTTCTCGCGGGCAGTCGAGGCTCGGCGTGAGCCGCGGATGAAACGCGAACTCGCTGGAAAAATCATGGAAACGTCAGACAGAGAAAATTATGAGACTCGAATATATAGATTGTCACGGCCGGTGAATAAACCCGACTGACCCAGTAAAACACGAGGAAGCGTTACACTATGTTTTCCCCAGAGGGGGAGGGAGTGCGAACAAAGTGCTATCACTAACGGCTTAAAGCGTTGCGGAAACTCGTAGGCTCTTTGAATGCCACATCATCTTGGGACACAATAGTCGGGTGCATATGCTCGAATAAAGGAAAACGCATTCGCTGGAACGACGCTTCCTGATGATGCTCCGAGGCAGAAGCTAAAACTCTGTCGTGCGGTTTTTCTTTTCTCTAGCCTCGTCCGTGTGGAAAATGCAGAATGCTACATCGTAACGCGGAATAGTCGCGCTCTTGGCGAAGAGAACTCATTCGAAAGCGCCGCAACGCGGTGATCGCGTGAAAGCGGACGACGAAAAAAAGGGGAAAAAAAGAAAAAGTGGAAGAAAAAAAAAGTGTGAGCCGCAGCAATTATTCAAGCGTGTCGCGAGTTCCTCGGCGGTAGGAGTAAAAAACGTAATGTGTACGAAGTACGAGATTAAAATTCCTTCTACTCACTTCCGATCGACGAGAGCTCTCTGCCCGACGTCAGTGTCGCACCGTCGGATCACATTGTCGACCACCAACTTTCCTGCAATTACACGAATGGTGCGTTTTAAGTATTTGGCTGAGAGAAAATTCTTGCGAAAATTCTTGCGACTCACTGATAAAGTCCATTTGCCTGATATTTCCGGTGAAACTCGCATTGGAGATAATTTGACAATCGTACGGAGGTTATGAGAATATTTTTGCGGTGATTCTCCGCGACATAACCAACGGCATAACCAACTTGAAGATCGTGCGGTTGATTCGAGAGAAAATCGTTGGAAATACTTTTGGAAATCTCGTCGGTCGCGCGTTGAAAACGTGGCACGCTGAATTTGCACGAAACCGTTTGAAAGACGCGACAGAATGAAAGGTCTCGGGCACAGAGAGTCACACGCGGTATTTCCGGATCAACTCATATTTTCACCAGCTGACTGAAAGATACTCAACTGTTTGCAGGAAACTAACTGAAAAAATTAATTTCGTGACCCCGATTTGGGCGGTTTTCGGCCCGGCGGCCAGATCTACGATTTCTGACAAAATGTTCGGCCAAAAATTTTTTTTTTCAAAATCAACTAAAAAAGGGTTGTAACCAGTGTTTTCAGGGGTAGAATATGCGACTTGAAAACGATGGTATAGGTTAAAAGTCGATATTTTGAAAAAATAAATTTCGTGACCCCGATTTGGGCGGTTTTCGGCCCGGCGGCCAGATCTACGATTTCTGACAAACTGTTCGGCCAAAAATTTTTTTTTTCAAAATCAACTAAAAAAGTGTTGTAACCAGTGTTTTCAGGGGTAGAATATGCGACTTGAGAACGATGGTATAGGTTAAAAGTCGATATTTTGAAAAAATTTAAACAAAATCAAGTGGCACTTTTGTAAAGTTAACACGTATTAAAACTCCGGAACTCAACGAGACCTCAATAAATCCTAAGCCTCCCAAAAAAAGCTTTCACTGGAGAGAGAAAGAAATATGGGAATTCCCGCTTGGCTGACTATCCTTCTATCGGACCTTCTATTGCCCTATGACGCAATATCGCTGATCGGCTGAGCGTGAGAGTTTCACGTGGTTTTGCATATATACACAAAACCCTCCCCCTCATATCCCCTCCTCCCTGAGGGTCGACGAACGTGTGATGCTCGTGAATACATTTTATCTCTCGGGGTCCTTTCATTTTTGCATACATTAGGCAGCAAAGCCGTGTGACGCGACGAGGGAATATAGCGAAAAACGGGCAACGGATGCGAGAGGAAAAGAGAGAGGCTCGGTCGTTTGACAATGCGGCCAAGAGCCGCCGCCGTGTGTACGCGCCTACGGCCAACAGTTTTTCCTCCTCTGTGCTATTTTTTTTTGTCGCGGGGAGGAAAAGCGAGCGGGAACGACCGCGCGCGTATGCATTCGGTTTTGGCTTTGGCGTCGGGATGGCAACGTTCCAAGTGCTAGTAGCTCGTTCGCTGGGCGAGTGACTCTCGCGCGAGACACTCTCAGCGAGAGGCGAGCGAGAGCACTGGCCAGACATAGAGGAGAGCTAGGAGAGAACCTGGGCTGATGAACAGAGAGAAAAAGTGGGAGAGAGAAAGATAGAAATAGGCAAAGAGATAAAAAGAGGGAGAGATGAAGGAAAGAGAGAGATGTGATCGTATACAGGCGATAGTTAAATCAAGCCGAAAGCCAGTCGCGAGCGAGAGCCCGAGGCATCGATAATCTCGAGACGGTCGTCCAAGACTGGGCCGAGACGGAACCAGACGGAACCAGACGGAACTCTCGTTCGTCTGCGTGAAAATAGGCTGCTGCCGCTGCTGCTCCTCATTGGTGTCTGGTCCACGTTGCTTGTGCTCAAGATGAAGAGGGACACGAAGTGGGAGACCACAGAGAGAGTGCGAGGAGTCGGTCAGGCACGTCGATCACGTCGTACACGCGAGTTCGCTAACTGATGACGACGACGGCTTCTCACAAGTCCGGTAAACGAGCGATGATGCTCGTTTCGCGCGAAGAGGAAGAAGACGACCAACAGCTGCTGCTCTCGTTTCAGTGCAGTCCGATGGAATGGTGTGATTTACCTACAACTTTAAGTCCAGTCAATCCGCGTAGTTCTTGTTAATTAATATATCCTAAGCGCGAGATAATTCATATATGTTGCGATGATATATTGGGTTGGAAGTGAATTGATGTTGGTTTAGAATAGAGCAACGAGAACGTCAATGCGGAGTCTGAATTTTACAGAAGTAATGCTAAGAGAAGGATTTAATTACGAATGCTTTTTTGGACGTCAGAAGGGTGAAAATGTAAACCTAGGTAATGGACGGTGAATATAGTTGTTCGTAATTTTTCAATTCGTAATTAAACAAACCTTGTTCGTAATTTTTCTGAAAGTGCGTGAAATTGTGATTGACATCGGTGGAGTCTACATTCTGATAGAGATCCGACGATAATTGCCGCTGGAGTAGTATCGTCTCGTGTGTGAGCTCGCGCACTTGTACGAGAAGGGCTTCATAGCTGGATACCGGTAACGTCATCGCTGTCGTGCTGCCGGCGTTCCGTCAGCCCCCTGCTGCTTCGACGAGCTGCTCCTCGAAAATCCATCCGATTCCGAGGAATTCACGGCACGACGGACTCCCACCTGTAGATTTTAATATAAACATTTATTTATTACTAATTTTCATAATTAGTGCTATGTACTTAGTTATGTTTTTTTTCTCTATCAAAAAGTTTGTGAGCAACCACTGTTATCGATTTATTAAAAAGTCCGATTTTTGCGTTTTTCTCCTCGAATTTTCGATTTTTCGGGAAAACACCTGTCATTTTTGGAATCAGCGGAAAATTTCCCATCGGATAGGGTTTTTAAAGTTTGCGAAATCGAAATTTCTTTTTTCGCAAAAAACGCAAGGGGTACCCCTTCTAAAAATTTGCGATTTTTGAGGGTCAACTTTAAAAATCTGCAAAAAATCGAAAAATCGAGATATCGCGTTCCGCCTAGCCGAGTTCTCTTCGGTGAAGAGTCTTCTTTCGAATGCAAAAAGAAAATCCCGATTATATCGATCCAAACAAAAATTACACCGATTTTAGAGAAGTGCCAAAATTGGCATAAAGTGAAAAATCGTTTGTCGCGTTTTTCTCCTCAATTTTCTTATTTTTCGGGCAAAAACCGATCATTTCTGGAATCAGCGGAAAATTTCCCATCGGATAGGGTTTTAAAACTTCGTTAAATCGAATTTTTTTTTTTTTCGCCAGAAAATGTCACCGCATCGGATAAGATGCGAGAAGAATAAACAGGGGACCCAATCTGGCAATCCCTGAGTACCACTTTTACCAGGTCCTGACTTTTTTATTTGCCTGATTTACTTTCCAGTCACTTTTGTTCATTAGGCAGAAATTTTCTATGCTAAACGTTAAGAGTCAGGGCCTGGGACGTCGAGTTTATTACATGGCCGGCAAAGAGCACTGAGAGCCCCTGGCCTACCGCACTGAGCGACCGCCACTTCGATACATGACTCACAGCGTGCAGTGCGGACCTAAACAGTAAAGTACAGGCTACAGTACCGCGTCGATGGAGACAGGAGAAGCGGAGTGTCTCACGTGTACGTCACGTTTAGCGTTCGTACGACGGGCTGCGGGCTTGCTACCCTGTATAACGTGGACCGGAATGCCCTCGTCACCCTCGCTTTCTGCTCTCCACCACCTTCCACTCCCCCCTCCGCATCACCTTCGACCCTCGGCAAAGCAGAGGGTTGCGCACACAACATGGTGTGCAGTGTTACTGCCCTATACATGGACAGTATACACACAGGGCATTCCACGTCAAATCTACCCAACTACAAATTTCAATCAACTTTTTTTTTACCGGTTACTGGACTTGAGTGTAGCTGCTTTGCCATGAGCGATAGAAAAGAATTATTATCGGCAGGTTAAATTATTAATTTCTGAAATATTTTATGAGTGACCTGATATGAGTTAAGATTAACAAAAAATATAAATATTATTTTAAACATATTGTTATTTTGCATAAAATACAGTGTAAAGATAATAAGAAAATAATTTTTCTTTAATGATAAGAAATTGATTTCAAATCGTTGGATCCTGTTTCTCGCTCGACGCGAAGGAAGCTAAGAATCGTTTGCAAAAATAGGATTTCGCGCAGTAGAAAAGTCGAATTTCTTGGATGCCGTCCAAGAGTCGTCAAAGTACTCTATAAATAAATTTGAATAAAACCGACTGAGCGAATTTCGTGTCCAGCGAAAATATTTAAAAAAAAAGTGGGCAGTCTGTTTGAACGAGATCGCCCCATATCTATATGTATAAGGTAATACAACCCTACAACCCTCTGCAAAACTCTCCCCTTGTAGCGAAACTCGGGCGCGTTTCAGCAACCGCACCGCGCGTGCTGCATACTCTCTATCCAGTGTACCGAGCCGCGCGTCGCCTCCTCCTTCTCAATTCTCCTGCTTCTCTTGCCGTGTTTCTCTCCTCCCGCCTATTTCCACTTCCACCTTCTGACAATCGATCGTGCTTTTGCACGCGCCACTCGGCCTATAGCGTTCGCGTACGAGCACTTATAACTCTTGGGGGGTGTAAGTACCCCCTCCCCCACATCTCGTCCCCCTCCTCGCCCTGTGCAGAGAAGGGAAACGAGTCTTTCTAATACCCGGAGGGAACAAAAGCAGCTCCTTCTTTTGCACGAAAACGCTCTTTCGATTCTGCTGCGACACGACACGTCACCGGCAATGTCACTTTACTCGCCGCTTCGAATTTAATTCTGATGTCAATTACTTATAGCCTTTTATTTTTTAGTAGGTAATTATTAATTAGATTTTTAAGTTAGATTTTTTAAAATAATTTTTGTTAAATTACTAATTAAATAAAAATTACTTTAAAAAAAATCTCACTCTGTAACTAATCATATATTGAAAAAAAAAGTAATATATCGTTTAATTTGCCAATTCACTGCATTCAAGTTGCCTAATGAAGATAAAAAAAAAACAAAAAAAAACAAAAAAAAAACAACGTCGACTTTGAATCAGGATTCGAGGGCTTTTCCAACTGAATTTTCTCTACTAAACAGAAATGTAAATTGATTGAAAATCTGAAAAGGAATTTTCTCTCGAAATAATCGTAGAAGTTGAAGCGTGAAATGACATCGTCTATGTTTAGCGTGCGACACAAAGGAAACTGAGAGGGAATGATGAGAGTGGTCGAGGATCGGACAGGAGTTTCGCCGTAACAGATGTAACAAGCGCTCCGCTTCAAAACGTCGAGAAAATTGGACAACGAAATATTTGTTCCTTGCAGATTTCTTCGTTGGCGATATAGACACTTCAAAGAATCTCCGGGGCATGATTGATCGTGCGGCCGACGTGCCGCACGACTCGGTGGGTTGGCTCTGTTATTACCGAGAGACCACATTAGTTTCTTGTATCGGGTATGATTAACGACGGGTTTGTGTACGTGGAACCTTAGAAGCTGCAATTCTGCGTTGCTCGGAGAATGGAACCCAACTTAAAGTGAGAATTCTCGAGGTACCAGTCACCTTAGAAACTCTCTGCTTATTAAATTAGACAAGTTCGGAGGTTGGCCAGCGTAAGGAAGACCCTTGCGATTTTTGGCGAAAAAAAATTTTCGATTTAACGAAATTTTAAAACCCTATCCGATGGGAAATTTCTCGCTGATTCCAAATATGACCGACTTTTGCCCGAAAAATAAAAAAATATAGGAGAAAAACGCGAAAAACGATTTTTCACTTTATCCCAATTTTGGCACTTTCCTAAAATCGTTGTAATTTTTCTTTGAATCAATATAATCGGGATTTTCTTTTTGCATTCGAAAGAAGACTCTTCAAAGAAGAGAATGCCACCAGGCGGAACGCGATATCTCGATTTTTCGATTTTTTGCAGATTTTTAAAGTTGACCTTCAAAAATCGCAAATTTTTTGAAGGGGTACCCCTTGCGTTTTTTGCAAAAAAAAAAATTTTCGATTTCGCGAAGTTTAAAAACCCTATCCGATGGGAAATTTCCCGCTGATTCCAAAAACGACAGGTGTTTGCCCGAAAAATCGAAAATTCGAGGAGAAAAACGCGAGAAACGTTTTTTTTTTCTGACAAATTTCGCGATATTAAACATCAATCTGATAGCGGTTTCCCAACGACCAATCAGATGCTGAATAAATCGACAATAATGGTTGCTCACGAACTTTTTACCACAGGATAAATTTACCATCTTATATTTTATTTCAGATTAAATTAAATAAAAATTACGCTAACAAAAATTGAATCTAAACACGACAACACTGCCAATTAGCGTCTGAGTACCAATTAGTAATTACAATGTGCGCGGTTCATTTCAATTGGTGCACTTACAACTCGTCATTGCGAGAAATTGAATTTAAAGCGAACGTCTATTTTTCTCATGAGGCACACTAACCAAGTCTTTGACCTTATAGATGATCATTGATCATTTAATTCGAAATACTCGAACAAAAGAATTACTTTCGCTCCGTCGAGAATGCGATGAGGTTCTCGGCATTTGGGTTTAGACGCGGCGATGGTGAAACCATCGGAGCGGTTCGATTGGCATTGAATTGCTTTACAAGGGTTCGCATCCTTGGCCCGCGGGAGCAATCGAAACGACACGTGCGGCTAAGGCTGCTCCTGGCGAAGTCGGACGTGGTCATTACACGAGCGACTACTCAACGTATTGGATATAAAGCCGCCAGCGAGACGAATCTTCATGGCCGCGCATTCGTTTTCTCTTGTCTAATCTCTCGCTTCTGCAAATCCCCCAGAGTGCACTTCAATTAAAGAAACGTAGGTAGCGCGGCGCACCGACGGTCGTGCATTGCTCCTTACGTATCGCCGGCTGCCTGGTTGGCTGGCTGGCGGCTCTAGTGGCGAACTGTTCACGCTGAAGTCGAAGTAGCGGTGGCGGCTGCAGCGACTCTGCGGCACCAGCCAACAAAAGTGGTCTGGGCGTTATAGTCTGACTCGCGTAATTAAGTCGACGCCGAGTCCACTGCACGCGAAAAAAAAGAGAAATAATAATGATAAAACGCACAAGGGTCGACTGTGGCAACCCAATTATTTCGGAAATAATCCCGAGAGGAAATTGTGACAACGAAAGCGTCAATTTGCATAGCTCTATATATATATATATATTTTTTTTTTTTAAGTAAAACTTATTTGTCAAGACTAATTAAAGCTGAAAGAGTAAACCTGAGGTTATCGGTCAATGGCGGAAAAACATTTATCATTACTACCATTTTTTGAAAATATTTGAGAAAATAATGTAGAAGAGGAAATTTTATCGTTACTAGAATTAATTCTGGCGGAATGAATTCTTAAATGGTTCATGTTAAAAAAAAATAAGGAATAAAAATAAATGGAGCCATTGTAACAACGTTAAAAGTCAAGGTAAAAAAATAATGAGGCTGGTGAACACATTGCGAAGCTACTGCCGGAAACGAGAGACCCGCAATAATTTCTCATTGCGAGACGGTGAATTCGTAGCCTCGAAGCATGATAATTTATTGCGGCGCGGAACAGAAGGTGGCTATCACGGGTGTGATACACAGTCGTTTCGGTTTTGCGCTTAATACGGGGCTATGGACCTTGGATGGAATGTCGTCCGGTTTGTGGCGCACGCGGACACACCATAAATGTGCACGCGGATCGGGTTTCACGGGTTTGTCCAGGCACAATGTTGACCTTGAACGTAAATATACGTGGTCCGCGCTGCTCGGTGTGTCTTTGAATGCATCATCGTCGCGAGCGCGGCGGGCCTTCCACGGTAGCAAAAAGCTCGCGCGGGACCCTTCAGCCGCACTTAACGCACTTAATTGAGCGTTACCGAGTCATCGTTTAATCTTCGAACACTTAACGCGATGCACACGCGTGACGTATCCCATTTTTTGATCTCTCTTCCTTTGTTCGAGATATTTATTTTTATCTTTTTTAATTTAGATCGAAAAGTGCCGGAACCAATGGTTGAGTTTTATATCTCGAGATCAAATTCCACGTGGGATGTGTGATTAATAAAACGCTTTATTCGGGAACATTTTATCCGCATGAGAAGTCAGCTGTTTAAACGCATATCGATAAAATCAATAACTCCAACACCAATCTACCGATTTTTTTTTTTCATGCGACAAGAACTAATATTACAGTGGGAACAATGAAGCATTCGAAATATTTCTTCGCAATGGTCCCGCGATTTTTTTCCAGCGGTCACTTTGCCCAGCCGCAATCGTAGAGACAAAGCGAAACCAGGTGGCTCGGTCAGTCAAGCAAGCGGTTTGCGTAAACCCGCGCCTGGGGGGATTTAAGGCGGTGACGGAGCGCTAACTGACTTTCCTATTAATTCGGATTCGTCCCGACTGTTTTCTCTCGGCCGCGTTTGCCGGCGCAACGCGCGGTCTGAGCCAAAGAAAGGAAAGAGATCCGTGCTATTTGCTCGAGAGCAGAGACGCGTGTCAAGTCGCGTGTTACAGTAGAACGCCGATTATATTCCAACTAATTGGGACTGACTGACGGTCGCATTATCGAACAGCAATTTTTTGCGGGACGAAAGGGCAGCACTGAAACGTTCAAAATATCAGAAAATATATACTCGTTGATTGACATTTCGTATATCATTGATGGTCGGATAACCGACGTTCCACTGTAGTCACATCGGTGCTGTGCGATGCGGTGCGGCTGCTCTTGTCTAGTCTCTAAAAGCCATCCGAGTAAACGCGCCACTGGCGGTGGAACTACTACCGGGAAGACGAAGTTGACGGAGTAAAGAACGATACGAAATTAGCTCGTGACCCAGTTGAACCTTTTTCTCCATCGGACTCTCTATGCGCGCGCGCAGTTGACTCTCTCTCTCTGCTGTTGCAACGAGAAGTCGGTGAGCAGACGGTCAGACCGCCGACCGCATTGCTCCAGCTGTGTCGAACGACCGCTGACGACTGTCGAGACGGATCGCGCCAAGGGCGATAAACACGTTGGTGTTGACCAACGGCACAACGCGTTGCGGCGGCGGCGACACCGATGGCTGCTCGTCTAGTCCAGATTCAGTAAATACGCCGTTGCACGAACAAAGTATAAGAAGGAGACAAGGTGGCAAGAACTGGAAGAGCAGCGGCACGTACCGCTTCGTCGCTGATGAGATAGATACACATCGCTTGCCCATCGTCCCGAGCGAAAATCAAGCAATGCACACCGCATCGTGATCGCAATCTCGTGCACATCGGCGAAATGCCTGAGTTATGGCGTTAAATAGCGAACTCACGTACGCGAGTCGACGCACTCGAGCAAATCTCGCTGCAAGATGAATTCATTTAGATTCATGGGAAAGAAAAAAGAACGGTCAGGACGATTGCAGAAAAATTCAGATTCGTTTCGAATTATAGATTTTTCTTTTTTTCATTCACAAATGAAAAAAAAAGTTCACAACGAATGCAGAAAAAATCAGATTCGTTTTAAATTATAGATTCTTTTTTTCTCATTTACAAATGAAAAAAAAAGTTCACAAAGAATGCAGAAAATTCAGATTCGTTTCGAATTATACATTTTTTTTCTTATTTACGAATGAAAAAAAAGTTCACAACGAATGCAAAGAAATTCAGATTCGTTTCGAATTATATTTTTTTTTCATTCACAAATGAAAAAAAAAGTTCACAACGAATGCAGAAAAATTCTGATTCGTTTCGAATTATAGATTCCTTTTTTATGAGCAATCTGACTCCTTTCGTATGTTCCTTGTGTAATAAATGTAAATCTGAACATGTGTCTATATTTGCTCTATAATGCGATGCGGGACAAACCGGTGCAGCGATATAGATATAGGATGTGCGAATAGACACATCCCTGGTTTATACGGTGCAATACTGTTATTTATGATAATTCCGGAGAAAAGAATGAAGCGCTCGGGCTTATTGCCACCGCTGCTGCTGTCTGAAGGTGCTACTGATGGTCTTGCGATTTCCTCCAGCGGTCACCTTGCTCAGCCGCCGTAACTTTGCGCGCTATATGCACGTGTACTACCCACGCTGAAACCATCGCAGCGTTCGAAGCGAACGGCTCTCGCAGCAAGTGATTAAGAACCGCGCTTGTTGTATGCGCTCACGGTGCAACGATTCTCGCGGAGAGCTTTGATGTTACGGCCGCGCTCAGCACTCGCATAAGCGCGTCGGACAGAATGTGAAATCACGTTCTCTGATTTCGTTGTTTTCACCCAATCGGCGGCGAAGCCAACGGCAGAGAACCATCAGGCGGAAGGATTACGAGAGCGAGTTGCGCGCGCGTCGTGTGACGTTAACGCGCGCGCTCTAACGTTTACGACTCTATTCCCGAGCGTTCAGGGGGCACAAAGTTGCCGCGTTATACGCGCTAATGTAATGCGACGCAACAGTTTACGGAGGCTCCACGATTTAAATAGATATAGTCGATTATTCGTGTGTCTAGAGCATTTTGCAACACTTTGAAAAATGGAGTTACGCTGTTTTAGTTATATCTGTTCGCTTGATGACTTATTTCGTCAATAAAAAAAAAAAATAAAAATAAAATAAAAAAAAACACAAACACTTATATGAAAATTGGTTTATATACTGAAATGTTTAATTGTCGGCGCTGATCGCAAAAAATCACAAACGAAGGCAACGAATGCTTCATATTTCCTATTTTTCAAAAAATAAAACTGCAGTTTTTTTCCCGCCGCAACATTTTCTTTTGCCATTATAACAAAGTTCCAAGCAATTAATCATCCACGATTAGCCTCAAGATTTTATTTGCGCGATAAAAAATACGGCTGTTTGCTTTAAGGCTCTTAAAAAATGCCATAAAATCGCTCATAATGGAGTCATAAATGCAGGAGAAATTTCTCGCTCGAGCTCGACGCGCGTAGGATGAAAATTCACAGCGCAAATTCCTCAAATAATCTATAGAAGCAAAATTCGCGATAGTTGAGCAGCGGGAAAGCCGGAAGTGCCCTGCGGGTGTCGGGTGCAAAGGGCCTCGCGGCGATCTTAACGAGAATGCGGAGCACTGGAACATGAACGCCCGTGAGACCCGGTTAAGAGTCACCGAAGCGCGTCAACGAGGCGTCGGAGTCTCCTGGTCTCTTCCCACAAGCGAACCGGATAGGTAGAAATAGAGTTTAAGCGCTGTTTACGAAACCCTACAAACTTGTCCCACTAATTAACTTACCGAGAGATAAGTAAACACGGAGCGCGTCGACGGCAGCCTCAGAGAGAGACGGAAACAAACGTTAGACCCTTCGGAGTGGGGGAAGAAGACCGCAGTCGCTCGACCGCGTCTATTAATAGAATTACCAAGAAGAGGAAGAGCCCTCTTTGTTCCGTCAATTCGTGGCATCGATTTCCCCCTCCAAAACGGCACAGTTTTCACTGCCGCCGCAGATTGTTGAAAACCGAGGTGAAAACTCGAGGCGATTAAACTCGGAGATTCGAGTGTAACGAACTGGCTTAAGATATATCGCAGAGCAGAGCAGCGCGTAGTATTATTCATAGTTCAAGTGCACGAGACGATATTCACATGCAACTCGTAGGCAGTGCTGAGTGTAGCCTAGGACCGAAGGTCTGACGGCTGCAACGGTCAACAACCTCAGAAAGAGAGAGAGATAGGAATAGAGAAAGAGGGAAATAGGAGGTGCAGATCGTCGTTGGAATAATCCACGTGTATATATATGTGCATCGTACACTCGATTGCTAAGCGGTCGCAAATCGTTCGTCGGCGTCGACCGGACACGCTCTCGGCTCGAAGGATCGATCAGTCGGACCGCTGGGTTCGCGTGTGCATCGAACCCGAGACGCCCGCGACACTTTATGGTCTCCGGACTCTCTCCAGTCTAGCAGCTAGCTAGCTCTCCGCTATCCACACCACTGCCGTCGGCTTCTCCTTCGCTGCTCTCGCTCTAGCTTCTCTACTTTATGACCAAAACGTGCCTCGAGGCGCACGTTCCGTTTGGGCGCCGTAAAGAAGGAAGCGCATGTCTCTTATACAAAATTTATATGACCTCATGCGTCTTCGTGTAATTGCTGGATTCCGAGGGATGTAACCCGGGCTTTGAGTGTATTCATGTACATGTATATGTATATGGGAATAAGTTGGTTGGTTATAAAATGTAAAGCGATTTAGTCGCCGATAATTCGAGGCAACTTCCGCTGGGAGCTTAGGTTGTGTTATATCGCTTTATCGGTTGGGACGTGTAATTCGGGTTCCAGAGGATTTAGTCGGGAATATATGGATGAGTATAAAATATAAAGCGATTTAGCGCCGATTATTCGCGCCAACTTTCGCTGTTTCGTTACTCGTTATATTATTGACGTAATTACGCATTAGCGTAATCGATGCCATCGACTGTCTTACGTTCCAAGCGTAGTTGCATAAAATGACACACGACTGGAATTACTTTTGACTTTTCGATTTTGTGTGATAAGTTTTATTTATTTTTTACTCTAAGCGAATTTTCAAAGGTTTTCCGACGCAATTCACGTTCTCAGGTTTTTTTTATTTAAAATGCGATACAACTTCATCGCTGAAATGTCATATTCCGTGAAAACTTTTGCTTCCGAGGCGACTCGTATAGATAATCGTATCGCGATTTCGCTTCGGGCTACGAGGAGTCCCAGACCTCGCGCAACAAAATAATACACTTAACTCTTCCTGGTCACGCGGGGTCAAACAGACCCCAAATTAACCTGAAACTACTGTGCAAGTCTCCTATAAAAAGTCACGATCGCGTGCAATGATATCGATTTCTCGAACAAATTTTAATCACAAAACCCCAATAAAAAATCCAAATCACAAAACACCAACAAATTTTAATCACAAAAAAGCTCTTTACCTGATATGTTTTGCACTCGAAAAACGTGCGCAGCGATGACCAAAAAATCCACTTGCGATCGTCGCGTAAACTAAACGCAAATTCACTTTACACTCACGCGCACTCGGCGACCCAAACACAACATAAGATGCGACCCTCGGTTCGCGTCGCTCAGAGTTCTCGCATTTTTGCGATTGTATCGCGAACTGAAGATGCTTCTGCTTCTCCTTCGTCGGTTTGAGGGGAGAAGCTGAAGGTGCTAAGTGCGATTAGCGAAACGCCGGTAGCCTCGAGTAGTTTACGGTGTTCGGTGTAAGAGTGAAGAGTGACGACGAGTTACGAGGATGAACGGAGAGCGCGCGGCACGCGGTTCGTCGTCGTAGTACCGTCTGGTCGCGCGGTTGTCCGAAAACTCGTGGCGCGCGCGCCAGAAGCCCCGCAAGCCACCCGAGCGGCGTCGGTTCCGCCGAGCGCCGCTGCTGACGTCTCCCACTCTTTCTCGCCGCGGCCGCTCTCACGCTCGCCATCTCCGTCCCGCGCGCGCTAATAGCGGCAAAGTGGCCGGCTACAACAGGAAAGGAGAAACCCAGATCGCGATCCGCGGCGAGATGAGAGCGCGGAGAAGAAGAACACTCATCGTGACCGTCAATCGCGGTGCGATTTGGGTAATTAATGCGCTGTGCATTATTTGAGTGTTGGACGACATGTTTGTACACAACCGGCGGCCACATTGGAATAGTCCTTGGGCGAGGGGGGGGGGTCCTCCGATCTAATTGGAGGAGGAAGAAGAAGGAGAAGAGTTTTTTCGCGTTCGGGCTTACGACTTGTTGAGGATCGACTTGCGGAGAATCAATCCGCGGGTCACGATCGGCTTATGGAGAATCAATCCGCGGTTCACGATCGACTTGTGAAGAATCGATCCTCAGCGAGTGTAGATACCAACAATGGACGCTGCCGGCGAAGATCGGCCAACGAAGCGGTCACAGCTTGTTATACCTAGGAACAAAGGATCCTTCCGGCTCGCTTCAGCATTAATATGAAGCGATTGAAATGTCTTCTTCGAAGAAAGCATTGGTGAGTAAATTACAAATATGCTTTTACGTCACTTCGATGTGGGAAGTGACGTCTTTTACGTCCTCCGATGGAAAATTGTGCACTTGCGCATTTTTAGAACCCCTCTTTTTCTAGGAAAATAATTCGTTGACCAAGACGTAACGGTTTTTTTTTCACATTTTCCGTCTACGATTAAACTTTTGAAAGTTTCTGCGAATAAGGCGACTCTAATGACGTCTCATATAAATTCCCGTAATTTCCATTACCGCGAGCTGTCTGGAATCTTAATTTCATTACCGCAAGCGGCGCAGCGGCAAAAAGCGCGCTGCCCACGCGCGTCCATTACTCCCGATGAAAAAGGAAGAAAAAAAGTGGTCCGATATCTTGCGCCCGGCAACACTTGCATAACCCGGCGATGCGATTGCACGGAAGGTTCGTGTCGTGCTCGCCTGGCGCCTTGCATTATTTTCGCTGTAGACCTACGGGAAACAAACCCTTGCGCACGCGAAGGGGAATTTCGTATGACGACGAAGGGGGGAAAACGCTATCGACGATAATACGGGACTGATAGGGCGCCGGAGAGCTCCCGACGTGGCAGCCCCAACAGGCGCCACACGACTATCCCCTCTCCCCCTCCCCTCTCCCCCTCCTTGCCACGTGCATTTATTCTCCAGCGCGACCGAACTAATTATAGTATTGAATATCTCCCAGGTTGTAAAACACAACAATGCATACGTCCGCAAAATGGCATCTCTCGTCCCTATAAAACGTATCCCAGGCTTTGAGTATATTCATGTATATACAGGGTGATTCAGAATGTTTTTGTCAGCCGTTGAGAAAAAATAGTTTACCATCTCGGGAACAAAGTTACTTAGCCGTTTTCCGTAATTCGCAATATTTATTTATTTACAAGCATTAGCAAAAAAATTAACCAATGGGGACAAATAAATGAATAAATATTTAAAAAATACTATTTATTTGTAGTATTTGTTTAATATTCATTTATTTATGTTCCCATTGGTCTCCTGGTTTATTTATTTATTTATTTGTTCCCATTGGACTATTTTTTCTAATTTTCAATAAATAAATAAATATTGCAAATTACAAAAAACGGCTACATAATTTCGTTCCCAGGGTGCTAAACTATCATTCGTCAACGGCTGACAAAAACATTCTGAATCACCCTGTATATACGAAAATAAGTTGGTCGTTATAAAATGTAAAGCGATTTAGTTGCCGATAATTTCAGGCAACTTCCGAAACTTCCAAAATGGCATCTCTCGTCCCTATAAAACGTATCTATTCCGGCAATTCGGATCGATACCCTCAATTATTCTCCGCACTCGTCCGGTAAAAAAAAATCCGAAAGCTTTGCGACTTTTTTAAAACGGGAAGCGATTAAAAATATCGGAGGAAGGGATTGTTGTGCGCAATGGACCGTTGAGTCTGCTGCGACGTGATTGGACGTTCATTGAGTCGCGAACTTCGGGGGCTAATGGGATGTGCCGGTTGCAACGATCCGAATCCTTTTTATCGGATTTGCATCGGCGATAATCCGTATTACGAGGGAGCATAGTGAGCTATATCTCTCTTTAGAAGAGTGAGAGAAAAGCTGTATGTCTCCTCGCACGGAGATTTTTGCGATCCGTCGCAGCAGACATTTCTGCAGTCGGCCGCGCCGACAGATGGCGCTGCGGTCGGTCGCGATTACGGCAACTAATATCCGGCCACGTTAAAATAGTTTGTTTGATAGTGTCCAGTACGTTTGTCGCGAGCGCGGTGAAAATCGCGGTGAAATTTGTGAGGAAAGCCGAAGGAAATACGTCGCAGCCGTTTGGCTTAGATGAGTTTTTGAATAGCTTCCGCGATTTTCACTAAACACAACGACGATGGATTACTGGACGCCGTGGCTGCTCCTCGCTGCGCTTTTCTCCTCCGTTCTGCTGTCCGGCGGAGTCGAGCTAACCTTCGAATTGCCGGACAATGCCAAGGAGTGTTTCTACCAGGAGATCGAGAAAAACGTCACCGTGACCCTCGAGTTTCAGGTGAGTGATGCGTTTATTCTACACCGACATTTTTTTTTCATTCAGAGTTTCGTAGAATTGTTGCATTTTTGGAGTCGGAGGGAGTGGCTGTCATTTCATACTCGACGTAATTTCTTGCGAGATGCTGAGATTAAATTATGCGATTATTTGCGTACCAGGTTGTAACGGGAGGACAGTACGACATAGACGTGACGCTGGAAGCGCCGAACAAGGAAATCATATATCGCCAGGTGAAGACGCAGTTCGACTCGCACACCTTCAAGGCTCCGTTGAGCGGAGAGTACAAGGCTTGCTTCAGCAACGAATTCTCCACCTTCTCCCACAAACTAGTCTACATGGATTTCCAAGTCGGCGACGAGCAGGCCCTTCCGGGATTGGAGGAACATGTCACCGTTATGACTCAGGTGATTCATATGTTTGTTTTCTTCTTAATTAAAAAAAATGTAATGAAAAAATATGGCAACTGGAATATATCGGAAACATATCTTAACTCGGAGATCACTTTGGAGTAACACAAATTTTGTTTTTTAATTCAGAATTATATTCTGAAAAATTGTTTTTAAATTCAGAATTATATTCTGATAATCTATAATTATTGAAAATAAGTGAGAAATTAATTATAATTTAATGATCACTTATTAAGCGCGACTAATTTGGAGTTATATTCTTTTCAGATGGAATCCTCGGCCCAGGTGATCCACAAGAAAATGGTACAAGTCGTGGATTACCAGACGGCGCACAGATTACGCGAGGCGCAAGGCAGAAAGCGCGCTGAGGACCTGAACGAGCGAGTGCTCCTCTGGTCGGTGATGGAGACGGCGGCGATACTCGTGATAACAGTCGGCCAGGTGTTGGTCCTCAAGAATTTCTTCACGGAGAGAAAGCCCTTCCAGCGTCTTTAGTGCATCCGCGAATCACGAATCAATCGTCACGACGCTTTCGATCATTCGTGCCGCTTGTATCGATTAGAACTGAAATTCCCGCGAATGTTTTCCAGGGTGATTCACTCGTTTCAGAGTTCGGCAGTGCCGTAAAAAGATCGGTGGATCGCCGACGCCGCGGAAACTTCGAAAGTTTTTTCTCTTCTGTCGGTTGAGCCGCGAATGCGACGAGAACGACGAAATAAAACTCTCGAGATTTTATTCCCACTCGCAGTGTTTTCGAAAATATTGGAACTTTTGATTTACGGGTAACGAAGAGCGCATTACGGGCATTTTTGATACGGGTGTCGCTGCGAGACGCGGAATCTGATGAGAAAAGAAGGAAAGAAAAATGAAAAAACACGCCGCTGAAGTCGGCATCAGGATAATCATCATCGTGTCATCTCGTTACGTCCTCCGAGGATCTTTGTGT
This sequence comes from Itoplectis maculator, assembly GCA_964034905.1. Lineage (NCBI taxonomy): Eukaryota > Metazoa > Arthropoda > Insecta > Hymenoptera > Ichneumonidae > Itoplectis > Itoplectis maculator. Next base: position 5,568,787 of record OZ035869.1, read on the forward strand.
TTTTTTTTTCTTCTTGTGTTGTTATCAATGTCGTGGGTCAACGGCTTCTGGCCAGTTGCGATTAAGTCATGTTTTCATACTGTGCACATGTAATATAATTGAATTAAAACGTTTTGTGTGGAAGGCCGTACTCTCTAATGTGTTGCCGTTTTTTTATTGCGCTTGCAATGTTACATTATAATATAAATCGGTAAATTGCCTCGGTTTGTTTCGGCAGTGGTACTAATGGCTTTCGCTGCTTCAAAGTCGGCGCAATTGATTCGAAAAATTAATCGCTCTCAGCATTTTCGCAATCAAGGCCGACACGTGACGTGTTCATGACGAACGGAGCCAACGAAGCCACGAATACAGTATAAGCCGTAAATTTTGAGTCTCGCGGTGTAGGAAATGCGTGTCAATACGACAGGCGGGACACCGACTGATGGTCTCTTTTCACGGAGCATTTGAAATGTGACATTGCGCGGGAAATTGGAAGATCTTTTGCTCCGATTACTTTGATAAGCTTTGATAAGCCCCGCGACTTCGTCGTCGTCAGTGACTATAATTGTCCAAAACGTTTTTCTTCGACAATATAATTTTTATTATAACAAACGATATCACAGCACAATCGATGCCGGCCGGCGTACGTCTTTTACGTAGAATCCAGGAGAAAATATACGCAGCTACAGGAATGTGTGATTTCAATGCACACAATATGCGAAGTTATTCGATTTGAACTTTCTACGGTATTTTCTCACTGGAAACGGTTAAACATTGGTTGCAGACAAATTTCCCATTTCCAACGGATTTCCATTGGGAAATTCGAGCAGAAATATGAAAGTGGCCGCGAAAGTACTGCGGAAAAACTAGCGATTAAAAAAAAATTCCTATGCACTTTTAAAAAACAAGTTTCTTGAATATCGTATTGTATTTAAAAAATAAAAAAATCCGAAAAAAAGTTTTTTTTTCCATGTAATGATTACGACCTTAGCAATGCCGTCGATGTTGCGGAGAGAAGGGGGGAGGGGGACGAGTGGCGCCGATTCATCGTACATATTGTGTTGTTCTCTAACACATTATCGCGGTCTCGACTTTCTCGGCGCGCACTCGGCACGACGACGCTCCGTGCTTGGTACCGCAGCGAAGAGCCAAGACAACCGGGTCAACGGATCAAGGTCTTCTGCACTTCCTTCGCCGTTGACGCAACAGTTTCATTTCTTCTCGCCTACGCTTGCGCTCTTCCTTTCAGTCGATTTTCGCTCCTGTTTTCGCATCTACATCTTACACTGCTCGCTATAATTTTGTCCCCGACGTTAATAATCTCGATGATAACATAAGTCATAATAATAATAATATAAACAATCATAATTCAAATCTGAATAATAATCTAAATAATTATTATTTAAATCTAAATAATAATAATATAAATCTGAATAATAATAATAAGAATGTCACGCAATTTAGCGTCGGGGAAATTGGATTTTGGTCGCGTTAAAAATCGTCAATTGCCAGACTTAAACTCGTCGATAATAACATAAATCAGAATAATAATAACACAAATAATTATAATTCAAATCTGAATAATAATCATCCAAATAATAATTATTCAAATTAAATAATAATAATATAAATCTGAATAATAATAATAAGAATCTCACACGATTTAGCGTCCGGGAAATTGGATTTTGGTCGCGTTAAAAATCGCCAATTGCCAGACTCGAAAATTGAAGCAATTGCAAGTCTGAAATTCTTCGGCAGTTGCGCTGCTGGTTCGTAACTCGTAAATAAAGAAGCATTTTTTGCAGCATCCGCTGAACACTTTTTTTTCTACTTTCTTCGCGCGCGCGCGCACCACGTGACTTTGTCTCGCGCCGCAACTAGGCACGAGCGTTGCGTGCTCGGGCCTATCCTGCTATTTAGCCGCACAAATGTCAAAGTCTTCGCTCGGCATTATATCGTAGCAGCGAGGACGAGTTTGTATACTTTACCTGCCGGCATATTCCACCTCGCTCGGTTTGCCAAGACGCTCGGCGACAGTCGAGCTAAGTTGGCTGCCCGGATCGCCGGGCTTTTCGCCGATCACACTTATACCCGCAACGCCGACACGACATGTTTTGTCCCTCGCGTGCTGATCCACAGACATTCTGATCGTCTCGTCGCAGCTTCGCTCTCGTCGTCGGCTTCGCGCGATTGTTTTGGCAGTTAAGTGTGATTATTCTGTACTGTAGCGATTTGATGCAAACGGTTGGAGGGAGAAAGTGGACGTAGAGGGAGGAGAGGGGGGGAAGTGATCGCAGAGGGTGGAGAGGGGGGGGGGGGAAGTGATCGCAGAGGGTGGAGAGGGGGGGGGGGAAGTGGACGCAGAGGGGGAGGAAGTGGACGAAGCAGACGAAGCAGACGAAGTAAACAGAGTGGGAGAGACGGTAGTGTGAGGCTGACTTCTTATTTCTCGACTAACGATTCGTCCTCGCGTAACTGCTGCTGCTGCACCTTCTCGAAGGCTCGTCGGCCTCGCGCGATTGTTTCGGCGGTAAAGTGTGACTCCGTATTGCGACGATTCGACGAAATGGATGGAGAGGGGGGGAGGAAGTCGACGAAATAGATGAAGCAGACGACGTCGGTGTGAACAGAAGAAGTCGGTATGAGGCCAACTATTCTTCGTCGACTATTAATTCGTCGTGTAGCCGCTGCTTCTGCACCTTCGTCGAGGACGAGCGAGCGAGCGCGTTCGCCTGGGTCACGTCGAAGGATCGCAACTCTCATTCGCGTATACCAGTTCCGTTAACCCCTTCGCCTCGGCATTTGCACCCGGCATTGGATTGTCTAATTGCTTAAAGATATACACATTTTTTTGCACCTCCGATTCCGGACAAGGATGTTTTCGTTTTTGCATCGGTAAGAAAAAATCATTGAAAATAAATAAACCAAATTGGTAAAAATAATTCCATCCATCGTTGATAATCGGATAATTAATTGCGCAAGATTCATTCTTGAATGATAAAAAAATTATTAGAGTGATGAATTATTAGAATATTTTCGTTTTTCCATCGGTAAGAAAAAAACATTGAAAATAAATAAACCAAATGATTCGTAAAAATACTTCCATATATCGTTGATAATCGGATAATTAATTGCGCAAGATTCATTTTTGAATAATAAAAAAATTATTAGAGAGAACAATATGGAAATAATAATAATAATAATAAATGTGCACAAGACAGGGCCAATCTCACGCCTTTCATTTTGAATAATTTTTCAGTCCACTTCTCGCGCATCGTGTTTAGATTCCGAGAACCAAAGCAGATGCTGCGTATCCGTCCTTGACTGCGCATGCGCGCGCGCGACTAGAGCGCTCGGAGGTGCAATAGAAACGAATCAATAGCGCATTCAGATTTCCATTTGATTTATCATTTAATTTGCGAAGAGTGCCTGAAGAACTTAGCCGCGCGCGCGCAGCGCGCAAAAGATTCTCGCGTTTCATAACGATAAATTACGCTGTAAAGGCCAGTTTGAGCGTTTGATTCGTCCTTTCAGACGACGACGACGCTGCTGCTGCTGCGACAGCAGCTGCGCTACGTGCAACTTTTATTATAACGCCACTCGTGAATGGTAACGCGTTACGCAGTCCCGGATCGCAAAGGCCACGGACTCTTTGGCACCGATGAACCGAATGAGAATGTTTTTTTCCGCCTTTTTCCTCATTTCTATTAATTCGTCCTTCTTAATTCTAAAATTGCTTTTAGTCGCTTGTTACTTAAGTACGTTTTTTCAAAGATACAAAAAAGTGCACTTTCACGATCGATGACGACGATATCATCGACAGCAAGTTTTTTTAATCTCAAGGATCGATAATTATGGAAATAAGAAAAACCAATCTTCCCACAATTATGATTGATTAAAAAAAAGGAAAACTAATTATGCAAAAAAACCGGAATTTTTTTGTGATAAGCAAACCTGAATAATCTGAGGAGATTAGCAGTGGCAGCGGCAGCGAATGAACTCGAGTTCAATTTTCCAAGCTACGTTCGATTACACGTTTAATAACTATTACGGGACGTATCGGAATTCATGCGCCGCGAGAAAATGAAGTAAATACCGTTTTACACGTCCCACGAAAGGATCCCACATGGCGCGCGGATCGTTGCGGATAAATTGCATGTTTTTTCAACGACCTTTTGCCGCAGGAGTCTAGTCCAAGGTATCGGACTACCCGCTGCTCCGCACGGCGACGAGATTACCCACCTCGCTAATAGTATAGACGTTTTTTTTTTAATACTCGCAATTTGATAAAGGTGAAGGTCCGCTTCGGTTATTTAACTCACATCCATAATGCTGTCGTACTTGACGACCGCGTTTCGATTCTCATGGTTGAGATCGATGACTTTTCCCCCCCTTCGCAAGTTGCATTAAAAAATTGATTGAAAATATGAATCAATTGAAAACTAATAACCATAACATTCACATATTTTTACACGAAAAAAAATCGTATTTGTTATATAAACTATTTATATTTTTAAGGAAAGCCCAAATGGGGCTTTGGATATCTTTCCACTAAATAAAGGATGCAATTGGTATTCCTTCTCCTTCTACATTTCACACTTATTCTTAACGCGTTATATGTACATTGCAAAGATTCAATAATGAATCGGAGAGACGTCGGTTGTTGGCGACGGCCTGTTTGAGCGAATTGCGTAAAGGGGGCTCGCGACTCGACTGCACCCACCACTGTTTTGCTGCAATCGTTGCATGACGTGAACGCACACGCCACACTGGCTGATTCTTTACGAGGGAGAGAAGCAGCAGCCGAGAGAAACTCGCAGACGAGCTTAAAACAAACAAACGACGAGCCCATTATCCGGATTGTTTGCTTAGGACGAGGACGAATTCCGTCGTTCCTTCCACGCCGTCAGATCCATTGCACCGTTCAAATACGTCGAGCATTCGGCCATTTCGTTGCTGAAACATAAAAGTTACTCGTTACTCGCGAATAATGGTCATTAAAAAATGTACACACAGATACAGATGTTTGAATTGTCTCGAATGAGAATGTTTCATTCACTGAGAAGTGCATTGAAAGGGTGAAAAAATCATGGTCGGTTCCTAGAATTTATTATAAATTCAACGGAGAGCTTTGCTTTGCTTTACTTTTTTCCAGAGAACTTACGAATTTTTAATATGGAGTGATTAGTAGGTCGAAAATTTACGATGAAACTCACAGAAAAGGATCTCTCAGAATAAAAGCTCGTGGCTGAACGCTCCTTAGCCTGTCGCCGTTGTCGCACAGAATTTTCGCCATTGTGACTTTACGAATTTCGTCCAGCTGCTCAGGAGTGAAGGATCCGGGCGAGTTGGCATTCTCGTACCAGTATCTATCGCCTGCAATTTATACATTCAACGTCAACTCATAACTGATGTAACACATATTACGTCCCGTCCATTAAAATAAAAATGTCCCCATAAAAAACATTCTTTTTTATCGGCTATATTTGTGTATTTGGACGAGAACGTACCAAGCCTCGCGTTCCTAAAAGTTCGTCCCAGGAGACAGAGGAAGGTCGGACCTACGACAGATCCCTCGACTGGAACTTCGGAAAGTGCACCGGTTACCAGATCCACGTCCTCCACGTCCCTATAAAATAAATAAGCGTCCCGTGAACATCAATAGTAAACATCAACAATTCATAGCTTCGAAAAGCCGTTGCACAACGTAATCGATAGTTACGGAATCGCTGATCGCGATACGAGGATCAATAATAATATGGTAACGAGTCAGGAAGAAACTCGTAATAACTTCTACGACTAGATTAGATAATACCCAAGCGGCGTTACGATGCGAAACAATATAATTGATTTACATCGATGAGCAGCACCGAACGTACCTGTAAACCCTTTGGAGCCTGTCGATCGTTTCTCGGGCGATGATGCCCTCGAGACCGCTGAAATTCTTGATTTCCGGTAGCTCGCAGAACGATCTCCATCGCACGTAAGGAGGCAGGCCGTGATCCCTGCCTTGCTGTATCGCCTGAGCGGCGTAGTCGACCGCCACGTCGGTCGTTTTACCGTCGTGGAAATATCGCTCGAGCAAAATCTCGTTCAGTCCCGGTGGCAGCGGTTTTCTGGAATGGCCCGCTGTATCGAATAATTTCAACGCTTTTACGATGTATCGTCAGTGTTTACAAAAGTACTGTTGCCAGTTGGTATAGAAATTGGAGAAATTAAGTTACAGAGTGAATTTAATTTTATTAAATTAAATTACAGTGTGAAATTAATTTTATTAAATTAAATTATGGAGTGAATTTAATTTTATTAAATTAAATTACAGAGTGAATTTAATTTTAGTAGTAGTAATTATATTTATTGGCAATATATGTAAATTTTTTTGTACAGTGGTTGGTTAGGTAGTATAAATAGTGGTATTGCCAACAGGCCATCGACCGAGGTCCTTCAGCCTGATTTAATTTTATTAAATTAAATTAAATTGCTTTAATTTATGTCATAAGTTTGAGATCGAAGAGTGGTTGCGTTAGGACAATATTAAAAGTGTCGGAAGTGCCGGAAGTGTCGGAAGTACTAACCTGTGGCACCGGCGATCAGACGATCGATAGCCCCGGCCTCGTAGAGCTCCTGCGGCGCGTAGAAAGCGGACAGCAGCGATCTCTCGCCGGATTTGGCGGACGTACGAGTGTCAACGAGGTCGAGGGTCTTGGGCGTGAGGGCGGCGACGAAGAAGAGTCCCGCGGAGGCGGCGGCGTTCGAGACTGTCGCGTCGATCCGCGCGTCGTAGCCTCGAAAGTAACCCCGTCTCGTTAAGCGCAAGTCGAATCTTCGAATACGTCGTTAGTGAAATTTCAACGAAGACGTGGAGGAAACGGGAGAACAAAAAAAAACGAAACAACCCGACAGCTGAAGGACAAGGACTCGACCTTCACTGTTTCGAAACCTTTCGCGAATAATCAATCCAACGCAATTTTATAAACAATGTAAACAATTTTAAAACACATTCTTTTTTTTCAATAAAGAAAAATACGAGCACTGCACAACTTTCCAAATCACTGGAACTTGATTTCCTTTCGATGGCATCAACGTGGATTTTCGAGTTACGCAAGCAGCAATAAAGTTACGTTTCAGCGATAACGGAAACGTAACTTTATTTAATTACCGGGAATGTATAAATCAGCGAGAGATATCGCGACGATAATTACGCACACCTGCCGCATAATTGATAAATCCGTTGTCTCGATCTTCGCTCGAGAGTGCATAATTACTAAGCTTGCGCATTCCGATCAATTGTTTTGCGACTAATCGCGTTATAAAGAGCGCGTGCGCTGTTTCCTGGAGAAGGTGCGAACGTGGGTTTCTTACCTCTCGAGATTCCCTTCGCCAAGGACGACCGGCAGGAACTCGTTGTACGTCACGTGCTGCATCTCGGCGATGACGACGCGCCGAGCCTCCTGATAGAGCTTCTCGTCGTCCCAGTGGGGATTCAGTAGCTCCAGCTGATCGGCCACTCGGTTGTGCTCGCGCAGAAAGAGAACGTGCATTAGCGCGAGTCCGGGATGCTCGTTTATTCGCGAGTCGCCGCTGAAGAAGCATGGCAGCGATTTGCTCTCGGATCTGCAGCTTCCGGGACTGCGCGACGGCATCGGCAGATTCTTGCGTTGGGTATTGAGGCGTCCGCCTTTGCCGGCTCGCAGAGCTCTCGCTGTGTCATCGGAGTTGCCGTAGATCGTCGAGAGATCGATGTACGAGGACGCCTGATTTATCTGCTGTCTCGGACCTAAACATCCCTTTACAGGGCAATCGGAACGATTCAGTCGCGACAATTTGACAATTGTAAATATCGACATCGCAAAGTCGTCTTGAAGGAAAAAAAGAAAAATTATAGAAGATGAGATGCAGGAAAAATTCGGGACCCCGATTTGGGCTGTTTTCGGCCCGGCGGGCAGATCTACGATTTCTGACAAACTGTTCGGCCAAAAAATTTTTTTTTTTTCAAAATCAACTAAAAAAGGGTTGTAACCAGTGTTTTCAGGGGTAGAATATACGACTTGAGAACGGTGGTATAGGTTAAAAGTCGATATTTTGAAAAAATAAATTCCGTGACCCCGATTTGGGCGGTTTTCGGCCCGGCGGCCAGATCTACGATTTCTGACAAACTGTTCGGCCAAAAAATTTTTTTTTCAAAATCAACCAAAAAAGGGTTGTAACCAGTGTTTTCAGGGGTAGAATATGCGACTTGAGAACGATGGTGTAGGTTAAAAGTCGATATTTTGAAAAAATAAATTTCGTGACCCCGATTTGGGCGGTTTTCGGCCCGGCGGCCAGATCTACGATTTCTGACAAACTGTTCGGCCAAAAATTATTTTTTTCAAAATCAACCAAAAAAGGGTTTTAACCAGTGTTTTCAGGGGTAGAATATGCGACTTGAGAACGATGGTATAGGTTAAAAGTCGATATTTTGAAAAAATAAATTTCGTGACCCCGATTTGGGCGGTTTTCGGCCCGGCGGCCAGATCTACGATTTCTGACAAACTGTTCGGCCAAAAAATTTTTTTTTCAAAATCAACCAAAAAAGGGTTGTAACCAGTGTTTTCAGGGGTAGAATATGCGACTTGAGAACGATGGCATAGGTTAAAACTCGATATTTTGAAAAAATAAATGTTGTGACCCCGATTTGGGCGGTTCGCGATATACATCAAACTGACCGCCGGTTTCCCAACAACCAATCAGATGCTGAATAAATCGACAACAATGATTGCTCACGAACTCACCTGAAGACTGTCGCCCGGATGCGGCGCCGATCTCGCGTACTCCATGCACCCGATCGCGTTCTCCGCCCTGATGGGAAAGCACTCGGGATGAAAGTGCTCGTACTCCACATCGCAGCACTTCAGCCTCCCGGCGCCGCCTGGCAGCTCCATGCGCGGCGTGTGAGTCAAATCATGCGCAAGAAACTGTCCATGAAGCGCGGTGAGGGCCATTAGATGCGGATGGCGGAGGTCCGGGCCGCCCGAGTGAATCTCGGCGGAAACTCGGCGGGCGCTGGGCAGCGCGGCGGACGAGCGCGGCAGCGAGACGCCGTCGTCGTATTCGGGCGGCAATGCGCGCGCATAAGCCTCGAGGGCAGCGCCCCACGTCGGATGCGCCGCATTGTTGCAGCGTCCCGCGTAAGTTCGGTAACGTCGACGTGGCCCAATCAGACCATCGCACTCAACACTGTTGCGCGCGTAAGCGCTCGCCGTGTCGCCCGAGCACAGAAACGTCCCCATCGACGGCAGAAGCGAAACCGCGTCGCGCGGTGTCATGTTCAGGGCTTCGACGATCATCGTCGCCATCGTCTCGCTTCGCAACGCTCGACGCGACAAATCCCTCGCCGCTTCCGTCATCTCGTGCGACGCTCCGAGGTACCACGACGGCGAACCCTCAGCGAGGCGCGTTCGGGAATTCGTTATCGCTTCTTCGGTGAGACGGTACTTGTCCATCGAAGCGTTCGTGCGCGCGTTCAGGTCCTGGAGCATCCGCGGCGGCAGCGTCGTGCACTGCGTCAGCGGCGCCATCAGGAGAGTCAGGCTGGAATTATAAAAGAGGATTTTACAATTATTTCGATTTCATGATGTTGAAGTTTGGATCGTTGGAACGATTTTTTTCGTGTTTTAACGATTCTAATATTATTCTAGCGATTCTAAAAATTGATTATAAAGATCAATCGTTATAATAAAATAATATACCCATTACGATCGTTTGGGAGCATTAGAGTAATTTTGCTTCCTCATAGAGGAAGCTTTGTTTTCATGAAAAAAATTTTTTTAGAGATTTTCATGCCAGTATTTATTTTATTTTCGTTGCTTTCCAACGATGCAAACAAACAACATAATTCGATTTTTTATAATTTCATAATTTTTATAATAATAATTCGATTCAACATAATTCGATGTTTTGCTGCAGGACTTTTCGTTGGAATGACTGATTTTTGGATTTCGTTTGCGTTTTGACTTAAAATAGTCTTTTAGGTCGCATTTATACGTCAGTTAACCGCTGATATCTGAATTGAATTGTATCTCGGTTCACGAACTCGGAGAGAACGTGATTTTCTCCGTAATGCAAGAGGATGTGGTCTACAATAGCAGACAGTGATACTGAATGTCACGAATCGAATAATCGTAGCGATCTCGTTAATTACAGTGTTCTTCAAGTCACGTGCGCGCGCAATCACTTCTCGTCGCTCGCGTCGGATGATCTTAGATCCCTGATTTGCCATTCAGATGCTCTAATAGAGAGATCCTAATGAACCGTTCATTGTCGACGAGTCGCGTGATCTTCTGATGGATCGAGATATGACCGATTTTTTCTACTCACGATGGTGACTGGCATTTAGCATCACCAACGGTACAATGACACTGCGAGACCCTGAGTGTCGTAAAATAGGTTCAAGAACGAACCAACATTTAGCAGATACGAAATCACAGTTCAATTGTACATTTTTTTAAACGTCCTGAACGATCGGATGGAAGATCGCAAGTGAAGCAATAGGAGAAACGAGACCGAGTGACTTCAATTGTGAACTGAAGTCACTCAGTCGCCTGATTGACGTGACTTCAATTGTGAAACTGACGAGTGACCGAAGGCAGGTAAATATCGATGCGCCGGTCGTCAAATCGCTTTTCTACAACGATCCTCATTTTTACGACTCGTCTTACACAATGACGGAACGTTGTGGCGAACGTCGATAAATCATCGATGGAACAAAAAAATGGCCGTCGGGTGTTTGCGGACCAGACGTCGGCGGCCATTCGGGACAATATCAATTCGCGTCTCTCAGTGCCTGCGGCTCGGTTGGGCACTTAACGACTTTTGCATTACCCGGTGGTACACATTCTGCGCGGCTTCTGGGAAGAATATAATTATTACGTCGTACGAGGCGACTGAAAACGAAACCAGTTTTTAGCGAACGGCTCAAACTGTTTACGATCCAACATTGTCTTTCCGTCATTAGTCGCGCGACTCAGTCGTGGAATTGAATTACCTGATATTTCCGTTCGGTGCAAAGACCTCGGATTTTTTTTCCTTTTTTGTGCTGAGAGAAATATAAATATAGCTCAGCTTTCCAAAGTACAAAATACGTAACTGTTTTTTTTTGCTTCTCTTTCGCAATTACGAAATTTGACGAAACTGTCAGTTAATCACTTTATGTAATTTGGACTTTACTTTTGAGTCACGAATTTTTGTAACACGCACTTACAATTAGCATTTGAGTGTTCATCGCGCAGATCTCGATATGGATCTTGGTAATGCGGTGTGGCATTCTTTTTTTTTTATACAAAAGTAACATGGGGTGAACTTGACTCGAAGGGGATTGCGTCACGTGCTGAGCTGTAATGCCAGCGTAATACTTTGCGGGCGAGAAACTCCGAATATTATCGATGATAATCTCGCCCGAAGGCGCCCATCAAAATGTCTCGTTGCGATGCCTGTTGAACTCGACCCCAAACACACACAAATCATTGGATCTCTGCTCAATCAATTTCTTCTCATGACAGACTGACATAAGTACCTGACGAAAAAAAATATTAACTTGACAAAAGATGCAAATAAATCGTAAATCAATATCGCATAAGAATTGTAAATGTCCATTTTTTCGCAGATCCTCGTAAAATTTATCAAAGAAACACAGTAGAAAAAAGGCATTTTTGCGTATTTAAATAAATTAAAAAAAAAATTTGCCAGCCAGAAAAAAACGTGGCTAGCCAAATGTCAATTTGCTTTTCGCAGATCCCCGCAAAATTTGTCGAAAACGAAATATCAAAAAAGGCATTCAAGCATATTTACATAAAAATAGAAAAAAAATAGAAGAGACCTGAGAAAAAAAACATTTGGCAACGTGTGTCGAGTGCGGCTACAGAGTCGTTCCAACACCCACTGACATTTAGCACTCGTGATCGTCGTTATGCTTCTCCGTTTGTGTGTCTATATGTATACATATGTATATAGTATATATATATTATTCTCGTCCCGCGAGTCCGAGGATTCGCAGTTATCCAATCCGTTACAACGGCGCCTGGTGCGGCGGTGCTCCTCGCGTCACCCGCGGACCCATTCATTCCCGAGCGAGTTGACCCACGATGCCTCAGGATCGCACTCGCCGCGCGCGGCGACCTCGGCGGGGAGGGTCGACGCGACCGCATCGCGTCCGCCCGGAGGCTCCACGCCGAAGATGACATTTAAGGATCCTTCCTGGTTCCCTCGTGACTTCCTTACGCAATCCGGCGCAATCCCACGCCATGAGCCATGGGACACGTCTCTCGAACCTATCGGGACTCTTGCATTCGTTTTTTCTCATTCACGTTCACAAAGGATTGACACACCCGATTTTTTAGTCAAACCGGTCGTCATCGCCGCGTCGATTTTACCGTATGTTTCGTATCCGCGTGAAATTTTATTTTGATATTTTGATATTTATGTTGACATGATCACCAGTCAGTCAGTCAGTCAGTTTATATTGGCAAAAGTTGCTTCGATCAATTAAATATTTTGTCTAATTTGCAAAATATTTATTTCGCCGCCCGCAACCGCACATTTTGTTGGATTTAGTAATTTTTTTCTCAGTGTACGACTTGGTTTTTTATTTTTGCCACGGAATTTGCTAAATGCGATTTTTGTTGCTGTAATATATTTGCTAATTATCTCGTTAATAATAATGGTTATGTCGGGTACCATTCGCGTTTAATGATATCCATAAAAAATAATGCAGCGATAATTAACGGCGAGAGGTGTCGTTACTTCGCTTTTATTTATTTCTGTTACTTTTTACGGGGTCACACACACTTTCGTCAATATTGCGAAATACGATACGATGTGCTTATGAGTCACCTCATGAGCTCAGCATTGCAGCGGATATTTAAAGACCATTTTTTTCGGCTGTTCTTATTTTTCAGATTTTACAGGTATAGTATAAATACCGAGACGAGAAAAAACTACTACGTTGTCTTAATGGTTATCTGAGACATTGATTAAAAAATTCTGTCGCAGTCACAGCCGGATCATTTTTTAACTACGAGGCTGCTATTTACAAATTATTAAGTAGGAAAATGTTTACCCCGAAAATTAACTATTAAATAAAAATCAGTTGCTGTATAACTAAAAAAAAAATCCGAACCAAAAAAAAATCATTTGCTTTTGTAATTGCTAACCAAGTTATCAATCTTGTCTTTCTCGCGATAAAATCAATCTCTGATTATACAAATGGTAGCCGCGAAGAAGCTGGTTAATTGTATTTATTAGGCAAATTAAACTCACCTGAGTGCGTAAAAAATCATCTCGCCGGCAGCGACCGAATCGCCCTGAGCGACGGCAAGCAACGATGATGAATGCAGCGGCGCGAATGAATGAACGAAGCGCGCGTGCGCGCGCGCGTTGCTTAATTAATAATAATCAAGACACCGACTATAATAACGACGCCAGCGTCGAGCCGCCCACTTGGAAAATTCTTTGGCGTTTGACGATCGTTTGACGATCGGCGAAAATCACGTTTAGCGACGATCGACGACTACGGAAGCTTTATATCAATCTCCCATAAAAAAATTGCTTGTCGCGATATATTTACAAAAAAAAAATTGCGATATATGTCGCGTATGGCACACGTCGCGACGACGGCCGAGGTATATTATCAACCGGTCGTGGTAAAACGACAGACGGCGAGCCTGAACTAAGACTCGTGCTCGAACGAAAGTACGATCGAGGCTCTTATGGGGGCTCCCCGACATTACACACTCCGCGCGCCGGGAGTGCCAAGAGTGGGGCCGCCCCCGATCACGGGATCGTAATCTCCCCGGGTACCGGCCGCCGATCTCGCGCGTACCCTGAATACAATCGCTCCGAGAACGTCTAGAAAATGAGTATAAAAAACAACAACAACAACGCGCGGCTAATACGCGTGATAATTATGAGCCATCCGTTAGCCGGTTTTCGCGTGCGGCGCTATATACATACGTACACGAGTACCGGGAGGGAGTTTCGTTTCCGCTCGCGTCGAGTACAGGTACTCACTGTTGTATATAATCGTGAGTACATGTCCGACTGTGGTACGACTATAGTCCCACTATAGTACCACAGTCGGACTATTTTTCTGTAATTTTGTGGTACGACTATAGTCGTACCACAGTCGGACTATAATCGACTGCAGTCGTCATACAGTCGGACTATAGTCGTCATACAGTAGGACTATAATCGACTGCAGTCGTCATACAGTCGGACTATAGTCGTCATACAGTAGGACTATAATTGTAATACAGTCGGACTATAGTCGTCATACAGTAGGACTATAATTGTAATACAGTCGGATTATAGTCGTCATACAGTAGGACTACAATTGTAATACAGTCGGACTATATCCGACTATACCCTACTACAGTCGGACTATAATTGACTATACTCTACTGCAGTTGGACTGCAATCAACTATACTCTACTACAGTTGGACTATAATCGACTATACCCTACTACAGTCGTACTATAATTGACGATAGTCCTTCTACAGTCGGTCTATAATCGACTATAGTCCTTCTACAGTCGGTCTATAATCGACTATAGTCCTTCCACAGTCGGACTGTAATCCGGTTCGTACTATACTTATAGTTGATACTATGCGAGATTCGAACGAGCCGCGATGTACAATTTCCTGCGGCGAAAGCAGCGGCCCCTGCAGAAAAATGCCCCAACTAGTCGGAGAACGCCGACATGACAGCCGCAAAGGTTCGCGAACCGGAATCTCGCGCTCTGTCAGGTTACGCGAGCTTTCAGATGGATTGTCAACAATAGCCAATCGTCGAGTGTTAAGAGTCTCGTTGTTGCCGCATTTTTCGATCATACGCTGCGATAATCAGACGCCTGGAAAAAAATGCGACCCTTGAAAGTTAAGAGAGAGCATCGGCTTTCGAATTTGAAACGGTAAATAACAAATTCTGCTGCTCGGAATTGTTGTTCCGACTATTGACGCAAAGCAACTGGACTGACGGTCGTTGCGACCATTTCGAAATAACATGTCGAACAACGAAGAAATTCTCACCGAAGACGACGCGTTCGGCGACATGAGCAACGCGTATCAGCTCGAAGCGGCTGAGTACGATGAGAACGACGAAGGGACCGTCGAGTATCTGGATCTGGATCTGGAGATGGATTCCATTCCCGAATCCACTGAAGAATACATTCCCGAAGCGCCTGCTTTGAAACCGAAGCCTCCGGTACAGTCGTCGGTTCTGAAGAAAAATTACCTGGACGAAGCCAAGTCAAAGCGCAAACAGACACAGAGTGCGGCTAAGCGCAACGAGATTGCTCCGATGTTGAGCAGTGTGCGAACTAAGTCTGAGAATGTTGTAAACCGGAATTCCACAAATCGAGCTGCGAAGAGGAAAATGGACAGTTTGGCGTCCGAAACTGTCCACGCAGCTGTGACCGCCATCAACGCCAAACTCGCAGATTCCGCTCAGTCCATGAACGGCAGAGGAAGAAATATTGTGACGCACGACGGAGTCGACACGAAGTTGATATTTCGTGCTCCCAGCGAAGATTCGGAATCCTCACAGAGCGCAAAGACGGATGTTAAAACAGAGGGCGACAGTCTGGACTTGTTCTTTCAGAGCATGGCGCAAACAGTGCTGAATTTACCTTCCCAAGTACAAGCTAAGATTAAGATGGATATTTGCAAAGTAATCGCGATGGCTGAAATAAAATACTGCTCTTCGGACACTGTCTCGGATGCTAATAAATTTTGAAGTCTGTGTGAGGAGGTTGCTTCACAATATTCAACCTCTTTTGATACAGAAATAAAGATTGATTGTATAATAATAAACTGATATGGGTATTTTTTTAAATAATTTGTGGCATTTTTTTAGGGGGTGCATTATCCTGGCTTTTTTCCTGGGAATAATTTTTCGCGTTTGAAATAAATGGTATCTCAAGGCATTCTACAACACAGAAGCAATCTATGTTTATTGTTTTTAATTTTTCAGTATCTTAATATTTGTTTTCCTATTACAGTTACATTTATTATTACAAGAAGTAATGAGATAATTCAATAGTACGGTGTATTTGAATTGGTTTACATTAAAATTAGTAGCTCGAGTGATCAACGACTGCCCGACGTTTAGCATTAAGGGATTAGAAAATAAATAGTCAATAAAAAAAGAGAAGTAATTCGCCGATTACATTATTGGAATAATGAGAATGACGGTGATGTTTAAATAGAGTAACGAATATCACAGAGATATTCAAAGAAGATTTTTGTCTTTTTTTTTTTTTTAATTCACAGCCTCGATTAGTGCTTTGTAGAAATCGACGAGAGTTGATTGCTCAGTGTGCAAAAGAGATAATGACGAAGTTTGGAATGTGAATAGACGATACATCGACGCGAGTAAAAAAAACTTCAAGTGTCCTGAGGATCGAGGAGACAATTCACAGCGCGGTGTGGTTGATCACTCGGATAAAAATGTAAAATAAAAACGTGCGCGTCACTGAGGCGTTAAATAGTAGAATTTCGCTTACAATTATAAGGTCAAGGAGATCTGTATTCTACATGGCGATGAAAAGCTTATGATTCATTAAAAAGATCATCTATCTCGATTAGGACGAGACGAAAGCTTCTTGTGTGTGTTTTTTTGGGGTGTATGTGGTTTAAGGCTTTAACGCTATCTGAATCTATCTGATGCTCGTCAACTGCTAGACTCGTAGTAGAAACGATATTAAATTCGTTAACTTAACGCGACGTGTCCTGATCGTTCGATATTATAATCAAAACACAACCCGTGCTCATGTTGTTTTCATCTCTTCCGAATTACCATGATACGCTTTTTTTTTAATCTTCTTTCTCGAGGTTTACGCTCGGTTTAATCATGATGCAAAGTGACAGTGATTTACGGTAGAAGACACTAAAGGATGCAGGCCATTCACTCTTGCAGCTTCGGGGGGATGCGAAAGCATTCACGTGTAAACTCATTGCCAATTTTATCGTTTTCTGCTTTTTCTCCAGTCTTCTCATTCGTCTTTTTCCGCTTTCTCCACGTCCTGCTTTTCCGTACACTCCGCCGCAGTGTCACCCTCGAATTTCGGGCCTGGGGTCTCGTCGCCCTCCAACACGATTTCCTCGGGATCGGGTGCGCGCGGAAGAAAATCGTCCTCGGGATACATACTCTTGAAAATGTCCTTGGCCTGAAAATAACAAATTTAGCCAAATTTGAAATTTCAAGGAGTGATTCCGAAGATCATCGGTTTTCAGCAAAAGCTGAAATCGCTATTTTGTCAATTGCAACACACCTGATTCACAGCGAAGTCGAAATCGAGATCCAAATCGGGTCCGGAGCACAGATGAATGTTGCTGGGTGCAGAGTTGCTCAGCTTAATG
The DNA here is from genome assembly GCA_964034905.1 of Itoplectis maculator. NCBI lineage: Eukaryota > Metazoa > Arthropoda > Insecta > Hymenoptera > Ichneumonidae > Itoplectis > Itoplectis maculator. The sequence goes on from OZ035869.1 coordinate 5,586,157, forward strand.
TCACTAGCCGGAAGGTTCAAGTACAGGGACCAGAGAACGTGAGGCTTGAGATTTTCCAGCGCGTCTTTGGCCTCTTTGTCGCCTTCCTGGAGATGTCTCTTGTCCGGGGATACAGTCTGGGTATGAGAATCAGTCGGGTAGCGAACGACAGTTGGTTCCACTGGATCGGTACGCAAGAATTTTTCCAACACGTATGCCAGATCTTCCTTCGCGGTTTTGGTACGTTTGCAAGTCATATGTACCATGACTGAAACATAAAACAATACATATTAAACATTCCATTAAATCCAGAAACGATAAAAATAGTTGAATGACATTAATTAGGAACGTACAAAGGCCTTGGGGACAAGCGTTGGTGGATGGCCCTAATTCAATGATAGTAACGGCTTCCTGGCCGGTTTCCTCGGGTGGATAGTACAGCAAAGTCAAATTCTCCTTCTCGCCTTGCATAATTGATCTGGAAAAATGTGACTCATTAATTGGTCTTATTAATAAATATGTCGCACTGACTGGTAAATTCATTACGCTGACTTTTCGGAAAGAATTAATCATTTTTATGTTAGAGAGGAGGGAAAATTACCTATCGGTGATGAAGATGCCACGAGAAATCTGCTGTTCGCCAACAGATTCCACGATTTCCGGTGGCAAGTGTCCTTGACCGACGACTAAGTGTTGAAGAGCCAATCTCTGTTTTCCCGTTATAATCGCTTTGCACTTATCCTCGCCAACGACAACGCCGTCGAGCTGACGTTTTAGACAATACACGCCACCAAATACGGCGCACAAGCTGTTGGAACAAACGTCAGTTGAATAAACTGTGACTTTCGCTATTAGCCCGGATGCGTCTTCGTATGTGTGGACTAGACTAACACATGAGACGGTCGACTCACCGACAGAAGCATTGTGGCAATTCACCGCTGCCGTACATAGGCCACAGGAAAGGAGTATTTCCATATCGACCCAAGCTATTGAGAAAATGTTTCGTGCGATCGACGCCGTCGCGACAGGACGTCTTGTCGGTTGCCATTGCTATCGCTTGCATCACGTAATGCTTGACGATCGGTGTTAAATTTTTGGTATTGAGATATTCTAGGAATGTCTTGTCGCGGAATCCTACGAATCAAATACAGATTTTTGTATTTTTTTATTTTTGTTTGTAATAAAAGTGTTTAAACGCCGCGAAAAGAGTACTTAAAAGAAGTAGCTTACCGTCGAACTCGGGACTATCAGCTCCCTGTTCCATGCAGGATGTAAGCAGCTGCATCAACATTCTCTTCTCGATAACGCTCACAGTCTTATTGGCGAATACGTCGGCCCTTGAGCAAGGTACTTGAGTGAGCTTGCCTTCCATGAATGTCGCGACTCTGGAAACCGCGCGAAATTCGGCGTAGCGCGCGATGTTGCTAGAGATCAGGAGTTCTACTAATTTGCCTCGCGCAAACAAGAGCTGAAAAGCAATTAAATGATTGTCTTAATAAAATAATTGCCAGTGTTAAAGGATTTAAAACGCCGAACATCGCACTTACTTTTGGTGCCAGATCGATATTGAATCTTCTGTATTCCTTCTTGATACGATCTATTGACCAATGCTTAGTGAGCTCCTTCTTCTCCGCGCGTTCCTCGTCCGATTTCTCCGCATCTTCACCCGATGGCCCTTCCCCAGATCCATCGGTTTGGGTGTCTTTCGATGTCTGCACTGGCAGGTCAGCATCACTGCACAAAAAACAGCAATACCCGTAAAAAAAAATTCACAACCCTTCGTTTGCTATATTTTTCAAGGAAAATTGCAGAAGATGATGTAAAATGTAAAAATTAGAACCATTTTGTTAATTTGATATCAGCACAGGAAATGAAGAATTGGTAGCTGTACTAAATATAAAATTTGCAGAAAAACTATCAAAAATGTATTCCAAACTCACTTAGTGATGAACCAGGTTTCCTCAATGTTCTCAACCGTGGAATATTGGTTGCTGGCCTTCAGAAATTTCTCTCCTTCCTCCACCTCACCGCCTGCGTCTCTGCTCTCAGTCTTTGCAGCCTTGAGGTCCTCGATCCATTTTTGAAGACCATCGAAGTTGAAAGTTGCCCACAGGCCTCCGTAATATTCATTGCTGAGCAAAAGTAAGAGCAAACGTAAGATCATTATCAGCTGTGACCACCAAACTGCTGCATACTATACATATACACATATAATATCTCCCACAAAATATATATTGTTCATATACATATTATATTCACATATATATAGCCATATATATCTATACTGTATCCCTATATCCATATTGTACATTTTAACGTCACTACCGCCGAGAAATGCGACAAAAAAACCAGCTCCCCGTTTTTACCTCCCCGTTCGTCGTCGCAAGGCGTGAAAATCGCAAAAAAAAGCGTATTACCTATCCAGGTGAAGGACCTTCTTGCCAATCCTGCTCGCCGCCGCGGCAACAATGGACTCGGTCATACCTGACAAAGAGAACGATCGTCATTTTATCACAACTTCCTTCCTCAGCTCAAACAGTAACATGCGTCCTTCTTTTTCTCGTCGGTGTTCTCCGAGCGTTAAAATAGTGCAAGCGTTTTTGATAAAAATCAATACCCGTGCCCACGACGACGACATCGTACTCGGTCGGCAGATCGTCCTCCATGGTTACTCGGTTAATCGGCGATACTGTATCAGCGGCCCGATGTCGGAATTATTTCACTTGCGGCCTCTCGTCGCGATTATGTCCCGTTAGTCGAGAGAGCAACCGAACGGCGCGGCGTTAACGCATTATTCGGGAAAACACCGGAGATATCGAATTTCACGGAGTAACTACGCCCCGCCCCGCTCGGTCTTTCTTTCGGTAACACACTACGGGGGATCTGCCTCTAGCATTCGACCGGGCGCTTTCCAATCATAATGACACAAGTCGCGGCGCACCGTGCGATACCCACACACTGACGGACGGCGGTGAACACGGACGCGAGGGATATTCGAGCGATCGGCTGCAGCGCGACGTTCGTGAGAGGGACTGCGAGGGAGAGACCCGGAGACAGGCGCGCGGACTCCGCTTTGTGTCATCCACATGTGACGACCCCACTGTTATCGACAAACGGGAAGATCATCCACTGCGAGCATTTCCCGCGCGAGGGCGCTTCGATTATGAGGAGTGGAGGGGGAGGTGGCTGTGTGTGCGACCGTTTCCACTGCGGGACTTATTTGAGCATTGACGCAGTGGACGCAGAAGGAACAGACGTGACAGCAGCAGCAACAGCAGCAACACAGCTCGTCAAAGATGGCGTCGCGCATAGCAGCGGCTGCCACGGTTCGAGCTGTCAAAGGCAAAAGGGTCCTGCCAACGCGAGCTGCCCTCGTTCTCGTGAGTTAAAAATTCTTGTATCTGGGTCGTGGGATCGTTCGAGGCTTCTTTCGACACTTGACACTGGTCAGAAATAGTTGAAACGATGGTGGATCGAACATAACCTGAAAGGGGTATTTCTTCTGCTCCGAAACGGAGATTTTAGGTTTTTTGCTTTGTTTTCTTGCAGACTCCGAATGCTATCAAGAAAATCAAGGAGATACTACAGGACAAGACCGACTTTGTGAGTGGATGGGGATAAGTGGCTTTAGTTAGGAGGAATTATTGGAGTCGGACGTGATTGCGCTATCTTGCAGCGCAGTTGCGAAAGATGTTTTTCTCGAGATGGTCAAGATCATTCCAACTTTGTTTGCGCGTGTTTTTCTGTTCGATGCAGATTGGCCTGAAGGTAGGCGTGAGGCAACGGGGATGCAACGGGTTGAGTTACACGCTGGATTACGCGACGGAGAAGAGCAAACTGGACGAGGAAGTGATTCAGGACGGTGTGCGAGTTATAATAGATCGCAAGGCGCAGCTGTCGCTGCTTGGCACGGAGATGGATTACGTAGAGGGTAAATTAAGTTCGGAATTTGTCTTCAACAATCCAAACATCAAAGGTACCTGCGGCTGCGGCGAAAGCTTCTCCGTCTAGCACGAACGAAAAATCCATGCAGCTTTGTCTTCTTGACTTTTCTATCTTTGACGTCTCGTTTGTGGATGAGAAATACAATGAAAATTCGGATAACGAAAACTACAAATCAAGATCTGTAACGCAAAAGGAACGGAACGACGCGTGTCAAATGAGTTTATGAGTGATAACTTAAACTGCGGATCTCTTTCTGTATGTAAAAAATCGCGTAGGCAAATATAGATAGATAATTTAATGAAAGTTTCAAGACTCAAGTACTCGAAACTCTCCTACTCTGCTGGCTATGCTGTACAATGAGTCATCGTCGGATAGTTTCAATAACTCGGTTATTGTACAAAGTAGACATTAATTGTAAAATGGTATTTTACGATTTGTAAGATTTAAGAATGAAAAGGAAAGAACAAATGTATCATAGTATATTATAGTTTATAAATTATGTAATTGAGTATTTCCACGAATAATTATTTTCCAAAGTATAAGGAGTTTTCAGGATTTTAAAAGGACGATAGGGGAGACACATTGAACGAAAACCAGAGACGAGTTTTTAATACGGATGTCGTTTTATTAATCTGTTCACTACGCGAATATCATACGCTGGGCAATTTTAGCTGCTGAATGTTTTCCCTGACAAGCCGTTCGACGATCGCGACTAATTTCGAATAACGTGGCCTGGTCAACGATTCATCGACCAGAATCCTCAAAGATTTTCCTCAAAATCCGAAGCACAATCAACGCAACAAATTCATATATAATTGATTAAAGGAGAACAATAATAAGCAAATACAAAGCAAAGAAAGATTTTTTTACGCGTGGTTATACAGCCTTAGATAATTACACATTAGCGTTTTTGCGGCGAACTTTCGAGTGTATTTATTATGCAACGCGAAAAAAGCCGTAGGCGGACAAACTTTTTCGCGAGTCATTGTCACGAAACTTTGCTCCTCGTCCTTTCGACGTCGCAGCACTCGAAAATTCGCCGAACGCGACGATTAGCGTTTTCCTTATAAGCGCACTAACACGTTTTTTTTTTTTTTCCTTTCACAACTTGATTTTCTCGTCTTTTTTCTTTCTCTTTAACACTTCGATATACGATAAGTTTTACGAATGTTTTATGTTTGTTTTTTTTTACAGTACAATCGGCAGTCATCGCTGGTGTCTGTGACACTGCTTCCCGGCGACGATTCTCGTTGATAACTCCGAAAATTCGCGCGACATCCGGAAAAACGTATTTCACGTTATCATTTCCGGATGTCGAGAGAATTTTGCGGAGCGAAACAGCGCGAAATCGCGTCGGAGCTAGTGTCGGCTCAGGTCCCCAAGTAATAATCTCCTCCGCGTTATCCTTACACTATTTACAGGAGCTCCCCGTCTCTTAATCCCGCTCGAAAAGCTCGTTCTCTATACGCGCAGGACTTTCGAGTCCAGCAACCCAATTAAATATTTCTCTCTGACTATTAAACATTAAACCGGGTCAACCGTTGATCATTACACTTGTGTTTACAATACAATTTAGTGTTTCTTTTGAGTTACGTTAATTTTTTTTTTCTATTTTTTAAACATTTTTTCCTTTGAATACTCACAGATCATAACTTTTGCAACGTATTCTGCAATTTAATCATTTAAATCACACGACAACCAATAACACACTCACACACACTTTACACTGGTTCTCCTCAATCCGACATTTCTGTACAATTTTTTAATTAGTTTCAAAATTATTTTGACTTTGGCTTCAATGATTCTTACTTTCTTTCTAGTTTAAACCTTTGGTTCGACGACCGGTAATGGGATGTTCCAATCCGGTTTGTCGAATATTCGATCTTTGGCATAGTTAATCCCTTTCGTATGAGACTACTGTTAGGACTTACGAGCTACGTTTTGTCAATCGACATTCTACAGCAAGTGTTAGTTAACAAAAAGAGAATGAAATTTGAGGAAAATCTTTGCGATCTCGTGAATGAATCGTTTCGAGGACTCGGCTTCGAGATTATCGTGCGTCGCGGTAATCGTAAAACCCGCGATAACACCCAAGGCTCTAAATTACTCGCGACACAGGGCGATGCGTTTGCTTGGCTGTGGTAAAAATATGCTTCAATACAAAATCTACTGTTTCCCGAGTGGTCGTCCTCTCGACGCGAGAGAACGAGAAGGACGTAAGTTACTTGTGCGTTCGAGAGAAAACAATAAAATAAAATAGATTTAAAAAAATGACGATTCGGACGAGACGTGCGAATCGCAGCGCTCGGGAAACGCGAAGCTTGTCACCGATTTACGTGATTACCGTCGGCGCTTCGCGACCAGTGTGCTTCTTCAGCGACGATAATTCCAGCGCGATTTCGACGAGCGGCTTGAGAACGATCTGCGCGTCTTTGCCGAAATTTGCGGGATCGGATTCGTTGCGCTCGACGTACAGACGAATCGTCGCGCCGGAACTTCCGGTGCCCGACAATCGGTAGATGACTCGCGAGCCTCCCTTGAAGAGCACTCGAAGACCCTGCAAAGTTCAAAATTGAATTTTCAAATATCACGAAGACGGAACTTTCACCGTAAAATTGATATTTTTCTCGCCTGTTTGGTCGCGACGCTTCCATCGATGGGATCTTTGTAGGAATAATTGTCCGCCTTTTCGACCTCGTATTCGCCCAATTTTTTCCCAACAAACGACGGCTCGAGAATCGCGTCCTCGAGCTCCTTCATCATTCTGTTGGCGCTGTCGGCGTCGCAGTTCTCGTAATCGTAGCGAGTGAAGAAAGTACGACCGAACTTTTTCCAGTGATCCATGAGAATGTCTTCGATGGACTTTCCGACCTTGGCGACGACGTTGAGCCACGCGAGACACGCCCAGATTCCGTCCTTCTCGCGAATGTGATCGGAACCGGTGCCGAAACTTTCCTCGCCGCACAGCGAAAGGCGTCCGGCGTCCATCAGGTTTCCTAATGAAACAACAACGAAGAACCCATAAAACATCGGTTGTTTCGTTTACTTTTCCTCGACCGATAGTATCGAGACTCTTGCGACATTTTTACCGAAATATTTCCAGCCGGTCGGCACTTCGAAGCACTCGATGCCCGTTTTCGCGGCTACTTTATCAACCGCGCCGCCAGTTGGCATCGATCTCGCGAAACCCTTGATTCCGGTCTTCTGGAAGTACGGAATGACGTTGAGATGCTCGGCGAGGACGGCCAACGAGTCGGAAGGCGTCACGAAGAACGCTTTCTTGCCTATGATCTGCAAATGGAACAAAAAAAATCGTCATCGGTTACTATATCGATGCCATTATTTTTTTTCTTTTCTTTTTCCCTTCGTTTGACGATTTACCATATTTCGATCGCCGTCGCCGTCGAAAGCAGCGCCCAGATCTTGAGTGCCGTTCCTCACAGCGTTGACGAGATCCGCGGCGTAAGTGAGATTCGGATCGGGATGAAGTCCGCCGAAATCTTCGAGCGGAGTCGAGTGCACGAGGCTCGACTGATCGACGCCGAGCTCGACGCCGAAGATCCGTTTGACGTATGGACCGGTAACTGAAAAAATCGGTAAAATGTACATTGACTTCACTTTGGTAAAACAGAGTGCAAAAAATTGCGGCGAAAGTTGTCACCTCCGTTCATAGCGTCGATGAGAATTTGGAATTTCGGTCTCTCGGGAGTTCCCTCCAATAATTTCTTGATGCTCGCGAAGTCGAATATTTCCTTCATGAGCGCGACGTAGTCGTCGACCGAGTCGATGACATCGACGACGAAGCTTTTGCCGTCGATCGTCAGCTCGTTCCGCTGGATCTTGTCGATGTCCACGTTGATCTCCGGCGCGATTTTGTAGGACTTGAGGCTCGTCGTGATGTCGTAGATCTTGTTGGTCACCGCGTCGGGGGCGGGTCCGCCATTGTCGCAGTTGAATTTGATCCCGAAATCGGCGTTCGGACCGCCGGGATTGTGCGACGCTGTCAGGACGATTCCACCGAGGGTCTTGTACTTTCGGATGATCGTTGACACGGCTGGAGTCGAGAGAATTCCATTCTGGCCGACGATCAGCTTGGCTACCTGCAATACATTTTTCCTCTATTAATTTTCATTTATTTTTATATGTTTTTTCTTATTAAATACATATTTTTTTAAATACATTTCTTATTAAATGCATTTTTTCTCCGTTAATTTTTTTTTATTTTTGTGTATTTTTTATATGATTTTCTTATTAAACATATATATTTTTAAATACATTTCTTATTAAATGCATTTTTCCCCGTTAATTTTTTTATTTTTACTTACTTTTTATATGATTTTTTAAATTAAATATAGACATGAAGATCAATCAAGAATTCATTTTTCGTCCATTAATTTTTATTTATTTTTTATATGTTTTTCTTATTAAATATATATTAAAAAAAATACATTTCTTATTAAATGCATTTTTTCTCCGCTAATTTATTTTTATTTTTATTTATTTTTTATATGATTTTTTTAATTAAATATAGACATGAAGATCAGTCAAGAATCAAAGTCAGGTCGCCTCGCTTGGAAAATAGTCCGCGTAGATAATGTGTAATAGTCTATCTATTTAATTTGAATATTCAAAATAAAAAAGATAAAAAATGTTCGCTTATCGTTAATGATATGCGAATCAGCGCGTATCAAAGAGACGAGTGAGGGACAAAGGGGTGAGGGGCGGGGAGGGAGGAGAGGGAGGTACCGCCTACGCCTCGCGCCGCGCATTTTTCGCAGACTCAGTGCCGCTCGTGTCTGTTTGCCGCGACTCTCCGGGATTACAGAGAATTTATTGTGTCGCGAAGATATATTTCCCGTGGCCTCGAGTCGCGCAGCAAACCGACGCAGGCGCATTAGGACGAGCCGGTATCGTTCACCTTTGACCCAGGGGAAGGTTAAAACGCCGAGATTCTTCACCTCCGTAATCTCGGTCTCGTTTTCTCGGTCTCGTTTATTAACAAAATTCAAAAATTGGAAATATCGGCTGTTCGCCGATTGACAAAGTTTTTAAAAAATCGTATCACGAATAAATAAAAAATAAAAGGAGCGAATCAGATCGGAGAAAAAATAGTTTTAAATCGATTTAAAAAATGAATAGAAAGTTGAAGAAAAGCAAAAGGGAAAAAAATAAATCACCCCATTAGCAGCGGCGATTCGTATGATGATGCTAACGACGTGTTTGCCGTAATAACGTCCGTCGCCGCCGACGACGAGCGTCGAGCCGGCCAACTGACCGCCGAGAGCGTCGAGAATAGCTTGAATAAAATTTTCCGTGTAGTGTTCCTGCTGAAAGACTTTGACGGCCTTCCGAAGTCCCGACGTCCCGGGCTTCTGTCCTTCGTATATTTTCGTCGGAATTTCCTTGACACTCGCGGACATCGTTCCACGGATTTTTTCTAACACCCGAACAAATCCAACGAAAGGAACTAAAAAGAGAAATCGAACTCGGCGATCGCGCGAAATTCCCGAGCACTTTTTTTTTCGGCGGCGGCGGCGGCGGCGACGACAACGAGCGCAGCGTTATTGCTGCACACAGACACAGAGGGTCGGCTGGATTTGTGCGTAGAGGGACCTGCAGTCTCGCCGGCTCGAGAGCTGATAGCAGACTGAACGATATAGCTCTGTGCCAATGACATTCAAGGACACGGGGCATGGACCTCTCCCGTGTACTACCTATGTATATAACGCGTATTCGCTAGGCGAGATTCACGTGCGCATGCGCCTGCGTAATTGTCGAGTTTTTTTAAACCGATAACAAGAATTGCATTTTATCACTGCGAGACAGGGAATTTATGGCAGACGGAAGGTTTAGATTGTAAACAAAAGGTCCGTGGAGAAATATTTCGGAACACCTTCTTTACCGACGGATGGTATGAAAGAGAATTACGCTCTTTGCAGCAGCCCTTCTTTTTTTAATCGCATGAAAAAAACATTGCACCGCTTTTAGCAACAGATGGGAAAGACGGCTGCGCGCGTTTTAATCAAATCAGCAGTCATTTTTGAAAACTCCTTTTGAGTATAACTTATATTTTATTTCATCGATATAACTTTCGGTCATGTCGATGAAATAAAATAGTTGGTATTAAAGTGTAAATTACCGAAAAGTCTCGACTTGAGCCGCAGTTATAAAAGTCAAATCAAATCAAATCAGTCAAATCAATCAAATCAGTGTTAAATAAATTTAACACTGATTTGACTGAGGCAGCGACGTCTCACCTCTCTTCAACGTCTTCGAAATCATTGAGATATTACTTTTGTACGTATTTCATGAAACTTGTGAAATCGGCCGATTGTTCAATATCGAACATTACAAGTGTCTGACGACGTTGCGTCCTGTTGTCGAGACTTTGACACGTAACGATTACATATTATTCAGTCGTTTGTTTTTCCCTTTTTATCCGCGTTGCGCGCGAGAGGCTCAATCTACAATTACAAAACAACCTACGAAATACATGGCTCCTGATTAACGTAAAAAATAATAACTACTTGTCCTATATATTGAAACTCTAACGGGATCGTTTTTTTTCTTTTCCTTCTGTCGATAAATATAACGTAAGACAAAAAAAATAATTAATTTCTCACGCTTTGTTTTTTTTAATTGTTTCTGTCTTCTCGATAACGTTCGATGAACAATTAATAATCACAACACAAAGTTATAATCGTTGGATGAATAGCCGTGTAAATTGGTACGAGCAATTATACGATAAAGTCGTGCGGTGAAATAAGAACAACAAAGAATATTCTGTTGAACGGAAATGTAAAAAATAATAACTCCTATATATCGAAACACTAACGGAATCGTTTTTTTCTTGTTTTCTTTTCCTTCTGTCGATGAATATAACGTTAAATATTTAAAAAAAAGGATTATACTATCTTTATCTTGCCTGGACCGAGTCCAGGTTCATTTGTCCTTGATAACTTTGACAGTTCGGCCAAAATTTTTTTTTTTTTCAAAATCAATTAAAAAAGGGTTGTAACCGGTGTTTTCAGGGGTAGAATATGCGACTTGAGAACGATGGTATAGGTTAAAAGTCGATATTTTGAAAAAATAAATTTCGTGACCCCGATTTGGGCGGTTTGCGGCCCGGCGGCCAGATCTACGATTTCTGCCAAACTGTTCGGCCAAAAATTTTTTTTTTTCAAAATCAACTAAAAAAGGGTTGTAACCAGTGTTTTCAGGGGTAGAATATGCGACTTAAGAACAATGGTATAGATTAAAAGTCGATATTTTGAAAAAATAAATTTCGTGACCCCGATTTGAGCGGTTTTCGGCCCGGCGGCCAGATCTACGATTTCTGACAAACTGCTCGGCCAAAAAATTTTTTTTTTCAAAATCAACTAAAAAAGGGTTGTAACCAGTGTTTTCAGGGGTAGAATATGCGACTTGAGAACGATGGTATAGGTTAAAAGTCGATATTTTGAAAAAATAAATTTCGTGACCCCGATTTGGGCGGTTTTCGGCCCGCAAAAGTATCTCGGGCACGCGCGCCAGCGCGTGTGATTAGCCTAGTTATAATTATAATTGTTGAACGGGGGAAAACGGGATAAAGCGGGAGCGTCGGAAGCTCGTTACGCGATGAAGCGTCGCGACCGGCTGATAGGGCGACCGCGATACAAATCTGCTCGTCCTAGTGCAGCAGCAGCCGCCGCCGACGGCGTCGTCGTCGTGCGGCGCAATCGCAGCATCGCAGTGTCGCTCGAAACTCCGTCGCACTCGGTTCGCACTTCGCATCCGTGTCGGCCCGAGTCAAACTCGCGCCCTCGCCATTAAAAATATACGAGAAAAAAAAACAACACGAATCCACATGGAAATGAGGACGTTCGTCGGTAACGTAAACTCGTGTGAAAAAAAAGTTATCTCTCGTGTGCGATAAGTGTCACTGTGTTCGAGTGAAGAAAAAAAAAACGTACATTAATAATCAACGAAGAATTTTCTCGAGACTCGGAGCGTATTCTTTTCCGTTTTGTTTTTCAAACGCGAAGTCGCGGCTGAGGCGAGTGCATCAATTTTTTATTGCAAGGTAGGGTGAATGCATTTTTGCAATAAGAAAGTATTTAATTTTAGTGAAACTTGTGATAAACGAATTGTTGTGCTTAGCTGTTTTTGTTTATTGGTGACTCTACCTTAAAACAGAATCTGTCGTCACATTCTAATTACTAGCATTTTTGTACGAAATTTTTTGACACGAAGAGTGCAACAATTTTTATCACAAGGTGATAAAAAAAACAAGGCGAGGTGAATGTAATTTACTAACAGTTTGGGAAAAAAAAATATTTTATGGAAACCTGTGGCAAAAAAATCGTTCCGCTTAGCTGTTCACTCACTAATGACTCTGATACATCTCAGTTACCAGATTTTTCGTAGGGATTTGTTGACACGTCGTTCTCCGCGTGACTTACGTGCGTTTTTGAACGTAACAACTTCGACGCATCTCAGAAGCGATAATCCAATGACGCCGATCGGCGGCGTCGCGTTTTTCGAGGGCTCGAAGACCGATCGGTATTGCGTGAAATTAGGGTAAAACAGATTGTGAAACTCGCCCGTGGAGTGTTTGTAGGACTTGGACCTTGTTGAGAAATTGCAGCTCAACGGTAATCGCGCAATAGCGAAGTAGCCGCCACGCGCCGAAGAAGCCGCGCGCGTCTTCCGTAATACTAGAAATGTTATCTGCTTTTTGTCGGCTCGTGCGACGATTTTCCGTATCGTATTCTATTATTAACTATAATTAATGATTGCATTGACTGTAATAGACCAGAACAGATAACTTTTTTTATTGACAGCTGTATTTTTATTTTACATACAGTTGAGGTTGTATTTCACTATAAATGTACATATTTTATTTTTATTTTGTAGGGAAGAACCTTGCGATTTTCGGCGAAAAAAAAAGTTCGATTTTACGAAGTTTTAAAACCCTATCCGATGGGAAATTTCCCGCTGATTCCAAATATGACCGGTTTTTGCCCGAAAAATAAAAGATTTTAGGAGAAAAACCCGAAAAACAATTTTTCACTTTTTCCCAATTTTGACACTTTACTAAAATCGCTGTAATTTTTCTTTGGATCCATATAATCGGGATTTTCTTTTTGCGTTCGAAAGAAAACTCTTCAACGAAGAGAATGCCGCCAGGCGGAACGCGATATCTCGATTTTCCGATTTTTTGCAGATTTTTAAAGTTGACCCTCAAAAATCGCAAATTTTTAGAAGGGGTACCCCTTGCATTTTTTGCGAAAAAAAAATTTTCGATTCAACGAAGTTTCAAAACCCTATCCGATGGAAAATTTTCCGCTGATTCCAAAAACGACAGGTGTTTGCCCGAAAAATCGAAAATTCGAGGAGAAAAACGCGAAAAACGATTTTTTTTTTTTGACAAACTGCCAAATTTCGCGATATTAAACGTCAAACTGCTGCCGGTTTCCCAACGACCAATCAGATGCTGAATACATCGACGACAATGGTTGCTCACGAACATTTTAACAGAGGATTTCACTATAAATTAGGTGCGGTTGAGTGTCGCTCGCAGTCGTCGGCTCGATCGCGATGCCGTCCACGCGGGAAAATCATCCGGCATCGACGGATTGGAGCGGAAGCGGTGGCAGCGGAAGCCTGAGCGTTCCTCGAGCATCTACGGGAGTTGGTCGATCGGTACGAGCCGAAAAACCGACTTCGGTGCGACGTGACCCGACGGGTCAGGCTCGAGTCTTCGACGTCGGTCGTGAACGATTTTTCGCCTCGAGTCTCGCGAAATATCCGAACTCGCCGAACGACACAGACAGTCCCGTCGATAATCAAGGTAATCGGTACATCTACCCTATACCGGAGTGACTAGTCACGATTATTAGGGCAGGATTCATGCTGTTGTTTGTTTCCGCAGAGGATGCAAGACGCCGGACGTACAGAAGGAAGCACAGACGGTGTTGGGACACGAGCACGAGAGCCTTGCAGCATCAACAGCAGGAACAGCACCGTCTGCATCAACGGGACAGCGGCTCGGAGAGCGCACCGCTGCTCTCTTCGGCTTCCCATGCCAGCGCCGGACCAGTCATGTTCCCCAATTCCGAGACGAGCGACCTCGACGACAGTCCGGTCGGTGGTTCATCCAGGTAAGGATTAAATTAATTCAAATTGAATTAAATTGTTATTGAATGAAATAAAAAAATTATTGAATTATTGAATGAAATTATTCAATTACTTAATAATTTCATTTAACAATTCATTTCATTTAATATTTTTTTTAGTTTTTTATTATTTAATTATTAGTGAATTAGTGAATGAAATTATAAATTTATTGGATTATTGAATGAAATTATTAAATTATTGATTAAACATTATTATAGTAATTAATAAGAGTTAAGAATATGAATAAAAATGATTGAATTTTGACAAAAAAGCGCTCGGACATTAATATTTTTTTATTTGTATTACAGATACGGAAGCGTCGGTGCGGCCAGCTTCAATTCCACGATGACCGTCCTGCCGAGAAGATTGCCGCCGCTCGTTCACGAAAATCATCCCCTCGTTATCTCGGGACACGGAAATCCGCCCGCGTCGGGCATCCACTTCGTGCAGCACAAATGTTACGAAATACAAAATCTGGATCTGGTAATAACACCGTTTTGTCTTTCTCTGGTTCAACCCTTCGTGGTGACCCTATCCGGAGATAGGGATCCCTACCCTAGAACCACTTACACAGTGGTTCGAATTTCGGTTCGATTCTATCCACGGTGACCAGGAAGATTTTAACAATATAAATGTATTTGGAGAAAAATTGAAAATTCCTCGGTGACAATTTCTTTTTGCTTTGCAGCTTTTATCGAATGACAAATACGACGGGGTCGACCCACAGATCAAGGAAATTGGCAGAGTATACGAGCGAATCAGTCTCACGGGCAGCACCCTCGAAGCAGGAGCGTCCTTGTCTCTCGATTCTAAGCCAAAGCAGAGCTCACTCGTCACCATGTAAGACGATTTTGTTTTTTCAATTTTCTCTGTGCGTGTGGTTCTTATCAATCTACAGAAACACTAATAGTGCCGCGAGTTCCCGATGATTCGAGCGATATCTTCCCCGAACGCCGGCTTTCCGAGTCCGAGATTTCGCAACAACTTTTGCACTCACAATTGCGGTATTGCGAGCTGGACCTTTAGCCCTCGTCGACGAGATATTTCAGCATTTCTCAACTTCCAACGAATACTCAGTCGATGCAGTTATTTACCGCTCAATTATTCATTGCGCTTTCACAAAGCTTCGAATTATCTTTTCCTCATTATATTTCCATTGTTTTAACATTAATTCGGAAATTTCGAAATATTCCGAAATTTCGTCGATTCTGATTTTCGATTATTCCAAATGTTGATAAGAAATCGCACGCGCAAAGTTAACCCCGAAACATTGGCGAGGACGAAGCGTGAAATTGTGCAATCAACCGAAATGCGTCACAAAACTGAGAAATCGATTCATTTAATTCCATTTAATCGCGTGAATTTCTTTCTGGAACGCGCACGTTCGCTTCGAGGGCGGGAACCGCCGATATCGTCAATGCTCTTTATTATCCTCCTTATCCTTATCGTCCGTAAAGAAATCGAAGAAAAAAAAAAGCTCCACAAAGTGTTTTTGCTCGGCTGACGACACAACGAGGAAACCTTTCAGCATGCGAAATTTTGCATCGAGATCCTCCGTCGACCTAATTATTAATTATAATGCAGCGATATCAGTTTATATTTTTCCAGCTGCCACAAAATTCATCCACTCGGTCGCTTCACCTTCCCCTTCCTCTTCACCCTCACCTTCCCCTTCCTCGTTCTCTGCACTTGCAGCAACACCCAAAGGGGTGGATCTCCCTGAGCTTTGTTCGAGATTTATCGCGGGTGAAAAAAGGAGATTGCCTAGTCGCATTATCTCGGCTGACGACAGAATCAACAGAGCTTTCGTAAGAAATTTCCTTGGGAATCATGGCCGCAATTTTTCAGTGAACAATTATTGAAAACAATAACAAAATATTAAATTAGCTTATAAATAGAGTGGCGTGTTCTGCTCGAAACGTTTTTTCAAATTATTTATCGATGTGTATTGACACGATTCCTCAGACAAGATTTTTTTTTCTCCTCATTTCCGTCGAGACGATTGTCGCTCCCACGATACGTCGTCGTCTGAATGATTGAAATCTTGAAGAACGATTACAAAAAGAAACATTTAAATTAACTTATAAGTAGAGTACCGTGTGCTGATCGATACGTTTTTAAAAATTATTTATCGATGTGGATCGACACAATTTCTCAGACAAACTTTTGTTTCTCCCCATTTCCGTCGAGACGACTGTCGCATCCGCGCACGACAGTCGTGATGAGATTATCGGAGCTAGTCGCGTGGCTCACGCATCGAATCAACGCATGAATTACCCTCGATAAAAAGACCCGAGCGACGTTCTACTGCGTTCGACGGTCTTATCGCTTTCCCTCGTTACTTCCTTCTCAACTATAGATTCCCTCACAAGACGCAACGATTAATCATCGCGGATGAGACGAGCGAACGCCTATCCGTGCGATTTCACAATCTTCACGCGTATTATCCGTCGATGTAAAACTATCCAGATTTGCCAACGTTTAAATTCACGCACACTTTGTAACTCCGACCCTGGCGCTTATTCTGTACTCGAAATATCGCTCAAGGATTCTTTGCTGCTTGATCTTCCAGTTTTCTGTTTACAGTAGAATTTGCTTTCAGCCAAGTGACAATTTTTTTTTCTGTAAATTCTATTTTCATGGACATTGTCCAAGGAAACAGCGACGTAATAATTTCTGTAACGTCTAAGCGCAAATGTTGTAACTGACCCTGACTGGTTTGTACTAATGTATTCTTATTCGATGAATCATCGTTATACAACGTTCCTTTGCTATTGAATCTGCACTTTTCTCTACACAAAAAAGTTGACATCGCAAAGTAAAATTTATAAAATAAAAAATGTTACAGGTATTTTTATCAGGACGTTAGATTGGCCATTTTCGAGTCAGCAGTGTAACAAGTTGTATAACGTCCATTATATAATTAGTGAAATAGCGTTCTCTGTCGATAAACGCGTTTATCGACTGGCAACGAATAGTAGGAAAAATAAATTACATAACGATAACATTACTATGTCAGCTACGCGGAATCATCGTTTGATTTTCTTTGTTCGCAGCGGTCGAACGAATTGTGACTTTAGTCGGTCACTGAGACTAGAATGTGAAATGTGTTGATATTCCGTTACGTTGCGAAGCTTAATTTTCATCTCTTCCGGTTTCTTTTGCTTTACAGATTCTCGATATGGAACACGATACTGGGATCCTCGATGTTGACGATGCCCTGGGGACTTCTGATGGCTGGACTCGTTCCAGGACTTTGCATGCTCCTCGCGATGAGCGGCCTCTGTCTCTACACAGCTTTTCGACTCCTCAAAGTTCACAAATATCACGGTGAGTAAATGCAGAGAGAAATATTTTGTAGCTTTAAGTAATTTTGCTAGAAATTTGCATACTTACCGAATTCTTGATTCCCTTTAACAGGCGGCGACGAAAGGATTGAAGTTCCGGAGCTGTGCCGAATATATTTGGGTCCGTTCGCCGACCACGTTGCTCGAGTCTTCAGCATAACCGTCCTGTTAGGTGCAAACGTCGCCTACTGGATTCTCATGTCCAACTTTCTCTACAATTCCGTCAACTTTTTCTACGGTACGAATGTCCTACGATCGTCCCATTAACTAAAAATTACGAACGAACTAAATTCAACGATTTGGAGCGAATCATTCATCGTTGCCTTTTTTGCAGATAACATTGCCGGAGTCAAGGATATGGAAAATGCAACGCGTCTTCCCGAAGGTCTTTTTCTGCACTGTTTTTCAAATCGATAAGTCTGCATGTTTCAGTTTGATAACGTTTTTTAAATGTTATGCTTGTATTTGCAGTTCTGTGTCCAAAGCAAGATGCGTTGAATTACAGTGGAGAGGCAACGACTGCCGATCGCTCTTACGACAATCTCGGACCCGTCTGGGATCTTCACAGGACTGTGCCACTTTTTCTCTCTGTTATCATATTTCCTCTCCTCAACTTCAACACCACGACGTTTTTTACCAAATTCAATTCGCTCGGTGAGACATTTTGCTATTAAATCTCCACTGACCAAATAGTTCTATCGGTGTTGTTTCACGTGAAGAATCTATAGATATTATTGTAATAAAATTGACAAATAAATATCAACAGGCACAGCAGCAATAATCTATCTGATCGGCTTCGTGGTGGCAAAATCGGCGAGCTGGGGAGTAAACATGTCGAGCGTCGCGTGGGAATACAGTTGGAAGCTTCAGTCGACATTTCCAGCGCTCACTGGTTTGCTCGCAATGTCCTTCTTCATTCACAACATTATCATAACTATAATGCAACACAATCGTGACCAAAGCAAAAACGTGAGTGTCGCCTCGTTAATTTTAGTCTTTTTAAAATAAATATTCATTATCTAACTCACGATTAGACGTCAACAGTCGTAACAAGGTATTAAATTACTTTGCAGGGAAGGGACTTGACAATAGCGTACGCACTGGTGACCATCACTTACATCATAGTCGGAGTGACGTTTTTCATAAGTTTCCCAATCTCGAAAATGTGCATCGAGGACGTGAGTTGTTTTTAAATTTAATTCGTAAGCCACGTGAAAATTGATGCTCGGTTAATAATAATTGAAATGTGATATAACGAAAACCCCGTTTTGATTGCAGAATTTCTTGAATAACTTTCAAAAGTGGGACGCCCTGACTGTAGGAGCGCGGATGGTTCTCCTCTTTCAACTGTTGACCGTTTTTCCGTTGATAAATTACATGCTGCGAATTCGTCTCTTGTCGGCGGTGTCGCCGTTCGCCAATGGCCGAAGAATCTACGTTATTCTCGTGAATCTCTTTGTCGTCGCGATATGCATATTATTCGCGAGATTCATGCCCTACATCGGTACGGTTACGAGATACACTGGCGCGATAAGCGGCATGATATACGTTTTCACGTTGCCCAGCCTTTTGCATCTCGCGATTCTCTGCAAAAAGGGCGAGACTACGCTGCAATCAGTGATACTTCATCTGACGATACCGATCGTCGGCGCGGCCAATCTCATCGGTCAAGTTTTCGTCAGTACCCACTGAAAATCCTGTCCATTTGATCGATCCAAACGCGACGATGCATTTAGCTCTGTAACTGAAATTGTGCAATTAGGATGATGACTCGTCCGGAACGGGTCAGAATGAAAAAAAAATGAAAAAAAAAAAAAAAGACACCGAAACGCAGTGTTTAAACATCTATAATGTGTTCTATTTTTTATATTACTATGTAACTGTACATAGCATTTCAACTTGGTTTTTGTACTTATAATAAGAAAAAAAAAAATACGATATAATAAATACTCCAACAGTTTTAATTTTAGTATTTACAGACCGGATATTTGTTATTCCAGCGCATTATGTACATTTTACGATCAAGTATTTTCAGAGGATAAGGTGTAAACCCAAACGGTGTCTACACCGTGGCCAATAGTGCTCACAGGGGTCAAGTTTGGCAGTGGAAACCTGCAAGCGACTATTCTACACTCTTTTTTCAGTTCCCTTGAGAATTTTTCCTCGAGTTCCTCCATCTGTAAAAAACATGAGTTTCACCTAAAAATCTTCTACTGTTCAAGAAGGTAAAATTTTCTTTTCTAGTATTAAAATTCCTACCATTTGTTCGACCCCAAAGATAACAACGTTGTCGTATCGGCTGAGGTCGAATTTCCAGAGATCTTGTCTGTAAAACGTAGTTTTCGCCGACAGACCCTGAACCAATGCAGAGATTCTCGAGTAGAGGACGAGCCAAGCATTGAGTTCGACTCCGCTTGCCTGAAACCCATTTTTGGCTGCGGCAAACACCTACAGGAGCGGAACGACCGTCAGTAGCTGACAATTCGAAGAATAAATCTGGTATCGAATATTATTTATGATTGCTCGGACTAACCAGTCGACCATCTCCGCTGCCCAAATCGATCAGCGATCCAGAGCGACCTCGCAGTGCCGACAAAACGTTCTCCACTTGCTGCGTAGTCGCAGGAACATAGGGCAAGCAAATCCTGCGCAACGCAGGACTGACAAAGGGTATGCAGATCACGCTAAGGGCTGCACCGATTCCTCCTGCGGAGAAGCAAAATTACGCATTTTCTCTCCTCTCGTTGGGTTCGTCCAGGCTGAATAGGATCCATGGCTCGCACGTGCCATGGATGCATATATCATGCAGTGATAACAGTCAAATATAACCTCAAATGTGGACCTTTCATAATTCCATGTAATGAATGAAAATCATGACGAACCTGTCAGACCGACGAGAAAAAGGCCAATTTTCGACGACTGCTGCGGTATCTTAGTCTCGATGTCGCTTTTCGCCCACGCCAAGTCGTTCATCGTCACTGAGACACCGGATTCTCAGCACAATACACATTCATGACGCGCTCCATATGTGTGTGTGTTTTGGCCATTCACACAATCTCACCTACGCTTATTTAGATGCTCGCAGAGTCCACAAAAATCGGTCACATATTTTTTTCTATTTTCCTTTCTGCGCGACTTAAAAATTTCAAATCGCTCCGAAAATATCTTATTTCCCAGATGATCTTGAAAAGTCAGTCGCTGCAAGTTTAATATTTGAGACAGGGATGACTTAAACTCTCCTTTTTCTGGAATTATTTACACCACAACGCATTTTTTATGGTTGTTGTAGCAGCTCTTTATTTTCTCTCATACAGGATAACTTCATTTTTTCCCGCAAAAAACTCTTATTCCAACTCTCGCGTTCTCTCTTTCTCCCTCTTCGTTAATTCATTGTTTTCACAATATTCGCATTGTCCTTCCGTTGCACTTTGTCGCGCTCGCCATTTCAACTAATTTGGTCTTGTATTTGTTTTTGTTTTTGTTTCTTTTTATTTTTTGTCGTTTTGTTTCGGCAGCAACAGACACCACACAGCCATCGTCGAACATCGCACGCACGCACACACACACGCACGCATTTACAATCTCTCCTTTGTCGCCAAATGGTAATTATTAATGTTAGAGGCACAAAAGGCACGGGTTTTGTCGAGTTCGAGCTTCTCGTTTAGTGTTTCACCGTCCTCGCGTTTCACACTCACGAGGGGCTTAAATCTCTTTGGCAGAGACTTTTTTTTTCTTTTTTCTAATCATTCTTCGCAGAGTGCAAGTCTCCTCCGTCTCGCTGCTCACTATTTCGCGTTTTCCTCGAAGTCGAAGCTACGTCTTCCACTTCGTTTTTTCTCTCTCTTTTATTCGTCGTCGCCGTTGTTGTCGTGTTTCGTCCTTCGCTTCTATATCTTAAAAACGATATACAGTTTGTTTCGTTTGTTTTACGGATAGCCGGTTGCACACATTGGCGCTATTTGATGCATCTGTTATCGGAGACGAGAATCTTTCGTCGCTTATGCACTGCTAACGATATTTGGAAAATTAATGCAACGACGTTGCGAATTATTATTTGTAAACTAAAATATCTAAGTTCAATATTCCCGAATTATATAGCAGCAATTGTCGAATATTATAAATATATTTTTAAGAAATTCCTATCTCGAAGCAGCGAAGGATTCACATCTCCGATAACTACAGAGTCATCAGCGCAATAGTAATAATAATAATTATTAATGATAATAATAATATAATATAATATTAATAATAATGACAATAATAATAGTAATAATGAGGATAACGAATAAACGCAACGTTAACATTCGGCATTCCGCTGTTTGGCAAAAAGGTTGGCGCGGAGAAATACGTGGCTTCTGCTTGGATTTTTAATATCCAATGGATATGCGTGTTCGTGTCTATCGTTTTAATTCTCGTCGGCGAACGCTGAGAAGGATCCCGTCGATAAAATTGTTGTGCAGGGTCGGGGGGGGATGGTCCGGCGTCGGAAAATTCGCAAAAGACGTCTTTCGCGACGGAGAAATAAGTTTCAGTCTCGGAAAGCCTCGAATCAAATAAATCGAGATATCAAATTCGTAGGACGAAAGTCTTTACTGTGTCTATTTTTTTTTCTTTCTTTCTCATCGTATCTTGATTCCGCCCCAAATTCGGTTGCAGAAACAACGCCGTTTCTTTCTCCCAGTTTTCACTGTCAGTCTTCGATCAACGAGGAAACGTCGAGTCGTTCTCCTCGGAAAAGAACGAGAATTCGGGAGAAGAAAAAAAAAAGATAAATGGAAAATATTTCCAACCGGCGAGAAACGTGTCCGGCGTTTTCTCAGCGCGGTAAATTCTGCTGAACGTTCGAAAAAAGAAAACGATGAGGATCAATGAAAAATTAATTGGAACAAATTGTCGAGTTGAATCGAACTCTGGACTCTGGATCATTAATCGGAAATTCGAGCAATTCCGAAAAAATAAAAATAAAAAAGCAGCTTTAATTTTGTTGTATTATTTTTTTTTAATAAACGGTTGAACGTTTTTTTATTTTTTCAATTGTCGAAGCCGAGTATTCTCCGCGGGTCAATCGTGTTCTCTCACTCTCACTCTCTCTCTTTCGCTCTCTTACACTTCGACTATCGTATTCCAAAAACAACTCCAAAATATGATTCTCCACAATTAATGTACATTACAGCAATAGGACTCGATTTGTTTGCCTCGTATGTAGAGTATAAATACGATCGTGTTTTTATTCGTGTCTCTCGCTTTCTCTCTCACTCTCATTCTCATTCTCTCTTTCTCTCGTTCTATCATTTTCGCACTATCTTTCTCACACACTCTCTTTGCGTCGCTGTTCGGTCCGTAAACTCATGAAGAAAAATCCGCTGCTACTGGAGCACCCCGCGCGCTTTTCACTATTATTTACATGGCGAGATACACGAAGGAGAAAAAACTAATTAATGAATGAAGAAAAAAATTTGAAGAAAAAGAAAAAAAAACAATGAAAGAAGGAAAAAACGACGAAACAGAACTTAGGCTAATATAAACAGGCTAACAAAGTAATTGCCGTATCCCAACGCACGTTTTCACCACTCAATTATCTTCTTCCTTTTTACCCCTTCGTTCCGTGTCTTCGCGAACTTGATTGCCGGAGCGTTCACAACGAGATCCGCGAATCCGCCGAGCTCGATATTCCAAACGTCTCTGAAGCTCGCCTCGAACGTTTTATCAGTTTGGTTTGTTTCTTCTTTCTCGCTTCTTCCGTCTCTCTCTCACTCGAGTATGAAAAATAGCAACCGCGTTGATTTCCCAAAGAGTCGCAGACACGAAATCCCGTGAAATCGTCGAGGTTTCGCAATACAATCACGAGGAAAGAAATGACAATGCTTTGCCGCAAATTTATGCTCGATGTGGCAGAAGATATTTGTTTAATCATTATTTCCGCTGACGATGGTGACCGCATCGATAGAAAAATGTGTGTACAAAAAAATTGATAGATTCACAACGTCGCGATTGTACACTGGGGCGTTGAGGATATTTCAGCGCTTCGCACTGGTCGAATCGTCGCGAAAATTTCGAAAACAAACGAGCGGTGTTCCGTTGATCCGTTTTTCTGCGCACGAAACAAACGAAACGAGCGGTGTTTCGTTGACCCGTTCTTCTGCGCACGAAACAAACGAAACGATCGCCACGAGTGAACCAGGGAAGAAAAAGAAGAAAAGGAGAAAGAAGAGAAAAAAAAGAAGAAGAGAAAGAAAGGAGAGAGAGAGCTTCGAGGAGCAAGAAGAGAAGAAGGAAAGAACCGCGTGGCTTCTCAATCGATGATAACATAAGGCAATATGTGGAGAGTTTGACCGTCGTAACTGGGTCTGGCGAGCATCTCGTGCCACTCCCGAAACTCCCGATCGTCCTCGTTTCCCCCTAATCTCCTGTAGACGCCCTTCTTCTTCAGCTCGGCGATGCTCCACGCGTCCGAGCTCCTGATATCCTCGACCTTCTTGTCCCTCGTCGCGTCTCCGCCGGTCTCGTCGTCGTCCCTCGACACCCGAAGCTTCGCCTGAAAATTCCCATTCAGACCCTCGACGCACTCCTCGTGAAGTCTGTCGACGTCCTCCGGCCGAATTTCCTTCACCGTCGCGTCCTCCTCGTCCTCGTCGTCGCCGACGTCCTCCGTCTCCTCGTCGCAATCGCTCCAGCTGATCGCGTCGAGATCGAGGGGCGGTAGCTTCGCGAGAATCTCTTCGACCGTGAGCTCCTTTCCCCTTGCATTATCCTCCGTCCTCGCGTCTCCCTCGTCGTCCGATCTGTTCGTCGTTTCCCAGCGTTTTCCCGCGCTTCCGCTTTTCCCTCGCGTCCTCGGGGAATCGCCGAAATTCGCCGAGCGCGCGTTCCCCGATTTCTCGCGTCCCGAGCGCAAGAAACGCGCCGACAACGGACGATCGTCGTTCCCGGCGTTCCGGAGAATTTCCTCGTTGCTCGGAGGTTCCGTGCCGCGTGCGGGACCAGAGGATCCGGTGGTCGTTCCACCGGCTCCGAGACTCGATCCTCGCGCCTGCAGATCCGCCAGCAACTCCTGCGTCGTCTTGAGCTTCGGATTTCGGGATATCGAGGCGAGTTTCTCCTTGACCCTGTCCTCGGGCAGACTCTGACTCTTCAGGGACTTGCTGCCCTTCTTGCGACCGCGCTTCTTCGGTCCCGCTGCTGCTGCCGCTGCCGCTGCTGCTGCTGCTGCCGTCGCCGACGTCGTTGTCGACGAGTCAGCGGCGTCACGGGAATTTTCTACGGACGTCGATACCGAGACGTCCGAGAGCGAGGAGGCAAATCTCTCGGTCGTGGCTTTCTCGGTATCCCGAGGGCTACTAGGCACTTGATTAAGCGACAACGGCCGCGAGCCGCTGTTGCTCAGAGAGGAACGCGACGACGCGACGAGATTGTTGTTGCTCGCGTACGACTCGGAGTACTTGGAGAGACTCGAGAAATTGCCGAGCTCGCCGTTGAGACGCGGACGCTTGGCACTCGGCTCGAGACGCGACGCCAAAGAGTCGTTCGAGTCGCCGCGTATCGACTTGACGACGCTCGTCGACGTGCTCAACGGCGGCGTCGTGTGCGGCGAGGTCGCCGGACTCGGCGCCTCCTCTTTTCGCAGACGCTTGTTCGAACTGTGGGTTCGCGGCACCGCCTCGATTAGCGAGTGATTTTGCGTCGAGACTGAGCCCAATTTGGGCGACAGATCCGAGTTTAGCCGGTTATTCGTCGGGTTCGGCACTCTCGTCGTCGTCGGCGCCGATGGCGCTGATGACGGCGGTTCCTGCGGCGGCTGCTGCTGTGGATGATGCTTCGTTGGCGTTGGATTCGGCGATCTCGAGTGATCGCTGTGCAACGATAACGCTGGGCTCAGCACCTGCTGTTTTTCAACATTTTTTTAGAGTTAGAATGGATTTTTAAAAAATATTTATGTATTGTATGAAACATTCGATGAAGAACCATCTTGAACCACATTTTTGGGATAGTTGAATCTGGAGGACAATGCGTTGCCAACAAAGTGGTTTGAATGGTTCTTCATCAAATGGAAATATTGACACTAATTTATGTGCTACCGAGAAAACCGTGTCGTTATTTCGCAGGTAGAATCGAGAACAATAAAACTCGGCAAGGGTTCATTTTCGGTATTAACTGCGTGCAAAGTTTGACGGTTGCAGCAGGTAAAAGTGGAACACATTAAATCGAATGCGTCGCTCTGGTCAAATCGCGAACCAAAAATTCATGCCCGAAATACGGAGACAATGAGTGTTTTCCAGGCAAAACAGAGTAAAAGTTATTCAGGTAGAGCGCTCCAAGTCGAACAATCGAATCCCCTGCGACTGTGGCACAATGCGACTGGTCATACAATTGAAATTGTTTCGCATTTTATGCAAAGGCTTTTAATTCTCTTTCGTCGCTATTTCGTCAGGTGAACCTCTTGAAGATATTTAACAATTTAGCGACCCGTTAACCATTGTCTCTACGATTGACTGAGGCGATCGAATATTTTGGTGAGCGTTTGAGACGCTTTTTCTTTTTCCTTTTTTATTGGATTTATAGAGATTGGCCAAGGCTTGAGATTTTTGAACCTCTTGAAGATATTTAACAATTTAGCGACCCGTTAACCATTGTCTCTACGATTGTCTGAGGCGATCGAATATTTTTGTGAGCGTTTGAGACGCTCTTTCTTTTTCCTTTTTTATTGGATTTATAGAGATTGGCCAAGGCTTGAGATTTTTGAACCTCTTGAAGATATTTAACAATTTGGCGACTCGTTAACCATTGTCTCTACGATTGACTGAGGCGATCGAATATTTCGGTGAGCGTTTGAGACGCTTCTTTTTCTTTTTCTGCCTTTTGTTTAGTGGATTTATGGCGATTGGCCATGGCTTGAGACTCACTTTGAGAGGAGTCGCGTCCCGCATGAGGGGACTATGAGGCTTGAGGTTTTTGAGCGCCGGACTGTGAGGTTTGAGGCCCCGAAGAGGGGCAGGACTGTGGGGCTTGAGGCCGCGGAGAGCCGGACTCTGGGGCTTGGTGCCGTTGAGCGCCTGGGGCGCTGTGTCCGCCGGTGTCGGCTGTGGGGTCGCGTGAGCCGACGGCAGAACCATGTCCCGCCATCGGCGCACCAGGTCCTTCGCTCGCTTCGCCAATGCATCGTTGCTCGTCTTACGACGAAGCTCGTTGATGTATTTGCCAAGCCTTGTGATCTGAAACCGTTACAATCGGAATTAAAAAATATATATAAAACGTTACACATTCTATCTAAATCTCATTAGAATGATTTACATGTTTTTCATCATTAAAAAAAAAAAAACAGCGATAATTACCTCAAGCACCTCTTTGGTGATCGTCGTCTTCTCCAGGGCCGTGATGACATCCACAACAGCTCCCATGTCGACGACCTTGAAAAAAAATGCCACAATCATTATTATCAACATCATTATGTTCACTTCCGTCGTGTGAACTATACTTTTGTCTGCATTATTATACAATGCAATGGACTGGAATTTTCTGGAGTAAATTCACAAGTCAATATAGGTGAGCAAATTATTGCGGAAAATGTGTCGACACGTCGATCGAGGGAACCGAAAAAAAAGAAATGTGGGAAAAGGCGTGGATCGATTGGCGAAACGATCGAACGGGGAATCCGAGGCAAAAGTCTCGCGGCGCGCAAAAAAAAACCGTCGTTCCAGATGGCACGAAGATTCCGCGAGGTCCGAACGCGCCGAGGCGACCTTTTCGCGATCAAAACGAACCGCGACTCATTAGCTGACAATCTCTAACGAGTTTTCAACGACCTTCGAAAAACGTTAATGATTATTATTCAAAAACATCGTCCCTCAAATAAAATCAATGATGGATCCTTAACCGAAGGCATCGAATCCCCGGAAAATCGCCAAACACGGTCGAACACCAAACAAATCCATTGAAAAATCTTTCCCAAAGCAAAAAAAAAACATCGCTCGTGAAGTCAAATTTTTCGCACAGACGAACGAAAAACATGGACGCGATCGGAAGCTCGAGAAATCGTAGAAATGCTCGACTAAGAATCGATACGAAAAAAAAAGCAGCGTGAAAATGATGAAAATGAAAGATATTCGATGCGAAATGTGGAATTTCCGGTCGGCGTGGAAAATTGGGCACGCGGCCGATTCCTCGGATTCCTATCGAATTTTCGATGCATTTTGGGAGCTGCAAATCATTTATATCCTTTCTCTTTCTCTGTCTCTCTCTCTGTGTCTGTCTTTCATCAACATCGAGAAAGCATATTCCGTTCATCTTTTTCGCTGTGACGCAAAAGTCGCTTTCGGAAAGTCGGGCAGATAAAACGTGGTGTGTTGGTACACATCGCCGTCGGATTTGGAGGTTAAACACGGCGCGCGGCGTAAACGGCGACTCGACGGACGTCGTGCGTCCCCCCTCCCCTCCCCTTCCCCTCGCGAATCGAGGCGCGAGCGCGTGCGTCACGCCCGCGTCTCTTAGTCTATCGGTGCGTGAATGAACGGCTAAATATCCCGAGCGACGAGCGACGAGCGACCGAAAGCGAAACAAAAGAAGCACGAAATTCATAAACGTGGTCGCGCCCGGGAGACCGAAGGGGGAGGGGGGACTCCCGAAATTTCCCGTAATTTCATTGAGACGAACGAGAATGAAATGCAAAAGGAAAATATACAGCGATATTTGCGCGTAATATGGCAATTGGGTTTCGCCGAGAGAGAGACGGGAATCAGCAGCGAAGGAGTCGCAGCAGCTCGGCGATAAATTGAAGCGGTTTCGTGTGAGTCGATCGCGCGTACAGGCTGTTCCAGGTCGAATCGCGCAGGGTCGTGACCCTCGGTATCTCGAAAACGAAAAATCCTTTACGTTGGGCGGCGCTTCAATAAAAAATTCTACGAATTCTGTACTCTAAAAATTGATACCCAAAAAATACGATTTTTTTTTTACTTTGAAAATAACCTTGAAAATAATTTGGAATAATAAGAAATATTGAAAATTTAGCAATCAATTTTTTTTTCACAGTTAACAATTAGCTACTAAATTCGACTGAAATTCACGACTGAAATGCGTGTCGCAAATTTTCTATTTTCTTCGCCGCACAAACACGTGATAAGTATTTCAGTTCGCCCGAAATTCTCGAGTCACGAAACCGTCGATTTCACGTGGAGCGCCCCGTACACAGGAAGCGAAACCCCGCACACGCACTTCCCCCATAAAAATTCCCATCGAATAAAAATACAAAACCAAATATAAACCCAAAATACCGAATATCAACCAGAAAAATAAAAAAAAACCCGGAATGCATCGCGGAAATACGAAATGTGAAATATTTTCGCTCTAGAAAAAAAAAACCCAAATGTATTTTTCCCGTAATCCCGCATTTTTTCCGTAATCCCGCATTTTTCCCGTCTCTCGTTGTTTCGGAATTTTAGCGAATTGGAACAAAACGTGTGTATATAGAAGGGAACAAGACGCGAGTCACGGGTGTCACGTATGTGTCGGTGTGTTACGAGGAGTCGGGAAATATACATGGCCGCCGTCGTCGTCGGCTGTGCGGCAGCGGCAGCAGCGCGGCGGCTTCACTCGGTGTGTGTCGGTGTGAGTCAGACAGGCACAGGGAATCGCGCACAGAGGTTCGAGAGTGGCCCGATAGCCGTTTGCGGGTTCGGAGCTCCGCGTGCGGCGCTGGCGCGGCCGGTGGCTCGTCGTCGTCGTCGCCGTCGTCGTCGTCGTCGTCGTCGTCGTCGTGCGGCGAGCTGCGCCGCTGCACGAAGCGCGCGGCACGTACTACGTACGTCTGGGGGGGGGGGGGGGGGGGCAGCACAGCAGGCAGGCACAAGGCAGGCGGCGGGCACAGGCAGCGCGCAAGGTACACACGAGAGAAGAACAACGCTTGGGGAAAAACCAAAAACCGTACGACGAAAAAACTTTACTCCAAGGCGCGCAGTCCGAAATAAAAGTAGCGCGCATTTATTCTCGTGAAAGAAAAAAAAAAAAACGTTATTCTCGTTACAATGTATACCGCCCATACGCATGTTTTTTCTCGTGAAAAATCCACGCGGTTACACAGAAGAGAGGATATTTCTCTTTTCGTCGCTTTTTTTTCGTTCTCTTTCGTTTTCGTTCAGCTTGTGGTAAAATAAAAACGTCGGGGCACCGCGGGGATATCGCGAGGGGGGTGGGCGACGGGGGTTTCCGCGGCCCCGGCCCGAGAGAGCCGAGAGCGCGAGCAGTGGCCACGACGGCGACGAGGAGTTCGGTCCTCCTGTTGCCGCTGCCGCTTTGCGAATTCACCTTCTCCGCGTGTAGTCTCTTTTAAACTCGTGTGCGTGTCTCTTTTTTTTTATTCGCGGGCGTCGATAATCCTCGCCTTACTTACATTGTACTCCTTGTCAAGGGATTTCAACAATCTTTCGGTGAGCTCGGTGCAATATCTCTGCATCGGTGGGACCTCCTAACTCTCGAGACCACCTCACGGGCCTCTCGGTGTATTTTCCCTCGGTCTTGTCTCTCGTTTTTGTGTGTGTTCTCTCAGTCTCGTAATTTCGTCGAATTTTTTTTTAGTTTTTTTTTTCTTTTTTCTTTACAAATCGCGGGCCGCGTTATCCTCTCTGCTTCTGGTCGTGTTTCTATCTCCCTCCCCGTATGCCTCTCTCGCTCGCTCTGTCTCTCTCTCTCTCTCTCTCTCTCCTCTCTCTCTGTCTCGCTCGCTCCCTCACCCGTCTTGTCTTCTAGCAGTATATTAATAACGCTTCGATACCGATATTTCTCGTGGGTCAAATGCAACAACGACGAACCCGGCAGAGCGACGATTATCAATGTGTAATAATGCTTGTATCGTTATTAATGGACTGATCAAGTATAAATGGTCGTCTTTCGTATCCGCGCACCGAGGAGAGTGTCACGAATGCGAGAGCGCGGCGGCGGGCCAGCCTGGCAATGGCGACGACGACTGAAAACTGTGTGCGCGCCTCCTCCGTGCTCTCTCGCGTGCCCTCCCTGCCTCCCGAGTAGTGCGCGGCCTCCTAGTCGCACTCTCGCCGCCGCCGCGCGGCCAGTCCATCGTCCCTGGCCCCACGCCGCCCCATACAGACGGACGCGCGCTACTAGCGACTCACCCGGTTGGACGATACTCCCGGCGAGCTTCCCCCACTCCGCGTTGCGCCCTTCCGTCTGTGCACTCGATTTCCCCCACCCCGCGACCCACGACCAATCAGCGGTCTCGCCGCCGCGCCGGAGACACACGAAGTCGGCCGAATACCTACGAGGGAGTATCTTCGGCGCTCGACTGTGCGCTTCTCCGGCTCCACCACAGGCGGCACAGAAGCGCGCTGCTCCACGTCGCGCGACCGTATCCGTCGCTGCTGCCGCCGCCGCCGCCGTTGGCCGTCGTCGTGCTAGACACCGAGCCACGAGTGCCGCGGCGACTGCTGCTGCCGCCCGCCGCAGCCGACTATTCCGACGACGGAGAGCGAGCGAGACAGAGACGCCTCGTGCGTGCCGATTATATATGCTTTCCGTCTCGTTTGCTCTCCTTTCCGCACGCGCTCACTGCTTTCACAATCTACCGTTCTGCGAACGTTAAGAGTATATATATATATAGAGTTTTTTCTTCTCATTTTTCCTTCTGGCACCTCTTTTTTTTTGTCTTTTTCACGCAAGCTTTGGATCCGTGCGTACGGGCGAACGCCTTCCTGAATGATTCGTCGGCGCCGACGATCACGCGTGGAATTTATGACGCTGCTCTTCGTTTTTTTTTAGCTCTCCGGGCGTTCGGGAGAATGAAGCGACTTCGATCTGGCGCACGAGATTTCGGGCGGACGCGATGATGGCCACTCGGTCGGAGTCAAAGGGCATTTCGTTGAGGCAATTTTTCTTTTTGGCGTTTTTCTTCGAGAGCGTCGATTTTCCGCGAGAATTCGAGGTGGGAATGAATAAGGAGAAATTCGTGGCTCGCGGCGGAAGCATTCTAGAAGCATTCTAGGACCGTTCCGGGATGGCATTCGCGAGACCCCGGGCTCTCTGATTGGTCATCCGGTCAATTCCGTGTCAGCCATCTTCGATGAAATTGATAATAAAGTAATCTCGGCGTAATATCGAAAATGACGACATCCCGGATGCGGATGACGAGGACGAGGGGCGAGGAAACGATCGTTGGGACGGCGGGAAAATGGAAAATCGCGATCGGCGCACGATGGATTCTCGAAAATTCGATGATTTTCGCGAATATGTCGCGATCTTACAGCTGATTTTGACACAAGACACTGGCTGCGAACTCGATCACGTGACATTGACCCCGATTCAAAATGGCCGATGTTTAACCCCTTCTACGTTTGGTGGTATCGTCGCAACTTTCGTTCAGCGATGTCGGACGACGACACCGACGAGGCAGTTGAGAATCCGGATGAATCCGCCGACGTCGATGGTAATTAATCCCCCAACGAGACGGCGAGACCCTCGAAACTCCCGAAAAACCCGAACAATACGAGGCCCATTTTGAGGTTATGTTTTCATCGCGAAGTCTCGGCTATCAAAACAAAATTTTGTCGGCCAGTTAACCTCGCATTCTTATTGGTTTTCCGTTTGACAATCACAATCGCTCGATAGGCACGATTAACGTTTCCGTTGCTTTCTCACGGACGATGCGTTATTTTCCTAAAGCATTTTTTTCCGACATTCTTCACAAGGGGCACTTTAAATCTTCTAAAAGATTCATCACTATTTGAGGAAAAAAAAAAACAAAGATTTGTTATTCAACAGACAATCAGTCACCATCGACGTTTGATTTGGCTCTAGCGACTACGCATTCGGTGAGTCGATAATCGGTTGTTTAATATTTCGTCGAGAGACCAAATAATGAATTTTTACATTTCGCACTGTCAAGTACTTAGGAAACGACTTGGAGGTTCTGCGAGGCCGAACTCTTTTGGACAATGGAATTTACCTCAACCTACCGCTGCTCTTCGAAAAGTCTGTCATACTCTTTCCCGAGCAGACTCTGCCGATGGTGGAGTTCAGCGAGCAAATCGTCAACATGCTGCGCACCAGCGTTGACAAGGATCGCACTTTTGGCGTCGTTTGCTCCGGACTGAAGAAGGATGTGCTCGTCGGCACTACTGCCGAGATATACGAGTATTCGGACGAGCCCAATGGTTTTCGCATCAAAGCCAAGGGTAGACAGCGCTTCAAGATACTCAGAGTCAGACGCGTAAGTCATTTTTGGAAACTCTGAATGACTCGTAAAGATATAAAGGCTTAAAAGCAAAGAAAAATAATAATTGACAAGACTTTTGCATTGTAGTTTTGGTGTACTTTGCTGTAATTCGTTGTATTGCTCGCAGAGTCATGGTAGAATATTGGCTGACGTGAAGATACTGCCGGAGATAGTATTGGGACCGCCGTTCTTCGAGGAGCGTCTATCATCGCTGGATCGTCTGCGAACGATTCCAAAAACGGAAAACGAGGCAAGGAAGCAGGAGTACCGTGTTACAAGACGTGACGCCGCCGTTACGCCGTGGCCTTCCTGGGTCTATCGTCAGTACGACTCGAGAAGGCTCTCGATGCGGATACACAACTCGTTGCAATTCGTCGAATCAAGCAAGTTTTCCTTCTCTTTTTTCCTCCACATTCTCCTCCACATTTTCTTCGCAAAATCTACGCATCGCCTTCGAAGTTAAATAATCAATTGGAATGAATTAGGAGGCAGCAATATACCGGAAGATCCGGCGGAGCTCTCGTTCTGGGTCGCGCATAATCTCATTATGAACGATACTGCGAAGATTGCGCTTTTGCAGTACGATTGCGCGATATCGAGACTTCAGTACGAGGTGAAGGTATTGGCGATGGTAAGTTCGATAACCAAGCTTGTTCGGTGATATACAGAAGAAAATTTAAAAACGAATAAGTACGAATGACTCGATAACTCGTTTTTATTTTTAATTTTTTTCGTCAGCTGGAAGGAAAGGCTTTCGTGTGCAGCACATGCCGCGCTCTGATAGGCAAACACACGGACATCGTGCCGATGAACAAGGAGGGTCTGCAGGTTGCTTACTGCAATCCCGCGGGAGCGATTCACGAGACTGTGACCCTCTATCACGCGGAGAATCTTATTCTCAATCGCGAACCACCGTCGACCGTCTACAGCTGGTTTCCCGGGTGCGAATAATTCAATTTTTCATTATCAAAGGCTTTCCCGGTTACAGGCAGGTTACGAGTTTGTAACGAAAAATGAATAATCCGATTGACATAGGAAAATTTGTCAACAGATACGCGTGGACAATCGCGAGCTGCAGCGGCTGCGGCTTCCACGTGGGCTGGCTGTTCACGGCCGTGAAGAAGGATCTCAGACCCCGCAAATTTTGGGGACTGACGCGAAAGAGCCTGATCTTGAAGCATCAATACGCTACGCTGAAAAATGACGCAGAGAGCGGCGACGCGACGAACTCGCCGAACGACGAACGCGACGGCGAGATGTCCGACGATTTCTCCAGCGAATCCGACGACGACCAGCACGAGAGTTTGCAACGCGCGCGAGGCTTCAGCGCGCGGCTTAGCAATATTTTTCCTCTGTGATCCACAGTCGACGAGACGCTCGACGATTTTTAGAAGAGATAACCAACCCATTAACGTCGCGATTGCCGCGACGGAAAGCTCCCTTCAAAGTTTTCAATAACGAAACTCGAAAAAGCAAAGAAACATATTAAACTGCTGTACCGCGATCCTCGTTAAATGTTCTTACCCGATTATTCGTATGCATTTACGTAGATTGTGTACATTATGAAAACTTTAAAATATTACATCCGTTTTTGTACGATATTTCACGAGGACATTTCATTCGCACGACATTCTTCCCCTTCCTGGCATTTCATTTAGTGTCTTAGTTACTAAACTCCATAATGAACTAAAGAAAAATAAAGAAATTATTCCAACTCTGTCCAGAAATAATTAACACTCCGAAGGTCTGAAAAGTGATAGAAAAAAAAACGCAATCAAGAAAACAATACATGTAAATACTTTCTTTCGCATATCGTATATTTGTTCGAACACCGTCGAATCATTTTAGCTTTTATAATTATCGTATGTTCATTCGTCGTCTCTCGTCGCACTTTCGCGGTGTGAGTTTTTGTGTTGTGTTGTGTGTGGGTTTTTTCTTTTCATTTGTTTTTATATATATATATATGTATATACACGCATCCTGCTTCGTAATTCGCCTCGAGGCAGCAGCGTGTATATGTATAATAATTAATAATAATAATAATAATAATTCATTAATTAATCAATAATAATAATAATAATCCGCCGACGCACAGTTATCCCATGAGATAAACAACGCTCACGCTTTTTCACCATCGATTTGGACACAGCACCCGCCCCTTTCTTCACTTTTTTTTTCTCTCCTAGTAGTCCGTTTTATGTACCTATTTTTTCTTCTCTTTTCATCATTATTATTCGTTTATCCACTCCACTCCTAATTTTCTTTCTCTCATATCCTCGTTTCATTTGTCTTATCCGTTTTCCTCCTTTCCGAGCGACGAAAACGCTCGTGGTCCTATCGTCGTTTTTGTTTTCCTTCTTTATTATGTATTTATTTATTTATTTATTTATTTACTTATTTATCATTCGTTATCTTTCCAACCGAAGGATTCCTCTTCCGATTCATCTCCGTAATTCCGGTTACACCGACGAACACAGTTTTTGCCGCAGGTTTTTCACGCGTTTGTCGGTTTCCACCGCTTTGCCCGGACTCGCGTTTGATAATGCGAAAGACGCGCGGGAGTAGAGTTTTTCCATTTATTTTTACGTAGTTTTTTTCATGCAAGCGAACCGCACAGGAAAAAGTTGCTCCTTTAATCAAATTTTCGCTAAAAACACTGCGAATTGGGACAGCATAAGAAGCGAAATTCGCGCGTTCGAAAAATAGGGCTCAGGTAGATTTTCCGCGGACGGTCGCTCTCCTCGACCAACCGGCAAAACGATACTAACGGCGGATTCGCGAAGCTGCGAAATACACAACGAAAGTTCTTGTTTTCGCGTTTAATGCGTGGAATAACGAAAAAGAAAAATGAGCGCAAGCCGCTTTCGGTGTCGCGCTCGTTTTGCTTCATTTGCTTAAACGCTCGATCAACTAAAATCGTTTTAGCAAAATCGAGGAACGACGTTTGTGTGCGACGACTCATCGACGATCGCTCGAAAAAATCGCATGAAAAAAAAAAAGAATAATCAACGCTCGAGGATTTTTCAGGGCTTCACCGATGAAAATCGCAGGCGCGCGGAGTCGTTTGTGAAAATATCGTAGATTCAGCTCGAGAACTTTTTCCATTGACGGAAAAATCACGGATGATTCACGAGCTCGCGGAAACCTTCGCGAAAAGCGGCGAAGATTTTCGCGAGTTCCATGCCGTTCGCCTCAATTGGCCAATGATTTGCAAATCCCATTGATTATTCTTCAGTAAACATTGCGTGTTTTTTTTTCATTCGTTTAATGCCTGCTGAGTATAATTGGTTGTAAGCGAGGAAACGGCGACGACGACGCGTCCTGCGGAAGGGACAACTTCCTGTGTTTTTTTTTCGTATTACTTGTTTTTCTTCTTTCGATTAATCCGCAGCTCGTCGGGGTCATCGTTACGCGTATCGGTCCAACACCCGGCGCTTCTCTCTCTCGGCTTCTTCGATCAATTTTTCTGTGTGTGTGTTTTTTTCTTTCTTTTTTTTACATATCTACGGAGAGAAATCGTCGATTAAAAAGCTTGAAAGAATGGAAAACGTTTGCGGCTGAGGATCAGTCGATACGCAGATCGCGCGTGCTCGGGATATCGAGATTCCACGAATTTGCCGACTTTTCGTGACTCAGTAATCGTAGGAAGACCGAGTCGTCCAACTTACTCTCGATTTCCGACCCCGCAGAGATGAGTTTGGTGCTGGCGTGCGGCTGTGCGACTGTGTTCGCTTGTTGGCTGTTTATCTGAGCGGTGATGCTCGGGCCACCGAAGCCGGGCGGCGGTTGCATCGCCCAGTGCTGAGCCGGTGCGTTCTGTTCCTTCAAACAATCGCAAAGCCGCCGTTATATCGTTTGTCTTGACTCAAATAGGATTTGATGATATCCATGCAGACAGTTTTTTAGCAAATTTTGTGGACATTCGAGGATGCATCTTTTACCTGTTGCGCATTGTGTGGCACACTGTGGGGCGGGTGAGCCCGTGGAAATTGCCACGTGCTCGTCGCCTGGAAAGAAAGTGGCCTCGAGGAGCTCACGATTGCCGGATCGATCGAGGTCCAGTCGGCGATAGGTCCGAAATTGTTCCATCCGCCTTTCTGGTGCAGCGACTGATGATGAAACTGTTGTTGCTGCTGCTGTTGCTGCTGTTGGCCGTTCATTTCGCACCAATCTTTAAGGCTGTAGACCGCATCTGTCGCGCATTTGTTTACTCCTTTAATAGAGGATCGGACGATATTTAAATCGGACATTTTTTTAAGGCGCACGATGGAGAAAACGATTTTTTTGGAAGTCTCGCAATTTTTTTTAACACTTAAATGAACCTGCATTAATCGCTTTTTCCATGTGTTACGATCAAACATGACATACCTTGAGAAGCGAGAAGAGGATTGCCGTTCGGAAGATACGGTCCTTGCTGAGGTGGCTGTGCTGCTGAAAATAGTCCAAAAAGTTTCGTAAAAAATAATTAAAAGGATCCTAAAGACGCGAAAATCGGCAACCAGTGCTTTGGCAATGGTCTTCTATGGATTTTTGTCATAAAACGAACCGGCAAGAGCTGTATTTGTGGGCGCAGGTCTCGGTATCCCAAGACCGAAGGAATTCATGTGGTTGGGTGTTGAGCCTGGGAATCCCGGGGGAGGAAGCCGACTGCGTTGACCGAGAGCGTTGGCCGGCATTGGCGCCTGGGGAACGGCTCCGTTCTGACCTCCGGCAGTTTGTTGCTGCTGCTGCTGCTGTTGCTGCTGCTGTTGCGGCTGTGGCTGTGGCTGCTGCTGCTGCATCAAATTCTGTGGAAGACGAGAGAGCAGACTGTGCGACTGGTGGAGAACGTGGAGGTTCTGCAAGTGTGTTGCCTGCTGTTGAAAGTGCGCCAGGTGGACCTGCGACAAAATCAATGCAAATGTCAGAACGTAAATTTCACAAATATACATTACAAACATTATTTAGGCACATTATTTAGGTTAAAAGTCGATATTTAAAGAAAATAAATTTCGTGACCCCGATTTGGGCGGTTTTCGGCCCGGCGGCCAGATCTACGATTTCTGACAAACTGTTCAGCCAAAAATTTTTTTTTTCAAAATCAACTAAAAAAGGGTTGTAACCGGTGTTTTCAGGGGTAGAATATGTGACTTGAGAACGACGGTATAGGTTAAAAGTCGATATTTTGAAAAAATAAATTTGGTGACCCCGATTTGGGCGGTTTTCGGCCCGGCGGCCAGATCTACGATTTCTGACAAACTGTTCAGCCAAAAATTTTTTTTTTCAAAATCAACTAAAAAAGGGTTGTAACCAGTGTTTTCAGGGGTAGAATATGTGACTTGAGAACGACGGTATAGGTTAAAAGTCGATATTTTGAAAAAATAAATTTCGTGACCCCGATTTGGGCGGTTTTCGGCCCGGCGGCCAGATCTACGATTTCTGACAAACTGTTCGGCCAAAAATTTTTTTTTTCAAAATCAACTAAAAAAGGGTTGTAACCAGTGTTTTCAGGGGTAGAATATGCGACTTGATAACGATGGTATAGGTTAAAAGTCGATATTTTGAAAAAATAAATTTCGTGACCCCGATTTGGACGGTTTTCGGCCTGGCGGCCAGATCTACGATTTCTGACAAACTTTTCGGCCAAAATTTTTTTTTTGCCGAAACTTTGAATAGCCTAGTAATGTTTGAACTACGTATTTCATTTTAATTTGATTACCTGGGTGAAATGTTGAGGGCCGAGCGCGGCGAGGCCTTGTTGCTGAAGTCTATTCTGTTCCTCTCGATCTCTCTGCTGCTGTTGCTGCTGCTGATGGTGTTGCTGCTGCTGCTGCTGCTGATGGTGTTGCTGATGCTGTTGATGATGCTGCTGCTGCTGTTGCTGCTGAAAGTCCCTCTGATTCTTGATCTGCACCTCGTTCGCCATGATCTCCGCGAGCGCCTTTTGCGTCTCGTGAAACGGATCGAAACCAAGATCGTCGTCGGGCTTGATTTCCGCGTTAACCGCGTTCGCGCCCGTCGGTGGAACGTCCACACCGCCGTGACCATTCTGCTTTATGTACTCGCAGTTCTCCTGATTCTGTTGGGTCTTCGCGATCAACGCGGAAAATCAACAAATTAATCGTTAAAAACGTCAACCTCGTATTTTTCAAAGGGAGTTTTTTTTCGTATATCGAGAGTGTTCAAGTACCTGCAGTGTGAGCCTCTGTTGCAGCGAATTTTGCTGAAAGTCAGCCATGAATTTCGATGCCGGTGAATTAACGAGAACGCTCGGATCGAAGCCGCGCGACGCTTTCGCCGGGCTCGTCGCGTACTGCGAGCTCATGTAATCCTCCTCGTCGATGAAATTCTCGGCGTTGAAGGCGACATTCGGTGATCCCGGTGGGCTTGGCTTTTTGGCCATGTGATTAGACGTTATACGGCACTTTTCCGCGTGGAAGCCGAACGCCGCTTGCCAATCCTCGCTCGAGTGCACCGACGGCAGGGAATCGGGAATCGGCGCTAGGCACGTGCTCGTCCAGTCCAAATTCGCGTTTCCTGCGGAGTTTTTTGTTTACAATTACAACGCGAACACGATAAATTTCGCTGGAACCAAATTGAGCGATTTCGGTGCGAGAATATTTGCCTGGATTCGAAAAAGGAAAAAAAAAAACATATATCTTGCCTGTCTGCGAGTGGGGCGGCATGCTGACGAGTGTCGAGACCTTTTGGAAGCTGTTCGAGCTGAAGAAGCTGTTGTTGTCCGTCTGGAAGATCGAACGGTGATTGAGCTGCATCTGTTGCGTGAGAGTGCCGTTCGCGATGCCCGCGGGGCAGCCGTGAAGTCCCGGAGGTGGTGTTTGACGATTGCCAATGCCGCCGCCGTTCATCGTGCTCGTTTGCGACGAACCCGGCGAGCCTCCGACGCAACCGCCGTAAAGGCTCTCGCCTGTTCACAAAGAAACGAAAAATGAATTATTGGGTTATCATAATTTTCGCACACTTATCGTTGCGCTGTAGGATCAGCTCAATGCTCTATACTGTAGGTCAAAAAGGATTTTTGAGAATTAGTCGAGGTTCAGAGTCACGTCGCTTCGGTGAGAAAAAAATATTGTCATCTCGACGAGCAAAATAATCTACCATAAGAGCCTTTTTTCGACCCATCAGTCACTCTGCTAAGCGTGTACGGGTTTCTCAGACGCAAACAAAACATTGAAATAACAAAACAAAGAGACTACGAAGATTCTTCACTGGAAAAACGATATCTCTTTATTTCGGCATCCAAGTCTCCTCAATCTCCAATCCAAAAAGTCGCACCGACCAATCCAAACAACACAATTCAGAAAATATATCAATCTCTCTCATCGCGTTATAAAAAAAAAAGTAAAATAAACTAAATCGTATAAAATCAAGCATAACGTAAAAAAAAAGCATAACAAAAACAACGCACAGCGTTTGATAAAAAAAAAAATAAAAATAATAAAATGAGAATTTTAACGCAACTTTTGTGTCCTAAGCCTATTTGGATTTTTTTTCATACACATTTCGCTTTACCGAAAGTCGATTGAAAGAGGAAAAATAAAGAAAAAGAAATTTAACGATTAATCGTATCTTGCAACACTGATGACTCCTCAGTCAGGGACTTTTTTTTGGTCTGCACGATTGGCCTTGGCTGCCGGGCGAAAAGTTTGGGGGCTTCTTCAGCGAAAACGTGATCCGTCGGCGAGAAAATAATCGAGGAGAAGAGCGACGATAGCGACGACGATAAACTCACCTAAAACGACGTTCGGACTGTCGGAAAGTTGCGGCTGCTGCCGATGATGATCGTCGAGGCTCGCGGCGAGTCTGTCGATTTGATGGTTGCCGCTCGCGCTCGATGATTCCTCGGAACTGGAAACGGTGCTCGCGGGAGTGCTTCCCTCTCGTTGGTTATCGCTCTCGCTCTCCGATTGGCTTCTCTCGCCATTCGTGTGCAGTTGCTGCTGCTGCTGCTGCTGCTGCTGCGGCTGAATTTGCTGTTGCTGTTGCTGTTGTTGCTGTAGCTGCTGCTGCTGCTGTTGCTGCTGCTGCTGCTGCTGCTGCTGCTGCTGCTGCTGCTGCTGCTGTTGTTGTTGCTGCAGTTGCTGCTGCTGCTGCTGCTGCATCTGCGAATTACCGGTCGTTCCAGCAGCCGCCGCGATGCCATTGACCATCGTTTCCCGGGATTCCACGGCCTTCTCCTCGACTTCCGCCTCCGTTTGACCCTTCAACGGCTGCGGCTGCCTCGGCAGATTGCTCTGGTGATTCACCGCGTTCTCCTGGTGATTCGGCAGATTCTCCGGCAGCTTGCAACGACCGTTCTGTCGCGCTTGCGTCTCCTCCACGGCTCCGCCGTTCGTCGAGCGCGACTCGTTGCTCGTAGATTCGCCGCTGTTGAACAGTGTTTTTTTTCGTTTGGTAAAATAGCAGTGGACAGTTTTTTCAAGCGACACCGCTCAGACTTTTGACTTAACAATGAGCTTTTAAATTATTCTTGTAAATTTGATAAATTCTGAAATATTTCATTTCAATGCAAAACACTTTTAACAAGAAATTTGTATTTTTCTCGACAAGACTCGAAATATCAGCAAAATTGTGACAAATTAATGAAAAATAAAAGTAGCGTCATCGTGAAAGGAATTTTTGATCGTTAAAAATACGAATAATGTTAATATTGTTTACATTGTGGTTTCCGAATTCGCGAAACCGCGAATTTCCTTCTGTTGGCCGTTGAGCTGCGCGGTCGTCGGCGTCGCGGAACTCTGCGTCGACGAGACGCTCGAGGATTCCGACCTCGAGGTTGTTCTCGTCGCGGAGCATCCGGTGCTCGCGTTGCTGGCGCTGCTACTGCTGCTGCTGCTGCTGCTGCTACTGCTGCTGCTGCTGCTACTGCTGCTGCTCCCGCCGTTCGTCGTATTCGCCCCGTGTTTCTCCTTGTTCTGATTGTTTTTGTGCTTATTTCGCGCCGCCTGAGCTTTGCTCTCGCTATTGCTCTTCCCCCGTCGCGAGCTCGTCGCCGCGCCGCTCTCGCCCTTGTTGTTGTTGTTCTGCTGTTGTTGCGACTGCGAGGTGGCGACAATCGGAGCCGATCCGTTGCTCGACGCGGTCGTCGGCGGCGCGCCGTTCGCGCTGCCGTTCGTTATCACTGCGCTCGGCTGCGAACTCGGCTGCGTCGGCAGTGACGACTCTTTACTGTTTGTCTGTGTGTCTGCAACAAATCGCAAACGAAACAAGTGTTTTTTTTTTAATTTACGGCGATATTGAAATCTCGCAGCGGTACGACCGACATAAAAATTCTCCGGTATGCGATTTCGTCATCGACTCACTGTTTGTCTGACCAGGTTGTAACGAGGGCCACGCTTCTTTCACCTGAGACGTCACCGTGCCGTTTTCCCGGACCGTTGTTCCCGTCACGGGAGGCGAAGGCGTCGGTTTCCTGCGTTCGAGTGTCACACGATAAGTAAAAAAAACGAAATTTCGCGTCCGTTCCATTGGAGGAAAAACGTCGTTTCAAGCGTTGGAGAGCTTTCCAGAGTCAAAT
This sequence comes from Itoplectis maculator, assembly GCA_964034905.1. NCBI lineage: Eukaryota > Metazoa > Arthropoda > Insecta > Hymenoptera > Ichneumonidae > Itoplectis > Itoplectis maculator. The sequence continues at coordinate 5,628,317 of OZ035869.1, forward strand.
GTTCGCCAGAGTTTTTGGTTTAATATTTTATGTGGTAAAACTGGATAAGCGATGAGAGAGATTTTTACCGGTGTGTCGTAGACGCGTGGGCATGCAACGATTGCACGAGCTTTCGCTCGTATTCCTGATGCTTGCCCTGATGCATCTCCTCCTTGGTGAACGATGCCTCCTGATCCCCGAGATCGTGCAAGTACATGCAGTCGGGTTTCGGACACGACTGATTCCTCATAAAGTGTGAACAGTACTTGGTCGTCCCCAGGGACGTTTTTATCGTCCTCCCGTCCACCACGATGTTGTTAACCGCCTCGATCGCGCGTAACGCGTCCTCCTGGCGCTTTGGTACCCCAACAACGAAAAACCCGAAGACATTAGTTGGAGTTTATGGCATCGTCCGACTAATGCAATTAGCGAATATCGTTTGCTTTTGTTGAAAGAAATTGAATCACACGATGTCGATAGTAAAGTGACGATGAATTGTGGCAAATGTTGACTCAACAGTGTGACGTATTTTTTCGTCACAACGACAGACGTCGTGATAGACATCGATGAACACGATTAGGTACTTTTTCGTAATTACCTGATAGGTAACGTACGCCGATGCGCTCGGGCCCTGCGAGCCCGCGTACGACGTACTCTGGTTGATCACGACCTTGTGAATCTTCCCGAACTTGCCGAAATACTCGTGCCTCTTCAGTACCTGGAATACTTGTCGTCAGTAGGATTATGATTCTCGGGCGCTCGTCGTTTTTCAGCCTTTCGATCGGATTCATTTTTGTAACATTTAATGGACACATTTCGTTGCCGAGGATGCGACAACGGAACGTAAAAACCGTGGTAACGTGAAATTGGGGGAAAAAAAAAATGCAGTTTCAAACGGATTTTTCGCGTTTCAATTTAACGTGTTACGAGATACTCACGTCTGCGTCGGCCAGTCGCATCGGCAGACCCACCACGAAAACCAGGTTTTTCTGTACGACCCGCACGTTCGCTAGATGTTTACGGTTTTCTGTGACGCGCTGCTTTCGCTGCTGGTCCTTCAGCCTCTTTTCAGCCTTCAACCTGTGCAAGTGAGGAAAAGTTAGCAAGAGGATTGCTGAACATTAAAATGTTGCTTAAATCTTAGTTTTTCTGTTTTTTCGAAGATGCGTTTGAACGGTGTGGCACCTGGAGATTTCTTCTTTCGTGAGGGGCTTAAAATCGGCGGGGTTCTCTGAATAGGCCTTCCGACACGCTGGACAGAGGCCATTTTCATCGGTGCGGATCCTGTGCCAGCAGAAGCGACAAATCTGGTAGCCGCACGTGCAGGGAAAGAAGTTGAGGTCGTCGACCTCCAGCGGCTCCATGCACAGTGGACATTCGACCGCCTCATCCCCGCTCTGATTCAATACTGACATCTTCCTTGGCCTCTTCTCGTCGTCGTTCGCGTCCTTCCCTCACAACCGTCCCGCGCTACCTTCGACAGACTTTTTCCTCCGAATTTTCTCTAAAAATGCATTTCCAGTTAAAACATTTTAATTATATTAATCAATAGTTTTATTTTTTGGCCATTGAGTTAGCTGAGGAAAATGAGTGTCCGGTTTTCCTCAAACAAAAATTTGTTAAAAATTAAAACAGCAATATTCTGTATCGATACAGAATATTTCTGTAGCGGCAATCTTCCGATAAAGTGCAAACCGAAGTGCACGTTACAAATAATTCTTGTGGCATTTTTTATAAAAAATACTAAAGTCTGTCTGAATTGATAATAAAATGTTGAATGTCACCAATTTCACTTGTATCTTAATTTGCCGTCAAAGGTGCAGAGATTTCCGTTACCTGATAGAATTCAGCGATCGATCCTCCGATGTACCAGCGACTAATCGATAGCAATCTGTAAAAGGGAAACAAAAAAAAAGATTAATATAACACATTCGTAAAACCATTTCCTCTTCGTATGCAATCACGTTCCACTCCAAATTATGGTCACCGAATTCCAAGCGTCGCACGATTTCTTTCCACGTAAATTAACCCCAAAGCTTCATTTTAATTTTCACCCCAAGAATCCCAAAAAAATCAACAGAAATGTATCCGAACACTGCGAACGTGACCAGACCAAAAAAGGTTAACAATTAACCCCAAAATTTTGTGTCATATGCCACGAAAATCACAAATCTCTGTCCATTTCCTCCCAAAAAAGGCTAATCACCACAATCATATCAATCAACGTCGCCGAAAATTCCGCATTCCCCACATTGTCCCAAACTAAAAAAAAACCGCTTCAAAATCCCAAAAAAAAAAGAAGCTACGAACGGGTGAAAAAAAATCAGAGAAAAATCGCGTCGATTTCGCGATCGAAATGCCAACAATACCAGTAACGCGACGGGGAAATCAGCGAAAGGGAGCTGCTTCGGTAAATAGGTCGCGAACGCTCGAGGCTACAGTCTTGGCGATATTCTGACAGGAGCTGTCACATCCGTGTGACGCGTCACGAACAAAGGACGCGGAAAAACGGTCGAGCAACTACCTAGTCGCAAGCCTCAGCCTCAACAGCACCTCGCAGGCCTCAGCCTCAACAGCAGCAGCGGCGTCGCGAAATCCTCGCGTCTCGCGGATCTCGCGTTGAAGATAGGGCAGGAAATAAAAAAAATATATAAAAAAAAAACGAAAATTGTACAGCGAACTTCACAGTCGCGATCACGCGCGATATCGCGGTACGCCCGTCTCAGCTCTTTAAATCGCGTATCGGCAGCGCGAATATCGCGAAACAGCTGTTGTGCGTAGAGAGTCAATGCAAAGAGTGGTAGTCGTAGTCGTCGTCGTCGTCGTCGTCGTCGTCGTCGTCGTTCGCTCGTCGTCGTCGTCGTCGCCTTCGTCGTTGTCCTGTGGCGGAGAGAAACGTCAGAGTGAGCGAGACCGACTGACTCTCCGCGAGCGCGACGATCGCTTCTCTCGCCTCGCGAAAAGGATTCTCTCTCTTTCTCCCTCTCCCTCTTATTCCCCTCTCGCTGACTCACTCTTTCTCTCTCTCTCTCTCGCGTAAATTCGCACGAAAATCCCGAGGAAACGGTGGTCTATGCAAGTCGCTCGCAGGGGAGTCGCACGTTGGGCGAGCGAGAGGACGCCGAGCTAGTGGTAAACTCGAGGGCAAAACTACCGAAGCGACGGGGGGAGAGAGAAAGAGAGAGAGAGAGAGAGAGAGAGAGCACGACACAGTGACGTAGAGAGGGGAGAGAGAATGGAAGGAAAACGAGTAGCTGCGTCCTTGTCGCACGCACTTCGCATTGAGAGAAGGACACGCGAATGGGAGGAGAGAGAGAGAGAGAGAGAGAAGGAGAGAATCTCGCGAATAGGAAGACGGAAAGGTCCTGCCTATCACGGACAGCACCTTCTCCTCGCCCCCTCGCCCCTCCCCTCCTACCCTATCCCTCTCTCTCGCTCTCTCGATCTGCGTGCGTTAAACTCGTCACATTCGCGGATATTCGCTTGGCCATTGAGAACGATTGGACGCAGAGGAAAAAATAGAGACGAATGAACACACAAAGTGGAACGAACGCGTATTACGTGGAATTCCGAAAGCTTCTTTCTCTTTTTTTTTCTGTGAAACACTGTATGCGCTTTTGGGTGACATTTGATTTTATTTATTTGCTATCGTGCTATCAGCTTTAGATTTTTAGATGCGTGAAAGTCGTCAGAGGGTTAACTAAAGTTATGAGCGAGGGTGTTGAGGGAGGGACGGGTCACGGAGGAGAGAGAGACTTACGAGGGAGTAAGAAAACACACACGAATTGCTGCTGCTGCTGCTACTGTTACTACTACCACTACGCTCGGCCCTCGCGACTCTGTCTCTGTCTCTCTCTATCTCTCTCGCTCTCTTTCTCCCACTCGTTATCTATCCATCTGTCTCTTTCTCTCTCTCTCCGTTCCGTCCGTGTTGGGTTCACACAGCAGGTCCGAGGCGATTTTAACCTCAGCAGGAAGCTCCCAAAGTCCACACGTCGCGCCGTAAAAAAAAGCCCACCCCCGCGCAATCACCGTGTCCCCGCGTCCTCGCGAAGCCGCGCGTCCACCCGCTCGTGAAAAACTTTATCACGCCCGTTGTTTACTTACGTCTCGACGTTTTCCACTACAAATTCTTTTACACAACTGGGAAATTTTTCTGTCCGACTAGATCGCGACCCATGCGCAGCCCAGCGCGCGCAGCACCGGACGTTGCCCTGATTTTTCTCAAGAGCCGACGGGCCGTTAGCCGTAGCAGGATAGCCTCGTTTTTCTTCAGTTCAATCGCTCAAACTCACCGAGAACGATTGTTTTACATACCGTCGACGTTTTGCCTATAATTTTTTCATCGAAATATCAACACTTCGCCTCGTTATTTTGCGCGCACGCGGAGTTGAACGTCGAACGCGAGACAGATGCGTTTGAATTTGCCGCCACACCGGATGTACCCCTCGAAAGGTATTACGCACTGCTGCCAATCGCGCCGCTGAAACTGTGACAAATGCGAACGAGCCATGTGGTGGAAAACGAAAGCTTGCGCCGCAAAAGGGTCGGTAACACGGTTTCCGTCGGTAAGAAAACGTTCTTTGTTACCGACCGCGCCGATGTAATGCGCGTGCGCGAACCCGCGTTATGAAAACTGTTGGTACTTTCGTTGTGCTCGGAGTATTCGTGAAAGCCGGCGCGACGACGCAACAAGCGGTTTGGTGTTTTAGCGTAATTGTGTTTTTACCGCGGCATTTATTGTCGCGACACAATCATGACACTTTTTCAACGTATATGCGACAAGTCTCGCATAGTCTTCGACTGCCAGTGTCTTTCTGATGACGATTTGGTAGAGTTTTCACAGCTGGTCGAGGTAAGGCTGCGCATTGTTTTGTTGTTGTCGGTGTCCTGACGGTTTCAGCTCTATCAGATTCATGACTTTCGCACGTCGAACGTTTGAATAGACGACTTTTTTTTATCGCGATATTTCCGGTTTTTCAGAACCATGGCGGCGCTGTGGGAGAGTCGAACGATCCTATTATATTCGTACCGCGCTCAAGGTACGAACCTGAAATGTGCAACAAACTCCAAGTCTACGACATCGACTACATATCAACATGCATAAAGAAGGGCACGCTTGTCGATCTCGACAGCTTCAGGTTTGTGCCGACACAACTGAAACATTCCTTCCGATTTGTCACCTGCATTTTATTATCCAATTCCTTTGTCGTGAAATTATCGGATGTAAGATATTGAATGCTCATAATGATAATTGTTTGAATTCAAAGAATTTTTTGTTGTGCTGTCAGATTGGGTCCAAAGAAACTGAGCGATCGCTGTCTTCAGTCCATTTTCCTCACTGGTGAATGCGTGAACAGACAGTAAGGATAAATCGGCCGAGCTTCAGGCTCTCGCATTGCATGTTTCGTATTAAATTTACCATTGGTGTATCGCAATCTATAAGTTAATTCATCGTTCTCTTTACACATAAATAAATAAATAAATAAATATATTTATTATTTCAGCGAAAACGAGGAATCGAACCAACCACTCGAGTCACGCATTCGAAATACCGAAATTAACGGTCCATCGGCAGACAATGAATCGCAATGTGTCGTTGCGAATTTGTACATGCTAAAAGAGCGATGTAACGGTGACGATGGTGTCGAAAACATCGTCGTCAAGGAGGAACCAATCTCGAGCGACAGCCATTCCGTTTGGCTAACGCCGCAGGAAAACTTTTCAGAATTGCCAAGCAAATCGAGCCCCGGCCTTGCTTCACAAAACGCGAAACTGTCTGTCTCGTTAATCGGGTTACCTTCAGGCGGATCCGGCGACAGGATCGACGAGGACGCCGAAGTCTCCGCGAGCAGGTCGTCGAAAACGAGTGCTACTACTTCAAACAGACGGAAACAGACAAAAAGTCCGCTGGCAACGACTTCGGTAGACGAGGACACCATCGACCCGGCTCCGTCATCGGAAACTCGTAGAGAACAAAGTATTAGTCCGATAGCCGCAGGGCCATCGAGATTTCCGAGATTATTGACGAGGATACATTCGAGGTCTAAAGGCTCCCGCAACGCGAGGGAAAAGAAGCGTCATGGTCGCGCACACACCGAGAGTCCGAATGAACTTGAAAAAAAGGCGGTACCGGAATCTTCGAACATCATTTTAGAGACATCCTCGGAGAACGAGTCCGCCGATGAGGACGACGACAATGTCGACAAAAATTACCGTATTGGCCGTGCACGAAGGAGAAAGTCGGCCATACCGAGGGTGAAATACGAGAAGACGTAAGTTTCTTTTAGTTCTCCCAAGAGCGACAACAACGATGCCTGTAATGCTTGAAACATAAATTTCTGATTGGATTATTGCTTCTAGGCTTCAATATCACGCAAAGTGGAGGGCGAAACTGGCGGAGAGAGATCGTTCTACGGAGATACCAAAGTACGGATTAGCCAAATGTTAAGACGAGTACTTTTTGTTGCCGTCTAGTTTGTCACTCGGCTTGTTTGTATGTATGTCAATAGACGTGTATTGACACGTAAGGGATCTTTATCATTTTCAGGAAATTACCATACACCGAGAACGAAAGGAAAGCGATGATCGAGTTTCTGTGTTCCAAGGACGACGTCGAGTTATTGCAACCCAAAGGTCTGATGATTTGGAGCAAAATGATAAGGAATGGGGTACGGATTTTTTTTTGTACGTTTGCGTTATCACTGGTACGAGTATGATACTAATATTTGTACTTACAATTGAACTTATATCCGTTGCAGATCATGTCACACAGATCGCCCAAAAGCCTACAGAATCATTTCGTGACAGTCATCCTCCCCAACATCGAAACCTATTTCGAAGGCATGAGTAACGCTCATAAGAAACAATTCTTGAACATAAAAAGCTCCAAAGTCAAGCGAAAGTAATAAGAAACAGATAATGCCAAACATCAGGATACGTAACATTGATAACATTGATAAAATAAAAAAAACAAAGCGTGATTTAGTTACAAAAAAACATTATTTTATTTATTTTTGTTACTCGTTTATTTCTCTTGTTCATTGAGTTCTTTATTTCTCAGTATTCGTAACACAGAATCCACTTCGTCGCGATTTCTGTGTATAACAATTACAAAAGTAAATATATCTATTACATCCTTCACTTTTTCCTATCTCTACATCGTTTTTCTGTTTCTCTCCTCCCCCTTTAATCGTACCGTTTAGCCAAGTTTCCAAGGCAAACGAACATGGACAATTTATTTCACATTGACTTATAAATAATTTCAATAACGCAGTAATAACATAGAAGGTCCCTTTAATAATAGCGATTGTGATAAGTGTTAGACCGATACGTCGATACGCACTACAAATTCATAAACAGCCGTATCTAATCCATTGGTTTTGCCGAGTTTATCAAATTCGACTTTTATTTGTTTTTTTTTCCTTTTTACTCCAGTGTGAAAAATAAAAGAATTCACAACACGTTTAAACGACTTAAATATTTGTCCTCGTCGGCAATTGTCTCAACATGTACGTATAATTTTGCACACAAAAAGAAACAACGTCTCTGGAAATACGAGACAATTGTGTCGAATTTCCAGAGTCGCGATTGTCGTTCACATTCTTCCATTTCGTCAGTATAAAAAGTCCGGAGAGCCTCGCCTCGAGCAAATCGGTGCGCGAGACGCGGTACGCTACTCTCGATAATCAAACGCGTAAACAATCCCCGCAGTAAGATTCTAGCTTGGAGTAGCCCGCGGCTTTAAACTTAACGAAGAAGTATACCGAATCGAGATGCGATAAAAAACCTGAACTGTACAGAAGTGTAAGAATCAAAAAGGCACCAGACTGAAAAATGCGCCGATTCTTTTTGTTCTTGGCCATTCGCGGCAACAAATGTATCGAAAAATGAAATGCCAATTATTCTTATACGACGAAGTTCCTCCAGCGATTGATAAGCGTACTTAATCCAAGCCTAAATCTTGGAGCTAACGAAGAATACGACGTAAGCCGTGGTCTGAGCGGCAGCGAGGGCTTCGTACCTCGACATAGGCGTGACCATAAGATCGTTATAATGATACCAACTGTCTTCCCCGTGTCTGACGTAGCTCGTGTAATGCCCGCAATCCATGGCGCTTCCGACGTGAGCGATCACGCAGACAGGCTCGAAATTTTCCTTCACACTTCCGCATCCGTTTTCCGGATCGGGCGATCCGAGCTCGAGCTGCAGAGTCTCGGGAATTTCGACGGGAGTGTTGAACTTGGCGACCGAGCCGTCTTCGCACATTCCGTAACGATTCACCTGAACCATCAGGATCTTCGGGCAAACTCGGAAGGTCGTAAATACGCTGTGCTTGTCGTATTTGCATTTTCCACACGTGAGAACACGTTCCTCAGGCTCGAGAGACGTTTTCACGGCCTCGTCGAGCGAGACGGTGCGATTCTCGCTACCGGGCGGCAAATCGACGTACAGCATTAGATTGTCGACCTTTCGCTGGCGATGCTTCGAGCAACCTTTGCATCCGTAATGCTCCATCATGTGCAGAAGGAAATAACGATCGATCGGATTTTTGCAAAAATCCGCGCTCTCTTTGGCGCGAATATGCGCAGCGTCTGGACGATGCGGAGGCGTGTGAACTCTGTATGACGGATCCGTGGGCTTCGAGAGTATACGATTGACCCGCGGACTCAGCAGATCCTGAGCGCTGTAGGTCAACCCGACTTTCCGTGATTTCGGGCTGAACAGAGAGATCTCGCCGTTCTCGCTGGGTCTCTGTTTGCTCGGCGAGATGTCCGCCAACGGCGGACGCTTCGTCGGCGTCTGCGGCGAACGCGGCGTCGATCGCGTTTCTTGCACGTTCTCCGTCATGTTCTCGGACTCTTCGCTGTTCTTCGGAGCCGCGCGAGATGAAATCTTCTCGAAATCGGTTTTTAAGTAGTTCAGAAACATGGTAAGAAATTCCGAGACATCCTGCTGACGCTGCGACGGATAGGACTCGTCGAGAATTCCCAGGCTTTCTTTGAATAGTCTGAAAATAATTGCAAAAATACGGTTGTTACAAATCATTTATTTTTTTATATTGGTTTTTGTTGCAACAGTTGGAAAAAGCTAAAAAATAATCGAATAAAAAGGTTGCGGCAAATTAAGAGATAATAAGGATCAATTTAAAAAAAAATGTTAACTCACTTTACGGTCTGATAAGTTTTCTGCTTCTGCTCGACGCCTTTGCTCCAGAACAATCTCAGAGCCATGAGCATTTTCGTGAGCTGCGAGCATTCCCGGAGCTGCTCGCTGTCGAGTTGTTCCGGATGATCGAAAAGCGGAAGCGCGAACATCGCGTGAAGAGTCGCGTTCAGCCAGCAGCGATTTTCGCCCGGTGGATTCGGGAAACCGATCATATAGTACGGTACGTTCTGATCGGCGGAGTTGTCTTCCTCGAGAAAGCAACGATTGTCGAGTCTCTCGTGATTCTCGACGCTTGCGAGGCTGTTGTCTTCCCTAAGGTTCCGCAGCATCGAGACTTCCGCGTCGGAATCCCATCCGTTGTCCTCCAGTATCGGCGGAAAATTTTCGATGGCATCTCGCACGATTTCCTCACCTGGAATGCCCGGCGCTCCGTCGTTCGCGCTGTCCTCGGTGACGGTTTCGCTGCTGTCGGCGGCAGCGTTTCCTCGCAAGAGCAACTCTACGGCATGAGAAATTCGCGACTTTTTTTCAACTTTCCCCAATTTCGGTGGCTCCGCATTGCAGTTACTCGTGGAACCCCCTTCGTTCTGAGAAGTCGACTCAACGACGACGAGCGGCAAGTCTCTCGCCGCTTCTTCCCCGTTCGTTTCCTCGGATCTCGTTGAATCCGCTAGTTTCTGCTGCTTTTCCGGATTCTCGGAGATGCTCTCGATACTGTCTTCCTCGCGGGGTCTGCTGACCTTGACGCGCTGCATCTGCGAGCTCTTGAGAAAGGGTATCAGTCGCGGTGGCTTTTCCACCGCGATGACGAGGTCGCTGCGCGATTCCGGCGCTTTCGCGGACGAAGAATCGTCCGCGTGATCGATGAAAACGTCTTGCCCAGCATCGTCGACCTCCGACTGATCGATGGGTACTGTTTTGCAGTGAACGTCAATCTCGATTGTCGCATCTTCCTGACCATTGGCTATTATCTTCTTCCTCGCTGCGCTGGGCCTGCAGCGACGCTTCGGGAAGGAGGTATACTCGCAGTTCCACGAACCTCGGCCTTTCCTTCCTGCATATTAATAGTCAAAATGAATTTAATTGCAAATACCTCGTTTACGACAGATTAATTAGAAGAAAATAATAATAATAATAATAATAATAATAATAATAATAATAATAATAATAATAATAATAATAATTGACAATTGCTTACCCAGTGTCGGTGGGCTTGGACTGGCATTGGGAATATTTGGCCTCATGGCCTGCGGCACAGTGGCCGCTGAAACACTGAGCATGGTTGTGTCTTGTCGTTGCTCCGTCTAATAATAACACCAAAAAAAAAACTATAAGAAAAACTACCCAATAAACATCACCCAAAATTTGACTCAGGTAAATCGTTGAATTTCAAGTGACAGATGGAACATTAAGAAAAGCAAAATGGAGTAAAAAAAAGCAGTAATTAGCACGAAGAAATGATGGAAACTCGCGATCCAAGATTTAGCGGGAAAACTCGATGGACCGCTAATTTTTCGTAAGCGGAATAAATTTCTTTCGTTGATTTTTCAGAAAGTTTCGCGAACGAGATGCGACAGCATTTTTGCTGCGACGGATTCGCGGGTAAAGATCCATCGATCGAGGCACGCGAACAGACGGTCGATCGTCAAAGTGCCGGAATTCGTTTGTTCGGAGTTATTTGCGGGGGAATCGCGGTAATTGACGAATATTCGCACTCACGTCAACGTGATAATCCGTGGAGATTCGTTGGCAGACGGCGAGGAGGAAAATCTCGTCCGTCGAGATGTTGAGAAGTTGACGAGGAACGGCCGACGAACGGGTACCGGTGGCACGCAGGCGGACAACAAGCGGCGTGTAGAACCATTTGGCGCCGAAAAACTGGCGCACGCCTCGCTGGTTGTGGCGGGAAACGCGGCACAACAGAAACAAATGGAGAACGACCGCGGAGCGAGTGGTCACGGGTTTTTCGAGGTTAGATCGCCGACTCGACCGCAAGGAAAGCGGAAGTGACCGGCAGCGCTGCGCCGACAGCGCCGATTGGTTGGCTGTGAGACGCGGCGCATTCGTATCTTCATTTCGACGAAAGATGCCGCTGCGAGTCAAATCTTGCGCTACGGTTTTCCCGCTTGATTCTCATTGGCTCTCTCGTCTCCTCGGCTGTTCATTGGCCACAGCTACTCGGATCAAGTAGCGGGGGTGGGGGAACGCGGGACGTCATCTGCAGCTGCCGCCACGATTCGAAGCTTTTCGCGCCAAAAAGGAGCTTCGACGCGCGCGAAGCAGGTACGCGCGTTTTTTTTTTACATCTCTTCGTATTTTCTGACTGAAAAAATTAGAAGGGGACGTCCTGCAAAGACGTAACGCGAAGCCAATGGAACTGTGACTCGAATTGAGAAATGAGAAATTTAGTAAGATTTTTTTCAGCTCCAATTTTGCGGACGTTCGGAGATTGAAAGGTTAACAATGGACAGCGACCCGGAGATGGAGGACCTTCTGGGCGACCTTCTGGCCAACGCGTCGGCCACGGAGGATCCGGTGGAAGCGCCGAAAAAGGACGTTAAAAAAACGTTCAATTTTCTCGATGCTCCGACAAATGTAAAATCGACCGACGATAACAGATTGAAAGACGACGGTGGTCCCAGCGTAGTTCACGAGGCTGATTTGGATTCCTCCGACGATGAGGACAGACGAAATTTCGAGGACCAACAATACTCGGACTCTGGAAGAGCTCTGAAAAATTTGCTGAAAAAAGATCCGACCGTGACGCAGAAAACTTCTCTCGATGCTCAAAACTTTTCGCAATCATCGTCGTTTTCTAGTGCATCTCAGAAAAATTCTGGTTTTGACTTCAATTCGTTCGGCAAAGTCCCCTCGTCGACACCGACCGGTGCTGCAAGGAGTGACTACGTCGATCCGGTGTTTGGCTTGAAGCTCTCAAAACCTGTGATTTCTTCTTACGAATTGAAGGAACGAATGACAGGCAGGACGCCGGTCACAGTATCGAGAGTAAAGGGCCACTTGGCGACGCAAAATCTCTCCAACGATTGGGTGATCGCCGGAGTTTTGATTAATCGTTCGACCACCAAAACGTCACAGAAGGGAAGTCAATTCTGCATCTGGAAGCTGAGCGATCTGGGCGAAAAGATGAGCACAGTGTCGCTGTTTCTTCACAGCGGAGCTTACAAATTGTTCTGGAAGACGACTACAGGGACTGTGGTAAGTATAGAGATGCGAGCGGCCCACAATTTTTTATCTTCAATTCTCAATTGCTTACGATTAGAATTTCACTGTATTTTCGCATTTCCAGGTGGGTATCATGAATCCCGTGGTGCTGGATTCCCGAGACGACATCGACCAGGCGACATTGGCGGTCTACAACGCCCAGCAAATAATGATATTCGGACATTCGCCGGACATGGCGAAGTGCAAATCGACGACAAAGAGCGGTCAGCCCTGCGGCAATATCGTCAACTTGTCGCGCTGCGAATACTGCGTTTATCACGTTAAACAGGAGTACAACAAAGCCTCGAGACGCGCGGATATTCAGTCGAACGCGAGCGGTCGAGGATTCTCGTCGTCATTGGCGCCGAAAAATAAAGCCCCGCTGGCGGGAATTTACGCGCAGGGCGCGCAAACTTTCACGCCGGTTTACGCCAAGAGAAACCAAAAGCTGTACGAAAAAGACTCGGCGACCCTGGCGTTGCTGCGAGGAAGCAGCGGGCGTGTCGCCAACACCGCCCAAGTTTCCTCGCCCAAGACCGACAAACCCGAGAAACCTGAGAGAAAAGCTGCGGCCGTCGAGCTGACGACGCATCAGACGAAGAAGGATCTCGAGAAGCTGAACAAGCTGCGAGGATGGAACGCGGAGAAGAAAATGACCTTTGTCTCGCCCTCGGAAGCTGCGGGCTTGACTCCGACTGCTGATCCCTCAAAGTTAAAGGAAAAAGCTAATGGAAAGAGCGGTCCGTTGCTTCCAAAGTCGTGTTCGACGCCGGCGAAGCCGAACTCACCGTCGCAGCCGAAAACCAACTCAACGCCAGCTAAAAATCCATCGCTTCGAGAGTCGCTTTCGTCGCCGACGACGACGAACGCACAGCCGCCGCCTCTCCCTGTTCCGCGTCTCGGAAACGGCGTCACAGGCGGCTGCATAGATTTCTCGCAGCCGATAACGAAGAAGCACGCGAACACTGTGCGACTGAACGCGGCGCGTCTCCAGGCCGCCCGATGGGTCAAGGAAAACTGCGGGGCTCTGAAGCCGAGCGATCCGAACAAAATTCGCGAGAGCAAAGCGAAGATTCAGGCGGCGGGCGCGAAACGTCGAAGGGAGGCCGAAGAGGCCGACGCGGAGAGCGCGAGAGCGGCGAAGAAAGCCGCGAGCGGGATTACCGATAGATTCAAAGAAATGCTCGAAGCGAAATCGGCTCACGCCGATCTCGTGGAAAAGTCCCAAGAAGAGGAGCAGGAAAAGTACTTCGACAAATTGGAGTGCAAGGAGCGAATGGAGGAGAAGATGCTCACGACTTTTAAGGTCGATTGCAAAGCGGTGAAATGTCTCGTCTGCAGATATACTTCATTCTCGGCCTCGGATCTCTGCAAGGAGCAGAGACATCCGTTGAGGGTGATAGACGCGACGAAGAGCTTCTTCAAATGCGCGGATTGCGGCAATCGAACCGTCAGCTTGGACCGAATACCGTCGCTTTCTTGCACAAAGTGCAGCGGATCGAATTGGGTGAGGGCTGCGATGATGGCTGAGAAGAGGACGGAAATCGCCGGCGCTAAGCTGTCGATTCGCGGCGGCGAAGAGACTTTCATTGGATCCGTCGTTCAGGACGCGAATCTCAATCTTTTGGTACCGGATTCGGGCACCTGAACGAAAAAATGATTTAGCTTTTTGTTTTCTCTACAAAAACAAAAGTGTAAACCGTTGGCGGTAAAATGAAAATCATTGTCGCCAGATAGAGGCAATTGAATCGTTCGAATTGCGTGGCGCTTCCAATTCAACGTGATATTTTTGTCCGTCATTCGCACGGTTTTGTTCGCTCGCGACTCGTGATATTAGCTCGTAGATTAAGTATCCGCGCGCAGTTTGGGAACTGCGGCGCGCAACGGTGGCAGCTGTAACTGGTTCAGAGCTGCTCGCACCGACGCAATGAAGAAATTCGTCCGAGCCTGCGACGACGATAATAATCTGACGCTTGCCGTGAAATTGAGATATGAAATTTCTTTTTTTTTTATATATATAGATTATACACCACTTGACACCAAGAAGCGGCGACATTCATCATTGTTACGACGCAAAGTTATTTTGTTAATTTGTAAATAAATAAATGCCGGTTTTTATACGAAGATTTCGCGACATTGCCTCCGTCTTCCTTCGTAGTTCGTGTTAGGTCGATTCGAAAATTAATTTTTCCTTTGTTTTCTGAAAAATATGGTTCGATATAAGAGGCCAAAGTCACTTTTTTCGTACTGCGATGCCTTTAGACTCGCAGTTCGCAAAACAAGATTGGTCTTCTTGTATCGAAACACTGTTGTTTCAAATCGTCGATTATATATACGTATAGGAAGCTCGACGAATGCAAACGAGGATCGTTGGGCGAGTCTCAAGAAATTTCAGTAAAATATATCTGATTCAGCTGTGAATTTTATCCTCTATTTAATTAAAATCAAAACGAGAAAAATCTTCATTTTGAGGTGTGTGTGTTTCTTTTTCTTTTCGTTTTCAATTATAATTTATATTCATTCATCATCATCCGTTGGAATGTGCCTCGATCACCACCAGCACCCACCTTAAATACTCATTTCAACAAGACACACTACTGTTTCTTTTTTATTCCCTTAATTATCTCATCTCGTATTTTCGATTTACGATCGTGTGAAAAATATGCGAGCGATGCAGCTGCTACCAGCCAGGACACTTTGTTCTCACTTCCTCGCCTCGTGCTCTCTCGATCTTAATTATTGTTTCGAGTCGATTTGCAAAATTTTCGCTATTACGTTATTTAATTATGTACAAGAGACGATTTATTCTTTTTTTTTCGTTATCCTCCGTTTTTGTAATTACTGGAATATCGATACATCGTTGTTTTCGTCGCGTTTCATTAAAAAGCAACACGAAATCTATATCATTACGTTTTTTTTTGTTCTTTCTTTTTCTTCAGACACCATTAGCTCAAATACCGAATTTTTAAACTGCTCGATTAAACACACGGCGACGACGGATGAACGATTCGAACGAACATCAAACAAAAACAGCGTCGCGCGAACAATGCGCGGTCACGCGAGACGACGGATTCTCTTCTAACCAGAGTTGCAAGCCTCCGAACGACGGAGATTTAAAACTCTGCTTCTAACACGTGACGAAGACAACACCGATACAAAATACTGCTGGCAAAACCGATAATGACTCGGCGACCGCAAACTCAGTCGCTACATTTTCGCCTCGGGATCCACGAAGGTCTTCGAGCGATTAAGTGTCGCGTAGAATGCGAGGAAAAAATTTGTCACGAATCCTCCGATGAAAATTCCGCAAGACCTTCGTCGATTCCTCGCACTCACTTATCCCGTATAATATTTCGACAGAAGACAAACACATTCACGAAATTGCACTTTTTGTTTCATTTTTTCTTTCCTTAAGTTCATTCAATGTCACGGACATTTGTACATACACGCAAATAGAACAATAGCAGAAGAAGTAGATGAAGAAAAAAAATGAAGAGGACAAAAGTCGAGTGTGACGAATGAAAAAAAATTCGAATTCTTTTAGAAAAATTACTTCAATAGTTAATTCGCTCCTCGTGCATTTAATTTTCTCTGAGAATAACCATTTTTATTATTACCGTTCGTTTCATAAATCGCTACGCTTGTTTGTGAACAAAAAAAATATAACAACGAAAAAAAAATAAAATAAAATAAAATAAAGAATAATAGAAGAACGGAAGAGAAAACGCTGCGAAGGTTTTGGGCACCGTTCAACACCTTTCCTTGGACTTTTACCCGGCGTTAAACGCAATTGGCGCAATCCTCTCTCGCGACGAGACTAAAAATTGTCGATAAGATGGCAAAAATATCAAGAGAACGAGCGCGCGAAGCGTTCGCAGCGTTTTTTTTGGACGATTCTAGAGCAATACTGTACAGAACAATTGTCGTCGGTGATAATCGCGCGAGCAAAAGCGCGAGAGGCATCAACATTCTCGCAACTGTTGAACATTTCTTTTTCTCTACGAAAATTAATAAACTGTACGGAAAATTTGCCGCGTGTATTAAATAAAACTTCCGAATACGACGTAAAATTTAAGTACAGCACACTAAACACATTAGAAAATTCGTGTTCAATATGCAATCACTTCGATTTTACAACATATGTGCATATTAAGAGAAATTCGAAGCGCGGTATTTGCAAAAAACTTTCCATACCGTATATTAATTTGACAAATATTTCTAACAGCGACGCGTATTCACACAATGCAAGTATCTGAAAGATAAAGAAAACACTTTTTTCCGCTGAGCCTGCGTGAGAGGCGAAATATTCGCGCAACGATCTATCGCGAGTCTCGAGAAGCCGGAAACGCGCCGGCCGAATTCTCTATCCAGTGTAATTCATTAATTAATATATATATATATATATAATATATATATTTCAGTAATCGTTTTCGCACCTTCGCTAACCGAGTCCGTGGTTATTCCTCGCGTCCTCGTAATCTACATCGAACGGCCTCGCGAGACAAACGCTATTATATTAATTCTGTATTTTTCTGTTCCATTTTTTTTTGTTTTAATGTAGTAGGCAGGTATTCAAGCTGGCTTAATTAAGTGTCACAGTCTTCGAGTTGCCCTTCGTTCGCTTTGTCGGTTTTGATGATAATTATATTCGCGTCCTCTGTCCTCTTCCGCCTCGAATTACTCTTTGCTTTTTCTCAACCGCCGATCGTGCTCTATTTTTTATACACTTGAAGTCCCCGATGAAGAATACGCAACTTGACGAGATTCGTTGCCCAATATTCTTCGCTTTCTCGATGAGAGAGCCGAGTGCGTCCGTGCTGTTGCTGTTTTCTGTGTATATGTGTGTCTATGTATGTGTGTGTTTGTGTGTTTTTTTTTGTGTAGGTATGTCCATCTTTCAGATAATATTTAATTACCCGTTTCTTCTCCTGTCTCTTATTCTTTCGCAATTTTTGTCTTTCTCGCGCGCGCAATCATTCAATTCCCAATTCTTAATAATCGTCCAGATCGAAGTTCTCAATTTCAATGTCGTCCAGCTGCATACTCTGAAAGTCCACTTTGTACCGCAAGATACCTGAAAAACGAGCGTCAAACAGAATTATCAGTAAATATGCGAGCGAATCATCGAACGTTATAAAAACGCAAATCTACTGAAAAAATAAAACGTGCTACGTTATTTTGTTATTTCGTCAATCGTTACTTTTGTGCAACGGTTAAAATGCGTTTTTGCATTCCTTTGGCTTCTTGGTTCGACAAAATTCACTTTCGGGATTTTCTTTCGTGTTTTACTTATGTTTTCATTGATATAGAGATAGATCATTAGTGAAATATTTTCTACCGTTTAAAAATCATTTCTACTGTTTTAGTGGTTTTATTCGTTAATGAAAATAAGGTTTTTTTTTGCTAGCAAGAAACATGTACCATACCTTTCCCAATGTGCGAGCTAACGGGAACCACAGATCGATTAGTAAATCGTAATTTGATTATGATTTCGACACTCAGAAGCTTTACAATCGAAAAAGGATACGTTTCACAGTAAAATCGAAATGTATAGAAATAAAAGAACTTTGGATGAAGCTCACGCGGGTAACATGCGACTATTTCAATTTTATCGCAATACTATGTAACGAGGCTACGAAAAAGGTTGGAAAACATCAAGTATAGGTCAACATGGAGATCGTAGAACTACGCTACGATTGATCTTTACACACATTATCTTTCTACGAACAGGCGCACACTCGTCCATCATGCAAAACGCAAGCAACGGAAATCATAATAACAGTGAATAGAATGTTTGCTACTCAAAAACGATCGATATTTCGAGTTGTGTTTCGCAGACGCAACTGTTGATTCTGTTTTGAAGACTAAATATTCTTCAAGCATCAGCAGCGGAATCGTCGAAACGCAGCACCGATTGGATGGAACATAGTTGTAAGACTCCATTAATTTTCAAACACGTGAGATTTACGAGATGAATAATGGAGGATTACAACTTTGCGAATGTAAAACGTCGCTGTGGTTCGCTCGAGCGAAAATCAGGGAAGAAATATAAAAAAAGAAGTAACATCGACGATTGTGATGCGAATTTTGTCAATAAAATGAAAAATGCGTTGGCGATTAAACGAAACAGAAATTTGTATGACTTTGCTGAAAAAAAATTGATAACGAAAAAATCCAGGAAGAATTGGTCAATGCGAAAATCAAAATTGCGATGACCATGAAAAGATGTGGAATAAAACTGAAAAAACGATAGAAACAGCGATACTAAAATTCTCTACGTTTGTAATACACGAACTATTATGATAATAAGAATAATAATAACGCACGAATGCACTCAAAGAGACAGATAAATGTCTACCTGGATTCGAATCTGAGTACGTTTTGTATTGTTTTGTTTGTTTGTTTGTTTTGTTTGCACGGTTGAAGTAATTAGTAATCGTCGAGGTCAACGTCATCGAGAGGCTCGTCGGCCTGGAGTGACTGGAAATCGACTTTGTAGCGGAGGATTCCTATACACCAAAATATCACAAAACTGCACGATTAATGATATTTCTCGTGCGCGGTATTTCGATATTTCTGCTTCGTCGTTCTTTTTCTTTCCACCGTAAACATAGGCAATTCAGCAAGTTTTCGGAGAAACAACTCGAAGAACGACCCAATTTTCGCTTTCCTCTTCTTCGAGGTACGCTCTTTTTTTTTTTTTTTTTTTGTAATTTATCGAAAGAAAATTGCGAAACGAATTCTTACCTCCGATTCCACCGAAACCTCTCACGAATTGGGATCCTTCCTGAGATTTGTCGGTTATTATTTCTAAGGTAGCGCCGAAACTCTTGTAGTTGTTTGCGAGCCACTCGAGGAGCGGTTGATTCTCGACCAACTCCAGCTCAACGCCGCTCTAAAAATAAATATGTTTACTATTAATTATATCGACGTTCGCCATTCTTAATAAAGCAATTGTACATCAATGGTTTTTTTTTTATCAATACGATGTTTTTGCTATTGTTATTTATGAGAGCGAAAAAAAAGCACAACAATCGTACCTCTTTGTCGGTGAAATGGGTTTTATCCTTCTCCTGCTCGGGCGTTAGATGCAACACCTTTTCCTCGGCGTTCGTGTGATTCTTAAGCACGTATCTCTGAATATCAAGGTTCTCCCAACAGATGAGTGTCTCGACGCTTCCCAATTCGAGGGCGCGGAGCGTGTCTTCGACGCCGAAGCAGTATTTTCCCGTGTCCTGCGATATCTCGTCGAAGTAACGACCTGCAAAGAGCGAATTCGTCGTCACGCGGTTACAATCTCAAGTCTTACTTTTGCCCCAAATCCCAACGCTTTCGATTGGTTATCGGACAATCCGAAAAAAATTACCTATGAGCTTTTTCTCTTGAATGAACTTGACGTTTTGCAGTGATTCAGCCGCGAGTTCGATCGCCTGGTTGAAACCGTTTTCACCGCCGTACGACACGTCCACCAGTTTGATTACTTTAGCTTGCAATCTCTGCGAGGAGAAAAAAAGCGAGATTATAAATAAAACGTTCGTCTCACAATTATTGCGCATTATCTGCGGCAAACAGTGATTTGTGCGATAAGCGGACACGACGGAGCTAATAATTTGCGAAAAATTCAGAGAAGAATGGGATTTCTACTTACAGGATCAAACATATCTGACTGACTGAGCTCTGTCTTGAAATCCGCGCTACCGGCGAGGATGAGTCCCGCGATGTTGGGCTTGTCGTTCGTGATGTAAAGTTGGGTCGCGACTTCGGCGACCTTTCTCACGTAGTTGTGTCTCTTTTCCATACGCAATCGAGCGAAACGCAACGCGGACTGTCCTCCTCTGCCTGAGAACGTGTTTCATTTCATTTTAGTACATTTTCAAAGACTTTTCATGCTATTACAGACACCGCCATGGCTATAAAATTCCGAGACAGCAGAGAGCGAAAATTTCTACTCAGCATCCTTGTTTTAATTGTGTAATAATAGTCGACTCTCGCGCGTCGTATATCAAAGATTCGGTTGCGCGCGCGAATCTCGTTACGCAACGAAAGTGTGTATTACCGTGCTTCTTGGGCAGATCGACCGTGAACTTGTGAAGAACTTCGCGCGTGTTGCCCTGCAGCGTGCCGAATAGCGCACCGTTACCGTCCATTACGATGAAGCCGAATTTGTTGTCGTCGGCTAGCAACGCCGTCAACGCTTCGGTGTGGAACTGCGCGGGAAGTTTGTCGATTAGCAACGGACGAGGACGGAAATAAATCAACGCGAGGTGCCTTCGTTTGTTACCTTATTATCGCACAAATAGAGGGAGGTGTTGATAGGCTTGAAGGGCTCGAAATCAATGTTGACCTTCTTCTCTTTACCCTCTTCCGTTACGATCGTTCCGCAGTATATTACCAGGCCATTGGGAGGGACTGAAACGAAAGTTGAAGACAATTAATTTCACTGCTGTAAGATACAAAGAAAAATGTACAACTTTTCGTGCATCCTTTTCTTTACCTTTGGTGTACAACTTTAGTCGATGCTGCACAGAAGTTATAGCGCCAAGTACGGACAATCTATTTACACGAGATTTGATGTTGGACGCCGTGCCGAATTCGTCGGCCAACATCTTGCTGACCCTGGAAATTTGATCCTTCGGCGGTATGATGAGGGAAATCATGCTGGTGCCGTTCCTGAAAGAAAAGAAGGTCGAACATCAACCGCCGTCGCTTTGACCCCATCGACGTGTCGAGTGGATGCCAAAAGTAGGTCACGTGCCACTGCAGTGACCTTCGTATTTGGCGCAGCTGATCAAACACAATAACAGAGCAAACTCCTGGGCAAAAGTCATGTCTATTACGTGAAAGTCACAACCTACAGCTTTCCAATGCATTTTAACTACCCCAAACCGCCAAGTTTCATCTTTATCCGCTTTTACTCCAAAAATAACAAAAAAAGTTTTCCAAAAGTGCTCAAAGTGAAACGGAGCAAAAGTCTGGCGATCGTCTGTCCCAAAATCTGTGCTTCGCAGTCATAAAACCCAAAATGTGCCTAGCATACACAGCCATATGCCGAGCCACTGCTGACCGTCGGAGCAGACGCAGCGACTCGCACATCGCTCTCGTAAAATCTAAAAAGCAGTATGAACAAAGATTTCAGGGCCTTCAGCAGACGCCCCAAATGCTACAATCAAAAGGTTGTGCGAAAAAAACAGAAGAAAACGCGAAAAATAAGGAAAATCGTTGAAACAGCGTGACTCGAGATTTCGCATACGTGCGAAGGTGCGAAATGAGCGCGCGGGCGGCAACGTGAAAACGTGTGTGTGTGTGTGTGTGAGGGGGGAGGGCCAAAAACTTACCCCCTCGCCATTTCGAGGCTCTTGATGAGTTTCTTGATCTTCCAGATTTCGACATTGCGGTCGGCGGAAGTTTCCTCGTTGGACATATCTGGTGCGCGTGGTTAACAATCGCGTGGCTTGGACTCTATCTATCTCTCTCTCTCTCTCTCTCCTTACTCCCGTCTCTGTCTCGTTGGCGCGATCTCGTCCCGATTCGTGCGGCGTTCTCGCTGGTGTCTCGACTCTCGGTGCTCGCGCGGTCAGTCCGAGCTCTCCTCGGTGCCTTGTCTCAGGGGCCGCGCGCGTGAATCGATGGATTTCCGGGTGTTCGCGACGACGTCGGTGTCCGCGGCGGAGCTGCTGCTGCTGCTGCTGCTGCTGCTGCTGCTGCTGCTGGTCGTCGCCACGCGTGTTCGGGTCTCGGGGCCTCGGCTCGGGTCGTCGTCGGGTACTTCGGGACAGTCGGGGCTGGTCGCGGCGCGCGCGCGGCCTTTTCCACTCACTGGCAACGAAAATACTTGGGGGCCCCCCTGGGATCTCCTACTCTTGTTGGCCTGCGGCTTAGTCAGTCGAGACACTCGCGAAAGACCAGAACACGACTCTGCTGCTGCCCAACTCCCCGAAAAACTCTCTGCCTCACCGCGAACGCTGCCGTCTGTCGTGCCTGCCGCGCGGCAAGAGGGGAACGGGTGGGGCGGGCGGAGGGGGGGGGGGAGAACGAGCGCTGTGAGTGGGCGAGCGAGCGAGAGAGAAAAGCAGAGTCAGGTTAGGGGAGGGGGCGAGTGGGAGAGAGAGAGGGAGCGAGAAAGTGCAGAGGGGGAGGGAAGACTGAGACAAGACGTGAAATCCTTTTCCTGCATTCGTCGTGAAATTCGAGGGAAAAAGATGATAAACATTTTCATACGCTTTGCACAGTTAGATCGAACCGGAAATCGCCTATAGAATGACTAATGATAATTCATTTTTTTCTTTTTGTAATAAAATAATTTAGTAGATATAAACGAAATGTGCGCGTTTCGAAAAAAATATAAAAAATAAAAATGCAGGTCCGTCTGGCGGAGGATTCGTGATAACGACGAGAGGCGAGAAAGCGAGAAGGGGCGGCGCGAGGGGAGGCCGTATTTCTATTGCGATCACGCACGCAACGCGCGTTCACCCTTATCGCTTGTTTTCCCACATCTTTCTGGCCGTGCGGTTATCCGTTCGCACCCCCCGTTTGCCTCTCTTGTTCGTTGTTCGCGAGCGTAAACGCCGCACGCAGCCGTCTCTGTTTCCAAGTACGAGGGGTGGATGATTCAGTTTTCGGGGGAAGGAAATAGGGGGAGAGGGAAGGAGAAAAGGCGGAGCTGTGAGTCGCTTATCTCCGTCTTTCGGATTTTTCTTTTTTTTTGCTTCTCCGTATCATCAGTCGCTGTTTTTGTTTCTCTGTCGCGCTTATAGCAGGATTTAATTCTCCCTGAGACTTGCGAGAGGTGCCGAGTGTCACTCGATCTGCGGCGGCACTGCGGGATTTTCGCGGCTGTCGAGTCGTCGTCGCCGCTGCTGCTGCTTCGCTACCGCAGCACCGGCTTGAGATTCCTGTGCCTCGTGCACTTTCTTGATTCGCACTCTCGCCCCTCTCTGTCTCTGTCCTCGTCGCACGCGCACGCGCGCGCGCGTGCAAAATCGAAGCGTATGGAGGTAACGCGCGCGCGGCGCACGTTGCGATCGTAGGATCACCGGCAGGATCCAGTTTGCACCGGATTATGTCAGAGAGAACGAACCAACGTGGAACAGCGGCTCGCGCGCGAACCTTCGGCGAGTCGCTTCGCTTCTCTCTTTCGCAGTGACGACCTCGTGCTGTGTGGCGCCTAGCAACGATCTCCCTCTCTCTCTCTCTCGCCGCTCCGCTCTTGGACGCCGGGGTGCGCGTCGAGATGTACGACGTACATATTGACAGAGAAAAAATGCAGGAAACGTAGACGCGGCGACATGCATAAAAATGACGTTCGATTGATCATTTTCCCGGTGGCGGAGCGAGAGCGAAAATGTATCCGACTGTCGCGTTTCTAACAATTTTCAAATTTGCCACGCAGTGCGCGCGCAGCTTTAACATCAGCCAATCACAGCTGTCAGCTGGCCGATTTTGAAATCGCCGCCATTTTGTCGCTGTTTATTCGCGACGATGAGTCATTTAAATTACCAACTTTTGACTTGACAACGAAACAAATAACAATTAGTTTAACGATCGATCGATACGACGTCGGGGATGGCGAAGGAGATGCGATCTCGTCTGTATCCAAGATACCTGTACTATCTCAAGTCTGTGGGTGCCTGTATTGTCGTCGTCGGGTACGCCGCGCACATAACCTCAAATTTTTCACAAATTTCAGCCCTCGGCAACGCATTCGCTCATCTGTGCATTGAAAGCGAGACAAAAAAATGACTTCCCTGTGTATTCGACAAATTTTTCACTTTGATGACTGCGATTCGTAGATAAATGATTTTGTGAAAAGTTGTATGGGTTATGTTTGATACAAAGAAGAGTCGGTATTTCAGAAGGTACAAGACGACGCAGGAGACTCAATATGCATGAATGAATCTTTAGGGGATGCTGGCTTTTCTACCAAGTACAACAGACGACGCGGATCCTCGGCTCGGCGGTACCAACGAATGTCCTGAATCTAGAGCAGGCGCAGGCGCAGTACATCTACATCGACGATCCGCGCTACAAAGGTTTCTAGAGCCCAATCTATCAAACCTTTACGCATTGTCGATAAAAACTCCCATCCTTTCTTTTCAGACATTTTCATGTTCCGCAATGAAAACGATCTGCAGTCTTCGGTGTCTGAAAGGTCCCAGGGTCTGTCGCAGATTATTACCAAATGGTGGAAATCGCTGCACCGTAGCGTAGCTTACAGGCTGCTAGATATCGCCAAAACGGGTAGCAGGGAAGAGAGAAACAAGGCTGTTGTCTCTCTTAGCTCTTTGAAGCACTTGAAAGGTGAATCGGAGCAGTCGAATTTTGTTGGATCGCTGTTTTGTTGCGCAATGGCTAAACTGTGCGATTTGGTATTGCAGACTGGCACTATTGTCAAATGGCGCAAATGCTTGATGCCAGGACTGCCGTAGCTCTAGCTAGAACACCTGGAGTCGATCTCAGGTTCTTCATGAAGCCACCTTACTACCACATGCAACACAAGCTTCATGTAGGCATTTTTCCTTCTCGTTGCATGCAAATTATTTAAACAGATAAATCGTTCATTTCCTTCCCTTTAACAGGATTTAATCGAGTATGTGCATTACTTGATGTTGAAATTGGACAGTATGTGCGAGAATCGACATCCCTGCCTCGTTCAGTTTTTAAGCACGAAATTTCGAGATACTCATCGCGTGAGTCTGCAAATTATTCCGACAATTTCTTCATTAAGCGAGCGGACGATTGACGATTGATTTTCCGCAGGAAGGCGCAGTCTTCGATCACGATCTCGCGAGCGTGGGAGTAACGATCACTCCGGCGATAATTTGGAATCAGGAGCTGCTGAAAAATTGCATCCGAGCGATTCATCATCATTCCTCCGTGGAGAATTACGCAAAAGGTGAAAGGAGCTATTTGTCAATAATTTATAGATGATTTTGCAATAAACTCGATGTTAACTCGATATCTGCTTCTTTCGCAGACATCGTGGATGCCGGTGCTCTACCGGTCCTCGTGGACGTCGAAAAAATCTTCGCCAACGACGCGGAAGTTTGCATCCTGCTCGCGAAAATAATCTCGAATCTGTCGCTGCACGAGGAGTGTCTCGAGGATTTATTCAGATCGGGTAAAACTCGCAATTCAGCCGAAAGAAGTCGCTCCCGAATGTGAAAAGAGTTTCGAATATTCATTTCAACACCTTTTTATCGACTGGACCGCCGAAGGCTGGATCGGAATTCTGGCCGCTTGGTCCAAGAGTCAGGACGTCAGACTGTCCGCACCGGCGGTGCGCGCTCTCGCTAATCTCGATCTCGATCACAATCCCAACGAGAAGTATCATCGACGGATTTACCTGCTGCATCCTCAGCACCGAGTCCCCGGAAACCCTAAACTTGACGTTGTCTTCATTCACGGCCTCCTCGGCGGAGTTTTCGTCACTTGGCGGCAGCGAGATCTCGACGCTACTTCCGCTGGACACGTAGGTAATATTTTCGTCGTTACTTATCGTCCCTTTTTCTGTTATAACAGAGAAAATGAAGACCCATAAATACAAATCATTTTCAGAATCACCGGACGCCTATTTCTCTTCCGATGCTTTGAAAGCCGTGATCGGCGAACATCCGCAGGAATTTCTCAAAGATCTGGCGCGTGATCTGAAGATGCACGAGTGGAAACGCGTGGGCCACGATTGCGAAGTCGTTCTGCAGGATTGTCCTGAAAATATGAACTCCCTCGCCACGGGTCCATTCACCTGCAGCGGGTACTTATCGTGCTTGTAACTGCTGGAATATCTCGTTCATTCACGGATCCTTTTTAAACATTTTTCCCCCTCAGCGACGCTGAATGTATGGAACAAGCGGCGTACGATCGAATCCACAGGACGCAGTGTTGGCCTCGCGACTGGTTGCCCAAAGACGTCTCGTCTCTTCGAGTTCTCGGCATTAATTACGACACTAACTTGTCCATGTGGAGTCCGCCTTGTCCGTTGGAGAGCATGAAGTGAATAATCTATCATTTGGCCTTTTTATCGGTACTTGAAAAATGATATTTCACTACTTATCGTTGATTTAACTTTAAGAAGCACGATAGACGAGAGAAGTATCGAGTTTACGAGAAAATTGTCGATGGCTGAAGTCGGTAAAAGGCCGGTTATTTGGGTCTGCCACTCGATGGGCGGACTTTTGGTCAAGAAGATGCTGGTCGAAGGTTTGTCGTTCGATCATTTGTGGTATCGCAAAAAAAAGAATTGAAAGAGATTGTGATAGTCAATTTTTCGTTTTAGAGTGGAAAAACGGGGATAAAAATGGTCTCTGCGCCAACACGAAGGCGATTATTTTTTACAGCACCCCGCACAGAGGTTCCCACGTGGCCGCGATGAAGCAGCCGACGCAGATGGTGGTTTGGCCGTCGGTGGAGGTTCAGGAGCTCCGACAAGGTGCATTCCCGCATACAAGAAAATCGCGATTCTTGATAACTGCAATCTACATAAAAAATACCTGATCATAAAAATTCTTTGCAGAGTCACCAGCGCTGTTGAAGCTTCACGATGATTTTCTGAAGATGCTAAAAGTTCACGCAATCGATATCGTGAGCTTCAGCGAAACGAAATCGACACTCGTTACCGCACTGCGGTTTCCCTTTCAGTTTGTCACTCCGTATTCCGCAGGCAAGTGCTATTTTTATTTGTGATTCGTAAAATAATCTTATCTCCGAAAAAATATTGAATCGGTGTCATTCGAAGCATTCTCTTCTGTTCTTTTCCCTGCAGATCCCGGAGTCGGTGAGTTCTTCGAAATTCCGCAGGATCATCTGTCGATTTGTAAGCCGGCTAATAGGTAACACCTTTGTTACTCGATGCATCCGTAACTGTTAACCCGGCGTTAAATTGAAAATTGACGATTTTTTTTTGTAGGCAATCGTTTCTCTATCGAAAAGTTCTGAGCGTCGTGAGGCGTCACGTTCCGGTGACGAACTCCTCGTGGGAAAACGGAGAATTGATGCTGGAAAAGTTGCTCTCGTGGCCGAAGCGATTCTTCAGATAACTCGACGCTTCGCATTTCTCGATCGAGTCTTCCGGACGCTCGAAAAAGTTACCGACGTTTGTACATTGTACATAATTTTCGCTGTAAATACTACTGCGTTTCAGGATAATATTTATTTTCGTTTTATCGTGTAAAAATAGCTGAGTGTGATATCTACCTAATCGAGGTGCTTTTTAGCACAAGACGAAAAATTCGCTGATCGCGCAGTGTCCGCGAATTTTCAGTTGGCAGTTTGTACAGAAATCGTGTCCGACGTTGGACAAGATATGAACGATGACAGTTTTTAAACAAATTATTTTTTTTTATTAAAAAAAATTCCATCAAAAATTTGTGTCGTAATCGGGCGGATGTCGGGAGAGATTGGTCGCGCTCTCGTAGCCGGCGAATTTGCTGCTGTTGTGGGAAGTATTGTAGTAATAACCGTTCCACTCGGAACGCCAGCTGTCGTACATATTGTACTTGCGGTCCTCGGGATGATGATGATGTCGTTCCATGTGCCGCTCGTGGCCCATCGTCCCGTCGACGAGTACCTGCCGAGAGGAAATCAACTAATTTCCGATCACGGATCGAAGTGAGATCGCGTTTTTTTTTCAGTTATCTTTGTCGCAATTAAATTAGTAGCAATTTTTGTTGATCAGTAATACGATTGCTCAGGGTGTCAAAAACTCGTGTGCCAAATTTCAATTCGTAATTCGACTTGTAACGCGAACTACCTGATGACCATTCTGTTATCATTTGATGAACCAGGAAGCGATGCGATACTTAAAAAAATCATTACTCTCTGAGCTTTGCGAAAGCGAGACATTTTTTGTAAGCACACGAACTGACAATAAATAATCGTACCAGCTTTTGACTTGGAAAGAGATATCTCACCTCGTTTGAGTTGGACTCGAAGGACTTGTCCCTCCAGGCTGTCGTGTCGTTCCATATAGTCGAAATTTCGGATTTTGGATAATCCTGCGAGGATCTGTGAGACGGAGCGCCGTGACTCGCCTGTATCATGTTTTTCGCTACTTCCTCGCTATAAACAGCCTGCGAGGGTTTCAATTTAGCTGCTCTCTGCCGATTCACCAACTGTAAATACAAATGCACAGCGTTTAAGCATCGACTACATTTTTATTTTATTTATCAACAAGGTATTTGCTTTTTGTGGGAACTTATAAATTTGGGGAGAAAACTCACGACAGAAACGCCGAATATAATAATGAAGAGGAGTCCTCCGACCCCGATGATGATGACAGCAATCGCCCACTGAGGCACCAGCCTGTCGTCTGCCTCGATGTGTTGGGGAAGGCTTATTTTCGGTATAACTGCAAAGAAGACAATTTAATTTGTGAACCAACGATTTATCAGAGGATTTCGTTATTGAAAAAAAAAAGATGAATGAAATTACCAACGAAATCCGTCGATTTCGGATCGAGAGCGAAAGCCCCGAGTCTTATCGGACCCTTCGTCCTCGTTTCGTTCCACTTGTCGCTGTTGTAAGTCCTCAGCGAGTCGTGGAATATCACCTTCAATTCTTGAGTATTGATTCGTTGATTTAAATCCGCGAGCTCGATGAAGTAGTCGACGAGAATGCTGCCCGGACTGAAGGCGTCGATTCTCACGCGTTTGTACCATTTTCTCAGTACCGACGACTTGACAAACACGAGATTCATCTGAACGAATAACATAAAAAGAAATATTGAATATAAAAATAGATGCTGAATTTTCGCGTCAATCGAGAGATAAGCTTCGCTCACTTCTTTTTCAATCTCTTCGGCCAGCAACTGCCACTCCTGAGTGTTTCTGTCGAGTAACTCGGGCACCCAGGTCGCGTTTCCGACGATTCTTATCGTACCCGCGACTTCGCACTCCTCTTCGCAGATTCCCGGAGTCGTGGGTCGTTGCGTCGTCGTCGTGGTCGTCGAAGTCGACGTCGTGGACGACGTGCTCGTCGTTGGTACCAAGGAAACGTTCGTCGAGGCTACGGTGGCCGTTCTTGCGGCCTCCAGCAGCTTCTCTATCGATATCGGAGTCGTCGAGGGAGTCGGCCAACCGGTAAATTCCGTCGTGGCTCTGAAATGAGAAATTAAATCTGGTTTATTTTACGTACAACGCTCAAGATTTGTCGCAATTTCATAATCATAATCATAAGATTTGTTTTATTTCATAAATAAAATGTCATAATGGTCAATGGTCGCTTACCGGACTGGCCATCCCTTCTGAATTTTCGGTGAAACAGCGCCACCGGATCCTCCGGCCTCGGGCCTGGAGCTGTGAGTCGTGGTGACGGCTTTGTGGACGGCTTTTCTGCCTCCTGGTCTGCTCGGGAAAACGAGTTTGATGCCACCGGCGGGTCTGGCAGTGGTTCCGGGGCTCATCGCCGCGGTGGGAGGCTCGGTGCTCGCCTCCGTCGGCTTCTCCGTTCGCACGGTCTCGTCCTTCTTGAATCTGTTGTAACCCGGCGGCAGAAGTGCGGAAATATCGTCGACGCTCGACTTGGAGAACAAATCCTGAAGCGACTTGACGACCTTCTCAGTCGTCGCCGTGACTCGCGGAGCCTCCTCGTTTTTGCTCTTCTTCTCCGCGGCGAAATCGGCGGGCAAAAGGCTCGAAATGTCGACCTTCGGCTTCGCGAAGAGGCTCTCCAGGTTCTTTTCGACGGGAATCTTCGATTTTTGTTCCTCGTCGCTGCCGTTGGCTTCCTCAGAACGCGTCGCGGCCTTGGGATTGTAATTCGCCGGCAAAAGGGACGATATGTCGATCTTCGACTTGGCGAGAATGTCGCTGAGAACCGATTTTTCCGTCACCTCGGCATCCTCCTTTTTGAGCTTGTAACCCGGAGGCAGGAAAGCACTGATATCGCCGACCACCGATACCGGTGCTGCAGGAGTCGTCGGCTGCTTGTTCGGGGAATTGAAGCCGAACGGACGGATGTTGCTTTTAGCTGTTAAATGGGCCTCTGTCGTGGTGGACGTTGGACGAGAACTTCTCGATGCCGACGGCCAACGGAACTTGAATTTCTCGGTGGAATTCTTCGCGCCTTCCTCGTCGGACGAAGCGAAGTCGGTGTTCTTGCCCGGTGCGCTGCTGTAATGTAAAATGGTTTGTCACTTGAGAAAATGCTGTTCCTCTTTAATTTCAATGTTTACACTGAGAAACATTAATAGTTGTGATTACCAATCGTTGGTCAGAGCTACCAATATTTTAGTAACTGCAACCAATATTTTGGTAGATGTGACCAATGATTGGTAGCTGCAACTAATGATTTTTTTTCAGTGTACAAAGCAAATGAAAAAAATTCCTTTATGAAGAAATAAAAATACAACAAAAAATTGCAATTCTTACAGCGTTGGAGACGTCGGCGCGGCCGCTTTCCTCTCCTGGTTGTATCGCCGTGGCACGAATTTACTGATAACCGGGGTCCTCGAGGTGGTGGTGTAACTCTTGCGCGTCTGATGCGGCCGCTGCTCGCCGAGGACGTCGAGCTGCAGCGTATTGCCCGAAGTTCTGAAGCCACCGGCGAGAAAGCCGCTCGACAGTTCCGATTGTACACGATCGAGTTTGTCGATGATACTCTCGGTGGATTCGGGCGGCAGTGACGTTCTCCTCGTCGTCGTGGCCGTCGCACCCAAGCCGGCGATCGTGTCGTTCTCGTCGTTGAAATTCGCACCGGCATTTTCGTACTTGTCGACCGAACCTTCCGACGAATTTCGCGGATCGTCCGACGAATTTTTCTCGGCGCCCTCGACGACGAGGAACGGAAGGAACCGCGCGCCGGAAATGCTGCGACTCGTTTGAACGGAAGCGACGATTCTCGAGTCTTCGGTCGTTTCTCCGACGTCGCCGGACGACGACGACGACGACGATGACGAGTCGAGTCCCGTTTCCACGGAATAATCCACGGAATAATCGAGCCCCGGATTTGGCGTCGAGTTGGGAATCTCCGGGGCCGACATTTGCGCTGTGGTCATCGGCAGCGGACTCACCGGCACGGAAAACGTACCATTCACCACACTCTTCGTCGTCACGACGGATACGACAGCCTCGCCTATGAGTATCTGACCATCCTGACTGTCCGTCTCTTCGCCCGATGATCTTCTCTTCTCGCCCGACGACTCCACAACTGGCGAACTTGACGACGATGATGGAGTCGGCTGGGAACTCGTTTCCAACGGTTTCGCCTCTGGCATCAGCGTCTCTCGGTGCTTCTCCGACGAGGCTGCAGCTCCTGCCACCTCTTCCACCGAGTCCGCGTAATCCACCGAATCATCCTTTCCTGCAATAATTCGTATGACCTTATTAATCAATGAATGATTAATCAATGAATTAATTTTTCACCCGCGATCCAACGGGAAAAACCAACGAAAAAAATTCTATTTCAATGACCAGTGGGTCACAAAATTCACAGTAAAAAAAAATGGTCAAGGTCGTTCTCGATCGCAGATTCGCATCGTCCAACATCAGAGGAGTGACGAATCTCCGCTCTCATCTCGGGAATTCAATGACTCGACTTTGCCGCCGGAATTACGCAACTTGCAAGGCATATAAGACACGTATCGGACGTCGTCGGGTGGATCTCACGGTTGGATCTAATTGCAGCGGCGTGTGAAGCGAGAAGAGGAAGAATGGAAAGAGAGGGAGAGAGGGAAAGGAATAAAAAAAAAGTGAAGGTGCTGCGTTACCTGCGGCCTCGTTTTCGGGATTCGTCGCGTTCTCGTAGTCGTCGTAGTAGTAATACTCCTCCTGACTTATCGACGGAGCCGAGTGCTCCTTCGGCTCGACGTGGGTCAACTTTTCGCTCTTTTCCTTCGCGGCCTCCGACTCTTCGACCTCGTAGTCGTCGTCGTAAATGATTTCGCCCTCCTCAGCGCTGCTGATTTCGGCTGAAGACGTTCGTTCGCGACTCCTCGCTTCGTCCTCGTCCCTCGAACGATTCGCCGACTGAGCGACTTCGTCACCGTCGCCTGCGTCATTGTCGTCACCATCGTCACCGCCGTCATCAGAAGACTGAGAGTCCGTTTCCCGCGGCTGCTCGTACACCGAGTTCGTCGGCACCAGTCGATTGTCCCATTTCGCCTTTACACCTGCGAAAAATTTAACATTTTAGTAAATAATAATTTCACTCAGCTTTCGCTAAGAATTTTTTTGTATCTTCTCTTAAAAAGTTGGTCGCGAGCAATCATTGTTGTTTAAGCGACGACAGTTCTTCAGTTTTTTTATTTTTGCGTTTTTGACATCGAATTTTCGATTTTTCGGGCAAACGACCGCGATTTTTGGAATCAGCGGAAAATTTTACATCGGATAGGATTTTCAAACTTTGCGAAATCAAAAATTTTTTTTTCCGAATTTTTTTGCCCAAAAATTAAAAAGTTCGTGAGGAACCATTGTTCCCGATTTATTCGGCCTCTGATTGCTCATTGGAAAGCCGGCAGTTCATTGTGCTTACAGTTAAAGTAAACACGACATTGTGTTAAGCCAACTATAGAATTAGTTACGGTAACTATGACGTAGTTAATTTAACGATTAAACATAACTGTGTAAATGATTACACGGATTAAAAGATATACATTTGTGGCTTAGTTAAGTTGCCTGAACGGCTACGATTTCTCTCATTGCGGGTATCGAATTTTTGTGTAAAAACAAACACGCAAACACTCGGAAAATGGTGGAACGAGGGATTCCTCATTCCTGACTAGTGTAACGAGGAATTTATTGCTCCACTGTGCGCGAAGCGATAACGATCGGAAAGGCGCTTAGGGCGCTCGGTTTTAATTTTCCGACGCCCGTTTTTAATTTTCCGCCAATGACCGTCAACGTGAGTCAATTAATCGAACATATCCTCCGATAATTTTTCCAATCACCTCACATCGCTTATGTTCTCGAAATAATTGTTATGGCGTCGAGACGCTACCGCGTCTCTTGATTATTATTTTCTTCAACGTTTAGCCAATAATAACCGTAGTTACAAGGATCGGTAACTTCTCGATTGGGCAATGCGCGCGCATCGCTCCGTTAATTTCCAAGTTTGCGGTCGTCGCGGTGATGAAGCAACGAATTCCGAAGATTTCACGGAGAGAGCGCGTTAATTATTATTTATCGTCGGGTAAAATATACGACAACCGGAAGACCAGCGATTTATTAAAATTTATCTCGCGAAAGTCGCTCCGTTAATCTTCGCGATTTTCACGAAACAATCGTTTTCGATTATTTGTACAGCAAATACGCGATCGTAAATAGTGAAAGCCTCGCAATTACAAGATTCAATGGCGAGAATATGGGTTGCGTGGGCAGTGTGCGCCACTCGATAAATTCCGGACTCTCGCGCGACACGAATTCCAAACGGCAGAACAGAGGACCGGAAGTGCAGTTAACTGTAAGTCTCGAGACGTCCGCTGCATTGAATTATTCGAGAGGCCCCACGAGTCGTCGGCTCGGGTGTACATTTCCGTTCATGTGTTCCATTATTACTGATACCAATCGATAAATTTACTCATTCGATGAAAAAAAAATTACTTACAAAAAAATTACTAATCAAAACAAATAATAATGGACATGCATTTCCAGTCGTCGCCGTCGTCGTCAGTATTCAATCGACTTTTCGGTTCTTTATCCACACTGAGAAAAATTAGTAGATGCGATTACCAATCGTTGGTTCAACCTACCAAAATATCGGTTGCAGTTACTAAAATATTGGTAGCTCTGACCAACGATTGGTAATCACAACTATCAATTTTTTTCAGTGCACTTAGGCGAATAAACAACCGAACTCGTTGCGCGGTCACCCGAATATATAGTCGTACTCGTTGAAATGAGATAAACCAGTAGGGAGGGTAAATTACGAACGGACGTGATTTTCGCCAAGTAGTCGAGGAAGTGTACCGGTCAGACGTGCATTTCCAATCGTCGTCGTCGATATTTCATCGATTTTGCAACCTGTCTCGGTTTGTTTGTTTTTCCTTTGCGGTTCTTTATCCGCGCAGACTCCGTGATCCGTAACAGTGCGACTCGCGTGTAGCAGTTGCAGCGGGGAAATAGAAAGGATCGTAGGTTGAAAGTAAAGCAGTTTGACGAGACTCGCGCGAGAGCGTCGTGCGCGCATGCGCCGACGCGACTCGGCTATTTCGCTTTATTTACCAACCGGATTGACACGCGGTGCCTGTAATTATACACTCGCCGCGGCCGCTCAGAGTTTGCTAATTAATTTTCCAGTCGCACAGAGCGAGTTGCAATTTCTGTAATAGCATCGAAATTACAATTCGTACGGAACATTTTCAGCACTCGGAGGAAGAAAAAAAAAATTTCGGCACTCGTCGGAGGAAGAAAAAAAAAGTTTGACTCTTTTTTGAATCCATTTTCTATCAAATTCATCAAATGAATACATTTGAAGCAATTTTCAGTACCCACTGGCTGAAGAAGAAGAAAAAAAAAGTTTGGCCCTTATTTTGAATACGAAAAGACTCAGCTGCGACGTCGAGACGGATCGGTTGCGGCGTCGGAGGCAGCTGAACGATATCGTGTGTATGCGAAGTGGGTTAGACGCGGAAACGCGAAGGTCGATTGAAAGGAGAGTGGCGCGGCCGTACATAATACTTGGGTACCTCGAGACATGTAGATACCCACTTGACTACAGTGCCGCGGCGGACTGGGCGCTACCTGTCCAGCAAGTCTCTCTGATTACCCATGGACATAAAAGACTGGACCTACTCGCACCATTTTCGAGTTTGCGTTATTAGCTGCGAGCGCGAGTGAAAACCCACGTTCGTTCATGATACGTTATTAGCTGTAAGCGCGCACAAAAAAAATGACTTGGTTAATCATTAACCAAGCCTTTTTTTTAATCATTTGGCGTATATATATACGCCAAATAATTAATAAGCTGGACCAACGAAAACCTTATAATAGAATAATAATTATAATAAATATAATAAGTATAATAAGTAACCTTATAATAAATATAATATAAGCTGGACCACCGAAAAGAAAGCAAACAAACGAGACATGTTGCAAAATCGATTGAATACCGACGACGACGATTGGAAATTTACTTCTGACCGGAAGTTCATTAGCTACTTGAGAATTGCTCGGGCCGCGGTCGAATGTCGTCCGTCCATAAATGAGGAAATCGAAACAAACAAACGAGACTCGTCGAAAGGAAAAAAAAAAAAAAAAAAAAAAAAAAAAAATGAATACTGACGACGACAACGATTGGAAATACACGTCTGACCGGAACTTCCTTAACTACTTTTGCATCCGGCAGGGCGCGGCGAAAATCTCGTCCGTTCGTAACTCACCCCTCTCCCCCCCTCGGTTAATCTCATTTCAACGAGTGCGCGTGCACTCAAGTGGCCGCGCAACGAGCAGCGCGAGAAATCGCAACGTCTTGAGAAATCGCGCGCAGCATTTTCCGGCAAATGAATTTTCACGAGCGCCGCGCGCGGAATCGTCGCGTCGCTCTAAGAACGTGATTAACACGTCGAAATATTTCGCAGCTGCGGCTTCGTGCATCGGACGAACGGTAAAATGAGCGAGCGACCGGGCGGAACTAAGTTGCAAAATTCGGCTTTGATATTCGCGCGTGCGCGTCTGTCGAATCGTGACTCTTTTCCCCTATTTAGAGGCTGCTCGCTGCGATGCGCAGAGGCCGCCGCTGCGTTGCCTCATTGTTTCCATTCACGCGAGCTCCCAGCCGTCAGTTGCCGTCTTGCTAGATGAAAATCGAGTTTCTTGTAGCACTGGCTTCTCAAGCAGCTCGACTCGCGGCCAGTACTTGGATGGGGGACCGCACTGAGAAAAATTCAGGGGATAACAATGTCAAATATAGTGTGTTCTACTATATAAATAGTCACGGGCACCATCATTTGGCAGCCGGTTTAATTATTTATATTTGCGGGAACCATAAAAGCATCGTTGTCGTCTCAGGCAACTATACATTTTTCTGAGTGCGCTGAGCAGAAGAGGTATTTTCTGAATTTTTTTAAATATATCTTCATAGAACAGAAACACAGTAAAATATAGGTGGCTGTATCGGTGCCCATTTTCCACCGTTTTCCTCTGTTCTCGTGCAAAATTACGAACGGGAAAAAAAACCCTCCCAGGTGAAAATATTAGACAACTACATTTACGTAAATAGTATTAATGTCCCAAAAAAAATCACTGGATAAAAAAAATCCTTCTCTAAGAAAAATGAGTAGTTGCGATTACCAATAATTGGTTCGATCTACCAAAATACTGATTGCAGTTACTAAAATATTGGTAGCTCTGAACAACGATTGTTTATTACAACTATTAATTTTTTTCAGTG
Source organism: Itoplectis maculator (assembly GCA_964034905.1). Taxonomy (NCBI): domain Eukaryota; kingdom Metazoa; phylum Arthropoda; class Insecta; order Hymenoptera; family Ichneumonidae; genus Itoplectis; species Itoplectis maculator. Next base: position 5,665,004 of record OZ035869.1, read on the forward strand.
TTGAACGGTACTGTCGATCACTATCTATAAGTGAAAAAAAGATTTTAAATAAATGATTTCCTCCTTGCCCGATTGTATACGCGCGAGAAAGCGCTCGCCTGAAATTCTCTCTTTCGAGAAGAAAAAAAAACCAATAGAAAAAAAAAAATAAAGATTTCCTGCGTAATCCACGGCAGCGGCTATCGAGAAATCGGCGACGCTGCGAGTCTGTGTGTGTCGTGCGTGCGGATCGCGTGTGCCGCACACGTAAGTGAGAAGGAGCCCCGCGGCGGCAGCAGCGACGCGCGTTTTCTAATTCCTCGCGCGAGCGGGACAACGGAGGCCGGGGAAAGGGGGGGGGGGGGGGGGGGGAGATTTTAACTACACGTGAGGATCTATTCGGGTGTCCGGTAAAAAAAAACTTCGATGTGGCTATTCACATCCTTTTTCTTGGATCGTGGATCGTGTCCCTTAGATTAATTTACAGCACTCTTTTTTATTTTTATTTTTTTTATTTTTTTTATTTTTTTATTTATTTTTTTTTATTATTTTTTTTTAATACGTATATAGTTCTAAAGCGGAAATATTCCGCTTTAGTAAGGAATTTTCATGATACACGAAAATAGAGTGCCAAAAGATAACCTAAGGGACACGATCCAAGAAAAAGGGTGCGAATAGTAACATTGAAAAAACTTGCGGGCTTTGGCCATTTTTCTCGCGAGATTTTCGCAACGCGAGTGCCAAATCGCAGGATCCAGACCCGAAAACGCGACGACGGGGACGTGACGAGAGTATAGCACGAACCCGCTGCAGGATTATACAACGAGAACGGCCGATATAGGTGCCACAGGCACCGCTGGAGAATGTCCAGTGGACTGCGGCGCGTTGTGTGGCAACTGCGGCGACGGGTCTCGCCATAGGCGACAATTGCGCTGCCAGCTGCCTAAACTGGCTGCACGAGCGACCTGTTAATGCATTCAATTTCGTTCACCGATATACAACAGGTTTCTCACTGATTTACCTAAACTGCGCAACCCTTGAAGCGAGATCGACGAAATTTCGAACAGCCTGAATCAACAGTCCGAGCACGATTTTTCCATTATGTTGAAGTTTGGATCGTTGAAAAGCAACAATAAAAAAAAATTGAATGAATGAATCGTATTGGGTATAAAAAGTTACAACGGTTGATCTTTATAATAACTTTTTAGAATCGCTAGAATAATTTTCGAATTGTTAGAATAATTATAAAAAAAAGAACGTTGCATTCCAAAGATGCAAATTGCATCGTCACAATTTCTTTGAGCATTCGCTCGACTCGAATCCTTCTGAACTTTCGTTCCCCGATACTACAGATTTCTTACTGATTCAACTACAAAACTGCGAAGCGAGATCGACGAAATTTCTCGCTCGAACAGCCGACGACTCCGCAGTCTGCGCACGATTTTCCCGTCGCTGCCTCACCTCTCTGCTGTTGCTGTTGCTGCTGCTGCTGTATCGTCTGTACGAAAACGTTGAACAGGAGTATCGCGCACAGAAAGAATCTCGCACTAGCAACGCAATCCCGCGTTCTCTCCCTCCACGGAGTCTTCATTCTCTCTTCTTCTTCTTCTTCCTCCTCCTCGTCTCCTTCTTTATCTTCCTCACTTTCACAGCCTGGCGACTAATAAAAAAAAACAATAAAAAAAACACACACACACCAAACAGAAATCGTCACTCCCGCATTTTGTCAGCCAATTCACTTCGGTCGTCTCGTTCGTTCACTGCGCACCAAAGTCGACGCGCGAGGCACGGGAAATAATTTCGAATAAATCCGCAACAACGATAACAATAGTTCCGCCGAGATCGGTGGCGTTTTGCGCTCCGCGCGGCATCTTACTCGGTCCAGTAATCCAACATATTTGTCACTTTTGCCTCAGCGCAGCGCCCCGCGCCTTTTTTTTCCTCCCCCCTTTCATCCTCGCCCCCCGCCAACTCGCTCTCGCGTCGGATACGTAGAAAGCAAAATCCTACTTTCACTCGGGCGTCTCGAGCGCGCGCGCGCACGCGCGTTCCTCCACTCTGCTCGCGGGTAAGCGGCTGCGGCGGCGCAGCGAGTGGCGGCGGCTTCAACCGAGCGCAGCGCGAGGAACGCCGAGGCCATCCGGACTCGCTCCCGACCGGGAGCCGCGAGGAGAAGCCGAGAGAAGGGGACACCGCCGCTGCGGCCGATGGCAGGCGGCGGGTTTCCCGCTAAGGACACACACGGCAAGAGCGACGCAGAGGGCCCACGCGATTGTCGTCCACCTGAGAGCAAAGCTACGAAACCCGCCGACAACCACGTTTCGATATTACTTCTGCACTTTGCAATATCGAAGACCGGCGAAGCCGATTTTTTTAGACTGCTTCATTGGCGGTCAAACGAATGCAAAAATAAAAGTGTTTGCCTCGTGAAAAATTCGGACATGCACTTTGCAATATCGAAGACCGGCGAAACCGATTTTTTTAGACCGCTTCATTGGCGGTCAAACAAATGCAAAAATAAAAGTGTTTGCCTCGTGAAAAATTCGGACATGCACTTTGCAATATCGAAGACCGGCGAAGCCGATTTTTTTAGACTGCTTCATTGGCGGTCGAACAAATGCAAAAATAAAAGTGTTTGCCTCGTGAAAAATTCGGGCATGCACTTTGCAATATCGAAGACCGGCGAAGCCGATTTTTTTCGACCGCGTCATTGGCGGTCAAGCAAATGCAAAAATAAAAGTGTTTGCCTCGTGAAAAATACGGACATGCACTTTGCAATATCGAAGACCGGCGAAGCCGATTTTTTTAGACTGCTTCATTGGCGGTCAAACAAATGCAAAAATAAAAGTGTTTGCCTCGTGAAAAATTCGGACATGCACTTTGCAATATCGAAGACCGGCGAAGCCGATTTTTTTAGACTGCTTCATTGGCGGTCGAACTAATGCAAAAATAAAAGTGATTGCCTCGTGAAAAATTCGGACATGCACTTTGCAATATCGAAGACCGGCGAAGCCGATTTTTTTCGACCGCGTCATTGGCGGTCAAACGAATGCAAAAATAAAAGTGTTTGCCTCGTGAAAAATTCGGACATGCACTTTGCAATATCGAAGACCGGCGAAACCGATTTTTTTAGACCGCTTCATTGGCGGTCAAACAAATGCAAAAATAAAAGTGTTTGCCTCGTGAAAAATTCGGACATGCACTTTGCAATATCGAAGACCGGTGAAGCTGATTTTTTTCGACCGCGTCATTGACGGTCAAAAAAATGCAAAAATAAAAGTGTTTGCCTCGTGAAAAATTCGGACGAGGGTTTTAACGATCTCGGATGCCGGGCGGCGAGCTCGTTCAATCACCTCTTTCGGCCTCAAGATTATTTCCTTTTTTATTCTTCTCTTTTTTTTCTTTTTTTTTTATGCATTCAGTCCTCCGATTCCGATGTTCCCCGGTTCCTTCGGCTCGTCGGCGCGATCCGGAATGTTTTTGTCGATCAGTCACCTCGCGTCCTTGAAGAGAAAGCGAGGATTTTTTTTTAGTCGACTCACGTAAAAGACTGTTCAGGGAATTGTTGGTTTTTTCCCAATGCACCGATCACCTGAGTTGCTTTTTTTTGCATCTTTGGAGCTGTAATTTTTATTTTTTTAATGCGTCGGTGAGGCTGAATGTATTTGTACACGACGCTGAAGGTCACTGAAAATCCGAAGGAGAGTGTCTCCCTTTTAGTAGCAGCGGTAGCAGTGGTTATAGTAAAACAGGCGTAGTAATCCCGGGATCAGGTTGAGGTCGGTGGCGGTGATGACGGTCCAGTGAGTTGCGGCAGCGCGAGTAAAAAAAAAACGGTAAAAACGGAAGAAGCGACGAGAGCGTGGCCGTTACATTTTTTACCGTATCGTGTGTATGTGTGTGTACCGTTAGCGTAATACGCGAAGAACATAAGTAACAGAGAAGCTTAGGCCTCGAGCGTTCCGAGTGAGACGACGTGGAAGGCGCCGAAAGGGATAAGAAGCGAAGCCGAAAGCGAACGCGAGCCGATTATCGAATAATTTGCGCTCCGGCAATCCGCCCGTTCGACAACCGTAAAAGCGCCTCCCTGCGCCTCTGCAGCTGCTGCTCAGAATTCGCACTCGACGACAACGATGGGGAACAACCTCGCGAGGGTCAAGGGGTGGGGGGTAAGAAAAATTTCGCCAAGGTTGACGACACTGCTCGCCTTGAATCCGCCTTCTTCCCGGCAAATCCTGCCCGCAGAAGAAGAGGAGGAAGAAGAAGAAGAAGAAGAAGAAGAAAAGGAACAATGCAAAGCAACGGAATCGCCTGGGGAATAATAAAGCGACGTGAGACGGAATTTTTCGAAGAGAACATTTGCGTTACTTTTTATTGAATCCTAAAGTTACAAGACAATCGTAATCCGGGAACGCGGGCAGAGGGAAAGGAACGTGTGTGTGTGGGGGAGGGGGGCAACGAATCGCAACTAATATTCTATTCTTCATTTGTTTTCTTCTCTTATGTATATTATTCATATATATACCTATTAACCGTTTTTTTCTCATTAATCGGGCGTCTCTCCGTTGATACGCGGCGCATTGCACGTCAGTGGACGCTGACTCAACTGAAAACGAACGTAAAATAATGAGTTTCACGAGAAAAAAAAAATACAACGTTTTTCTGATTTAAACATCTGACCAGCGGCGATGCAAGTTTGTTGATTAGATTTTTTTTTAACGATCGGTCAATGGTGTTTCATTAATTTTTTTTGTTGGCGATCCGACCCGATTTTTTTCTCGGGAGAACTCACTTTGTCGTCGGCCTTCGCGAAGGCTCCGAGGCTGTGGGAGGCGGAGGCGGTCCTCGGCGTGCCAATTCTTCTAGATAACCCATGAGGAGTCTCGTGCGCTCCGTCGCGGCGGCCTCCAGCACCAGGAACCTTCGGTCTTTCCTCAGAATCTCCTCGATCTCCGCCAGACACGAGGAATTTTCTTGAACCTTCTTGAAGGTCTTGTCAGTTATTAATTTAGTCTCCTGGAAAACACGAAAAATGCAATTAACAGGAAAAAAAACAGTGGCTGAAACAACTTTTCGTTGGAAAATCAGTACGCACTTGTAGAAGCTCTCGGAAATCCGCTTTCGCGGCTACGAGTTTGTCCTTTATGTATTCTTTGAACTCCTTCTCGCATTTCTGCAACAAAAACGCGCACCAATCAGCGAAATGCGACGACACAGGCGCCGTATTCGAATCGGTGATTGGTAAAAATTGAAAATGGAATGTCTTACTCTGTCGCTCGAGGAAAACTTGGTGTATCGAGGGTCGTCCTTGAGTTGTTTCTTGATGTCCTTCCAGGAGGCGGTGAGCTCGGTGGAAGCGCCGACCTCGTCGAGAAGCTCCCGAAACTTGTCGCGCTTCTTGCGTCCGAGCTGCTCGATGTGCTCGTTGAATAGTCGCTCCTTCTCCTCGCGATCGAGACTCTCGGCGAGCTCCCATCTGTGGTCCTTTCGCAGTTGCCTCTTCGCTTCTCGCCACGCGAGGTCGCCGTTTCTCACCTGTGTGCGAACCGAGCGGAAATCGTTAGGAGACAATCACACGGAAATCGAAATTACGTTTGTTTTCTCGACGATCGGTGGACTCACCAAATCGGCGAGTAGAGCGCTAAAGTGTTGAACGGCCTCGGTGTGACGATGATGCTGCCTCTCCTTGTCGCGATCGCGCAGATGCGTCGCCAAGGTTCGCTGAACCTCGCGTTCCCGCTCGCGCAAACTCGCCTCGACCCTTCGCTCGCGTTCCCGCTTCTGCTTCTCGCGATCCTCCTCCGAATCCGAAGGCTCATCATTCTCGTACTTCTGCAATTGTAATTCCTCTTTTTAAAAGTTCATGAGTAACGGAAACGTAACGAAAGCATTGTTGGCAAACTATTCGAGCTGTGATTGGCTGGGACTCTCAGACCGAGTCCAGGTTCATTTGTCCTTGATAACTTTGACAGTTTGGCAAAAATGTGTTTTTTTTTTTCAAAATCAACTAAAAAAGGGTTGTAACCAGTGTTTTCACGGGTAGAATATGCGACTTGAGAACGATGGTATAGGTTAAAAGTCGATATTTTGAAAAAATAAATTTCGTGACCCCGATTTGGGCGGTTTTCAGCCCGGCGGCCAGATCTACGATTTCTGACAAACTGTTCGGCCAAAATTTTTTTTTTTTCAAAATCAACTAAAAAAGGGTTGTAACCGGTGTTTTCAGGGGTAGAATATGCGACTTGAGAACGATGGTATAGGTTAAAAGTCGATATTTTGAAAAAATAAATTTCGTGACCCCGATTTGGGCGGTTTTCAGCCCGGCGGCCAGATCTACGATTTCTGACAAACTGTTCGGCCAAAAAATGTTTTTTTCAAAATCAACTAAAAAAGGGTTGTAACCAGTGTTTTCAGGGGTAGAATATGCGACTTGAGAACGATGGTATAGGTTAAAAGTCGATATTTTGAAAAAATAAATTTCGTGACCCCGATTTGGGCGTTTTTCGGCCCGGCGGCCAGATCTACGATTTCTGACAAACTGTTCGGCCAAAAATTGTTTTTTTTTCAAAATCAACTAAAAAAGGGTTGTAACCAGTGTTTTCAGGGGTAGAATATGCGACTTGAGAACGATGGTATAGGTTAAAAGTCGATATTTTGAAAAAATAAATTTGGTGACCCCGATTTGGACGGTTTTCGGCCCGGCGGCCAGATCTACGATTTCTGACAAGCAAAACGACAAATTTCTTTTTTTTTACAAACTCACGTCGTTCTCCTTCTTGCTCGCTTTATCGTCGGGATCCTCGATCTCGCCGATTTCCTTCTCCGTCGCGTTGTAATCCTTCTTCCCGTCTTTGCCGTTCTCCTCGGCCGACGAGTCGCTCTTTCTCTGCTTCTTCTCGCGACCCCCGTCCTTGTCGCCTTTGTCCTTCGACCTGTCCTTGTCCTTGGAGGATTTTGAATTTTCCGTCGCGTCCTTGTACCTCGCCTCCTTGTCCCTGTTGCCGCCGTCCTTGTCTTTGCTCTTCTCGGACTTGTGATGCCCGTCCTTGTCTCTGTGACGGTGATCCTTCTCTTTCTCCTTGTCGCGCTTCCTCTCCTCCTTAAGGACTCGCACGTAATCCCTAAACCAATCCTCGCGCGTGCTCGCCGAGTCGACGAGCCTGTAACGCCAATCGGCCTCCAGGCGCTTCTTGCAATCGCTCCAGTGCGTGTGCCTGTCGATGTCTTTGTGCTCCCGCAGCATAGCGATGAAATCCTTTTTCACCTGAAACCGTTTTGGAACACAACGTAAGAATCGAACGTACGCGAGAAATAACCTTCGAGCTCGTCGCTTACTCGCTAAATTTCAATTTCTTCGCTTATCCTACGGTTATCATTATCATTATCCTAATTAATTCTATCATCGATAAATCCCCCTTTCCTCCGCCTCCCTCTTTCTCTCCCACTCTCCCCTTTTCTCTTCTCGGCACATTTTTTTTTCTTTTTTTTTTTTTACGATTTTCCATCTTTTCACACGAGTCAAATTTGCATTTGTGCTACTTGTGTGGGTGTGTGTTTTTTTAATTTCTTTTTTTTTCGGACGGAGGCTGAAAAAAATTACACGATTAAATGCTGAAAGAAAAACGTTTGATTAAGAAATCTCGGTCTCCGTCGGCTCAGCTTCAATCGAGGAACGTTTGAGATAGTTGGAAAGAAACGATTTTAGTCGATCGCCGAATCGGGGTGATACACCTTGTTTTTTTTTGTCGCATGTTTTGGTTTCTTCGATTAACGCTGACTCGACGTACAAAATAAATCAGTGTTTATCTAACGGCTGTCCCTGCTGAAAAAGTAGAAACGGATTAGTCAACAAGTTGGAATAATGTATTATCGCCGATTTTTATTAACGCATCGGTGGAGGTCCGATACACGCGGACGCGATTTTTCTCGATTGCCAAACGAGTCCTGCCGGTTTTAATCGCATCCGGTTTCGCGCAAGTGGGTGAAGAAAATGAATAAAATAAATAAAAACGCTAACAACCAAAAGACAAACGACGCACAAAAGAAACGTCAGCGTTGCGCTATTAAATCGAACGACGAATTGCCTTCGCGAAGTTTACTAAAATTCGTCCTCGGCTACCAATTGCCAAATCTTCTTCGAAAAAATAAATTAAAAAAAATGCAAAAAAAATAATAATAAAAATAATAATAGTACAAGTTTGTCGTTCTTAGCTGTTTACAATTGGAGAACACCTAGACATGGAAAAACAGGAGAACAGAGAATGCAGCGCGAAGCGGATTCGAATAAACTTGGTGGCAAAAGGGGGCAAAGACAAATCGACAGCGAACCGGCCACGCAGACTGATAAGTGAGCTTGTCCCCTCGTTTAAAAAAATGTCTCGCTTGTGTTTCCTCGCTCGATTCTTACCGGACGAGAGAACAACAATATAATACACCTTGAACTTATTGTCGCGGAAGCAAACGAGTTACAACCTCTCGTTCGTTCTTTCTTAAGTTTTCTCTCTCTCCCCTCTCTCTCTCTCTACCTCTCCCGTTCCGTCGTACGTAACGGTTCTCGCGTTTCGCGTGGGTCTCCTTGCAGAGAAATACAGCAGCGATCTTGTTACGGCGACAATAAACTCGACATTGATCCAGGAAACACAAGGATCGGCGTTGGAAGCAAACTCGATTGAAAACAAAACCAAACCGAAGCGAAACCGTTGATTTAAGGGGAGACTCGAGGTAGTTTCCAATCCTCACGGAGAGAGTAAATAGGTGCGAGAATCTGAGCCAGTTTTCAAGCGAATCCGCATTGAGGTATCAAAGTCTCCCCTTAAAATATGCTCGACTCGACAAGCCAATTCATTTCTCTCGTCCCTCGCTTCCCTCTGTCTCTCTGTCTCTCTTCTTCGCCCCCCCCCCCCCCCCCCTCCCTGCCCTTCCCGCTGTATTTTCCGTACTTTGCTCGAAGAAAAAGTTACTTTCCCTCTTGCGTCGTCGTCGTTGATTTTTGAGCGTGTTTTTTTTTGTTTTGTTTTTTGTTTTGTTTCTTTGGTTGAATTAACGAGGATTACGAGTAATATACAAATACCGAGTTGGTTCATTCTCATGACTCTCTGCGTTTGGAGTTAAGAATGCGGCGAGAATGCGCGAAGGGTGTGCCAACAGTGCCACGCAGTGTAGGTGGGGATGGGTAAGATGACATCATCCCATGCCACCAACCAGCTTCAGAACCACCAAGCCACTCCACCACACACGGAACCTGTCCTGCCTGCCTCCTGACTGAAGTGGAGAGTTCAGAACACATAAGTATATCAGAGGAACCGTGCGTCACAATACGTCTAACACAATTAGCTCATTTTACAGATTCTCTTTTTCTCTCTTTGAACAACTGTTTTTTTTTTTGCTTTCCATTTATCACAAATTCACTCAACATTTCTTTCTCGCTTTCCTTATCGGCCTTTCAGTGCTTCCGCGAGACACTATTTTGTCGAAAAATTTTGGCAGATTTGTTCATTAAAATCAGCGAAACACGCGAAGGAAACAAGGAAAAGGTCGTGTCGTGTCGACGAACGAGAAAGAAATCTTTCGGGAATCCTTATTATAACTTTCGTACGTGTGTTCTCTTCGGCCGTTTAATTGCATCGTTACTGTTTGCATACACGTTTTCTAGAATAAATATACAATGTGGAAGAAGAAAAAAGAAGAATTAAAACGTTACGATCAGATCTCTTTGTATGTATGTATATGTTTGTATATGATTATACTTATTGGAACAAAATAATAACATACCTATGGGCACCTGAAAGAAATTGTTTGTAGTGTTGTTGTTCTTTTTTTTTTGTATGTTTCATTAACGCTGAAAACAAGGTGATTAAGCTTTTGCGTTTCCTAGAGTCTCTGGGATCCTCGCCGAAAACTGCGACGATTGCGCGGATAAAGTATACGAAAACATCATTCGTGTCGAAAAATACGCAAACGTCAGCGAGGAAAATCCGGAGACTCCAGGAGACGAATTTATCGGGTGAAAAAATTGTTCTGTTACGATTAATAAAATTAATTAATTCAAAACACATTCGTGTTTTTGAATACCTCGAGTTTCGCATGCAGAACGTCGACACTCTTTTTTTTTTACGATCTTTTGTATTGTCTTCGTTTTTTAATCACGAGTTTTCTCGTCGTCTTCGTCGTCGATTTCTTAGCTTTTTCGCAGCAAAATCGAGGACAAACTCGTGACAATGCGAATTCATTTCTGACGAAATTCGGTCCACGCGGAGAAACAGAAATATAACGTTTTTAGCGTCGATCAGTCGCGAAACGAACGTCAGAAATGAATACGTAAGTATAGCGGTTGTCGAATTGAGACTGAAAATTTCCAATTAAACGCTCTCTCGTCTCGTCTAATCGCTGGAAAAAAATTCTACGCTCCTCGAGACCTGTTTCTACGGCTAATTTTTCGTACCTGTTCGCGCTTCGCTGTTTTCTCTTCTTTCTCGCGCTTTCGCACCTCCAGCAGATACTCGTTGAAGAGGCTTTCGCGTTCGCGCATCTTTTCCACGTTTTTGAAACGCTCGTCGCGCCCGTGTTTTTGCGCGAAATCGCTGAAAGACGATCTGTGAAAAACAAACGAGAGAAAAAAATGACATTAGCGTTGGAAATTGTCTTATAATTGTTTCGCCAACCGGGGAAGTCGTTACTCACTTTCCATGAAGATTAGCCTCCTCGAGGAGCTTCTGAAACTGCTCCTTCCGCTCCTTCATTTTGTTCCTCTTCTCGCGTCGCTCCTCCTCCGCTCGCTCCTTCACGTACTTCTCGAACACCTGTTTCCGCTCCTTCGACGTAAGCAGCAGGTAACGCGGATCGAAGACGATCTTGTGAAGCTCCTTCTCCCAGGTACTAAACGCCGAGACCTTGACGACAACGAAACGACCAATTAGACAAAGGAAAAACGCATTTTTTTTCAACATCACGAAATGTCCGTCGAATTGACTCACGTCTTTTTCGGCCAACATGTCCTTGAAAGACTTGATTCTCGTTTCAAGCGGCACGATGGCTCTTTCCCTGGCAGCACGGACCTCGGCCTCGATGGCAGCTTCCTTCCCGATGTCGATCGTTTTCTTTCCCTCCTTCTCCTCCTCTTCCTTCACGACGACGGCTGAAACACGCAAAATTTCGTCGATGACGATAACCGGGCTTTGCCGAACAACTCGATCGTCAAATATCGGCGCTCACGTTTCGGTTCCTCTTGCTTCATCTTCTTCGCGGGAGTCGGCTGGTCCTCGTCGCTGCTCTCGCTGCTGTCTTCCGGTCGCGGATTTTTTCCGGTTCCCAGCGCTTCCGGCAAATTCGAGACCATCTTGTCGACGTCCTGACGCCCGACGAGATCGTCCGGTCGCTCCCAAACGGATATTCGCGACGACGGATTGTAGAAAAAGACGCGACCGTCGCCCGTCCAAACGACGCACCTTTTGCAAAACACACATTAGTCAGATTTCAATCTACGACAAAGGCGAATGTACTGCATTATTTTTTTATGCGAATTTTCGAAAATTTCGCTTACCATGGCGTCCCGGGAACCGGTGTACTCGACACAGGCCGAGATTTGTCCTGCGGCTTGGCCGCCTCCTTCGGCGCATTCTCCTCCTTCTTCGATTTTCCGCTGTCGGCATCCTTGGAATTTTCTTTGGCATCGTTCGCGCCCTCGGGCTGCTGTTTCTCTTGTTTCCCGACGTCGGGTATCCCGGTGCTCGCGGGCGTAGCTATAGGAGCCACCGCGGCTGCCGCCGCCTCTTCCGCTTTCTGCCTCAACGCGATTTTCGCGCCTGAGAAGAACAAATATACTCTATATTAAAAAGTTCGTGAGCAACCATTGGTGTCGATTTATTCAGCATCTGATAGATCGTTGGGAAACCAGCAGCAGTTCGATGTTTAATATCACGAAATTTGGCAGAAATAAAAATTCGTTTTTCGCGTTTTTCTCCTCGAATTTTCGATTTTTCGGGCACCTATCATTTTTGGAATCAGCGGAAATGTTGCCATCGAATAGGCTTTTCAGACTTTACGAAATCGAACATTTTTTGTTTTGCGTCTTTCTCCTCGATTTTTCTACTAGACAACGTTAAAAAAATTGGCCAAAATTATTAATACTGAATAAGTACAAACGAGAATAAACGTACTTTCGAGATCCTTCAACGCTTGCGGCTTCTCCCAGACGGATTCTCCGGCTTTGCTGTTGTAATAGTAGAGTCTGCCGTCGGGTGCGCGATGCTCGGTCCACAGCATCGCCGCAGCCACGAGTTCGCCGTCGAGCTGGGCGAGAATCGCGGGATCCTCCACCGGCGTTTGCGGTGTTATCACGCCGTGCGGCATCTGCGGCATACCTGGAGAATCCGCGAATACAGAGCGGAGGAAAGAAGAAAAACACGTTATCAATTAGCGACGTGACTTTCGTTCTCTGTTGGTTGAGCAGATAAATGTTAAGGAAACAAGCTCTCACCCCAGTTGGCTTGTGGCGGTCCGTAGCCGCCGAAGGGTTGAAACCCTGGCGGCGGCATTCCGAACGGCGCCGCGCCGAACGGTGCGGCCATCGGGCCGCCGAATTGATTGGGAATTCTGTGCTGCATCGGCACCATATTCGGCGGCGGCTGCATCATGTTCGTCGCGTTGACCGGCGTTATCGTATTGACCGGCGGCGTGTTGACCACCGTCGCCGTAACGGTCCCTGAATAGATACAATTTGTTTTATCAAAAAATCATTCGTAAGCGTTTTTAAATGCGTTTTGCGTACCATTCGTTTGTGCGACGTCGGTCGGCACCTGCTGCTGGTTCATATCGTTGCCGGCGACGTCGTTAAGCATCGGCGGCGGTCCGGTTCCGGGTGGCGCGGTGCTCATTTGATTCATCGGATCCGCTGAATTGCCGGGCGGCTGTTGCTCGTTACCGCTCTGCGAGACTCTGTTGACGTCGGCGATTTGCTGCTGACTTTGCGCGCCGGCGGGGCCGACGTTTGTCGGCGTCGCGACCGCACCGCCCGCATTTTGCTTCGCCGCACCGTGCACCAATTGCTCCAGCTGCGATTTTTTTTTCACAATATTGTGTATATTTTCAAAAGTAATCCTAGTTTAGTGAATCTTCCTGTTATACGTTAATATTCGATGTATTTCGATTAATAAGATGAATAACGCTGATTTACCTGATCTTGCACCATAACTTTAACGTTGGGTCCCTCCGGCTTCGTCCACGTGGTCTCTCTAGATCGAATATTGTAATAGTAAGACTTGCCATCCGCTGTCTTAGTTTCCACCCATACCTCGCCGTTAAGGTCCAGCCCTGGAATGTTTGCTTGTTGTGGCGCCTGTTGCTGCTGTTGCTGCTGCGGCGGCTGCTGCTGCTGTTGCTGCTGCTGTTGTCCCGGAATCTTTAAATGAAATTAACCGATAAACCGTCTGCGCGCGAAAACAGAATGTTCGGTAAAATTCGTGGCACTTGACTCCGAAGCGTCAAGTAGCTCGTTGCGTTTTCATTGCTGAAACTTACGCTGTTCATGTTCGGCGGGCCGATTCCCGGAGGACCAAATTGCGCGGGTCCAGCGCCCATAGGTCCGTTCATCATATGCGGCGGAGGCTGCGACGAATAATTTCACGATTCAATTTGGCTTTTCTTCCCCCACAATTAAATAACATGAGATACTTATGATAAATCTGTTCTCCGATATTATACAATAATCAAAGTAGCGGTGAAACGAATTATCCATTGCCAAAATTTTCCCGAGGGGATAAAAATAACAAACAAAAAATGAGTTATCACCATTCCAGGCGGCCCCATGAGATTGGGCGGTCCCATCAAGTTGGGAGGCCCCATGGGACCCCAGCTGGGATCGAACGGCGGAGGCCCCCGAAATCTTGGTCCCGCCGATCCGGGAGGACAGTTCGCTCGCGGCGGACCTTCGAAGGGATATCCGTTGTTGGCGCCTCTGAACATGGGACCTCTCGGCCCGAAGCCGCCTCTGCCTCGGAATCTAGGAGGACCGCCGCGCATCGAGTAGTCGTAGCCGCGGCTGTTAAAACGCAAAGTAAACCATTAAATCTTACTCATTTTTCATTTACCAAACGAGTTTGTCGATCACTATGCGAACATATACCGAGACTGTCGCGCATGTGTTATCGAACTAGACGAGTGAAAGAAACAAGTATACCCGAATCCTGCTCTTCCGCGCGGCATGAAGTGCCTGTAATCGTCGCCCTCGTAGTTGTACTCGCTTTCGGCCTCTTCCATAGCCTCGTCATTGTGTTGTTCCTGGGGCGGCGGTTGTTGCTGTTGCGGCGGCGGTTGCTGCTGTTGCGGCGGCGGTTGCTGCTGCTGTTGCGGCGGCGGTTGCTGCTGCTGCTGCGGCTGCGGCTGCTGTTGCTGTTGCTGCGGTGGCGGCTGTTGTTGCTGCTGCTGCTGCTGCTCGTTCGGCTGCACGGGAGGATTTTCGGCGAGCGGCGGCGGTTGCGCCGTCGCCGCTGCCGGTTGTTGTTCGCTCGTCACCTCCATTCGTCGATAGACTCGGGAGAGGTTTAGCTTGGCTGTGCTCGGCGGCTGCGGCTGCGGCTCTGTCTGCGGATGCGGCGATGTGGGAGCCGCACGTCGTACATTCGTCGCTCGGCAATCTAAACGGGCGATCGCGTGTTTATACACATGACGCGCGATACAACGGAAAAAAGGAGACGAGGGAGAGCGAGAGACTCTTCGGATCGTACCGGGGGCGGGCTGAGGGGGGAGGGGGGGGGAGGCGTGTATGGCCGTGTAACGCGCTATGGGGTTGCGCAGAGCGCGGAGCTTAGCGAGCGCGCGCGCGCGGTGAAGGTTGGAAACGCGGTGCCGCAAACAAATCGCTATTTAACGCCGCCACGCAACGAGAGCGACAAACACACGAGCGCCGAGCGGTGCCACAAGACGCGCGAGAAGTTACTAGGTTATGTTAGGTTGGGCGAACGCGTGCGCGCGCATCGACGACATCGGCTTCTTCTGTTTCTTCCGAGAGCTTCGACCAATCGGAGGATCGCTCGCGACCGGAAACTCGTGACGCGGGCGATACGAGCAATGAATTCTTAGAACTCCCGCCGCCGCCGCCGATCCGTTTCACTGTACATTCGATTGTTCGCAGGATCCCGAGAATTCATATTCGTAGGGAATTCTGGTATATCCAAGCGGATGCGTTATTCTGTGAGGTCAAACCGGCCAATCGCAACGCGCGGTTCCTGCCCGGGGGGGAGGGTGCTGCTTTGTTTCCAGTGTCCATTCGGTTCCGCCCATAGGTTCGGCCGGCTCTGTTGCAGTCTATTGCGCATAACAGACCCGACGACAATTTGACGGTTGAAGAAAGCGTAAACAACGCAAGTGACCGTCGATAATGAGAATAAACGACGCACCGAATTGACGGAGAGAGTCGGCGGTAACTCGCAGTCTTACCGAAACGATTCGCCGAAAACAAACGAGTGGATGAGAATCTCGTCGGACTACGCACGTTCGATCGGGTAAGTTTTATATCGCGTCATTCTCTCGTTGCTTGTAATTCAAGATTGCGATTCTGCTGAAAAATCGTAATTGCGGACGAAACAAAATGCCCCAAAATGTTGCCCAACTCGCTCTAATCATTTGTGGGTTATTCCAGAGTCTGGACAACTTGGCTTCTCTCGTACATGACACATGGAAGTAGAAAACACGAGTACAACGCTTGGTGCATTAATCTGAGAAGGACTTAGATTTGAGGGGCCGCTAGGCATTTTGGTAACCAAGTACAAAAATGTACGAGGATATTAATGTGGAAAACTACTGCGAAATACTACTTGACCTGCATTGGGCTATCACAAGCGGGGACGTAGAAATAACAAGAAAGTTGATCCACGACTTTGACCTGAGTAGTCCGCAGCACAAGGCCTTTGCAAGGATATTACTTTTCTGTGCTATCTGGAGCAAGCAAACAGAGATAGTCAGAGTACTCGTGTCAGCTGGCACGGCCGTCAATTACGATGACAGCATAATGCCAAACACAGAGAGGGTCATTTCGCCACTTTACGCAGCCGCTCTGAAAGGTTCCATTGAAATCGTTGAAATACTTTTGGACAATGGCGCTAACATTGATGCTGAAACGGAATTTTGCGAGACTTCGCTTTTGCGATTTCGCAAGTTTGCGATTTTTAAGGATTATCAGCGGATTGCCGAGCTGCTTATCACAGGAAACGCTAATATCAACTTCCACACGGACGCCGGAACGAAGCTCCTTCACTCTGCCATCAAGACTGAAAACCGAAGGATCGTAAAGATGCTGTTGCAGCGTGGCGCCGCCGTGGACGCCGTTGATTCGTCGGGCGACAATGCTCTGTTCCATGCTATCCGGTGTGGGAACTTGACGATCATCGAGGACGTTCTGAAGTTGTATCCCGACTTGAACAGCCCAGTCACAAAACAATTTGTGACGTCGTGGTGTTTGTTACTTGGGAGGGACGCGAGACAAACGAAGAACCGTGAGATTGTGAAGTTGCTCGTTGATCATGGATTCACCGTGGACGCCAACGATGCGAATAATCCGAGCTTCGTACGAGCCGTCGTGATGATCGGGAATATCGAATTGCTTCGGGACACATTGAATCACGTTCGCGACGTTAACGCCCCGCAATTTCCTGATCCTCAGCTCGGTTATACGCTTGTACAGTTGGCGTTCGAGAATGAAAATTTGGACGTGGCCGTCGCGCTGCTGGAACGAGGCGCCGATGTCGATGCCCAGGACGTTAGGGGAAAGTCTCTGGTCGAGTGGCTGGTCGAGGAAGACTACGCGGACGGATTCAAACTGCTCTTGGATCGCGGACTGAACGTGACGAAATATCCGTCCTTAATCTTCGTCGCGGCTAAAGCGTCAAGCTGTAAAATCATTGATATTCTCTCAGTCCATCCGAACGTGGACGTCAACGTCGCTGACCTGAAAGGAAATACCGCGTTGCACTACGTCAAGAAAGGCAAAATCGCTCGGACACTTTTGCGCAACGGAGCAATCGCGAATGCTCGCGACCCGATCGGCGAAACACCGCTTCACGTGGCCGTGAGCGGCAGGTACGATTCTGTCGTCGAAGCTCTCCTCGAACACGGGGCCGATGTGAATATTCGAGCAGCTCGCGATGCAACGCCGCTCGTTCATTGCGCTTTCGTCAACAGCGAAGATTGCGGTCCATACATGACGGACGACGAAGGGGAAAGAATTGCGCAAATGCTGCTCGACAGAGGCGCCGACGTAAACGTCCGGTTCGGCGGCGATCGACGAACCATGCTGCACGAGGCGAGTTCCATAGGTTACGAGAGCCTTGTACGGATTTTACTGAAACACGTGGCCAAGCCCAATTGTCCGTTGGTCGACGAAGACGACGACGCGACTCAGCCGAAAATCGACGCGGCGTTCGTCGGACCATTCGTCGACGTCGACGCCAGTGATAAAAATGGAAGAACGGCTCTGCACGTTGCGCTGATGGTCGGTTTTCCGTGTATCGCGATGATGCTTATTGACCACGGCGCCGACATTGATCTCAAGTGCGATCAGGGCCTGTCGGCCCTCGACTACGCTTCCGAGGATCACGAGTACGATAGCACCGGCATTTGGTACCACGCTTCTCGCAATGCCGTCGAGAAACAATTTCACGAGGCTATGCTGAAAATCAAAGCATCGGGAAAGCATCTGAGCGCAAGGAATGTCCGAGCTCTCGAGTCCTCGAAGTGGGAGGACGAATGGTCCGACTTCTACGCCGATTGCGAGGCCGAGATTGCGAGAATGAAAACTGAGAAAATAGACTGCAAGAATCTATCGTTGTATGATCTGTTGACAATGGACGCGAACCACTTGGCGTTTTGCGCGAAGAATGAATGCGTCGCTAGTACCTTGGGAACGTTGAACTCTGAAGAAATGTATCCAATCTACTACGATAAGATCGACGCTAATTTTGTTGCAGCACGTAACAGAAACATTTGGCTCGGTCCGAGCGTACGATCGTTCAACGAGTTGTTCGCTGATAACGACTTGCCGGACTGCATGGTTCTCGAGATTCTCTCTTATTTGAGCAACAAAGACCTCAAAAATATGATAAAGGCGTGTTACGGGCTTAACCAGAACTAACGCCGCTTCCAACGAGCCTCAATGTGCCAATATTAGCCTAGTTGTCTTTTGTATTTTGCTATTCCTTAATAAGGCGATTTAAATGCTGATAATAAGAAATTATTTAAAAGAAGCGGAAAGGTAGGCGACGAGAAAGCGCGCGGGCGCGCGTATTGAAACTCCTGGGTTCCTTATACTATACGAACCACTGCTACATTATATTACAATAACCGACATACTTTATACTACATGAATTGCATAAACTACAGTGTAGTAATAAATACAATTAAACAATCACAAGGAAATGTTTTTTTTTTTTTTGCCCCTCCGACATCGAATCACGTAAAACGTCGGCGCGGTAATTTGACCAGTTGACCGGTCATGTGACCTCTCGCCGCACATGCAAACTACGGAAACGGAGCTGTCGGAAAGATTCTGGAAGAAATTGAAGAAATCGAAGAAGAAGAAGAAGACAGTGTCAACCAGCGATAAAATAAAAACATAGGACATAGGACCTCGCGGCGGTTGTTTGTTCGATCTTCAGCGCCGCTCGCGATTGATTTTCGAACTGACGACGTCGGCGACACTCAATCCCGCGCTTTTTGCGTCGGAGTTTGGTGTCGAGTGCGAAACGCGAAAGTCAAACACAGAGGCCCGACGAAAACACTTGTCGGCCCATCATCGACAACAAAACAAAGAGCCAACAATGGTGATCGCGGAGGATGTGAACTCCGAGCGCGAGCTTCTCAAGTCGAAAGATGGAAAGCAGCCGCCGGTCTTCGAGAGATCCAACGCGACGTACAAAGATTACTCGTTGAGGTTCAAAGAACGCTGCACCGACTTTTCCAAACAATTTTCGCACATGTACGCCTGCCGGCTCGGCGAATTGCGGGACATTCTCATGAAGAAAGCCCAAGCGAAGTGGGGTAAGAATCTCGTAAAAAAAACATTATGAATTTTAAATCGCATTATTTTTTTCATAAAGCCGCAAAATAACTCAGTGCAAAAACCTTACTTTGAAAAGTAAATTTTTTTCGGTTTTTTCTTTGTTTTTTTTTGTTACCTTTTTTATTTACTTTCTTTAGAAACAGTACCGATAGTAAAATTGGCCGATTTGGAACACCAGGAGGAGAATCGTTGTGCGATCATTGGAACTCTGTACAAACATCAACAACGGAAGCCGTCCATACTCAGAGAACTCTCGGAGGAGAATATTGAGGCTCCCGCAGAGGAGCGACACGACTACTGCGACGAAAAGGATCAGCCGTTCCTGGAAGACGAGATGTTGCGGATAAAACTGACTGGCGACAAAGTTGACATTGGAGAAATCATTACCGGCGTTGTTTGCGCCATTCTGGGACACAAAACAGAGCAGGGAACTTTTGACGTAAGACAACAGGATTTTATATTACAACTTTGCCATATTTTTGTGCGATGACGAAAGATCATTGACTTTACTTCAGGTCGAGGACTTCTGTTTTCCCGGCTGCCCACCGAAAGCGGTTGGAAATGTTTTGCCGTCGAAAGGAAAACTCGTGCTTGTCTCGACGTTGGATCTGGTGAAAACGGCCGATTCGCTGGCGACGAGCCTGCTGGCTGAGTGGATAAGCGGCATGGCCGGAAATCTGGATGCTCAATCGGCCCAAGCTTCGGTCGTGAGGGTCGTCGTCTGCGGCAACAGCGTGACCGCCGAATCGTCGGTTAAGAGCGACGCCGATTTGCTCGTTAACGCGGCCGAGAATTCTGAGAATCTCGCTCAGATCACCGGCGCCATCGGCAAATTGGACTCGTGGCTCGACGAGATTCTCGGCCACTGCTGCGTCACTCTTATGCCCGGTCAAAACGATCCCACGAATTACATGCTGCCGCAAAAGCCTCTGCATCGTTTTATGCTGCGAAAATCCTTTCGGTACGATTTACTATTTTTTTTTACCGTCATACGCCTTCAGTTATATTATTTTTATAAAAAATACAACCGAGATTTTTATTGTTTGCCGTAGGTACGCGAGTTTCAAAGGTGCGAGCAACCCTTGGGTAGGAAAAATTGATAATCGTCTGGTCGCGGGCTCGAGCGGTCAGCCCATCGAAGATATCGTGCGCGTTTCCGGTTGCGACACCAATATAACAGCCCTGCAGTGGCTCGAGAAGACTCTCGAGTGGCGACACTTGTGTCCAACCGCACCGGACACGCTGCCGTCGCACCCCTACTACGAGAAAGATTTGTTCATCATGAAAGATTGCCCGGACATATATTTCGTCAGCAACACCGAAAAATTCGACACCAAACTCTACAAAGGTACATATTTCTTTACCCTTCTCGCGACTTCTGTGTTCGTTTTTGCCAGGTTTTAGAATCACACTCGCGATTATTTTTTAGGCGAAGACGGCCAAGTGGTTCGTTTGATCTGCGTCCCGCGATTCTCCAGCACCAAAAGCGTCGTTCTCGTAGACTTGGACACCCTCGACTGCCAAACCATATCGTTCGGCTCGAGTTGAGTCGCTGAAGCTACAATCAATCATTCTCATCATTTTGTTTTTTTCATACGAAGTAAAAGTAATTTTGTAAAAAAGTAATGTGTCTTTTCTTCCCTTCGTGCTGCGGCATTCGACGCACGAATCGACTATTTCGACGAGCGAAAGAAAAGAAGCGTATACCGAGAGACAGGAAGCTTCGGACTTTCAATTGGCACGTTTTTATTCCAATTTCTTTTAGTCGAAATTTTCCGAGAAAAAACTCATCCATAGGTTTTTCTACAGTCTAATAATTATAAATTACAAGTTTTGTACAAAATAATCGAATCCCTCGAAGCGTTGTAATATGTATATACTGATATTCTCTTTCGAATCAATTCAGTATCGTTCCGAGTCTCGGAGATTCCGGTACGGGATGATGATCGGGTGGGGTTTACGGATTGGCAAACGATAACAATAAAGTATTGCGAGGGAATGAAAAAAAAAAAAAAAACTAAATCATAAATGGAGAGCATGAAAGAGACTGGGAAACGATGGAGAAAAGAAATCGCTTGAGACGCATCGTGAGATAGTACGGATAAATTCTAACGCTTTGGCCCGTTCGATTAGTCCTAGAATCAATAATAATAGCAATAATATAATAGAATAATAATAATGATAATAATAATAATAATAGTAGCAGTAAAAAACATATTTCGCATCAGCAACAGAAAAATCCTCGGCGAAATAGCAAACACAAACGCGGCGATATAATATATTACACTCTCAATCTTCTTTTCTTTTTCTCGCTTTTTCGTCTTCGGATAAATTAAGAGCGGAGAATCAGACGAAACTCACTGATATTTTGTCACCAACTGACTTTCACACATTCATGAATACATCGCTCGGAGCGTCCAATCGACTTTTTTTTTCGTCCAAGAGCAACGTGTCACATTCTTTCGCTTTCATCTAGTTTTCACATACATCGCATTTCTCCTGCCTCCTGTTTCAACGTTTTTCTTTTTTTTCCTCTGTTTTCGGCGCGTTCGCAAGTTGAGGTAAAAGCAAATCGATGAAGTTATAAAATTTATATTTATAATACACTTTACAGATTCATAATACTATTAACTTAAAGGTCGCAATCTCACGTTACCCACCAGGTAATTATATAACAATTGACAGGTAGAGCGTTCAGCGTCCGTGCAATGTGGTAAACGCGACGTTGCCGCTGTTGGTTGGATGTGGTGGTCTGTTTGTTTGTTTGTTTTTTTTTGTATCTTTTCCGCTTAGTTTTTCTATCTTTCATTTTTCTTACGATTCGTTCGTTCACTTGTTAGATCTTTCGAACGTCTTCGCGCGGCGCAATCGTCACTGTCCGCGGCTACGAATTCGCTTATTAAAAATCGCGTCAAAGCCTCGCGTTAACGACGACGGCGTGCGAGCGATAACGACGATCCACACTCATCGCGTGTTGCAGTAGTAGTGGTAATAGTAGTAGAAGTAGACGTAGTAGTTATAGTAGTAGCGGTAGCGGTAGCTTTTGGATTACACGATGGAGACAGAGGGGGAGGAGAAAGAGAGAGAGAGAGTAGAGAGAGAGTTGATGAATATTCACGCGTTTATGATCAGTAGAATTGTAATCGCAACGAAGGTTACTCTCTCCTATCTCTTGGCCGTCGGGCGGATTCGCTCCTTCTCGGTGTCCCGATCGTCCGCCACCGTCCACTCCGGGTCGTTCGGGTCCTCGCCCTCCACGTCGCAGCACGCGGATTCCGTCGAATCCGACTCTGGCGATTCCATCTCCGCTTCCTGCTGCATTTACAATGATATTATCATTTTGGTATTTCTTCCTTGCGTTACAAAAGCTTCGGTTTTTAAGGGTTATAAAAAAAAAAGAAAAAGTTTGACTCACTTCGTCGGCCTTGTCCTCTTCCCTCGAGCAGATGGATTCGGCCAATGGCTGCCAGTGGCCGTCGGGCATGACCTCGAGCATTTTGTCGTAGACCTCCTCGGTGAGCGGAAACGTTCGGGCGTCGTACGGCGGTATCTGTATTTCAAATGCCCGCTTTTTTGAGCAATCGATTTCCATCAGGCATTTGTGAGTATTTGTGTGTATAAAGTTTGTTGTTCAACTCTAGGACGCATTTGCGCCACTTCGAGATTCGTATTTAACTGGGCTTACGTCGTGAGCGCGCTCGAAGCTCGTTGAATTTCGAGTGAAAAATAATGGGAAGTAATTACCTCGTGCTCGTCCTCCGCGAAAGAGCTCGCGGTGTCCTCTTTAACAAGTCTCATTGTGGATATGGTTCTTCGTCTTATTGCATTTTGCAACGAGGAACCTCTGTGATTATCCATACTCGCGTTGTGCTGCTGCTGCTGCTGTTGCTGCTGCTGTTGCTGCTGCTGCTGCTGCTGCTGGTTCTGATCGGTGTCCTGCGACACGCACGATGGCGTCGCCGGTGGCGAGGTTATCGGCGAAGTAACGTCGCCACCAAAGTCGCTAGCGTGCGGCGACATTGGATCTGCGTATGAAACATCAAATATTTAATAAATGAAAATTCCGAGGCTTCGATCGTCGTGTTTACTATTTTTATCCGCGGTTTTACGGCATTATGTTCTCGTGTTTGAATCACAAAAATGTCGAAAATAACGAACCTGGAGTATTAGCTCCGCTGTCGGCTCGACTGTCCGCTCGACGATTGTGACGAATTCGGCCCTGATGAGGCATATTGACGTAGGTCATGAAGCGCTTGTTCTCCTCGCGCTCGCTTCTCTCGTGTCGCAGGGCTATCGCTTCTTCCGACACGTCCTCGACCTGTCGAATTTTGCAGACATTTTTTTTTATTGAAATTTCGTAATTATAATTTGCTTTTTTTTTCCTTAAGATTTTACGATCATTCTTACATCACTGTCTTGACTAGGCCTGTGCACCACACCGTTTTTCACGTCCATCTTTGACGCCTCTTCGCACAGCCTCCACCTGAAAGACACCGAAAATGCAATTAAAGAAAGATTCTTCGTCATCGATAAATCGCCATAATGATTTATCTGTATTTTTGTTCTCTTCTCACTTTGGTGTCAGTATTTCCTTGTACTGCAGTTTCTCCAGTCTGGTAGAAGCCGCGACGCTGTATGGTATGACGATGTTATCGATATCGTAAGAGTTCTGTCTCAGTCGGCTGTGAAATAAACACGATTGAAAACGATTAAAACGTGATTAGATTTCCGTAACGACGATGGCGACGTCACGAGAGCCCGAGGGAATGATTTAATAGATATTACATTCCTTCTAGGTACATTTTAAAGATTCTTCCAGGCATCTTTATTTTTTAGTCGATTATTTGAACCATTTTCCAGGACTTACCCGTGAGAATTCGAAGACTTTTCCCTGACCGAATTTTTCTCCGTGATGGCAGTAGTTGTGTGATGCTGTTGCAACGGAGAAGGCACTGGCGACGAATGTTTGCTCGAGTTTGAGAGCAAACTGGTCTCGTCCTCGTCCTCGGGTTGTTGGGGCGCGGCGGCTGCGACCTTAGCGACTCTTTTCCTGCTGCCGCCGCCGCCGCCGACGCCACCGGCACCACCGCCGCCGGTTGCGCTTCCGCTCAGTCCGTGAATATTTCCGGCGCTCGCTCGTCCCTGGCCCGAGCGTTCTCTCTTTCCCTTCAGCATCTTTCTCTTTATTCCTTTCGCGAGAAAACAAAAACATTCGTAAATGTGTTAATCCCTGTTTTAAAAAGTTCATGAGTAACGGAAAGCGTTGTTAGCAAACTAACTATTAAAGTCGATATTTTGAAAAAATAAATTTCGTGACCCCGATTTGGGCGGTTTTCGGCCCGGCGGCCAGATTTACGATTTCTGACAAACTGTTCGGCCAAAAATTTTTTTTTTTTTCAAAATTAACTAAAAAAGGGTTGTAACCAGTGTTTTCAGGGGTAGAATATGCGACTTGAGAACGATGGTATAGGTTAAAAGTCGATATTTTGAAAAAATAAATTTCGTGACCCCGATTTAGGGGGTTTTCGGCCCGGCGGCTAGATCTACGATTTCTGACAAACTGTTCGGCCAAATTTTTTCTTTTTTTCAAAATCAACTAAAAAAGGGTTGTAACCAGTGTTTTCAGGGGTAGAATATACGACTTGAGAACGATGGTATAGGTTAAAAGTCGATATTTTGAAAAAATAAATTTCGTGACCCCGATTTAGGGGGTTTTCGGCCCGGCGGCCAGATCTACGATTTCTGGCAAACTGTTCGGCCAAAAAATTTTTTTTTTTCAAAATCAACTAAAAAGGGTTATAACCAGTGTTTTCAGGGGTAGAATATACGACTTGAGAACGATGGTATAGGTTAAAAGTCGATATTTTGAAAAAATAAATTTCGCGACCCCGATTTGGGCGGTTTTCGGCCCGGTGGCCAGATCTACGATTTCTGACAAGCAAAACGACAAATTCCCTCTTTTTTTTTTAAAGTAACTGAACAAGGGTTTTTCAGTTACGATTTATCCTTTTAAAGCTTTATAAGAGCGCAGCAGCGCAAAAATATCCTGGGCACGCGCGCCAGCGCGTGTGATTAGCCTGGCTTGAGTAAAAAAGAAAAAGCAAAATGTTTGCCACGTACTTGCTGTGAGAATAGTCGACGAAGATTTCTTGATCCTCGAAGTATACTTGGATCTGTGATCCGACTGTAATTGTTGCTGCTGTTGCTGCTGCGCTTGCTGCTGCTGTTGCTGCTGCTGTTGCTGTTGCTGCTGCTGTTTCTTGCTTCTCCTGTCGCTTCCACTCTCCTTATCCTTGATTCTCGTCATACGGTGATTGCCTCGCAGCATCTTCTGCTGCCAGTCGACCGACTTCATGATCGACTCGAAGTGTGTCCCCGCGACGATATCTGCGCCGATATGCGAAAGAAAAAAAATGCATTATTACCGCCTTATAAAATGTCTCATAAAATGACCGAATGATGAATAAATACCGTCAGGAAAGGAAAGAACAGGATGAAAGCTCGGATCGACGCGCGCGACTCTCTCGGGCACGGAGAGCAGCTCGATCGGTTCCTGCGGTTGGGTGGGATCCGTTCTGCCGGTGCAGAGCGCGCACGCGGCCAAAATGTGATCACAGTCGCATCTGACGGTCGACGGTCGCGCGGCTCTCTTCGAGAACTCGTGCAGCCTGTCGACCTGGAGTAACTTTCGCTTTCGGTAAATTTCCCAAGCGAACGGACGCGTTCGACTCGCCGGTAGTTCGGCGGCCTCGGGCGCGCCGCAACGTCCCGTCGAGCCCGGCAATACGCCGCTGTAGCCGTTCACCGTCTCCGTGTTCTCCAGTATCACGAGTCCCTTCGTCGAGCGCATCTGACGCTGCAGATCGTTGTGCTGACGGATCTTGTACTCGAGATCGGATATCTGCGCCTGCAGCCACGTCCATCGCGATGCTACGCCCGCTCGGTCCTGAGCGTAGCGCCAGCTCGCTCTCTTCGAGCTGAAAGCAACGAAAAACACGTTTGTTATTCTCGTAAGAAAAATCTTGTACCTCAGAAATGTTTAAATGAAAGAAAGAAAAAAAATGTGGGGCAAACGCATCGCGTCTAAACTATTTTGTTCGGCAATAAACATCATTGGGTGGTTCGTGCGTCGGTGAATATGATAGCGGAGAATCAAAGGTTTCCAGACCCGAACCAAAAAAAAATGTCTTCGGACTGGAAGCAATTTGACGTCTCGGCGCTTAAATCAATGTTAATGACGGCTTCTTGAGTTCCATGAGAATTCTCTACCAACGAAACCGAAACTTGTTAGTTTTGAGAGGTAAAATCAAGGGCAAAAAAATATTAATAAATAAAAGAACCGGTGTTAGTAAAGAAACAAAAAATCAAAACGTGAGTGTTTGTTGTGCTACGTTTTGTTCGGCGAAATATCGTCGGGGAGCCTCTTACGCAAATGCCACGATACCACTCCGCACTGAGTCATCGGACTCGCGGGATCAGAGACGATGATGCAACATCGCGTCGCGAATGCGAAAGATACGACGAATCGATAGCCTAAATTAGACAATTTTGTTTTTTTTTTTGCGTCCCGTTTCCTGACCTCAAAGGAAGAAGCTCCGGGCTCGGTGCATCGTACGCAACATCGAGCACTTGAGCGTAGTTAAAAAGAAGACTCACACAATAAAATCAAACAATTCATTTATGCCGAATAATTTCTTAAACGAGTCATTTATAAAATTTGTTTACCGTGAGTTACCCGTTCTTGTAATTCCCGCATCAGTGCGACGCGGATAAAGCGATTACGCTGGGTCGGCAAATCCTCTACTAGTGACAAATCTTTTCGCCATCCTAATGAGACGAAAGGAAAATAAAAAAACGCAGATTCGAAATACTCACATAGGAAGCGTCTGCTGATGCGGATTGTTAAACGTCTGCATCTCGTCGCAGCTCTCGCCGCCGGAGCTCGAGGCGGTGCAGTCGGAGTCGAGCTGATTTTCCACAACGTGAAGTTGCTTTGCCAGCGACCCGGCGACGTTCTCCACCTCCTGCGAGTCGACTTTAACGTGTCTGCCGCCGAACACCGGTATCCTCATCGACGCGGCGGCGGCGCGTTCGCTGCCCGACGAAGCGGCCGAAGAGGCGGTCGCCGCGGCGACAGCGTTGTCCCTCGAACCGCCGCCGAAGTAACGACACACCACTCGTTGCCTGTTGCTCACGCTGTTGCTCTGTACCGCGCACGATTTCTCGATTTTCGCGAGAAACGCGCTCAGACTGTCGCCAATTTCAGTGCTCCCGGCGCCGATTCCGACGCCGCCGGCGACTGCTGCTGCTTTCGGCCCAGAGCCGCTCGCGAGCTCTTGGAAAAAATACTTCTTCACGCTGTGATGCGCCAACTCGAGAACGCCGGTCGTCTCCTCGGCGACGTGACGACCGACAAGCCGCGCCTGTAGCTTTCTCAGCCGTCGCAGAAGAACCGCGCTTCGTCGCTCGCTCTCGAATTGTCGCTGTTCCGCGTTATCCTGAAGCGTCCGTAGATTCGCGCTCAGTCGTTGCGGTTCGCTCTCCACGGGCTCGATATTCACGATACCGATGTTGTCGGTGCACAGACTGTTCATCACGTCGACGTCGACGTCGTTGAGAAGGTCGCGCTCGAAGGACGCGAAGCCCTCGGGAATGGGAAACATCTCGACGCTCTGAGGCTGCTCCGCGGCGGAACCGACGACCGACGGCGACGACGACGTCGACGTCGCTGCCGCCGCCGCTGCAGCAGCGGCAGCAGCAGCAGCCTCAGCCGCCGCCGCGCCTTCCATCGATTTAATCACTTGCAGAATGTCCTCGACGTTGTGACCCATGTGCGCGACACCGGCGGACAAATCCTCCGTGTCGAAGGTGCCGATCAGCCGATCGAGATGCTCGTCCTTCTCGTCGTCGACGTTGCCGTCCACGCTCGGAAGATCCGCGGCTCCCAGAGCGCCCAACACGCTCGGCGTCACGTCGTCCAGCGGCTCCGGCTCCGTCGGGAGCGAAGGATCGCCGCTCGCGTCATCGCTGTCAACAGTAAAGGGAAACACGGATTTTTGCGTGTGAAATATTGAACTATTTTTCGCGCTATATCGAAAAGTAACGAAGAAAAGATAAAATGTAAAGTCAGTTATTACAGTGCATCGATTCCCCTCGGTGTCGTCATCGTCGTCGTCGTCGTTGTCGCCGCAGCAGCAACAGCAGCAGCAGCCGCAGCGGCAGCAGCAGCGAATTCCGCACAACCCGTTGTCGCCGTTTCGATGAATCCCATTGCGGAGTCGGTCCGTTGACCAGCGGATGAATCGCTGCTCATTATAAAAGATCGCTCCGGTTGCTCCGGTTTATTCGCCTCTCTAGCGTCCGGACTGTCGACCGGCGCCGCTCGCCGCGAACACTGATCGACGACGCGGCACGCGAGCGACGACGACGACGAAGTGTCGCCGGGACGTTCTTCGAGGCGCCTCCGATTGTCGGCGGCGTTGGCGTTGACGTGAAAGGCGGGCGACGTGGCCGCCGCGAAACCGCAGGAATTGGACGAGTTGGAGGACGAGGACGACGACGAGATCGATTTGCGGGTATCGACGACGTAGTCACCGAGAGCACCGACGACCACCTCGTCCGCGTCGATGTCTTCGGGTACCTCGCGAGCGGCGGCGGCGGCGCCACCGGCGGCGGCAGCGGCAGCGGCGGCGGCGACGGCGGCTACACCGGCGATCAGGTCGTCCGTGTCAGCGACGTTACCGAACGTCGACAAGCTATCGAGACCGTTGCTGTACTTGGACGAGTTGATGACATCACGGATGAGGTCCTTCGATATCCCGCGCAGGCACTGCTCGTCTATCTTCGACGGCTGCACGCTCGCCGACACTACGAACTTCGCCAGGACCTCGCGATTCTGGCAGACCTGCGAAAGAGGAAAACGGCAATTATTATCTGTGAGTAAATCTTCACCGTCCAATCGACAGCAGTCGACTCGGTGATTTTTTATTTTTTGTTCGTCTATTTATTTACAATTACAATGACAATTAGTATCTGTAAGTCACACCGTCCAATCGACATTAGCCAACTAGGAGATTTTTTATTTTTTATTTTACTATTCATTTACCGTAGTCAGTGGACGATTTTCCACTACATATACGATAAATCTATCTGATCTAAAAAAGATGATTATGTTGAAGTTTGCATCGTTGGAAAGCAACGAAAATTTAAAAAATATTCTCTAACGATTCTAAAAAGTTATTGTAACGTTATTACTATAACGATTGATCGTTATAACTTTTTACAATCGCTAGAATTTTTTTATTTTTTTATTTTCGTTGCCTTCCAACGATGCAAACCTCAACATAATCATCTTTTTTTAGATCAGATAGATTTATCGTATATGTCGTAAAAAATCGTCCACTGACTCCGGTAAATAAATAGGAAAATGAACTTCAACATCGTAAAAAATGTATTTACCTGGGCAGCCTGTTCAGCGGAGAGAAATCCACCAGCCGGCAGGGGGGTCAGCAAATTTTCGGGCTTTTGTGGACCGCTTTCCGTCAGAGCAGGGGCCATCACTGCCACTGACGCTGCAGGTGCCGCTGCCTCGACATCCAGAGGAGCCCACCCGCCGCCTCCTCTGCTGCTGTTGCTGCTGTTGCTGATGTTGCCGCTGCTGTTGGTGCTGTTGTTGGTGCTGCTGTTACGCCCACCGACACACCTGCGCTGCTCAGGCGCCGTGCTCACTCCCATTCATCCATCGTCCTCTGTCATCCACCTCCTTGGCCCTCTCCTCGCGCGGCCCTCGAGAGGCCCTCGCGGCCTCCGCCCTCGTCCTCCTCCCTCTTCGCGTTTTTCCTCGGCGATGCCAACGAAATAACCGAATTTTGTCCAGGCTTCGACGAACTTCGCTATCACTACGCCCGCGTTTGCTTATCCGAATTCGCGCGCAAGGCTAAGTGGTCTCGATGCCCCTGGAAGCCTCGTGAGCGTTCATCTTCCTCGGCGACTCGTCGACTTCCTGTCCAGGTGTCTCCTCGCCTCCTCCTGTTGACAATACAAAAACGATTCAGTGCTTTGCCTACAAATTCACACACAGAAATATTATGCAATGTACACATGATTTTTTTTTTTCGGTTCGACGTATCGACTAAGGTAATAAATCAATAACGTTTCAATCGCGATGGTGGAATTAACGACACGAAGAGGGAATATTGATTATTTCGTCGCGTCGATTCCAGGCGGTCGCGGGGTGGAAAAAAAATCGATTCGAGAAACGAAACAGCCGGGACTGTATGAACCGTACGAATGTCCTCTTGTTGCGAAATCCACTTGGATGGTATTTACGCTCGTGATCGGCGGGAGAGGACGATTAATGGCGAAGCAGGAAAAAATAGCGTCAAATCGCATTGGGAAATAAAACTGAGATCCCATTATTATTTTTTTTTTTTTAATAGATATATCAGGTGCATTATCGTTATTATTTTTATTTCGCGACAATTCGACCTTCCGCAAGCTGATCGATTTTAGGAGAAAATTTTATTTAGATTAGATACAATTATATTTTATTTGGAGGGTCAAATTTAGCGTTTTTACAACCAGAATATCGGCAGCCAGACGATTGATGTATTCATCAATTAATATCAGTGATATTTATCTGGTTGATGTAATTCATTATGGCGTTACTATTCATTCAATCAACTCATTATTATAAGTTACAGCACTGAGGCGAATTTGAGGCGTCGACCGAGGAAACGTGAAAGGATTTTGCACGAGGGGCGTGAGGCCAAGTCCGGAAAGTCTCTCGTTTTCATCTCTCTCGCTCTCTAACTCACACAAACACAAACACACACACGCATACATTCTGACCACGAGGGGAAGCTGCGTTCGCGTGCAGAATTCTGCAAACTCGCAGAAAGAGGGAGAGGGACCGACTGCGAGAAGAGTGGGAAGTATTCCCCGCTGCGTGGAGAAGCCAGAAAAAGGGGTAGCCGCAAATTCTGGCAGGACTCGAAGCTGCTTTCAAAGGGTAGAACGACAACGACGAGTTGCGTGAGCCCGAGAGTTGGGGGGAAGAGAGAGGGGAGGGGGGGTGGGGGGGGGGGGGGACAAAAGTGAACGTGAAACCAGGAACGAGCCGGAGAAGGACGAAGATCGATGAACGACTTCAGATGATAATCTCAATTAATTCAAAATCCAGTCAATATCAATTGCCACGAAAATATAAATCGTTTGGTGGAAAGTTTCAAAATCTCGAAATTATTTCTACCGAATCGCACGTTTTTTATTTTTATTTTTTTTTATTTTGGCAAACGATTTTTTCCTTTTTTTTATTTTTATTTTTTTTTTATTTTATCGGGTTTTTCCGCGGGAGGATCGCGAAAATCATTGTTAGTAGAGAATTGAGTGGAATTTCGCGAGAGTAAAAGGGTTCGAAGTGACGTAAAGACAGACCTCTTTATTTCTCTCTCCTTTTCCCATTTACTTTCCATTACTTTCATGGAAGATTACATTACATGGGAAGAGATTACTCTTTCCACTTGCTTTAAGAATTACTTGCAAACTTTTTGTTTGCCATTTTTCATCCTTTTTTTCATCGCCTTCTGCATGCCTTTTACGATCCTTGAGGGATTTGATGTCCCAGGATTGAATAAAAATTACTCCACTCTACCTTCTCTGTCTTTCAGAGAGGGAGGGGGAGGCCACGCGGACCCGGTGCCCGGTGGGATCGACCACGAGAGCACGCAATCCGGCGAACGCAGACACAAACACAGACAGACAGACACACACAAACGACAGGGCCCAATGACCAACGCTCACGCCACACGCGTCCTTTGTGCGTACGACAAAGACGGACAGACGAGAGCAGCGGCAGCAGACACGCCGTACTATTTGTCCGGCGAGCTGTTCCCGTTCGTTCCTGCACAGACACGATGCCTCTCTCGCTCTGCGGCGCTCTGACGCATCACCACGTGATGCTGTTGCCGCCGTCGCCGTCGCCGCTCTAGCATTTTTTTTTTATCTCGCGACGATGCGCCCGCCACTCGATAATCCCCCCGGCAATTCGACACGTTTCTTCCACGCCTCGTTGCACACGTTTTGTGGAGAGAAAAAAAATAAAAAAAAGTGAAAAAAGTGGTGAAAAAGGTTTTGCCGGTCGGACGACAAAAATTGCACGCAACGTGGACGCCAACGGCTCGGCATCCCTTTTCGAACGGTTATTTTCGCGTTTCCGAATTTTTGTTATTTTTATTTTTGAGATCTACTGTTTATAAGTATTTTTTCTATTTTGTATTCTTTTCGATCGGTTATTCCGTGGTTCAGGAGTTTTTATTTTTTTTATTTTTAATCTACTGTTTATAAGTATTCGCTTTTCTATTTTTTATTATTTTCGATCGGTTATTCCGTGGTTCAGAATTTTTTTATTTTTATTTTTGATCTACTGTTTACAAGTACAGTAAAACCTCAGTTATCCGAAGTAATGTGGGAAGGAGGTACCTCGGATAAGTGAAAACTCGGACTCAGTGTATTCATATGAATTTTTTTTCAAAAAATCAACATTTAGTTAGACGAAAAAAATAATTTGAAGAATAAAATAATAAAAATAGCCACAATCGGTAGTGGCCAATCGGTTAATCGAAGGCCGGACAAGCGAGGCTTTTACTGCATTCTTTTTCTGTTTTATTATTATTACTATTATTTTCTTGGGTTGAAACGGGAGGCAGGAAGGGTCAGTGCCGAACGGCGATGCGAGCGACGGGCGCGTTGCATAATAAAAGGCGCGCGTGAAAAACCCGGTGGCGTGCTCGCTCGGTGCCGGGCGACGCGCGAGACGCCGGGAAGCCTCTCGCGTCTCGCGTCTCGACTCGTTCGCAGATCGAACGGGACGACGACGACACTCGAGGCGTCGCCGATGCGCGCGCGACCTTTGATTTATTTCGCGGGTTATTACACTTCGCGGCGGTCGAAGTGCCAATCCGCACCACCCGCCGAGTTTTCGCGTCCGTGCGAAGACGACGATGATTCGTCCGAACACGTGCGGAGGAGACAATACGATTTTCCGAACCCAAGCGTTGTCACCTATCTCAACGTCTTTAACAATCCGCAAGATTCGTTTATTTACTTTCGCGTGAAATTAAAATTCGAGGAAATTCGTTTCAAGGCCGTAAAACCCGGCGCGAGAGGTGCAACGACCCCGTAAATTCGCCCCGAATTTATCGACATTATCGCCGGTGGCACGAAAAAGTAACTAAGTGGCCGTAACAATCGCATCGCGACGGCGCGACGCGAATCTCCGAAGGGTTCGTTCAATTTTCTCGAGAAAAACACACACCCGCCGCGTCGTGCATCGCGCGCAGGTCGCTCCTTCCCCAACTCTGCGGGCGAACGGACAGACAGACAGACAGACACAACAAATCCGTCTCTCTCGCTCATCCTGTCCTCGCTCTCGAGTGTTTGCAGAGCTACGACGACGATAATTCGAGCCCGCGTCTCGTTGTGGCGGGGGCCAGACGACGGCTACACGTAGAGGCACAAATGGCGTCGGCAAAAAAGCGTTCGCTCGGTTTCCGCGCGGCTCTCTCGCGGCTTTTCAACGTGCGTTGCCCGTCGGATCCTTTTCGGGTTGCCCGGAACAGCGTCGGCGGCCCCGTCGAGCCGCTCGACAGAGTCCTTGTATCCTCCTCTCGCTTCCCACCTTCTTATCTCGCCGCTTTCCCTCTCGCTTCCCCTCCCTCCCCTCCACCTCTCACCCCCCTCGTCTCTCTTTCCATCCGTCCGTCCGCGCATCGCGAATCTTCTCTCTCACTCGCTCTCGCGTCCCGCGAATCTTCCCTCTCTCTCTCTCCCTCGCGTCCCGCGCAAGCCCCGCGATTCCCCCACCACCACCACTGCCGCCGTTCCCCGCGCCCCATTCGTCGTAGTTGCGCGAGAACGCGAAAGACGAGGGCGGCGGGGAGGGGGAGGAGGGGAGGGGGATGGGCGGCGGGAGAAGAGGGGAAATAGAGTAACGCGCGAGCGCGAGAGAGACGCACGACCACCTTAGCAGTGACTCGCGGCCGCGTCACGCTTAGTCGCTCCCCTAGCACGATTCGCGAATAATCGACGACTGCGGCAACGACGACGACGCCGCCGCGCGCAACGATCGGGAAAAAAAACGCCCGCAGACGCCGAATATAATCGCCGAGGGAACCGGACGCGCCGGGAAAATCGTCGCCGTCGCTGGGCCCGCCGCCGAGCACCACCGGCGACAGCGACGGCAGCGATGCCTCGGCGGCGAATCCGCGCAAAATCTTCGCGAACAAAAAAACGAAGAAAAACACACACACAGAGAGACACACAAATACACACTCACTTACAGCGTACACGCGTAGCACAATTTCCGCGATGCCCCATCCCCCTTTGTACACAGGACAGAGATAGAAAAGGCACCTCGCGCACGGTTGTGACTCTCGGCACTCACCTCTTATCCAACCCGCGAGTAATTTCCGCCCCGGGAGTCGCGCGCGGGCGCGCGAAACGAATAATCCGCGCTTCGCACGAGCCGACGGACCCGAGACGACACGTACACGTCTTCGTGTGCGTGTGATGTACGTATATATCTCTCTCGGGGGGGCCTCCGTTGGGTTATTGCACACACACAGGAGGAGGCTGGTAAATCCGTCACACCCAGAAAAAATAATCCGCGAGAAAAACACGAGCCGCGCACTCGTGAGGCGACCCCGACGAGTTCCCCGCCGGAGATTACGCGAGAATATCGCGAGAGATTTTTGTTGCCAAAGTGGCCTCCCCGCGCGAGCGAGCTCAGCTCAGCCCGAGCTCCGCGCTGCGCCTCCGAGAGCAGCAGCCGCCACTGTTATATATTTCCCACACGCGCACTCGTCAATTGCACTCCGCGGATTTTCGCGACTTGAGCGTTCGCGTTTCGTCGCCAACGGAGAACGCGCGCGCGCGTGTGTGTCGACGGTCGTCGTCGTCCGGCGCGCGAGCGGCGGCGGCTTGTGTTCCTCGTTCGTTACGGGCGGGCACAGCGCGCACATATATCGCGGGTGCCTCACTCGGGGTTATATCTCCTTCGGGTCTCTCTTTCGCGTTCCGCGCGACGCTGCTGCTTGCTCGGCTCCGCTCACCGACTCGTTGCCCTGACGCAGTCCCGGAGTCTACTGCCGCCCCGCTATCTCGCTTCCACTTTCTCGACTCGCTCGTGACTCCCTCTCTCTCGCTCTCGCGGCTCGCGCGCTCGATCGTCGCTCGTCACTCGTTCTCTCTCTGTCGCACTCGCGCCTCGGGTATCTTCGCGCTTCCTCGCTTCGCTTCGCCACCCCTCTTTCTCTCTGTCGCGCGCTCGGCTATCTTCGCGCTTCCTCGTACGCTTCGCCTCCCCTCTCTCTCTCTGTGTCGCGCGCTCGGCTATCTTCGGGCTCGGTCGGCCTCTCTCGCTCGCACCGCACTCGACGCTTGGGCTTCTTCGCCGCTCGGTACTTCGGGTTCCCCGAGCAGACGCGGCGCAAAGGCGGTTATCGTAGGGCGGCACTGTCCTCTCTACGCACGCTTCCCGTTTTCCACATCGAGGATCGGCCAAAGGACAGCAGCGGCGGCGGCGGCGGCGGCGCGCATTCACTGTACACACGCGCGCACGCGCAGTAACGCACAGACACAAACAAACACGGGCAGCGCGCGCGATGTCCACTCTCTCGGCTGCTCCCTGCTTTACGCTACGTGTACTTTACTCTGGTGGTATATAGTGTAAAACAGCAGCGCTTTTGGCTCCGGTGGTACGTGTACGTTTCCTAACGTTTGCCTAATGGAGCACGCAGAGCACGACGGACGAGCAGCGCGGCGCACACGCAGCAAATGGGAGCAACACGTTTTTTCGTTTTTTTTATTCCAATCGTCGCGTATTTCGTGCCGCCGCCGCCGCCGTCGCCGCGTGCATAAGTCCGGACGACACAAAACGTCGCCGGGAATAAAAAATGGTGCGCGCCGATCACGCGCACGACTGCGAATGTTAGGCGAGGTTAATGTGTATACATATATGTATGTATTATTTTTTTCTTTTTTTTTTCTCGCAAGGCACGAGACACGCGCGCTATGACCCCGCACCAGGCTGCTTATCGATAATAATAATGTCGGTTTTTTTTTTACTTGTCGCGCACACCACGGGATGTTGTAGCATGTAATTCGTTCGTGTCTGACTTCGGCTCGCTCGGGGCTCTCGCGACCCGATCGACCAATACTGCGACCCGGACGCCGGATGTGGCCTTCGCGAACCACCGGCCAATCCCGCCGCAGCCCCTTCGGCAGCTCTCTCGCAGGCAGCTGCGTTCAATTTTCCTAAAGGCCGACCAGCGTCGGCCACTGTTTTACCGACTGTGCCAGATGTGTTTTGCCAGGATCGGTAAAACGAGAGGCATTTTATATATTGCAATTGCATTGACGCTGTTTTGCTGGTGCGGGCCAATTACGGCAGTTCGAGGAGGGAGCGGCGATGTCGCTAGTGTACGGAGCGAGTGCCAACGACGCATCGATGACTCTCGTTTTCCCGCCACTTTCGACGACGCCGCATTCCCCACCACTATACCCACTCGTCTCTCCCGCGGATCGTCTGCTGCTGCTGCTCTCTGCCCCTCGAACCTCATTCGGGCCTATCGATTTCTCGACGCGCTTTTCAACTGTCACGCGATCTCCGCGCCAGTCAGCCGTAGGCCACTCCCCCCTCGTGTTCTCTCTTTCCACCGAGAAACACGACACGAGCGACCCGCGCGCTTCTCTTTTATTAAAAAATGCTCATTTAGTAAAAAAAAAAGAGCGACCCTTTGTCTGCTTGAAATTTGAACGAAAACATTTGATGAAAAAAAATATGCGCGGTTTTTCAGACGCGTCGGATGAGACAGCAATTTTTTTCCGCTCCAGGAAAATTCCGCAGATTACCGCGTTTTTTTCGTCGGCCAATTATCTCATCCAGCGGAGACAATAACACTTTTTTTTTGTTCAAAATAAGCGTCGGGCATCCCGCAAGTTTTCGCGGGAAATTCAAATTCGCGCCCGTGGCGCCACTGTCGCTTCGTCGTGGCGGCCGCCATCTTGGATCACCGCAGCGCCCTCTTTTTCGCTCCGCCCACGCCGTCCCCCCACCATCGCCCCGCCGCTCTCGACGACGTTCCATCGATACTCGCACGCCAGCTGTCAACTGCTCTTGATGTTTACAACGCGTCGAGGATATTTCAGCGAAACTTGCGGGAAAATGAGAAGCGACTAATCGACGACGCCGAGATTCACGGACGCAAAGAGCGCGACCGCTCCGCATCGCTTCGATCGCGCGCGATAATCGCACTCCGAAAATGGAGATCGCCAAGTCGCTCTTCAACGTTCGCGACCACGAAGGTTATGTCGGCAAGGACGATCACAACGTAAGTGGTTTTTGCGTCAATCGAGCCTCGAATTTCGTAATCGCCGATTGTCGCAACTGTACCATAAAAATTGTAGAAAAAATTGCAAGCGATCGCGTCGGAGGATGAGTTCGACTTTGAGGCGGCGAGTCTCTGCGAGGATCACATATCGCCTGCGCCTGGAGGTCCTTTTTCCGCTCTGACACCTTCGATGTGGCCTCAGGACATCCTCGCTAAGCTGAATCAGCCGGACGATCCAAACTCGCAGCCCGACTACAGGTTAGACGCTGTTTGTTTCCATCCGAGTCAATTTTGTTTCTTCCGCTGTTTCTCGTAAAGCTAATGACAATTGTTTCGCTCGCCAGGTTCGACGAATTTGGATTTCGTGTGGAAGAGGAAGACGGTCCGGAGCAGAGCTCGAAGAAGCTGCTGGGGGTTCCGTTCGTCGAGGATCCTCAGCACAGGCTGCAATGGGTCGCTCTAATGGAGTTCAGTCACAGCAAAGAAGTGTCGGACGTGTCGTGGCAGCGCACGGATCGTCGGCTGCCTCGCACCGACAAACTTCGCGACATGGTGCGACGCGGAATCCCGCATTCTCTCCGTCCACAAATTTGGATGCGGATGTCGGGTAAATTATCGAGAAATTTACATAGTTTCGATATACTTTGGTCGCGATGTTTTGGCAACCGGTAATTGATTCGGCAACTCTCGCCCTGTGTTGATTCAGGCGCCGAGCAGAAGAAGGGAGCGTCCGAGATGACGTACAAGGACATCGTGAAAGCTTCGAGCAACGACGCTCTGATGACGAGCAAGCAAATCGAGAAGGATCTCCTGCGCACGATGCCGGCGAACGCGTGTTTCAGTAATCTTCATAGCACGGGAATACCGCGGCTTAGGCGAGTAATGCGTGGCCTCGCTTGGCTGTATCCCGACATCGGTTATTGTCAGGGAACGGGAACGATGGCGGCATCGTTGCTATTGCTGCTCGAGGAGGAGGACGCGTTTTGGATGATGGCGACGATCGTCGAGGATCTCTTGCCAGCTTCTTACTACTCGTCGACTTTGTTAGGTAAAACGGATAATTTTTTTTTATACTAGGAACAATGACACGCGCGGTCGATTTTTGGCGAAAAAAAAATTTCGATTTAACGAAGTTTTAAAACCCTATCCGATGGGAAATTTCCCGCTGATTCCAAAAACACCGTTGGTTTGCCCGAAAAATAAAAACTTCCAAGAGAAAAACGCGAAAAACGATTTTTCACTTTTTCCTAATTTTAGCACTTTACTAAAATCGGTGTAATTTTTCTTTGGATCAATATAATCGGGATTTTCTTTTTGCATTCGAAAGAAGACTCTTTAACGAAGATAATGCCGCTAGGCGGAATACGATATCTCGATTTTTCGATTTTTTGCAGATTTTTAAAGTTGACCCTCAAAAATCGCAAATTTTTTGAAGGGGTACCCCTTGCGTTTTTTGCGAAAAAAAAAATTTTC
Source organism: Itoplectis maculator (assembly GCA_964034905.1). Classification (NCBI taxonomy): domain Eukaryota; kingdom Metazoa; phylum Arthropoda; class Insecta; order Hymenoptera; family Ichneumonidae; genus Itoplectis; species Itoplectis maculator. The sequence continues at coordinate 5,703,893 of OZ035869.1, forward strand.
GATTTCGCCAAGTTTAAAAACCCTATCCGATGGGAAATTTCCCGCTGATTCCAAAAACGACGGGTGTTTGCCCGAAAAATCGAAAATTCGAGGAGAAAAACGCGAAAAACGATTTTTTCTTGCGACAAACTGCCAAATTTCGCGATATTAAACATCAATTTAATATTAAACGTCGATATTAAACTTCATATCACGTTCCGCAGGAATTCAAGCCGATCAGCGGGTCTTAAGGACTCTTATAGCCAATTACTTGCCGGACATTGACCACGTGCTGGTGCAGCACGACATTGAGCTGAGTTTGATATCGTTGCACTGGTTTCTCACGTTGTTCGCCTCGGTGGTGCACATGAAGATACTTCTGCGTATCTGGGATCTGTTTCTCTTCGACGGATCGATCGTGCTGTTCCAGGTTACGCTCGGAATGCTCAAAATTCGAGGTGAGTCGATAAAGTCACTTTCTATTAATTCAAGGAACTGACTTTTCGTTCGATCAATCGCAGAGTCGGAGCTCAAACTGCTAGAAAATTCGGCGCAAATATTCAACGCGCTGTCGGACATACCCGGCGACGTCGACGACGTCGATCAGCTGTTCGACGTGGCGCTGGAGCTCAGCGGATCGTTGACCGACGTTCTCGTCGAGACTCACAGGCGTCGGCACCTCGCCTACCTGATGGCCGATCAGGGCGGCCTCGTGGGTAATCCCGACGCCGCGCCGAATCTTCCCAAGCAGCATCTCAACAGAAGACAAATGAAGCGCAACAAGTCGGTGCTGCAGACTTTCCTGTTCGGCGGCGACGACAGCGAGGAGGACGCGAAATCGAAAAACATCCGTCAAACCGGCAAGTGACCTTTCGTCGTCTAAAAACAAAAACATCTTCGCGTTGACAAACACGAATAACGAAAAAAATGCCGTGTTTTTCAATTCAGAAATTCTGGTCGACCTGCGAGAAACAGTTCTTCAAGTCGCGAGGCACTTCATCAACGTGGATCCGAATCTCAGCAGTGTAGTGACGATCGCCGATTACACGATGGAAAGCCACTCGAAGGATCACGATAATTACGTAAACGTGTCGCGCACCCGCAAACGACGAGCGAAAGCTCTGCTGGATTTCGAGAGGCACGACGACGACGAGTTGGGATTTCGTAAGAACGACATCATCACGATAATCAGTCAGAAGGACGAGCACTGCTGGGTCGGCGAGCTCAACGGACTGCGAGGTGACGACTGACGATTTTTTTATTATTTTTCTTCCGCCCGTTTTTCAATCTCCCTTGCGATTGGATCTACCTTAAATAACGCGGAATTTTCGTCTAAAATTAGGCTGGTTCCCCGCAAAATTCGTGGAGCTTCTCGACGAGCGTAGCAAGCAGTACACGTGCGCGGGTGATGACGCGGTGAGCGAGGCTGTGACGGATCTCGTGCGCGGAAGTCTCTGTCCGGCGGTGAAAGCCGTTCTCGAGCACGGAATGCGTCGTCCCTCGTTTCTCGGCGGTCCCTGCCACCCGTGGCTCTTCATCGAGGAGGCGTCGACGCGCGAGGTCGAGAAGGACTTCAATTCCGTTTACAGCCGCCTCGTGCTCTGCAAGACCTACAGGCTCGACGAGGACGGCAAAGTTCTCACCCCCGAGGAGGTACGATGTGACACGTTACTTCCTCAACGACGAAAAAATCATCTGTCTCTCAGTCGGCGAGAAACTTGAATTTTTCTTAACCTGCCTCGCGAGTAATCTTCAGAATTTCCGCACGCCGGAAACCTTCCAGCTTCTCTATCGTTGCGTCCAGGCGGTCAATCTCACCCACGACAACGCTCACGCCCAGATGGACGTCAAGCTGCGCTCTCTCATCTGTCTCGGACTCAACGAGCAGGTGCTTCATCTGTGGCTCGAGGTTCTGTGCTCTTGCGTCGAGGTCGTCCAAAAATGGTGAGTTGGACGGTATTTCCCTATTGAGACGTTAACCCTGATTCGAATGATTTTGTTGGCTGTTGCAGGTATCAACCGTGGAGTTTCATAAACAGTCCAGGCTGGGTGCAAATAAAGTGCGAACTGAGGATACTCAGTCAATTCGCGTTCAACTTGAATCCCGACTGGGAGTTGCCGCCGAAAAAGGAGCACTCGCAGCCGCTCAAGGACGGCGTTCGCGACATGCTGGTCAAGCATCATCTGTTCAGTTGGGACTTGTAGGAAACGAATCGGACAGAATCGACGCCGCGTCGCGTTTTGTGAGGAAAAGAAATGTATACGTAAACGGCGACGGGCCGTTCGCACCGACAGCGACGGCCAAGAACAATAATTGTAAATAGTTTCGAGCGGTGGATTAACGAGTACCTGCAGCAACAATGGCTTCCCCTCGTCCGTCGGAGCAGCCGCGCGATTCCTTCGTGAAATCGCGGCGTGACTGCGAATCAGGATGATTCGAATATAATTTTGCATATTTCAATTACATCGGACGCCCGAAATCGAGAAATTGAAAATTCTCGTAAATTTTCGGCAAGGTGAATGACAAAATTGTATCACCACCGAAGGAATTAAAGATTCAAAGTTGAATTCGGACTATCCTGAGCTACGCGCAACGTATACCCAAGACTATAAATCGTTGAATAGCTAAAAACAAAAAAATCAAGAATATATAACGGAATAACTGGGTAAATATTTTCCTAGGTGCCGCGAGTCCGTCCTTTTGTTTGTTCCACACAGAGGAGTCGTTGCGAGACGCTCCGCAGTCGCGTTGAATGATTATCAATCGCGATTATCAACCGAAACCAAATATAAGTATAGGATAAATGTAGAAATCTCGCGTTCAGCATTCACTAATCTCATCTCTCTCTCTCCCTGTCTCACTAAGCGGTAATTTTTTAATTACGAACACACACGAGTATTTAGAATTTGTACTTGTATCGTCAACTGAATATCCGTGAATAGCCTTTCTATGGAAATTTCTATCTGGATAGCGCATTTCTATTTCGCGTCTTGGCAAAGAGATGAAACGATTGTACAGTCGAACTCTTCGGGTTTTTTTACAACGTAAACTTTTCATTCGCTTGTACTTATATAATTTTGCGGAATTTCGCAATTTTTTGTAACATTCTTAGATCTAATATCAAACAATTATTAGGTTTCAATTTATCATTCGAGCACCGATTAATAGTGAAATTAATATATAAATGAATAAACAAATATATATATATATGAAGGAAAAACGAAAACGATAATAAAGCATAATTTTATTTGCTAAGCGATTTGTTTATTCTTACCTTTGGTTGTTTTAGTGGAAAAGGACTTTTTGCACTTTTTGCCTGAAGTTGAATAAAGTTGAGCCAATCGGAAGAAAGAATGATGAAATGGTTGCTCGTGATTGGTTATTCCAATTCCAGGTTCCTCGAGCCGTGCAAATGGACCAATTGGACTGTTATTGAATACAGATTTACAATGTCGTCTGCAAGCACATTGTAAGCGACACTGCGCCCGATACGCAGTAGCAGCTGTTATCTCGCGTGTGCCGATTTGGAGGTTAGGTATCGCACCGTCGACTCCGGCGAGCGATGCTCCGCAACGTTTCGTCAGCCGAAAAAAAACCAAGATTCTTCCCGAATGCCTAGCAAAGTATTGAGAAGCATCTCGATATCGACTCTCCGCTTCGGAGAGCCCGGCAGCTGTCTTTTTTACAGAGGCTACGCGTCGAAAAATTTCAATCCAACGTTCGTCGACACAATGCCAAAGGACAAGCAGGAGCTTCTCGCGATGCAGCGACAACGCGTGAAAATGAAGAAAAAGACGGAGCACTATTCGCCGAGCCGCGTGACGTTGCAGGTATCGCTAGAAAATCGCTCGACTCGGAGCAAAATCTAAGAAAAAAATAAATTAATAAATTAATTAATAACCTGAGAATGAAACAAACGACTGAGACTCACTTTATCCGTCAAAAAGGTTCTGGGAACTGGAGCCCGAGGAGCGCCGAGGTCGCTCTACGTGAACACCGATCACTCGATCTACCTGTTCAACTGCGGCGAGGGAACTCAACGACTATGTCACGAGCATCATCTGCGTCTCAGCAAAATGGAAAACATCTTCTTGACGACGGCGACGTGGAACAACACGGGTGGTTTGCCGGGTATGACGCTCACCGTCCAGGACAGCGGTGTCCCCAGCATCAGAATGCACGGCCCGAAAGGCTGCGGCGATCTCTTCACAGCTATTCGCCGATTTGTAACGCTTCAGGAGATCCAGGTGAGCGAGGCGCCTTGCAAAGAGGACGAGCCATTCGCGGACCAAGTGATGACAGTTCGTTACGTGCCGCTCGTCAAACCAGAGCCCGAAGCCTCGCCGGAACCTGAGGCGGAAGTTATTCCTGCGGACAATGTCGATTATTACGCCTACGATGTGAACCAAAATGGGAAGAGAACGTTGTCGCAGCCGCCGGCTCTTCGGAAACCGCGAACCGAGGATCTCATCCAGGGCGGACGTATTGTGGGTTCGATGGCGTACGTATGCAAATTAACGCCAAAGAGCGGATCGCTTATGCTGGATAAATGCGTGGACAGAGGCGTCACGCCGGGTCCTCTGCTTGGGAAACTCAAAGCCGGCGAGGATGTGACCCTTCCCGACGGCACCGTCGTCCGGAGCGTCGATGTCTGCAGTCCACCGGATCCGGGACCGGTTTTCATAGGTTCGCAGAAGTTACTTCAAATCCATGACATCTTTTTCCAGTGTCTTAATTACTTTTTTTCAAATGTAAAATATCACTGTTAAATTGCAGTGCTCGAATGTCCGGACGAGGATTACCTGGAATCGGTTCTGAGCAACGAGATTTTCGCGAAGCACCAGGCGACGGCGGCGCGACCGGAGGACGTTGCGTGTTGCGTGGTACATTTTACGCCCGAACAAATAATCGAAAATCCTCGGTATCGCGAGTGGATGGAGAAATTCGGTCCTACGACGAGGCACATGCTGATAAACGAGAAAAATGAATGCATCGGCAGCGAGGCCGTTCACAATATTCAGCACAAGTTGCATCTGCTGCACCCGACAATATTCCCCTTTATCTCCGAGGATGGAATGGCCGTTGACAATACGCGTGCGGATCCAGTGATGGCGACTCTAGAGGAACACAAAAAATCGGAAGCACCTACAGCAGTCGAACGAGTAAGTGAAACCGATTTAATGAATTGGAAATAACAGCTTTTCGCTGTCGCGCTTGAAGAAAACTGAAAAATCATTTGGTCGCTTTTCCAGACGAATCAGGAGGAAACTTCGATGATAAACGGCGTGAAGACTCTCGACGCGTTTCACCTGCGTCCGTCCAAAGGTTTCGACACAAGCGGCGAGCTCGTCCTCACGCCTCGAGCGTACATAGACGAGGTCTTCGGCATCGACGGTTTCCTCGACTGTCTGGCCGAACTTCAGACGGAGATAAACGCGCGGACGAAGAGCATCGCCGACTCTTCGGAATATCCGAAGATCGTGATGCTCGGCACGGGCTCCTCCATTCCCAATAAGACGAGAAATACCAGCGGAATTCTTTTGAGGATTGACGAGGACAACAGCGTGATTATGGACTGCGGTGAAGGTACCGCCAGTCAACTGGTGCGGTTCTACGGCAATACGGAAGTCGACAAGATTCTCGCGACGATAAAGGTAGCGTTGATCTTTCCGTTCGTCGTTATCCCTCTTTAAAAAGTTCATGAGTAACGGAAAGCATTGTTAGCAAACTATTCGTGATTGGCTGGGACTCTCAGACCGAGTCCAGGTTCATTTGTCTTTGATAATTTTGGCAGTTTTGTCAAAAATTGTATTTTTTTTAAATCAACTAAAAAAGGGTTGTAACCGGTGTTTTCTGGGGTAGAATATGCGACTTGAGAACGATGGTATAGGTTAAAAGTCGATATTTTGAAAAAATAAATTTCGTGACCCCGGTTTGGGCGGTTTTCGGCCCGGCGGCCAGATCTACGATTTTTGACAAACTGTTCGGCCAAAAAATTTTTTTTTCAAAATCAACTAAAAAAGGGTTGTAACCGGTGTTTTCAGGGGTAGAATATGCGACTTGAGAACGATGGTATAGGTTAAAAGTCGATATTTTGAAAAAATAAATTTCGTGACCCCGATTTGGGCGGTTTTCGGCCCGGCGGCCAGATCTACGATTTCTGACAAACTGTTCGGCCAAAATTTTTTTTTTTTCAAAATCAACTAAAAAAGGGTTGTAACCAGTGTTTTCAGGGGTAGAATATGCGACTTGAGAACGATGGTATAGGTTAAAAGTCGATATTTTGAAAAAATAAATTTCGTGACCCCGATTTGGGCGGTTTTCGGCCCGGCGGCCAGATCTATGATTTCTGACAACTGTTCGACAAAATTAAGGATTGAAAAAAAAATATTAAATGGTTTTTTCAGGTGGTGTACGTGTCACATCTCCACGCAGATCATCACCTAGGACTAATAGGCTTGTTGAAGGAACGCGAACGCGTGACGAAGCAGCCGGTGATGCTTCTCGCGCCCGAACAAATGGGCTCGTGGCTGCGTGTCTACAACCGACGATTTGAAAAAATTGACGACAAGATTCACCTCATTCCGAACAAGCACATGAACATGAACAAACGAACTCTCACAGTTGCGGACGAGACGCGACTGCAGGAGGCATTGAAAGGCGTCACATTCACCACGGCGCAGGTCGTGCACTGTCCTCACTCGTTCGGCGTCTCGCTTACTCTGGAAAATGGTCTGAAAATCGTCTACAGGTACGAAAACCTCATTCGGCCCTGGGAATAAATTACGGAATTTAATTAGTGCGAGAATAATGTCTGTAATTCTTTTTTTTTTAGTGGTGATTGTGTCCCCTGCGACGCCCTGATAAAATTGGGCGCGGACTGCGACGTTTTGATACACGAAGCGACGATGGCGGACGATCTCGAGGACGAAGCGAGAGCGAAATTTCACTCGACCATATCCCAGGCCATCGGCGTCGGTGAGGCGATGAAAGCGAAATTCACTCTACTAACGCACTTTAGTCAGCGCTACTCGAAGCTGCCGGTTCTGCCGGTCAGCGAGAAGACTCCGGATCTCAGCAGAGTCGGAATCGCCTACGATAACATGCAGATCAGCATTTCGCAGCTGCCGCTTCTGCCGCTCATGTATCCCGCGCTCAATCTTATGTTCAGCGAGTTCCGCGTTATGCTCGAGGAGCGGGCGATGAAACGACAGCAGCGGCTGGAGCGGGAAACGCGGCGACGGGACGCAACCGATGACCGAAAGAAGGATCAAGTTGCTTGGAGGCAAAAGGTCTGAGCATGGAGTCTCCTTTATCCCCCGAGGTCGAAGAAAAATCTCTTGGGCCGCGTTCGGTAGAAAATTAGTCGCGGAGCGCGACTCCAGCGACTTTTCGACCGTCAATTGCCGTTTGATGGACTTTCTTCGATCGTCGTCTGTACAAAAATCGTGATTAACGTAGCCATTTTTTTACAATTGAGAATTCGTCGCGGAAGTTTGAAAGTGTCTTCCGACGCGACGAAAGCTTGTGTATCATACAACTGACAATTGTGTTTCGCTTCCGAAGGGAATGACGAAATGAGAGGAAAGATAGAGCAAGAAAAATGTAAAAAAAAAAAAACGAAATAAAATATTCTGGAAACAGTGGAGAAAAAGAGCGAAAGTTTCTTCAATTCTGAAACCATCAACCCGTCCATTTTTTTCTCTTTGCTTATGAGGAAAATAAAATAGCAAAATTCTGCAAATCGTTCTTACACCTCGTTATTTAATATAAATACGTTTTTAATAATTATTATGTATTGCGCATACGTTCGGTATAAAAGTACACAATAGAGTCGCGTGTTTACATATATATAAATGTATGTATATATATAAAAAATGAAACGATATGAAACGAAGAGGAGACTTCGTTATTTGCGTGGTTAGGTCGAATTGGAATGGAATGGGTGAGCGTCGGCTCGCGGGGATTGAATTCATTTTTTTTTCCTTTTCTTAAGTTAATAAGTAATCAGTGCGTGGCCGCCATTGGATTGCGATTATCTCTCGAGAATTGCGCAAGTTTCATCCCCGCGAGCGAGTGATTATCGCGCGGATTAAGTACGAGGATGGGCGGAGGATGGAGAATCAATGATTTACGGAAGGGTTCTTTTTTTTCTTTTTCTTACCGTGGACGATAAAAAATTGGAAATTGCGAAGCGTGAGTTTATGATATACCCGCGGGAAACGAGTCGTCGGATTATCTCGAAATTTCGTCTCTTCTTTTGCGTGGCTCGCGAAAATTGGCGACGCTCTTCGAGTATTATTCTCTTCGATCCTTTAAGTACGTCGTCTCGCAAGTGACTCGATTACGATTCCTTTTTTTTCCTTTTTTTTATAATCCTTCGGTCACGATGAGTCAAATCTTTCGCGACACGCTAGACGCACAGAGCAGGCAGCTGATTAATCGTGGAATACAAAATGCGCGTTCATCTACAGCGGTTTCTTCGTCTTCTTTCTGCTTCTTCTTCTCGTTTCTCTCAAATCGTTCCCGCTGAAGCGGGAGGCGAGGGTCGGCGACGCTACGTCACCGATCGCAACTTATTTTCATGATGATTAATCGATTGTTTTGTTTCTTCTTTCTTCGTCGTCCTTCCTGTTTTTTTCTTTAGAACTCCCACTTCGTCGCGGAATCGTGAGCCGTCTCGCCGAGGCGCAACGCTCCGTTCTTGCCGGCTGTCAGGTAGCGACCGTCGGTGCACTTGATGCAGAGACGCGACGGCTCGCGCAACTCGAGGTAGAAACCCTCGGCCGGCATCTCTGAGTCCACGGTCACGCCCTCGCTGTCCGCGTGCCAGTAAAGGCCGTTTTGTCCTGAAACAAACGACGGTTCATTCGCGACACAATTTCGACGACGAAAAAAAAAAAACAAGAAAAAAAATAGGGTAACAAATAGTCGTTTACCTTTGAACCTGACGACTCCGCGTTCGCAGCGCTCGACGCGAATCGTCTCGTAGCCGGCCTTGTTGCACTCGAGTTTCGGGCTCGCCGCGCTTTTCGGCCCGACGAATCCTTGCTCGCAGCGTAGAACGAGAATCGGCCGATTCATGAGATAGAAGTAATACTTGGAGGCGTCGGAGTCGCCGCCGTCGGGCGAGTCCGCGTTCGCGTAGAGATGCCCGGAGCGCTTTGTAGCGAGGAACTTTCCGTTGTTGGCGCGCAGAGCGACGGTCCCGTCCTCCGGCTGCCAGACGAGATCGAAGAGCGCGTTCGACGAGCGCTTGTGATCGGACGCCTGAATGCCGCCGCCGGCCTCCAGGCTCCAGTAGCGATCTTGCATCGTTCGCACGTACCATCGCTTCGTCACGCGGTCGAACTCGAGCTGGAACGTCTCGTGGCCGGATATCTCGTCTTGGTTCGCCGTCACATCGACACCTGCGAATAAAAATAAATAAAAATAAAATAAAACGTCGTGTTTGAATTCTCTGCCGATTTGCGTAATAATCCACTAAGCTTAGACGTAGCTTCGATCAGGACAAAGCGTAATCGTGCCGTAATTGTGAAGCGCCTCCGCGAGTTACGATGCGCGACGATACCAAGGCGAAGTTCAATTAAATGCGTCATCGCCGGGGCTGTCGCGTTCTCCCTCAACGCGCTGCTCGAGCGCTCGACAATGGACATTGAGCGACGGCCGAGAGGGACAGGAGAGGGACACGACGCAGCGTTTTCATTGTTTCCGAAGCCGTCAACGTCAGCCGCGACGCAGCCGCGATTCGAGCGCGCCTCGCGAATCGAAAGTAAATTAATATGTGGGGCTCGTTCCCATCTCCGATCCTACGTACGGACGAGAATTCGCGACACGCGAGTCGGCTTCCGGTGTCAACGTCGGTTAAAACTAGGTATCGAGTATCATTGCAGACTTTAACATCGAATCACGGTTGCATCGAACCTTGCTTCACGGAGACGTATCGCTGATTGAGCGCCGCGACGAATGACGCCTGGGGCAATGATTCCTCGAGCGAGAAGAGCTCGTCGCGGGTCACCGTCGTCGATCTCGATTTCAGCACGGCTTTGCTGCCGATCGGCGCCAAATATGCTCCGTGAACGTCCCTGAAATACATGGCGAAATTTAGTACACAATTTTATTTAGTTTATTTCATTTGTTAAATATTTCAAAAAATTATTTTGTCGCCTACCGCAGAGCGAGGAGTCCAGCGTGGAATTCAGCCGCGTAGAGACACTCGCGGGTGCAGGAATCCAGGAGCTTTCCGTCGCGCGCGAGATACTTATTGTTGCACGTGTGAAGAGCGTAATGGCCACCCTCGGCTTTGCCGTGACCCGGTCCGGTCTCGTTGTCGGCAGTCGCCGCCGCTCGGAACTCCAGGGTGAAGAGCGTGTCCTCGCCCCACGGAACCGGAGCGTCCACGTGAATCTCATCCTGGCTCGCGCTCAAATGAGCGAAACGTTTGCGGCCTGCCGAACGCAGATTTACCTGCAAAACACGAAAGATCAATTTCCAAAGTTCTTTCAATGCGAAAACATTAAAATGTTTTGCATATAAAAAAAGTAATGAAGAAGAGTCTTTGGGGCGTAGATGAGAAAATAGCGCACGAAGCCCGAGAAGGAAGAGCAACACGACAAAGTTCAGAGTCCGGAGTTGAAGAAAATAATAAGAGAAAAACGTGACGAGTATTAACAGCGATAATTTATGGTTGACATATACAAATGCGAATATACGCGTGTGCATTTATGTGGGATCCGCGGTTCGTTGACACTGGATGACGCGGAGTGAAAGACCAGACCAGTAGAATGTAGCGAGTGCGGAGAAGGAAACTGTAAATCAAGGCTTGGAATAAATATATATATACAGGGACGTGGATGCGACGAAGAGGAAAGTGTAAATAAGCGCGCGGCTCGGTTAAAAGCTCCGCGACGGTTCTTTGAAAAAGAAGGGAGCGTCGGGACGGACAGACAAGTAGAGGTGCGCGCGAGTGAGCTTTGGAAAGCCGGCGGCGAAGGAAAAAGCGCCGTCGCGACGATACAAAGATGTGTAAAACCGTTCGCGCGACACTTTAACGAGTCAATTAAGTCTCGCCATAACATCGGTTACGATCGATTTAGACCACAATGGACGCTGCCGCTGATGCCGGGGAGGGACTTCTAAATATACTTCACACACACGCGGTTGCTACCGGCTGCTTTCTTCGCACTCGTATCAAGCCTGCAAGGCACATTTTTTCGCTTCAATTTCGCCGAGACGAGTGAAATATGAGAACGCGGATGTGGATCATTTGAAGCCTGCGATGTATTTTTCGAGACAAAAATGTACATTGCCAATTTTATATTACGCGAGAAAGATAGTCGCCTGCGAAAAAAATAACCCGAGCGCTGATAATTGAATTATTGTGATATTGGAAAATGTAGAAGAAAATAAATTGAATGGTTGAGAGGAATTTGCGTGGTGATAAGAAAAGCTGTAAAGAATTCCAAGCGGAAGTGTCGTCGTATCGGGGAACTGTTGATTCGTTGAGGGTTTAATTACTTGAGGCCTCGCGGCAAGATGAACGAGCCAGTACTCGGCCTCGCCGGGAGCCTTGGCCATGCACTTGAGCTCGTCCTGGCTCGAGCCCAGGAAGTATCCCCTCTGCACGTTCTTCAATGCCCATCTGCCGCTCCCTGCAATAAGCCCAACGACATAAACTCACTCACCCACTCTCGGAACGCGCAGCACAATAGCAACGGTAATAATCGTAAAACCGCGAGAGCTCGCGCGGAATCATCTGGTGTTTTTATTTCTCAAGCTCGAATATACTCGTTGAGCCTCGATAAGACAAATTGCACGAGGCGAGCTATTTACGACGTGGAAACGATCACCAATGTCGCAATGGACCAAATTAAGCAAAAAAAATCAGAGATACATTTTGTATAATTGCAAATATTGTAATGCATAGAAATTTTACCGTCGGACGCGAGCTGAATCTGAAACGCGCAGCCAGGGTCCGAGGAATCCTCGGCCTCGCAGGTCACATTGCCGAATTGATCGACCGCGAGGTAACGATCGAGATGCGAGCGCAGGAAAACCTGATGCTCGCTACCCTCGAGCGTCCAGAGTTGCTTCTTCTTGAGGCTGGCGCCGTTGGCGTTTATCTTGAAGCCGAATGTCTCGGCGGTGAGGTATTTGAATTTTCCATTTATCAGTCCAACCTGAAAGGAACAAAAAAATTAATACATTTTTCTACACTCATTCCAATATTTTTATATTCTGAAAGGGCTCGAGTCTCGTGCGATTGTGTCAGAAGCTCAGAGAAAACGTTAGCTACCGTCCAACCGGTCCTGTCGATTCCGTTCTCCGAGTTTCCGACTTCCGACCCGTTGCTCTGCATCGTTCGCTCGTTCGGCCGACACCCAGCGACTTCTCGAAGGTTCCTCGAATAATTCTCTGTCCTCGAATCGTGAAAATATCTCGCGACGCTTTTTCGTCCGCTGGATTTCCACTCGCTCGACGAGCTCTCGATTTCTGCAACAAAAAATATACACGATTAAAGCATCTATTATTAATCTTCCTGGAACATTAATCTCATAAATATATATATAGATAAATGTAACATTAATACACTCAGAAGTGGCGTATAAATAAAAATACATTTCCGGCAAAGTATTTCGTAAAAAGTCAACAAACGATTTTTTTCTCGGTGAGCGATTAATCAGCGATAATTTAATGCCGCCCGATACGACGAGTAATGTTGTTAAAACGCGATTAATCGCCTCTCAACGCTTATCTATTTTTATCGTCGCATCTGCTATATGTATCGAAATTACGGTTTATCGACTTCCGAGAAGTTGGAGGAACTTGATTCGATTTTAATGATGAATAAAATGTGTGCGGGAAACGAGGCGAATTATCGCGTCTAGAGGCCGTTGAGCTACTCGTGTCGCCGGCTCGGCCGTCTGCCTCTCGTCTCGAGGCTTTTAATTGCGGCCGAGCTCGCCGGATTATCATTCGCTCAATGACTCTCGGTATTTATTCGCTGAATTCTCGAATTATTTCCCGTTTCAGAACTCCAGCTTGATCGCTTTCTCAACGGTGAAGCGATAAAAATCAACTTTTATTGGCTGACAAAATATTCCTAATTTTTTTTATAGATGCATTTACAGCTATTATTTTGACATAATGAGCGGTAATGAATTGAAGAGGAAAAAAAACAACCAAATTTCGAGAAGCTCTCGGTTTGTCGAGTTTGAAGTAAGGAAATGAGGCGCCTTTGGGGTTCAAGTGCTGCTGCTCTTTCTCCCGAGTCCTGAGTACTTTAAGGGAGAGGGGGGAGGGATGCCTCGGGTCCCACGCGCAAAGTGGGAGAAGTAGCGGGAAACGAAGGAGCGTATAAAGCGGAAACGTCGAGAGACTCGTGGAATCGGCGACTCGTGCTGATGAGTCGCGGAAAAGTGGCAGGTCGAGTGGCTCAGGTTTGCTTTTCCCGCTCGTTTCTTCAGTCTCCGAAAAACGCTGCAAACTGTTGCTCCAAAAACCAAATAAAGAGGATCTAATAAAGAAAATTTGTAAATTGCATTTCCATCGGTCGTTTCCATTTCCGTCACTCGATTCCGCAGACTCCAAAAAAAACGTCGCAAACTGTTGCTCCGAAAATCAAATAAAGAGAAACCGAATAAAAAAAAATGTAAGTGGGAGGAAAAATTCGTCGAATAATTTTCCACGTGTATTTTGCAAGTGAAAAAAATTCGCAAAGCGCGTTCGCCACTTTGGCAATCGCGTCGTCGCGAATTTCCATTTCCATTAGCGCGGCTCAAAGCGACGGGACGCTGGCTGCATTATCTCGCTCAGTCAAAGCGAGAGGAAAGCGAGAGGAAGCAGCACAAACGGCGTCTCGCTCACAAAGACGAAACTTTACATTTTTTTCATTTTTATTCTCGTTTCCCTCTCACGAGCCGACTCTCTCTATTCAGCGGCGACTCGCGAACGTCGAACGCGCCACGTGCACCGCACGCGTTTTATTTTCTACCAAAAGCTTTCAGCATTTTTTTTTGCCACAGTCGCGGCGCGGCCTTTTGTCATTCAATTTCCATCCATTCGCTCGGAATTTTCCAACTTTTTTCCCGGAACAAACGATCATCGTTTTTTTTTTCTTTTTTTTTCAAGACCAATGTTTTCAGTCGATGTTTGGTAAATATCATTCAACGATTCGTCGCCAAAAGCGATCGTCGAATTTTGGGTTATTCAATTTCCACCCATTCGAAAGTTTTACTTTCCATCCACAACATTTCCCGTCGACTTTGGTGAACATCATTCAACGACGTTTTAACAGAGAAATAATAGTGGTCGGGATTTACCAATCATCTGTTCGACTCCAAAACTCCATTGGACCCCAAAACATTGACGCGAACCATTTGACCTCTAATCAACACTGAGAAAAATCAGTAGTTGCGATGACCAATCATTGGTTATATCTACCAAAGTATTGGACGCACTAAAATATTGGTAGCTCTGACCAACGATTGGTAATCACAACTATTAATTTTGTTCAGTGAACGATTGGTCATCACAACTATTTATTTTTCTCGGAGAGGAAGTGCGGAGAAGCCTTCATCGTCGTTGTTGTCGGCGTTTCGCGTTGTACGCGCTTCTCGCTGTCGTGTTTCTCCCGCATTCGCCAGCCAGCCAACCAGCCAGCCAGCCAGCCAGCAGCCTATCGGTAGGAGGTATTGATCTCCCTGGCTTTTGGCTCGTTCGCAGCAGCTTCAGCAGCAGCAGCTTCAGCAGCAGCAGCAGCAGCAGCAGCTTCAGCAGCAGCAGGAGTCTCCCTCCCTCGCTCGCTCTGTGTCTGTGCGAGTTGTCGCCGCCGCCGTAGCCACGAGTGGTCGTCCCTTTCGCGATTCGCGCGCTGCGAGGGTACCTCGTCGCGCCAGAGAGTTTTGCAAAGAGAAAATAAAGAGAGAAAATCGAGAGACAGCGAAAGCAGTTAATTCCGCGCATTCCTCGCGACGATCCAATTTCTCGCGTTTCTCCCTCGCGACTTCCCAAGTATGGCTCGAACATCTGTAGCTTCTTCGAGTCTCCGACGTCTCTTTGCACTGAAAAAAAAATTGCTCAATCCAACAGAACGTGCGTTTGCGGGCGGCGAAATATTTTGCAGATTGGACAAAATATTCGGCAAGGTTAATCGAGATTTTTAAAATTCTATCACCAGTTGCTTCGATCAATTAAATATTTTGTCTAATTTGCAAAATATTTATTTCGCCGCTCGCAAACGCACATTTTGTTGGATTGAGCATTTTTTTTTCTCAGTGGGGATATATAAAAATCATGAGAATTCTGAGGGGGGAGCCGAAGGTGCTACACGCGACGACGACCGACGTAGACATAACGGTCGATGATCGCAAAGCTTTCCTCATTGCCGGTCATTGAGTAGCCACTCGGGAGATTAATTTAATATACGTTGCGTTTCGGCTCGTTTCCTCGTACCGTTACAGCGGCGAGAGAAAGAGACAGAGCGGTGGAATCATTGCGTTTGATACAACAGCTACGCCGAGTGGATAAATGAGGACGGATGAGGCAGGATCGCGCAGCTTGGTCACCGTTAAGCTTCTCGCCGTCGTCCAAGGATTCTGCTTTCTTGCGTTCAAACATTTTTTTTCTGTCTTCTTTCTCAAGAATTACCAGTTTACCGCTCGACTCGCTTCCACCCGGTTAACTGGTAATTCTCAACGCGAAAATCTGGTCAGCAGATTTTTTGCCCCGAATCTCAGCATGAAAATCTCACTGATTATTATTCGGTGTGTTGGTACCGTTCAAATACTTTCAAAAAGTTTTAATAAAAAAAAATAAAAAAAATAGAACGACTCCTCAAGAATTACCAGTTTACCGCTCGATTCGCTTATTGCAGTAAACTGATAACTCTCAACGCGAAAATCTGGTCGCCAGATTTTTTGCTCCGAATCCCAGACTGAAAATCTCACTGATTATTATTCGGTGTGTTGGTACCTTTCAAATACTTTTAAAAAGTTTTAATAAAGAAAAATAAATAAAAAAAAAAAGAAAACGACTCCTCAAGAAATACCAGTTTACCGCTCGACTCGTTTATCGCAGTAAATTGATAATTCTCAACGCGAAAATCTGGTCGCCAGATTTTTTGCCCCCGAATTCTCAGCCAGAAAATTTCACTGATTATTATTCGGTGTGTTGGTACCATTCAAATACTTTTAAAAGTTTTTATAAAAAAAAAATCAAAAAATAAAATAAAGACCGGATAAAAGAGCTGAAATTTCTAGACGCGACGCAAAAACGTCGTAACCCACTGACCCAGAGGGAAAAATCATTGCGAGTCGCAATTATATTTTCGCGGTTGCTCGGATTCTCTCACTGACATTCCGCGCGTTTACGGATTTACTGTACCGAGATGGTTCGCGTTACGCGTGCACCGAGCCGGAGTCACACGCAACGCAATTTTCGCAATTCAAAGAGAGAAAGAGAGAGAGAGAGAAAAATAGAAAAAAAAGGCGGATGGTTCCGCGTCGCATATCCGAGCAAAAAGCGCGAGACGCCGTCGAGCGCTGCGATTGTTTCGAGAGACTCGAGACTCGGGAGCGACGAACGCCCGATTATCTGTAATTGCGCCGCGCGAGAACCGCTTCACATATATATATATGTGCATGAATATATATAACACGGAAGAACCGAATTTGGTAGTGAGTCGCCGCATTATCTCGCCTTCCGGACTTTTCGTTCTGCGAAAACATTTTCAATCGTCCTCGCGACCTCGAAACCTCGAATGTCTTTGGCCGTCGCGATAATTGCGCGAAAATCAACCAGAAAAAATAAACGAGAGAAAAAAAGAAGCCGTCGAGCCACCCGGCGGATGTTTCACCGACAAGAGTTACGCATTCTCGCGGTTACGCCGGCGCGAATCCGGAGTTCCGAAGTGCGCCAGATCGAGTCGGAGGCGCGCGCGCGCGCGGATTTCGCGCATTAATTATGGTAATTTCGAGAAACGGGTCTGTGTCCGGCCATCTCTCGGCAGTCGTGGCAACTCGGGCTCGCGTGGCCATCCGACACCTAAGATTTTTTTTTTTTTTTTTTTTTTTTTTTCATTTGCACACAGAGTAAAAATATTATTGATAAATTCTTCGCTAGCGGGCTGACAAAAACGAATGTTTAAAAATTTTTATTTTCAATTATTCTAATAAATACACACTGAGAAAAAAAATTGCTCAATCCAACAAAACGTGCGGTTGCAAAATGCTAATCGAGATTTTTTAAAATTCTATCACCAGTTGCTTCGATCAATTAAATATTTTGTCTAATTTGCAAAATATTTATTTCGCCGCCCGCAACCGCACATTTTGTTGGATTGAGCCATTTATTTTTCTCAGTGCATGTTTAAAATTGAAACTATTATTATTATTATTTCGACCTCGTTCGGCATTGAAAAGACAACATATTTTTTCGTCTCTTTATTAAAAGAGTTTATAGTACCTTCAGTGCAATTTCGTCGAGAGTGAAGCGGAGAACAAGATGAGAGATTAATAATATTATACAATATTGAAGGTTTCGAAAAAGATTACAAAGTACCGAGTAAAGTACTTCAAGTGCTTCAGGCGAATGAAGAAACGCACTGAATATTTAAAACGCTGTATTCAAGGAGCTTATTTATCCAAGTTTATTACCCAGCGAAATATTCGATATTAATTTCCAAACACTCTGCAGTATCAAAAGTACTTAAAGTACTAAGTGCAATTTCGTCCAGCGCTGAGCTGATCAAAGCAGAGCAGAGCAGAGAACAGAGTGGAGCCAAGAACGAGATAAGAGGTTAATAATATTAATATTGAAGGTTTCGAAAAAGATTACAAAGTACCGAGTAAAGTACTTCAAGTGCTTCAGGCGAATGAAGAAACGTACTGAATATTTTAAACGCTGTATTCAAGGACTTTATTTATCCAAGTTTATTACCCAGCAAAATATTCGATACTAATTTCCAAACACTCTGTAGTATCAAAAGTACTTAAAGTACTAAGTGCAATTTCGTCCAGCGCTGAGCTGATCAAAGCAGAGCAGAGCAGAAAACAGAGTGGAGCCAAGAACGATATAAGAGGTTAATAATATTAATATTGAAGGTTTCGAAAAAGATTACAAAGTACCGAGTAAAGTACTTCAAGTGCTTCAGGCGAATGAAGAAACGTACTGAATATTGTAACCGCTGTATTCAAGGAGTTCATTTATCCAAGTTTATTACCCAGCAAAATATTCGATACTAATTTCCAAACACTCTGTAGTATCAAAAGTACTTAAAGTACTAAGTGCAATTTCGTCCAGCGCTGAGCTGATCAAAGCAGAGCAGAGGAGAAAACAGAGTGGAGCCAAGAACGAGATAAGAGGTTAACCGAGCTGCTTCGAACGTAATATATAATAATATTCCGCTCGCGGCGGAAGTGGGAAGAACCGCGCCCTGAGAGTCGCGACGAGCGCACGCGTAGTCGTTGTTTTGAGGGCCAATCGCTGAGCCTCGAGCCTGAAGCTCCTTTTCCTCTGTGCAATTTATAGCACACTTTTATCGCTACAAAAAAAAATTGATATCCTCTGTTTTCGAATAAATCAACAAAATCGCATAAATGAATATCAATAAATTGACTAAAACGCGGGATTGACTTGTCGGAGTCTGATTAATCGTTATTAATCGTCTCTCCGAGAGGGGAAACGTAAAATCGACGGAGCGGCGAATTTATCGTCTCAGGAGGCGAATTTATCGTCTCAGCGGCGACGAAGACGAATACAAATCGCGTTCTCGTTGCCCGACTCTCGGTCCTTATTCGCCGCAGTCGAGATTTCTCACTCGTCGAGATTTCCCGCTCGTCGTGATTTCTCACTTCGTCCCAACGAGAGTTGCACTAGAAAATCACGCGCGACTGAATCATCGTCGCAGCTGCTGCGCGTAACCAATAAGGACTCGATTTTCTCGAGCACCATACTAATAAAAGCGCCATTCTCGTCGTCCCCATATCTCATCGCACGTTTCCATATGCGAGTAACATTTTATTTTTTTATTTTTATTTTTCTACATTCAATAATTCTAATAACGCATCTCCGGCGCCAATTTACCGGGACGCAAATTGCCTCTCTCGTGATCCGCGAGATTTGGCCGCCGCCGCTGCAATGCGTTTTTATCGCTTTTTAATGGACCGCGCACCGAAGATGGAGATTGAAGCCGACAGCCGGTGAATCGCGAGCTCGGCTATCTCGAAACGCGAGGCAAAACACACGGCGTGTCAACGCCTTTACGGTACTTCCCAACTGCTGCTGACTCTGCAGCCACCCGACGTTTTATTGTGCGCTCTCCCGGCGCGCACGTCGCTTATTACGCACTCCGAGTGTCCTCCCTCTAATCTCTCGCTGACCGTTCGTCAGTGGAAGCGTTTTCCTCGCTGCTTTCCCGCGCTTCTCGAATATCCGAAATCACCGAGATTAACGATGGAAAGCCGATGTTTATCCGTTTTTTTATACGCTTTCCGTATTCGGGTCTAGGTCAGCATTTTTTTATATAATTAAATTGTATTATTTTTTTTTAATGACAAGTTAATTAATTTAAGGCTGAAGGACCTCGGTCGATGGCCAATTGGCAATGTAAGTATATAATGTACAATGTTCAGAAAAAAATGTAAATAATTATAATATGTAAAAAATTCATATTAAAAAATGAAATACATATATATAATTATAATATGTAAGCATTTTTACATATTTTTTTACATAATATATAAAAAAAAATGTAAATAATTATAATAATTGTATTGTCACGTTTATTACTAATTAATTTGTTTTCAGGGTTGAGACGAGATTGTCCCAAAGAAAATCTACGCCCACGACGAGACAAAGACGTAAAATTCCCGGGAACGGGAAGGAAAAATCCTGTTAACGTTGGGGTGGGTCGAGAACGTGTCCGTCGCTGTCGAAAAATCGGTGGAAGGCGGGGAAAGAGCGATGAGTAAGCTGCTTGATGTAAAAATACATCGGGCAATGTCGTCAGGGTCATTCGCTCCGGTCGCAGCTCGTCTGTCTCTCTCTTTCTCGAGGGGGTTCGGGGATTTCCGGCTTCGGCGAACGAACGCAGCGACCAACCCCCGCGGTGGTTTGACACGAAACAGCAGCCCCGGGGTCTTGCACTCCCCACTTTTCCCCGCGTCCTTCTTTATTTCTCGCCTGCTGCACCGCACCCGGTGCTGGGGAAACCCCCCGCGTGCGACACGACCAGCAGCAGCAGCAGGAGAACGAAAAGAAGTGAGTCATTCGGGGCATGCGGCGCCCGCTCCTCGCGCCTGGCCCGATCGGCTCAGCCGGCGGCGAAAACGCACGCGACACGTACGCGACTCACCGTCAAAATAAACCCACCCTCGCGCCGCCGCTCGGCTCGATCGTCGCGTAGCGGGAGGGAAACACGCGGTCGAAATATTCGCGACAACGCAACGCAACGATTTTTTTTTACCTTACTACATTGAGAAAAATGAGTAGTTGCTCAATCATTGGTTCGCTCTACCAAAATATTGGTTGCAGTTACTAAAATATTGGTAGTTCTGACCAACGATTGGTAATCGCAATTATTCATTTTTTTCAGTGTAGTGGTGCGAAAAGTGAGGCTTTCCGCACGCGAAATTTTTTTTACGCCTTGCGACGAAAAATTGTACATTACTAGGGGGTATTCTTTTTCGCACTCGTGTGAAAAGAGTTATTTTCGATTTGATTCAACACTGCAAATACCGAAAACTTTTTTTCGCCCTCGTGCGCAAAATACTATTTTCGGTTTAATTCAACGCTGCCGAAAATGTCGAAACCGTTTTTTCGTCCTCGTGCGCAAAGTACTATTTTCGGATTCATTCAACGCTGCCGAAAAAAATCCAGCAATTTTTTTCGCCCTCGTGAGCAAAATACTATTTTCGTTATTATTCTTAAAAACTATCTTTTGCTTCTCGTTGCCTTCATTTCCATCTCCGCCTCTTCGTAGAATTCTCGACTCTTCGTTGTTACGTCTATCTCACTTTCGATACTCCGAATTCCCAACACTCTGTCTTCCTTCCTCGCGTCGGTCTTCCTGTATTCCTCCCGCATCGGGCATCGGGCGCGTTTCCGTTCGTCCGGTGCGTCCGGTAACGATAGTCCGCCGCTTGGTGCGCGCGCGCGCAAGAGAGACGAGGACAAAATCGACCCTGACCCTGAGCCCTCGCCCACCGAGCGCCATCGGCCTCCTCGACGACTCTGTCGCTGTCTCTCTCTTTCTCTGTCTTTCTCTGTTTCGCTCCGTCTCTCTGTCTTTCTCTCTGTTTCGCCCCGTCTCTCTGTCTTTCTCTCTGTTTCGCCCCGTCTCTCTGTCTTTCTCTCTGTTTCACTCTGTCTCTCTGTCTCCGTCTCGCCGTCGACTCCGCGCCGGGAGCGACGCTGCCACGCATACGAATCGCCGGTTCGACGCTTCCTCGCTCTCCGCAATGTCTCCTCTCGCTCTCGCGGCAGGTACAGCAAAGCGACCGAGCGAGCAAACCAGCGCCGCCCTCGGCCCGTCGCTTTATTCCCCGCTGTTTTCCCAATTTTCGTCCCGAATCGATCGCAGCGGCAGCGCCCGCGAATCCCTCTTGACCCACCCATTCTCGCTTTCTCCCAGTCTCTCTCTCTCGCATTTCACCCGCAAATATCTCTCCTCTCGGTTTTTGCTCGCATTTCACCCGCAAATATCTCTCCTCTCGGTTTTTTCTCTCTTCCGTTTCACCCACAAATATCTCCCCTCTCAGTCATTTCACCCGCAAATATTTTTTTCCCCGAGTCACGACACTCGTTTTAGTCGGTTGTAATTATATTTTTCCTTCGACGTAGAATTTTCTTGGATTTTATCATCGCTAATCGTCGCTATGATAGAGATAGCGACAAGCGACCGGTTTCTCGAGCTTCCGAATGTGTCAAAACTCAAATCCCCAATTTGCAAAGATTTTTTTTTTTTTAATGTGAAATCCGATTTACATTCATGTTATCGTTGTCAATTCATTGTAAAAAAAAAGAGGTTTTCTAGATCAATTTCGTAATCGGAGAATTTATATTATATTATTATGTTGTCAATGTATTGTTAAAAAAAAGGTTTTCTAGATCAATTTCGTAATCGTAGAGTTTATATTTTCCGACCGGTCGAGGCGCCGCTAATCGATCGTCCGTCGTCCCGGCGAATTGCCGAGTGTCCTGCGTCGTCGTCTCTCCTCTTCCTGCGTCGTCGTCTCCGTTCTCTCCTCGCTTAGCTTTGCGACGAAAACTCGGCGACGCGTCTGCCACAATTATTGCTCCTTTACTCACCTCAACCGCAAAAAACACGTCGTTTGCTTCCCGCGGCGAATCCTGCTGTCTAATATTTCGTGTGTTTCTTTTTGTTTCCACTGCCGGCACAGAACGCGACGTATCACAGGTCGTATCGTTATTTTTTTTCGTTAAGAAAGAGGGCGAAACGTGAAAACGTTTGCGAAATAATGAGTATTCACTGTGCGAGGGTTATTTTCTGTTGAGACTTTTGTGCGTGTTGAATCGGTCGACAAAGGACGAACCTCACGTGACGACGCTTCTCGCGCGACTGGCAGACTGGAAGCCGAGTGCGTTGCTGCCGCCGCCGTCGCCGCTGCTGCTGCTGCTGCTCGTTCGCTTCGAGAGCTCGAAGGGGAAGCAGCACGAGCGGCGGCGGCGCTGCTGCCGCTGCTCTGCGGAAGGAGAATACATATTCTCTCCGTAGGTACCGAGTGAGGAAGCTCCGCGCTTCGATCTCCTTTCTTTCTCCTTCTCTCTCCTTCTCCCTCTCCCTCTTCAAAGTAATAACCACTGTATCTCTGCGCCGACTCTACGAAGCAGCGAATATCAGCAGACGACGACTTTAACGCCAACGTCGCGGGAGACGAAAAGACCGCGTGTGATGAAAAAAAAGAAGAAAAAAAAAATGTGAAAGCCGCTATTCGTGGACTTGAATAAAGAAAATAGCATTTTACGATTGCGGAAGGGAAAATGCTTCGAGAGTCGTGGAAGCTTTGTGCTCGTTGCTTTGTCTGGAAAATCCATACGCGTTTTGCAAAAATTGAAGTATTGACGAAAATACGAGGGAGGGGTGGTGTATATATATATGTGTGTGTAGGTATGTATAGAGAGAGTGGAAATGGTGAGCGCAGAGGAGAGCAACGAAGCGACTCGGGTGGAATACGTCGAACCGCAGGAGAGCCCGACGCCGACGCCACCGCCGCCGCCGCCTCGCCCTTCCCTTCCCTTTGCCATAGCAGCGGCAGCAGCAGCAGCCACTACGACGGGAGAACGCGGGCCGACGAACTCGCCGGCATTGCGCCGACTCCGAGGCTCTCGCGGCGGCGGCTCGTGAGTCGTGAGTCCCGCTACTGGTGCTGCTGCCGCCTCGACGCTCGTTCCCTTTGCATTTTCGAGCCTTCGGTCTGCGTCGTCCTGCGCCTCCTTTTGCCGTCGCTTTCCACTCGGAAAAAAAAGTATGGTAGACCTTGCCATACGACATAGTTGGTTAGTCCTAGAGGACTACATTTTTTTTATAATTCTCGCGACGATAATTAATGTAACCGGTAATGTGGTACCTGTGACCAATTTGTCTAGTAAAATTCGCTATATTTCGAATTGTTATCCCACGGATTTTTCGTTGCCTGAGAGGACGACCATTTTTTAAAATAATTCTCGCGAAGATTAATGTAACCGGCAATATAGTACCTGTGACCAATTTGTCTAGTAAAATTCGCTATATTTCGAATTGTTATCCCACGGATTTTTCGTTGCCTGAGAGGATGACCATTTTTTAAATAATTCTCGCGACGATAATTAATGTAACCGGCAATGTGGTACCTGTGACCAATTTATCTAGTAAAATTCGCTATATTTTGAATTGTTATCCCACGGATTTTTCGTTGCCTGAGAGGACGACCATTTTTTTTAATAATTCTCGCGACGATAATTAATGTAACCGGCAATGTGGTACCTGTGACCAATTTGTCTAGTAAAATTCGCTATATTTCGAATTGTTATCCCACGGATTTTTCGTTGCCTGAGAGGACGACCATTTTTTTATAATTCTCGCGACGATAATTAGTGTAACCGGCAATGTGGTACCTGTGACCAATTTGTTTGGTAAAATTCGCTATATTTCAAATTGTTATCCCACGGTTTTTTCTCAGTGTGAGTCTAGTACGAAATTAATGCTCGAAATTATGTGAAATCACGTTCTGCATCTTATCCATTCACAGGATTGAATAAAAACCGATTATCGATTTATCGATTTACGAATAATAAACGATTTCAAATTCGCTTCCTGGTTTTTTACCGAAAATCTCGCGAGTCGTAAGTCCCGCTATTTTATTTATTTATTTGTAAAATAAATTCTCGATTCGAATATATTAAAAAAATAAACGACTCGTCGATTAATCGACATTTCGTCCTCCTTCTAACGTGGCTCAATCGACTCAGTCTCACCGCTAATAAGCGATTTGAAAGTCGCTTCCGGTTTTCACCGAAAAATCCTCATTTCTATCTCAGCCGTAAACTTGAAAATTAATTACAGTGATTGATGATGATTGGGGAAGAAAAGGAGGAATAAAATTTGTAGGTGGTTTTAGAGTCGTGGGGCGAACTCGCGGCGCGCGCGCCGTTATCGCCGTATTACGCTGCAATCGCCGGGATAACAATCTCGACTGAGGAAGTCGCGCTTCCTCCTCCTTCTCCTGGCACAATGGCGGCCGCCGGGCCAGCTCGCGCAATCATCTTACGACCAGCAGTGTGCAAATAATAGCGGTATCTTAAACGCAGTCTCGATTTCACGCTGTGATGAATCTTGGAGCTTCACTCACGTCTCTCTCCATCTCTCTCTTTATCTCTGACACAGAGAAGCAAAAAGGAAGACGAACAGGTCGTAGGACATTCGACCATCGATATCTCGATGACTGTCGCTATATGCGCCTCGACGACTAATCCGTCGGTCGTTAATCGGTTCACGCGGATTAAACGGACAATTTGCTCTCAAACTTCTCATCCGCTCTGACTGCGGAAAGATATATACAAATGTCAACAAAGCCTCGTGAAACCGGAATCAAAGCGCCGGCCGTGGCAGAGTTGCGAAACTCGCTCCTTGCAAAGCGACGTCCGCTGGCTTTATTCACGTCTCTTTCCATCTCCCTCTTTATCTCTGACACAGAGAAGCAAAAAGGAAGACGAACAGGTCGTAGGACATTCGACCATCGATATCTCGATGACTGTCGCTATATGCGCCTCGACGACTAATCCGTCGGTCGTTAATCGGTTCACGCGGATTAAACGGACAATTTGTTCTCAAACTTCTCATCCGCTCTGACTGCGGAATAAGATACAAATGTCAACAAAGCCTCGTGAAACCGGAATCGAAGCGCCGGCCGTGGCAGAGTTGCGAAACTCGCTCCTTGCAAAGCGACGTCCTTATGCGCGTCCAGCAACTGCGCAAGTGCGGAACTCTCGACTGCGGCGGTGCGGCAACGCAATGTCCGACGGGTAATCCGACGCGAGCCCGAGACCCTCGAGACAATGGAGTCGCGCGTCTCGCGCGGCGGCTGAGGCGCCGCGCGCGAGACGATAGCATCGCGCTCTGACGTTACACCAATTGTACCGAAGCCAACGGCGCGACGGCCGAGTCTCGTGATACTCACAGTAGACGTTACACATTTGGCCAACAGTGCAACGCGATACTCGTTCTTGTATTATACGCGATGTTGCAGCTATGGACACATCGCGAACACGCTGCACCTTGCAGCATTGTTTTATTTTTATCCTTTTGACTTCCTTTTTTTGTTTCGCAAGAAAGAAGGACATGACGTTGAAATTTGCATCGTTGAAATGCAACGAAAAAAGTGAAAATAAAAAATATTCCAGCAATACTAAAAAGTTATTATAACGAGCAATCGTTATAATAACTTTTTATACTCAGTACGATCATTTGGGTTCATTAGAATATTTTTTTTTTATTTTCGTTGCTTTCCAACGATGCAAACTTCAACATAATTCTTTTTTAATATTCTTTTTTAACCGCGGGTAAAATCGACCCGAAATTTACCTGAAACTAATTTGTAATAAGTTTCCGAATAGTGTCACCACGAAAATTCTTTTTTACGGTTCTTCGTCGACATAAAGTGAGAAGATAAAGTAAAGACGTGGAGAGAAAAGTAAGAAATACGGCAGCGGACGAAGGTGGATACGAAGAAGCAATTAAAGAGTCGCATCGTTGAGCGTCGGCACGGCCGGAATTTAATCTTAATTTGATTTGACCGAGCACCCAGGACGCGCGTGGACCGTGTCTAATAGGTCCGCAGTGCGCAGTGCGCAGCGGGACCAGCCAGTAGGTTTCCTGGTAGCCCGCGCGCATCTCCTGCTTTACTTTAGCACCTGATAATACGACGAGTATAGAACGTTCATTTTTCTACGCGTCAGCGAAACACGTCTCTCGCAACGCAAGAAAAGATGCAATTGCAAAATCGAACCAACCGAGTTCAATTGTTGCGGAACAGAAGAAAAAATAAAACAAAGTCACCGAGTTGCGAAAATCGGTTTGTCGGATGCTAATTCCCGGTAATTCGCGACAAAGATAATAATCCACTGTGTTTATAAAAATGCGACGCTCACGAAGAGCGAATAAGCGAATAAACGCGATAATTCGCTGTGTAATTCGAGATAAAGATATTAATTGGCGAGGAGGGGGTGGGAGGAGGGGAAGAAATTGGCTCGCGGCAACAACGTCCAATCGTTGCGCGAGTAACGACTCGGAACTATTAGCGAAAAGGCAGAAATTGCCGGCGGCGCGCGACGATTCTGAGACTCGAAACGCCGAGCAATTAGCGCGACGCGAGAGTTTCGCTAAGATTTTTCTCGTCCGTTGCTGCTCGACTCCTCGACGCTCTTCTTCGGACGCTCCGCAATCTCGATGCCTCGCGGCGCGTCGACGAAACCTTTTTTTTTTTTTTTCGTTTTTTCCCTTCTTTCCCCCTCTTTCTCTTCTTCTCCTCGAACCGCAGCCGCGGGTTAACCGTAATTGATGCGCCTAATCGTTCGCATGTAATTCTCCCGCCGCTTCGTCCAGACACTTTGCAACGAGTTAATTCGTAATTCGACTCTGCAGTTCAATGCGCGATGATTAAAGAGAAGAAAAAAAAAGTCGTAATAAAAGAGCACAATACCCGGAACGTGTGTTTGTCCCGTCGGTAGTATCGCTATTTACCGGCGGCCTCGTTCGCCGTCCGGGATCCCCGAAGCCGCGGCTGGACGACGAAATTTTCTCGAAACTCGAGGTCGCAGCGTTCCTGGAACTTGGCGAGCGCCTTCGCGTACGACTTGGACACTGGAATCTGCAAGATACATTTTTTTTATTGCCTAATTAATTTTAGTTATTTTTTTATTTTTTTATTTAGGTGAGTTCGGTAAACATTTTTCGAGGTGCACCAACCGTGGAATTTCCATCCGGTGAATAAGGCGAATCTTGGTGGAAAATCTTTCTGTCGGCGATTCGCCTTTGACAATGATCTGCGAAAGTGATTTTAATGAAAGATTATTAGATTATTAGTCGATATTTTGAAAAAATAAATTTCGTGACCCCGATTTGGGCGGTTTTCGGCCCGGCGGCCAGATCTACGATTTCTGACAAGCAAAACGACAAATATATTCTATTTTTTTTTTTTTTTTTATAAGTAACTGAAAAGGGGTTTTTTAGTTGCGATTTACCCTTTTAAAGCTTTATAAGAACGCAGCAGCGCAAAAGTATCTCGGGCACGCGCGCCAGCGCCTGTAATTGGCCTAGTAATAATAAGGGTCTTACGTCTGAAGGTGTTTGGACATTTGGCTCTTAGGAGTATGGTCATCGCTTCCCGAGTCTCTTTGGGAAATCTGACGTCCCTCGAGGCGCGAAAAGCATCCTCGCCGCAGGGAGTTTCCCAGTCCTGTTCCGAGTGGTCCGACTGCCAGCAATTTCGTTCCTCACCGGCCGCGAGTCGTGGTGAAGTTCGACGAAAATATCGCGCGTTCTCTGCAACATATTTCGACAACAAATTATAATTTCCCAAACATAATTTTCGTCGTCGGTCGCGAAAAAAAAACCAGAAAAATTCCGATACCCATCGGTGAGTTTTCCACGCGACGTACGACGTCGAATTTCTCGGTGGAAAATCGCGAAATTTCCTCGGGGGTCTTCGAAAAATCAAGATCGACTTCGCTGTGGTGTAAATCCTCGTCGATTCTTGCGTCGTTTTCCGGTCGATTTTCTTCGATCGCTCGAGCGGGAAGTCGAAAGGTCACGCGACGAGGACTCGGAGTCTTTCGACGCTTCAGGATCGAAGCTCCGGGCATCGTTTTTCCATTTCCGCCGCTGTTTCCACCATCCGATTTTTCCAGCGAATCAACGATCGTCATCAAAGCGTTCGGTTTCGATTTTTCGATGCCGATCGATCGCCGCGTCGGATTCTTCGACGTCACGTGACTCGAAATTTCCGCTGAGTCTCCTCGAGGTGAATTTTTTCGACGATCGCGACGATCGGTAAAAAATCGGTAAGCCCGACGATCGAATGGCGAATCGTGATCGGCAGAAAAGTTTTCGGGACTTGATTTCCTCAATTTTTTCGATTCTTCGAGCCTCGAGTCTCGAGATCGTTGAGCGATCGTCGCGTTTTCTCGTCTCTTGGCGAAAATTTTCGCGAGTTCCTCCCTGACGAGATCGTGAGCGTCGGATCTTCGATTTTCCGCCGATTTTCCGCGGGTTCGCGGGCATCGACAGAATCGAGGGCAGTCAGCTGCGGCTCCGTCGCTACGGAAATGCGATACGCCTTCTTCCGGCGACGTTTTCCGATTTTCCGGACTCGCGGCGATCGACGATCGATGCTGCTTTTCCAAAATCGTTTCCCACTTGAACGCTCGCTTTTTTGGCGGCTTTCGCGGACTCTTTTCGCTTCTGACTTTCCTCTCGACGTTCGTCTCTGCGTTTGGAAAATTATCGCCACTCGTCGTCTGACTTTCCACAACGTTTTCCTCGAGTTTCTGATTTTCCTCGCGTTTCGCTCCTTCCGTCGCAATATTTTTTTCCAAATTTTCGACTTGACGATTCTCGCAATTCGTCGTCGGCTCTTCACGCGCTTCGCACGTCGAAATTATTTCCTCTCGCGACTTTTCCTCGCGATTCTTTTCGTCCACAGCGATTTTCTTTTGAAAGTCGTCGTTATTGTCTGTTTCCGCGTTTGGAAAATCATCGTCAGTCGTCTGCCTTTCCACAAAGTTTTCCTCGACTTTCCGATTTTGCTGCGTCAAATTTTCCTCGAATTCCGCTTCTTCCGTCGCGATTTTTTCATCAAAATTTTCGGCTTCGGCAACTCGACGATTTTCGTGATCTGTCGTCGGCTCTTCACGCGCATCGGAGCTCGAAATTATTTCCTGTCGCGATTTTTCCTGGCGACTCGTTTTTTCCACCGTAATTTTCTCTCGAAAGTCGTCGTGATAATTAGTTTCTACTTTTACAAAATTAAAGCAACTCGTAGTCCGCTTCTCTTCGTGTTCCGTTGATTCACGACTCTTCGCCACTCGACCGTCGCTTCGCGATACCGTCGGTCCGTTTGAGCGATTTTTACGCAATCTTAGATTGTCCTCGCAAACCGATTTTTCCAACAGGGCTTTTCCTTGTTCAAAAAAATTTCTCGAGCACTTTTCCTCCAGGCATTTCATCTCGATTGAAACCGGTTCCGATTTTTTTTCTGGCGTTTCAGAGCCTTCGAAGCTGCAAATCTTTTTGCCGATTTTCTCCTCCGATGAATCAACCGATTTTTCCAACCAGGATTTTCCTTCTTCAAGAAAATTCCTCGAGCACTTTTCCTCCAGGCATTTAATCTCGATTGAAACCGGTTCCGATTTTTTTTCTAGCGTTTCAGAGACTTCGAAGCTACCGATCTTTTCGCCGATTTTCTCCTCCGACGAATCGACGGCCAATCGGCCGCCGCTTCTCGAGACTCGCGGTCCGATCAAACGATTTTTTCCCAATCTTCGAGTGTCCAGACGAACCGATTTTTCCAACAGGTATTTTCTTTCAGCGAGCAAATTTCTCGAGCACTTCTCCTTCGGGCATTTTATTCTGAAGAGCGGAGTACAGGGCGCGCTCCTCGATCTCTTTTTTAAAAAATTCATCGAGAAGATCGTCAATTCCCGCCCGATCGCGCTCCGATCGATCGGCGGTCGCGAATCTTGCCGAGGCTTCCCGCTACATTTTTCCAATAAGTATTCGTCGAAAATCCGCGGTTCTTTTGTTCCGCACAGCCGAGCGTTCGTCCAACTTCTTCGCACTGGATTCGTTGCTTTCTTCGCGAAAGCCTGCGAAGTAAATTTTAGTTTCTTAAAGTTTTGAATCATATACATTTTATCTCACTACAAATGCTTCCACCCATTTACAAAAAAAAATTATAAATATTAAATAAATACATAATAATAATAATATTATAATAATATTAAGCTTCCTTAAATCCAACTCTTCCAAACCTTAATTTTTTTCTATAAATATTAGATAAATAATAATAATAATATAATCTCTCTATATTATAAAAAGATTTCGCCGCCGCCGCCGTGTAGGATAATCGAGTTTTACCCTACTTTTAGCCTACTTTACTTTACTTTACTTTACTTTGCTTTGCTTTGCTTTGCTTTACTTTGCTTTACTTTGCTTTACTTTGCGCGGTGTTGGTGCGCGGAGCGCGCAGGGGGCGAAGCCCCTCTAGTATAATAATATTAAGCTTCCTTATACAGGAATCTTAGAAATGGTTCAAAAATATTGATGCGGTTGTTACAGTGTCGCTCTGAGATTTTCGCGTTCCGATTCCACCATCTTCCCCTTGATACTCAGGAAATTTTTCACCGGGCGTCGCTGAGTCTCGCGGCAATTTCCGCAGCCGAGGAAGAGGCGCTCGTCGCTCGGGTTCGAAATCCGCGAGCTCGACGCGTTGCTTGCTCGTGAAGCATCTCGGTCGCCCGTCGCTGTCCGAGCCGGAAGAAGCCGCCGCGTATTTCCATCCTCGCGTCGCCCTCGGCGATTTTGTTGCGAAATCCTCGCGTTTCTCGTCGAATTTCCCGCGACGTCTCAGCCGTATTTTCGCCTCGATCTTCGAGCGGGGTTTTCGTCGACTCGCGGCCTCGGGACGCGAGTCAAGAGTCGCCTGGCCGCGTTTCATCGGACTCGATCGCACGTCCGACGATTAAACGCCATTTATCCGCGACGATGACGACGACGACGAAGCGCGGAAATGCGCGGCGATCGGACAGCTGACTGACGACGCGCTCAGCGCCGACTGAGAGATGCCACGTGAGAAAAGTGGAATATCACGATTGGGGCATCGAGTGGCCTGAATAAAGCGAAAAATTCAACGAACGCCGCTGTGATTCACAGCTGACGTGCCGCCTGGTAACACAGCTCTCAGTGTGCCATCGCGTTTTTCTTCTTCTTCGTCGGTTTCTTCGTCTTCTTCTGTTCAGTGATGTCTACGGATCCTCGCAAGGAACGAGGTCTCCTTCGTCCGTTTGATTGGGGCTCAGGACCTGAGAACGATGCGCGGAGTTCACAGAGCGCTTCTGCGCCTGCGCAACAAAAAAGTTCGTTAGCAACCATTGTCGTTGATTTATAGAGCCTCTGATTGGTCGTTGGGATTTGGCAGTTCGAAAAAAAATTGATTTTTGCGTTTTTCTCCTCGAATTTTCGACTTTTCGGGCAAACACCCGTGATTTTTGGAATCGGCGGGAAATTTCCCATCGGATAGGGTTTTTAAACTTTGCAAAATCGAAAATTTTTTTTTCGCAAAAAACGCAAGGGGTACCCCTTCTAAAAATTTTCGATTTTTGAGGGTCAACTTAAAAAATCTGCGAAAAATCGAAAAATCGAGATATCACGTTCCGTTTGACCGCATTCTCTTCGTTGAAGAGTTTTCTTTCGAATGCAAAAAGAAAATCCCGATTATATTGATCCAAAGAAAAATTACACCGATTTTAGTAAAGTGCTAAAATTGGGAAAAAGTGAAAAATCGTTTTTCGCGTTTTTCTCCTCGAATTTTTTATTTTTCGGGCAAAAACCGGTCATATTTGGAATCAGCGGGAAATTTTCTATCGGATAGGGTTTTAAAACTTCGTTAAATCGAAATTTTTTTTTTTTCCAAAAAAACCGCAAGGACTTCAAAACTTGCGCTGATGTTGACAACGTCGGAGACTCGTCGGAAGCCCTTTCCGTTAAAAAATGGTTAAAAATGGAGACGAGCGCAGTGCGATTGGGCCGGCGGTGAGGTCGGTCGCGTTAACGCGAGCGATAACCGCGGACGAGGCCGCGTCGAGCGAGGTTCGCTGACCGGCGGAGATCGAGCGGTATGACGCCGACGCGTACAGAAATCTCTCGCTCGCCGGAGAAGACGTCGGCAACGGGCGGCAGACCGTGACTGTGGCCGTGACCGTGACCGAGTTGCGCTTCGAGAATCTCTTCGACTATTCCCACCTCCTCCGCGCTCATCTTCAATCGCCGTTGCCGCTCCTCGACCCATTTCCATGATTTTCCGTCGGTACGCGCGCGAGCTTCTCGCCGAAGCTCCCTCCCCTCCCTGATAACACCGGATGCAAGGTCATGCGTATAGTTCTCACGTTGAACTTTAAAATCACGCTTTTCAACGATCAGTCTAACTTTCACAGGCGTAATGCTAAGCAATTCAATAACGAGCTTTTTTTGGACATAAGCGTGAAAATGGATACCCAAATCACTAAATGCTCCCAAACAGAACCTTCGGTGTTATCAGAGTCAATTTCCTCAGCTGGATTTTCGCAAAAAAATCAGTTTTCGGAAAAAAAAATCATTGAGAGAGGACAACAGATCGTTCGATTTTTTTTTTCATAATTTTTTTATATATATATTTGTTTTTTCCTTTCTTCACGTAGAGTAAAACTGTATTCACGGTTACATGCGGAATTCGCTGGCATCTACTTGATTAAAAGTAATAAAAAAAGAAAAAAACGAAAAGCAAAAAACGGATACACGTACCACGAAATTGGCGCGATTGTTTAAATTCGTGGCGAGTATATCGCGCGCGTGCGTCCCTTCGTCTTAAATCCTTCTATGTGCCGGATTACAGTATACTATACTTTTATGTGCAAATGTACATAGTATCGTTACAATAATACGTGTGTCGTGTATGCGGTGATTCGTCCCTTTCGTTCATCGTTTATCTTTCTCTCTGTCTTCTCTTTCTCTCGCGTTCTTATTGTTTCTATTGCTTTTGTTTTCATGGGGGTTGTACGGTTGCGTTCGGAGACCCCGAAAGGCCTTACGGTTGCCGCGAGTGTCGGTAATTACAGCTCCACTCGTCTCCGGAACTCGAAAAAACGTTTTTACATTATCATTAATTTTTTTTTTCTTTTTGTTTATAGCGATAATTGGCGCACTTTTATGCATCACAGCGGAATAAAAAAAGCAATCATAGCGACTCGTTCTCACAAAGATACATCAATTCATGGCGATTTCTAGGAATAAAAATGGGAAAATGGGAAAATGGGATTGTTCGTCGGGAAAAAAAAAACGACGGCGCAGAGAGGCGACATGATTCGCGAATAATTCGCCATCGGCGGCTCCGAGACAAAAGTCTCGTGATTATTTTTTTTCTTCGACTCTCTCGATTTAAAAAAATGTATCGACTAGCAAAGCTCCAACAGCTCGAAGAAGGATTAAATGCTCTCTCGCCGTTCGATTGAGCTCACGTTGTCTTTCGTAGGAAAGACGTGGAAATTCCGTTTCAGCATTACAACAACGAAAGTTACACGATTAAGTCTAGGACACGCGGGAGGCGGCGCGATTAGCACGAAAAATTGTGTTGCAGACGGATCGAGCCGCGCTCGAAATCCATTTTGTGAGATTTTTCTTTTTTTGGTGTTATATTAAAATTCTTTTCATCAAAGCTTAGCTTAAGTTCGACGTTTACAAATGTATGAAAGTGGAAAATCCAGAGTATCGAACGCGCGCGCGCGATTCAGCGCTATCTCGAAGATCTGTAAATTTCCACCACTCGTGGGGAAATAATCGCGCGCGCGCGCGCTTTACTCTCGTTCTTTCTCTCCTCGGCACGTTTCTCACGTAAATTCTCACTCTCGAAATACTGACGGCCCGTGGCGCGAGCAGTTTAGCACGTAAATACTCGTTTAACTGTCTGTTCACTTTTTTTTTCTTTTACTTCTCGAAAAATATTCAAAATCACGTCGAAGCGATTTCGCGAATTCTGAATATATTCCTTATTCATTACCGTCAACTTATTTTACCGCTTTTTTTCCTTCTTCTCTCTATCAACTAGCGAAATTCATCTGTTGTCGACGATTCGCCGCTCTCGACCAGCGAAACTCGTCACCGATGGGGATTAAAAAAAAAAAAAAGAAAATTCATATTTCGCGAGGAAAACTCGGGATTTTGGCTTCTCAATTGTTCAATCTCTCGCTCTAACGATCTTTCGTCCCTTAATTATCGCGTTATTATTATTATCATTATCATTATTATCATTATTATTATTATTTATGAATTATTATAGTTATTATTATATTATTATGATGCTGAAGGTCGAATGAGAACCTGGAAGAGATTCTCTATTCCTGCCAGTCCTTCTTGATGACGAACGGCCACTCCCAGGTGAGATGTTCGTGTTTGTCGTCGTCGGTGAAGAGCGAAGTGACGAAGTACGAGCCCCGCGCGATCATTCCCGCTGGCGCGTCCTCCGAAGGCGTCGTGTACGACTGTATCTCCTTCTTCGGGGGATAGGAACCAACCATGAATGTCATTTTGTCCACTGAAACATACAAATTATTTGTAATTTCCTTTCATTAATGTATTTTCGTTAAACAATTTTTTTTGTACCCACCGAGAACTCCCAATCGGTAAGTTTTCTGGACGTATTTCAAGCCGTGAACGATTTCTCGTTGCACGATGAAGTCTATGCGTATCTTGTAGCTGACGCCTTCCTTGATTATGAAAGTTTGCTTCTTTAATTGGCTGAGATCGCCGGTGAGATCGAGTTCCATGTCCGGCCGGCCGGCCACACACAGCGCCAGTTTCTTTACTATCACCTTTCGAGGGTCCTCCGGGTCTGCGGAGAATATTGAGTAAAATTATCAATGGTTTCACCGATAGGAAGAGTTCGTCACAAGCCATTGGTAATCGGATCGGAATGAAAAATTACGAAGATGCTCACCGACGACGATGCCGCCTGACTTAGCCTCGCCCAGCAGAGTTTCCTTGTACTTCTTCAGACTCTCGTCCTCTTTATCGGCCTCCAGAAGCTGCTCGATTGTCTTTTCTGGCGGAGGTTTGTAGTTGGACTCTGCCTCGAGCTCCTCCTCCACCGCGTCAATGTGCTCCGCCTCTGTGTCAGCCATAGTCGATCCTACAAAAACGACGACCGCACCGATCAGACCTTCAATCTTGTCGAAGCCAAATTTAGTTCATTCATTCCCACACATTCGTCGGCGGTCGGAAGCAAAAATGGCCAATGAATTTGAATAAAATGTGCAATCTATTTCAGCATAAACCGGAGAAAAAGTACAAAACGGAGCACTAGACCCCCCAGACTGGAATTTCAGGGGGCAAAGAACTGACGAACAGAGTAAAAAATAAAAAAGTAGTGCAAACTGCTATGGACGTCAAAAAGGTTCTCAATGTTCCCAAAAAAAAAAAGAAGAGAAATCAGCAACAAAGACGTTCGAAAACACCGGCCACCGAAATTGTTTGTCACCTGCCGAGTACTTTCGTTTGCAACGTTCGCAAGTCGCGTATTTTCACGGTGATAATATCCCTCCCCCCGCCCGCCGATAAGAATTTCGGGAGCAAAGTCGGTACGATAACGCTCAAAATGATTTCTCTCCAACAAGAGTGAGAACAGATTACAGGTCGGCCGTCGCGAGCGGACTTACCGTGAGAAACAAAAAAAAAACCGAGTTGCTTTTGGAGTTCTGCGGTGTGGCGGCGATTTTCCGGCGAAACTGAGGGTCTGTTGTCGATCGCGCACTTGTCACTCTGTAGCCGCAAATTGTCGCGAGAGCGGCGTGATAACGATTGCTCTTTTCGGGAGGCAGATAAAGAAAGCCGCTCCTTGGGAAGTGCTTGGAGAATCACGGGGGCGACGAGCCTCTCGCTTTTTCGACCCTAAGTGCCGAGCAACACAACAATATGGCGGCCGGTCGCGGCGAGCCGCAGACTGGAATTGCGGCGTTCCGGTGGTTCGCCGTTATCGCCCTTATCGCGAAAATTCTCGCGGTCTCGTCGGTCGCATTCGAAAGGTTCACTCGCGTCGCTCTCGGAGTCCCAACTTTCGCGGAAATATATTCACGGCTCGCCGAGAATCACGCCGGGGAAATGTCGAGGTGGGAGTTCGACGACGTCGCCATCTTGCCGATCGATGCCCGTCGATCGGGCGTCTCCGGCCGCGCTCGGTCGAACTCGGCCGCTCTCCAGCATCCAGATTCGAAATCTCGCTGCCGACGGATTCTTTATTTAGAAAAATCACACGAACGCCGAGACTTTCTCGTGCAGACGAGGGAGGGGAAAAAAAGCATGGGCACGCCTTTTCGGAACGATTTTTCGCTCCTAGTTCGAACGGAATTACTGCCGCAAACATAAGGATGATGAGTTACTTAGCGATGAAGTAATTAACAATTACATCTGATATTTTAGGGCATTTAGAGTATCATAAACATTTTCACATTTTTTTTTAATTTTGAAAGCTTATTCAACTCCAAAAGTTCGTTACAAAACGATTGATACTGAAAGAGACGTCGACGGACGTCATCGTTGATGCATTACGGAAAACTCGCGCCGTTCCGGCGATGGGAATCGCAGCTGAATCCAGTTTACGAATTTTATGTCTCTGTGCGTGCCAAAAATACACAATGGTTTACTCCACCGATCGCAGCAGATCGTGGCACGTGTTTCGTAGTCTGTCGAGACCCTCTCTATTACGAAAGTTGTCCATGCAATTCTCAATTTTTGATTTCAGAAGCTGCGGATGAATTTTCGCTAAATCCAACAGTGTATCTGCGGATAAAAAATACAATTTCATGATAACGAAAAGTGTCTATGATCGAGAAAAAAAATGCACACACAAATACACATGTCAATTACCAAGGATGAGCTTTTGAAACTTGGGATCGGGATCGTCGAGATGAACGATCCCGGTCGTGTACAGATAGTCAATGTGACTTTTGGCGAAAACTACGTCGTAATTATCGGGTCGCGCCCGCCAAACGTGAACCAGAGCTTCGGCCGCGGCGGCCCGGACGTCGTCGCATCCGTCGTCCAATCGCTTGAGGACCGTCGGATAAGTCGCGTGGACTTGTTCCTCGTCGACGTAAGATAGTTCCTTGCCGATCGCGAATAGCCGACAGATCGCGCGCAGAGCGTAGAGTCGAGTCTTCCTGGCGTTATCGTCGGCCAGACTCACCACGGTCGGAATTATCTTGACGAAATTTTCCCGCGAATCGTTGCGCATCCCTTTCATCATTCGGGTTTCGCGGTTAAAGACTTGTCGTTCCTCAATGATTGTCGCCTCGTTCGCTTCGATCGCTTCGATCGTCTCTTCGTTCGCCTCATTCGTCACGGGTGCGTTGCCTTCGAGCAGAGTACAAAGTAAGCACGCCGCCGCGGTTCGCAACGTCTCGGCCGTTCTTCCGGCCGACCAGACGAGCGCCGGTAGCACGACATCCCGAATAATCTCATATCCGAACAACTGGATCCTCGTCTTCTGTCGACAGATAAACAAAAAAGTTACCCGCGCACAGATTACATTCGCAGTGACGAATAAGCGCATGAAAAGTGTATCCAACTTTCGCGCACAAACTGCGGCCGATGATATTTACCGCTGCAACGAAGAATTCGGAAAGTAGAATAAATAGTTTCAGTCGCACTTTCGGATCCGCCCGTTCGTTCATCGCGACGGTCAGAATCGGCAGCACGTCTTTTGCGTAGTGTGCCATCGGCTCGGGAGCACGCGTCAGCGCGGCGCAAAACATGTGGAAATCGGTGCAGTTGATCGTCCAATGTTCACAGTTATACTTCAATGTCTCCAAAATCGGGTGCAGGAAGTAGGCGTAAAAGTACGACTCCTCGGGAGCCACGCGTTGCTCCTCACTCACTTTGTAAACCAAATTCCGTAGCAGACTTTCCGCCTCCTTGGCGCTCGACTCGTCCTGGCACGTTGAGAGGACCGTGAATATTATTAAGAAGAGATGCTTCGCGATGCTCGCACAGTTCTGGGAAAATATAAAATTTGTATGAAAAGAGCACAGAAAAATAAAAATTAAATTGACGCGGTATTAGAGAAGAAAACTCACTTCCCCGCAAACCGTGATTATGCTGTTGCAGACGGCGAGCAAAGCGTCCTGATGCTTCTGTTTTCTGACCGCGCGAACGTCTCGATGCCGCAAATACAGAGCAATGTTCGGCAACTCCGGGCAGAGATCGAAGGACGTGCTGTTGGCGAGCATCCAGGCAAAAACCCAAAGGTGTCCGGGCGTCATGTGCTCCTCGAGATTCGGCAGAATCAGCGGACAGTATACCGACGGTGGAACATAACATCCCATGTAACGGGCCGCGTTTTCCACGCTGGATACCACTCGCTTGTCCTCGTCGTTGCAAGCACTGCGGGTAACAAAAAATAAGCAAATAGCAGATTCAACACTCTCGAGCGCATATTCCATCTCCTCGTTGGCGAAGAAACGAAAAAATAATGAGTGTTCGTTACCGATACATCGCCGGCAAAAGTTTCTCCAGGTGCTGAGTGATGTCCTGCTCCGCGTTCAGCACGAGAACGCACAACAATTGGGCTGTGCGAATTCTCACGTCGACCAGCCAATCGCCGAGCTCGCGACTTATTCCGCTCACGAGTTTCCCGACATTTTGTTGAACCAAAACGCGACATCCCAGATTAGGTCTCTTGTCTGAAAATAAAAAGGAATTATTATTTTTTTGCTGTTGCAATAATTAGAAAATGTGTTGCCCACTCACAGGGATTAATTCGCTGTTTGTACATACATATGTCCGCCTCTGGCGGATAAGGAAGCCCATTGTCGACCAGAAAGTCCATCTTGTCTTTTAGTCTTTGGTCATTTTCATTCTCCCGCAGATAGGCCATGCCGGCTTCGTCCCACAGCTGGCCAGCCCGGACCCTGATGTCCTTGATCTCGTCGTGAAGTCCGGTCGCGAGAAGCGGTATCAGCTTGTGCCACCAGCTGTAACGATCGCGAAGGTCGACGAACCATTGCCCCGCCACTTCCACGACAGCTGCAACAAGAAGAGAAAAACAGAATTAACAAATAATTTTAAAAAATCGGTTCTTCGATCACCGTCTACCAATTTATAAATTCTCGTCGAACTCACCGAGCCTCACAGCCGCGCTCTGATCGAAAAGACGCTGGGCCAGAGGCGTCGAAACTCGTTCCATGGATTTCCCATTGCCATGAAGAAGAACCTGTCCGATCGCTCGAACACTGGCGGCTCGTACCTTCCAATGTTGGTGACCGAAGTTGGACAAAATCGGCTCGACGAGACTGTCCGAACGCGGATGAAACTCCACCGGAACGGCTCTCGCGAGTTCCTCGACGCCGGCGCTGCTCTCGCGCTTCACTTCCGGATAATTGTCCGTGACGGTGCGCGCGAGAATCGCCACCAGGTCGTCGGTGTACGGGGCCAGGTGTACCTTGTATTTCGTTATAACCAGACGCACCAGAGTCACGCAATTCAAGCGCACCTCCTCGCTCGGCTCCTGAAGCTCCTGGCCGCTCAGACGACGCGACAGAATCGGTATCAGATGAACAATGTTTTTCGGATTTGTCGGCAGAACGTTGAGATACTTTTTCCACAATTCCACCGACGTATTTCTGCAGTATTCCACCGGATCCGTGAGCGACTTCGCCAGGTCGCTCTTCACCAGGTTCCACGTATCGGCTAACTCCTCTTGGGTCAACACCCTCTCTGTTTTGAACACGCCTTCGTCCAGTTTCCTCAGAAAATCTCGTCCGCTCAACTTGTCCTCCAGGATATTGGCTATTATTAGCGACATTATCGTGGCTCGAGTATTCGTCCCTCTTCGATCGCGACAGTCGTTACCACGAGTTATCGGATAACAAGCCGCGAGAACGGTTGTCAGGTAGTCGTGACGATGCTATGGCAACGCTAGGATATTGTTTGGTTTCTCAAGTACGTCGAACCGTTAATTGAAATATATTTATTGAGGTGTGTCTCTCTCGGACTACATACGATCGAAAACTACTAGTACGACGAGGAACCTATCGTTACATCATTGGTAGAATTAATCTTTCCTTCTTCGCCCTCTCCTTCCCTAGCTTTCCTTAATTTGTAATCATCATCATCATCGTTAAACACAGATACATTATTATGCGATCGTTTATGCTACGTTTTTTTTTTGTCGAAATACAGACAGCTACTGTTTCCTCCTCGTCGCGTATTCGATATTATTAATCGATAATACTTGATTGGACTACCAGTGGGATACTTTCTCGCGCCGCGCGCTTCTCTCTTTCTCACCCTTCTTTCTATTTCGCTCTCGCCGAGTGTTGTCCGCGTCTGTCGCTCGATTCGTCGACAACATTTTTGCGTTCAACCAGCGCGAGACGACTTTTTTTTCGGTGGGTAAACGTCCTTCGACGTATTTCACGTCTCGCGGATCCAACGCAAAAAGTAAATCGAGATGTGCCAAGTGATTTTACGCGTAAGGACTGAAAACAAATCGGTTGTGTCGGACGGAGATACTCGCGATCGCCTCGTTGGAGTTAGATTTGTCGTTTTTCTTTGTTTGCTTTTTTTGGTGTTTGTTGGTTTTTTTCATTTGAAAAAGTACGGAAATAAGGACGTTTGTACTCCGTCCGAGGAAATCGCTATCCGCGTTTTATCGCTCGCTCTTCATCGACGGGAAAGAGAAAAAGCAACAAAAGCATTTCTCGTTTCCGCTTTGGCAACTGTCGCATTCGACAGATTATTGCAACGGTACGAGGAAATCAATTTTGTTTCCGCGATTTCTCTCTCCCTCTCTCTCTCGCTGTCTCTTCTCGTCTATTCGCATCGTTTCGTAAAATCGCTCGACCAGCGTACTCGTATTCGTCCGGGAAAATATATAAAAATATCATAGAAAAATCGAGGAATATATATGACGTTGTGACACGTGTTTTCCAGATATGGTCCCTGACACGGAACGATACGTAAAGTGGATTCCATTCCAATTCTCGCTCGAAGCGGCGCCCCACGAAGCAGCGGATTCGCAGCGGTTTCTCCCTCGCTTTTTCCTTCGCGTCGTGTTCATGTTTTCTCTCTCACCCTCTCCCCTTCCTCGCCTCTTCTTCTTCTCCATCTTTGTCTTCATCTTCTCCGTCTTCTTCGTCCTACCGACTTCTTTAATCCTCCGTGGTGACGTTTTTAAAGAGATAGGACATCGACTCCTTGTTGTGGATCCGCCGTATCGCTTCTGCCAGCAGAATGCTTATGTCCACCGTCTTTATCTTGGCGCACTGGCTCTTTTGCAACTCGTGGGGAATCGTATTTGTCACGACGACCTGCGAAAAATCGACACATCCGTCACTCGACGCGTTTCAATGCCAGAAAGAAGCTTAAAAAATTGAATTTTCTTCAAGTTCGAAAAAAAACAACGGCTAGAAATTTGCGCATCGTTTCCTCATTATTTCCGACAGTTCGAAGATCGATCGGACCGTTAGCGCTGGGTATCGCGAACCGCGGAAAATAATGAGGAACGAAATTTCGCTTTCAGCCTTCTTCGGCCAGTAATCGGTGGCGCAAAAGAACGCTGAAGGTTTCGAAGCCACTGCACTACCTCTAGACAGTTCCCTCTGTATGTTGATCCATAATTACCGTGAGAATAGCTTGCGCAGCGGTTAAATACCTTAATAACAAAAGTTTCTACAACTATAGAGCGTGTTATCGAAGAAGAATAATTCGCAGAGTCCTCGAACGTTGATAATCACACGTGTGCTAAAAAATTGCGTTGGTTAGTTGTTTTTCTGAGACCTGATCAAGTGTGTCAACGAGAAAATGATTCGATTGAGTGAACGAATTGTCACTGTCGAAAAAAATGGTTTTTCAGGTGTTAAGAAAAAAGTTAGCCAAGCGGGTTGGAAAAAAATGTCGAATATTCAGGTACCTCGTCGATCGGCGATTCCTCGATGAGTCGCGGCGCGTCTGAGCTCAAAAGCCCGTGAGTCGCGAGGACGTAGATCTTGATGGCGCCTCGTTCCTTGAGAACCTCAGCGGCGGCGACGAACGACTGGACGTCGTCGACCATGTCGTCCTGAAATAAATCGTCCTGTGGCGATCGAGGAAATTGTGCTAACGTGCGTGCGTGTAATCAACGTAAAAGTACAAAG
Organism: Itoplectis maculator; assembly: GCA_964034905.1. Lineage (NCBI taxonomy): Eukaryota > Metazoa > Arthropoda > Insecta > Hymenoptera > Ichneumonidae > Itoplectis > Itoplectis maculator. The sequence continues at coordinate 5,746,305 of OZ035869.1, forward strand.
AAAAACGAAAGGTCGAACTTCGAGAGTCGATATGTCGAAAAGAATCTCCGTTATGTGGAAAATCTTTATTTATTTTGTCGTTCTACTTGGATTTTCTTACCACCATAATAGCGATGTGACCGCTGACGTCGCCCACCACGTTTATGGGGGGCTTCTCCTTGGCCGGATGCACCGGCACACCGACTCCGACCTCCATCGTCCTCGACGACATGAGGACCGCGGGCGGCGAGTAACGACCGTCGTTCATATCAGACTCCGACTCTCTTTGCTCGCCGTGAATCACCGCGATACCCACGCGAAGACGTTCCGCATAGCTCGTCGCCTTTTTAGCGCTTCCCGGATTTTTCGCCACGATAACCGAATTCTTGTAATCCGGAATCTGCCGGGATGAAGAGTCGATAAGATAATTACCATTTTTTTTTCCTTCACAAATCAATGCAAGATCGATGCATGAAAATGAGATACTCACACTCTCTTGAATGTACTGCAGCAGGAAGGGACTGGCTCGCAGATTATCCACGGGACAGTCAAAGAAGCCCTGAATTTCCTTCTGATGAAGATCCATGGTGATAACGTGTGTGAGGCCGCTCTTGCACATCATCTTGGCGAGCAGTTTGGAGACGATGCAGCCGCGCTTGCGCATCTTGCACTGCTTCGAGTACGGCAAATATGGAATCACACCGATGATGTTCTTCGCTGACGAGGTTTTGCAAGCGTAAGCCATTATCAGTAGTTCCATAATGTTGTTATTCACATCCTTCGTGCCGGTTTGAATTATGTAGAGATCCTTGCCGCGCACCGAATCTCCGATCTCCACCATAGTCTCGCGGTTTGTCTTGTGGTAGACGGTGCATCCTCCGTTCTTTACTCCTAGACGACTTTTGATAAACGGAAAGGTCATTTAAACGATATCAAATAAAAAATGCTGCTCGCAGCAGATTCTGAACGAACATAACGGTATCAGCGAAGAATTTTTTTTGCAACTCCGTCAGCTCCGTAGAGCTCGGCAATCGTATTCATACCTGGCTATGAGCTCCGCAAGTTCGGGGTGCGAATTTCCAGAGACGATGACGATGTCCGACGAGCCAGGCTTGTCGACGTTCATGACTGAGACTTGGACTCCAAAGGAGTCGTCGAGTAGCTGGCGGATCGGCGCCTTCAGTGGGGAAAAAGAATATAAAAACGCGCCGAATAATTCGTCGCTCGTCGTAAGAGGCTCGACGTTAATTCGATTAGCCGGACCGACGAAGCGTTCCGTTTGTTGTTATCATTATCGTCATTACTCCACTCACCCGTGACGTCGTCTTTTTCTCGGTTTCTTCTTTTTCAACAATCGCGCGTTCGATTCGATCGATCAAACATTCGGCGAACGTGGTTCTTCGTGTTTTCTTTTCCGACGTTCTCGCGTGTCTATCGCGCTTACCGCACGCACGAGAACGTTAGTAGCGCGCGAACCACGTGAGCCGCGTGTTATCAATCTATATTCGCACGGGAGGACATTACATGAACTCACGCGGAACCGAGACAAACGCTTATTGCTTCGCGTTTCCGTCGGTTACACTTTTATGTTATTTACTCATTAGCCGACAATGCGAGTTTACCCGAGCAGCTGTTCGATTCAGGCTCGCCCTCCTTCACTAGGGATTTTTTGTCGCGGCTCTAGGGACTTTTCCCGACTTCGCAGCAGCTGCAGCAGCCGTCGCAATCACTGCGCAAAACGGGAAATTTCGCTTTTTTTTTTCTCAACATGGAGTCGACGAACGTCAAATCGAGTTTTTAAATAACACTCCTTTTCCCAACTCGTACGCGTTTTTTCGTCGACCCGGGTACATTTATTCGGCATAATTTTATCTTTACTCTGCGGTAGTTTTAGTTCAGGTTCTCGAAATTTTAGAGACTTTCCTCTGGGTTGGGTCGAAACATAACCTCAAAGCAAATTGTCAAAACAGGTAATTCGAGACGAGGGGGAGGATGCAGGCCAGCAGGACCGACACCTCCGAGAGGAGGTTCGAGATAGAATGCAAATTGGAGGGCGAAATCGCGACCCTCGAGGCGCTCAGGGAAGCCGAGGAGCGCAGCAGGAAATTGACCAGCGGCGCCGTCGCCATCCTCTCGTCTTTGGAGCAGAGACTCGCAACTCTGCGCAGAACCATTCTGCCTGTTTACAACAAGACCGGAAACCTTCAGTCGCAGCAGCAAAGTGATTATCTCAAAGTTTTATCCATTCACGTATTTACAGATAAGTTAATTTCAAAATCCGTGCAGATATCGAAAGAACATTGACGGTCCTGGATCATGCGATCGGCTATTACGGAGTCTGCCAGGAGGTAGAATCGGCGGTTCGCGGCGGCCCCAGTGGCCCCGGAGGCCTGGATGGCTTTCTCGAGGCAATGAACAGACTCTACAATGCGCAGCGTTACTTTCAGAAGAACAACCCAAGCTCCGTCGAGCTTGAGAATCTCGGCACACTGTTCAGCGTCGGCCTCGACTCGTTGTGCAGCGAATTTCACGACATTCTCGCGCGTCAGAGCAAACCGATACTCCCGATAATCCTGCTGGATCTCATCGGCTCCGACGAGGACACGAGCGGCGAGGACGCGCCCCAGTCGCTCAATCAGCTGCCGGAGAGCGCGCTCGCTGATCTCATTAAAATCTCGGGGTGGCTCGAGGAGCGCGGACATCGCCGCCACGCCAAAATCTACTCATCCGTGCGATCAGCCGTCGTTCTTCGGTCGCTCCAGCTGCTCAAGGAACATCAGAGAAGCGCGAGCGGCGGTAGCACTCACGCAGGCAGCCCAATGCCGGTAAAATACGCCCACAAAACTGCGTCCCACTCATCTCCGAGAAACGTTCGAAATGATCCACGTTGAAATTTCGTTTCAGCGAGCGAAATTCGCTCACCGTCACTCGATAACTGGTCAGGAGACCGCCGGACGAAGGACCTCGCGACGCCTGCAGCACGTGATCGAGAAGAAAGCCTCGAAGATGCTGATGCGAGCGTCGCAGACGACGGGGCTGTCGTTTCCGACGTCGAGGAAACCGACGCCCCAGCCGTCGGGTCACGCCCTCGAAGACGCGGCGCCCGACGAGCAGGAGATGGAGAATTATCTCCTGCTAACCGCGGGTCTTCACAAGTTGATGCAGGCGGAGCGCAGCCTCGTGGCGAAGATACTGCGCCCGTTGCTGCAGCCGCAGGTGCTCGAGGCGACGGTGCGCGACGCGATGGACCTCGTCGCTCACGACGGCGACAGCATCGCCACGCGGGCCAAGCGATGCATCGCCAGACGCGATTTCTCCGCGGTTCTCGTGGTTTTTCCGATTCTCAAGCATCTCGGCGAGCTGAAACCCGACCTCGAGAGAACCGTCGAGGGTTGCGACTACGCTTTACGCTCGAAATTCGCTTCGGTTCTCAATACGCTCAATGCCACCGTGAGTTCTATTTCTTTGCCCTTCTCTTTTTCTTTTCTTGTAAATAAGAGAAATGAGAGAATTCGTTTTTGCCGCAAAAGGGTGCCAAAGCTCTGGAGGATTTCGCGGAGAGCGTGAGAAACGAGTCAGGCGCTGCTTTACCGAAGGACGGAACGGTAGCCGAGGGCACGAGCAACGTTCTCGTGTTCCTCGAGCAACTGGCCGAATACGCGGACACCGCGGGAGCCGTTCTACGTCGTAACAACGAAGGGGATACCACGCCAACTGGAAATGCGAAGCAAATTGAAAGCGATCGCGTTCTTCTCGGAGTATACATAAGTAAGAAGTTCTTCCGATGATTTTTGATAGTCTAAAGGTACAAATTTGAGCAAAGTAACAAATTGATGTTCATCCACTGTCGCAGAAAAAGTGTTGGCTCAATTGAATCTCGCTCTGGTGAGCAAAAGCGACGCCTCGTACTCGGACCCGGCGCTTCGTGCTCTGTTCCGCTTGAATAATCACAATTACGTGGTGAACGCTCTGCGACGAAGTTCACTGATGGAACTGTTGCTCCTGGCCGAGCGAACCGCCGAGCAGACGTATCAGGACCTTCTGGCGCGAGACAAAACGAATTACGTCGCGGCTACGTTCGCGAAAGCTCGCGCGTATCTCGATCATCCTTTGGATGAACCAGGTAACGAAATATCGTCTCAATATTTGCGGAAATAACAAGAAAATCCGACCAAGACAAGTCCGATCTGACATCGAGCTTTTTTTTGCAGAACCAGCATCGAAAGTGCTCAAGGAACGCTTCTCCGGTTTTACCAGAGAATTGGAAGAAGCCGCCAAGTGTCAGCGTTCATATTCCGTGCCGGACGCTCGTCTCCGCGAAGAATTGCGCCGCGAATTGGATCACACGCTCGTACCCTATTACACGCAATTTTATGCGAAATATCGCGCCACTTCGTTTTCAAAAAATCCTGCAAAGTACGCGAAATACACACCGGAGCAGGTGTCGGCCCTGATGAAAAATTTCTTCGACACTGCTGCGTAATCTCCGTTCAATACGTTCAAATATTCATGTAATTTATTGATGATAATCATTATTGATTGATAGTAATAATTGTAATTTAGTAATTGAGTTATCGAATCACGCTTTACGAGCCTGTAAATAATTTCCCGACTGTGAGCACAAATTTATTTAAACGTTAAGAGCTGTAAAAATGGAGTGACGCAAAGACTAATAAAAAGTTATTGACCAGAAAGTGGACATACTTACCCCGCAATGCTTTCGCATTATTTTTCTACAAGTTTTGAGTGAAGATTGAGGAGACGGAAAAAGCTCGTTTAGTAAACACCCATTTAATAAAGCAAATTTAGTTACAATATCTATGGTTCCTCCATCCACGGTATGCCGAGTGAATATATAATCGTCGTTCCGTTGTCGTCGCGGATCGCGGGCGCCTGGTCATTTGTTTACACAATACAATTGATGATTACAGCGATTCGAAAAAAAAAAATGGTAAAAAAATCGAGGATTTCGGCGTCCGTTGAATCGACTCGTGGGGCATCGGAACCGACGGAAAATACAGCGAGAGCCGCGGCCGGGCCTCTCAATTTCATTTCTCATTACATTTTGTTTGTTTCTTCCTCTTTTTTTTTTCATTTTTTTTTCACTTCATCTCTCGTTTTTCTCTCGTATATACCTCATATATATATATAAAAAACAATTAACGTTCGATTTAGATTCGATTAGTTGGCTTATACATTACGCGGTTTTGATGATAAGGGGTAATAGGAATAAGTTTGAACTCCAGCAATTATTTACAATTATTTCCTATGGCTCGCCTAGATTTTTATAATTTTTGTTGTTTTTTTTTGTCATTTTTTGTTTTCTTCTTTTTTATCTTCTCAATATGTATAATCTTTCTCTCCTGCCGCACTCAGCCACTTTCGCACACGTTTTATATCGCCTCGAAACGTCTCGCATGCAATTGAACGGGCTTATTTTCGCGACCGAGAGGCAATTTACTTTTTCGCAAGTAATTTATGCATTTTTCTAAATGTGTGTCTCGACTGCTAAAGTTCCTCTCGCGAGCCCGATGCAATCGTTGCGACAATTGTGCGTACCGTTTAATTAGAGCTCATGGATCTGTTAACCGAAAACAATTTAAAAAAAAACATTCGCGCGACTTTTGCGCCAAAAATTGGCATCAATACGAGCCTGACCGATCTTAATTCGCGACAGGGAGCGACGGCGTTCAAGCTAAACAAAACAGGATAAATGATAGAGAAACGACAACTCTCGCGTTGCACATTTACCATTTGCTAAAATTAATAATGCGTTGCGCAGGTCTTTTGTTGGTACTTTTTAATACAAATTAGCTTTCGCTTTTGCCCTCTCCATCATGATCATTTTACTTTTGTAAAATAAAATAAAAATAGGGAAACAATAACTCTGTCGTTGCTGATTCATCATAATTATTCATGCATTACATAGGTTTTTTGTGTGTGTCTTTCCATGAACATTATTTTACTCCAAAAAAATAAAATATTAAACAGAGACGCAAAGAGTCTCGCGTTGCACATTTACCACAATAACTTTTTTGGTTTTCTTTTTTTTCTGTAAATTAGCTCTTGCTTCTGCGTCTCCTTTCACAATTTCCCATCCAACCTTTCGCTACTTCCTCGTCCCTTCCTCTAGCCGCAAAGCTCCTGGTATGTATATAGTAATATTTCATCGTGTTGCCTTTTCATTTACCATTCACTAATCGCAATAATAATAATAATAATTAATAATCATAATATAATCATTAATTACTTAATAATAATTAATAATAATAATATTATCCATATACTCTAGTATACTGTACACAATCGATTCGTTATTTTGGCTTCTCTCGCGCGATTCACACATTCTCTCTTTCTCTCTCTCTCTCTCTCTCTTTCTCACACGCAATCATACACAAATGTTCTCTCGTTTCTTCCACTCGTTACCTCTGGCATTACCAATTTTCTCGATATTTAATATTTCATCTCGAGAACTAACGTAGAACGCGCGTATCTCGCTCGTGAACGTTCGAAAGGAAGCTTTCGGTCTCCTAATCCGCGTCGCGTTTGTAACGCGATCGCTACGAATTTTTGCCTTCGACTCGAGAATCGAAGTCATTATTTATGGGCTGGACGCTCTCGCCTCGCGTGTCCCAAGCCTCGCGCAACGAAAAAGGCGACGCAACTTAATCTGACAAAAAGGTGACGACAAATGCGTTTTAAATTTGCGTAGTTATTTCCCAAGATCAGTGAGTCCGTTCGATAACGTGAAAAATAATTCGCGAATGCGGTCACTTTTTCGTTAGACCAACTGGTGTCGTTTTCTCCGCGCGCAAACTCGTCGACGTGTCCCAGAAGCCTTGATACCCGATTATTCAATGTTTTTTTTTTCCAATTTTTTCTTGTTTTTTTCTCTGTCTCTCTCTCCCTCTCATTAATTCCGCCGTCTCGACGCATTCCGCGCTTTTTTGTGCGTTTTCACTCGGATTCTCACCGGACTGTGCGGACGCTTTCTAGTTATCCCTTTTGCTTTTTTTTTGCCTCTTTCCCAGCTGGAATTCGAAGGACGAAGGGATTCTCTCGACGCTTTGGGATTCTGCACGTCGGTTGTGAATGGATTCTTCGTAACTGTTAGGTTTTTATGTGTTTGTGTGTGATTCTGCTTTTTTTTTTCTTTCTTTAGCGATGAACGAAGAGTGGCGGAAATTAGCCGCAGCGCGGAAACGAGGCAGATATTGTTTTCCACCGATCTCGCGACGGAAACCGCGGGTTTCCTCCTCGGGATCGATTTTGTTATCTCGTAGGCGTTGTTGTGTGTGTTCTTTTCTTGTTTCTTAACGTCATTATTACTTTTTTTACTTGACGCCGATTCTAGCGCCGTTTTTCTTGTTGTTTCACTTTACTGATGTCGCTTGTTGATGTTATTCTTGTTGTTGTCGCATCGGAACAATTAATATTATAGCAGGCAACATTTGCGCTTCGGTTTTACCTGAAGAACGGGACACAGAACGGCGCGTATCGCCTCGTCGAAGACGGTCTTCAGGCCCTTCTGCGTCAAGGCCGAACACTCCAGGTACTTGACCGCTCCGATTTCCTTTGCCATCGCCAGGCCCTGAAATTCGTTTTAACAATTAGTACACAATTCTCGGATCGATTTGATTAAGCGTCTCGGCGTTGATAGTCGCAAAATGCTCACCTGCGGATACGTGATCGGCGCGAGTTTCTTGTCTTTGAGCTTCTCGATGGTCTCCTTGTCCTCGCGAAGATCGAGCTTCGTGCCAACGAGAATAATCGGCGTCGAGGGACAGTGATGACGAACCTCGGGATACCATTTGGCGCGAACGTTCTCAAAACTCGCGGGATTGACGAGCGAGAAGCAGATGAGAAACACGTCGGTCTGCGGATAGGACAGCGGCCTCAGCCTGTCGTAGTCCTCCTGACCCGCGGTATCCCACAGTCCGAGATTTATCGGTTTTCCATCGACCATTACGTTCGCCGAGTAATTGTCGAACACAGTGGGAATGTATTCGCCGGGGAAGGCATTGGTAGTGTAGCTGATCAGCAAGCATGTTTTACCCACCGCTCTGTAGACAAACAGAAAACAGCAAAAGCAATAGATTAGTAGATGAACATTGCCAATCGATTCTCACAAAAATGTGTATTATTTAGAATGAAACAAAATCTTTTGAACTATATTAAAAATGTCCCGAGCAAAAAATAGATTTATGTAAAATTTCAGTAGGTTCCTTCAGCAAAATAATATCTAAGGAAAAATTCAGTTTTGTCGGATAAATTCTGATTGCGATAATGTCGAAAATTATTATTTGGTCAGAAGCATTGCAGGTTTTTGTTACGTCATCACTGACTCAGTGAAAACTCAGAAAGAACTATTTGACTGTAGAGCCAAGTACGAAGGGAAGAAATATTATTTCTTCGATGTTGAATGTTCCGTAGCAAAATGACTCAACAGCGGATGACTAATTTCATGTCCAGGAATTCTTGTCTTGTCATGTTCACCAGTTTTGCTCCAACGCTTTATGCATCAAAGCGGCGACTGGAATGAAAATAAAGAGGATGTGAAGATGCGTTGAGGGAGGTTCAAGCAATTTCCCATTGCCCAATCGGGTCAGTGCATTTGCCCTTTGACAGCCAATCAGAAAAATTGAGAAAAAAAAACATTATTGATGATGCGATCGGTAGGCAAACAAGGAACACCCTGTTAATAAATTTCATCGTACAGAGAAACTCGGTCATTAAATCATTATCCGCAGTTCGCACGACGATTATTATCGTCTCCCGATCGACGCCTCTCATAACCTCCAAGAATCCGCTCCAAAGCGTCTCGGCGACTTCCAAACAGCGAAAAATTCCCCAAACATCGCGACACATCGACATTCCCCGACCACCTGTGACCATACACCAAAGAATCGTCAAAAATTCCCGAAAAATCGATAGCAGTCCCTTCCTATTTTTCTCTCAACAAATCGTCATCAGGGGCGACTTTTCAGGTTCCTGCTCGCGAGTCGGCAATCGCCATCGACCATTGTCACGCGAGATAAGTGGCAAAAAGACTTTCCTATCCCAACTGATAAACCAAAAAAAAAAAACCCAAAAGACACATCGACATCCTCATTTCCACGAAACCATCATCATTTTTCGTTCCCGATTCCCAATTCGCCAAAGTGCCAAATTCGCCATTGCGATCGTCGGTCGCCATCTTTTTGCATTGTCGAAAATTTTGGAGTAAAAAAAAAATATAATCCGCGTACACAGCGATTTTAACGTTCGACACGCCCGTGATTCTCGGTCACTGGGCGCGACAACGGACTCTGGGGTGGGAGGAAGGATAAAAAAATGAAAATCAAATAATGTTTCTGGACCCTCAACATAGCGAATGCCGCGAAATTACTGCGATCCTCGCCGACGCGAATCGGTGCGCGCGACGACGACGACGTCGTCGTCGCGGGTCGCTCCGGGCGGTCGTGTCGCGGGTTAGCCTCGTCCAGGGCGCCGCCGCGCACACCTTTCCGCTCGCATCTCGCATCTCGCGCCCGTCGTGCATCGTATCGCTCACCCGCTGAGAATCCAGGCTAAGCATGGCACTCAAACGAAAAAAAAAGCGTTCCATTTCTCTTCAAAGTTACAAAAAAGCATATCTTACCCGTCACCGACAACGACGCACTTGATGGCCTGCATCGTTCTTAATAGCCTCGCTCAGGCGTTTTCCGTAACACTAAAAAAAAATACACGCACACACACTCGTCACTTGGCGTTACACTCCGGAGTAGCGGCAGCAGCAGAAGCAGCGATAGCCAGCAGCAGCAACAGCAGCAGCAACAGCAGCAGCACCGCGAATCGAGATTCGGCGATTCGGGATATCCGTCGTCGAGTCCGTGTCCCGGCGGCGGCGGCGGCGGCGGCAGCGGCAGTCGGCGGGGAGGGGGGGAAAAACCGTGGAAAATGCGTTCGGCGCTCCTCGGCTGCGTTGCTCAGCGGCCAAACGGGCTGGCGAGTAAATTGTAAATCGCGATCGAAGGATGACGCGGCGTCGGGCCCCGTTTCTCAATGATGGCTCACGCACTTGGGCTCCTCCGGGGGGGCGGCGGCGGCGGCGGCGGCGCGGGAGGGGGACTCAACACCGCTCGGATATCGCGATCTCCGATGACGAGTCGTGTGTCCAGTACTATCTCACTCGCGCGCCCGCTCTCCGAGCTTTGCCCTGCTCTTCGCCACTGTCGACTATAATACATACACACACACTTACCGCTTCTGTGTTATTTAGTGTGTGTGTGCGCATGTATATACAGGTACAGCAGCTCAGTGCGCACGCGTGTGGGTTCCAGTCGTGAGATCGTGTGAGTGGGTGTTGTAATACGTTTACACACACAGACGCACATGTACCCCGCTTCTATGTGTCGGTACAGGTCCACAGCTCAGAAGGTTCTGAAGCTACCAGGCTCTCCGAGCTGCTCTTCGCCACATGCGAGTATGATACACACGCACACGGTCGCAGGTGCTCACACACCGCTTCTGTGTGATTTGTGTGCGTGTGCGCATGCATATACAGGTATAGCAGCTCAGTGCGCACGCGTGTGGGTTCCAGTCGTAAGATCGTGTGAGTGGGTGTTGCAATACGTTTACACACACAGCGCACATGTACCCCGCTTCTATGTGTCGGCACAGGTCCACAGCTCAGAAGGTTCTGAAGCTACCAGGCTCTCCGAGCTGCTCTTCGCCACATGCGAGTACGATACACACACACACGGTCGCAGGTGCTCCCACACCGCTTCTGTGTGATTTGTGTGCGTGTGCGCATGTATATACAGGTACAGCAGCTCAGTGCGCACGCGTGTGGGTTCCAGTCGTGTTGTAACACGTTTACATATCAGATGCACGTATACAGGGTTTGTGTGTGCGTACATTACAGGTCCACAGCATCTCTAAAAATCTACCAGCCGAGAAATGATTCGTACACCGATAAACGTATTTTTGCTTTATTTTTCAATTTCATCTTTCGTTCGGTTCAGAGAGAGAAAAAGGGAGGGGAGAGAAATGAGGGTGGCAATCGCGGGAGGCTGGAGAACAGGGATGAGGCGTCAGACAATAGCTCGGAGAAGTCACCAACGTGCGAGCGCGCTCGATTGCCGTGTATATGCACACCGAGGCGTCCCAAGGGGAGTGGCACGACAGTGTAGAACGCTCGGTTGTCGATGTTTGTGTGGAAGTATGCACGGCGTAGGCTCCAGCGGCTTCGCGTGGGGCTGCGACCGTCGAGAGTCGCGACGGAAAGCGCGGTGGGGGGTATCGCCTTGCTTTTTTTTTGTTTTTCTTCGCTTCCCGGCGACCGACGAGGACGCAGCCTCGAATTCTCGCGGTCGTTTTGGGGTTACGGTAAAAAGTACCGTTTTTATTTTGACTCGTTTTAGCGTTATTTTCACGCGAGATTTGGGATAAACTATTTGTGGCAATCTAACGCGAGGAGAGGTCAGATTGCCTCGTAGAGCAGTAAAATTACCAGCAAAGTGGTTGTTATTTGTTTTTGGGAAGAAAAATTGACCTTGTCGAGAGCATTCTAAACGACGGCTAATGAAAGATTAGTTGTTTTTGTTGTAAAATATTGTTTTTATAGCTTCGGGCATCCTTGGAAAAACGAATAACAGTTTTGTGACCGACTGAGTCCTGCATCTCGTTTGCAATCTCTCCCACGGTGTCGGCAATGCAGAAATCGCTGGTAACGACGGATTCGATTATCGACATTATGCTACATATGGTGTCTATTCATATATAGCAGGGTTTTTCGTTCCTGCGACTCACGGCGAGAGAGACAGAGATAACCAACCGACGAAACTGTACGGCAACCGCACCTGTGGCGACGTGATTAGATCAAAGGGCGACCGCTTAAAATTGCAAAAAGTTTTTGAGGAAAAAGAAGAAATAAATTAAAAATGGCACGAGTCGCGGCAGTGAAAGAATCGCTCGACAAAGCGTTGCGAGACGAGAGCAAACCGTGGACGAAAATGTTCGCGCTCGGCGAGGAGAAGCTGGGCATTGACCGTCTCTACATTTTCATAGGTAAATTGAGGTTATGTTAGCTGCCTGGTTATCCTGTACCCGGTCGCTGTTCACTCCGTTTGCCGATAGTTCCTTTCCAATTTTACTCACATCCCTATCTTTATTTAAAAAAACGGTTAGCCTGACAAATTCCATAACCAACGTAAAATTAATAAAATCTCGCCAATTAGCAGACATCAAGAAAACAAAAAATGACTGAGCCGATGTTTTGTATTTCAGCAACGATGGGCATTTTAGCGCTCTATCTTGTGGTGGGCGTTGGCCAGCAATTGGTCTGCAATGTCATCGGTTTTGTGTATCCGGCGTATTGCTCGATGAAGGCACTGGAAACTCGCGGCAAAGACGACGACACCAAGTGGCTGACCTATTGGGTCGTCTTTGCGGTATTCACCATCGTTGAATTCTTTTCCGATTATATAGTCGGTTGGTTCCCAGTCTACTGGCTCTTCAAGGTTCGTTCATGTACAAAAATGTACAGTCGCTGTTTTTGACTACGCTCCGATATTAAATGGTTGATAATGTAAATGTAATCCTTAGAATGTGATTCTTACCGCTGTTTGAATATTGCAGTGCCTCTTTTACGTCTGGCTGATGGCGCCCATTGAATACAACGGCTCGCTCATCCTCTATCGTCGTTTCATTCGTCCACAATTTATTAAGTACCAACCGAACGTCGATAGTTTTATATCCAATACCCGCGACGCCGGTAAGTTCAACTCACTTTCTCTTTCTCCTACATTTCTCGGTACTCCGATCGAGCGATTATTTTTTTTATAGAATCTAACGCAAATTTTTGTTCCACAGCTATGAAAGCAGCGGCTGAGGCTCTCGCGAGCCAGAAGAGAGAATGATCGGTGGAAAGGAGAAGTCGCGTAGAATAAGTACGAGGAGACGAGGAGAGGAGCGTTTTTTTGGAGGCTTGGATCCGGCAAATGGAATGGAGAGTGTGTAGCGGAGATCGGCGATATTTCGCGGGATGTGGATCGGGAAATAAGGACGGAATGCGTGTTTCTTTTCTTCTAGATGTGACGTTATTTGCCTTATTGTTTTCGACGCTGCGAAGCAAATATTCTTGTGTCCCCGACGAAGCCAGCCTCGTTAACGGACCGCTGCACGTTTGTCCCGGTACGCGCTAGTCCTCTCTCCCTCGGGACGCCTTCGGGGCGCCAACGGCGGAGAGAGCCGCGGGCCACATCGGCGATCCCCGACCACCTTGTGCGTCTATATGATAGGGATAAAAGAAAAAATCTAGCTGTCGACTCGCTCAATTTTTGCGTGCCTTTCGCTGGCGCTCTACGGGAGAGCTTGGTCAAATCTCGAACAAACTTCTCCGTGTTAGGTGCTGTGATGACGATATTTTATCGAGTCGATAGATTTATAATGTATAAGCGCGCGCGACTCGCACGGATCGCGCCATTCGGTTTACAGTACTCGGTCTTGTCAAAATACATGGTGTCTTATGGAAAAAAAAAAACAATAACAACAACAATCTCACTCCGATCCAGCGAGCGATGATTTCATCTCGACAGATACCATCTTGCGCGTCGAAAAAAAATACCGCGGCACTCGCACCGAATCATCCGGCGGCACGACCATCTTTTATTTCGAGTGTCTTTGTCCATTTTTCGAAGCGTACGAAAATAGCGGAATCAACGGCTGTGTCGTCGTTCGTCGTGAGACTAAATCATGCGGGATTCGACGGAAGACCCATGGACCACACGTCCAGCAGTTTCTGATCGTGGGCTCCGGCTCCCAGACTCATCATGAGACCCGAAAGGTCACCCCTGTGACCGCGGCCTCGCATTGCGTGCAAAACTTTGGCGATGCTGCGGCAACACAGAAGAAAGAAACGTTTTTTACAAAATATATATGTAAAGCTTTTCCTGCGAGAGAAAAAAGGATGGAGAGGGGGGCGGGGGTGATCGAAAGGAATTCTTACTTGGCCCATTCCTCCTGTAAGGCAGCGAAGTGAGCTCGGAGCGCATTGTCGGACATTTGCTCGTTGCCGAGAGACTTTTCGAGTTTGGTGAGCAGAGTCGGCAATTTCGAGGGCAACTTGCCGGTCCATCTGACGAGATGAGAATTCCCGTCCGGGCCGTTTCTGTGCTGTTCCGCGATTATTTCTAACCGGCAGACGTTCGAGCACGGCAGCGGCACAGCCACCGAGCAATCCACTCCTAAAGTACAGAAATAATAACGAGACACCGGTTATCGTCGCGGAGATGACAATCGACAAATTGCTCGCCAAAGAATCGACGATGTGTCCTTAAAGAAAATACTTTCAACGCAATAAACGTACCTAAAAAGTTATTGCACGCTTCGGAATCTGTGTATTCGTTGGCGCGAACTTTGACCCTGCGACAAGCTTTAGGCACGAGGCAGCTCAGCGCGTAAAGCGCCTCGAGTCTCTCGAGTTGAGGTCCACGAACCAAAACTTGAATGCCGGTCAAGCTGGCGTAGAGCAATTGACGAAGATCGTCCTTCGACAAAATTGACGCTAGTTTTCGCAAAATGACCATCGGCGATTTGTTCGACACGTCGGCGAATTCACGACTGCTGACTTGGCGCACGACGATGTTGTCGAAGCGACTCATTCTGTCGGGCCTGATGTCTGAAACACGTTCCAATCAATTGACATCAGGCTGTTTATACTTTTGCTTCCTTGTAGAGGTGGCTTCGTAAAAATCTAAATGAATGAGGAAGCAACGTGCAAAGTTGTACGTTTTTATTTCGTTTTATAGTCAAATCATAATGAATTTATGTTTGTAAATTTGTAGATGATTGTAGCAGGGAAATAGTGCGACGATGGTGGTGGGACTTACCCGAATGTACTACCTTGTGCCCTCTGTACGGCATATCGCTCCTGTCTTCCTCGTCCGGCTCGTAATTATCGTCCATGTCGGATGCTATTGAAAAATCGCAGTTCGGAAATATCTCGACAAAGTGTCGGCCTCCCGCACTGAGAATCCAAACGAGCCACATGTGAATTCTGAAAGAAGAAAAAAAATCAAGGCTCACGTAATTGATACACCGCGTCTGAACTAATCAACTTCTAAACTTGAGTAAAATGATAAATGATCATTTTACTCGTTGTAAATTGTTCTTGAAATGAATTACCTGACGAATACGTGTTTCTCATTGGTGATTTCGCAGAGGCCACGGGGACTTCCTTTGCTGGCGTCGCGATTCGCCGCCGGACCGGCGTTCGCGGTCGCCAAACGCGCCGATCGCTGTGGATTCTCCGCCTCGTCGGCTTTGTACTTGATCTCGGCGTACTCTTGCAATTCGCGTATCACCTCCCGCAAATTGTCCACGAGAAATGGCCACATGTTCAGGAGAAACTGTTTGTCCCTCATGAACACTATAAAGCTACAGGATCTTCGTATACCTCGAGCCTGCAAATCGTCATTATTTTTCTCGCCGAATGAGCTCGCTCTTGTTGCGTTCGTTGTTGCTCGTGTTCGCGCTCGATCGACTAGCAATCGCGCGCACGAATCGACGACAGCTCACCTGGGCGTCTTTCAGCGTGAATGCGTGACTCAATACGTGACCCCGGTGTTCGTCCCCGAAGTAGCAAACACCCTCCTTACCGAGATGCACCTCGCAACTCAAGCTCCTGCGGAAAATCGAAACGAAAAAATTAAAAAAATAGCGCATGTTTAGAAAACCGCAAAAATTTGTGAATTAGTTATCACACTTTGTAAGTAATAACTTGAATAGTTAAAAGTCAATATTTTGAAAAAATAAATTTCGTGACCCCGATTTGGGCGGTTTTCGGCCAGATCTACGATTTCTGACAAACTGTTCGGCCAAATTTTTTTTTTTTCAAGATCAACTAAAAAAGGGTTGTAACCAGTGTTTTCAGGGGTAGAATATGCGACTTGAGAACGATGGTATAGGTTAAAAGTCGATATTTTGAAAAAATAATTTTCGTGACCCCGATTTGGGCAGTTTTCGGCCCGGCGGTCAGATCTACGATTTCTGACAAACTGTTCGGCCAAAAAATTTTTTTTTCAAAATCAACTAAAAAAGGGTTGTAACCAGTGTTTTCAGGGGTAGAATATGCGACTTGAGAACGATGGTATAGGTTAAAAGTCGATATTTTGAAAAAATAATTTTCGTGACCCCGATTTGGGCAGTTTTCGGCCCGGCGGTCAGATCTACGATTTCTGACAAACTGTTCGGCCAAAAAATTTTTTTTTCAAAATCAACTAAAAAAGGGTTGTAACCAGTGTTTTCAGGGGTAGAATATGCGACTTGAGAACGATGGTATAACTTAAAAGTCGATATTTTGAAAAAAAAATGGTGATGGTGGTTGTGGCGGTTTTGATAAGAGATGATAGTGGCGTCGACGTCGGCGTCCTACCTGATGCACGCGTGTTTGAGCAAATTGGCGACGTCCTCGGTGAGCGCCTGTCGCGCCGACAGAAAGGACGTGCGGCTCTCGTGCTCGTTGCTCAGGTACTTGACATTACCGAGACTATCGCATCCGTCGCAGTCGTTGCGCGGCGGCGACGGTGCATTATCGCCCTGAGCCGCGGCAGCGGCAGCGGCTGCAGCAGCAGCAGCCGCGGCAGCGGCGACCGCGGCCGCAGCCTCCCTCGGCCTCTTCTTCATCACCTCCTTCGGCCCGTAAAATCGCAGCCTCTTGGCGCACGACTCGTCCAAAGTCCGATAAGTCTGCGTCGTGAAAATAACGCGCGGTCCGTGCATCTCGCAAAACGTGCACATCGCAATCACCGCGTTCATTCTCCGATTCTGATTTATCGACTAAAATCAGTGCGTCCAAATATTGCGCCTCTCCCTTTCTGTATTTTTTCCTTTGTTTTTTTTGCGTTCGTACAGTAAGATTCTTTTCTGAAATAAATCACACCGCCGATCCTCCGCTTTTCCTTTTACGGCGTTTTCTCGCAACCCCTAACATGACACCCGAAGATAGATTAGGCGAAAGGTGATAGTTCGCACGCTCGCCCGCTTAGGTCATCCGCGCGACGAACCCGCGAAGCGACTCAAATAGCCGAAGGACCTTCGCGGGTTTTGCGCGATGCTGCCGCCGTCGCCGCTCCTTGACGATCGTTGACCTTGATTCCGTTTCGTTCGACCGTAGAATCGAACAACGACTGGTTTCAGAGCGAAAATTTCCTCGTTTTCAGCGACGATAACACCGAAGATGCCTCTGATATTGTTTCCTCCTGGTGTCACAAGTTCCGAGTATCATAACCTCTCCGCTCTCGCTGTGTCTGTCTCTCCTTCTCTCTCCCTCTCTCGCGGCCCAGGTGACGTCTATGTTTCCGATGTCTCGCGTCTCCTGTTGCGCGACGAATATATACCTTCCTCGTTTCCCCTCGAAACACGCATTAACGCGCACCTGTCGACGAACTTGGTTAACCACGGCACCAGGGCGACCAGGACGACGAAGGAGAAACAACAATAGCAGTCCGGTCTACTCGCTGCTTGATGCAATTGTCGTGTATACTATTTTACAATAATGGAGAAGATTCTTTTTTAAGGCAAGCAGAGATATACTACTGAACGAACGACACGCCACCGTCGCTGCTACGAGGCAGCGACATTGGCGGACGGTGGCAGCGCGCTCGCGCGCTTCTCCTTCCCCGCCTGCCCGCTTCGCCCAATCTCCTCCTCGTGATATGCTCGACCGCTGCTGCTGCTGCTGCTGCGAGTGACTGTTTAATATATTTGTTCAAGTTATGTAGGTACGTGCGGAAAACTTTTGCAATAGCGTGCGTAAAACTCGACTTTTCGGGACGGTTTCGCGCGCTTAAAGTACTCGTTTTCCGGCACGAGTGCGTAAAGTTTCACTTTACACACAAGCGATTACAGCATTTACTTTACTCGTGCGTAAAGTAAATGCTGTAATCGCCCGAAAAAATCTCGTTTACGCACCGCTATTTAAAAAAATAGTATGCGCAACTCGTGCGGAAATAACCTACTTTACGCACTTGTTGCACAATATACTATTGTAGATATATTGAATTTAATTTTATATGCTAATGTAAATACTTGTTGCTTGGGTTATATTATTCAATTCATGCTCCAGCGTGATATATATTAGAAAAAGTAAAGTAGAATAAATATATAATATAAGAATAAGAATATATAAGAATAAATATATAAAATAGAATAAATGTATAAAAAGTAAAAGTGGGAACAAATATTTTTGTAATCTGGATGGTATATAAATTTATACGAAACATGGAAACGCAATTTGGAAGAGGAAGCAGCGTTTGATGTGGAATTAGGAAATGAATCATAAAACGCAGTATCAATTAATTATAAAGATTTATATATTTATATTTGATAACAAGAGGCGTGCGAGATCAGGCGATCGGTGTCCCGATTCTCGAGGCCAGCACACACTTTTCATTTTATTTACTTTTTTTTCGTTTCCTTCTTTTTATATTGCACTACATTAAGACTACTCATCGCATGAATCGTGTCTCGGACGTTGCGTGCAAGACGCGATTCGCGAGATTGGTGATGACTTGATCGCAATGTGCGACTGACTTATTGCTTTTTTTTTCACTGGTTTCTTCAATTACATATTTCGAGCTGCAAGGTGTCGAGCGATTTGGCCGACGCTGAGCCACAATCGTATCGCCATTCCCACTTGAATCGCCAGCCGGCCGAGGGTTTTTAATCGCCACGGCGGTGAAAATCTTAAAAATATCAGTCTACAAAGTTGTACTAATCGTAAGTAAAACGCTCGTCGAGGGCTTACAAAGCAAGGTGACCGTAAACGAATAACGAACAGTGGCCCGTAGACTTTTTTTTTGTTAAAATTTCGCCGTCGCCAAATAAAATAGTACCATGCGTTGTAATCCAGCGAGGCATTTTTTTCTTCCGTCATTCTCGCCCTATCGTGTTCTCCGTGTGTGTTTGTAAATATGTACATCAATTCGAAAAATGCGAGGCCATAATTTATTCCCAGGGTTCATGGATGGTTCGTAGTCGCGGCGATTGATCCTGGCGAATCAACGCTCAACGCTGCTTGCTCCTCCCCTTCCCTTCCATCGCCGCCGCCACTATTTAACCCGTGTATTTTAGCAACTGAACTTTGAGCACCGTTGCCGATTTAACGGTCTATGATATAACAATCGAGGACACGATCGACTCGAATCTCGGATAATTCTTCACAGAGATTTCGTGATGTTGTTGTACAATCTCTTTCCCCACCACGACTCCAGATCAAACGGTTTGAAATCTGCAACAAAGCGCAAAGTAAATGCACAAAAATTCAGTGAGATTTCCAAGACAATCGGATTGAATTGGTATTCCAGTTGCTTGTCCATTTTACTCACCTTGAAGTACATCATTGGGCTCCCCATCATTGTAATACAGAGACGACGACGCTGGCGATCGATCTGAAATAAAAATAATATTAATTACCAAATAATATTAATTAATATTAATTACCAAATAATATTAATTAATATTAATATTATTTGCAATTTACTCATTGAAAGACAGAGATTATTTGCTTACGAGTCGCTTCCAGGCATTCCGAATCCTGATTGAATCGCTCTAAACTTCGATCTTCCACCTGGCTCCATGCTGTTAAAAAATTAAAAAATAAACATTCCATTAAAATCGACAAAACAATTTGTTTCTATATCATCAAGGAATATACAGTACGACGACTCACATTCGTAGACAAATTTGATGAGCTCCTCGTGCTGTGGCGTAATGACTTGTTGTATTCTGTGTCTCTGGGAGCACAATTTTGATTTGCCGTTGACATTGAACACTGGTTTTGGGACGTGTCTAAGGTATAAAAATCGTGAGTTAGGTTATACCTACTTATTTTCTTTTGCCTCCCTTTTCATGATTTCCCAGTCTAGTCAAAGCATCTCTGTGAGTGCGAGAGAGAGAGAGAGAGAGGGGAGACAGAGAGGGGGTTAAGAAAAGGAGGGGGGAAAGGCGAAGGAGGGGAGGCGGGACCCACGGAGCTCGAAAGAAATTCGTAGCAAAATTGCGTAAATGAAATTTACCGAATTATGTCATTGTCCTCCTGCGTTTCAGCGGTTTTTCGCGTCAGGTCTCGGAGATTTTCCAGTCTATCGAGATTCTGGCTAATTCCTGTTTGAACACAAAATCATGACATCAAAGCTGCGTTCACTGGCATCGAGAAATATCGTCGACGATAGGTTAAAGTCGAATAAGCGTGCGTGTCGTATATATGTCGACATTTCGGGTGATATGACAATGATAATAATGATAATCACAATGCTTATTATCATTATTATTAGCATAGTCATTAGCATTAGCGAATATCGTGGACAATAATAGGTTAATATATATATAACGTAATGTAATTTTTCGAAAGTTTCATCGCAATTATAGTTGCAAAAGAAGGAGGACTTAGTTACCTCTGCGAGTTTTCGCGACAATCTTGCTGGGACCTTTAGACACAGTGTACATGTTGCTGATTCGAAAAAAAAAAAATGTGGATAAAACACGTTGGAACGTTTTGCTACGAACGGGCGAAAAGCATTCGCAGAGAGTTATCGGCGCGGCGCGTATATCTTCTCGGTCGTCGCGTGGCGCGAGCGCGCGCGCACTCCACTTATCAGCTTAACACGGAATTTTCTCTGTTTCTTCAGGATCAACGATGTATTTTCGTTGCTCGCATTGGTCGTCGCACTCGATGAGATTTACTCGCTGCCTCGGAATACTCGGAGCCTTGCCGGCTGATTAAACCATTAAACGCAACACACGGGGCACAGGGCGCTGTAAAAAAAAAAATCCTCCCCCGCCGCCGCCGACGATGTCCCTACTCTTTCGGTAGCAGACGAAAAAATAATCAGGGACGAATATCGCAGGTCGATAGCAATCGAGAATCGATACGAAGCGGCGGCGGCAAAGATCGGCGCCGCTTTTCACGCTTTTCGAATAATTATAATAATATTACTGCTCTTATTAAACCAGCGTGTTCATATCCACGGTTCATGGTTATATCCATGCCCATGGTTTTTTTTATGATAGATAAGCGGACAAATATCGGGAATGAGCATTATTTGAATTTGATGTATCGAACGGTCTTATTTCGATTCGATTGCTCGAAATGTCTGTCGGCCTATCGAGAAGAGGGACGACGGTAGTTTGAAAAGATTTAAAAATGGTAGCCGGCACGAATTCGATATCCCGTAAACAACATTCGAGCTTCTCGCGCATTGTCACAAAAAGCCAGTCCGGCTGATAGGATTTGCCGACGATGGCTGATTCGGAGGACGCGGAACTTCGGGAATTGAGGGAACTGAAGGCAAAGCTCGTGAAGAGAGTCCACGAATTGGCGGAGAAACTCGGAGAACGCGGAGGGCAAAATTCGCGAACGCAGGGAATTTCCTTTGACGAGTAAGATTCATCGATGAAATATTTCAACAATAATCACTTATGTTATACTTAATGATTAATTTGCTTTTTCTTGCAGTTTGCTTTCAAAGTTGCACAAAGAACAGGACATTCCTCAGTCTCGTGTTACCGAGAAAAAGGATACGGCTAAACTCTGCGAGGTTTCACAGTCGGTTGTCGGAGTGCAGTTTAAGGATGTTGACAAAAATTGGATTCGAGACAATGTATATCAATACAAAACCCAGGCAACTTCCAAGGCTCTTCAGTTCGAGTTGGACGTTACCATCGATGTTCGGGTACGTTATGGTAGCCTGGATAAAAATCAGCTGAATGTTTTAATGAGCTTGACAATAAATATTTGACAAAAAAATCTTCTGATCCAAACAGGAAAAGGGATTTGTCGTTCAAGAGATAAATTGTCGCTTCTTAGGCCTGGACAGATGCTTCCTGGAGGAAATAAATTCATGGACAAACAACTTTTGTGAAAAGAAGCAATTTTCTTATCTCATCTCTGGTTAATTTTCAACACCTTCTAAACCCTCAAAAGTCTGTGATACTTATGAG
Organism: Itoplectis maculator; assembly: GCA_964034905.1. Lineage (NCBI taxonomy): Eukaryota > Metazoa > Arthropoda > Insecta > Hymenoptera > Ichneumonidae > Itoplectis > Itoplectis maculator. The sequence continues at coordinate 5,768,268 of OZ035869.1, forward strand.
GGATTAATTCGGAATCGTGCATTGTATCTGTTATATATGTAACATGCGATTTGCACTTTTCAGGGATCGCGGATTACAGCGACCAGAGCGTAATCCGAGCAAAAATACTGCGCACACTCGAGTCCGAAGATTACATTTCAATGGAAAAATGTAATGACAAAGGTGGCGGTATTCACGTCTACGTTCATCCGCCTGGAGACAAAGACCGAGTTTTCTTCAAGTTTCAATGGTCCACCGAGTTTGTCGAAAGGACCTGGCGCATCGAGCACATATTTGCCATACACCCGATAGAAGCTGGTATTATTCGTCTAACAACGAAGTATCTCAAACATTTTATCGCACAAATCGTCTGATAACGATCAAATCAACAGGCGAAACATTTGTGAACGCCAACGAGGATTTGCTGCAAGGATTCTGCCGTATCGGCCTTCGAAAAACCGATCTCGAGGATCTCTGGAATCGTCTCTGCATCGCAATCGACGATATTCCGGAATTGGAAAAACAAATGAAGAAATAAATAAAAAGAGTGCCGTCGAGCTGAAGTACAAATAAATGCGTCTGCGTACCTAAATAAAGTTATAGATATTTCCAGAAAATAATTTTCAAACCACTATCCTCTCTGTTTCGAAAAGCACTATATCATATAACCACCCTCTAATATAAACACTACAATAAACTTGTAACTTGCGAAAATAAGAGCTGTGAAATAAATCTGAAATAAACTGAATGTGTCTCATTCTCTTTGAAAACGTTCCCTATGGTCTATATCGACCTATACCTATATGTATATGCGCGTAGGGCGCGTAAAGTGAGCTCGTCAGTCGTCGTAAAGAATTCGCGGCAAATACATCGCAACGATTATTTTCGCATTTAATCTCGAGAATAATCATTGATAAATGCGAAATGCTTGTCTCGGAACGAACGGGGGGTCGAGTATCGCGCGAAAAAGGGCGCTCGGGTTGATGTACGCCGTTATACTCGGAGCTGACAACATCCCCAGTGGCGCAATTGGTTAGCGCACGGTACTTATAAGACAGTATTCTGTGAGCAATGCCGGGGTTGTGAGTTCGAGCCTCACCTGGGGAATATTTTTTTATTTCATCAGAAAAATCCGACAGTCGACCGGTGAATAACGAGAGATAACCGCGAGGCTTGGCGCGCACGAGGGCCTCGTGCTATTTATAGAAACACGATCGCGAGTCAGCCAAGCGTTTGGTGTCTGCCGATGCAGAATTAGACAAAATAGCGTTTTTTCTTCCGAATCCTTATGCCAAGTTTTGTTATACCCAAGTACATTGTTTTATTGATGATTTTCTCTCTCAAACTATTTACAAAAGTCACACACTCTACACCACATTCATCTCTTAGGTCGCTTCGGCCGATGCCTTTTCACTGTCACCTTCCGTCGTAGCGGCAGCAGCTTGGTCCGCTGCTTTACGATTTCTCCACGCGGTCATGTAAGTTCTGGGATGGATGGGCAGAAAACCGCACAGACCCAACAGTTCCTCGACCGGTCTCGAGATTGTCACGTTCCCTTTACCCAGCCACCACTGTATTCTCTCAAAATTCAGCGCCACCAGTTTCTCGCCAAATTGATTTTCGCTAGGGTCGTAGGTTCCGAGTTGTTCTATCGGTGCCCTGCGCTGCTCCGTCCACGACTGCAAAATATAATGAAGCGTTACGACAGTGATATCAACCCCTGTTGCCTGTTCAGTTGTACGCAGGACGTCATCATTGGAATTTCAGTACTTACGTTCATAATTACAATGTGATAGAACGGCCGGTTCGTGCAACCGTATCTCACGAATCTTATAGATTTCGGTATCCAGTGGGTCCACGCTCCCGTCCCCGTCGCCAAATGCAACGGCATTCGCGGCATTTTTAGCTGTTATTTATTATCAACTCTCTGATAAGTATTTAAAATTGTCTTCAGTTGCAATGTGATATTCGAGGTTATGTGTTTTTCGACGTGCGACAACAGTACGACCAATGAATGCGAGCGCAGCCAATCGACGGAAATTCTCCATTCTGATTGGCTGAAGTTTACCTCAGTGACGGAATCTATCCTTCACATCGGTAAAACGGAGCCAAACCGGCTCAGCCGATAAAAACCGCCGGGCTACGGCGCCACTAACCGCGCGATGCACGCGACGCGAATATTTGCGCCGGTGATGAGATAAAGAATGCACGGGTCACGTGATCGAGCTGCGTCTTGAGCGTTGAGCGTGCACTAACCGCAGGTACGGGACGGGAATTGTATTTTTTTTTATTCTTGCATATCTCGCAGCTCGGCGCGCACATCGAAAATAATATCGGTGTGACAATCGTTGACCGGCCACTGTGCGTAGAACGCGACGAGACGCGAGAGAGAGAAAGAGAGAAAACGCACATTCCATCGACCTGTGAGTTTGACGCAAAAATGTCATCGATAGATTCCGCCATTACGCGCGGGATCGGCCGTATTGGGAGTCGTGGTCGGGTCGGGCTGGGAAACGCAGGTCGCGAACGATCCTATCGACGCCGCCGCCGCCGCCGCACGAATCTCAAAGCCACAAATGGCGTCTGTCGAGGCACATGGCACGTCTTATCTATGCTCTCCATCTCGTTATCTCCAGCCTATACAGATGTCTTTTCTTAACTGCGCGTCGTCGCTTCGACTCTGCGATCAGAGCGAACGGCGTTTATGTATACCAAACATTTCACGGAATTACCGTGTTTTCCCATTAATCCTCGAATTTCATATCCATCGCCCATCCAATAGTCTTCCAACTGCGACTATACTCTAATCGTCTTTGTCCTGTGGACGCCTATCACCTCAACTGCCTGATAACTCAACGTTCACAGTTTCCCTTACATTAAATGTAGTAAAATTACCTCTGTACAGTTTCCTGTCCGGAGATAAATTTGCGTGTAAAACAGCTCTACTCCGACTGTCGCTCTACTCGGTTTCCGGTTCATTTGCGGTAGAAATTAGCTCCACGTTTGTACATCTACAAATTAATAAAAACATCAGCGTTTTTCCCCCCCACTATCTTCTCTCTAAAACGTGATACACCGCAAAACTTAACAATAATACTTATTCCCCTTCAATTCCACCCAAAATGCGAACGCAACGTCAACTCATCAAAGCCCCGCTTCTTCGACATTCAAATTTTCGCACCTAACCTATATCTTTCCCGCGCTTTTTCACTGCTCTTCGCGGCGAGAGCTTCTCCCTCTAGTACCACGGAAGTCTGCGCCCCGGCGTCAAGTGCAGGACACTCGACTGTACCGTCTACTCAACCAACCAACCAACCAACCAACGAACCAACCAACCAACCATCCATCCATCCATCCCACCTCCACAGCTTCGCCGCGTCTTTCGCGCCCGCGGTTCGTAGCTTTCGCGCCGCAATTGTGTGCGGCAGAATTCGCGCGTACGCGTCGTGGCTTTTATTGCTGTGTGTGCCCCCGGCCCCGCAGCCTCCCTGCCGCCCGCCCGCCCCGCCTCTTCGACCCCCCTGCCTCCCCCCCACGTCCCGCACCCTCCCCCAGGCCGCGCGCGCGTTGTCGCTGCTGCTGCTGCTGCTCACTGCTGCTGCTCTCGCTCGCCCCGCGCCGCTGCTGCCGCTGCTACTGCTACTGCTGTGTGCGCGCGCGTATGTGTGTCGTGTGCGTGCGACTACGGCCACTACGGCGCGCGTCCCTCCATTCCTCCGACCCGCTATCCGCGCTCTGCCGCCGCCGCCGCATTCGTTCGACGACCGACGGGGCTCTCCATGGACACACTTCCTCGATACTGCGCGTACGTCAAACACACTACTCATTTCTCTTTCATCTATTTTCTCTATCCTCGACACCGTTGCTCCTCGTCGTTGTCGTCGTTGTCGTCATCGTCGTCGTCCTCGCCGTCGCCGTCGTCTTCGTCGCTGCCGCCGCCGCCGCCGCCGCCGCGGTCGTCGGCATCGAGAACCTCGCGAAATATCTCTCGCGACAACGCCAACGTGTTTCGCGGACGGGAACGAGTTGCGTGCCCCGCCGCGAATATACAACCCCGGATAGGACGAAGAGTGAGAGTCGTTGGAGTCGTTGACGTAGTCGTCGTCACCGACGTCGCCGACGCCGTCGCTCTCGTCCCTCTTTCTCGGCGACGTCCACGCGCACCGCCGCACCCTCCGTGCGATCATCTTCTGCCCTGCGTGCCGCCACCGTCGCCGCTGCCGCCGTCGCCGCTGCCGCTATTCCTTTGACCCCGGGTGCCGCGGATTGTGTTGTTTTAACCCGCTACGCACGCAAACTGGCGGCGGCCACGGATTTTTTCCATCGCGCCTCGGTATTTCCACTACGTGTCTGCGGCTGCTTCTTCGCAATTATCTGCTCTCTCTCTCTCTCTCTCTCTCTCGCGCTCTCGCGATTTCTCTGTCTGTCTCGCTCGCTCTGGCACACACAGACACACACACAGACACACACACGAGGCCCTGAAAAACCAGCGACCATCCTTTTCTCTCCCTCTTTTTCTCGGTCGGTCTCCCCTCGTTCTCTCTCTCTCTTTCGCTCTTATCGCGCTTTCTTTCTCCTCGAGTCCTACCCTAATAGTTCTAACCTTGTTACTTCTGTGCACAAAGATTTTGCGATTCTCACGCGTTCGCGCGGCTGCCTCGTTTTCGTCGCCGCGATTTCGCAATCTTCGATCGCCGAGAGTCACTCCCCGCGTTGTCTTTGTTGTTTCTGTAGTGATAAAAAAAATGTGGCCATACCAGGTTTTGCCACTTTTTTTTTCTCGCGGAAAATAATTGATTTCTTTTTATCTGTTTTCAGGTTGTAAATAGCGAGTGTACATAGTGCGGTAGGTGAGAGAGAGAGCGAGTGAGAGAGCGAGAGAGAGAGAGAGAGTGAGAGAGAGCGTGTGGGTAGGAAAGCCAAGTTTTAGTTGGCAATGAGTTCGGGCAACAAATCGTTGGCGTCCTCCGGCGGGAGAGGCACCAACAAGAACAAGTCTTCACACGGCAATCACAGCAAATCGGATCATCACCATCAGTCCAAGTCCTCCGACTCGTCCAAGCACGACAAAGGACAGGTATGTGCGAGGAAGTCAAACTGCGCCTTTCGCTAGTTTTTTTTTAGGGGTAGACGCAACGAAGGAGGAAAAAGAGTCACAGTCTTGTTCAAATTGCCGTTTCAATGTCATTAAATTTTACGAATTAAAAATCATTCCGATTAAATTTTCAAATTAAAAATCTGATTGATTTACGGTCCATCGGGTGTAAATTATTTTTATTTCCCGTTAATCTAAAGTTTATTTCAAGAATTTCTATTCCTGTACACATTTTCGTTAGTGCGTAGAGCATCGATGTACGCCAGACACTTGCGGCTAATTCTCTAATTAATTTGGTTCTATCGACGACAGAACAAGGATCAGTCGCGAAATGCACAAATCATCGACACCAGAATGGGCGGCACGGAGGATCCTGTCCTCAAGGAGCAGATCAAGCAGGTGATGGACATGACTCGTCGTTCGGAGGACGAAGTGATAATGGCGCTGCACGACAGCGACGGCGATCTCGATCGCGCCGTCAACGATCTTCTCGAGGGTGTACAGACCGAGTGGGAGGTGAAAAAGAAGAAAGCCAGACAGCCGGGAGGCTCGAAGCAGAACGCCGATCAGTCGGGCGACGTCGAGGAGACTAGCGATTGGGACGAGAGACGCAATCAGCGAGGCGGAGGTCCTCCGCGTCTTCGCGGACGCGCCAATCACGACAACCGGGGCTGTGAGTGTCATTAATTTCACTATCCTCGTATCCACTTTTATCGAACGAATGTTTTATTTATCGAATCTTCCGTCATCTGCAATTATTTAAACGGGGCGCAATTTACTTAACACCGACTGATTGCGATCGGCAGGGCGCGGAAGGGAAAACAAAGAGAACGAGAGAAACATGGAGGACAACGTGCGCGAGGGCGGCGGTTACGGTGGCGGAAGACGAGGCGGCCGAGGAGGCCCAGGAAGATCGGGACGAGGGGGCCGCGGCGGTGGTCGAGGCCTCGGGCCTCGGACTTTCGCGAACCGCGGCGACGTCGCGTCGTCCTCGTCGGCTCACAGCTTCAGCCGGCCGATCGACACGTGGACCGGCAGCGAGGAGCAACAGCAGAGCAACCAGGAGCCGAAAATGGGTAAGTCGAGCGATTCGCGAGCGATCGGCAGCAGCACCGAATGTCCCATTTCACGCCCCGCGCGACGCTTCTTCCTTACTGATTCTGCACTTTCAGATGCCTGGAACAATCTCGAACCCGCCGAAGACTGGGACAACGAGGAGTACACGGGTTCGTTGGCGGACACGAAGGTCTTCACGCCGAGTACGTCGACGAACGAGAGTGCGCCCGGTGCCGATGAGGCCAAGGGACAGGATGCCCAGCAAACTGTCGCTCAGACGCCCGGACAAACTCAGCCGAGTCTCGCGACGTTACAGCAAGAGGTAAGCCTCCCCTCCCCTCTCTTTCCCTTTGCCAGTTACCATTTTCTCTCATCATAATAACTCAACCGTTAACTCTTGACACCGGTGAACAAAATAAAATACCAATTTATCTATCGTTTATCCAGCGTGAGATTTCCATTTTTCCATCCGTGTCTATAAATATCCATGATGAAACAATAAACACTGATCGATTACCTATGTCAACAGGACACCTCCAAGTTGTCGGAAGCTTCGAGCGCATTGCCGACGCAACAACTGCCGGGTTTGCAGCAGCAACAATCAGGACTGCAGCAGCAGCAGCAGCCAGGTTTGCAGCAACAGCAGCAACAGCAGCAACAACAGGCGGCGCAGTCGGCTCTCGGTATGCCTGGGCAACTGCAGCAGCAGCAGCTGACGCAGCAACAGCAGCAGCAGTTGACGCAACAACAGCAGCAGCAGCAACCGCAGCAGCCGCAGCAGCCGAGCATCGTCGGTGGTGCAGCATTGACGGCCGCGCAGAGTCAATATCTCACTCAGCTGACGCAACAGTCGAGCGAGAATTATAAAACCTCCGGCCAGTCTGCCTTCTCCTCGATGACGATGGCTAGTCAGGTATTCGTCCTCTTAATCCTCGGAATTTTTATTCGCAATCATCGACAGGATCGAAGTTTTCGAATCCCATTGCAGGGCAAAATGATAAAATTATTTTGTATAACGAATTATCGTTATTTAAAAATTCGAGGCGATTCTTCTCGGAAACGATTAAGTGGAATCGGAAACGAAAAAATTATTTCATATAACGAATTATCATTGTTTAAAAATTTGAGGCGATTCTTCTCGGAAACGATTAAGCGGAATCGGGAAAGATTGAAAATTGTTGCCTTCGCTTTTACAGCCGCAGAGGCAAACGAAGCAACGACCGCGAGTGCCGCCGCCCTCGAAGATCCCGTCGAGCGCCGTTGAGATGCCAGGCGACACTGTGAACAGCAACATTGGCTTCCTCGACGTTCAGTTCGGCGCTCTCGAGTTGTGCAGCGATTCCGCCTCGTTGGACGGCTCCGCGACTGACAAGTACAATTCCTCGTCGACGAGCATAAGCGGCATCGACGTGTCGTCGAGCGCGGCCGTCGCGGCGGCTGCGGCGGCGACCGCGAGCTCGGCGACGACCGCCAATTCGCTCGACATCGAGACCGCTCAACAGACGACGGGAACGAATCAGTGCTTCAACGCTACGTCACAGATGGTACGTCGACGTCAAAATTTAAGAGCGTGTGAAATCCATTCCCCCATCCATACCGATTAAGATCGACAGTGGGAGAGGAGGGGATTTTACATACTTTTATCACTTGTAAATCACTATAGGTAGTTTATCATTTAGCTCGGAAGACAACTGAATTTCGCGATTAAAAAAAAAAAAACAAAAAAGCATCGGCAGCCAATGCCGCAAGTGGGGGAGGAGGGGATTTTACATACTTTTAGCGCTTGTAAATCACTATAGGTAGTTTATCATTCAGCTCGAAAGGCAACTGAATTTCGCGATTAAAAAAAAAACCAAAAACGCATCGGCAGCCAATGCCGCAAGTGGGGGAGGAGGGGATTTTACATACTTTTAGCACTTGTAAATCACTATAGGTAGTTTATCATTCAGCTCGAAAGACAACTGAATTTCACGATAAAAAAAAAAAACAAAAAAGCATCGACAAACAATGCCGCAAGTTATCGAAACATCTGAGTGTACAAAAAAAGATTGCTGAATTGTTATTTCTTTGTTTCCCCGATTATAGGTGTCGCCTAGCAACGCGTCGGTGGCGTACGGCACGACGACGGCTTATCCCTCGTCCCAGAAGACGTCTTACCAAGGATCGAACGCCGCGCCGAGCAGTTACACCGCGTATTCCTCGAGCGCCGCTCAGTCCGGACAGTCGTCCTTCCCAACGGCGAGCGGAGGCAACGCCAACAATTACACGACGACAACGTCCGTGACGCAAGCGAGTTACAACGCTACCTCGTCGTATCCGCAGTCGAACGCCTCGACGTACAGTCAAGCATCGCCCTCGGCGTCGGCAGGCGTATCCGCGAGTGCAGCCGCGACTTCGGCGTACAATCAGACGACGACGGCCAATCAGGCAAGTGGAAAGTCTTCGCAGGTAACAATTATTCAATAACTCATCGGAAATTACCCTGAAAATCGCGACATCGCTGAGCACAGTCATCATTTTTTTCTTATTCAACGTTCGGATTATTACTATATCTTATTATTAACGGATTATTAATATATCTTATTACGTGCGGACATTAATTTTTGATTATTTTTTATGATAAAACCAGGCTTATCAGTCAGCGGCGAGCGGTTTCGTGCCGTCGACAACGGCTCAGTACCAAACGCCGCAGTCGGCCTCGAGCAACGTCGGCGTCTCGAACAACAGTAACACCGGCGGCTATCAGGCGAGCAGTTACCAGGGTTCGTCGTCGTTCCAGTCGACGCCGCAGGCCTACCAACCGACCGTCACGACATTCAACTCGCCGATAACTCAGGCGAGTAGCGGCGGCGGCGGTGGCGGCGGCGGCGGAGGCGGTGGCAGCGGTGGCGCTTATCAGAGCGCGGCGCACTCGGTTTACGGTAGCGCGTACGGAAACTACAGCAACCCGCCGCAGGCAGCGTCACACAATCACAACAAGCTCAACAGCGGCGGCAGCAAAGACTCGCAATACGAGAACAGCGCGACGACGAGTAGCGGATCGCTCGCGACTACGTCGGCTCCGACTCTCGGCGGTGGCGGAGCTGGCGGCGGACTATCCTCGTCCGCTTCCGTCAACAGCTCGCAAACCAAGTCGACGAGTTCCAACGGTGAGTTTTTCCATTAATTGTAGGATTTTCAGGTCTTTAATTTTATTTTTGGACATTTTTTGTGGATAAGAATTTGACTAATTTTGTGAAATATACAATTTACAATTTACAAACCGCGCAGCCGTGCCAAAGAGTACGTCGAGCGGCGTTGTAACGGGCGCAGGTGGAACCGGAAGCATGACCGGCGGTGCTGCTGGAAACATGACGCCGATTCTCAACCATCAGTACATTATGGGCCAGGGCGTGCCCTACGCGGCGTTCCAGCAACCGATGTACAGTTACGAGGATCTCCAGCTGATGCAGCAGCGAATACCTCCGCACATGGTCAGTAGTTATATCGCCTTGGTCGTCTTCACAGCACTGTCTCTTATTCTTCTTATCTTTCGTTCGTCAATGCGATTGCACAGAGTATTTCGGATTCGAGGCGTCACACTGCATAACTTTTTTTTTTATTTTTCTTTAAAATTCAATCGAGCCCTATCGGTTCGTAAAATCGATGCTCCGAAAAAATGAACGTCAAATAACGGCGGACATTGATCAAACGTTTATTCCGAAAAATCGTGCAACAAAGAATGCTCAACACGTGTCTATATCGTTTTTTTTTGGTGCTTGGTAGCTCTGCTCGACACTTTATATGTCTCTCTATCTCTCTGTCTCTATTTCACAATTACTTTTTTTAGCAAATATCCTTTATCTCATCGTTCCGTCGACCCTGGGAAAAATATTCGATGACGATAGCTGCGAATTTGCAAATACAATAATTGCTCGTCATCGAATATTCTTGGCGAATGATTCGCGATGCGAATATCGCGCGGTCCTCGTTCACTGCCCATCCTTCGATTTATGTTATCATTCGAGATACTCCGAGAGCAAACGTAAACATTTTTTAAGCATCGTCCTGCGCTCGGAATGTCTCGAATTGCCTTCACACCAAGTAGATGTGTCTCTTTATTTTTTATTTCAATTTGCCTGGGTGTCTCGAGGCTACAGCACGCAGAACTTTCGTTAAACTTGGTGCCGAAGTTTGTCGTACGTTTTTCGCCGGGTCTCGGGAAGAGCGCGACTGCAGAGATGAACAAAACGTTTTCGATAGACGAGGACGAAGAAAATAATGAAATACAGCTCTTCCCGCGAATCCCAGCGAAAAGCGTCGCCGTAGACTTTTTTTGTATACTAGACTGAAATTTAGTTAGTTACTCTCCTTCGTATTCGGAGTACACAGTGTATGCATGTAGTTTTGTGTTTGGCCTCCCTGATTAACGTGCAGCCAACTACTGGTTACTATGACGCGGCCCTCGGCTATCAGACGACCGGCCCGGCTACGACGCTCGGCGGCGGAAGGGGCGACGCTCTCTCCGGTGTCCAGGGTGTCCAGGGTGTCCAGGGTGTTCAGGGAGCGTATCCAAGCATGAGCGACGGAAGGTTCGCCAGAAACGACAGCAACGCGTCGCCAGTACCTTCGACGATGTCCCAACAGGTTGGTATACCCCTTCGTCCTACATAATAGCTCTACAATCAATAACGGCGACATTAGGAAATATTTACCATCCTATCTCACACAAATAACTTTTCTCCATTGAATTAACTTGTTTTTATCAAGACGGGTTTTATAGTACCGGGTTTTCAATTAGCCTGTTTGTGAATATAGTGAAACAGACAAATATGGAACGGCTCGAAATATGCTGATACGAGAATAAATCGTTTTCGACCTCTCGCGGAACGTTATCTTACTTTTGTGTGAAAAAAAAAAAAAAAAAAGAAAAAAATAGTCATGGCTGATGGAAAAGAAACGTACATTCTATCGCATATTTCGCAGCCAAAGACGAAACGAAAGATGTTGTCCATATTTGCGCGTCCTCCTGTACTAATTAATTTACGACAGACTGCGACGCAGCATCAACAGCCGATGATGAACCCGACGCTTCCACCTGGTTACGCGTACTTCGCCTATAGCGGTGGAATAATGCCGGGAAGCTTTCAGTACGGAACCCCAGCGATCTATCCTGTAAGTGGAAGCGCAGATTTGCAACCAATATACGGAGCAGAAGCCATTATCAATAACTCGCTCTTCTTTTTCTACTATTACAGCAGATCGCGGCAGCGGGAAACGCCGGCACGAATAGCGGTGCGTACAGCGCGAAGCCCGGAAACTACGGCTCGGGATACGGAGGCGGAGCGAGTTACGACAGTCTCGCGAGCGCCGGTCCGACCGGAGAGTACAAGGGCGCCGGGAGCGGTTACACGGGCACGCAGAGCGGTAAGACTGGAACATCGACGGGCAACAACAACAGCGGAGCATCGTCCGGTGCTGACATTGGCGCAACGATGTACGCCAAGAGTCACGTTGCACTGAGCAAAGTAAATGTAAGTACCCTGCGTACTACAAAAAAATGATTTGGAGTAGTAACGCCTTATTTTTTAATTTCTCATTAGGGTAGACGTATCGTTTTTGGCCACCTTAGGGCCGATTGTGGCCATCACATACAAATCAATAAAATCGTACATTTAATCGCATAAAAAAATATCAACTTAGGTCATTCCGTGAATTCATGTGAATTTGAAAAATCAAGATGCAGTTATGGGAGAAAAATAATTTGGAGAATAGAATAATAAAAATGGCCATAACTGGTACAGTGACCACTAATGGTACATCTATCCTACTATTGGAATGATCCTTGCATCACCCCAATAGCAATGTTAGAATGAATTAGAAATTAAGGATTGATTGGAGATATTCGATTATTAATGGAACGTCGCTCGATGTACGCGAGCAGTCTTACGACAAACAGACGTTCCACTCGGCGACGCCGCCGCCGTTCAGTCTAACTGGCAGCCAGAACGCGGGAATGCCGGGCGGCTACGGCGCCCCGCACTTGTTCATCTCGCCGATGCCGCATCAACTGCACCAGCCGTTGCATCAGGACGGCGGCAGCAGCAGCGGCCAGCGATCCAACGCGAGCTCTCAGAACAAAGCCCAGGCGAAGCCCGGCTACAGTTCGACCTACTGGACCGCCGGTAATTAGTAGACCATAGCCCGCCACATCTTTTCACTGCTAATTTCCGAGCGCCCGCGACTACGCTGTACGCGAGAGACACCCATCCACACGAACACACACAAACACACACGAACACACAGTTGACGATGACGATGATGATGATGATGATAGTATAGGAGATATACAAAGAGAGCGTTTCGAGAGATTGTCGAACGACGAATATACACAACAGCAACAACAAATGTGTTAAAAGCGCGCGACGAAAGCCGTCCTCGTTGGAAAAGGTCCGATAAAAGCCAATGAAAAAAAGAGAGACAGAGGAAAAGCAGACAAAAACCGCTGAGCAGAAACGATTTCTACTTTCAATGCCCGTCTCGGTTAGTTGTTATCGGACCTTTTTCACAGCGGCAGCCGACTCTACTGCAGAACTCTCGCGAGCTCTCAGTCTCATGCGAACGACACGGACACTACTTACTCGTTTACCAAACGGAAACAAACAAGGAAAAAACATTTAAAAAAACAAGCGGGTTTCTTATTCTTACCTTTGCGATACAATTCGCCACACTTTGTACGGTAATTCTCGTCGCGGTTTCTTCCGGTAACGATCGTAAAAAAAAAAAGCCGAGAAACGAATTGAGAAGGGAGAAGCGAACGAGTGGATTGCCACGTCTATAGATTATTTCGTTTTATACCGTCCCATCGCGACGATGCCAAAAATTTGCTTTTATATCGATTGCCAATAAGTTTGTTACGTACTTTTCTTCCCTTTTTTTTCTCCCCTTTTTACACCCCCGCCTCCCTGTGAGGGCCACACCAATCGCTGTTACACACGCAGGCCGATCGCATTTCTTTGCTCGACGGACTTTTCCCGCATCATCTCTCGGCTCTCTTCGGCCTTCACGTTCTTCCATGTCACTTTCGTGGGTTAACGAACTCCTGTATGACAGTGCAATCGGCGCGACGTTATCGCGGTCGCGGCGGGACGAGGATACACGTTCGTCGACGGAAAGCGATAGGTACTCGAAGGCTCGCGTCGGGGCAAAGAAAGTCTAACACGTTTTGTAACCAGAGGTGCCGGTGGGTGGCGATAACGACTTAAACACAGCAGAACATTCGTTCGAACTTCGAGCCAAGTGCTTTTTTTCGAGCGTCAGACAAAGTCACCTCACTTTGCAACACGCACTTGTTCTTATTTATCCCATTTGTTCGTGATAAAGTATTTAATAAAAATGTTTTCAACGGCTTGCGGAAGCTTTTAATTTTGCAACTTCTACGTCAAAGTTCTTTGAAGTCGAAACTTATGAAAAAAATTGAAAAAAGTAAATGAGACGCCAATTTATTTTGTTTTATTTTTATTTTTTATTTCGTATAATTATTTTAAAAAATTACAAGTTTGAAGAACTTCGTGTAAAATTAAAGCCATCATACGCCGGGAAAATCAATTTTATTAAATATGTAGTGATATATCAATTACCGGATGGATAACCAAAAAGTGCGTGTCCAGGAGTAACGAATACGATTCGCGTTGGGTAAAATCCAGAAAAATACCAAAACCGCGCTAGAGTCGAATCGGGGGAAAAATAAGCAAACGCGAGAAAAAAGCCTCGCATTCTCATCGAGCACCCGTGCCGCGTGTCTTTCTTTGCAAAAATCCTGCCGGGCCGATGCGTCGCTATTTAATCCTTTCATGCACATTAATCGTATCGTACTAATTACATATTCTCTTGAATTAATATCACTCTTTGGTTACTCACAGACCCGATGATAAAATAGATATATCATAAAACGAGAAGAAAAAAAGAAAACGAAAAAAAAAAAGAAAACAAAACGAATTGGGAGACGTTTAAAAGCGTTGGGGGGGGGGGGGGGGGGGGGACCCCGACGGGACCGTAACTGCAGTTTTTTCCGGCGATTCGTTGATTCAATCGTAACTTTTCACGACACTGAAAGGTGGCGCCCGATCGATCGGCGCATTGTTTCATCGAGCAAAGCCCTCTTGGCTAGCGACGAGCGAAAAGACCAAAGTATTTCCGTACGTCCCGATCGACTTGTCTCGTTTACCACGCATATACATAAATATGTATATACAGAAAGAAGAAAAAAAAGTACCTAGTTAATATCTCGTCTCTAAAAGTATATTAAATAAAAGAGGAATGAAAATAAAAGTAAAAAAGAAAAAAACAAATCGGCAAATTCTCTCAGAGGAAACGTGTTTTCACTCTGCGCGAGGACAGCGTAGTAAGCGTATATCTCTTATATAAAGATTAAAAAACCAACAAACAAACAAAAAGTATAACTAATATTTAGTCGTGTCGCGCGCCACCGAAAATGGGGGAAAATGATAAAGAAAAAAAAACATACTAATAATAATGATAAAATAAAATAATAATAAAGCCACCAAAAAAAATTTCGGTAAATCGTGCGCGAGCGAGACGCAGAGACTGGAGCAGCAGCAGCAGCAGCAGAAGCAGCAGCAGTGGCAAGCAGCGGCACTCGCCGCGAGTGATGGGGCTCACGGCGATGGTGATTGATGATGATTGATGCATATTACACTTATTTTTATCGGCGTCGTAAGAGTGTAGAACGTGTACGAGGGTCTGTGTACTTGTAAACTTGTATTTACTGGACTTGTTCTGTAATAAAAATGTGAATTATGACCGAGAGCTTGTTTTGGTGTGTTGGTGCGTTGGGGCTTCTTCCACATTTGTTCGGCGCGCACATTTCTAACAAAACGTTCGACACGTTCGGTAATCAATTCGACATCGTTCCACAACGCTTTCTGCAATTCTCTATATTGTCATTCCTCTCTCTCTCTCCCTCCCTCTCTCACACAAACAGACACACACACACTCTCTCTTTCTCTCACTCCTGAATCAAACCACTTGTCCTTCCGCTGTGTTTGTAGTCGGAGAACATTAACACCCTCCAACCCCCTCTCGCCTCCGGTCGAACCGAACTGGGCGAGAACCTAAGAGAATCGCATCTATAAAAAAATTCTCTATCAGTCGTTTTTCTACTAAATCGATATTCCTCATAATTAGTCGAATGTTAGTATCTTTTCTCCTTAATCTCTTTCTGAAATCTGGCCTTATCAATAAAACGAAAAAAAATCAATGAAAATAAAAAAAAAAACTGTGTTAAATAATATATATTCTGATACGTTAGAAGTACCTTCGGGTAATAGCGACATCTGACTAATTACAGGAAAGTCGAAATACGTGAAAAAAAAAACGTGGCTGATTTTACGGAAAATCCCCCCTATATACTAAACGTACTATATTATAGATTGGTATGGTCAGCAGACTGGTCGGGCGATCCCGTATAAATACATAACTACTTACTATACACAATCTCACAGAACATATTATATATACACCGGTACATGCACCGATAGGACGATTTGCAAAGCGTGTTTCATACTAATAATGTAACTATTACCCACTGCGACCGACTAAATGGTACGACATAGCGTGTAAGACAAGCTGTGCGAGGACACGATGTAAAATCACTTCTCGTTTGCTTTTAGATTATCGTGTGTGTATATATACACACACACATATAGATACATACACACGTATATATATACACACACACTCACACACTTTTATTAGGAGATTCTCTTTCACACAGACGACACAGGTCACCCAGTGATCCTAGAAGGAAATATATTGAGAAAGAAGAATGAATTAAAAAAAAAAGAATAGTAACTGTAATGTACGATAAGGAGAATTAAAAGTGCAAGTCGATTATATAGGTGATATACATTGAATAACTAAGGCAAAAGAGGAAAAAAAAAGAATTAAAATAAAATGAAGAAAAGAGACGACGATAGAAAAATGGGAAAGGAGTAGGTATGCGAGTAGTATGGAAAAAGTGTGTCCGGTGTTTTAAAAGGGACGCGGACGGTCGTTCGTTCTTCATGATAATTGTCATACCTTAATAATTTTTGTATTTTTGTCAAATATTAATCGATCGATCGAACGAGTGCGACACGCGTTACGACACTATTGCTAACTATAACTATAGACGAAACATGATTATTACATAATAACATTTAGTTACTACTGTGTATAAATATGAATATCTCAGAATAAATGTACCGAAAGAATCTTTGGATTCGAGTGTTTAAAGATCCTCCTTCAATTTATTTCGCCACCGTCGAAATCTGCGTGACAATTGTCGTAATTTTAATTACATCTATTTCAACGAAAAATTTTGAGTGAAAGTTGCTTTATTAATTATTATTTTTCATATATATAGCCACCTCGTCCCGATAAGACAACAGCAATTTATATTATTGTCGCGATTGTTTCAAACGCAAATGGTTGCAAAAAAAAATCGCGCAAGATTAGCGAATTAACGAAGAAAGTCCCTAGAGTCAAAATTCCCTAGGAAAGAAGGAGTGTGGAAGCTGCGTGGTGAAATTGGTGCCATCGATGCCTCCCGATCTCGCGGCAGTTCACGTCGAAAGGGAAACGGCCCCTTGGACACAAACGCTTAGACGACAACGTTGTCCGGGCCAGTAAAGGTTAAAGGGAAAAATCGTCAAGACGGAAGATCGGAAGATCGGTTTCTCTCGCAGAGTCCGTTCGATGTGAGGTACCACGGCTGACAGGGAGAATCGCCCGGTGCCGTCGTCACCGCCGTTTGTGGCCGTCGCATAATCCGAGGATCGTCGTACGAAGCGCGCGGCGCCCGACACACCGCTCGCACTTGCCGCGAGGAAAACCGTGAAAAACATTAATCTGACAGCAGCGAATGCCAGTGGTGGGGGCCGAGCGGAACCGCCATATTGGCAACTTGTGACTTTTTTTGGGGAGGAAACAGCCAGCAGCAGCAGCAGCAGCAGCGACAGCGACAGCGACAGCAGCAGCAGCAGCAGCAGCAGCAGCGAGAGGCGAGCCGAGAGGGCGGAAAGAGCGAGCGAGACGGGACGATTCTCAATCCGAATTAACCCAACTTCGAACTGGCCACGATTGATCCGACCGACGAACGCGCGATGCCTTGGTACACTTTTCTCGTGTTATCCTAGTCGCGACGAGTGTGTCGAAAAAACAAACGATAAAACGTAAACTCGCCGTCCCGACGTGTCTCCAGATTCGCGCCGACTGCCCTCGCATTTTTTACCGATAAAATGGTAAGACTCGTTTCCGACGTGTCAAACTCGTCAGCCGATTTTACGTCAATTTTGTCGATTGTGATTTTCATTGGTTTCTCGCTCGTAGAGTTTCTTTGGATTCGGCCAGTCCGCCGGACTGGAAATTGTCCTGGATGGCGCCAGTACGAGAAAGACGGCGGATATCAAGTCGGAGGATGGAAAGAAGGAACCTCATCCGCTATATTACGACGGGGAAACTGTCTCCGGAAAGGTAACGACGTTTCTCCGATGAAATCCAATTGTGCTTTGCTACTTGATGTTGAAAATACAGAAAAATTGATATACTTGTGTCTGGGTTTGTGTGTGCACGCTTGCGGTAATTTCAGATCAACATAAGTCTGAAGAAAGCAGGAAAACTGGAGCATCAGGGTGTCAAGGTGGAGTTCATAGGTCAAATCGAGCTTTACTACGACCGTGGCAATCATCACGAGTTCACGAGTCTGGTGAAGGAGCTGGCGCGACCCGGCGAGCTCACGCACAACACGGTCTATCCGTTTGAATTTGCAAACGTGGAGAAGCCCTTCGAGAGTTACACCGGCTCGAACGTCAGGCTGCGATACTTTTTGCGAGTGACGATCGTTCGTCGTCTCAGCGACTTTGTCAAGGAACTCGAGCTGGTCGTTCACACTCTTAGCTCTTATCCCGATATGAATAATCCGATTAAAATGGAAGTTGGTATCGAGGACTGTTTGCATATCGAATTTGAATACAACAAGAGCAAGTAAGACTCGTCGTTTTCGCGTCCATCTTTTTTAAAACATCGAATCCGCGCTTGTTTCTATTAAGCCGTACGTTTTGTTCTCAGATATCACCTGAAGGACGTTATCGTTGGGAAAATATATTTTCTACTTGTTAGAATAAAGATCAAACACATGGAGATTGCGATTATAAAGCGCGAGACCACAGGTTCCGGTGAGTATAATACTGAGAAAGGAAAGTTGAATGATAATAGAGTAGAGTAGTTCTGACGATCGGAAAAAAGTGAATGAAAAAAAAAGTAATCGTTAATTGTTACGCCAAAAAGAATAGGATTGCACGCAAAAATTGTACACAGTCTACTTATAAATCGAGCTTATGCATCCATTATAATTTCCGTATTACAAGGCCCGTGACGAAAGATTGGAGAATCTAGTTTTGTTTCGATGATGTCGCGATGCCGGGCGTACGACGACAACGACGCCAAGTTGCAATCAGAATATATATTCGCAGGTCCGCACACGTTCACGGAGAACGAGACGATCGCCAAGTACGAGATAATGGACGGCGCGCCGGTCAGAGGCGAGTCAATACCGATCAGAGTTTTTCTCGCGGGTTACGACCTCGCGCCGACGATGCGCGACATCAACAAGAAATTCAGCGTCCGATATTATCTCAATCTCGTACTCATGGACGAGGAGGATCGTCGATATTTCAAGCAACAGGTAATTATGCTAATTATACTCGTTTGTTCGCTGCTTCAGATCGTCTGCCGTCCGCTTCTTCGTTCATTCTACGACGAAACGCGTAGCTATCATTTTGCCATTCAACGCGACTCAAAGGAATGACGTGGAACGTAACAAAAGCATATGCATATTTTTCATTGGACTTGACTTACGATACGACAATATTTTTGCACACAGCGAAGACATTAAATGACTAATGATTAAATGAGGAGAAAAATAACGATTGTACGTGTGTTGTAAAACAGGAAATAACGCTGTGGAGAAAAGGCGAGAAGAGCAGAAAGTCGCAGTCGGCATCGCCGCACCTTCCGTCGCATTTGGTGTCGGCGGAGACGGGATTTCCTCAGGGCGCGGCGCAGAACGGACCACCGTCCGGCGCGGCGGCTGACGGCGAAGATGCAGCGAGTGGCGGTCCGGCTGCGAATTCCGACGAGACTCCCGCGCCGATCGAGGGGATGACGCGCGAGGAGGGCGACGGCGAGGGCGAGAAGGAAACTAATCCCGAGAGCAACTGAGAGTAAGCGACGACGGGAGATGCCCGGGGACGTTACCGAGGATTCGACTCGACATTCGGAGGGATTCGAACGCTCGACAGCGCCTGGCTCGATATTGCCGAGCGTGCGGCTCCTTCCAGGAGGCTCGAACACGTCCGTGAAAAAACATGAAGAAGACGACGAGGAAAAGTAGGAAGAAAGAGCGAGAAGGAGCGACAAGGAGGCGAGATACGCGAAATCGTGGAGTGCCGGGTTCCGAATTGTTGTCGCCCGCGATAAAACTCGGAATTCGGGCCGACGATCGCGCTGACTCACGGTGCGTGAAACGTCCGCGAGATAGTTAGCTGCGCCGGGCGTAGGCGATGAAAAAACACAATCGACACTGTGTTAACAATATTATGTAGAGAATTGCGCCATCGAATCTGGAAGTTTTTATTTACAAACTTGTATTTTCGAAATTGTCGCGCAAGTGCGGTGTAAGGTACAGATACGATATGGGAAAAGTTTGAATAATTTCAAGATCTCAAAATTTGAAAAAATAATCATTTGGAAATTGTGAGACGTTTCTGAACTAAAGGAAAAGTATCGAGTTTGAAGATACTTGGAGAATTTGGGGGAAAAATTCGGAAATGCAATGCAACGGTAAAATTCTGTAACTTGACACGTTTCTTGAGAGATTAATTAAAAATGTCAGTTTGTAAATAAAATCTTCAAGCGTCGATGCATTAAGTTTCCAGACATTTTGTAACAGTGAAGGTATAAAAAAAAAAGAACAAAAAGAGGAGGGGAAAAAATCGCGCAGAGGACGCGGGACTCTGGTGACCCGCAGGGCTGTAAATATTTTCGTTACGCAAGGTGGAAACGGTGGGAATGTTGGGCGGTGCGCGCGGCAGGGACGGTGGAGTGTAAAAAGAAATGCACGTAGAATTGTCGCCGAAACGCTTGGCCGCCGATGACGGATAAATAAATAAATGGGAATAGAAAAAAACGGTTACTAACGCAGGAATGAAGAATCGGTAGCGGGACGTGAATCCTGTTGTAGAATATTGGAGCGAGGAAAAACGAACGAACGAGTGGACCAAAAGGAGACAGAGGGGAAAAGAAAAAAACAACCGGACCTATTTTTCACACCAAGAATTTTTGTACTCCGAGCAATATAATTAATAACTATATTAATAGCATACGAACTTGGGTTACGTATGGTCCGAAGCAGCCTATTCTCCGTCTAGTTCCTCTGCGCTAATACCCGGCATCGAACGCGCGTTTATAGCCCCGCGGCTCTTTGTTTGGTAATAGTGCAGAGGTTTGCGTCGCGGAAACGAAGCGCGATTATTTTCGCGCAAGGAGATGCACTCGTCGTTGTTGAAGGGTTGAGCGCCCCCGTTAGTTGGAATTTATTTATTGAACCGAAGGTTTTTATCGACGAGTTTGCGTTACGTTCGAGTGCACGAGATTATATCGACGATACTTGTTAATCGCGTTTCAAACAAAAATTAGACATTTCGTACTCGACCGATTTCGCTCCGATTATCGATCTCTCAAATGATCCGCAATTTTTTATGTTGCTCCGTCTCGAAGAGGTTGTACTCTGATTTTTCATCGAAAAGTTTACATCATTAAAGAGAGAAAATTACTTTTTAAGAATTTTTGCAAATGTTCAAATTTTCGGAGCTTTTTTTTCAATTAGACGCAATTCATATTGAATTCATGTGAAAAAAATTAGGATTTTTTTTTGGAGCAACAAGAAAAATTGTGTATGAAACTGTGAATGGCCGAGGAGATTGGAGCTAAGTCGATTCGTTGAATAAAATGTCGTTTACACGTAGATTCACGATCGAAACTGTCCCATGCCAGACCGCCGCCGCCGCCGCAACCCCCTTAAATTCCGTAGAAACGAGGGAAGCTCAGAATCGAGAGGAGAAGACGTTGAGGGGAACATTTCCTTCCAGCATTCTTCGCAGATTCGCGGTCGAAGACTCACGGCAACGAAACTCGGAGAAGGGAAAAAAGAGAAAAAAAAAAGAAAGAGAGATAAAGTAATGCGCGAAAAGATTTATTTTACATGTCAAATATTGTATATATACACACACACGAACACATACACACACACACACATATGTCTTGTGCGATATGCAATTTGTTGTATATTTTAGTGTCTTAATTATATTATATTAAAAAGATATACATACGAAAAATACCCGATGTATTTTTATTCGCCAGCACTGAAATATTGAACGAGCGAGGCCGCTCGATCGATCGATTGGTAAATCATTGTCGAGCTTCTGCTAATCGAGAGCAAGTAAATAATTCAATTGACAACAATTTACGTTGAGACCCACGTGCATTCTTCTGAGAATCGGCGATTTACGCCCCCTGCTGCGGTCGGCGGTTTCTTGTTTTCATATTTAACGCGTCACGTGGTTCTCACGTTTTCTCTATTTCCCGTTTTTCAATATGGCGGCTATAAACAGCCGTTTAGACACTTGTTGACATTCGTAACTATCGAATGAACGAAAAAAAAAGGCACGCGTCACAGACTAAATAAAAGACGCGTGTAAACACGGTTACTTTGTTATCCTACGTATAGAATTATAAGAAAAAGAAGGAACGACTTGCCGCGAACTTAAAAAAGAAAATGGGAACACCAGCGGCCGTTAAGGTTAGGTCAACCAAAATATAAAGGTTTTGTTTTTTTTTCATTAAAAATGTGAAGAAATAACGAATTTTCGTTTGTTTAGCCGCCAGTAGCCCTGCCGTCTGTACAGGAATTTAGCATAAGAGTTCCCAAGTAAGAATACGAGTCGTAAGAATTTTACAGCTTTAACCGTTCTCGTGCAATCGGGGTCAGGTTGACCCCAATGATGCGACCGTGAAGGGTTAAAGCTTGCATATATGTTGCATGTGCATAGACGGAGAGTCAATTGTTTTTTCTTCTCTCGTAGAAACACCAACAAGAGGCACAATGTGATGCGTTTCAATGCGACGCTCAAGGTCGACTTCTCCGAGTGGACTCAGGTGAAGATGGAACGAGAGAATAATATGAAAGAGTACAAGGGCGTAGACGAGGATATGCCCAAATTTGGCGCTGGTTCGGAGTTCGGTAGAGACGCCAGGGAAGAAGCTAGACGAAAGAAATTTGGTATCACAAGCAGAAAGTACAAGCCGGACGATCAGCCGTGGATTCTGAAGTCTGGCGGTAGAACTGGAAAGAAATTCAAAGGCACTCGGGAGGGTGGCGTCAGCGAGAACGCAGCTTACTATGTATTCACTCATGCACCGGACGGGGCGATCGAAGCATTTCCCCTTCACGAATGGTATTTTTCCTTTTTTTTCTTAAATATGCTAAAAGTTTGGTAAAAAGATTGTTACATTTATTTGTAACTCATTACTCGTTGCGGCAGGTACAACTTTCAGCCTATCCAGCGTTACAAAGCGCTGAGCGCGGAGGAAGCGGAGCAAGAGTTCAGTCGGCGGAATCAGGTGATGAATTATTTCTCGTTGATGATGCGAAAAAGATTGCGCAACGAGGAGGACGGCGAGGAGGGAGAGGACGGAGAGCTGGCCGAAGGCGGCCGTAAGGGTGGCAAGAAACCGGCTAAGAAGGAGAAAGAGCTCAAGATATCGGAGATGGACGAGTGGATGGAGAGCGACGAGGACGATGATTCGGACAGCGACGCCGAAAAAGAGAAGAAAGGGTCGGACGACGAAACCGATGCGAAGAAGAAAAAGAAAGGAAAAAGTACAAATGTTGCTTCAATCATTCTTAGCCGTCTCTGTCTTGATTTGCAATTTGATTATTAAACATAATTAGTAGCAACGACAAGTTTTAACACGGAAATTGTTTGTCTTTGCGGAAGATGCGACAGCGAAAAAGAAGAAGAAGAAGGTTTCCGACGACGAGGCTTTCGAGGAGAGCGACGACGGTGACGAGGAGGGCAAGGAATGCGATTACATATCGGACTCGACCGACGCCGAGTCTGAAGGCGAGCAGCACAGCAAAGTCAAGTCCGTGGCGGAGGAGGACGCTTTGCGAAAGTTGCTCGCGTCCGACGAGGAAGAGGAGGACGAGGAGAACGCGGACAAGAAGGAGGAGGAGTCGAGCGACGAGGAGGACGAGGCGAAAGACAAGGGCGAGAAGGTCAGAAAAATTTTCCTTCTTATTTCCCATTTTCATTCGCACACGGAAATATTTCTCTCAGTCGAACGGTCGAATTATTTTTCCAGGACAAGGACAAATCCGGCAAAGATCAGGAGCGCAAGAAGGACAAGAAGAAGAAGAAGAAACAGTCAAAGAAGAAGGATTCTAAGAAGTCGAGTCCGACAAAAGACTCGTCGAGCGATTTTTCGAGCGACTCGGCGTCCGAGCCCGAAACAACGTCGAAGGAAAAGGACAATCGCAAGTCCAACAGCGCTCACAGCTCGAGATCGGCGACACCGACTCCCGCGGCCGCCGCTAACGCAGCCGCAGCTACGGCTTCGACTGATCCGCTGAAACGAAAGCAAACGAGCTCGCCCGATTTGTCGCAATCGAAAAAGCTCAAACTCGACAACTTTAATCTCGTACCATCGACATCGTACATACCGGGAAGCAGGTGAGTTTAAATAGCTTTTTATTCGATCGACGACCAATTAAAAAAAAAAAAAAAAAACGTTGCATTGACGCGAATTGTTTTCTTTCAGCGAATCGGGAATAACGGAGGACGCCGTGCGTCGCTATCTGATGAGAAAGCCAATGACAACGACGGAACTGTTGCAAAAGTTTAAATCGAAAAAGACGGGTCTCACGTCGGAGCAACTCGTCAACGTGATGACGCAGATACTCAAGAGGATAAACCCGACGAAACAGACGTTCAAGAACAAAATGTATCTGTCGATAAAAGCGACAATGTGAAAGACATTTCGATGATTCGCCGCATAAGATCTTCGCGTAAAAATTGTACAATTGCGTGAATATAATTATAATCGGGACAACTTCGATGACACGATAAGCAAGGATAAACTACGATTAGTCGGAACAAATGTGTCAGCCCCGGTTGTGTGTAATTAATTATTAGACGATGAAATATTGAAATTCAAAACTTGTTCGTTTCTTTCCGTCTTGGAAAAAATCTGTCTGATAACCCGTAATTATTGATAACTCGAGTTAAGCAGTCGCTCAACTGGTTTCAGGCGCCTTTACTTACTTTTTGGCAATTTTTCCACTACCGTAAAATCAGCTAAGCCCGAGACGGTTTTACGGAAGATAAGGGCTGGGGATAAGATAGGAAAGAAGGGGCGAGATAAGGGTCGATGCGTTGGGTCGCGCGAAGTTTCCACGGTGTGTCTGAGCCCGCGCGATAACCGAGAGGTCGTCTTCTTTTTCGTCGTTTTATTCTTCTCGCTCGGGAAAGACGATTTATCTCGCTCTCTCGCGTTCATCTGCAGCTCGTGCTTTATCAGTGATTTTGTCATACTCCGGTGACCCCGCGTCGAAGGAGCGAGCGAGATAATAAACACCGAGACGGAGAGAAATCGTCCCTCGCCGGGGTGAAGATGAGTCGGCACGCGTAGTCGCATCGTGGCACGAGACCAGGCGCAACATCAGCAATTATTTCTCCACGAGGCGAGCGCCAACATTTTTTAAATCTTATTTTTGTGTCCATTTAAATTCGAAGAAACGGAAGTAAAACCGCCAGAGTGCAATTGTCGTTCATCAAAGTTGCCATTGAATTAAGTTGCGTTTTCGACAACAGCTTCATTGTTTTTAATAGTAATTATTTGGTGGACCTAATAATTAAGAAAAGACAATAGGTGAGAAATATTTGCGGTGGCGGCGGCGGTGACGTCTTGGAGAGGACATTTCGTTAAATTAGCCCGTCGCGTTTTCGCGAAACTGATCGGGGGTGTGTCTGAGGAAAATCGTGACATGCGGATCCTGGGATCCGTCGCTGCGAGACGCGATGCTGCGCTCTTCGTTCCCGCGGGACTTTCCCGCACAATTCGAAACAACAGTGTAAGTTACTCTATTATTACCTACTCGTTCCAATTTGCAGAAGACGTTCTCGTGACGTGGAGTCGATGCGAAAGTAAGAGCGCAAATATTGCCTGGCGCACCGATAAACACGGGTAGCAGCTATCAGTTCGAGCTAATAAATCAAGAGGCTTAGTGGTGGAAATCTCGGCTCGTTGCGGGAGCACGGAATTATCTTCCGGCCCCGCCCGTATGGAAATAAATAGACGTGTGATATGTGCTAAAAATATACAACAATTTTAAATTGCATCTATTGCGAACGTTTCGCTTCGTTTACGAAAAGTGGCACTTTGCGCACTTTTCGCTTTGTCTGCGAAAAGTGGCACTTTGCGCACGCTTCTCTTTGCGTCCGAGAAGCGGCACTTTGCGTACGTTTCGATTTGTCTGCGAAAAGTGGCACTTTGCGCACGCTTTGCCTTGTCTGCGAAAAGTGCCACTTTGCGCACGCTTCGCTATGTCAGCGAAAAGTGGCACTTTGCGCATGCTTCGCTTTGTCTGCACAAAGTGGCACTTTACGCACGCTTCGTTTTGCGTGCGAAAAGTGGCACTTTGTGCACACGTGACATAAAACGCTGCGCGAAACTCGTGCGAGAAACTTTCCTGTTCTCGAAATGTTTAACCGTCGTTCGGGGGTTGGGTTTTGTTGGCAGAGCCTGAAGGGAAAGACGATAGCGATAAGACGAGAAGATCAAACGGTATGGGAACGTCGAGCGCCCTTGGCGCCGGCGAACGTTCGCCGTTTGGTTCGCGCCGGCGTCAAGGTTATCGTCCAGCCGAGCAATCGCCGCGCCTATCCTGCTCAATCTTATCTCGCCGCTGGAGCGCTTCTTCAGGAAGACATAAGCGACGCCTCGGTGATCTTCGGGGTCAAGCAGGTGCCGGTCGATCAGCTAATACCGAACAAGACTTACTGCTTCTTCTCGCACACGATCAAAGCCCAGGAGGGCAATATGCCGCTTCTCGACGCGGTTCTCGAGAAGAATATTCGGCTGCTAGACTATGAGAAGCTTACTGACAACAATGGTCAACGCGTCGTTGCTTTCGGCAAATACGCCGGAGTTGCTGGAATGGTTAATATTCTTCATGGTCTTGGGCTTCGTCTTCTGGCCCTGGGACATCACACGCCCTTCATGGTAACTCCATCTTTTTTATTTCTTCTTTTCTTTCTTTTTTTTTAAATTTCTTCCTTTCACAAAAGAACTCACAAAATTTATCAATTCACCCAGCACATCGGACCAGCGCACAATTACAGAGACTCAGCAATGGCGAGACAAGCGATACGCGACGCTGGATACGAAATCGCATTGGGCGCCATGCCAAAGTCGATCGGTCCCCTCACCTTCGTCTTCACCGGAAGCGGAAACGTCAGTCAGGGTGGCCAAGAGGTCTTCCAGGAGCTTCCTCACGAGTACGTCACACCCGAGAGTCTGCGCAAAGTCGCCGAGCACGGCGGTGAGAACAACACATTACACAAAACGTTTATTTCTATCATCGGCTATTTGCATCGTCTCCTTATCAGCCCGGCACGCGCCTTCCGCAACGGTTCTTCATTTGTTGACATCAATTTTAGCTTCGACGATTAGATTACAAATCGACGCCTCGTTGCACAAGTTTAGCACAAACGCGATAATGTTGTTGGGCGAAGGCAGCGCCGTTTGTTGGAAATCGTTTTCATTTTTCTCGGCAATATCTTATTGTCGATACCTTGGCGAGAATTACATAGACACTGAGTGATAGCCCTGGCGATGACCTCGCTGGTGATTTCACTCGTGAATTATTGTGCAAGCCCGGCGAACGCGCCACTCTATCCGCATCACAAGAGCCGCGTCAATTATTCACAAACTGGATCGCGTGATAAGGGCAATCGTCAATACTCAATTATTTTTTTTACATAATTTCACAAAACATATTTTTTGATGATTCATCGGCTATGTAACTTTGCAGATACGAACAAGATTTACAGCTGCGAAGTGCGACGTCGTCATCACCTGGAGCGAAAGGAAGGTGGTGGCTTTGATCCGGAGGAGTACGACAAACATCCGGAGCGTTACATATCGACGTTCAGCAAGAAAATCGCGCCTTACGCATCGGTGATAATAAACGGAATTTACTGGGCCGTCGATTCGCCGAAGTTGCTGACGATCCCGGACGCAAAATCGCTGCTGAGACCGGCGCACACGCCATGGTTGCCGATCAGTGTCGGGGCTCCAGCTCTGCCCCATCGGATGCTCGCTATTTGCGACATTTCCGCCGATCCCGGCGGCAGTATCGAGTACGCAATATAATCTCCTATTTGTCGCAACTCACTTTGTTACTCCAACAACCACAATTGTTGTTACCATTATCATTGCCATTTCCGCGACAGATTTATGAACGAATGCACGACAATCGACACGCCGTTCTGTCTGTACGACGCCGATCGCAACAAGGACACGAAATCGTTCAAAGGACCGGGAGTTTTGGTCTGTTCGATCGACAACATGCCGACCCAGTTGCCGAAAGAGTCGACGGACTTCTTCGGCGATCTTCTCTTCCCGTACGCCCTCGACATCATCCACTCGGACGCGAAGAAGCCTCTGGAGGAGCACAACTTCACGCCGGCGGTCGCCGACGCTATCATCGCCTCCAACGGTCAACTTACGCCTAATTTCGAATACATCCGCGAGCTTAGGACTCTCAATTTGCGCAGCAGGCACAAGGCTGAGAACGGCGAAGCTCAGACTCGGAAGGTCACTGACCTCTCCTACTATATACATGAAGAGAAAATTCTGGGACTCACCTCAGACATATTTATCAATTGAAAGCCACGTTGGACGTCTGGGTCTTAGCCCTAATGTTTCCTGGAACATTCTTTAAATTTGAAGAACGCTCCAAATTTAAAAGGATTGCTCCATTTAACTGGTTCCGAACTTAAAAGGCGCCAGAGTTCCAACTCGTTCTACGATTGATAAATAAGTCCAGATTTTTCTCTTCGTGTATCTGCATCGGTGCCAAATGTCGAACATATTTAATCCGAATGTGTCTTCATGTTCCCAGGTCGTCGTTTTGGGCGCCGGTTACGTCTCAGCTCCCCTCGTCGAATATCTTCACAGGGACAAGAATATAGCGATCGTCGTGTGCTCCCATCTCAAAGACGAGGCCGACGCCCTGGCCAATAAGTATCCAGGCGTGGAGCCAGTTTTCCTCAACGTCATCGAGCGTCCCGATACCCTCAAGGACGTCGTCAGTTCGGCGGACGTGGTCGTCTCCCTTCTGCCTTACGCGCTTCATCACGTCGTCGCTAAGACCTGCATCGACACGAGAACTCATCTCGTTACCGCGAGCTATATGAACGAGGATATCAAAGCGCTTCACGACGAGTCAGTAGTCACCGATCTACCAAACGCGTCGCGTAAAGTTGATGATTCGTGAAATAATTCGTAAAATCTCGTTGCAGAGCCGAAGCCGCGGGAGTGACGATCCTGAACGAGTGCGGTCTGGATCCAGGCATCGATCATCTGCTCGCCCTGGAATGCTTCGACGACGTTCGCCAGGCTGGCGGAAAAATCGAGTCGTTCGTCTCGTGGTGCGGCGGTTTACCCGCTCCCGAATGTTCGTACAATCCTCTGAGATACAAATTCAGTTGGTCGCCACGCGGAGCTCTGCTCAATACACTGGCGCCGGCCAAGTATTTCCACAATGGACAGGTCAGTCCGACGATCCGTCCGACGTGAAAAATTCCACCTGGAACAAATGTTGCATTAATCACTTTTACTTGCGCAGGAAGTCGAGATTTCCGGAGGCGGCGATCTTATGTCTACAGTTCGCACCCTCGATTTTCTTCCTGGTTTCGCTCTCGAAGGATTCCCCAATCGCGACAGTACCGTCTACAGAGATTTGTACGGGATACCGAATGCGTCGACTGTTCTGCGTGGAACTCTGAGGTAAGCTATTTAAAAAATGTACAATATTGAAAAAATTGATTTGCCTTCTTTTCTTCTTATTCTTCTCCTTTTTCATTCGCAGATTCAAGGGTTTCGCCGACACAGTTCAGGGACTTCAGTACTTGGGCCTCATCGATCCGAATCCTCATCCAATTTTGCACCCCAACGGACCGGAAATAACTTGGGTATTGAAATGATTTTTTTTCTCTTTCCATTATTCTTGATGATGACAAAACTGCGGACAAAAATATCACTTAACGCGCAACGTATGTTTTAGCGAAAACTCGTGTGCAATCTGTTGGGTCTCTTGAACGACGACATATTCTACGAAAATCTGAAGCGCAAGCTCGTCGAGCGCGTCAACAGCGAAGAACGCGTTCAGGCGATCGAGGATCTCGGCTTGCTCAACGAGGATCCCGTTTTGAAGCTCAACACTCCCCTCGATACTCTCACTCATTATCTCTCCAAGAAATTGACTTACGAGAATCACGAACGCGATTTGATTATTCTGAGGCACGACGTTGGAATTCATTGGCCCGATAATCGCAGAGAATCGCGCGGTATCAACTTTGTTCTCTACGGAGACACGAAGGGACACTCGGCGATGTCTCTGACGGTCGGTTATCCCGCTGCCATTGGTGCAAAAATGATTCTCGACGGTGCGTTTCATTCCACTTTACATGGTCGTTCCGATAAAACTTTATTTCTCTTTCTCTTACTTATTCTTTATTTCGTATTTCAGGTGAGATACAGCAGCGCGGAATGGTGTTGCCCTTCACCCCGGACATCTACCGCCCGATGCTGAATCGTCTGCGAGTCGAGGGTCTCGAGTCTTTCGAGACTTCCAAGTGGGACTGATATACACTTTTAGATCGATAAACGTCGAGCAAACGGAGCTCGCCGCGGGTAAACAGTTTATTCGTCGCTCTCCACTCGCATCTTCGTCATTTTGTAAATAAAATTCATCGCTTAATAAAGTAAGAAATAACAACGAGACGCTCAACGACTTAAACCCGTTGGATTTTTTTTTTTTCTAGACGATAATAAATATATACAATGCTGATAAAAAAAAACAGTTGGTTTTGCGCGTCGAACGAGCGTCAAACCTTTTGTACTTTGCACAAATGATTGATTCATAATCATATTTCGATGTCCGACAAGTCTCGCCTGATATTTTGGGCTGGATGCGCAGCGGCGTTTCCCGGGGGTACCTTGACCTTCGGCATTTTTCCGGGACGCAGGTAGGGATTGTCTATCGTGTCCTGTTGCGTCGACGTCTCCTCGTTCTGCTCGCTGACTTCTGGTTTCGCTGCTTCTTCCGTTTCTTCGACGACCTTCTTCGGCTCCTTCTTCTTCTTCACCGGACTCGGCTCGAAGTGAAATTCCTGATCGGGCTCGAAGATCTGATCTTGCGGCAGCAGCGCCGATAGATAAGCGGGAAACTGAGGTTTGCACGCGACCACTGTACAGATTTTCATAAATTATCAGCGTTGACCAAATGTCGAAATATCGAACGATCCGAGTAGCTGCAAAATTAATTTACAAAATAAATCCTTATACTTACGGGGAAACATGCTGTTATCCTCTGTGAGGAACAGGCTATGGGTTTCGCCAGTTTTTGCGATGAACCTTGTCAGTGCTCTCTCTATGTCTCTCTTCTGAGTTGCCGCTTTCTCCCTAATCGCTTCGTACTCCGTTACGGGTTGTTTGTGAGTCTGAAATTATGCAAATACCCAGTTGTTACAATCCATCAAATTGACTCAGAATCAAAATTGTTTGAGCTACAAAGGAAAAAGTGTATCGGACTCACCGGAGTTCGGATATAGGCGTGAGGGTCAGGGAACGGTGGCAGATAATTAGGAATATAATTAGGATGATCCTGCTTGACGCCAGCTTGCAATATATTCAGCTGCTTCGACTGCGTTTGTTGCTGCAGCTGCGGCAGAATTGTTCTATTCTGTCTCTTTCCGTAGGCATCCAGTCCGTCAAGTTTTATGCCCATGTTTATGAGCGCGAGGACGATATCAGCGATGAGAGGTTCTGTTCGCCCGGAGAGTTCGCAAAAATTCCTCGCCGATTCGCCCACCTCGACGATGACTGAAACACAACAATCAATATATTATTAATACTTTGAGGTTATGTCAAGTTGTTTCCTTTTGAAAATCGAATGTTGCACACAATTGACGACTCACACGCTTGGATCATCTCCGTGAGTGTTTCCAGCACTTGTTTATCGCAATTTTCGTATCCAGACTCGATTAGAATCGTGCAAACTGCATGATTTAACACTTTTCGCCGTGTGTTGACAGTTTGGACGTCCATCGCGGTAAACAACGGCAAACAACGTCGACGCAGCGGCGGCGGCGGAAAATTCACGCACGCGGCATGATTCCCCATTGGTTGTTACCCGGGGACCAATGAAAACGCAGGAACAACGACGCCCACGCGTTTGGCTTCTAAAGTTGGATCATCTTCATTCGGCTCGGTCGATAAGGTAGATCGGTCGCTCGAGCTCGAAGAGAAACCAGTGCATCGAAATTCTTTTGCAAATAATTGGTTTTTATACGCCTTCTATATTATGGCAGCCCAAAAAAGTCAGGTAATAAAAAACACGCGACTTCGAGCAACAGTGACGCATATTTCACTTCATGTTTTGCTGTTGGGATCGCAATAAATTATTGTATTGCATTACCTAACCTCACTTACTATTACGGTTGTTTCATTTGACTATTTCTGTGAAACTACGGAAAAGAAATGATTCAAATCGATGTGTATTTCTAAATCAACGATATTTGTTATGTTGACAATTTTTTAAATATTCTCAGCGCTTGTACTACTGTCCAAGACCTTCGCGATGGTCATCCGGAATTGGATTGGAGCTGCCTGCGGCTTACAAAAAATTCTGGAAAGAATGGAAACTGCAGCAACCAGCTGCAGTTCACTATATAGAAAAGGATGGCATCTTCGAGCGAGATGAGGAAACTGCCCAAGTGTGAGTTTGATAAATACTGTTGGTAATGAAAGTTAGAGATTAGCAAATTTCTTCGATTGTGTGTTAGCCATATATCTGAAAAAGTTATAAAATTGATGCTCATGAATTTTCAGAACACCTATACAAAATGTTCCCCTGCGTCTGAAGTATCCTCCAGAAATAAACAAGGGTATCTGGGGTGGCGAAGCCGTCGTTCAGGGTTTCGTGAAGAAGTCCCACTACAGAAGACGCGTGCCTAGATTTTGGGTGCCTTCTCTGAAGAAATCTGTAGTCTACAGCGAAGTTCTCGACACCTACATGCGAACTGTGGTCACCAACAGGACTATTCAATTGATTCACGACAATTATGGATTCGATCACTATTTGTTAAAGGTGTGAAAACATAATCGTCAGTGATAGGAAAGTTTTTCTTAAAGAGACATGGAACTCTAAATAATACTACTTTGCCTTTTTTTCAGACCCCAGCCTGCGATTTGAGGTCAGAACTAGCTCTGTCGCTAAAGAGAAAGATTCTCATTGCATTGGCTGACAAAACTCTTTATCCCGATGATCCGAAGAAGAGGGAAGAAGTCTATGCCAAATACCAACAGTATCTCTCAGCTGTAAGTTACAGTTAGCTCCTTAAAGCAAAGATCCCTAATTAATAATCAATTCTTAACACGTTTTCCTAACAAAAAAAAATTTAGTACACGCGGGAGGAAATAGAATGGTACGGATTGTCATACAAAGATGCCTGCAAAAAGTGGATAGCCGAGAAAAAATTGACGCAAGAGCCGAAACCTTTGAAATTATTGTATCGATCGGAATTGATTGCAAAATTGAAGGAAGGGAACATCCAAGAGACTATGAACGTGCACATGCCTGAGAAGAGGTTCGTAATGTTCAAGCAACCCATAATTGTAGATACTGTAATAATCATCATCAATTACACTAATGAAAATATTTTTGCAGCGAACCGTCGTCGTGGATCAACAAGATCAACCCGTTTTCGAAGAGCCCAAAGGCGTAGAGTTATCGCAGTCCCATCTCGTTTGTTCGATGTATGTACATAGGTGTTAGAACTACCGACGAATAAACGAATTTAATACTGCGCACGACTCTTCTAGAAGCGTTTTATATTTCTCTAAAATATGATACATCGGATGAGACAACACGATTATGATACACAACGCATCACTATGACAGCACTTTTAATCCAAAAAAAACTTCCTAGTATTGTTGTCGAACTGAATATCAAACCAATTGACGGAAGAGGTGATCGTGAAAACTTTGGCGTAATTAGCTAACACACACACACACAGAGACACGCGAGACAAACGCTCCAATTTCTGATTTCCCGGCATATTTTTTATATTGAAATAGTGTAAAGTTTTTGTCATTAAGGGTGCTCTCACAATTCATCGCAGCAGTTGGAAGCAATACCCTCGGGTGGTCAGAAACTGGGCCGTTCATCTCAGATGTACGACGACCGAGCAGTTACGATATCGAGCATTCGATATCTCCGTCCTTTGGCAAACAGTTTAACAAAGAAGCTATCGCTCTCGTGATATACGTCATCGTTCCGTAGCTGCCGCTCGGTGCGCTGTCGTAAAAGTGTTGACAGATATAGGCTGCTCCGCCGCAGAGCAGAGTTCCCATCGCCGTTGTCTCGCGATGCTCTTTCGGTTTGGCGCAGCACAAAGTTGCGTCGCCGTCGATTTTCATCTGTAATTAAAATAAAAGGGAATGATTCGAGTGATCAATCGCACCTTGGAACAAGCCGCTTCGAATAAAAATTACCTGATCCTCCAGGAAAATTGCGTTGGCTTTGTGAACGAGATGCTCGACGGCGATCAAACCGCCGAGCGAGGGAACGACGTTGTACTCGGTGACCAAAGTCAACACCATCAGAGCTTCGACCACCAGCTGACGATATTCCGGCTGGGGTATCGTGTTGAGAACAGTTTCAACGGCAAGTGCGAATTTCAATTCCCCGGACGTCATTTCTTGGGTCAAGTTCTGCGGCAGTACTTTTCCCTCGATAACTAAACCTTGACACTGTGGAAAAAAATAGTCAGGAATACAAAAACTCCGCTGACTGGTGAAAAATCGTGTTTGTCATTGAAAAATAGTTTACCCGCTCCAAAACTTGCCAAACTCGGGGATAAAAGTCCCGCGGCACTCTGTTCAATGCTCCGTCGAGTCTGCGTCTGCGGAGCCACTGTCCTTGCCTGTCCGGTTCCATTTCCCCGCCGTCCGTTTGGTCAACGTTCAAGAATCCACCGATTTGCGATTTCTGTGGCAAAAAACCTCAGATTACTAATAATTGAGCTACGCAAGTTGAATAAAAAGGATCTTCTGTCGTTAAGAACAAAACTTTTTTCAAGTGAACACTGGAATTTAATTTTTGCCAACGCCAACGCGTTCGTTATTCGTACCTTGCTGAGACGACTGGACTTGCAACTGATGACGGAGAAGTTGCCGCGTCCGACTGTTAAGAAAACATCGCCTCGTCATTCGTGTCGTATAAAATATCCTTCGACCTCTCGAGATAAGCAAAACAGACAGACTCACCGCTACTTATGGCAAACTCTTTGCCGCTCATTATGTGATGAAGCAGATTTTTCATTTCGAAAGGCGAAAGATTGAGCAGATGCTCCGAGGCTTCCTCGCCGGTGCAAATGAGAGTTCTCGAGAGTTCGGTCGCCATAACTTGTATTATCAGACCGACTCGGAGCCGCAGCATCTCGTGAAAGAGTTGCGGCTCGGTTCTAATGAACATCGCCAAGTAAACGAGCAATTCTTGCGTTAGCATCGCCGTCGACTCGTCGTCGCCGTAAGCCTGATGAATCAGCGATCGAAGCTCGTTCTCGGGCAACGGTGCGACGATTGTGTGCTCGTTGGACGGCGGCATCCCCACCGTAACTTGTTTCTGGCGAACCAACAAATCCGTGACGGCTTTGGCTAAGTCTTCGACACGTTTGCCGAGCATTCCCGCGGTGTGTCGCACGATTCCCCACATCTTTTGCTGGCAAGCTTTTTCGTAAAGACCTTTGAGCAAATCCTTCACCAGCACTGGATGTGCATCCTCCGACATGCCCGTATTGAAATATAAACCTTGGGAGTCGACCTGACGAGCAAATGATTTATTTCAATACGTATTTTAATCATCTGACCTCCATTTACAGAAATGCCATCATAGTGAAATCGTTTACTGTGGCACGATCGAATGATTTATCATTAAAGATGAAAAACGAACCAAATATTGCAATATATCGCCCTGTTCCTCGAGACTCTCGGTTTCGCGCAGCATCGTCAGCAATTCCTCGACCTCAGTGTCGGCATATTGCGTCTCCGACGTAACGCGGTGTCTGTGCGGCTTTGGAGAACTTTTCCACGGCATCGGATCGTCGATGGGCGACGGTGTTCGATCTGGTCGGACTGGAGTCGTCGGAGAGCTCGCGCTCGGAGTGGTATCGGTGACTTCGATGAACGGATTCGTTCCTAAGACGGCCGACGGCCTTCGGTCGTCGCTGGCCATTCCGAGAATTTCAGCTGCACACGACAAAGACGATTTAATAATCGGATTATCAATGAATTTAATTAACATATGCGAATGTGTTGATGAGCACCGTGTTAATGGTTAGGCGACTTACGTTCTTGAAGGACGAGAGGAACTGCCGCTACGGGAAGATATTGCAAAAGTGTTTAGGGCTCCGGTGTCTTTAGTCGAGATGCAAGCAAATTGTTTATTGGGATTGCGTTAGTAGCCGTTTGTTACGGAAACTCGGGCGTTGCCAATCCGTTTCTCGATTACTCACGTTCCACGGCTATGGATCTTGTTTTCTTGATCGCTCCTTTGACGGACATTCGGCGTCTGAGATTGCTGCGGCTGCGAACGATCGGACGATTCAAGAGACCGGTGCGATGTGGAAAAGCGCGCATCAAGTGCTCCTCCAGGTACTGATGAACCTGAATGATAAACGAATATTGATTTATTCTCAAATTAAGACTCATTATACGCCTCGTGATTCATACCTGAGGATTTAATTTATCCGGACGGCCGTCTTCGGCGCTTCCCAAAAAACTCAGGTTCGTGATGCAAGATGTACTCAAAAAATCGTTCATATTGCCCAGCGAGACTCTGGTACCGTTTATGTATCCACTTTTGAGCTTTTTCATCGTCGTTATCATAGCCAACGGAATTTTTCCTTGATCTGCAACGCGTCGATAGCAACAATTCATGGATAAAGAACGTCGATAATTATTACTTGGAATCGATAACTTTATCGATACGAATAAAAAGGCACGGCGTTAGTGATGTTGAATTAAGGGTATATGTACTACACGGAAGGATACATTGCCACAAGCTGATTAGATGTAAAAAAAACTTGGGTAGCACAATTAACCGCAAAAGATTTGAATATATTAAAATTCGGTGATTTCCGAAAGCAACACGTCGTACCTAAGTGATTATGAGTAGCAACGAGTGTTACGGTTGGCCGGCCGAGCATTTGCTTCCAGTTGATGGTGACGAAGGCCAGATTCGTGGTAAACGTGTTGGAAAGGAAGGCGGCGTCGTTCGTCACGTAGAATTCCTCCGCGTCAAAGTTCTAATCACATGCAACATACACGCACACTACTCAACACGTAAGCCATCGACGAATTAGCGACTAAACGAAACGTGTAAAAATATATTTTCGCCTGCTTTCTGCGGCTATTGGAGATACAATAAATCTGTAGCGATGTCAATCTTTTTTTTTATGATAAGCTGTGCCATATCAATAAAAGTTATATTGCTGTCCTGTTTAATACTACAAGGCTAATCACACGCGCTGGCGCGCGTGCCCGAGATACCTCTGCGCTGCTGCGCTCTTATAAAGCTTTAAAAGGGTAAATCGCAACTAAAAAACCCTTGTTTAGTTGATTAAAAAAAAAGAAATTTGTCGTTTTGCTTGTCAGAAATCCTAGATCTGGCTGTTCGCAAAAAAATTTTTTTTTTCGAAATTACCTAAAAAAGGGTTGTAACCAGTGTTTTCAGGGGTAGAATATGCGACTTGAGAACGATGGTATAGGTTAAAAGTCGATATTTTGAAAAAATAAATTTCGTGACCCCGATTTGGGCGGTTTTCGGCCCGGCGGCTAAATCTACGATTTCTGACAAACTGTTCGGCCAAACAATTTTTTTTTCAAAATCAACTAAAAAAGGGTTGTAACCGGTGTTTTCAGGGGTAGAATATGCGAGTTGAGAACGATGGTATAGGTTAAAAGTCGATATTTTGAAAAAATAAATTTCGTGACCCCGATTTGGGCGGTTTTCGGCCCGGCGGCTAAATCTACGATTTCTGACAAACTGTTCGGCCAAAAATTTTTTTTTTCAAAATCAACTAAAAAAAGGTTGTAACCGGTGTTTTCAGGGGTAGAATATGCGACTTGAGAACGATGGTATAGGTTAAAAGTCGATATTTTGAAAAAATAAATTTCGTGACCCCGATTTGGGCGGTTTTCGGGTTCACGAAATTTATTTTTTCAAAATATCGACTTTTAACCTATACCGTCGTTCTCAAGTGCAACGGGATTCTACCGAGAGTCCATTAAACATCGGTTGAAAGTTCGTTTACAGAATTCACCAGGTTTCAAAATCAGAAGGTAACTCGATTGACGGACGTAAAAAAAAAAATCACCCAGGGTTACCGCAGCCACACGAAAAAAAAACTCATGAAAACATACGCTTACATGCAAGCAATTGTTAAGTAAAAAAAAAATACAGTAGCCGTGAATTTTCGGATAAAAAAACTTTCGAGCGCGCACGACGCGTATCCGAAAGCAATTAAAACAAGGGAATAAGATGATAAAACCGTGATGGAGCTAGCGATGATCGATCGGTTGCGTTAAAAAAAAAGACGATATATTTTTGGATGGATGGAAGTGACGCACGCTATCGCTTAGAAACGTTTGTATTACCTAGGTGAATGTTCTTGAGAGGCATGACCACGAGTGGGCGACCTAACATATTCTGCCAGCTAGACTTCAAGAAATTAATTTCGCCTTTGAATATGTCGATCATGAGCTCATAGTCCGATGCGATGTAGAAGCGGGTCATGTCTGTCAACTATTCGTTTGGATTTTTTTTAACGATATACCAATAGGTGCAATAAGATAAACAAAAGTAATAGACGGTACAAGTGGCCAAATTGGCTTGCGATGTAATCCAGTATTTTCACTCACCTGCGGAGTAAACGCAAATATTTTGTCGTGCAATGAGTACAATTTACTCGTGCTGAGGATACCAACGTCGCGTGATTTGCGACCGGATAATCCCAACTTCTTATTGCGACCTTCGGTAGAAAATAATTGTTTTGTAAGCATCCCTTGAATTTAATGTGTTCGATGTCGACAATAATCCATTGAAAATTTACCTAAGTATGTATACAGATGACTAAGTACTTTGGCCGGCTGGACTTCGATGGGCGCGACTTCCGCGATCGTCTGAACGTGAATATCGTGCTGAGCAATTTTTTCACGTATCTCCGCGTCTTCCGCCAATATAACGACTTGCACGACGACGTCTGGTTTTTTTTCGCTGCACAGTCTTCGATTGAGCGGATCCAGTTCGCCAACCGCGAGAAAACCCTGTAACGTTCAAACAATTGTGCAATCTGATGTGCAACGAAATCAGTAATGAGCGAAAGGGTCGCGTACCTCTTGAAGCAGTTTGCCCAAAATGTAGAGAGACTGCGCCCACATGAATGGGCATCGGCCGAGAGCTTCTCGCTTCGCGCTACCGGGATCCGCGTATTCGGCCGTCACTTTATCGCCGGCCACGGCGTACAATTCCGGAACTAATTTAATACCGTCCTCGCCCTTTATCATAATATCCTCGAGCGCTTTCGTATATTCGGTGATACCTTTCTGATTGCCTTGGAAGCAGTAATCTAGTATCAAGTAGCAAAAAAATAGTGGCCACTCGCACTCGATATTCTCGAACATGCGGAGTTCCCACGGTTCGTAGTAAAGCCTGCGAAATCGGTGAAAACATTTGGTAAGAAACAGTCGAAACGATCGAAGAACCATCGCGCTGCGAGAATGAATGATGATACCTGTTGGGATCTTCTCTCGGAGTTCTGTAACCGTCCCGCAAGAATCTTTTGCAACCGTAACGCCCTTGCAATTTCTTCGTTATAGCGTCACGCGTGAGTTGAATGAGATTCGGTTCGTCCACCGCGAAAGCGGGAAAACTGATGATGGACAAGAGACCGCTGTCCAACTCCTTCGAATTAGATTCACGGGGTAGCATCGATTGCAACACGGCTTGGCACTTTTGCGCCTCGTCGGCCAGTACGTGAATAACCGAGGTGGGACCTCCCCTGGCGCCGAACAAGTCCAATTCGTTCATCGCTTCCATGGCCGCCTTCGCCATGCCGATGCTGCTGGCGTTCAATTCCGGCAGACCGTGATTCGTCTTGTCTCCTCGTTCCCAAACGCCGTAATCCGGAGTGCAGTACGCCGACTCGATGTAGAACACCAAGTTTTGAATAAACGCCACCTGTAATTGATAAATTTATTACAACCAGTCTTGTTTCTCTGTAACTTATAAAGGAATTCCAAAAATTGGAATGTTTAATGTTCGTTGTGAGTTATCCTTGCCTCGTCCAAATTGAAGACAATCTGGAGTCCGGAAGCCGTCATTTGAGCGAGGATCAAAAGATACAGGGAAACGGCATCGATTTGCAGATGGCCCCACTCAGAGTCCCCAACAACGGTTTGACCGGTCTTCGAGCTGTACTTTGCGTGAAGAGCATCCAGGGGATTCTGGGTGATCTTGAATTTTTCAACCTTGTCCTTCTGCTGCATCATAGCCATCAGCAGGCCTCTCATAAGTTTCACGCAACTCTGCTCCAGTTCGTACGTCTTGGCTCTGTCTTCGTCAGCGTCCGCTATCTTCTTGTACGCCATCGACAAGCCCCAAACCGCGAGGATGCAGTAGATGTTGTCTCGTATCCAAGCGTGATCGTTCTCCTGACTCGCGGGAAACAGTCCCGTCACAGGATTCTGATGGTTCATGATTATTTTGTGGACCATACGCTGGTAATAGTCCAGGCGTACACCCGAATTGCTGCGGCTACGCATCTTGCCGCTCTTTAGGAATAATTTCTACCAAAAAATGCGTGACCTAAAAAAAAGGCATCTTTCACTGTAATCACCACGCAAAATAAATTACAGAAATTTTCAAATCGCGTATTTCCTGTTTTTCTTGTTTTTTTTAGGTTACCTCACGCAACAGGAACGCAAATTGTATCGCCCAGCGATACAAACTTGTGACATCAAACGAGAACGATGTGATGTTTCGGCCGCTGCATCTCGTTCACGTGAAACCGGCCATTCGTCCGAATGGACCGAGGTTTCTTTTATTTTTTTCACTATTGCGATGCGCAATGTTAAACGAATGTCAAATTAATTTTATACGTAGACGGAAAATGGTGGGACGATCTCGGTCGGTAAGTTAGATTTGTTTATGTAAACGAAAATATCCAATCTCAGCACGTTGCAGTGTGTGCAGTATTTTTTTTTATATTTTTCGAACGGAAAGGTGTAGTATAAGATGGAGGCGATAGTGGCGAACGCGAGTTATGCGTATTCATTTTCAAAGTCGTATTATATTCACGATATATTCGTTATCGTGATGTGCTGCACGTTTCCGCCCTTCTCTCTCACTTCAACGCGACCACCGATAGCACTATCTTTGTCTCACAACGGCGCTCGCGACTCGGTCGGTAAAACAGTTGGCGCTCGCCCCCAACAAGGGTAGGGGTGAAAGAACAAACTCAGTCGGTAAGAAAGATGATATAAATCATTTTACGGATTTTGAACTCGTAGCGGTAGAGAAAGACTTGTAAATCATTCGTCCCGCAATTTGGCTCCAAGTAAGACTGGATTTTCTCTGCAAAGCATCGAGTTTCCAGACATGCTTAATTATTTGCACATTTTCATACCGGAAGACATGCGATCCCGGATCGAAATCGCGTGCCCGCTCACTCGATAACTAATAACAGATTACTGCGTCGATCTGTGGAAAATTATATATTTTGACAGAGCTGAACGAGTCTCAACGAAGTTCCGCAACGATTGTCCTGTTGACGGGGGTCGCCGCCGCTGCCGCAGCGCGACGAAACGTGTACGATAACCCGGTTGGGTCACGGACAGCAGCAGGTTTGAGCGCGCGACCCGCTATGATCGATCGCAAGTATAGTCACAGAGTAATACGTAGTACACCAACCATAATACAATACCGCGGGGTACTTGGTTGGCGGATGTGCATGATAGTCCTTGAGACTTTAATAAAATATATCCACTCGCAAATCAAGTTGGAGGAATTCGATTACCGACATTGGATTCAATCCCGCGGCGACGACACACACATGGCGCTCGAGTAATTCAAGGTCCGACAACCTCGCGCGGTGCGTGTCTCGTAGCCACTAAAATATCGCTAAGACTCAACTATAATAATATTCTGTAATTTACGAATAACAAAAAGATCGTTTTTTCAAAGTGGAGAAATTTTGTTGAGTCGGTCACGGTTCAGATACGAAAACACGTGACCAGCGTCGCGGTAAAAATTCCGATGCATCGTCGTTTATCGTAGAAAGCAATCGCAGAATTAATGCAATTTTCCCGTGAATCGCGAAAGATAAAAAAACAGATAAATCCAACACGTGTCGCATGATTTCTGCCGCTCCTACTGTCCCTTCCCTGCGCCACGTGCGCGCAGCGAAACACAGAGAAGGGGTAAAGCTGGTTGTGCATGCAACAGGACCGCCGCTGGCTCGTGTATATACTAAGAGGTAATGCAAACCTCGCATGCTTATGACAATAAAGCACGACGAACTGCATTATGAATATCGCCAACATTAACCCTTCGTGGTCAAACTGTTTGTAAACTTAGTCCACAGTAGTTTCCAGGGCAAATTTCGGGTCGATTCCACTGTGACCACGAAGCTGTACAAATTAAAAAAAAAAGCATAACAATATATATCCATCTCCCGGTTCATTTACAAACTTGCAGCATTAAACTCGGGACTAGTCAGGCCCTGATCGGAGCCGCGTCATCCGTGTCCGGGCCTGACCAGTGCCCGGCTTGGGCCGAATGCAACGGCTACCGACTTTTTGCCAGGACAGAGGGCGCGTTCGAAATATAAATTCTGAAAAAAAAAATGAATAATATATATACATTTCCCGGTTCATTTACAAATGTACAGCGTTACACTCGGCGCTAGTCAGGCCCTGATCACCCCTGTCCGGACCTGACCAGTGCCCGGCTTGGGCCGAATGCAACGACTACCGATTTTTTGCCAGGGCAGAGGGCGCGTTCGAAACATAAACTCTGAAAAAAAATTAATAATAATGATAATAATAATAATAATAATAATAATATATACATCTCCCGGTTCATTTACAAATATATACGGCGTTACACTCGGCGCTAGTCAGGCCCTGATCATCCCCGTCCGGACCTTCCCAGTGCCCGGCTTGGGCCGAATATGCAACGGCTACCGATTTTCTGCCAGGGCGCGTTCGAAATATAAATTCTAAAAAAATTAAAAATAAAAAAAATTAATAACATATATACATCTTCCGGTTCATTTACAAATGTACAGCGTTACGCTCGGCGCTAGTCAGGCCCTGATCATCCCTGCCCGGACCTTCCCAGTGCCCGGCTTGGACCTAATATGCACCTGCAACCGATTTTCCGCCAGGGCGCGTTCAAAACATAAATCCTAAAAAAAGCAACTTCTCCATGTCAGCCTGGGTGTGGGGCAGTGTATCATTTATGGGAAGGTCAACACGCAAGCCCGTGTGTCCGGCTTTCCCCGTAACCGCTTCCCCACACCCATACACACACACATATATCTCTCTCTCGCCCCTCGTTTGCCAGTTCACTTCCGCTGCTACTGCACTATGATAAAACGCCCGAGCGGTGACGTCACCTCCTGTGTCCCAATAATCATGAGAATGGCGGTCGCGCGCCGAATCGTCCGTAACAAACGAGTGTGTCGGCCGCCGCCGCCGTCGCGCGTCGGAAGAGATTCGCATGGCGCAGTGGGTTACCGGTTACGGCATCGCCTGGCAGCAGCAGGTATGGGTGTGCGTATGGAAAGCACAGGAGTAGCGTCGGTGGCGGCGGCGACGGCAGCGACGAGCAGTCCGCGGGCGGCAGGGCAACACACAGGGTAAAAGCGGCGACGGCGGCGACGACGGCAGCGCGAGGCGGTCTATAGCTCGGCACAACGGCACACAGTCTGGCGTCGCCGTCGCGTCGTGTGTATCATTATAGTGACTGGCGCGCAGTCGGTTGCGCAGAGGCTCGGGTCGCGCGCGTGCTTTTCGCCTCTCCTCCTGCGCGTTCGCTCTCTCTCTCTCACGTCGGGTGTCCCTAACCGCCTCGGCGAGCCTCCGCAGGACGCTCGTGCCTCTCTGCACTGGTTCCGCGGGACGCGAGACCTACGGTTTAACATAATCACAACAACAGCGACGATAACAACGATCGTCGCGAGAAACTCGTCACAGAGACGCAGAGACAAAACGAAACGGTTGACAAAGGAGAATGCGATAACGATCGGAGGTGCAAGGGACGACGCGTTGAGTGAGAAGATCGGCGAGGAGGACGACGCAGCCGATTGGTCGCCGGACGTCGGACCAAAGAACACGTGTGTCGCGAAACGTTTGGTCGTTCCGGAAGTCGGAGGGGGAAAAAAAAATCGGAAGACACGGAATGAAAAAACGCGGGTTTGGTTCGTTGGAGGGATGAAGTCGGAGGTGCGTTAGAGGCGAATAGTAACCGAGGATCGGATCAGTGTGTGACGTGATAACGATGATAACGAGTGCGGTGCGCTGACAGAGTGATAATAAGGCCGATTGCGTTGGGGGAGGTTGCGGGATATTTTTTTTTTCGGCGATGAACGAGCGACGAAGGGAGACCGGTTGACGTTTGGTGTTGGTTGCGTGTTTGCTGAGTGGTCGATCGGCCACGAGGCGAGGAAGAATCTCCTCTCGCAACAGGTACGCGAATTTGTGTTTTGGATTCTGAGTCTCTGCGTCGTTAAGATGAAATCGTGTTCGGTATTT
Source organism: Itoplectis maculator (assembly GCA_964034905.1). NCBI lineage: Eukaryota > Metazoa > Arthropoda > Insecta > Hymenoptera > Ichneumonidae > Itoplectis > Itoplectis maculator. The sequence goes on from OZ035869.1 coordinate 5,812,664, forward strand.
GCGGTGATCGTCGCGATTAGCGTTTTTTCGGTTTTTTCCTTTAGGATTTATTTCAGGATTTATTTCTGATATTACTTTTTTGAATATATCGGATGTGCCTTTGAGACTTGTTCTGCTATCTGCGACACACGAGACTTGAAAATCTACGCATCGTATTATCATTGTTATCATATTATCAGTTTAGAAAAGCGAAAAGTTTTGTCGGACAAGTTTCGTCGATAATAATAAAAGTTGGAATTTTCGTTGGCATCAGAAGAGCCGCTTCGGAGATGCAAAAGCGCCCGAGCAAAAGTAGACGCGTACGATGCGCTTTGCCGGTCGGACGCGAGGTTAAAATTGAAAAAGCGATATATCGATCGTGGGGAAAATGGCTCCAAGGCCCCGAGGGTGAAATGCCACCCGTATCGGGAATAGGATATGCGTCGTCGCTGCACGTAGATTGGTGCCTTAAAATATTTGCTAATTATAGGCCGCGACTGATCGACGGAAGGATCAAGTCGGTTGCCTCGCGCAGCGGGAAACCTCGGCGAGAGACAAAGCCGTCGGGGGTTTTGCATTATAACCGCGGTCACCCCGTGCGCGCTCTGCGCGATGAGACCTGTACACGCCGGGCAAATCATCGAGGGGGCTCGGTGTCTCCTTATTGCGGCGCAAGTACAATTGGTCTCTCGATGTATTAAGGAAACGATCGATTGGAAAGCCAATTGGAAGTGAATCGTTGGTCTCGTCATAGGCATCGCGTCCCACGCTAGGTACTCATTAATTATAGAATCGGTACATGCGGATGATTGTCTGGACGGATTTTCTCGAGCGGACTTCACTTTTTTATACAGATCCAGGTTTTTATTTTTCGCACCTTCATCATTCCCCTAAATTCCACGAGTACCCCCCCTCTCAGAGTGTTAGTCGCAGCCATTTTTTCCTAATACATCGTATTTGCACGAAGACACAGGGAAACTGCGGAAAATCTGCACCGACAGGCGGCCATTTTTTTCTTTTTTTTTTACTGAGTTTCCACTGTATGAAAATTCATCAGAAAGTCAGAAAAAGTGTATTCCGTTTAACAGTCGACGCGCAATTAGTGTACGGCTAAGCGGTCACCCATCCAAGTACTGACCGCGAGTCGAGCTGCTTAACCTGGGAGATCGCCAAAACCACACATTGCCCTCGCGTCCAACTATTGCCGGTCAGAATCACTTTGAGAGTCTCGGTTTTTTTTTTAATGTTGCTGTACGTAATATAGTTACACAGGCGATGTAACCGATGAGCCTTTGATTTTTAGTGGCATTCGTAAAGGAAGTTGATTACACTTTTAGTTACCGACTGAGCAGTTTTAAATCTGTAACTCCCAATCCTAATCTTTTTCTCAGTGCATGTAGCTCCTAATCTTAATCTTTTTTTTCAGTGCATGTAACTCCTAATCTTAATCTTTTTCTCAGTTCATGTAACCCCTAATCCTAATCATTTTCTCAGTGTATGTAACTTCTAATCTCCTTAGTAATATTGTCACTTGCGCATATACAGCTGATATCATAGAAAATATCTACCCGACGCCGGGTTTTCGGGAGTTTGGGTACCAGCGCCCACAGTGAATGCTGCACATTGTAGCTGCTCACTACAAGCGGCTGCTGAGGTCGCAAGCTGGGGAAGTTGGGTAGCCAAATAAGCGCGGTTAGGGAGCGATAGCAACTGGGAATGGAACGTGACGAGGGACTAGTTGATATTTTAGTAAACTTTGCTCATCAATGGAAAGATAACAGCTATAAATATTTTCGGGGCATTCGCCCGGTAGAATTTCATATCCATGACTGTGATAACAGCTCTGGCGTTGGAATGACTGTAACCACAATAAAAATGAAGTTGAGGTCGGAAATATGTTCATTTCATATAAACATATGAGGTCGGGTATATTTTAATTTCCTTATTTATATATCCTCTATTAAAAATTTCTTGAGCAACCGTTGCTGTCGATTTATTTGATCTCTGATTGGTCGTTGGGAAACATTGGCAGTTCGTTTTTTATAATATTGCGAAATTTAGCTGTTTGTTAGAAAAATAAATTCGATTTTTGCGTTCTCCTCGAATTTTCGATTTTTCGGACCAACACCTGTGATTTTTGGAATCAGCGGGAAATTTCCCATCGGATAGGGTTTTTAAACTTGGAGAAATCGAAAATTTTTTTTTCGTCAGATTTTGCAAAAAATGGCAAGGGGTACCCCTTCTAAAAATTTGCGATTTTTGAGGGTCAACTTTAAAAATCTGCAAAAAATCGAAAAATCGAGATATCGCGTTCCGCCTTGCGGCATTGTCTTCGTTGAAGGCTTATCTTTCGAATGCAAAAAGAAAATCCCGATTATATCGATCCAAAGAAAAATTACAGCGATTTTAGTGAAGTGCCAAAATCGGAAGAAAGTGAAAAATGATTTTTCGCGTTTTTCTCCTCCAATTTTTTATTTTTCGGGCAAAAACCGGTCATATTTGGAATGAGCGGAAAATTTCCCATCGGATAGGGTTTTAAAACTTCGTTGACACGAAAATTTTTTTTTCACCAAAAAAAACAGCAGGGGTCCTCCAATGCTGGCTAAACCCCTACCGCGCATCATTATTCCTAGAGTTTATTTAAATAAGGAGAAAGTCAGACACTGAAAATATGTACCGCTAGAAATCTTCTATAAAATAGTATTTTAGGAAACATTGTTGGCCCATGAAATGATAAGAGAAGACCCGTGAAGATGGACACACAAGATGTCGAGGCATTATTCATTGTTGACGGGCGTTCCAGACTACAATGGATTATAGCTGATAGTCGAGCACATGTGACGTATCTGTAAAATTAGATATATAATAGTTTGAGCGTTGAAGCGAGCACGCCGGGCTAGCAGCGAGCAGAAAGCAGCAGCCTTGATTCGCGACCGAGGAAAGTTTGCCTCAGGGCGCCCGTCGACTATAACGCTATAGACGTATCTACCCCGGCCGAGGGTAGTTTACGTTTCTCGCTGCACGGGCGTGGTCTAGATATCCATGGCAATTCTCGCAAGTAAATTGATATGTTCTTATGAATCGATATTAACTCCCGAGCTAACGTGACACTGGCCTTCTTCCATCGACGCACGCGAGTGTCCGTTGTGCGGACTCCACTTGCTCGGGTCTATTTCCAGTTGTTGGATTTTCTTGCGCGCCGGCTCTATGACCCCGGGACCGCGGCGCTCGATGCCGATTGATCATTCGAGCCGCTTCTCGATCGATCGCGAGTGCAAAGGTCGCACGACGATAAAAACGTCCGATCGGAAACATTTTTACACTCTGATCTTATGATGCATTGGTACATTCCCGCCACACCCCCGCTTCGAATTTTAAAAAGCTATTTTCTCTTAAATTACTCGACAGATAGAGTTCAAATTTTTTGAGAATGTGCGGAAATGTGGCAGAATTGAACTCAGCTTCTGGCTCCTCGATACATTAAACCGTTTGTCCGGGAGAATCGAAAAACCGAAAAGTGAGGTTTAGGTGCCTTGCGCCTCCACTTCGAAATTTTAAAAGCTATTTTCTTCGAAACGGTGCATCGGTTCGCAAACATATTTGGAATACAAGTAGGAAATGATGGCAGAATTGGGCTATGCTTTTGGGTTCTTGAAACTGATAGTCGTTTGTTCGGGAGAACCGAAAAACCAAAAAGTGAGGTTAGGGAGCGGGAGAGACAGACTTACGGGCGTCTAACATTGGCGACGAAGTTTCGAGCGAAGAAACATATCCGATTATAGGGACGACGACGATGGTGGACTACGAAGCTGACTATCGATCGTTTCGAGGGCACGAAACCGTTAACAGTTTATAAATTACCGCGAGCCAACGAGGCTTCGAATATAAATGCGTCCGTAGCCCCCAGTATTTTAATTTCACCGAGCGGTTAGCGTTCGAGGAGCGATACTAGTTGCGCGCATTGGCACAGTTTTCCCGCACTTTTTCCTGGCCTCACAAAGCCGGAATATAGGACAAGTTAGCCCGCATATGCGATGCACCGTCGGTTCAAATGCGTAACAATGTACAATGGTCGATTGGGGGGAAGGAAAAAAAAAGTATATGCCGGCCGAGCTCCGATCAAGCTATAAGCGTAGAGTCGACGACGCGGGACAATTGAGGAGAGGAAAATCGAATTTAGGTTATAATTTAAACGCAAACTTATTATGCCACTTATTTCGAGCTTATATCGTGCTTGAATTATGAAAAAAAAAATTCCAGTCGTACAACTGTTTCCACCCTTTTAAGGATCCGGTTGACCTTTCGATTGTATATTTTTTTTTTAGTTTCAGCATTTGGCGATTAGAATTCCGACTTTCTGAAATAATGCATTTCATTAATTTAGAATGTTGGCGATTGAAATCTTCAATTTCCAAGATAATGATTTTTTTCAATAAAAAATCTTACGTCTTTCGAACTCAGCAAAGATTGATTGTTGAGTTCGAAAATTGTCGCGTATTTAGGGCGCTTACCCCTTAGAATTTATTAATTAAAACCGTGCGACGAAAAGGTCGAACGTTCGAAACAGCGAAAGCAGAAGGACAAGGAACAACGATAAAAATGGCGAAGAGCTAAAAAAAACAGTCGAACGAATATCGAAGGGCTCTGCAATATTATAGAGTGAAACTAAGTCAAGCCCTGGAAATGTCGCAGGGGGATGCCAAGCGCGGCGCATATTTTCGTGGGGCGACGACTGTCTGAGTGCGAGACTTATTCTACTATGTATAACGTATGCTATTTTCTGCTTTACAGGAGGAAGAGTCGCGAGAGAAAGTGGTGGAAGCGGGGAAGCGAAAAGCAACTGCAGAGAGGAGGAAGGAGAGTGGGCAGTGAGGGAAAGGCGTAAAAAAAGATTGGACTGCTGGATGCTGATAGGTTAAAGGTGATCTGGGTGAGATAGTCCCAAAGAGTGGTGAACACCGGGGCATGGTCGTAGGTGAGACGGCGGGGCGATGACGCTCTATCACCGTCCGCAGACGTCACCACGAGTCCCCCAGGACTCGACCGACTCCCTCATCCCAAACCCGGTCCCGACCCTCGCTACGCTCGTCAGTCATTATCGGCATCTGAGGAGCGGTACGATAGATCCGATTGCCCCGGCGCGGCGGCATGAGAGATCGTTCGCGACATCACGATCATCAAGGTCAGGCGATGCCCCTCGAAGAGGTCCAGGGACTGCTGCCTCCACCGTGCAGGACAGGTCAGTTACACCAGCCCTGCTATAGGGTAGACGCACCGTTTTTGGCCATTTTAGGGCCGAATGTGGCCATTACATTCAATCCTCTATTAAGAAGTTCGTGAGCAACCCCCCCCCCCCCCCCCCCTTCTAAAAATTTGCGATTTTTGAGGGTCAAATTTAAAAATCTGTAAAAAATCGAAAAATCGAGATATCGCGTTCCGCTTGGCAGCATTCTCTTCGTTGAAGAGTTTTCTTTCGAATGCAAAAAGAAAATCCCGATTATATTGATCCAAAGGAAAATTACACCGATTTTAGTAAAGTGCAAAAATAGGGAAAAAGTGAAAAATCGTTTTTCGCGTTTTTCTCCTAAAATTTTTTATTTTTCGTGCAAAAACCGGTCATATTTGGAATTAGCGGAAAATTTCTAATCGGATAGGATTTTAAAACTTCGTTAAATCGAAAAAAAAAATTTCGACAAAAAAGCGGCAAGGGGTACCCCTTCAAAAAATTTAATGGCACAAAAAACACATCGAGTATATCAATCGGTGAATTTATGTGAATTTATTTGAAATATCCAAATACAGTAGTGGGAATAAAATAATTTGAAGAATAAAATAATTAAAATGGCCACAATAGGTACAGTGGCCACTAATGGTACATCTACCTTAACACATGTTTTATTTCGTATCAAACGCTCTTCACATTTATTTAGTTCCTTCAGCATCAAATCCTGGTTCCTTTTTATTTTTTGAATGATTTCTATGGTATTTATATCACCAGCGTTCAATTTGTTTATTGCAGTGAGTGACTCGTATTGAATGATTGCAGGTAACCGGGGTTCGCTAAACGTCACCATTGTCCAAGTGGGCACTGGAAATGGAAGTGGAGTCGGAAGTGACTTACTGGGTTTGGAGCCACCGGCGGAGTTGAAGCCGTCCCCGTCGCCCCTTTCCGAGACGAGCGCCACACTGCCTTCTGATAACAATGACACCTTTACTGGAGGTAATATTTGACACAAAAGAGGCGGAATTAGCGACAATCCACATTATGGCCCAACGCGTTGAAAACTTGATGCCCTCTTCCAAAAGGACAGATTTAAATGAAAACAAAAAAAATGCATAGAACCCCGACAGATTATAATCCTCTATTAAAGAGAGCAAAATAATAAATGTGTCGCTGCAGCTGAAGTGGAGATTTCTCGAGCGTTGTATTCAATCAGATTTTACTTTTAATAACGAAACTTTTTTTTTTTTAACACGAGCTCTAGTCATCAAGTGCCAGGCTACTGAGACGCCGCCGAACGAGATTCAAAGGAGCGCCAAAAATATGGGAACATGGTCAGAGTTGTGCGTGTTTCGCTTTACTTAAAGCCAAGCGTAAAACCTCGCATAAAGCTCTGCTCCGGTTGGAACGTTCGGTACTTTTCTTTTTTTTTTTTCTTCCCCCCTATTTCAACTCGTGTTCCTCGGTGGGAAAGTTTTTCACGACGGAAAACTTAACACTCGGAGTCGTGTACTTCAAAAGAATCGACGGACGCGTATATAGTATACGTTCTCGCTTCCACAGCGAGCTTTTGTCTGACTGCTAAGAGGCCTCGCTACTTGGCCGTCGCGTCTCTCTGCGCTCGGTCTGCTTTTACCGTGCAGCGTCACCAATTTCTCTCTCACTTTCTCTCATTCCTGTCCGCCTCCCAAACGTATCGCTTCGTCGCGGCTCAGCGGTTGAGCCGCGGTTTTTGCTCGACGCGCCTGGGAAAAAAGGGAAGAAAATGAAAATACACACGAGCGCACTTTGAATAAGCACCTCGAAGGCCACGAGCTCTCGGGGAAGGTGCGTCGTCGAAGGCGTCAGGATATCTGGGCAATGGGCTCGGTGTAATATTCTGGAATGTCAGATCGATCGATTCGTCTGGACGGCCGACGACGAGCGCGCTGCGTCACTTCGTCATTTCCCGTGACAGGAAATGTTTCAGAGTCTCGCCTTGAGGTCCCCGAGGGGCATCCCTCGGGCCGGGAGAAATGATCTATATCGACGGGGCGAGCGTTGGCAACCAAAGGGTAATAATAGTCGATTATCGACGAAAATAGCCGCGCCGACACTTTGCTATTTTTATAATAGTTCACTTCTACTCCACCGTTTTGCGTACCCGAGACGACTTGGCTTTCGCGTCGGTCAGAAACATATCGTTAGAAATGTCACGACGTAGTTTGCAAATATTAATGTCCCACATACGCTTACTTCAAAAGTGCCGAGAATTTGTCAGCTTGCCGCTCGATTTTAACGAATGAAGAAGGTTCGTTCAGGTCGATAAAAATAGGGGTAGCTTTCAGGTGGTAAATATGTCTCCATTGTGATGAAATTAAAAAAACAGGAATATAAGAATGAGTCTGAGCAGTTATTATTTATTAACCACCTCTTCGCGGAGTCAGAAATAATCTATGGTGACGTTAATAATGCACTGTCGCCGCATCGACAACTCGGGGTGAACTTGTCTCTCGCTCTGCCGTTGGTTTGTCGGGGCAAACTCATACTTGCACGATAATCGGATTGTCCCGGCCGAAGCACTGAGTTATCTGAGAGAGAGTTGGCTTCGATGGTAGCGTTTACGGCCTTGCCAGCTTGGCAATAGAGCCGACTAGTCTTCTATACAAAGCGAGTGCTCTTGTCATCGCTAACCCCGAGAATATTCTTTCGCCGTTCGTTGGTAAACCGTGTACGGGGCTTTTATCGATTCTAACTGCATCGTAATTGCAGAATTACTCCAAAGAAAAGCAGCGACATGAGTGACAGTGTTTTGACAATATTATCCATTGCCTGCGACAACATAAACGTGCCAAGTGTCCAAAAAATCACATCATCGTGACAATATTAAAATCAACAAAGTGAATATAAGTGTCTGAATAATAATAAAAATTCTGAGGCTGACCGAAACGTCGGTTTTATTAAAAAGCTGAAAGCATTAATTACCGCGACGTTCAATTAGTTGACAATTATATTTCCATCTGTTAATATCCGTTATTATCTGAGCCCATTGCTATTATTACAACATACATTTTATGCGTTTCTCAATGTTCAGTGCCCTCGGGAAATCAGTTTTAAGGCGAAATTATCGGGACGTGTAATTTATAGTGAAAGGGTAACCGTTCGTGGGGAACGGGTCGTCGGCGATTCAAGCGAGAAAATAATCAACACGCGAATATGTGAGACAGTCCGGGGTCACGAAGGTTAGATGCAGCGCAAACGACGTCGTCGCGTTGGGACGCGCGTCGAGATAACGCGCGCATGGATATTATGCTGGATCATACGTCCCCGGAGATTTTCGTTGTAGACCGCGACGGCGACGACAACAACAATCGGAGCAACGCGACGAAGCGTCAATCGGTGTTCAGGCTTTCGAGTATTCGTCAGAGGCAGCTCGGGCGATACTGGGATAAGCGTACAGGTGCTTTTTTCGTAAGGAAAATAATTCAGAAGAACATGTGTATTGCCTATGTAAAATCGCAGCGCAAAACCAGGAAATAATTTACATTCACATATTTAATTCAATATTAATGATACAGAAAAAACTGTATCTCCGTCAATTATACAAAAAAAAATTCCTCCAAAAAATTTAGTGATGGCATTCTTGGCAAATGCATCTTTCAGAAATGAAAAAAAATCAAACCCTTGTTGGATATCATTGAAATCTATGAGTAATTCAATTTAATTAAATTAACGGGTTCACCCGACGGGAATGAATACCACTGAACACTCAATCGTCTTCATTGATCCGCACCACCTTAAAATGATCGACAGTGCATTTACCTACCGTATCGACCTGTCGATGGTCGGGGAGCTCCGGCAAGAGGGTCGAGTCGAGTGAATAAAATTTCGACGTCCCGCGGTGGAAAGATAATCGAATTTTAGGTCGATTTTAGGTGGGCACCGTTCGTTAATTGTTAATTATTTTTGTCCGTGTTTGCAGGAGCTGATCCGCGGCTGCTCCTGGCTGGAATTGGCGGCTGCGGCGACCGTAACACGTGGGAGGGTCGTTACCACGTTAAGGAACATCGTCGGGCCGGAAAAGCGACTTTCCAGGGTCAGGTGTACAACTTCCTGGAGCGTCCGACCGGCTGGAAGTGCTTCCTATACCACTTCTCTGTGTAAGTGGATTTTACTTAATTATCGATTAATTACACGAGATCCTAACCAGACCTCAATCTCGAGGAAACTGCAATCAGGATTTCACCATCTTTTTTTTACTTTGATGAGTTTCGCACGTAAACTATTTTACCGTCAGAAACATTTGGTAAACTGGAACTCGGCTGGATTCAAAAATTCGAATATCAACAGAGAAGATTGATGACGAATTTTTCCGAACTTCCGTTAAAGTTTTGCAGTCGCCGGTGCTCGGCGATAGGGGTCAAGTTAGCTGAGGCAACTTGAGGGGATCAGAAAAATCACAAAACCACTAAGCAGTTTTGATTATAGAATTTTGAGTGAGTTGCGATGGAAAGGAAAGTGAAAAATGAGCTTAGGGGTCTGCTGAGAAAATTGGAAATTTTACGAGTTCATCGAATGTCACGAAAAATAATTCAACTGTTTGCCTAAATCATAGGTGTAAAGTGGGAAATGAGAGAAAGTGAAAATTGAGCTTGGGGCTGCTGAGAAAATTGGGAATTTCACGAGTTCATCGAATGTCACGAAAAATAATCCAACTGTTTGCCTAAATCATAGGTATAAATTGGGTTTTCGTTGATAAACCACTTTCACGCTATTCGACAATAGATCAAAGCGCATGAACATACAAAAGCTCGTACAAACCGAGCAGATAATCTATTGCCCGACGGCAAAGCATTGTCTATTGATAGTTTGAATTTATATAGCCAACAATAAGGTGGGGATGAGAGTGTAGGAGTTGCGGTAGGGTGGTCGTCGGGGGGGGGATGGGGTAGAATCGATATCCGACGCACGAACAGACGGACGAACGATGATTCGATACACTCACCCCTCTCTCGCCACTGTCAACAGCTGCAACAAAACCAACTTTTCTCGTCCAACACACAATCGAGATCTTTGATTCACGCGATATCGTTATTAGTGTCCCCCGCATTGCCAACGGATATCAATGTACACAGTATAACACACGCCAGACCCCCCCTCCCCCCATTCGGCGCCAAATCAGATTTAATCGCGCGGCTTGTTCAGCAATATCCTGTATCACGTTGACCCAGAAACAATTTTCGAAAAAAAAAATAAAATTGATTCACTGTGAAGTACTCTTCACGATATAATGAAAAAAATCAGCCGTTATTCGTCACCGCTAATTATTTAAAAGGGAAAACAATTCAGGTATTGCAGATAAAAGAGAACAGGTGTAACAATTTTCGAAAAAATAAAATTGCTTTACTGTGAAGTACTCTTCACGATATAATAAAAAAAAACCAGCCGTTATTCGTTACCGCTAATTATTTTAAAGGGAAAAAAAATTCAGGTGTTGTTGATAAAACAGAGTAGGTGTAATTAAAAAAAAATCGTTATTGAGTTTTCGATCGAACTCGGAGCAAAATCCTTTGATGAATTCACGCAGTGTTTCATTGTTGGATGTCGTGTACAGTTGGGTATAAGTAGAGTAGCCTGCAGTTCGAACGGACAGAGGGCGGGCTACATGCGGACCGCAACTACTGCGGCCGGTCGATGTAGTAAGTTTTCTACTGATCGAGCATCGCTCGGGCTCGCTTCGACGATCAGAGCGAAGAGAGTGGATTAAACGCTCGCTCGAAGGATTCTCAGCCTTTTGGCAGGCGAGGAGGCAATGTACGAATGCTCTTTGTCGTTCTGTGTACATTTTATGGGAGATTGAAAAAACAGAGACGGTACGATTGACCGCTGAACAAAGACAGTCCTGTAGTTTAAAATGCAATGGGTTTTCAATTGCAATTTCGTCGATACTTCGATTTAATTGCAATTTCTTCGATTTTTTTATTTAATTGCAATTTCTTTGACACTTTGAATTTTGCAATAGCAATTGCAATTTCTTTGACACTTTGAATTTTGCAATAGCAATTGCAATTTCTTTGACACTTTAAATTTTGCAATAGCAATTGCAATTTCTTTGACACTTTGATTTTTGCAATAGCAATTTCAATGTACTTCGCATCCTCCGGAGCTCTGAAAAAATTTAATTCTAATAAAAAATAAAAGTTAATTTTACATTTAACCTTTCTGGTGCGATCACTCGAGAAACCCATGAAAACCGGACGACCCGAGTCGCCACCGGAGATAAATATTTGACACGTCGCGAACCAGGAGCCGGAAGAGCCGTCATGACTTTGCCGCGTTGGCCGGTGCGTCCCATTAGCGGTGGAGAAACCGAGCTGAAAAACAGAAGCCTTTTAGTCATCGTGTGACTAAGCGCAGGATGTTGTTTTTTTTTTCTCTCCTCTCGTGCGCGGCGGGGTATTGATTTTCCGAAAGGTAACGTGTTTCACCGGATAAAATTCGATCCGTCACACCGGCATGGTGTGAAGCTCGTTGCCTGACGCCAACTTTTCCGTGTTATATCGATTTTTCCCCTTGCCACAACCGAGAGACACAATAGTGCAATAACCAAGGTAACGAAAGCGTAGTTTTCCTCACAAATATTGCGCCAGTTTGCAATCTCCACTCGATATCTCCGTAAAAGACTAAACAACGACCAAGCAACCTCTTGTCTGAATTGCAAAAATAAAGGATAATCATAATAACAAGCTTATACTGGATAAATAATTATGGCAGGAGGCCAGACCGTCAACGACTGGGTTAGTGCTGGCGCTCGCTTTACGACCCACCAATCCCGAGACTGTCTACTTTAGACCTAGTGGCAGGATATAATGTGGGGAAATATGCAAGCGCCGAGCTGCCGCCCGGGCTGGATTTCTACCTGGGTCACGCGAGCACGGTCAACGATCGATTACGCGCGCCAAATATACATCAGACCGAATTTCTGGATAGTACCGTTAATTGTTACAATTTTTTTTTTTGTTAATAGATAAAATTTGGAGCTCGAACCGAGGCGAATTTATTATGGGTTATGGCGATCATTTCGGTTTACCTTTGATTTAAATTATAATTTTTTAGTTTTTCCTTCGCAGGTCGTCGCGCCACGTGTATGTCCGAAATAAGTGCTCGAGGGAGGAGGACAAAGTGCGTTGACCCCGCGAATTTCATAGCAACTGGCTTATCGATGTAACCGTGCTCGCGTGTTCCGGTGCCATTAATCCACGAATGCCGAATGTCTCGTCGCGTAATGCAGCGATGGGCTCTACATTTTGCGAACCAGAGCGGTCATCTTTGATCCGCGAAAAAAAAATTGAAGTCTATGCTCCAATGAGGGAGAGTGATTTTTTAAATCGTTGCAAAATAAATTCCCGTGGCAGCCGTCATCGTGAAATCTGTTCGAACGTTTATTCCAGCCTCTATAAAAAATAAATAAAAAAAAAATACGATAGAGAGCTGTGTCTGTATCCACCAATTCAATTAGTGTCCGTAAAAATATCGGCGCACCATTTATAGCGGATAGTGATATATTAATATCGCGCGCTATCAATCTAATCGCAAATACATCCAGACGCGCCGCGGACGAAAGCATTTCAAGACCAATCGTAATAAAACATAAATACAAGAACAGTGGAATAATAAAATGATTTATCAGGCATTTCCATCGGTTCCCAGTCGCGCCTCGTTATTCATGACGAAACGGTGAAGCTGCCACGGTGAAGATATAATCGATCGCAAAGCCATACATCATTATGCACCTGACGTTTGGTAATTCTGTTTGACGTGGGGAAAAAAAAAGAAGAAAAAATGAACGAACAAACGAGAACGAGGGTGGATGGTGCAGTCTCCGAGGATCTATTGGGGATTACACAAACCACAGTCCAGGACTATTTTGGAATAAGAAAACAGTATAAACAAAATAATGGGTTCCCTTTTTTAATGCATCTATTTTGCAATTTTATTTTTCAAGACCTATAATTTGCCTTTGGAAAATTACTTATCGAGGGAATAGAGTTATAGTTTAGTACAGATTAGTTATTTAGGTTTTTCATTTTTTTTTTTTTTTTCCCAGCCGGTCGATAACCGTATTCATAATTCATTCCCCTCGAAACATACTCCACGTATTGTACCGAGATGGCGCTCTTCTCGCTTCTACGCGTTTAGCGCCGAAGGAGAATAGAAAAGCTCTATATTCCGGTCTCCTCCAGCCGCGAGGAAAACATTGCAATGTATGCGAGCTCGATATTGCTGCGCCAAGCACCCGTAAGAGCGATAGAGTGCACGAGCCGGCACACACATGCTAATACAGGGGCAAACGGGCGAGTATCGCATGATCTAATTTGAATACATAATTTGAATAACTTATCACGCTAGGATGCCACTGGAACGTTGGTGTTATCGCCGGACGTCCGTCTATCCCAGCTAAGACTTTCCACTGTTGACCGTTTCTTTTTTTTTATGTTTTTTTTTCTTCTTTTTTTTGGGTTACCATCGCCTGGCCTGGAGCTCTCGTAATGGAATCTTCGATTAATGGCTTCGGGGAAAGTTCAAGGCCGAATTCGCGTACACGGAGAAGGAGCGGTTGTGCGGAACGGAAAGATGTCCGAAGGAACGAAGAGGGAGAGAGCGAGCGTGAGACCTAAACGCGATATAAGCAAAAGACAGTAATGGAAAAAAAAAAAGAGCGAGTAGATAAGAGGTGGGAGGAGAGTAAAAGCTGGGAAAGAGAACGAAACACTGTGCTAACGACTGCTATTGATTTTCTCACTTTCATACGACGCCACATATAAATATGTGCTGTACTTATATTTCATTCTTTTCATTTTTTTTTGTGTTGTTGCACTGTAGCTATCTCTGCCCCACTGCAACCTAGTTTCTGTTGTGGCTGTTACTGAAAATGGGCTCAGACTCGGTGTGCGCGACTATAATGTGTCGCTTAGTGTGGCTGCCGCAACCGACGATCCGTCGGTGGTGGCTATAGGCCTCGCAGTGACATTGCACAGCTTCGTTAAAAATGGAAACTCATTCGCCGTCTATAGAGCCAACCGATGACGGCCAATCCATCAGTGTTTTTTTTCGCAAACTCCGTTGTAAACCGTAGCTCGAGCTCTGTGTTTACAATTTTTTCCCCGAGACCGTAAAGTATGATACTCGACTGCTGTGCCGGGTGACAATTAAAAATTGAGCGAACGTATCGAGGATCGAAATAAAGTAATGTCAGTTATTTTCAGCCGGACGTAAACGAGCTGAGTCCTCTGATGTTGGCTCGGTTAAAATTTCATGGAAAATTACGAACGTTCGGCTATAGAAGCTCGGCTCTTTCCCTATTCCTCTTTCTCTGTTTCTTAGTGCTTATTGATTTATTCAATAACCATTCGGTGAACGGGACACTTTGTGAAAACCTTAAAAAAAGACGCAAGCCAAGTGGAACCAAAGGGTCCACCGCAGAGGCAAGAATAAATAAATCCCAAATGCAGCTCGAAGATGACAAAAGTGTCACTCTGCGACGATTGTGAATTACATTTTTCGGAAGGACGGAGGACGCAATATAGCGCGGGAGGAATTATCGACGAAACGATTAGAAAAAAAAAAAAAAAAAAACGTCTATTACAGTCCTCGACGTCCGATCGACTCGGCGCTCGGAGTGTGGACGGTGATAGGTCCGTTTAGTACGAGATTGCACTGCTGGTTTTGCCATCTCTCCGACGCGGCAAAATGTCGCAACATCGGCGGACGCGCGATGCGCGAGCGCGATGAAACGCGGGGCTTGTGCTATGTTTGAAAACGACGCGACAAAACATTTCATTTCAACAAACGCGTCCGTCTGGCATCAATAATAAAGAAGGGTCGTGGTGCGGCCTTGTCACGAAATATCGACCAGTCGGCGAATATCGATTCTCTCAGTCCCGGAGACGGTCAGTAGGTAATACCCACCAGACGCTTCGAGCTATAGTACAGGTCTTGGCAGTACATATATATAAATATATGTCCAAGCGCGAGAGAGGGTATATTGATAACATTGTATGTACCGACTCATGGCCGATATATAATCTCGTGGCGTGCGCACGATGCTTTATGTCTTTTTTCCTCCTGGCGTGAGTGTAAAACAGAAAAAGAAAAAAAAAAAGAAAAAAAAAAATTGAATACACGCGAATAGGTCACGCTCTTCGCGGACACCCATTGGCTTTGTTACGGGCCGTAACAACGAGTGTTGATTATCGCCCAGGAGTTTCAAGGGAATGGGCAAGGTGCCCAATTCGATTGCAGCACTGCCAGTGAGATTGTCTTCCTTGCGCGTGGTGTCAGGTAGCCTAACCATCGCTCAGGTGTTGCGGAGCGAATGGACAGGATGGTCAATGCTATTGTGCAGGCAATGCCGTCATTTTTCATCCAACTGCGCTTGGTTAAATTAAAAAGCCATCCATTGCAGCCATCCTTGATACGACTACGGCAAATATAAAGCTTGCCGCATGTTGAGCTACAATCAAAGACCTCAGACGAGCAATCGTTTCATGATTATGGACTGTTTCCATGTATTCCAAGTGATCGTTTTAGGGACAACGTCGTTTGGGTTGCAATTGACGCGCAAAACGAATAACAGGCGTTTGTTGTCCTTTGCAATAGGATGCAGAATTATGATGCCTGAGTGGACGAAGGCGAGATGTAACACGGCGAAGCTTGAGAAAACAATAGGCGACACAAGCGTAGACGAGGGCTTCGCCCGGATCCTCCTCTGGTACGAGGTCAACTTCTAAGATGAAGTGCCGCAAGGTAGTGAGTAAAGTGTACTCTAGGGCACTGGAGTCCGCAAACAGGTCGCTAATGGGCCCTCTGTACATCCAACACTGTTATGCTGCTGGGTTAGCTGTGGCAGTTGTGTGCTATACAGGCTGCATATACCGTCGACTGCATATATACACACATATAGGTTGGTAGGACGAAACAGCGAGTTTTCGAGAGCCGAGGACAACAGAACCGAAAGAAAAAGAAAGTACAAGTGAAATAAAAAAGAAAGCGGGGGGGGGGGGGGGGGATGAAAATGCCTTGGATTCCCATTGGTGTTAGTCGCAGAAAAGCTCTTTCCGCGATTTTCCACACTCTCAAACGCGCCGAGTGTGCAAGATCTTCCTGCTTATAACCGCGCTTAGCACCAAACCGACGGTTACGACACCGGCGAGGATAGCCAGGAAGCGTTGCACGGTCGGCAAAGTTTTTCACGCCGGAATATACGTAGACTAAAAGCGAGGCGAGGGTGTGTAGCGAAATGAGAATAGTGCGAACGAACTTTTATTCCGTTCACACACTAACGGAACACATGCGCGCGGCTATTAATAGCCGAGACTTTTATTTTTCCACCTTCGCTTCATTGCCGTTTGTCGTTTCTCCTTGGTCGGGCGCTGCTGGCTGCTCTCTGTGCGCCTTTGATATTTTCATGCAGATTTCCCGGCGTTGAGAGCGCCGCTATTGGCCTAAACGGAGACCGCGACGGTATAGACTGTAGAGTCTCAGGTTTATTTTTTGTGCAATAACATTGCACGTTGGGGTGAGTGTTATTGCTCGCTGTGTTTGCGACAAGTGTTGTCATCGCTTGGCAGCTGTGATCAATGTGACCGGTGACATATGCATTTGAGTCGCATTTATGATTACAGCCGGCTGAGTTGATCCTGCGGGTGGCAAGTTTGCTTCAGGTGGCAGCAAACATGAAAGACATGTTGGCTGTCTGGGTCTCAGGTCTAATCTCCGCTGGAGCAATTTCCAAGTTTCGAGCACCAGCTCCAGCAAAGTTTAGGCTTGAGCCCCAAACTGCCAACATGTCCTCCCATTGATAAACCAGTCTCGGGATGAGCCTCAGATTCGTTTCTCCGTTTAGACAAGCCTTTCAGATATTTTCAAGTACCCAATTGATGCGCTTTTCCGAATATCGAAGTTTTCAGCAACTTATCCACCGCTCCTTTAAAGTCATAAGCATAAGTACTGAGCCCTGAAACGATTCCAAATCCGCCCACTGCTGGCCGCACAAATCTGAGGCTCAACCTCAGACTGGTTTATCAATCAGCTGACATGTCGGGAGTCTGAAATCTCAGACCTGAACTTTGCTGCGTTCTACGAATTCGGCGAAAGCTCCAGCAAAGAAAATGTCTTGCCTTTAAAAAAAAATGTCTGGCCGCACAAATCTGGGGTTCAACCTCAGACTGGTTTATCAATCAGCTGACATGTCGGGAGTTTGAAGTCTCAGGCCTGAACTTTGCTGCGTTTTTCGAATACGGCGAACGCTCCGGCAAAAAAAATGCCTTTCAGGATATCTTCGACTAGTCGATCAGTATCACCGTCTGTAAGACGTGCTTTTGTGGATATCGCTTTGCGAAGTTCAGACCAACTTATCCACCGCTCCGTTAACATCGTAGCGTAAGCGCCGAGCCCCCAAAAGACTCCTAGCCCGCACACAACTAAACCGCATCGACGCGTATTCGTATTACTACGTACACACTGCGATTGGGGAGAGAGACGAGAGAAACCCAGCCGCGCGGCGCGCGGTGGGCCATCGACGTCACGCTGCTTGGGGGTAGGAGAAGGGAACTGCGCGGTGGCCAGGAGCCACAGTTGGTTGCGGGCTGTCGCCCTGTGTGCATCGCGCGCGCTATCTGTCGCCCGGTCGTGATATTTATTTCTTTTCAGACGCGGTGCTTTATCCACTCAAGAGTGACGGAACACATAGATATATATACAAGGCCTCGAATAACATAATACAAACATACACAAAACATTTGCAGACACAGGACACAAGAAAAATATCCTTCGAGTGAGAGGGTTCAGATAAGGAATGAAAAAATATTGGTTGATAGTCGCCTGGTTCCATTGACAATGACGTCGCGCCGGAAACGCTGAGATCTCAGGATACGTACCATCGGCACTCTGATGTTTGGCGCGTGACAAAGGAACCCGGCTGCCCATAGAATCCTGCGCGGGAACCTGAACCACAATCGGAAGGTCAACCATTTTCATCGTGAGGCAACTCTCAGCCTTGGACCGTATCCTGGACATCCTCTGGATAATCTTGAGGCCGCCGAAGCTTTTACGATGCGGTGAATATGCATAAGCATCGCCTGGTGCGGAGTCACGACGAAGCCGAGGAGGATTATCCGTGAAGAGTAACGTCGCCCGGGATCAACGCGCGACGAAGCCGCTGAAGCCTTCGTGTTTCCCGGGGATTTTCGTTGTCGAGGCGCAACGCCATCTGAAATTCTTGGGACACTCGAGTGGTCCTTGCGCACCTGTGTAGATCACACATCAACACACACACGGTGATAGGGCAGAGACCGGGTGGGGGAGGGGGTAGAGCCGTGATGATTGTGCCCTATACTTCGGACGCGCGTGGTACAGTGCGCTGCTACTGATACGCGAAGCCATGTGGAAAAGGTCAGAGTTCGTTTGGCGCTGGTGGATTATACGTGGACGGACGAGCCTCGCGCGAGTCCCTTCGATCTCCGCCGGCTCATCCGAGGGTTATGCGCTCGTCGCGTCGCTTGTCCGGACGGAAAAGTTGCCACCGCCAAACTTTTAACTCAGGTTTTTCAGACCGACTGGACCGATTGGCGAATTTTCAGACGCTGCTTCATTTTTTAACCGTTCAATGGAAACGGATCGGATTCACTTGGCATTGCGTTAGCAATATCGGGACATCGATAGTTGATGGCTAGAAGTGAGGTCTCCGCATGCGGGACGAATCATTAAACGCAGCCAGGTGACTGAGGATTTTAGGGAGCTTTGAGCTTTGCTCGTTTTGCTCAACACCAATCGTTGAAATTATTTATCTGTGATTACCATTCGTGGTATTGATAAAGCAATAAATTGAGGAATTGAGGAAGCAACCCTCGAGTGTAACTTACACGTGGTCGTGAATTGTTTACAGAGTGAATCACGTGGGTGATTGTTGTGGTGGTGACTCTGTATTTACATCGTTGATATCTCAGGATAAGAAGACAAGAAGCAATGCGGTGGAATTAGGACTTGAAATTTAATCATCCGGATTCGGGACAGATCAACGATGCGCCTTAAGGCACTGACGATCGAATTTGCGCACAGGAAGGTAGCTTGGTGCATGTGATTCTTCATTGGCTGTTGAAACCCGACGTCAAAGAGCAAATAGCATCTTTGCAGCATAAATGACATCACGAATGTGTGAAATTTCGGTCCCGCGGGATCGTCCGATAATGCTAAACGCGTCGCTGACACTGGGCAGGATAATCGTGGGGTGTGATTTGGTCAAGAAAGTTTTGAGGTGAGGTGACGTCTTCCAGGTAATAGTTTAAGGGTGCTGAAGGCATGTGGAAGACGTGGAAAAGTCATCAGCGCCGAGAGAAAAAATCCTGTTCACCCGAGTGAGGTCTTATCAGTGATCAAAGCCCTGGAAATGATGAAAGTGCACCGGAGGTCATCGTATGTCATCACTTCTTGCAAACTGATCTCAAACTTTCAAGCGAAGAGCAGAAACACTTGATGCACACGAGGAACGAATGTTGGAGACCTTCACTGCAGTCTGTACAGTTTCGAATCCTGTAAACTGTTCTTCAGTCGTCAAAAGACTCAAGAGAAGAAACGAAGAAATACTTCATGCTTACAAAAACCAAATGTTGCAGAGATTCACTGCAGTCCGCACAGTTTTGAGTGTCGAAAGATCGGCGTATCCACGAAATACACTCAACCCGCGTTTCCGGCAAGAGAGCGAAGGACGACAAACCTAGAAGAGGAGGGGAGAATCCGACGAAGAGTTGCTGGAAGCCAATTGCTCAAAGTTCTCGAAACTGCCGATAAAGCGCCCTCGGGGGTTCGTGCAGGGTCCTCGTTGTGGCCGAGGGTTCTCATCCTGGTCGAAAGGGCCCCCCCCTCTGAAACCCTCGAAAAGCACGTAAAATGGAAGAATGTCATTGAGAGTCTAGTTGCGTCTCTGCGTTGGTTTGGAAACTTTGATATTAGAGCTCGAATACGACGGACCGACCAAGAGGAAAAGCGGCGGCGGTGGCGCCAGTTGGAGAAATGGTCGATTTCGCGGCATATGGACCAAGGCCTGTGGCTTTCGAGTTTGTCAAGAGCAACGAGGGTGCGTCACGTGTCGCCATCGACAGATGTATACATGACACACATTGGAATGCCGAAGCTCGGTGATATCGCGATTACTCGGATCGGCAAGTGTCCTTTCGTAATGTCCACGTGAAATCGTCGCTGCTTCAAGGACACGCGTTGACTAATACGATTACGCGAAATCAGCGATCATGGTACCGCGTGACTCCGGTTCGTCGGCGTTCAGGGTAATAATCCCGTTCGTGCGTCCGAACAGCGAAATCTGCGGATCAACGTGTGGACGGGATTCGGAATGCTGCAGGCTGTTATGCTAGGCAGCAGCGCAACGGGACGTGGGAGACGAGAGCGTTATCCTGGTTATTATCTACAGCGACGACGCGGCAGAATGAATCGCGGCGAGCAGGAGACCCTGTTCCGGCAGAGCCGGCAGCTAACGCGCATAGTGCCGTCCCGCGAGGACCTTGTTCTCAGTGTCCTCAAAGCCCCCATTAGTCAGCAACAGCAGCAGCAGCAACAGCAACAACAGCAGCAGCAGCAGCAGCAACAGCAATCACAGTTTTTACAATACCGTCATCCGCATTATCTTCACGGTCAGGAGCATCATGTCAACTGCCAGACTCATCAGAATCATAAGAGATGCAGCCATACAGGTAGCGACACTTGTATGTCGTTAATATGACAACACACATCCCGTTTGTTTCGCTGCTCGAGATGTTTTACATGCGGATTAGCGTTGAGTTATCGCGTTACGTTGGTAACTCGATAATCTAACGCTGGTCAACTGGCAGACTGATCAGAATCATGAGAGATGCAGCCATACAGGTAGCGAGCATTGTATGTCGTTTATGATAACACAAACTCGACCGTTCGTTTCGCTGCTCTTGATGTTTTACATATAGATTAGTGTTAAGTTATTGGCGATAGCGTTAGAGCTGTAATCATGGATATTTTTGGCCTGGATAATGGATAACGCTTTGGTAAATTTGTGGTCGTAAAGTCTAATAGTGTACGACCAGGTTTGACGATAGGGCTGAAATGGATAAAATGCAGCCGTAGGATTAGCGATACGACGAATCGAATGATAATCCTTGTTCGTCTTCGAGACACCTATTGATTACGGCCGCTGTTGTGTGTTACTCGGTTGGATCAGTGTTAACGCGGCGTGTAGAGCTTAGGGTATAATCAGACGGTTTGGATTCGACGCTCGTAATATCCAATCGCGTACGAGTAGCCGGTTTGGTGAACCCCACGAATACGGCGTGTTCTCGGCTCGATGAATATCGAGCCGCCGCCGCTGCCGCTGCTGCTGCCGGAAGTGGATTAGAAGGATGGGTGGGAATATAGCGCCGAGGGCTGGGGACACGAGGAGTTTCCGTCGCTGCTCGATCGATGCCTCGGCTTATTAAGTATGAATGGAATCACGCTTAGATCAGGCTGAAACATGCGACGTTAACGCTGCACCTATGACTTCACCTGCGGCTTCATCCCTCTTTGCCACTATTTTCGATGACAATTCGTTTGGTCTTGGACTAACCACACTGTGCATCGGGACACGTGATGTGTGTCATAGACCAAATATAATTTAGTTAATGTTCTATTTGAAAGGGCGTTTTTATATTTTTTCATAGAGAGGGACGAATGCGTTGTTTTTATGCAATATTTTATTGTTATTTTTATGTTACACATAACATGGTATAAAATATGGTTTTTTTTTTTTTTTTTTTTTTTTTCTGGATAATATATATTTTTGTGCATTTGCGCATTCGATTGATAATTAGAAATAGTTGCATTTATAATTTTGCCTTAAGGATGATTTCGTTGGAAGTGCAACTTAAATACGTGTCTAGAGCTTTGACCGCGCATATATGACTCACAGGAGTCGCATTTTTTTCACTCGCGCTCGGTTTTTACATCCGCGAATTAATTAAACTGCTACTGGGTTTTCCACCCTCGGAGATCAGGTTTCCATCTCCCTGCCGGCGTACAATTTGCCCGCGTATATTTTCAACGGCTAACGCGACTTTGTGCCACCGTTGTAGCCTTATAATCCAATATGTTTGACGGAAATTCACGTATATCAGCAGCCGTGCCTCCGAAGCTCCGAGCTTTGATTACACTGCTTCGTTATATTCCGTTTCCTCATCGTTAACATATATGAACGTGGCTTTTAGTGAACTACACGAAAACGGGAGTTCAGTCACTTGAAATGAGAACTTTAAACACGGAGTTCATTATTGTTATTCACTTTGTTCATTATGAGGGTTGCAACAAACCAGGGGATGGAATTTCATCTGCTTATCCGTCGAGTATTTTAATACAGCTCCGAAGTTTTTTTTTGTTCTTTATTTTTCGGGACGTCACCGAGTCCGCTAAATGTCGAAGAGCATCGACTAAGGTTTCTGGCGCATCGGGAAACTGTAGAACGTTGAAGAGTCGCGAGCCGGAGTGTCAACGGGCGACGGGAAGATCGAATTGAGACTCGTCGTCGTCGTCGTCGTCGTAGTTGCCGGAAAGTTCTCTCGTTCTCCCAGCCCCCAAAACTTCGGGTCGAGTTTATAATACGTGTCGACGTTGCGCATGTGCAAAAGTCAACCGTCACGAAGATAACGCTCGACGAACTCTCGTCGAGCGAACGAGCACAAGTTTTCTTTGCCAAGTTATTAACATCTCCATCTATCGTGATTGCATTAATTCAGGACTATTATATCGAGCTATGTGCGGGCGCGGGTACGTTCTGAAATGGCTCAGCGACCGACCTTGCGGTGTACAACTTTTTCCCGCAATGCAATCCACCCCCTTCGCCTCGCCATTTGACGACAGTTCCGCAGTCGACTCTTTTATATGGAAAATTAATTAAACGCCTGGCATAAAAATGTTTATTTGTATGTCGAACCACTGCGATATCTGCGACGGTATAATTTGTATTAATTTATTTAATTTGAAACATATATCGGCGGGGATATGCATGTTTCGACCTATAAATCCGGGTTTACCAACGAAAAATTTCATTCTATTAGAATTTCAGTAATTTCAAGAAATGGAAATATTTATAATTAACATAATTGAAACCCTTTTTTAAAAAGTTCATGAGTAACGGAAAGCTTTTTTAGCAAACTATTCGAGCTGGGATTGGCGGGGACTCTCAGGCCGAGTCCAGGTTCATTTGTCCTTTGACAAATGAAACAAAAATTTTTTTTTTCAAAATCAACTAAAAAAAGGTTGTAACCAGTGTTTTCAGGGGTAGAATATGCGACTTGAGAATGATGGTATAGGTTAAAAGTCGATATTTTGAAAAAATAAATTTCGTGACCCCGATTTGGGCGGTTTTCGGCCCGGCGGTCAAATCTACGATTTCTGACAAACTGTTCGGCCAAAAAATTTTTTTTTCAAAATCAACTAAAAAAGGGTTGTAACCAGTGTTTTCAGGGGTAGAATATGCGACTTGAGAACGATGGTATAGGTTAAAAGTCGATATTTTGAAAAAATAAATTTCGTGACCCCGATTTGGGCGGTTTTCGGCCCGGCGGACAGATCTACGATTTCTGACAAACTGTTCGGCCAAAAAATTTTTTTTTTCAAAATCAACTAAAAAAGTGTTGTAACCAGTGTTTTCAGGGGTAGAATATGCGACTTGAGAACGATGGTATAGGTTAAAAGTCGATATTTTGAAAAAATAAATTTCGTGACCCCGATTTGGGCTGTTTTCCAAAAGTGGCGACGAGTTTTACGAAGATGAGATAAGAATTTCGCTTTCAAGAATTTATGTTAGAGAGGGACGTTCCAAAATAAACAATAGAATTAAAATCGCACCACTTCTCAGCTTCTACTCGGGTGCTAACATCGTAACCGTGGGGCACTTGGGTTGAAAGTCCCAACGTAGCCGCAGGCCAATGAATAATGCATAAAAAGTTGAACCATCTAATAAGAAAGCGAAATATCTTCTGTGAATGACCGTGATCGACCTCTTACGAATTGCTTAAAATATTCCTTAGCATTGTCTCGTCCAACATTTTATTCCTGGCGTTGCTATTTTCCCCCAAACAATTTTACAATTTCAATCCACGTCTCCAGTCTCCGCTCCAGACTGCCTCCGTAAATAAAGGACTCAACTCTTCAAGCTGTTATTTTACTTAGCCAGAAATTCCACAACGTCAATTAAACTTTTTATTTAACTTCGGGCCGCGGGGGAATAAATTAAGAGGTTACATTTATAAATCCACAATTTCAATAAAAGACCCTCATTCAGTTGCAGATTGTCTGAATAAATTCTTCGGTAGAAGATCTGAGCATTTTGCATGTCGCGCAGACGCGAAGGGATTATCGGCGCCTTTAAACTTTCCGAAACTCGGTTTACAACCTCGAGCGCGCACATCTTCGAGTATCAGCTTACAGGCCAAACTGCTCGGTACTCGATGTGAAACTGGCTAGAAACTCGCCGTAGTTATTGTGCAGAACTTGCGCAGTAATGCAACATGCGTACTGCAGGATTTTCCAGTATAATGCCATAGTCGTAATGGGTTGTTACCAACAAATGTAATCGCATCGAGCAGCGAAACGAACGCGACACCTAGACTTAAGTTTCGCCTCATGTCCCATTGTTCCCTCAAGTTTCGCGTTGGACGACAAAGTGCAGAGAGAAGACGCGTTGACGTCTTGGCGGTTGGATCCGAAGAAGCAAAACGACCGTCGCAATATATCATGAAAAATCCTTCAGGTCACGTGTACGGCAGGGAAAGTCGTCATTATAATGAAGTTTGCATCGTTGGAAAGTAACGATAATAAAAAAAAAAAAAAAAAAAAAATTATTCGTACTGGGTATAACAAGTTATTATAACGATTGATAGTTATAATAACTTTATAGAATCCCTAGAATAATTCTAGGATCGTTAGAATAATTCTAGAATCGTTAGAATAATTTTTTTTCCTGCTGGATTTTCCAGCATAATACCATAGTCGTAATGTGTTCTTACCAACAAATCAAATCGCATCGAGCAGCGAAATGAACGCGACACCTAGACTTAAGTTCCACCTCATGTCCCATTGTTCCCTCAAGTTTCGCGTGGGTCGACAAAGTGCAGAGAGAAGACGCGTTGACGTCTTGGCGGTCGGATCCGAAGAAGCAAAACGACCTTTCGCAATATATGTTGAAAATCCTTCAGGTCACGTGTACGGCAGCGAAAGTCTTCCACGTACCAGCAGCAGTAGCAGCGGAGGAGGAGGAGGTGGAGGTGGAGGAGGCAATAAGGAGCAATGCTCGAGGTTAACGGAGAAGCGTTACAGCGCCGCGGCCGCCTACGCTGCCCTTCAGGGCAGCGAAGACGAGCTCGTCGCTGGCGAATCCGAGGATCTCGCGCTCAAGACACCGGGCAGCGAGACCGAGGACACGGACAATGGTGTCGCGATGGACGAGCCCACGACGAGATTCACGTTTCTCCGTCGATTTCGTTCTCCTCGTTTCGGCGAGGCGCATCACAAAAGAGTGCCCACGCCGATGAAGCGTAAGCATCGACGGAAGAAGAGCAAAGACGACATTATCAGCGGCGGTGACGTCGACGGCGGCGAGGAGGAGGAACCCCCGAGTCCTGATCAGGCTGGCGTGCCTGATCCGTACTATCCCATCTATTTGCCGATCGATCAGGCTTTCAAGGCGAAATACGTGTTTCACCACAAGAAGGGAAAGACCTTCCAGGAGCGGCTGTACGTCTTCCTGGAACATCCCGGTGGTTGGCTCTGCTTCATCTATCATTGCACTGTGTGAGTATGCCGACTGATTATCATTTTATATAGTCAATTACCGACGTTGAATAATTCGATTTTTTTTTGGATCTATTCAGTTCCAATTCCGAGGTACACCCTTCAAGCCTTGCTTCCCGCTGGAATTTCCCTCCTATCACTTCCCCCGCTTCTGAGCTGACAATCATCCCTCCAATTACCACCAACCTCAAATAATTATTTTCCAACTCATCATCTGATGTTTGCTGAACATCGTCTTGAAGGTTCTCAGTAGGAATGTTCCTTCGCCCTGGGAGTAATTAAATCCAGCGGCTTGCCCAATGTCTGTCCCGACGAAAAAAAAAAAAAAAGAAGCCAGGAAGAAAGAAGATGAAGGGGGAAGAGTCGGGGATAGGGAGAAGGGGGTTTGACTGAGTGGAGTGAAAAAGTAGAACGAAGACAATGATCGCACTAGGTCGGCAAAGGTGACCCGCGAGTGCTCGGAGTGCTTGCTTAGAGCGGTGTACAACGTTGCCTTAGGAATTATGGGCTCTTGACACGCCATCTTCCTTCCTGGGATGTATGCGCGTTTCGGGTGGATCGCTTCGCCGCCGCCTTGGCCAATGGTCGAAGAAGCGACACACCTTTGCCTTACAAACGATAACGGGGGCCTCGTGTGCAGCTCTCTTCTCACTTTCTCGAAAGGGCCGAGGAGGGTGTGCGGGGGCGCTTCGATAAATAACTCGCAGTGTGCAACGAAGGGCTCCCCCCGATCGTTTCTCCTTGATTCCCTTGATGTAGAGCCGACGGAGGCTCGTGCGAAGGGTTTAGGATATACCGCAACTTGGGTCGGTATAATCAGCCTCAGGTACACGTGGGTTTAGTAATGTTCCGACAGCCCGTTTCTTATTCCCTGCGATGCGATACCGCAAGCCACGTGGAAGCATCGCTGCTAAAGTAGCCCTGCAACCACCTGCAGTTTCTTGGTCTAAGAGCGACGCGGTAAATGCCCACGAAATTGGACGCCCAACGGGGCGATGAAGATCGTGACGTGTTCACGTGCTCGTAACTGCCTCAATGTTAGCATGCGCCTCGCGGCAACGACTGTAGATCCAGTTGACGTGCACAGGGCGCAAGGCATATGTATGCAACGTGTGTACCAACAGGCAGAGCGAATGTTCGCACGTTGATGTGTGCAGCATGTCGCTACGACTGCTCTGTGGGGTCGTAGAAATGTGGAGTATCTATGATCGAATGCAGAATGAGTAAATGGAAAGCCAAAGGAAGCACCGACCTATTACCAGCTGCATTCGCAATATTGGAAAAGTATTTATGCTCCGGCAATTTTAGCTACATTAACATATTTTTTATTAGTCGGAATAAAAAGGAATGAGGTAGAGGAAAATTGATCTTAGTCGTTTAGGTGACTGAGGTCAAGTAGGGTCATTGAGGGTGGGAAGGGAGGAAGGAAGGGAGGGAAGTATGAGTCTTTCACCAAAGTTTGATGCCCCTGCGAAATGAGGGCTGAAATTAATTTTTTTTAATGAAAACAATGAGATGGAAATGTGTCGAATGATAATGAGCAAATATTGTTATTCTCTTTGTTTGTGTTTCAGGTTCATGGTGGTATTGGTGTGCCTCATATTTAGCGTTCTGTCCACGATAGATCAATACAGTAACTTTGCAAACGAAACATTGTTTTGGATGGTAAGTTCCATTTAATTATATAAATTGTCTTCTTCCTTTTTTTTCCATACATAAATAAAAAACATTTCTGTCATTGTTCAGTTTATATGAAAACAATTTCACGTAGAATTAAAAACCTAGAAGGTAATGAGAATATTTTTGTAGGAAATATGTCTGGTGGTGTTCTTCGGCGTCGAATATTTGGTGAGGTTATGGAGCGCAGGATGCAGGTCAAAGTACATGGGATGCTGCGGCAGATTGAGGTTTATACGAAAGCCCATTTGTATTATAGGTAAGTTTTCTCTCGTCAAACAAGTTAGTAAATTTATGTACAAACTTACAAACATTCTTAAAAAAAATAAAAACGAAGAAAAGCCCTCTGATGGATTTTAGACTTAATTTCATGCAAATCGTTTTACTCGGGTATTTCTTTTAAACCTACAACGCAATTAATGTTCAAAACGCGGTTTAATATACAGCAGAACACAACAGTGAAAAGAGTCGTTATCATACCATTTTGTCATCGATCCATTTCGAATCCCGCGGAAAAACCATATAACTGCATATTGCATATTTCCGTTTTTTTTCAAACGTTGAATCTTGTCGAGTAGCGGAGTGAAAAAAATGTACACTTTCGTCGTTTAACCCGTCTAAAAGTGAGAAGAAACTCGTTGGCGACAATTCAATTCCGTAATACGACATCAGGGTTGGAAAATACGTCGACCACGACGAGCCCGGGTATCATTTCCGTTGGCCGTAGGCGGAGAGGGACGAAGGGATGGCGGAGGGATGGTGGAGAGGGGGGGATGGGGGGTGTTGAGGGGGCCCAGCCGACTAAGAGAAATTTCCAGCGGCGTTATATACTCGACTTCCCGGCCAGGGAGAACTATAGCTGTTGCGGATTTTCCCGTCCTCGCTTTCCTCGCTGACACATAAATGTCAACCGAGGGGATACCGCATTTCTCGTTTAATGCTCCCTCGAGGAATGTAGTAGTTCTCCAGTTTTGTAGACAAGCGTCTTCGACGGCACACAGCAACACGTCCCTCCCTGTTGCAAACCCCTTCCGCAGTCATTCTGATTCGGTGACTCACCCCCTCTGCCTGAAATCTACCCCTGGTATCTCTTACCCATTTTCCGCACGTAAAACGTGCTCATTGCACCGAACGTTATGGATGGCTATTGCCCCCTGAAAAAAAAAAAAAAAAATTGGAGTCTCGAACGACTCTGGAGACTCAAGGGAGAATCCCCTTTTTTTACTTCTTTCCTCCACAGACTTAATCGTGGTTGTCGCGTCCATGGTGGTATTATCAGTGGGGAGCAACGGTCAGGTCTTCGCTACCTCGGCGATAAGGGGTATCCGGTTCCTGCAGATTTTGCGGATGCTCCACGTCGACCGGCAGGGTGGAACTTGGCGTCTCCTCGGCTCGGTCGTATTCATTCATCGTCAGGTGAATTAATCAGAAGGATTCGACACAGCCACTCCCGCGTGGGACATTTTTGCGGAGAATGTCTGGCAGGAGTGTGGTAAAACATGCGGGCCAAAGTGGGCGCTCGACTATAACCGATGAGAACGACGGAGAGAATCAATCACCGAGTAAATGTCGACATGGAGTAAAAAAAAAAAAAATTCTTCAAGTATCACATAAGAATCATTAATTTGTCTATAAAAACTTCTGTCCCAGTGCATTAATTTTGCAGACTTTTGAAACAGTAAATGGACCAGTGAATAATTAATATAATACCTAATAGTGAGTGAAGGAAAAAATTGAAAAAGATTGTGAATGTTCAACAGAGATTTAACGAAAAATCTCAATAAACATTCGTCCGCGTCTATAATTTACGAGGTGATTGTTTCAGTTGTTCAGGATTGAGCGTTCACTTTCGGCCACACACTTGCCACACGTTCTCGCGCATTATGTTCCACGCGGGAAAACGATTAACACGTCTTTTTTCTTCCGCAAAAGGGTTTACTCATGGGCGTCTGATTTGTCTTGTCTACCAATTTCAGGAGCTCATTACGACACTGTACATCGGATTCCTAGGTCTTATTTTCAGCAGTTATTTCGTATATCTCGCCGAAAAGGACGCAGTTGGGCCCGATGGGAAAACCGACTTTTCCAGCTACGCCGATGCTCTTTGGTGGGGCGTGGTAAGTATAAAGAGGGGAGGCAGTGCGCATGCTCGTCGCTCATTTTAATTATTGTAGCACCGCGTGGCACTGGTCCAAATGGCTCGTTTCCTGAATGACAGGTTCTCGTCCATCGGCTACATTTCCTGACGAACGATCGGCGTGTATCTATTTGCTGCAATCTATGCAATCCGTGCAAAGTTGAACAGTGGCAAAATCAGATTGCATGTATCAGCCGATTAGATTGAATATTTTTCACGCAGCAGTATCGTCGATCGATCGTCAGATTTAAAATTCCTTTCATAACGAAATAACAATTGGAAATATATATTATTTTTTATTGCTTTACTTTCACTTACAGATAACTGTGACAACGATCGGCTATGGCGACACAGTCCCGCAGACGTGGATGGGGAAAATCGTTGCTTCGTGTTTCAGTGTATTCGCTATTTCCTTCTTCGCACTTCCAGCTGTAAGTCAAATATTTCGGGATCAAATGTAGGCAATATTTTTTTTCCGACGGGGGAAGAATCCTGTAGTGTAGACTTTTGATGTTGCTATTATATATATACGACGAAACTTTAAATCATCTCTTTGTTATTTTCCGGATGAATTTTTTATAATATTGTCTTGCCTCGCGCAAAACTTTGTAACAATTTCTTTAGTCTTACGATAAATAATAATAATATTAATGATAATAGTAAGAATATTCAGTAAATGATCCGAAAGTTAACTGAATCGCTCTTTTGTTGCCACAGGGAATTCTCGGTTCCGGTTTCGCATTGAAAGTGCAACAGAAGCAGAGACAGAAGCACTTTAATCGTCAGATACCCGCAGCGGCGATGTTGATTCAATGTCTGTGGCGATGCTACGCCGCTGATAAGGCCATCAACAGCGTCGCGACGTGGAACATTTATATAAAGGATCCAGCGCCGGCGGGGCAGCCATCGACGCCACTCGGAAAGGTGAGAATTGGCGTAAAACTTTCTCCCTGCAATCAAGGAGTAGACGTTAGATGTTGACATGTTAATGTTCTTAGTTGCTTCCGATGTTCTATGAGCGTGAACTAAGGAAACCTTATTCGCTGTGATGAGTGCTATATATTACCGATCATCGTCGCAGTGCGATGGTAAAAACACACGTCGCATAAAAAAAAAACCTCATCCCGCCTGAACCCATTCACAAGCGTTACAATTTTTTTTTCTTTTGATACGATAAAATCGATAAAACGATAATCATAAGATTCGTTCCGACGTTTTGCGTCATTTTAAATTTGGCAATAATGTACTTCATTTATATTTTACGACTTACGCGACAGTCAATTATTTTCGCTGGATCTCCACTACAAGGAATTTGTAATCAGATTACGAAATTGCACGAATGATAATTAACGATAACGCGAGAGAGAATGATAATAAACGATTGCACGAAGGATGTTATAAATTCTTAGGCGAAAGATCGTAATTTTAATGACAACTAAAAACGTTGTACGATTTACTTCATGGTAGGTGAGAATTGATAAAAACGTCCCTAATGTATTTTCAGTTGATTTGTGTAAAGAAGATGGTATGTAAATGGTTTAGATATATTCAAGTACTTTTTTACATTCATTTTTGTTTTATTCTTCTCTCTTGCATGCTTACTTTGTTTCGACAAATACTACTTTTTTATCCGACACCTCTTACTTTACACGACAATAACGAACCGTATGTATTTATATACGAATCACTGATACCACTTATTATGCTGATGTGCAACAAACTTTTTCGATATTTATTACTATACTGTTACGTAAAAATGTTTACCACTATAATAAACGCACAAACTCTGAAACTATGTCACATCGAACAATGAATGAAAAGACACGCGGGATGTGCTGTTGTGGCGGCTCCGTTTAAACTTGTCGCTTCTCTTGGCGCGTGCGGGACAAAGGTAACACGACGGGGAGGAACACAACAAACGTATTTCCAGCTCCGTTAATACACCGCTGCAAAGTCTATCGAGAAGTTTTTATAAATTGTTGCCATTCAACCGGCGACGTTGCTTAATCTGTCTGGGATCTCAGCTTCGATTTCTAAATACAACACAACTCTGATTATTGCCTCTAATAAACTGGGTCTGGGCTTTGTTCGAATAATTAAAAGTTCGAGAAATTGAAATCTTTCTCACTGGGAACGCAGAGAATGAAATCAGCAATTTACTCGTCAGTAAATCGTTTCGCATAAATAAATAAGAGGCACAAACTACCATTTATTGGCTTTAAATAATTATTAGTAAAATAGATGGTTAATCGTTTCGCATAAATAAAATGGAAACAAAAACCATCATTGATTGGCTTTAAATAATATAGATATAGATGGTTAATGGCCTAAAATATAGGCAACGGCGCTGCTTTCACTGCTTCATATGGGTGAAGGTGTGGTGGGGGGTAGAAA
Organism: Itoplectis maculator; assembly: GCA_964034905.1. Classification (NCBI taxonomy): domain Eukaryota; kingdom Metazoa; phylum Arthropoda; class Insecta; order Hymenoptera; family Ichneumonidae; genus Itoplectis; species Itoplectis maculator. The sequence goes on from OZ035869.1 coordinate 5,844,919, forward strand.
TCATATCGCAAACCAATATCCAAAATTTCTCACTTGATACGTTTACAAATTATCGACTGGACGGACAATGATTTACAGGATCTGAACCACCCTCGAACGGCGATTAATTTTGTAAGAACGTTTACACGATGTTCGCTTGCTGACTGCACAATACAATCGCTTTGTGGCCGCCGCATGTGCATGACATGTCGATGCTTCCAGTGAACCACAATCGTGAGTCTGTAGTAGTGTGTGTGTGTGTGTGAATTGGGCGTTTCGGTGTACGCACCAGGTTTACATCGCCCTCTGTGTGATCAACGTGGAGCAACAGCTCTCGCGGTTTCTTCCCCGGCAATCGAGGTCCCGAGCTCCGTGCTTGCAGTGAAAATTAATTTCAAGACGATTCTGGGGTCATTGAAATATTAAAGCAATTTTCAACAACCTGCAGAAAGCTGCTTTGAGCTGATAACAGATTTCTCTCAATCCATTAAATATGTGATATTAAAAATAATAATTCATGTCTCTGCGAAAAGCTAAAAATGATAAAAGCTAAAAATGATTCGAAGATTAATATCAAGTTGTCAAAAAAAAAATGATCGATGACCCGGATCGTCCGCCTGACTCATTTCTCTCGCTCTTATCGTCCAAGTCTCGAAGGGGGCCGCGAGTGGAATTGACGCGTGGCACTTTCGAGGGGTGAATGTCGAAGGGGTGCGCAGAGAAAACGGTTTTGGCTACAAGGCTTGGAGCTCGAGTCGATTCGACGGGAGGAAGAGAGGCCGCGTCATCGAGCTTTCGACTTTGGAGCAACGAGGCGCACGGTGGGAAGGAAGAGAGAACATACACACGAGGCGCGGAATGGCTTTGGTCGTTAAAAAGGAACGTAGGGTAGTGCATGCCGTGTTCGACGTGTTGTAATGGGAGGGCACCGGGGGTTCAGTCTCTGATGATCCAGGTGGCAAAGAAGGCGAGCGTGCTGAAGAGACGGAAGTCGAGGAATCGGATGGAGATGCAGCAGCAGCCACCGCCGGCCGCTCTGCCGCCGGTCACCATCTCCGGCAGCACAAATGCTCCCGGACCGACCGACACCAGTCGAATTGACAATGAGGGCGATGTGGTTTTTTATATGGAGGAACCGAAGGCCGGGACGCCGAACCGAGCGCGCAGAGACAATCGGTAAGTTAATCAAGCGACGTACTCTTGGTCACTTGCAACTCTTGATTGTTTTTATTTCGTCTTATATTTTTATTTTTATTTATACCTTCTTCAGGCTTTTACGTTTTCACCTCTCTCCCTTTATTTCCCCTTCTGTCATCTATGTGCACCATGTGTACGATTTTCAAAGTACTCGAGCAATGAGCGTAGTGTCCGGTAGTGTGAGTAGTGTATTTCCAATTGGCAGGGGCAGCCTATTCACGTCGCAAACGAGCTCGGTCACGGAAGCTGCCAGTGACGAAATTGACATCGACATCGAGGAGCCTCAAAGAGTCACGACGTGAGTATGAATAATTTTATCCAGTGATCAAAGTATTTGGACAGAAGAATTATTTATTACAAGAGTCATGTACTGAATGATAAAAAAAAATCAATGGGATTTCGCAGGCTCACCGAGGCTCATCGAAACGCCATCAGAGCCATACGGAAGATCAAATACTTCGTGGCCCGCAGAAAGTTTCAGCAGGCGAGAAAGCCCTACGACGTCAGGGACGTCATCGAGCAATACAGTCAGGGTCATTTAAATATGATGGTGCGGATAAAGGTAAGCAATTCCGTGACATTTCATACAAGGGTGTTAATTTTTTTTTGTCTCTTTGCCTTTTAATTTAATTTTGAGGCGCGTCATTATTTATTGTAGGTACCATGAAAAACTCTGTCACTGATATTTTTTTTTACTAAGAATCATATGAATTACCTGACTTTTTGATAAAAAAAAAAAAGATACGTCTTCGACCCTCGTCTTGCATAAAAAAAACAAAGTCTAAGTTCGCGAAGAAATTGAATTAAAACGAGCGCCCGCGGCTCGCAGCAAAAGCAGAAAATCAGAACAAAGCTTTCCCCTTGAAACGAGACTGGCGGTGCTTGTAGTGTGTGAATTGTGTAGGTTACGGAGAAAGCCAGTCGTTGTGTGCTTTTCCACAAAACGTATTCACGCGATGTGTAAAGAAAAAAAAAAAACCAAGCATTAGGAACTACTTCCCGCATAGATGAGCGCCTGCGTCTGCGCGTTGCGGTTTGTGGTTTATGCATAAATCGTGAGTGCCTTATTTACGCGGGATTCCGGGTGCGGGTTTGCTACTCTACTTGCAGGAGCTGCAGAGGAGATTGGACCAGACCCTGGGTAAGCCCGGTAGCTACCTGGCGGGAATCGACCGGGCCGGAAACGTGAAGCCCATGACGATCGGCGCACGCCTCTACCGGGTCGAGCAGCAGGTGAGCGATGAACCACCCCAATTTATTTCACCGTCGTTATACCCCGCAAACTCCTCTCAAACGCATCTACTGTATTATTGATGAACAATACGTTCGTTGGGATTACATCAAATCCGCACTTTACAGCTTCGCCCATTTTGCAATATAAAATATAAAGATTTTGGTGTCGTGAATTCCAGCCAGCAAAAGTCTCCTTAAAACCTTTCACTTTTCCACCGTCGCTCCATTTCCTCCTGTCTCCATCGATTTGTAGCCAACTGGGAATAAAGATAGAGGCCGAAGAGAAAAAAAAATAAAAAATAAAAAAAAAGCGTGGAAAAAAGGATCAGAATCGCTTTCTCTCAGTCAATTTCCGTCTACGTTCGCCCTCTACTTTTTCATTTCTTTGCCTACGTACCATTCGACACGGATTCACGTATCGCATATAGGTACTGGACGGAAAGAAGGGGAGGAAGTGAATAAGACCGGTGACTGTATGTCGGGAGATTGAAGTTCACTCATAGAAAGTGAATTAAATCTTGTTCGAGTCTCTTCGAGATGATTATGAGAGATTTTTGTGAAAGCCTCCGACGTAATCTTTAAAGTCTGGTTGCTCACTTTTAATTAATTTTCTAGGTTCTGTGTTATTTTTCGAAGAGCGACTTTTTGTATCAATTTAGGACAGAATGCTATAATAAATGTAAAATATATATTATTTTTTTCACAGCTTTCCGTAATGGACAAGAAACTCGATCAACTTGTGTACGTACTGAACGCGCTCGCCCAGAAACAACAGATACCGCTGAGAAGCATCGAGGACGACGTGTAACCGAAAGTCGAAATAGTTTTAACGTTCCCACCGATGCAATCTGTTGTTACTCTACTCTGCCACGATTAACAATAACCACTGTCGTGCCGAAAATGCTCAGCGAAGCTTGTTAAAGCTCACATGCTTCGAGGAATTCACTGCGCCCACGAGAGATCGATGCGTCACGGACTACACGAGTCGAAAATTGCACATCAGCTAACTTTTCGTTGAATCATCGACAGAACGAGAACTCGAATTCCCGTCGTATAGAATACTGAGAAAAAGAAAACAGCAAACCGGAAATTTGTCACGAGTATATTTTCGCAATCCAATTGCGATGAAGCGAAACAAAAGCAATATTTGTTTTATCCACCCACATTTACTCATATTTCTACAAAGATTTAAAAACGAAAATGTTTATCAAGTGAATTGGTGGAATCCTAATCTTATTGAAATTAATTTTACGCTGCATATGGATAAAAGACGAGAAGAAATTTAATTTGAATGTCTGATCGATGACGTTTATATCATTTAAATTCGTTGGTGCTTGAGTGATGAGACGTGGTCTCAAGGAAACCATCAAAACTTTAGTAAGGACCTTGCGAAGCGAGGTTGATACGCACAGGTCGTCGAAGAAGTGGGAATGTACACAAAATTCGTATGAAATGATGCAAGTAAATGCTTCTGACAGCTGATGTTTCGAAGGAGTCTCGAGGTATTCAATCAAAGAGTCCTTCGCGACCTCGTCGAGACGCCGAGTTACGTTTGTCTAGAACAAACCAAGATGACGTTAAGAGCTACTTGTTCGAAGAACAGAACTTTGCTTAGCGACCATAATGACTTTATATATCGCACAGCATTACGACTTAAAATCGTTTCCTACGTTAAGTGAATCCATAAGTCCCTGTTGGGGCGACGCGTGAAATTCATATGATACGCATATTTCATTGAGTAAATTAGAGAATACGATATGGTACTTCTGAGTGACGTGTGCATATCGCATGATAGATATTTCAATCAGTAGATTAAATACCGCCTGGTTAGAAGTGATTTCAACCACATATGCGGATAACAAAATGTTGTGTCCCGAATATCGATCGGATGAATATAAAAAAAAAAATAATTCACTTTATCCTTCTTCGTGCGTTCGGAGAAATGTCGAAACATTGGCCAATTATTTCAATTACATCTATGTAATTTCGAAAAAAGCGTAAAAATTATATTTGATGTGGGGGAGAAGCCTTTATCCGAGCTGCAAACTCATATGAATAATCATCGTATAACAAAATATACGACGCGCAATCGCAGCTACGATTGCTTTACGATATAGGGACACATATGTAAATATGTACACCGAAAACACGTGATTAATATTACACGCGGACACGGAAAAATACGAGGTCAACGAAGCCACCCGAAAGGTGAAGCTTTTAATGGTATTTTTAATAAATCTTATCGACTATTGGCTAATTTTAGGTGTAGGGTCCAAAATATATATCCGCCTTGATCGACGATAAAACCATTTTATTTATTTATTTATTTATAAATATTTTCTTTTTCGTAAAACGAGGTAATCATGAAGCATTTTACGGTCCGAATCGTCGACGGGAAATCCCGGTTTATCATACAAAAGTCTTTACGTTGATTTTTATCATTTTTCGCATGGCGTGCATTCAAAGTAGGAATAAAATTAGGTATCTGACGTTCCGGCGTTATTTTCTATTCGATGCGTCATACAAGTGCGCGTTACATGGATTACGAATACATTGAAATGATGGAAGTGCACACCTAACAAATAATAACAATAACTTTGTAATATAACACTGCAGAGGCCTCTATGTGCATATTCTGCACAATCTCTGGTGCCTCTCACGCAATCTACTTTACTATTAGACTATTTCAACAAGAATAGTCGAGATTTATTAAGATTATAGAGATATATCTTATTAAAATTAACATATGTCAGTAAAAGCAGCAAACGGTAACGATAAACACGGTAGTGAACAGTTTTAAATAATGTAGTGCAATAAAAAATAGTTGAAATCGAAGTATCTTCGCTTCATTATGGATATTTTTGGTGGGCATATTCACTGGAATACTTTCTCAATTTGCTTCATTGCACACGTTTTCGGGAAGATGACAATATTCAAGCCACGGTGACCAATATAATTACCTTATAAGATCAAATCGAAATTGACAACCGACGTTTATCGTACGACATTTGTTTTCCGCAAATTAGAAATCCGATTTTGTGGCCTACTCACCAGTGTCGATTATGAATAACGACAATACGGCAACGAATTTTATTATACTTACGATAATTTTCTATTTCTTTGCAGGCGCTCAAAACTTTATGCAGCTTAATTCACGTTCCGTTTGAATTTTAGTTGCGATAATTCAAAATCAAACTTGCGTGTTTCGTCCACTTACAGTACAGTCGTTGGACATTAAGGAAGGCTGTGAGGAGATTCGTTCGTTTTCGAAACCTTCATTATTATAGCGTCAGTGCAAGTGACGAATCTCAATACAGCCTCACCTTGAATGTACGATATTCAAATGTATTGCAGATATTGCACCGAGATGCAAAATAGCTGTCAAATATACTAACAATAATTGTAAACTAACTCGGAGCAAGTAGTGTTCGTGAATCGGCCGAATAATGAGTGAATTACTATTTTTGTCGTAAATTATTTACAAAACACGGTCTTCGCCGTAAAATATTTACGTGTAATTAATTAGACACGTAGACGATGATAAAAGTTAGGCGGAAAAGGGATTAGCTAATTCTTCTGTAATACATCAATCAATTTGAGACTTTGGTTACGGAAGTCCTTACATAAACTAAGGGTTAACAATAATGAGTTTTACAACAATGGTAAATTAATACTAGTATAACATAGATATAAATATAATTTATTGACATTCCAATTCACAAGATCTCTGCTATTCGCAGCTTAGTATGTGATATCACGCGACCCAGTTACGGGGTCACTTGAATAATTTTCATTTGATTACGGGTTTGCCTCTCATTAAGATTGACCGTTCATAATTTTTATTGACGTGTGGTATTATGACAATTACTTTCTAACATTAATTAATATCTCATAAGACCTGTACATTTCGACTAGCCTTGATACAAAGCAGGGAGCTTTGAATTCCAAAAACGCTCTTATCTCCTTATAAGAAAGAAATTGAAGAAAAAAAAAGTAATCCGTGAGTCAAGATCATTTACTTTTCTAATTGAAATATCTGATCATACACATGCAATATCCTACTAAATTTAACGGAAGTGTATTTTGTAATGAACAAATGTTGATGCTCAATTGTATAAAGACAAAGCTACATTTATTTTAATACTTTATGACATTAAGTTTCGTGCTAATACTTTAGAATGTTCCTCATGTTCTCAACAAATGATAACACATTTATGGTGAATTCGATCTTACAAATATTCATAATGATCTCCCGTATAAGGACAGTGTTAACGAGTTACGGAATGGTTTTTTTTTATCGTACAAGGAATTCAAAGCTACCTCGAGTCAATACACGATGCTTTTTTATGTGCAACTTTATTTTAACGACGAATTGCAACGTTTTTACGTATCAATACTGCGAGTAGGAGTAATTACTAATCGATAATATCGTACTTCAATTAACGCAATTCGTATCGTAGTCGAGATTGTGAAATTGCGCATTTATCTAATTTAGGTTTCAATACATTAGGTAGTTAAAAGTTAAGAAGTTATTTAACTGGGCAAAGGCCTACTAGTGCACCTGGTGAATTGCTTATCAGTATAGTATAGTGAAAGCGCATCGCATCTAGAAATGCTTTATAATCGAAAAAATAAGTAGGATTGTTCAGTTGGCTCCTTGAATTCTAGGCGGAATTATGATTTAATTTACTTCCGATTGCAAGGCAATTTCTTTGAGTTCAAAAAGACGATTTAACGCTACTTCGTATGTACCTATAATTTTGCTACCCTCGAATCCCGCCTTGCGCGAGCAATCCAGAAATTATGGATTGTTATATTTGTAAATTGCATTACAAAACAATTTGGACCAATGGCAAATATTCCCTAAATTTCAAGCTGTAATACTTACAAAAGGGCCATGTAGATATTGACTATTCCGCGACATTCTCTGGGAGGGCATGGATTTATGTTCCTGAATGTCGATTGAAACCCAATTTGACCAATGGACAGTGAACTTATTTAAAGCTACAAGAAACCGACCAAAAACATTGTTTCAACTGTAGCTAAGAAAAACAGATCGCTTTTTTAGGGATTATATATTCAAAAAGTTAATTCGCTTCGACATAAAGTCAAGGTTACTGTGTTCTATATTTTTTATGATAATCCGTATGTTGATGCGGCTGATATCGCCGAACTATCAAAGTGCACGTATAAGGCTGGTCTAGTTTCAGGAGGACCAAACTATTTCTCGTGTAACAAATGAAAAGTGATATCGGAAATATGGAAATAATAAGTCAGTCGAGGTAAATCGCAACGATGACAATCTTTAGTGATAAATACGGATAATACGAAAAGCGATTGGAGAGTTATAATAACGAGTTGAGAAGTTGGGCGTGTGGATCTGAAAAAAAAAAAAAAAAAACGGTGTTGGCGTTGGTATTATAAGACGGTAACTCTTGAAACTGAAGCAGTCGAACGTTTAATCTATTTGTACGAAAACTAAACAACAACATAATAATAAAATTCAATCATATCACCGTAGTTGCCTACACACTATCCACTAGTAGTATCTCGTTGATAATACTGTTGACACTCAATGAATGAAACGTTGGTTTCGCAAATCGATTGATATTATATAAATAGGTATAAGAACGTAAATCAATGATATATACGAGATGATCCGATGCAGGCAGAAAGATGAACTCTGTTCCTTACAAACTATATTCCGTAGAATACTTTATTTACATTAACGAAATAATAACTAGACGCGACTACATTATTGTTATCATCGTTCACTGCGCGCTCTGTAGCCCTATGCGCCCTATACATGCCTCTAAATCAGTAACAACACACAACAGACGTACAGGGTTCTTCTATATCTGTTGAAAACCGGGTAACAAAAATATATCATATTGTTATTACATTTTTATTGAGAGAATCAGTGTGGAATACATTTTAACGTCGTAACACGCATACGCATTGTCAGATCCGAATTGAAAAAAAAAACAAACAAAAAACAGAGTACATTTTTCTTTTCCAGAGCAAAGTATTTTGCAAGTGTCCTTCCAATTATGTAAATGCTCTCCGATGAGTCTATGTCACTTAATAGATTACAAAACGCAGAGTTTAACTAACATTAAAATAGTGGTCCATCCGCAGCGCCGAGCGAAATAGCATGTTCTCTAAGTACATAGATGTTATTAGTATTATTAGCGTTATTACTATTATTATTACTATTGCTATTATTATGATTATCATTATTATGATTAGACTGGATGGACGAGGATGGACCAAAGAACTATGTATAAATCTATAAATACTATACATAGAGATAAAAAACATTTTTGAATATACTGATATTTGAAAATGCTAATATAATTTTAAAATATCGTGCATAATATACGCCTTGTCAAATATTGTACATTTGCGACATCGTTCCCTATATACATAATGATTATGAATTTTACTATAATTATGAACGACTAGTTAACGTTGAATATACCATATCTATAATATTAATTACAGCAGTACGAACTTTTATTCCAAACCCGTCCGGGGGAGTCCGGGGCTCTCTGAAAAAGTACAGTGTTCGACCAAAAATTTTTTTTTTTTCAAAATCAACTAAAAAAGGGTTGATACTGGTGTTTTCAGGGGTAGAATATGCGACTTGAGAACGATGGTATAGGTTAAAAGTCGATATTTTGAAAAAATAAATTTCGTGACCCCGATTTAGGCGGTTTTCGGCCCGGTGGCCAGATCTACAATTTCTGACAAACTGTTCGGCCAAAAATTTTTTTTTCAAAATCAACTAAAAAAGGGTTGTAACCAGTGTTTTCAGGGGTAGAATATGCGACTTGAGAACGATGGTATAGGTTAAAAGTCGATATTTTGAAAAAATAAATTTCGTGACCCCGATTTGGGCGGTTTTCGGCCCGGCGGCCAGATCTACGATTTCTGAAAAACTGTTCGGCCAAAAATTTTTTTTTTCAATATCAACTAAAAAAGGGTTGTAACCAGTGTTTTCAGGGGTAGAATATGCGACTTGAGAACGATGGTATAGGTTAAAAGTCGATATTTTGAAAAAATAAATTTCGTGACCCCGATTTGGGCGGTTTTCGGCCCGGCGACCAGATCTGATGGAGTCACTCGAAAGCGAAGCATCGGATAAGTCTGGTCACCGACTTATCCAAGACGGAAATAATTTACCGACTGACAAAATACACATGTGGCACTCGGTAACGCAGATTTCTATTTATCCCAGCGGTACGAGCATTTACTGGGCGATGGCGCCAAACCATCCTTGGCTTTTGAAATCAGTTAGGGCTAAAAAGCCCTTTGGCTCATCCTGCGTATTTTCTCACGCTGAATCCATATTCACCGGCAAAAACGGGACAAGCGCGAAATCCGGAATAAAAAAAACATTTGCATTTTTCTTAGTTTACTATCAGGACATTATCGTGTCTTTGTAGCCTCAACTGCTTGCAATTGGTTGAATATAACGACAACTAACGTGTATTTATTCGCTCCAAAATAGTTTTATATGGTGAGAAATAGGTTCAAGCATCCGTTTGAGTGAATGTATATGACATAATTTTTCTTCTCAAACTGTACTATGTATGAACTTAGATATTTATATATCGTTTCATATTCTGCGACAGTACGCAAATGCATATCTATATGTATATAGATTGGGCCACCCATATATCGTACATAGGTAGTCTGACGGTAACGGAAGTGGAATCCCGCACGCGCTCTGGCGGTGCAGCCGAGTAGAAAGAAATTAAACATCGAGCCCCCGGGCTTTAGGGACGTAATCAAACGGCGCTGCTCTCTGCGAACACTGCATGAATACTACATACTCTATATCCCGTGCCACACTCGCATTATTCGCATATATAGTATACAGGCCACTCCACCTCAACTATTCCAACTTTTTCATCGCCCTTTATAATTATTCACAGAACTTATTTTAATTCTCACTTGGAGCTGCCCCATTTCATTGTTATCGATCAAATGTTACATAACATTAAATACAAAGATGCAATAATGGAATTAAAAATATATATAAAATGATAGGTCGCGAACATATTAGAAGGATCCGCATGAAACGCACTGTATAGGTATATGCCAGGTTGCATATATGAGAAATATCAGAATACACGGACAGCGCAGAGAGGGAGACTGCGTCATGGTCTCTGTCTCTGAAGCTTTCATCCGCATCTTCTTTACTTTCCTCCCGTATTGGATATCATGCTCTCTGGATATTCCAGTAATAACTTAGGTGTACTCCATCGTGCTGAACGCGGGGGAGGGAGAGGAGGATACCGACGAGAGGCGGAAAGGCAAGAAGCCCGAGGAAAATGTTTCGAATATTCCGAACTCTCTGAGATTCGCGGATGACAGGACGGATGAAAGTAGCACGGCGAACGATCGGAAGGCAGCATCAACCGGGGGATATGAAGCGCGGTGGAAGCTCCGACGAGGTTCGGGCTTGCCTTCCACGCGTTCACTCGGCTGGGCTTCGCGAATTTCTGCGACCATCGACGAAATTGCACGCGGCAAAACGTCGAAAAACGAAAATAATAATTTTCAAATGAATTCTTTTATATTTTATTATTGTTGAATTTTATACATTATTTTTATTATTATTTTTTAGTTAAGGGTTTTGGAGACGACTGCTAATTTTTATTTTCAGTACAAATATAAAATGCATATCGCGATGGATTATTCTGTTCAAAAGTTCGTGAGCAACCATTGTTGTTGATTTATTCGGCATCTGATTGGTCGTTGGGAAACCGGCAGCAATTTGATCTTTAATATCGCGAAATTTGGCAGTTTGTCGGGAAAAAAAAATCGTTTTTCACGTTTTTCTCCTCGAATTTTCGATTTTTCGGGCAAACACCTGTCGTTTTTGGAATCAGCGGGAAATTTGCCATCGGATAGGGTTTTTAAACTTGGCGAAATCGAAAATTTTTTTTTTCGCAAAAAACGCAAGGGGTACCCCTTCTAAAAATTTGCGATTCTTGAGGGTCGACTTTAAAAATCTGCAAAAAATCGAAAAATCGAGATATCGCGTTCCGCCTGGCGGCATTCTCTTCGTTGAAGTGTCTTCTTTCGAATGCAAAAAGAAAATCCCGATTATATCAATCCAAAGAAAAATGACACCGATTTTAGTAAAGTGCCAAAATTGGGAAAAAGTAAAAAATCGTTTTTCGCATTTTTCTCCTCGAATTTTTTATTTTCCGGGCAAAAACCGGTCATATTTGGAATCAGCGGGAAATTTCCCATCGGATAGGGTTTTAAAACTTCGTTAAATCGAAAATTTTTTTTCACCGAAAATCGCAAGGTTCTTCCCTACGCTGGCTAACCTCCGACTGTGAGTCATTGTTCCTAGTCTTACGATAAATTTATGCTTCTCTCTTTTTGCCTTTCATCATCCCAGGTTTATCATCTTACGCGCTGCGGAGACTTCGTTAAGCTCCGAGCTTTTCGGCCTGAACCGGTCTACACGAGTTCCCTCGGTCTCTCGGCTTTGCTGCCTCTGTGACTGCGGCGCCCAAATGAGGCGCCTTTCTCCGGCATTTTCGGGACGTATGACTTCAACTGGATTAGAGAGCGTGTTATCATCAACCGAACGCTTCTCCGTCGCGTCGCTGACGAGAGGCTTCCGGATATTTACACGCGTCTTATGTACATAATGCATCTATATAAATGTGTGACCGGGGCCACACGGACACCTGATTTAAAAAAAATATAAATTGTAATTTTATCAGAATTAAAAAACATTTATTAAAAAAAATTGATTTGATCCGAAAATGTATGAAACAAATTTCCAAATAAAAACAAAGGTCCCGATCGTATTGCGTGAGTAATTAAAATAAATAAAAAAAACGGTGCTGCTACTCTTCAAAGATATCAGTAACTGTTTTACCGACGCGAAATCGTATATTCCCATTCCGTCGGGGTTTCCCCGTTTTTTACCGGCCCGCGATGCGTCTCCGCAGCTCAGACTCTATTTATATACACTTCACCGTCCGGTTTTTATCCCTCGCGATGATATTATTACACCCGAGTGGGATCCACGCGACAGTTGATGTTTTCGTCGTGAGATGATCGATGCCGTTCAGTTATTTTCTGTATAAGATCCTTTATTTATTTTTTTTTATTCACCCAGTGCTATTTTTTTAATGTCTAATTATTATTTCGCACCGAAATAATTCGGTCGCGAAGATGAGAAGCTTCTCGTTTGCGAGATAAATGTTATTAAAGGGCAAGTATTTTCGTTTGCTCGGAGCTAATTGAACTCACGCATTAATGAGTCACTTGTTTGGATCTCTCGTGTTCTCGTTTATTGTCAGTGACAATGTTATTTGTGTCGATGTATCGTTGCAGGTGTGTCGCACAATATACTCCGAATCGGTAAATATGTTTGGCGAAACGCTGTGGCTCGACCATGGATGAAGTGTCTTCTGGTCGTTCTCCTACTCACCACCGTCTTCTATGTGTATTTGTTAATAAACGGTAATAGCGTAGGAGACAATGATTTTTTTTTTTTTACAATCGCTTTTCACCCTCGAAACAATTGCAGTACCGTCGGCGGAGATACAGAATTTAAAGAGTGCGACAAAATCGTCGCTGCCCGGTGATGCTGATAAATTGCTATTTGTAACAAATTTCTACAGAGACAAAACGCGTCTCATCGATAATTCTATTCAAGTAAGCTGGTTGCATGCGCTTTTGTAATACTTTTTTACAAATTTTTCTTTGCAACTGGCTCGTCTAACTGGCAGCGTTTTATTTACATTAGCAAAAATGTGCCACCGTTCACATTGCCATGGTCTGCGCCGGCTACAATTCCACACTAGCCCTGGTGACAGTGGTGAAGTCGGTCATCTTCTATCGCTCCAAACCTCTGCACTTTCATTTGCTAGTCGATGCGATAGCCAAGAGAACCCTCAGTACTTTGTTTCAGACTTGGAACTTGCCGCAAGGTTGGTAATCATTGGATATTTTCGCCTCTACGATGCTGGAGTGTCGAGTCAGAGGATACAAATAGATTACAGTAGAATTGGTACTCATTTATTAGAAGCTAATAATTCATTAGTTTGTACCAGTTTAAAGATCCATTTGTGACCTGAAAAATTCATTCCACTACAGCCACAGAAATGCTTGAAATACAAAGATTCAATTCAATGTTGTATGGAACATTAAATTGAATTCGTTTGGATTCTCCTAATTTATTATTAATATCTTATATCTCTCAATTTATTATCTTTTCTTTTATTACATTTTTTTTAGTAATTTTTATCCTTGGTTTTTAATTTTTTTTTTAACTTGACTTGACCCTCCTCATAAGTATTTTCGCACAGACTTTTTAGAACTGAAAATAAATATTCCAGTAAACGTATCGTTTTACGCCGCCGAAGAATGGATCCCGAAAGTCTCGTGGATACCGAATCGTCACTATTCCGGTGTCTACGGGCTTTTGAAGCTGATGCTGCCGGAGATGTTGCAGGAGGACAAAGTTTTGATTCTGGACACCGACGTGACGCTGCTGACGGACATAGTCGGGCTCTGGGATTTCTTCGATGATTTTGACGACCGTCAGACCGTCGGTTTGGTTGAGAATCAGAGTAATTGGTACGTCAGAGCACTTTCGTACGGTCGACGTCCCTGGCCGGCGCTCGGACGAGGCTTCAACACCGGTGTCATGCTCATGAATTTAAAACGTCTGCGCGATAAAAAATTCACCGATGTGTGGGAATCAACGGCTCGAGATGTTTTGAATTATATCCCCGAAACTACGCTGGCTGATCAAGATATCATAAATGCAGTTATCAAGAGATATCCGCAAATCGTTTATACGCTAGAATGCACTTGGAACATTCAACTGAGCGACCACACAATCAGCGACACGTGTTACGGAGACGCTAAAAAAATACATGTTCGTAAATAATTTATTTAGACAAAATAGTGCATGGTTTTTCTTCCCCGCATTTAAATACGAAACCTGTAGAGGAAAACAATTTGCCAATTAACAAGATACATTAATTATTTTTACTAAATGAAATTTCCAAACACTTTTTTAATAATACGCATCTTACCCTCGAAAAAAAATGCAACTGATCGTTGCTACGGAGACGCTAAAAAAATACATCTTCGTATATAATTTATTTAGACAAAGTGCATGGTTTTTCTTCACCGCATTTAAATACGAAACCTGTAGAGGAAAACAATAATTCGCCAATTAACAAGATACACTAATTATTTTTTCTAAATGAAATTTCCAAACACTTTTTTAATAATCCGCATCTTACCCTCGAAAAAAATGCAACTGATCGTTGCCCCTATCGTTGACGTGAATTGATTGTGTGTTCCTGAATTTTCGCTTCGCTCAGATCATTCACTGGAACTCTCCTCGAAAGCAGGAGGTGCGAAATAAGCACGCCGAGGATTTTCGTAGGATGCATCAGATTTTTTTGGAGCTGGACGGCAATCTGTTGAGGAAACGATTGTTCGGCTGCGGCAAATCCGAGGTGACAAATTCTGTAAGTTCATCGGCGATACAATCGACGACAGTGGAACAAAATTTTCCTTTTATTTTATATTTATATTTTTTTGTTCATTTTAGTTGAATCACTCGGACGTGTGCGCCAAGTTTACTCAGGGCTCGAGTATTGTTTATCGCACGCATCATTTTCTGCTGGAATACGAGTACAATGTTTATTCGGAGACAGATGTGGCCCTGGTAACGCAGTGCAGCGCCGACAGGATAACTCTGCTCGAAGAGTTATGCAAACACTGGCGCGGAACAATCAGTGTTGCGTTGTATTTAACGGACGCGGAAGTACAGACTTTTCTCGAATTTGTGCGAAATTCGGACGAATTGAAGTATCGGAAAAACATCGCCTATCACATCGTTTACAAAGACGGGGTTCGTTGATACTTCAGCGCGAACGTATTTCGTATTTCCTTCCTTCACGATTGAGGCGAATAATATTACATCAATTAAAATATGAATAGAAGCATTCTTTATATTCATTCTCTTTAAAGAATTTTTTTTCACACGCAGGAATTCTATCCGGTGAATTATCTGAGAAACATCGCAACGTCCTACGTGTCCTCGGCGTTTATTTTCCAGCTGGACATCGACTTTCTGCCGCAAACTGACCTGTACGACAATTTAATTAAGTACATAGTCAGCTTAAACATCGACGTGTCGGACAAAACCGCTCTGATCGTTCCGGCTTTCGAGACTCAGCGTTACAGGTAAAACTATATCCAACGCGTTTAGCGAAAGTGTCGGCTCGCTCGGTTTGGCAAATACCGATAAACGTAATGAGACAATTAATTGCTTCAAGGTTTACCTTCCCGACGGATAAACAAGAACTGATCAAGTACCTCAATCGCGGTGTCCTGTACACGTTTCGCTATCACGTTTGGACGAAGGGTCACGCGGCGACGAATTACGCTTTATGGAGAAACGCGACTCAGCCCTACGAGGTTTTTGCTTCTGCCCAACGAATGACAGTACAAAATATCCCCAAATATTCGTGTAAATAAAATGTTTTAAGTTTGTATTTTACAGGTGGAATGGGAACCCGATTTTGAGCCTTATTTCGTAGTATCGAGATCCGGGCCCCAATATGACCAAAGGTTCATCGGTTTTGGATGGAACAAAGTGTCTTACGTCACTCATTTAACAGCACTGGGATATAAGTGAGATTTATATGCCAAATCAAGTTTGACCCGACGAAAATATTCATTCCTTAAATTACACGTATCATGCAAGCGACTAAAAATAATTGTTCGTCTCCTCCAGATACGTCGTACTGCCAGACACTTTTATAATACACAGGCCGCACGCTCCGAGCTTAGACATCGGCAAGTTCAGGTCGGATCCAATTTATCGAAGGTACTGCGACTTGCAGCGTTTAATTAGTAATGATGTTTCTGCAAAACTTCCCTGAAAATGTCTTAGGCAGATTTATCCGCGTCATATTCTCGACCGGATGTGCCTGGATTTTTATAATTATATCCGCTATTCTCACTGCAGGTGTCTCAAAAAGTTAAAGGATCTATTCGTGGAGGAATTGATAGCCAAGTACGGCAGTGGCGCTCTATCCAAATTGAAAAATATTACCAAAGACGAGCGATCGCTGAAAGTACCGCGACTGTAATAGACGGTTATAGATAATGAATATATTATATAATAATATAAATTATTATAAAAGATTCGTTGATAATACATTTTTATATAAATGTTACTGCAGTGGTTAAAAATGTTATTTGTCCTACCTTTTTTCAGGCCTTTCTGACGATCGGCGGGTCCGTCGGTTTACGAATTCTCTTGAAAATATTTGGCGTTGAGGAAAGAAATTGAGGTATTTAATTGAGGCAAAAAAAATGTGTCCGCAGAAGTCGTGACGTTAGGGTTGGGAAGTATTTATTAAAATTTAACCCATTTAGTGGAGTGTACAGAGCGCTTTCCTTTCATTACACATCGTCGTGAAATTAAAATCACACTAAGTATTTTATTTTTTTTTCATTTATAAAATATGTATAGTATTTACACGCGTCAGCACGTCGATAACTCCTGCATACGTAGGTAGAAACCATAGAATACTTAATATGCATATTCGCGATTCGCATTTATATTCCTAAAGGAAAAATTGTATAAAAAAGAACGTGACGGCGATGATAACGATTGAAAAATAATAATAACAATAATAATATTAATAATAGTGATAAAAACTACAATTATTTTATCAAAACCATAATAATGAAACAAATTAAATATCTTAATGATGTATAATAAATGGAGTAAGCACAACATCGTTTAGCAGTTATAAACGCGCCGGACGCCGTTATCACTTTTAACATTCCTAGGTCACATACAGTCTAAAGTATAAAGTATATTTATGTTTATATATAATATATATATAATATATATATAGCTATAATACAATTTCATACGTCTTTTTTTGCGATTCTCTTATCCTGAGACACACGCACGTGCGTTCCGCGTATACATAATTCTTGCGAGAAAATCGGTCGATCCTTCGTCGTCGTAGCGATTATCGCAGACGTCTGACGCTCGCGACAACAGAGGACACATTTGAATGCGACGCAGTTCCGAGATCAAAGCTAGGAATTTCCTAAAAGTATTCCACAACGCAGACACTCGTATAAATTCGTGTCCCGAATTACACACTCGGCAATCGCGTGAAACTCGATTCTTCCAACGCTTCCCGAGTAACGCGGTCTCGCGATTCTTGTTCGTAGAGCTCTGCGCGTTAATTACCGTAAATTTGCGTTCATTCCGCGCGACCGCCTCTCGCGGGTCTTTCAATTAATCGCGCGAGAACTGAACTGCAGTTCTGAAATTCAAATGCGCTCCTCTCGTCTCGCTTTCTCAATTTCTTAAATCCTTCGTGACGCGAAAAAAAATGCTCGCACAGTTCGCACGCGGAAATCGACAACATGCCGTAGGCCAGATGGTCGAGAAATCTCAAGCGTATACAATACTGTGTTACATTATTTTCAACCCCGGCGATTCGTCGATCGTTCGACGCGGTTCTCGCGGAGACTCGCTCGCGATTCGCTCGCGATTCGCTCAACACTTTCGCCGGCATCGCAAAACACTCGGAGCCGTCGTCTCGTTGCGCGGAAGCACGTGGCGCAACGATAAACGCAGCGCGATACATAAATCGTGGTATAATCGACGAGAGTCGGGCGCGCGATCAATTATCGAATCGAAGAGAGTTGGTAAAGTGCCTTTTGGGTCGTTTTCGTCGCTCAGCTATTTTCCACGCGACTGTTTGTCCGTTCGATGGACACACGAACGTGTCGTCGGCGCATTAGCCCCGTCATCCAACTTTGCAGGAGCGGCACTCCGATCGGTTACGCGAAATATTTGATTATACTGGATGGTACTCCGGACGGTTTTATCGACCGGACCGAAATCGACTCGGTAATTGCCGCTTTCGAAGTAGTCACAGTTCGAAGTGGCCGCCCATCACGATATTGTAATTTTGCAAAATTAATGCTATCGGAAATAGACACTGGCACCAAAAAATTGGAGCACCTGTGAGTTTTTTTTAAATAGCAAATGAATCACACGCAGCAAAAAATTCGTAACTGTTGTGTAAGAAAGAAAAAAAAATTCTCATGGATAGACAAAAGTGTCGAGAAAATTGCACGTGAAAAAAAAAAAACACCTGAACTGTGACTACCTCAATGTGATCTATACACGTCGACATTTTCATTTGTCTAATGGATTTTCCCGCAATCACCGATCGTCGTAATTATAAACTTCGATACAACTCTCGATACTCTCTAGATTAGTTTTTGTTCATTAAAACTCATCTCTATAATACGTTAATTACGATATATTTTGGCAATTTCTTAAAGTTTTTTTTTTTTTATTTCTCCTTCTTCCTCTCAACGCAAGTTCGCCCACTTATCAAGCCACGACAGAGTGCGACGCATATCGCAGAGTGAGAGATGGAAATTATTTACATTCTAGTTCGGCTACGCGTGACAACAAATTTAGGCTCGTCGCGGGAAGATTGGAGGGTGGGTTGGTGGGGGTAGGGGGGAAGGGGTTTGAGAGAAGAGGTTTCGATTAAAATAGGGCTGGCCCCTCGACCTCGAGCGATCTCGATGGACCCTTTGAATCTGGCAAGAAGCCTAATCACGGCTCCCATCGGTGAAACGGAGGGGGTGGGATAGGGGGGAGGGTTGGCAGTCAAAATACAAAATTACAAAAATATATCTCGTCGTCGACAGCGCGCACAGCCCAACCGACCGCGGCGTTTCAACGTGTCCGCAATTTACATATTAACATTACACTCTTATGAACATTTTTTAAATTTTATCTATCAATTGTATTTTTTTTATTCCTTAATTCTCTCATCTCCTCGGGGTGGGTGCATCAATGACTGTGTATGTACATATGAGACCGACGGAACGGTTGGACGTGACCGAGTCGCGACGTTTTACAATTGCATCCTCGCCAAGTCACTTAAAATTGTCCGGCGGACGAATAACACGTGACGATCGACAGAGAGAGGCCGGAAATATCATTTAAGTGTGGAACGAGGTCCGCGCGCCCGATCGACTCGTTATCGACTGTCGATCCGATCGATAAGCTATTTCATGTTCGCCCGCTCAATTAATTAGGAATGTCGAGAAAGTCCAAACGGCGACTCCGATATTCGGTTTCCGGACACTCGTAGACTCGTTTCGCTGGGATATTTTTTTTCTATATTTTTTTTTATTCGCAGAACGCTCGTGTGTACTCTTGTCGTGTGTCTGTGTGCGTGTGTCGTCGCGTGTGTGTCGGCTACACGTACGGAGGGAGCCGTCCGATGCCGGAGGGTGAGCCGCGCGGTGTACCGAGAGACCGGGCCGGGGGTGGCGCGTGACCGCAACAAGTTGCACCCTATCGAGTTGAAAATCCTCACCGGAGCCCGGAGAAATAGTACGCTAAGCCGTGTGGCCCCACCCTCCTCCCCCATCCACCCTCGCCCCCCTCCCCCTCCCCCTGAGCCTCGGATAAAGCGCAACAAAACTGTTACGACTAACGTGTACCGGACACTCGGTGCGATAAATTTACAGTTAAAGAATTATATATCCTCTTTCTTATGGCCGCTCTAGCAGCTGGAATCCGCGGTGAAAAATAGCCAACTAAAACCGCGAGCAAAAAGTAAAACGCAATAGAATTAAAAAAAAAAAATAAAAAAATATAGAAGGAAACCGAAAGGTCGAAAAGGCGAGGAGGAAGGGTAGTTTTTCTCGTCCCTCGCCGGTCCGGGTCTTCTTTATCAGAGAATCTTCGCGGCGGTATCTTCGGGACCGTCGAGGCTCTCCTGATGTACTTGCTCGTCGGGTTTTATCGGGCGCACACGATTTATCGTCCGGAAAATCTCGACGCGCTCGCGGAAAATCACACACAGACACACACACGCTGCGATTTTTCGGATCGCCATCGCCGATACGTTTTACAATCGAGAGAGCGCGGAATTATAAAAACATTTGGTACTGGAAGAATCTGGCGAGACGTCGATTCGACGACGGTCGTCGAGCGTCGCCGCTGCAAACGAATATTCGTAAACTCCAATATTTTTTTTTTTCATTCTGAGGATTGTTCGCATTTGCGTGAGACACACATCCACGCATAACACACACAGACACACACACTCGCAATTTCGCTGATACACACTTATGTGAATTTCGTAAATTTCGTAAAATTCGAACAATCGTTATATATAATATAATCTCGTACCTCTAAAATCCTATATATATACAGATATATATATATACGCACATGTCTATGGATAGTTTCTTTCTGCTTATGTCTATAAGTTTTTGCGCATTCCATCGTCGAGGCTTGATTTTTTTTCCACGTATTTCTCAACAATAATATATATATATTTATTTATTTATATATTTAGACGCAGACGCTGTTATCGGTCTTACAGCAAAAAATGCCTATTTGATACGAGGTCCTCGTCGATGTTTTATTCTCGTGTCTCAACTCTGTAGGCGTAGAACGTGTGACACGTTACAAACACGAGACCGGCATAAGTTACCGCGTAGTAACAATATTTGTATCGTTGAATGTAGCGAAGGAAAGACGAAGGGATAGAACCAGAAGTCCGAAAATGCAAATTTCGCAGTCGACGTTCGGAGCTGTTTTTTTTTTCGTCGTTGCCGTTGTTTTCCTTTTGTTTCTCATCCGCGAAATTTAAATTTTCGGCATCGAACGGCACGGCGCTTTATATGCGAGTCAACGAGTTCTTTTGTTCCTTTTTTTATTATTATTATTATCATTATATTTTTATTTTCGTTTTACGACGGCGAACGGCGACGGTTTCGGAGTGGGCGACGAGTGAAATTATATGCGGTCGCGCGATTTTTATATCCGCCGTTTCGCGAGTTATTGCGTCAATGTGATATTGTTATTTGCCCTCCGTGAGGCTGTGTTTTTTTTTTCATTTCCTTTTTCATATTCATGCGTGTCAAACCGATCGCTCACGCAGCCCCGGCGCCGTTTCTAATGGCCGGGCTCGGAATACATCACCGTCGGCGTATCTCGCGCAGACGATTTTCACGGGACACGCGATCCCGAGGAATTCCGTTACGCGATCGATCGAACCCTCGACGCTTTTATTTCCCGCTGCTAATAAACGAGACATTTTTCGCTCTTTTTTTTACGACAACGAATGAAACCTCGCGGCGGCGAAATTGACGATGCTTGTATTTTCAAAATTAAACGTTGCCTCGTAAAATGTTGATATTACATTTTTTCGTTTCGTTCGAAGGAAGTCGAGATGTTAAAAATCGCCGAGCTGAGATATAAAAATCGGGAAACGAGTCTTTTGATAATCGCTCCATATTTTCGCATTAAATTAGCCATCGCCGACTCGTCGTCGTCGTCGTCGCGCCGAAGCGCCACTGCCCTTACGACTAAAAAGTGTACACAATGAATAAATAAATACAAAAAAGAACGTACATTTATCGTAAGTCGTTAGGAAGAATTTCGAACAGGACACCGACGTGTCCCTCTTGCCTCGAGGCCGGGCGATCGTCGTTCGCACTATTTCGTCCATACGGATCACGCTCGACGCGCTCGAATCGCTCGCTATGGACCCTTAGCAAGATTACATTAAATTCTCGTCGTACTTATCATCGACAATCTCTATATCCATCGACGAATCGCGCGTACGGAAAATTGCGAGATAGAGCGAAAAGTACAGAAACATTTTTCATCATCCTCCTCATTAATCACACGATTATTCGAAAAGCCAGAAATTTCGTACTTCGGACTCTAACATCGATTAGACCGTCAACCCCGAGTCACGCGATATTTCCATCGCTCAAGTTCATCTAACCAGCCGCAAAAAACCCAATTTCCATCTAGCAAAACCGCCGACGAATTTACTCGCATAAAACGCAGTCGCTTATTTTTTTTCTTCACACAGTTCTTCGCGAAGAAAAATTCCGCGGTCGCCAAAGTCGCAATTTCCATCTATCTCGCAATACCGCCGACGAATTCAGTCGCTTCGTTTTTTTTTAATCTTTATCGTCGTCCCGGCCGAACGGACGCCGCACGGAAATTTTTCTTTTCATCTCGAAAAAAAAAAAAATCCCGCGCTCGGAAGGCACTACCGGTTTTTTTTTTCGTTTTAGTCTCTCACACAAATCAACGTCTCCCTCGATCGCTGGTTCGCTGATCGTTCGATCGCTCGTTCGCTTGATCGTTCGATCGTTCGCTCGTTCCCTCGATCGCTCGATCGCTCCTTCGATCGCTCGCTCTTCTTACCCTCTGACGATCCTCCACTCAGTGGACCATCATACCTCAGTCCCATCCTCGCCCTCATCCTCATACAACGGCCCGTTCGGCGACCTCTTCTTCGGCTTCGGCGGCGGCCTCGGTGGCACCTTGCGTCCCAGAGTCGCACTATCCCCAGGCGCTACGACCGATTGCCGATGACCAGTGTCCATCATCTCATCCGGCAGCTTCGTCGGCCACTCGGGCGCGCCCTCAGGAGCCGATCTGTCGTGGGGACTGCCGCTGAGGATGTTCGGCGTGCTGCGCTGTATCGTCGCGTAGTGCGGATTTCCCGTTGGCGTTCCTGGCAGCGGTCTTCCTCGCATCATCGACGCAGCCGATGCTGCTCCAGGTTCCGGACTCTTGTTGAGCGAGAGGACGGAGCTACCGTCGGCGGTCGTTCTCAGCCCGAGATTATCGTAAACGGGTTCGAGTCCCTCAGCAGCCGCGGCCGTCGGCGACGTCGGAGGTCCGCTGCTCCAGCTCGGCGCCCTCGGTCGTCGCGGTATCGTCACGTAACCGTGACGCGGCATCACCGCGAGCCCGCCGCTGCTGTAGTGCTGCGAGGAACCTGAAGATGCTCCTCCGCCGGTGCTGCGATTGTGCGGAAGCGTCTTGAACGCCGCTGGATATTGTCCCGACGTCGGCGAGCCGAAGCCCATCGACTGTTGATGCTGCTGCTGCGGCTGCTGCGGAGTGCTCGTTGATGTCATCGTCATAGGCTGATGAGGATTCGTCAGGCGCGAACTGTCCGGCGCCGTGGACGCCTGACTCGTCGGCGATGCTCCTCTGCCGCCCGAGAACGCCAGCAGATCCGGCGGATACTGACGGTAATTCACGCCGCGGGTCATCGAGCCGACGTCCAAGTCCGGGCTGTGGCGCTCGCGATCCTCGTCGCCCGGTCCACCGTTCACACCGCCGCCTCCGCCGCCTCCGACGCCGACTACGCTCCCCGGCCCGTCAGCTGTTCGGAGAGAAACAAAAAAGCGAACGGTTAACGAAAAAGTAAATGACGGAGAGAATGAGAGTTTAATGACGTAGATAGGAAATTGTCACGTGATAACAATACCGAAAATAGTGTCAAACCTAAAATGCCCAAACGTTACGATTCGAATAGCTACGAGATGTTCCTAAAACTTGTTCATGGTATTTCTAAAATGTTTATGATTGTTTAAGTTATATATTATTTGTTATAGTCATTCGTTAAATTTATACGTGAAAATTTGCTGAATTTTATGAGATGTAAAATGGTTTTTTTTTCTCGTCAATAAATAAATAAATAAATAAATAAATAGTGAATTCTTGTGTATTGATAACGTCACCAGGTACCGTGATAAGGTGCCGGTTGCATTGATTATCGGTCGTGAGGATCGTAAGAGCGTTTTTGTGCTCTCGCAAAAAATCGTAGATTCAAATAGGATTTTTCGATTGTTAGAAGTCGATTTACCGATATTAGTTCTTGATTACTTATCACGAAATTTTGTGATAAGGTGGGAAATGTTTTGTGCGTGTTTGGCGCGTTTTACCATTTTTCGGATAATTAATTGCTTCGAATATTTTTTTTTTCGATACGTCGCGTTGGTAATTTTGAAATTTTCATGTTTTTCTGCTTAGTCGTCGTGCGGCACTTTACCATTTCTCGTCTACCAATCGCGCGCCGAGGCGAGAGACTTTCTCGTTGCTCTCGTAGGTTTTGCGCCGAAACGAGTACAACAGCCGACGAATTGCGCGCGATAATTGAATATATTTCAGGCGAGCCCCGCTGTCTCGGCTCGTTTCTCAGACGACGGTGGCATCGCCTCTGTGCCACCCGGATCCTTCGCTGCGCTTTTCGCGCGGCGCAAACCGGAAATTAAATCTTTTGTCATTTATGATTCTCGATCACCCGCGGTGCAATTAATTACAGTAACGAGCCGGGAGAGCGCGGGTGGAAAGTTTAATTTGGCCTCGACGCGCGCGTCTCTCGCTCCTCTCGCCAGGACGCATCTGCGCAACATCCGCGTCAACTTCGCCACCGGAGCTGCTTACGTATATTTCTCACTTAAATTTTAATCGCAAAGTCCGTCCGGTTCGTTCGCTTCCCGCGGGAATAAACTTCGGCCGACACCGCGAGACGAAACTCGCGTGTGAATGGAATGAAAAAACAAAAAGTAAGCCAAAAAAAAAAATACAAACAAAAAAGTCACAGAAGTGCGAGACAAATTACTGAATCTAATTATATACATTTTCCTCTGCGAAATTTCGCGCGACGCAATGTTATGCATTGCACGTTGCGCCGTCTCATTAGACACAGCGGCTACGCCGACGTCGTGACTCTCCACGATTTACATTTACATACGTTACGTACAATTTGTCTATACACGAAATATGTTTTATTCTATTATTTAATCATCTCGAGCTCGGTTCTGCAATGGACCCCGGCGATAACTCTGAAGTGACAATTATCAATTGTGATAGTCACGGCGAATATATCTCCTACTCGCCGTAACGCCGAAAAAATAGTTTCTCTAACTGTAAAAAATAGTAACGATAATTGTGACTTGAAAATTATCAGTGACATTTTTTTTTTCTGTTGCCGCGAGCGGATCGCCGATTAAAATTGTTCCCTGACGTTCCTATTTCATCGAATCAACGAAACGATTTTTTTCTCTCGATGCACAAGGCGAATGTCGTCGCTCGTTCGGCTCGTCGTTCATCGCAGGACGCAGGGTTACTTAACGGCGCATTGTCGGGTTATGAAAGCCGTGTACTGACCGAAAACGGAGTCGTTGTCGAGTAGAGTCCTGTTCAGCTCGGTCATCTCGGTGCCGTGCGACGTTACCGACGGAGCCTCGTATCTCCTCGGCGGTTTCACCACTGGATTAATCGCGGTGATGAGCGATTTCTCCTGTTCCCCGAGTCCGTGATGCTCGAGCGATGCCGCCTCGGCGCTCTTCTCGTCGTGTCGCGGTCGTCGCTTGCGGCAGTACCAGACGCAGAGGGCAAGGGTCACCAGCAGCAGCAGTAGAAACGTAACACCAAGACCCAGAGCCAGGGGAAGGCTGACCGCATTGGTGGTCCCACCGATCGCATCGCCGATCACGCTGAGGCTGACGTTTCTCTCGACGCTGCCGCCCGGATTCTTCGCCATGCATATGTAATCGCCCTTATCGGCCGGTGTGACGTCGGGTATCGTGAGATTGAGCCACTCGCCGCGTTCGGCCAACGCGTAAGCGCGATCGCCATTGCCGTGTCGTCGCGTGGAATTATTGAGGACCCTCGCGCGATGTACCCACGACAAATGGGGCCTTGGTATCCCGGTCGCTCGGCACCAGAGCTTCACGTCGCCGCGCGTCGTCTCGAGCCGCGTGTGGGGACCAACGATGACCTTGGGACGACACGCGAAATCATCGCTGCTCACCTCGTCCCACATTTTTCCCGCCAATCCCGCTGGCAAGCTGCAGTTCGTCGGTCTCGTGTAAAGCTTCCGCTCGATCGTCCAATCGCGGAAGCGCTTCAGCTGACAGTTGCAGTTCCACGGATTGTTGTGCAGCTCCAGGCTGCTGAGCTTCGTGAGATTCTGGAAGTACGTGTACTTGACCATCGTGAGATTGTTGCCGTGAAGCGTGAGCATCTGTAGATTCGGCAGATTGCGAAACGCTCGCTCGCCGATGCGCGTCAGTCGATTGTCGTTGAGTATGACCTTCTGGAGATACTGAAGATCGTGGAACTGCTCGTTGTCGAGGTACTCGAGGCTGTTGTGATTGAGCAGCAGGGCGCGCAGTCGTTGGGTCTCGTCGAACGTGCCGGGGAATAGTTTCTTGATTCTGTTCGCCGAGAGATCGATCTCGATGACGATTTTCAGGCCGTTGAACGCGTTCGTGTTTATCGTCTCGATGTCGCACTCGCGCAGCACGAGCTTGTGCAGATTCACGAGCTTCACGACGCTGAACGCGTCGTGCGAGAGATAGGGGATCCGATTGCCCGTCAGGTCGAGTATCTGGATTTCTGACGACAGATCGGCGGGGACCGAACTCATGTTCTGGCGGATGCACTCGGCGGTCTTCTTGCCGGAGACCCATTTGCACTTGCACTGCGGACCGCAACGCTGGTCCCAGTCGTTCTGCGCCGCGCACAGCATCACCATCGTCAGCGTCAGTACGAGCCGGATCAGCGACGCTCTCGCGCGCCGCTCCATCGTGTCACCGCGGGTATGGCGTACGCCTTATCTGAAACATACAACGATACAGGGTTAGAAATTTATGGGATGAAAAAAATCCAAGGTGCTTGGCCGGGAATCGAACCCTCGACCTCTTCCGTGTCAGTCCGAACCTGAACGGCTCGGCCACTGGTCTCCTATGACTTGATCTTATTTTTATTCATTATAGTGCTAATAGTGACACTTTTTACGGTGTATGATTAACACGAGCGATTTTCGATAAATTCATTTTCGTGCACTGAGAAAAATTAGTGGTTGCGATTACCAATCATTGCTTCGATCTACCAAAATGTTGGTTACAGTTACTAAAATATTGGTAGCTCTGACCAACGATTGGTAATCACAACTATTAATTTTTTTCAGTGTGGCAACCTTCATTTTTAAATCGATTTTATGATTTTTTTTTAATCGCATGTTTTGGGATTTTTTTTAACGGCAACGACAGTGGGTTTTGTGGTCGCATCCCTAATTTCAATATCCACCCGGTGTACGGATGCCCCTCGTTATCTTTCTGCAGGGCTACACGCGGCGCGGGCGAGGACAGCGAAAAAGGAGTCGCGGAGGAGGAAACAGTGTCGCCGCGGCTGCAGCAGCAGCCACTTCCATTTAATACCATTTGTGCGCTGCCGTGGAATCCGCGCGGTGATACTGACCGTCCGACTGCGGCTATACCGCGGGCGGACGAGACATTGGGAATTGCAGAGGCAGGAGGGTCAACTTCACCGCGAGGAGACGCGGCGCCGCATTGTCTTGTATTATATTCTACGCGCCGTCGTGTGGCGTGTCGCCAAAGTTAAATTAATACGAGGTGCACGAGCGTGCACGTTGGGCCACCGACGAGCTGGCTGCTGGTTATCTCTGTCTCGTTCTCCCTTCGTGGATTTTACATTGAGCATTCCACGCGAGATTCGGCGCTCGAAAGAATTGCCCCACGTGCGGAATATTACAGTTTGCGGGTTTCGCGACATTATTGAATCGCACCGAGGCGGAAAATTATTCGCTGAGCCTCGAGAAACCAGCTTACATCGATGTTAAAAAAATGTATCGTTAGGTCGGAGGACAATTTCGCAAAGTCGACAATCATTTCGAGGAACCAGAAGCTTAGCTGCAATTTTGCCATCATTTCCTACTTGTGTTTCAAATTTGGTTGCGATTCGATGCACCGTTTCGAAGAAAATAGCTTTTAAAATTTCGAAGTGGAGGCGCCGGGCTCCTAACCTCACTTTTTCGTTTTTCGGCTCTCCCGAACAAACGGCTTCATGTACCTCGTAGCCAGAAGCTGAGCCCAATTCTGCCATATTTCCACACATTCTCTCAAAATTTGAGCCCTATCTGACGAGTAGTTTAAGAGAAAACAGCTTTCAAAATTTCGAAGTGGAGCCGCGAACATCGGAGAGTATCACCAAAAGGGTTAATTCGCTGCGCAACTCAATCGGCGCACGGAATTCCCTGTGGATATCACGGCGGCAAAATCGTGCGCCGATTCTTACGTTTCTACTTTTCATCGTCCACGGCGAGGGCACCGGTTGGACGGGCGGCGGAACGACGAAAAGACGACGACGACACGGAGGGTTTTTCGACTCTCAAATTACTTTCGGACTGGGGATCTCGCGAACCTGCGCGATCCATCACCGCAAGTGCAAAAAGGCGAAAGAGAGACAGAGAGAGAGAGGAGCCAAGACTCGTCCGGTGTGTCCCAGGTGTTCCGCGGTTTTCGGGACGTCTGCCCGAAGGCTCCTCGCGCGCACGAGATCGCGGAAATATACTCGCCAGTGCCGGAGTCCCCCTCCCCCCCCCCCCCCCTCCACCCACCCAAGCCGCCTCTTTGACCTTTCTTTTTTCACCTCATTTACTCCTCTCTTCTCGCATTCACTTCGCCATCACGAAAGCCATAATAGTGGATACAGAGATACGATCCACGCGAAATGTCGGCACGTCATTTCTCGTTCCTTTTCTTTCGCGAGCTTCTCGTATTTCCTAATGCATTATTATCGTCCTTCCTTCTTTATTTATTTTTTTTCTCTCCCTTTTTATTCTCGTCACGAACGGCGCTTCCGAGATTCCGCGTTTATCGAGCGAGAGAAAAGAAGAGAGAGAGAGCGAACGACCCTTCGCGAGTCAGGTCGAAGTAACGCAGAAAGAAGAGGCGAAAAAAGGGCGTTGATGAGAAAAGTAATCAGCGAGAAAGATTGCAAGATTACGTTTGAAAGGCCGCAGCGGCGGCGACCGCGGTTTTATTTACTCCCAAATTCCTCGCAAAACGTCGTGTAAACATCTCGTCTCGACTCTACTCTACAGAAACGTGACCGCGCGGTAAAACGTCCGTGAGAAATGGTTCGCCCGAGACGGCGCACAATCGACGTCGGTGTAATGGCCCTTCTGGAAAATTAATTGAATCACACTGAGCTGCCCCTAAAAGCGCGATGGACCTTCCGGGAGACGCTTGAAATGTATCCTCACAACGATCCCTTCTGGAAAAATTTGCGTAATGGAGCACAATGTCCACTTGAAGCTTTATTACAGCTCGTCAGGAAAAATTGCGAGACGACTGAATGTCCATTGAATGCATATAACGACCTGCCTGAAAAAAATACTAAAACATTCACTTCAATTGCGAACTTCATTAAACATTTTTTTTTAAACAAAATTCCACGCAGATATATTTCTGAAAATAATGCAGAATTAAAGTGACGGGAAAATCTTTTCAACATATTTTTTCAAACAAAATTCCACGCGGATATATTTCTGGAAATAATGCAGTGAGAGGAAAATCATTGATAAGAAAAATGGTAGACACATTTGAAAAGCCACCGGATATATTTCATAGTTTCGAATTCCTCTGGAAAATGTTGGGCAAAGCATTTCAAGAAAAAGGAATAAAAAAAACTCCGCTTCAACCTTTATCAGAAATGGCGTCTCTTACTCCCGACGGCATAATCGAGATCTCCGTGTGGCTTGTAACCGCGCGCCCGAAGACTTTGGGCTCGTCTGCGATGCGCGCGGTTGGTGTGCGCGGTTCTGTAAGGAACCCGAAGCACTCCGCGCGTGCAAAGAGCGATTTCTTTGACTCGATCCTTTCCTCGTGAATAATAGTACAACATACCGTGCAAACCCACCCAACCAGCCAACCAACCAGTCACTCACACACGCAGACCATATAGCTTATATCTATATACACAGGTCGATGTAGTATACTATATATATAAAGTAGCAGCACAAATGCTCGGAGCCTGTTGGCCCGCTTCAAAGTGAAGTCAAAGTAAATGCAAGCCTCGAAGGCCTACGGGATATCCACGTGAAGTACACACCGCACTAAACTTGAGCTATATGTACATTTTGGCCTCTATCTTCATCCGTCCGTCCCACAGAGAGACGGACGGACGGACGGACGGATAGTGGAACGGTGCTGGGACGATACGCGCGAGGCGCGCTGCTGCTACCTGACGCGTTGCCCGGCCCGCAACTCGGGATCCTATTGATCCTTCGGCATTTGACTTGTAAATTCGTGCGAGCGAAGTGAACCGCAGCTGGGGAAACGCGGGACATTAGATATGCGCTGACATCAAGAGCAAGGAGCAAGGACGAACGACGACGACGACCGACGAGCCGAGTTTGCACTTACTTCTTTCGGCGCTCACACACTCCGCATCGGTAAAAGTTTCCTCTGAGACATATAATACACCGACCACCCCTATACCGACCATCCCCCATCGAGTCTCGAGACCTGGGTAACCCCAGTAGCGAAAAGGGTGGGGGGGAAGGAAGTTGTCGCGCGATGCATCGGAGGACTCGCGACCGCCGCAGTCCTGTCAACGTGAATAGTTGCACTGGGAAAAAAATTGCTCAATCCAACAAAACGTGCGGTTGCGGGCGGCGAAATAAATATTTTGCAGATTGGACAAAATATTTATTTCGAAAATTTATTTATTTCGAACATTCGGTAATGCTAATCGAGATTTTTTAATATTCTATCACCAGTTGCTTCGATCAATTAAATATTTTGTCTAATTTGCAAAATATTTATTTCGCCGCCCGCAACCGCACATTTTTTTTGGTTTTAGCAATTTTTTTTCTCAGTGTGCGCTTGTCCGTCCGTCAACAACCGGAAAAAAATACCCCTGGAAAATTCCTCTGGAAAAAATAGCCCCGAGGAAAACAATTCTAGGTAAAAATACCCTCTGGAAAAATAGCACCGGAAAAAAAATGTCTATACTCTTATCCATCATCTCAGTTGCTTACCTTCCGAGCTTGTTATCTCAAATTCGTTATCAAAGCCGAAGATTTTTACTTTTTATGCGGAGGTAGTTTTTGCAAGGGTTATTTTTTCCAGGGGGTATTTTTACCTAGGAATATTTTGGGTTTTTTCCCAAGGGCTGTTTATTCCGCTCGTATTTTCTCCGGGGTCATTTTCTCCACCTACCGTCAAACCATCTGAACTGTTCCATTCATCGAAAACTTTATAATTGTCACCGCGACGCTGTACCCGCTACATTGTCGTTGCAGTCGTCGTCGTCGGTTGCGGACGACGATGCCTTAATAACGCCGGACGGACCGACGTGCCGCGCCGCCGAGTAAGATACGAATCGCCCGGCGACGAGAAATGTCGCGCGGCGAAACAATAATGTCGGCGCCCGGAAACGCTCGGCGATATCGCGCTGAACATTCGCGACTCTCTGCAATCAGGCGGCACCGACGTAATTTCATGCAAATCATCCAATTGGTGGGAATACATTTGCCCCTCCCCCGCTGGACATGGGGAAGCAGCATTAGGAGGGGAAGGAGGGTCGAGTCCGAGAGTCCGCGCGGACATTGTCGCCTCGTCGACGCCGCCGTCGCCGACGGTTCCAGGGGTCGGCGAGTCCGTAACGCGGAGTTGACGCCGAGTCTCGTGGCGCGAATTCCGGGACTGTGTTGAGGGTCGAAGGGTTGAGAGGCGGAAGGTACGCGACTTCTGTGCCCTTCGCATCGGGTCGGATCCGCCGAGCCAACCCGTTCGTATTCAAAGTACGCGGCTTCGGTGTTGCGGCAAAACCACCGCCACTACCGCAGACCGCCGGAGCCCTGAAAGGGTTGTGTCCGCCCCTTCCGTATTATTGTTACGTTGTCTACCCATCGCGACGGTCTGTTGTCGGTACTATCCGGATTTTCCAGGGTTTTCCCGGGTTTTCCAGGGTTTTCCAGGGTTTTCCAGGGTTTTACAGGGTTTTCCAGGATTTTCCAGGGTTTTCCAGGAATCTCCTCACTGTGGGGAGGGGGGACTCTCAATTCCGTTAGCCGACGATGCGGCTGCACCCAATACGATCCTAATGAATATGTCCTGACCAAAAAGATCCTACCAAAAATATCCTCGGCAAAAATATCCTGCGACAAAAATATCCTGTGACAAAAAAATCCTGTGCCAATAATATCCGCCATTAAAAAAATCCTCGACAAAAAATATTCTCTGCAAAAAATGATATTTTTCCGTCAGGACATATTTACTAGCGAATATTTTCCGTTGGGATCATTTTTTAGGATATTTCCATCAAGGATATTTTGGCAAAAGATATTATTGGGTGTTACCGACGATGCAACTCCATCATAATAAACTCCCAGTTTTTAACTTTCGGTAAAAGCGATTTTTACTCCGAAAAACAATTTTCAATTTTCGCAACTCAATTCCCCGTTTGTTCCCTCATCAACAATTTGCGAGAAAAATAAAAAAACGCGTTCCACTCTGTCCCGGATAAACGAATTTTCATCGTCGCGTCATAAAAAAAACGGCGCGAAAATCTCATTTTTCATTGCCCGAGCCATTAGCTTTCGTTGGCTTTGTGAACGCGGATTTTCCATGGTCCACTCTGCCCCGGTCGCCCGCGCCGCGCCGCTTTCCTACGCGTGACTGACGCGTGTACGCGTTGTTTTTTCCCTCGCGTCAAAAATTCAATTTTATCCCCTCACCCCCTCCCCCCCCTTGCGTATACACACAAAGCACGCGGGATATCGAAGTATCATTTGTGGCTTCGTCGGATTTTTTCGTCGCTGCTGCTGCGCGCGTCACCGCAATGAGATTGACTGATCGCGACAGTCTCGACTATTCATGGGTGTTATAATAATTATTCATGGAAATATAGAGAATGTCGGCGCCGTCGTCCTCGCACCGGTGGATGCGGGGGCGGGCAGGGGAGTGGTGGGGGAGGGTTGATAAGGGGGCAGGTAGGGAGGAGAGGGGGGGGGGAGGCGAAAAAGGGACAGGCAGGGGGGAGTGGTAGAAGGGGGAGACAGGGGGACGACGACGAGGCTCATCGTGAGAAGCTCCAGGGGTGAAAAAGAGGGGTGGGAGGAGGAGGAGGGGGATGGGGGGAATCGATCGCAAGATCGACGTTATCACCAACGCCACGACCGGGAGAAGATTACACCGTGTGTCTACATATGTATGAGGCCGTTCGACGTCCCCCCCCCCCCCCCTCCCCCGTCTTACCCCGAGCTGATGGGTCCCAACGTCCGTGTTCTCCGCGCCACCGGCGTCTACTTATTACTTTCCCTCTCGTCGGTAGCCGAGTCGTCGTCGTCGTCGTCGTCGTCGGCCCAGCAGCTCGCAGCCTGCTGCCACGGCGAAAACACGGAAGAGCCGAGCCGCCGGAGTTGAATATTGACGTTATACCCCCGGAAAAGTTGGGAGTACGCGAAGAAATTCAGTTTCCAAGTTGGATGAATCGTTAAATATGATAATGAAAGTCGTGTACGAAAGTACGACGCGCCGCCGCGCGCGCAGAGTCCGAACGCAACTTTCTTCGGGCGCGAGGAAGATTGAAATTGGACCGCGTGGAGATATACGCGAAACGGTTCCCCGTCTCGCAAGTTTTCCGCCCGCGGCCGCAGTGCGATGAGAAATCGGCAGTTTTCAGGGTGTAATTAGTTTACACACTCGTCAGCTGTTCCCGGCGCGGTTGGCGATCGATTTTTGAGTCGTTCTGAGTGCGGGACGACGGTGTAACTGATAAATAGTTTCATTGATTAGATGAAAAGGTGTGTGGAATTTTTTTCAGCGATTTAAGTGAATTTTTTTTTTTTTTAGTATTAGAGACGTTTTATTGATTTAATGCAATTTTTCATAGGTTAAGATTTCAATGAAAATTTATCAAATCAGCAAAACATTTTCTCTCGTTTTAGAATATTGAGGAACTCGTGTGCGTCAAGAGAGAAAAAATAATTTCAAGCGAATTAAAATCAATTACACTATAAATGACTTTGATGGACGACTCCAACGTCTTTGAAAACGCGCAACATTGTTTTTTCTCCACTCGTCCGAAAGGCGATACTTGTAACTCGCCTTCGGATCGCGGCAGACTTGTAAAACTCGCGGTAAATATATTTCGCAAAGTCTCGTTACTCATTTTTCCGGACTGCAGTGACTGAAGCTCCGCGACGTAAATCCGGTGGTTTACAAATTGATGTCATTTTGGGTATTAGCGATTCTTTTTTTTAATCCACGATCAAATTCCCCGTTCCACGTGCTCGCGCGAGTAGCTCGGGCAAAAAAAAATAAAAAATAAAAAAAGAGAACTGTGTTTTCTTCCTCGAGCAGCGAACTCCCTCGATGTCGAGGATCAATCATCCGAGGAGCATAAAAATCCCCGATGGAGTCCCGGGCTCGCGCGCTCTCGTCCGGGGCAAAAACGGGTTACCTTGTGAATACCCGATGGTTTCTTCTTCGTTGCAGCAACGCGCGTCCTCTCCCGGCCCGAGCGCTGTACTCTCGCTGGAAAACACAATGAAGAAACTCGGTTCGCTCGCGCTACTCGAGCATGCATAACGGAATCGGATAACAAATAGAATATCGCGAACAGGACGCCTCGCGCTATCCAGCGACGCACATTAGCTTTCAAGAAGCCGCCCACCCTTCCGATGCTCTTAACTTCGGCTCCGCACCTTTAACGAGTTTTCGCGATTTTTTTCTTTCCTTTTTGCACTCCCGGTGTAACGCGAAAAAAATAAATAAAAATAAAACGAAGCGGAGGAGTTGCAGCGCTGCAATTTTTTTCCTGGAATTGCTTGACATTCATAACAACATCAGGTCGTGTTTAGCAACGCAATTATTTATTTATCTTGGTATGCGATGTAAATGAGAGAAAAAAATAGAGGGTAGAATGAACAGTCGAAGCTCTTAAAAAATGATCTATTCTCAAGAGGATATGATGGCTCAGTTTTCGGCCCGGCGACCAGATCTACGATTTCTGACAAACTGTTCAGCCAAAAATCTTTTTTTTTTTCAAAATCAACTAAAAAAGGGTTGTAACCAGTGTTTTCAGGGATAGAATATGCGACTTGAGAACGATGGTATAGGTTAAAAGTCGATATTTTGAAAAAATAAATTTCGTGACCCCGATTTGGGCGGTTTTCGGCCCGGCGGCCAGATCTACGATTTCTGACAAACTGTTCGGCCAAAAATTTTTTTTTTTCAAAATCAACTAAAAAAGGGTTGTAACTAGTGTTTTCAGGGGTAGAATATGCGACTTGAGAACGATGGTATAGCTTAAAAGTCGATATTTTGAAAAAATAAATTTCGTGACCCCGATTTAGGCGGTTTTCGGCCCGGCGGCCAGATCTACGATTTCTGACAAACTGTTCGGCCAAAAATTTTTTTTTTTCAAAATCAACTAAAAAAGGGTTGTAACCAGTGTTTTCAGGGGTAGAATGTGCGACTTGAGAACGATGGTATAGGTTAAAAGTCGATATTTTGAAAAAATAAATTTCGTGACCCCGATTTAGGCGGTTTTCGGCCCGGCGGCCAGATCTACGATTTCTGACAAACTGTTCGGCCAAAAATTTTTTTTTTCAAAATCAACTAAAAAAGGGTTGTAACCAGTGTTTCCAGGGGTAGAATATGCGACTTGAGAACGATGGTATAGGTTAAAAGTCGATATTTTGAAAAAATATCGACTTCAGTTGCGATTTACCCTTTTAAAACTTTATAAGAGCGCAGCAGTGCAAAAGTATCTCGGGCAAGCGTGCCAGCGCGTGTGATTAGCCTAGCAGCTTTAAAAAATTCGAGGTGGGGGCGGACGTTGCTGTCTCTTCTCATCGCTGTCTCTTCTCCCGCCATATTTGATCTATCGATTGTCGCCAGAATGCGAGACTTTCGGAGACACTAGGAGTCGCCTCACCTGTAATTAACCTCGCGATGGGTCCGCTGCATCCGCGCGTATCACTGCACAGACAAAGTTCACCGCCATCAGTACCACAAGAGATATACACGCGGTTGGATTATATCGGCGCGCGAGATCCTCTGTCGCCGTTAAGCCGTGCGTATAACTTGGCGCGCGATATTAATTCCGGGTCCTGCGTCTCTCCGGGCTCCCGCGCTGCTGGAGGGATTCGCGTCGAGGCCATAAATATGGGTGCCATATCCATACGCACCTGCCAAATTACTCTCGAGGCACACGAGAAACGCCAAGTATTCCCGGTGTGCTGCTGCTGCTGCTGCTGCGTTCCTCCTCTCTCTCGCGTCAATGCTACGATAATTATTCTCCCGGGTAATAGACCCGAGGCCCTATTAACCGAATCCGTAAATCGATTTAATGTACGTTTAATATACATTTCCCCGCAGCACGACCATCAGTTTCGGGTAACAATTATATATTCGGATAAATTTAATGAGTCGTACTGTTGACGATTATTCCGCGGCATTGCGTCGCATTAGAATATCTAAATGTATCAATTAATAGACTGGATACAGTGAAATCGCGTTTAAAGCCTCTCCATGGGGTCCAAGGCAGAAATATTGGGTTTTAACTTTTCGCATATCCATCGTTGCATTAGAATATCTAAATGTATCAATTAATATACTGACCACAGTAAAATCGCGTTTAAAGCCTTCGAATGTCTAAATGCATCAATTAATCGACTGAATCCAGTGAAATTGCAGAAATGGCAGAAATATTGGGTTTTAACCTTGTCGCATATCCATCGTTGCATTAGAATACCTAAATGTATCAATTAATAGACTAAATACATTGAAATGCCTTTCATCGGGCCAAGGCAAAAATATTGGGTTTCAACGTTTCGCATATCCATCGGCTTTCGTCTCAATATCGAACGTTCGTAAATTCAAATGAAATGGTCAACAGATGCGAAAAGTTGGAATATCTTTACGTGCCCGTGCCCTTAGGGCGCATTATCGTTCGGGACTGTTACACGCGCGACTTGGAAGAGGAAAAGAGAGTAGAGGGAGAAAGCTCGATTGCACGCGGCGTTGCACACGCGGCCGGTTCGATGCAGTTTATATCCGCGACCGACATCGAAATGCGCCCTAATACATCGATAACCTTTGCTCGCACTTTTCCGCCTCCTTCTGGCGTCCTTCTTTGCCATCGATAATGCGAAGCCCCGACGTCCCCGCCCGCATTATTCGCAAAGTTTCAAGTTTCGCCGATATTTACAGAGAGCGCGGCCGCCGCCATACGGACCGAGTGCACACAGCGAAAATGCAGGAGGCGGTATACGTGTCGGCCGAAAGCCAATTGCATAAACTTTTCAAATAAGTTCCGCCGGACGGTAATGCGCGCTATACCGACAGGTATAAACGAGCTTTCGGTGTTTGGAAAAACTTTTTTCCTCTTTCCACCGATGCGCATGAGAAACAACGATTTTTTCTGATTTGGTGGTTAAGTCACGTGACTCCGGAATCCGCTCGACTGTTGTGTATACGAAATTCTTATTTCAACGTATTTTTTTGCAGACGGAAATAAAAATGAAGGATACATCAATGTGATTTTCAGAAAAAAGTTGCCGAAGGAAAGATGGCCAGCGAAGAAGTCTTTGACGAGTTAAGTCATCGGCCATTTTTTCTTCGGCTATTTTTTCACTGATCCGATTTTGGATTCTGACATGTCATCTTTAAATCGACCCTGAAATCCCGCGTCAACACTGTGCACAACATTCAGACAGCTATAAACGAGTTCTCGGTGGTAAAAAGGGCTTTTTACCACAGTTCACAAGAGACGGATTTTTTTATCAACGCGATTCGGTTTCACGTCATAGAGTTGGAATAAAATCTCAGTCAGACTGTTGCGCAGTGAGATTACCGGGGCACAAAGTAACGACGGCCGCGTCTTCGCCGCGTCGTCCAGTCACCGCCAGAAATCTGAGATGGTTGAAGAAACTCGTCACAAACTTGTTTTCATTCCAATGTCGAGAAATAACTCGCGGCGAACTCGGCAAGTTGAATGTAGTTGGGGTTTTCGCGAAATTCTGCGACTGCTGTATTTCGATGTCTGTGTGTGTGCCCTGCGTTTATCCGCATTATATATCGTATAGGGGTGAACGGAACGAAATGGCACAGGGCTGTAATATGAATGTATCCGCCTCGAATGTACATTTCGTGGGGTTTGAAAATCCCCCGAAATTGAAATGTTGGCGAAACTTAAACCAGCCATCCAGGCATAGATAGCCTGAAGACTTGTGTTCAGGAGGGGAGAGCGGACGTCCGCCGAATTCGGGTCGAAAGCCCTTTTTTTCTGTCATCATAAAAAACGACGCACAAAAGCCACCGATGTCATTCGAATTTTTATCGATTCCTTCCTTGCGAATCAATTTGCAATAATTATTACAGGAAATTTATGCTAGACAATAATTCAGTCGCCGTTGTATTGTATCTGACAACAAAATGGTCCGCAATGAGGTGTTCCCATTTCTTTTCACGCCTTTATGTTACAATGCCTCGTCATTAACTTCAAGACTGCGGCGCGCTGTATACAGATGCATAATTAAAAATAGAGCACGCCGCGATAATTAAAGCCTTACCTTTGGCTACGGTATTATGCTCCTGGGCTCGAGGAACTCGTTAACTACCTGCGGCTTCTTGCGGCGCAAGTCTGTAAAAAGAAAAGAGAACAAAAAATGGTATAAGCCATGTGATGTTGGCGCCAACATTATCGGAAAACAAAATATACGTGGTGCGGAGAGTTATTCGGCTTTCGATATATCGGCGGAAGAAAATATTTTTCTTATCATTTGTATTTTCATTTGTTTCGAACAGTCGAAAGGTATCCGAGTGACATCTGCCAAATTTTTCATATGCGGTAAATGGGCACTATTTATATGTTCTACAATAAAAAATGCAACAAATGAATAAGCAAACGTTAAGAAAAATATTTTCTTAATATATTAAATTATTTGCATGTTGCTACAGTGAGACTTGGTTATTTATTGCAGGTGAAGTAATGCATTAATGCAACATATCGGAAATCGATACAAAATATACGAGCAAAGTTTCGCCGCGGTTGATTGGCAAATGCGATTATTCCAGGCTCATTCTTGATTATTCGTCGAAAGTGCCCGAACGTACTTTTCGCAAATTAAACACAAGCTCATGAAGTTACGTCAAAGTCGAGGCAGATTGGCGCCGGAGGCGAACCTGACCGCAAACTTTTCGATAAGTCCGTACGTCTCGGGGGTTGGTACATCCGTGTTGTCCAACATCGATTATCAATTATCTTACGCGAGGAGGGTTCATTAATAAATAGGATAAAAGTTGAGAGTTAATCGCCAGTGCCTGATCGAGTTTACCTTTTTCAATTACTCTCCCTCCCTTCTTACTTTTTTTCTTCTCGTCGTCTTTGCGCAAGGTACACCCTGTGCGCTCTATGTATTTTCGTGGTACGCTTCCTCCCCCATCCCACCCTCGATTTACAGTGGACGTATAATGACGCTCGAAAAACTAATTATTCCGGGAGTTGATACAGCACAAACGGGGAAAGAGAGATGAACTTTTCATTTGAAAGTGAACAGGCGGACCCATTGTACTCGGTATTTTTCTATAATTTTTTTTTTTCTTCCGCGCCGCAAAATGAGAACGCCCGGCTTTGGCCTTTGAGTTTTCCATTTGTAATATTCTTGGTTTTATTTCGGTGAAAGACAATGAAGAAAAAAAGGCATTTTTTACTTAATAGTAACAACTATTATTATTATCACTATTATTATTAATTCAGGGCCTAGTGAGGCAAAGGCAAAGGGATGACCAAGTGAAAGATGTACCGCGGGATTTTACATTGGGTAATAAATTATAAGTCACTAATCTCTCTGCAGGCTTTGATCCTTTATGCCTTTATCGCATCTTCCCTCTGGCTAAAAAGCTGGAGAACCTTTTTTATACGGCTTCTCTTCGTAGGCTCCTGGCGGTGTCGACGACGATGACGACGACGACGACGACGACGACGGCGATGATGACGATGATGTTCCAGCAAAATCATGCGTATTAATGCTCAATGCGGTTTCTCATCGCTATCCACACCTTTTCTCTTTTTGCGGTTTCTCTCTCCCTCCGCGCATTTATCGCTGAAAACTCTTTGCGCCGCCGCTGCGAAGAGCGCCGTGGGCGTACTTAATCGAATTGGTTTAACCGTGCGTCAAGGCGAAAAGCGAGAAGACGGAAGCGAGCTGACGACCGACGACCGCTGCGTTCGTTTTTTCTTTCATTTAAGCCTCGGCGAGAGAAGCGACCGACAAGGGGGGGGGGGAACGAGCCTGGCTTCCCGCATTTTTCCCTCTGTCTCCTTTCGCTCTTTCCCTCCCGCTACTTTGCTTCTCTTTATCCTTTTGTCTCGTTTTCGTTTAGTCGGCGCATAAGCGCGTATATACATATTATACATGCAGCAATATGCTATGTACGGTTATCTTCTTCCTCGCCTTTTTCTTCTTCTTCCTCTGTTCCTTTTCACGCTCTACACCCCCTCCGCCTCGCCGCTCGCTTTCCACGTGGATCCGGCGTAATGCGAATTAAATTTCCGGGATGAAAGAGTCAGGGGTCGCGTACGCTGGGTAAAAGCTGTCGGGCTGTACGAAATCCTCAACGTTGCCACTGCTGCTGATGACGACGGAAAAGTGTGTATGTGGGCTTATACTATACTTGGTATTTCGGTTCACCGATTGATGATGGTTTAATGGCTTCTGTTACAGGCATAGGTAATGACTTGGACTGCTTCGACGAATCCAATATCCGGTTAGCCAGCCTCCATTTTGTTTGTCAGAAATCCTAGATCCGTCCTCGAGCAAAAAACTCCACCAATCAGGGTCACGAATTGTGTCTTTTCAAAATATCGACTTTTAACGTATATCATTATTCTCAAATCGCTAATAAAATTCATAAAAAAATTTCATGTTGAAGCTACGAGTGGCAATATTTATCAAAAATCTTGAGATGGACTACTCTTTGGTGCTTATACAACACGAATCTTATCCGGTTTGGATGGGTTGTCGGAATTGTCGTTGGAGGTGGTCATCTGCTGAGTTCTCGTGAAATCAGATCACCCAACCATCCTTTGTCGCATGTCGCGCACGCTCCTCGAATTGCCACCAATCGCATTGCCCACAGTACGAATGCATTTCGTTGATCACAGAATCCGTCTGTCTGGGCTTTTTCCACTGAGAACTTTTCCGTGTTGGACGGGGGACGACCCTCTATAAGCCTTCCCAGTCTCGAGTCAAATCTCCTTCGAACATGGCCGATACATTCAATTTTCTCAATCGCTTCGTCTGGTCCATATGGCTCACGGCGACTCTGACTTTCGGAAAGTCGTCAGTGTCACCGGCTCCGATGTCTCCAATGGACTTTGCCTGATGTTCTTCCACCTATATCCGCTATATTCGCTAGTATTTCGTCGACTTCCATTGCACCGACGAGACCGAAGAAATGTTTCGAGCACTCACAGACGTTGGTACGTCCACTCTTCGTACCTTCGTTGCCTTTGTGCTGCTCATTCATTCAGTAATGATTCCCATGTCTTGTATACGAAGTCACATGAAAGTATATCCTCAATTTTCATTGAAAATATTTTCTTCCTTAAAAAAATCCACAAAGAACCAAAATGTCTTCAAGGCTCTTTCCATCGAACCGTCACTGCAATTATCCTTCAGCTCCCAGTAAATTCTCTCGAGAGTAATAAGCTCGTTTTTTCGGTCCTTCCAGGCGACGAAATCCGAAATCGTAAGTGGATGCAAGCCCCGTTTTTTTGTTCTCTCGCTCTTCCTTCCGTCCAGCTCTTCAGTGTCCCTCGTAACCATTCACCGCTTTAATCCCAAGGCAGCTGGAAACGGGTTTAACACCTCAGTCACTTCAAGGGATGCTCCGGGGGTTAACCAGGGCTGCAGGGAGGAATGGAGAAACGACGGGTGAGAGAAAATAAAAAAGAAAAAAAAAAGAGAAACGATGGCGAACGAATCGATCGAGTGATACCGGAGATGCAACGGTCCCGCTCGGCGGTTTCTCCGGTTACGTCGAGGAATATATAATCCCCGGCGATGGTCCCCCGGAAAGTCACTATTTGTTTAAGCGCGAGACAGGCCGGCGAAGTCACGTGGGACGTCGTCGGGCAAAGAGACGACGAGATCCCGTAACCCCCGAGATGGCCGAGATTGAAAGCCGCGAGAGTACTTTTCAATCAAAGGCGTTTCTCGTCGCATCTCTCGGCCTGTCTTTGCAAATCGAATTCACGGATCTTTCACCTCCTCGGCGCCCCGCATTACCGTGGCAACAGTTCGCACTACTCCCAACGTGATGCATCTCGGCGTTGACCCCCTTAAGCTTCCGGATTATCGCGACAACTCGTCTCCTTTTTACAGCATTTTTCACGTTTGTTCTCCTGGTATATTTTTTCCAGCTGTGAGGGTTTTTTTACCTTGCATCGCCCTAAGTCTTCACCTCTTATCACTATCAAAGCTGTCTTATCACTACCCATCCAAGTTATAGCCGCGAACAATGCTGCTTATCAACTATCAGTGTCGGTCTCTTGTATTCCTGTTATTTGTGTACCAACACGATGATAAAATACGATATACAGGCCAAAACCATCTCCACACACCAGCCGATTGAATTTCCGAGAATGCAGCTAAGGCCGCCCGGTAAAATGATGAACAATACGTCCGCCACGGCAGCAGGTAGGTGCGCCTCTTTCCTACAATGTTCGTCGTGTCCATTGTACACGCTCCCCATTCTTCGTCCATACGCTTCTTCATCCAACGCCAAGTAATTGCATGAAAATTTTCGTATTCTAAATTTAATTTCGCACCATTGTTCGCCGGTAATTACTTGCCGCGTCCTTTCCTCGGCATCCACTAAACTTCCGGCGAACGCCACGTGTCCGCCACTACTGAGTTTCCAGCCCAAAAATAAAATCCCATTTCTGGAAAACAGGACTCTACCAAAAAAAAAAAAAAAATGCAACACAATCTGGAAACGGAAAGCCACTGACAGTAATGGCAGTCGCTTCTGGGCATTTTTTCCCTCGATCCTCAAAAAATTGGGTGTCCTGCAACAAATGATGAATGGCTGGAAAAAAAAAGAGACGAATCTATCGACTTTTATGTCTGGCGCATTTTTTACGAAGCTTGGTATATATTTTATAGGCGCTTTGGGGTGGTTGCGCGTTGCGGGTCTTGACGATGCGGAACTCACGAGATGCGTGCGGCAGAGTCGAGAGAGAGTTGTACATGCAACGATCCACCAGGGGGACGCACCGGCAGTGAATTTCTCTCGTGCTGGCGAAGATACTGGCGGCAGCTACTTTATAGCGCGATGGGCCAGGGTTACGGTATACGAGTTGCGCCCTACGGACACAGACGCAGTTCGCTGCTGCTGGGGGGGAGGGATCCGTGAGTGTATAAACGTTGCTGCGGCCATGCAACGCGTGCTCGGTGGTAGTAACCGCACCGGGCGGTTTTGTTTCAACGAGGAAGCAATCAGGCGGCCTGGCTGGTTCGCTGCTGCGCCCTTTTCTATGTACCCCCAGCGCCACTCTGGAATGGTCTCGCGTACGATTTTCTCTCCCGTCACCCGGGCGCCGCTGATACGTCGACGTCGAGTAATGCCACGGGTTCTGGGGATCCCTCGTCGGGCGGCTTAGCCGCCGAGGGTAGAATTCTCGTCAATTAAACCGCCACTGGGATTCGCAGTTTCGAGAGAGCGCAGCCTATCGAAATTGCACCCTCAGCTGCTCGCGATCATTTTCTCCGGGCTTCGTCGTTGCGAGGCAAAGGATGCGGCATGCGGACGACGAAAGGAAGGAAAGCCATTCGCAGCTTTTTTTTTTACTTGGGAAAGCCAGTTAAAAAAATTGACAGCTTTTTGCGCCGATCTTCGGATGGTGTTGATCAATTGGCAGCTAATTTGAGCGAATGTCACCTAAACCGCTGGTATCGTTGGGTCGGAAGTTTTTCTTTCCAGGATCGAATAAATTTCTGCAAAGAAAATTTATTGAAGGTTGCAATCTAAAGATACCTGAATAATTTGAAATAAGAAACTAGGAAAGTGGGCAACTCTGATAAAATTGAAGGCAGCTTTGGTCATCTGGACAACATCTTAGATATTTTTTTCCAACGGTATTTTTACCAAGGATTATTTTCTCCGAGGGTATTTTTTTCCGGGAGACTTTTTTCCGAGATTCCACACCGTGAACAGCCGATTCGAAGAGGATATCCGGTAACCTTCCCGACCCAAAAGTGGAGCAGCTGCAGAGACGAACGGTGCACAATCAATGCTGCGTGTAATTGATGAAAGCCGATAACGCCCTTATCCACGGCGTTCGAATTTCTCACCGGCAGTTGGGTCGCGGATACTCGAGATATGTTTTCTCCTCTCCCGACTTCTCAGCGTCGCAGCCGTCGTCGTTGCTTGGATTTTCAACCGGGGCATAAAGCGAAGGGGGATTAAGAATTAAATCCCCCGTCGGCGTCCGGGTGCCAAATTGCCCTCGCGCCCACCAAGCGGCCTGCGCTGCCGCTGCTGCTTTTGCCTACTTGCTG
Source organism: Itoplectis maculator (assembly GCA_964034905.1). NCBI lineage: Eukaryota > Metazoa > Arthropoda > Insecta > Hymenoptera > Ichneumonidae > Itoplectis > Itoplectis maculator. The sequence goes on from OZ035869.1 coordinate 5,889,621, forward strand.
CCCCACCGGCGAACGTGTGACATCTCAGAAGCCATCTATCGTGCCGCCGGTGTTCTAATTAATGCCACCGCGCTCCCCCACAGCTCGCGCTGCGTTCGCTTTCGCCACGTACGGACTTGGGGTTTCACTAAAAAAAATAATTAAGCAGTTACGTCAAATATTTCTCTTCAATTCAACAAAAATCCGAAATTGCATAAATAACGATATTCGAATCTTCAGTCGTAGGGGAATCGACAAAGTAGATGATATTTTATTAAAAAAGAAATTAAGCAGATAGCTCAAATATTTCTCATCAACTCAGCAAATTTATTACCCGTAATTGCATAAATAACGATATTCGAATCTGCAGTCGTAGGGGAATCGACAAAGTAGATGATATTTTATTAAAAAAGAAATTAAGCACTTAACTCAAATATTTCTCATCAACTCAGTAAATTTATCACCTGTAATTGCATAAATAATTATATTGGAATCTTTAGTCGTAGGGCAATCCATAAAACAGATGACATTTTATTTTTAAAAAAATTAAGCAGTTAGCTTAAATATTTTTCATCGACTCAGCACATTTATTAGCGGAATTTGCATTGATAAGTTATTCGAATCCGCAGACGCAGAACAATTTGGCATATTTTATGAAAAATCGATAAAGCGGATGACATTTCATTTTCATCGGTGCTTCGAAAAAATGTTTATCACCGATACTTGATACGGCGGGCAATAAAATTCTGACATTCCCGGGGAATACAACGATGGGGGATGGTGATTGAGTAATAACGCGAGGTATATTGTGTTTCTTTGCGTAACCGAGCCGCGAGAATCTATAGCGTAAGCCGGCGTCTTGAATATAATGCTCGTTTCCGTCGTGCAACGTCAAGGTAATGGAGGGTTGGGGAATAACAGAAGAGGAGGACGCGCGCGGTTTGAATATCATCCCTGGCGGCTGTCGCCCAAGGCTTCTCGATGGCTGCGACGCACACAAGAACCCTCCTTAGCCTCGACTAATATGGCACGCGAGAACGCGCGACGATGATCACATATTCCGCATAGCAGCGAATTTTATGGATGAGAAACTGTGCTGAGGCGAAAAACCGAGCGAGGCTTTTTCGTTCGGGCGGAGAAGAACACAGGGTGACTCCGAAGGTGACGAGATAAAGAACTTTATGAGCTGTTACCGAACAACCAGCTATACGCACTTCCTTGGCTGGTACATTATTGCTTCCACACACTTTCAGGCTTTTTCGTCGGCGAGAACATGAACGTTAGTTCAGCGGAGTCGGAGAAAGTTTGTCTATTTTCAAAACCTCTGAATCACAAGAAAAAAAAATCTAGAGGCCTCGGAAAAATATCGTGAAAAAACTTTGAAGCACATTGAACCAATTTTAACGTACGTTTTACCGGAGTGCATTTTTATCCTGAACTAGGAACAATGAAAAAAGTCGAAATTTTTTTTTTTTCGATTTTACGAAGTGTAAAAGCCCTATCCGATGGAAAATTTCCCGCTGATTCCAAAAATCGCGCGCGTTTGCCCGAAAAATCGAAAATACGAGGAGAAAAACGCGAAAAATGATTTTTCACTTTTTTCGAATTTTGACACTTCATTAAAATCAATGTAATTTTTTTTTGGATGAATGGAATCTGGATTTTCTTTTTGCATTCGAAAGATAACCCTTCAAGGAAGAGAATGCCACCAAGCGGAACGCGATATCTCGATTTTTCGATTTTTCGCAGAATTTCAAAGTTGACCCTCAAAAATCGCAAATTTATAGAAGGGGTACCCCTTGCGTTTTTTTCGAAAAAAATCGAGAAAAAAAATTTTCGATTTCGCAAAGTTTAAAAACCCTATCTTATAGGAAATTTTCCGCTGATTCCAAAAATGCCAGGAGTTGAGCCGAAAAATGAAAAATTCGAGAAGAAAAACGCAAAAATCGAATTTATTATTCTAACAAACTGCCAAACTTCGCGATATTAAACTGCCGTTGTGTTTCAACCAATCAAAGGCCGAATAAATCTACAACAATGATTGCTCACGAACTTTTTAATAGAGGAGAATCTATATGATCCTAATTAAATTTACTTGCAGCAAGTACCACAAATTAACCGGAAGGCATTAAGGACAATCGCTCCGGTATAGCTTAATTTCCGGCCTAAGGTGTCAGCGAGCGGTCAACCTCCGGCATCCAGCAAAGGACGTTTGTTTACCCGGACTCCGTACACACAGAGGCAAACTTTGTCCGTGCCGCGTGACACCGACGACGCCGACGACGACGACGACCGTAGACAGGACAAACGTCACTCGGCGCGGACACAACGGTCGTCGTTCCCCGTTGTCAGCGTTGCGTGAGTGCGAAACGACGTTAAATTCCCGCTCGCTAAATGTATGCATTGTACCCACCTACCGCTCGCTATACAATATACATATACACATAAACGCCGTATATTCAAAGCCGGCGTGTGTGCTATCAGCGCTTGATAAACAATAACGCCGCGCTGGTAATATTCCTGCACGCACGCTGAATTCTATCATTTTGATCTACAGTTAAAAGGGATTTAATTACCAGGATGTGACATGGAATACATGTCCATTGTTTCTACGACACGGTCCGATTTCCTCGGCACGACAAAGTATTATTAAAACACCGCGAGAACTATGATTCGATTGCGTTATAATGGAAACCTCCAACTCCCAGTGGCACAATTGGGACATGGTCGACATTACAGCTTAAAAGTGGTTCAAAGTTGAATTCTAACATTTTCATCTACAGTGGTTTCAGGACAAAAAATGCACTTAAGTAAAATGTACTGAGACCAATTGATCAGTAATTGTCATTGGAGTCAACGAAAATCGAGCTTAATTGCCAAAAAAAAATTCCCCGGCAATCGACTATCAATCCACGATACTCGAATTAACGTGCCTCAATGTAGCCACACACGTCTGTCGTATTTCCGTCTCAGCATTCGATAGTTCGTAATCACAAGGGACTGCGAGTGACAGGGCAACTGACAGTCGGAGCTGGGAGCACGCGATCGACTCCTACCTGCAGAAAGCGGCAAGCGGGCAAGCTCTACGTGGTGCAGGCACACCGCTAATCCACTTTGCAGTCAAGTTCATGGCTTGCAATCAATACGGACGTAATAACTCCGCCGCCGAGCGCTAATACATCTGTCCTCCTGGTCCCTTCTCATCCTCGTCCTCCTCATCTATTTCCGGACAGTGTCGCACGGACTCAGCTCTCGCTGATTCCTTTGCATCGACGTCACATTCAAAGCTGCCTTCTCGCCATTGACTTGGATGTGGAGCTGTGTGAGGTCGTCACGTGGGTCGTCGCGCACCCGGGAGATGATTACAGCAGGAGCAGGGGAGGGGGGAGGGGGCAAAGCACCAGGGACAGGTCAGGGAATTGCGTGCTCCTGGTCATGGACACGCGCGTCCATATCCCAGCGGCGGCGGAGGGTGATTCGCGCGCTCACCTCGCAAGTCATCCGCAGCTGTCCGTACAGCTCAAACACCAACGCGGATACAGACGCGCACAACCGAATTTACACATTGACCGTACATTCGCCGCCGGCCACGTGTGAGTTCCGGGCGCATTAATCATATCGAGATGGCTCTCGCTGGCTCTGCGACGGTGTTGGACATCCAACACCAATGAGAGCACTGATGGTATCGTTGGCTCGTGTATGTGTGTGCACATTTTGCCTCACACGTATAATCGGTAGAGTAGGAATCCTCGTATCGCATGATGAGCCACCCGAGCGGCGGATCAGCGTAGTCAGGCTGACCGGGGCCACCTGACGCATTTTCACTCGACTAATTGATGAAGGAGAAAATTTGTCGGATTGAAAATTTGTCAAAGATCAAAAGCCTCAAAAATTTGTTGAATTCTGTTGCATCATTTTTGTATAATAGTTTGATTCTGGATTTTTTTTGTTTCGAGATTGATTATCACAGTTATTTCATATTTGGGTTGAATTGAATTGATCTAAATATTAAGATGGGCGTAATTAATTTATGTCATTTTATCTTTATGATGTTAATATTAAGATAAGATGACATGAATGGTTAATTGCATTTTTCAGGACTGCAGAGCGATTTCTCCAAATGCAGTGGCATATTGTGAAATTCACAAGGGACTAGAATATTTCGTTTTGCTCTTGTGGCATCTTGCCCCGGTCTCCTTTGCCCCACAATGCGCGCAGGGTTCAGTGTACGAGGCACGTTATACGGGAAGCCTAATGACGGCGTCAATCATTTTCCGCGGTCATGTTGTACAAACGCTACTGGTGGCCGCGCGTCCCGGCGCTGCTGCTGGTATAGTACGCCAGGCGTTCCGCATCTGGAAGCTGTCGCTTACCACGAGAACACTGCCTACGGTTAGCCGAAAAAGAAATTATGACGCGTTTCCGGCGTCTGTTGTGCTTTTGCACCACTCCGCTCACATTCTCCGATTAAATTTACTCCAGGATATGAGGAAAAGACCTCGTTACCCTTTTTTCTGTTTGGTCAGACCAAAACGATCAGAATCTTCTCCCAGAAAATTGCTGTTCAGATCAAAACGATCAGAATCTTCTCCCAGAAATTTGTTGTTCAGATCAGAACGGTCAGAAAATTCTTATCGTCATCTCCCATCTGACACAGTCGAGATTTTGCCATTTTCCGCACGGAACACGGAATATGACCGCAGCATTGGAAAAGGTTGAAAAGCTTATCTTGCGAAGCATGATTTACGAGACTGCGCTGCCGTGTAGAGAACATTTCAGCTCACATTTTATGGACCGTACAGTTCCGTAATTCTTACCGAAGTTATATCCTTGAATTCGGCATTTTATTATAACCTGAAAACTATCATTTTTATCCACGTGATTTCACTAGATTTTGGATGAAGTAACTGAAGACAAAAAATTGCACAAGATATTTATTACGTTGCCCATCCAAGAATTACGAAACATTACGATACTATCTTTCGCCTTGTAGTTAAAAAAAAAGAAAAAACATTTTTACTCACACGTTATCGCGAAAACTCGTAAAACACGGAAAAGTTCTAACAAGAAGTCGTAGCGCACGTGTGGCGCGCGAGTAATGACTCGAGACACTCATCGACTCTATAAACTTTATTTACTTTATATTTTTTCGCCCTAAAAAAATGCTGCGGGCATTTTACAGGCTGGCGCGGTTTTGTGCGACGAGCAGTGATATGATATATCCGCTTTTTTATTGCTAAAATGACTCAACAAAGGGGCGAGAAAAAAAAAAAAAAAAAAAAAAAAAAAAACTAGTCTGAACTCATAGGAGTTATAGGTGGGTGAAGAGTCTTAGCGTCTCGTTCCGAAGTGACTCGTAAAATGTAACTGAGGCCACTTTTACAGCGCGAAACACTTTGCCTGGGCTTAATGACCGGTTCGCACGTAAATATATATCTCTCGCTCTCTTTCTCACTCTCGCTGCTCGTGCGGATTCCCGGATCTGCGAGAGAGTTTCGTATTTCTGCGAGGCAGCGGCTCTCTCGGCTGCCTTGCTGCGCATGTGGTTCCTCGGAGCGCGGCTGAAATTTACTGCGATTTTCGCAGCTACCGCTCGGGGGGTGCACCGTTCGCCTCGGCAACGCGACTACGTCTCTTTGCAACCTCACGTGTGCTTAATATTCAACGCGGTTGGGTTGCAGTCTGCATCGCAAGTAGCCACGCGATAGCCGCGCCTCTTCTGTCGCGTTTCTTCGGCCTTTTCTGCCTCGATAATTTTTTGGAGCTTTTGGAAAACCGTATTTTGCGTCTTACCTCAGTAATCCACAAAAAAGACCGTAATCGTCTTGTTACAATTTTTTAACAAGGCTGCCAGAAAGACGTAAAAGGCGCGGAAGGCTGCTGTAAGATTAGAAGCTACGACTGAGAAGCTGTATTTTTTTAATTCACGTACACGTGAAAAAAAAAAGAAAAAAAAACACAGTGGACCAATCAGCCCGATTGAAAAAATACAGTTATGCTCAATTACTTCTTCCTCCTCTCTGGAACGTTACAATAGGGCGTGACTGCTTTACCAGAGGCTGTAAAAGAATGTAGCGCTCGTGTAGCCACTCGTGCCCGTGTTCGCAAGCTAAGCGCGAAGCACTAGGATAGTAGAACCAATCGCTATATGGCCCGAGCATATTCCTCGCGTGCGGATTCTCCTGGTCGCTCCTGCGCTCGGGGAGTGACCTGGATCAGGCTCCCTGGATCGTTGATCTCACCGGAGCTGAGCTAGCTCGCTCATTTTTATAAATTTATAAATAATAATACCGTGCATCATTAACTGATTGCTGCCTCCACAATTTGTGGGACAATCGATGTAACATTATCAATTCCCCCGTCAAATATAATCCCCATGGAAGACATGCGAGACATGAACACATTTTAGACATATTAAAACGCATAGAGACAAGACTGACGTCGTACAACTCGGAGAAGAGTAGCGGCGATACTTTTTCGCAACAAGCCAGCAAACTTGGAATACGACGTGCGGTATGTGTCTTTTAAATATGCTGAGCAAGTATATGCAGCATCTCGTGTCGAAGATTACGATGCAAACGAAACGCGTACTCTGCGCGGTTCCGGGACGACAAGAAGGCGACCCCAAACCGGACACGCCAAGCCACACGGGTCGCCATCCCCCTGACCGGACTGCTCAGCCCCCTATCCAGCTACCCTCTCTCCCATTGGCCCGTGGTACCAACCGAGATCGCGAGACGTGCACCAGCCAAAGTTCGCCTTCGGGAAAACTCTCTGTACCCACTATTTCGTACTCCGGTCACGACTCTATAGGAATACAGATTGCACCGGCGAAGTAGTTGAAGTCGTAGAATATTCCGCGCTCTCTCGTTCTCCTATTTTTAACCTTCCCCTTCGCTGTCGCCCTCGTTCGAATTTCCAATTTGTAAATGGATTGAAAATACGACCGGCGTTATGCCGACACCCGCAGGATCTCCTTCCGCCGCCTTCACCCTTTGGTTTTCCCTTTCACAAAGGCATGGGAAACGCTTGACTGCGGAATTGGTCATAGGCGGTTCAATCACCATCTGTCTGCGAATGATACTGTCGTCTGAATGGACACTTTTGTGGGGGTTGACGAATATGCCACATGGAGAAGATTCATGCTTGGAATAAATAAGATCTTAGTGGAAAATGCTACCAAGAAAAACTTGGAATGCATGTTTGTGACCTGTATAGCTGTTTATCAACCATACAGTGACATTTACTGGTTCGTACTAAGGTTTTTCTCCAAGTGCAGCGATTTTGATTTACGGTCAGCTGGAAATCTAAACAAATGTTTATCGCTCGAAGCTTCGTGCACCTGTTGGTGTTTGCTGCTGCTGCAATAAGAAATGCAAATCATCCAGTATTCATCATCATCCACCGGCCTTAGAGGGTGTAGCAGTTTCAAGACCGGATGCTCGATTACTCTGCGTCAAGAGACCAACCGGTCTATGGATTTGCGCTGAATGACCAGGCTTGACAGTGCCATGTATTCCGCGCAGCTCCGTTGAATTAGCACAAGCACACACTTGTGGGTCACTGGCACTTTCCGTACAGTTTGCATCAGTTAACACGTCGCTCAGTACGGCCAACAACACGGCGTCCAGATCCCGCGCAGTCCGTTGTATACCCTCCGCTGGACACCGAGGCTCGAGTTGGCCTCGTCGTTTCTGCTGATACGTCGAGTTAGCATTGCGTGACCGGAGCTAACGGACGCAGCTTGATATTACCAATGGAAAGCGTTCAACCTGGCGCAACAAAAACCTCGCAACACGCTCTGTCGCCGACTGTGAACACTCGCAACGTGTTCAGGAATCAGGCCGATTCTTCGCGGTGATATTCACGTGCGGCTGGTGTCGTAAATGCAGTATAATTTTTATGAGAAAAAACGAATTCTAACAAGGCACAGATGCATCTGCGTAAATCGTCGACAGGATTCAGTGACAGAAATCCGATAAAAAAAATCATTCCCAGCGATAAGGGCACTCAATATTCCTATTTCAGAATGCCTCGAAAATAAAAAACGAAAAATATGGATTCATTGAGTTACACGAATATTATTATAACCATGCCCAGCATTTTTATTTGTACTATTTTACATTTCACGAATGAAAAAATGATGAGAACTGAAATGAAAAAAAAAAAAACCCGAAAATAAAAATGCTGAGTTATAGGCAGGTACCTCGGGAACTGGTATCCCGTTTGAAATACAGCGTAATATCAGGACGAGTGTGACGAAAAGTTTGTCGTATTTGGTCGGGGAATGCCGGCAATGTTTAATGCACACGACGTACATAAAGCCAGAGGCGCGCAATGTGCGGCAGTGTACGTACCGAAAACGGCAGCCACAGAGCAACGAGGATGAGCGAGGGGGTGTTGGCGCGGTTGTCAGTCGCGTTTCCAACCCACCGAGCGCGGCTGCTGCTGCACTCGTTGCTGCTGCTGCTGCTACAGAGCGCGTGCAGAGTGGGCGGCAGTGTCCCATTGCCTCGGTGCTTTAATTGTCGCGTTATAAAACGTTTCGTTGTTGCGTTGGCGCGTTGTATCGCGTTATAAAACGAATTGTCGGGAACTGCTGGCCGGGACCGGAGAGGGGTTCTCTCCCCGGTAAATCATCGGGGCGTCGTAACAACCCGGGCGCACGGAGTGCCGACGAGTATCGCCTCGTGTGCGCTGCTGTTGCTGTTGCTGTTGCCATTGCTGCCACTGCTGCGTGCATGAATTATACTATCCGGTAGATCACCATTAGTGCGCCGTGCGTACGGCGGCCTCGCCCGCTCAGAACGATTGGCGAGAGCTTTCTCCCTCGTTCGAATTAACGTACGAGCGATACTGTGCAATACGATGGCGATACCGTATTGCGATACGATCGTCCGTGCGAATGATGAATTGTCCGATCACCGGTTTGATGCTACATTTAAAATTCCGTTTCTTCGACGCTGGCATTTTTTTCAAAGCATGGTTCGACCGTTACCCCTATTATTATTATTAGCATGAAAATGGTAGATCGCACTGAGAACAAGGCTTGGTAATAATTGATTGTCTTGCCAAATCTTTGGTTATGATAACCAATAACTTAGTTGTTATTATTTATTTTTTTGTGATACATAATAGCTTTAACTAAGTTTTAGGTAGTCCCAATATTTTTTTTGCCAATACAGTTTTTTTGGGGTGGATGAGTATAACTTAGGACGATATAGAGACGACAGAAATTGCGGTTCTCAAGATAGTTCTACGCAAGCGATAAAACGATAGTTGTAAGATTGACGCAAGGAGATTGAGGCAACGAGGGAAGAGAGTTTAATATTTCAGCGGCGAATAATGAATCTCATATTTTTTTCTCGTTCGCTCTTTCCGTCTTACTCAGCGCTGTATAGGTGTGGGCTCTTCGATTTATTCTCTTTCCTCTTCCGCTCAGCGAAGCCTCGAGCAGGTTCGCCGAGCTTAGCGCAATATCGCTGATACTCGCGGCAAGGATGAATTTGCGGATTTCGAGATTCGCCGTTAAAGTACGCCGAGCGAACTGGGCTCCTCTCGGGTATTACTATGAAATCGAGAATGTAGAGCCGCGCGGCCCTTTCGAAACTCGCTTTGCCATCGCCGAATATACAGCCAGCAGCCATCGTCGGTGGCAAGGCAGCAGCAATATAACGTGCTTGGAATTTTCGCAAATATATCCAACGGCGAGATATTCGCCGTGCCGGGTCGGCGGAGAGCTACTTGCCCCGAGGGCACGGCGAAGATTAGTTCATTGTCGTGTCCGTTGAGACGTAAGAGAAGACTGCGCGGGGAAAGAGAGATGGAGCGAAAAAAAAAAAATACGAAAAGAAAAAACGACTCTCCGAGAGCGGCCGGCAAAGGCGAGCGAGGAATGAGAGAAGAACAAAGGGAGCGACACTTTGGACACGAGATATATAACTACACTCCGGACTCTTTCCGCTGATTTCTGTTTCTTCATGCACACGAACTGCAAAAATTAAAATGAAAAAAAAAAAAAAAAAAAAAAAAAAAAAAAAAAAAAAAAAGTATTGGGCCAAAGGGGGTTGGAAATATAGAGCCCCTTCATGGCTTTGATAAGGAAAATGTTGTCGAATACTCTCTGCTTTCTCGTTATGCTCGTCTTTATACGAATCTTGATATTAAGAGAAGACTATAAACCAGTAGAGCCAGAGGTACCAGCTTAGGTAATTATACCAGAAGGATATTATCAGCAGGGCCTCGCCTACAGTATATAACGAGAGAGTTTATGTATGATATATGGGAGGAGGCAAACAATGAAAACGCCTCCAGGCAGTCTACAATTCGAGGCGAGTTTCGGTGGAAGGAAGACGAAGAAGAGGATACGTGATAATTGCTTGGAGCATCGAACAATGACTCACGTGATAATAACACATCGTCTTCCTCAATTTAATCGTGTTTTCTGAAAATGGAAAACGAGGGATAATCGACAAACTTTTTTTGGAATATTTAACGACGTTTAAGAATGTTCAATCCTCTGTCATTGTCGGATCTGCGAATGAACCTCGAGTTTCGATCAGGATTTTCGTCCACTTCTCGTTCAGTGGTTGGTTTCAAAGAGGATGCACCGGAAGTCTGGACTAGCAGACGCAGTGCTAAATTGCCACATGCTCGTCTCTTCGGCAGAGCGGGAACTCAACATCCGTGCGAAACTCTGTGGCTCTCGGGATGTTCTATTCGCATTCTGCACTATACGCGGATTACCCATTACTCCGATGCGAAGCAGCAGCAGCAGCAGTAGCCTCAGTTATCCAAAGCAGCCGCTGCGGTCTGACCGGACTGCGGAGATGGCGAGACAGGTGAAATGGTAAGTTCCTGATAGGGAGAATCAGTGAGAGGTAACCCTTCTCAAATGTTTCGCTGCTAATGGATTATCCGCAAGTATGACGAATCTTGAGAACTTGGAATCAAGTATCGTACAGAAGGAAATTTCTGACTTGCGTAGAGGCGAACATCAATGTCATTCGACCACTTGTCTATGAATATGACGTCAAGTCTTCTAAGCCGGACCAATCACAGACCATGACAGCCAATTCGTCTTCCCTAATATTCCGTAGGTAAAAAATACACCGCAAGCCTTGAAAAAAAAAGTTAATGAAAAATGCACTTCAGGCGATCAATGGGTCCAAGCGCCAACGTCCTGATCAAAGTGACTCTTGCCGTTTGAGTGTGCACCCGCTTCTGCGGCTGAATACGTGAATCACTGAAACGGGCAATTATCCGCACGCCGGAATAGCGAGGACAGACATAGAGACGGAGGGAAAGAAACGAACAAGGCCAACGAACGCGCCCGCAACGAACGGGATGAATAGCTCGTTAAGCTTTTGAAATCGAACACGAAAATCTTCCTCTAAGCCGTCCGCTGTTCCATCTGTGTCATATGTGGGTGCTCTTGTCTGTATCGCTTGATTCTCAAGCGAATCAAGATTAGAAACTGACGATCATGACGGAAATTCATATTATCTCTATTTTGATTCTGCTAACAACAAATAGAATTGTCCTATCCCTGATAACACCGGATGGAAGGTCATACGTATAGTTACCATATGGGACTCTAAAAGTACCCTTTTCAATTATCAGTCTAACTTTTACAGGCGTAATGCTAAGATTAGCATTTAATAACGATTGCTTTTTTGGACATCATACACTGAAAAAAATTCATAGTTGTGATTACCAATCGTTGGTCAGAGCTACCAATATTTTAGTAACTGCAACCAATATTTTGGTAGCTCTGACCAACGATTGGTAATCACAACCTCTAATTTTTCTCAGTGTAAGCGTGAAAATGGAAGCCCCCAGTAGGGGACTTTAGTGCACTAAATGATCACAAATGGACCCTTTGGTGTCGTCAGAGGAGCGAAACGTCGCCTTAAGCGAGTCGCGACTTCTAATCTCCGTAATTTTCATCAAATCTGCGGTATACAAGAGGCAACACAAAACAGGCAAACGACAGTGCGAGAGCTAAGTAAGTCAACGACATGTGGAACATAATCTCGTAAGTGCCGTTGGTGGCACTCGGTCGTTCGCGTTCCAATTCGCTCGCGGGTGGGGCAAAACTAAAAGTGCCTTTTCTAGAATTCCAAGAGAGACACGAATTAGAGTACGTGAGGTTCACGAGGGGATAGAAGACTCGAGCGGCGAGTAAAGAGTCGACGACGGAGCGATATCTTTCTCCCACCTCCTCCTCGCCTCGCTCTCACCATCCTGGCGCGTCGCCCCGCTTGACTTGGCGCTGGGTTTGAGCTTTTCCTGCCTCTTACACTGTGAAGCATGGCTAAAGCCTCCGGGCAATAGCGTGATTCACCATTAGACGGCGCCGGGTGCCGGAGTCTCCGCGCCGAGTCCTCGTGGATCGCGATGCGAAGGCGGAGAGCGCGCTCTGTGCGTTTCACCGTGTTAGTGCGCTTGGCTACATCCACACTATACCGGAATCTCTCGAATGCGACTATGTACTGGGCGATACAGAGTCTGAGAGAATTCGGACGATATCAAGGGTCGCCTCGATGTCTGCTGTGCTGTTTTCGCGAGTTGTCCATGACCCGCTTATATATACCGGACTCACCCACTGAAACACCCAATGTTCTTTGTCATCGTCAACGCGGTCGGAGGAAACACGGAAGTGCGAAAATGATTCACGAGACGTTCGCGCCGTGCGCTGAATTTTGCACACTTGGTCACGCTATTCAGATTCTGTGGATTCGCTTGTTCAGTGGTCGTCATCGACTGCCTTCACCGTCGCCCAAAATATGCATATGATATGAGTAGAGTAGAGCAAACTTTTATTGATCCTGGTACAATAAGGATCAGAATATTACAATAATTGCGGCAGATATTTTACAAAAGCAGGCAAAGTGATTATAAAAAAAAAAAAAAAGAAAACACAAACGAAGGAGATCGTCATTTGACGGACTCTAAATTACGAATGGTGAGTGCCCTTTAGTCTGAGTCGTATTGTCAGATATAATAATCAATCGTATTATCAGACGAACAAAAGTAAAAGTTCGAGTAGGGATCATCGTTATTATCCTGATAAATTAAACTCGGGGTACATTGAGGCATATTCTGTGCTGGATAATGGATGATTGTATATCTATGTGGATAACTATCGCGGATGTAGTGCTATACGGCGGTGGTGATAGTGGTGGTTGGCCTCGGCATAGTGCACGCGAGGTTCACGTTCCGCACACACCGACGAGCGCAGAGGCAGGCAGCAGTGCTGCACCGTGTCACGCCGTTACGCCGACGCTCCGAGCCATCGCTCGTTGTGATTAATTAACGCGACATCGGTAATACCGTCGTAGTGGGATCCGGGCCCGAGCAGTCCTCTCCCAGGCGGCGCGGCAGACGCGCACCACCGCCCAATATCGGAAGTGGAGTCAACGCCGAGATAGGCAAGCGCAACGCCGGAAGGACAGAAGATCGCGCGCGGCTTCTGGGACTCGATGGCCAAAAGATTTACCACCGAGTTTCCAAGGTAAATCACGATGACGACGACGAGAATATTTTTTGTAAATTCTCGATAAACACCGCTCGTGTGTTTACCGTGACGACGTTTACACAACGCTCGACGGGAGTCTGATGGTAATTAACAACAGGGGTTGGATATGTAACTTTATGCAGAAATTCTGTCGGCATTTTCGCGACCGGGAAACATCGAAGGGAAGATTAATTAGCGGCTGGGAAAAAATGGCCGCGCGACCCACGCACAAAGGTTCGATTTAATGCCATTTTTACCCCAGCCATTATTTCCACCGGACATTTTTTTTTATTCGAAACAAACGGATGTCCCCTGGCAAAGTCGTTTGATTAGAAAAAACAATTAAAAAGATAATTCAACGTGTATTTTTTGTGAAATGTCCATGGAATCCTCTTTAAGTGTATATTTGCAACGTTATATTGGATGCACCTCGAACACTTGGAATTCGCGTACAATTCCCTGCATATAGACACCCACACACAGAGGAGAACGAGAAGAGGTCGTTGGAGTGCACTCAGAACTGGTCACTGGGGAAAATACCGTAACCTCATTAACACATTAATTACTCGCTGACGCATTCGCGTATTCATAGCGAGCGTCGCGATGCTCTTCCCCTGGAAGCGGCGGGTTGTTCGAGCCGCGCGGAAGATAGCAAATGAAGATCAGAAAGGGCAACTTGGCGCACGGCTCGGTCGGTAAATCATAGGATTAACGCGCGCTGTAATTGTATCAACGAACATCCTGCATATAATTAGCGGTGAAAGGTTTACGTTGAAGTCACCAAAACTGGTGTGCTACGAAAATACTCGATACGGCCATTGCCATCTTCACCGACGGCATAACGCATATCGAGGGCATGTATTTATTCTGAAACAGATGTGGCCTCTCGGCGCCAGCGGATTAGACGTAATATCGCCTAAACCAACATTTTCCCGAGTAACCAGATCCGCAACTTCCAGCCCGGAGAGTACTATCGTGTTCCTGAATCTTTGGGGGGCCGCCGCGATACCGGGGCGAATATTCAACCGGGGTTTCCCGGTGGCCCGCACCGTTGGAAACTGACTTAGGGCGAGGAGCGTCATTTCCGCCGCTGGAGTGTGCAGTAGCTGCGGCCAAGAGCAAGGCTGTAAGCGCGTAAGAGCCGCTAAGGGTGAGTAAGTATCATGGGTCTAGAGACGACGACGTCGAGAGGGAGAGAGACATAATAGAGTTGAGAGAGGACATAACAACTTGAGTTACATGCACCGCTATATTTATAACCCCATCTACCAGTGCTGTATATGCATCAGACTGTGCAGCATTGGCGTATGAAGTGATACGGCGCATTTAGAACGCATCATGCGTTCGAAATGTCATTGCATGATTACACACTACTTAAAGTTATCGCGAAATCTACGCTCGTTTCAATCTACGAAACGGGCGGAGGATATTTTACTACGACTGTGTCATATCGCCCCGATCTGTCCCAACATGACAGTCATGACAATTCTAATCACTACTTTGACTCTGCCTGTGTAGACCATTCCACCCTAATAACCTACAGTGATTGATACGAATTTGCGGCTCGAGCAACAGGGTAGGAAGCAAAAGAGGAGAAAAACACTGTGGGGACGGAAATCTCAATGAAAAAAAACGTCCCATTCACGTCGCGACTGTGTCGACGCGGTCGATTAATCAAGAGAATAGATTCACGTCAAAAAGGAAACGAACGAGCGTTGTCTGCGACCCAATATGTCGGCAGTGTGTGTGCGCAAGAGCTTCCAGAGCAAAAGCCGAACACTGTTCTTCATGCACTCTGACAACACTGTGTCGCAACGCGCAGCACTTACACTGCTGGCGTAAAATATCGGAATGGGACGGGAAAGATTCTAATTCGGAAAGTAATGCTCTTGACCCAGAATACTGAACAATGGGAGCTCCCTCGCTGGAAATTTCCAGGGTTTGAATTGTTTATTCTTCATTTTTTTTTTTACAATTTCACCGAGAAACTTATTCGACCTGATGCGATAATTATTTACGAAGTTCCAGAATACATGTTGAATTAATTCGCGGGAGAAATGGGTTTCCAACGTTGATTTTCAGCCGGGTTGTCGCATAATAAACGAGGCAAAATCTCTTGGAAATTCACGAGAGTGAGGAACGAATATGGTGAAAAAGTTTTAGAGGCACGCGGCGAAGGACGCGGAAAACCGGATTCTTCTTTTGCCGCCACGTAACCGTCGTTTCGTTCTTGATGGTTGGCATCAAGAATACCCGGACAGAGATGAATTCCTCGCACTCGCTTTTTCCTTTGTGCGTGCGCGCGAGCCTCATTTACCCGATTGCATTTTCCTCGAGTACATAAGACCGTCCGATTACTCGATCCGCGATGTGGGCGCTCGTTATCCGCCGGTAAACTCGCAAATGGCTTTTCGTTTAAACATCAAAAGGAGTGATACTGCGATTTTTCCAGTGGTCATAGTTCCACGAGATGTTTCTACTTATTCAAGTGACTTATTCAAGTGACTTCTTAGGCGTTCCATTTAGTGGCGATAAAACCAACCCAATCAATCGTCGTCTCAATCAGTCGGTTGACGACAGCCAAGCGTTTGCTTTGCGTGTGCGACGGCCGAATAACCCAAAGCCAGATAAACGAGAGAGATTTCGATTCAAAGTGCTGCGACGGTGTCGTCATTTGAGAAGGAAAATAAATCGAAACGTAAAACTAGGACAAGCCGGTGATAAACCCGGAATTCTAAAAGGGACCGAAGAGAACCCATCGTCATTGCTCGCGGAACGTGAAGTGTGGATAGTGTTCTCAGTGAGATTTTCGTGGCAGCGGTATAAAGAGAGCGGAATCAGAAGAAACGGCAGAAGGATTAAATAACGTTCACACGGGTAAGTATAATTATCGCGAGATATGTTGCGTGGAACTGGATAAAGAGAGATAGAGAGCAGTGAGATGAATCGCAAAGGACATGTACGAGATACTCTTCTATCCTTTGAGATAGAATAATCCGATGATGCTACTACCTTCATAACGTGACTCTATATTTGCACTTTTGACGAGATGATACCCACGCATTCCATTTATAAATAGCAAATAAATGCCAGATCTGAACACAAAGAGCTTGGCTCATTGATAACATACCACATGAATGGTCTAAATGAGCTCATCGTAGTGAAATGCGTAACTCCTATCCTCGGGCAGATTTCAGGTAGCGTAAACAGTGAAATGAGAATAAACCAAGCAGAAGTAAATAACATTCACCATTCTAAGTAGAATAACATTGAGATACGCGGCGTGGAGTTGGGTAAAGAGAGCTGCACAATAGAATGCAAAGGATACGTGTGTACAACCTACACCTTCCAATCTACCGTACCCTCTGCATGGTCCGGAATCTCATGTGAGTCGGTTGAGGTCGAGATAGTTGGCGTAATTTGGAGTGTCTCCTCTCCCGGGAGATGAGATAGAATGAGCGAAAGAGCGATAGACAGAAGCTGCGTGGAGAGGGGACAACGGCTAGAGACGTGTGCGAAGAGACAGAGAGAGAGAGAGAGGTGCTCGGGATATGGAAGAGAAGCAGGAAGTACAAGCGCCAGCGTTGAGCTATAATACTGCGGCGGGTGGGTCATAATCAAGGTAATGGCAAAACAAAGCGCGCGGGCGAGCAAACCGGTGGCGCCATACGTGCCCGCTGCTTCCCCCCAACGTGTGTGGTACGTATATCGGACAGTCCTGTGTGCAACCCGATGTGACAGGCATACATTACTGGGCCTGTTTGTGAATGCGCGCGCGAGCTCGCCTCTGCCTGAAGTTCCGTGTGTGCTCGACAAGGATGATACCGAGGTACGAATAAGCAGAGCACACGCGCGAGGGAGACCAGCGACCCTCTCTCTCTCTCTGTCCCTCATCCACGTATCGCGTTCTGGGCGCGGTAATATCGTGCATATGCTGACACGCGCATCGCGTGCGCCTGTATGCTACCTGTTACCACGTGTGATTGCAGCGTGCAGTTCGCGGGGATAACTATACACCCCTCGTCCACCCCTCCCCAACGACACTGACATCTCTGAATGGATGCGCGTGATTCATTAACACATTAGCCGGAGGGAAAATCGCCAAATGGCCGCACCGATGTATATACAATTCCCGCGCCGCGGATGATGGAGAATCTGAAACGCCATACTCCCTGCGCGCGACGATTTAGGACATGGAACTAAGGGTGACCTTAAAATGGAACAGATGTCAGATCGGAAATACGTCAGACGTCTGACGTAGAGTCTGATTAAAAATAGCAAAACAAAAGTACGTAGGTACAAAGAGGTATTTATGGTGAAGGGTCTTTAGCGATGATTTCCAGAAGTCCAGAACTCAATAAGATACGTCATTAGCAGGCGCCTTAATCGCACGGTACAAATGCTCGCTTATTCGAGGAAAATTCCTTGAAATCTCGTAAAGTCGGCGGAAAAACGAGTCGCGCGGGGGTTTAGCTTGTTGGGAATGTAATACCGACGTGCCGGCACGCCCAGGAGCTCTGCAGTCGTGTACACGCCGCTCGTAGGAATCTTTATTCTGCAGCACCCGACGTGCTGTGCTCTCTGGGCTAGGGCTGCTGGTCTAAGCATTTTAAGACAATGCAACTTACACGTGCCGGAGGTTCAGCGATGTTTCTTCTACTCTAGCTGCGAGAGACTCCAGCGTCTTGTATACGATATTGTAACAGTAGCTTTCGCAGTAACAGCGGCTTGGAGAATTGTTTTCGCCATTTGAATTTCTCTGCATAAAATATATTAAGCTACAATCTCGCAAAAAAATGTTTTTCCAAAACAAAATATATCACGTTTATAAAAACTGGCGATATCGAATAAAAGTTCTTTGCAAAAGATCAAATTCTGAAGATTTGGCGATAATCTTTTTTGAAAACAAAGATGAGAAAAGTAATTGCGAGGTTAACGATATTACTCGGGTTCGAGACTACTCTTTCTTGAACACTCGACGTCATCGTTGTTGTTGTTTTCCGAGACTCTTATCTCATTACATTTCATTGCAGTGTAAATAGTTCAGAGCTCTACAGCGAGTACCAAGTGCCTATCGATACGGGCGTTGAAACGACAAGAGAGGATTCGAATCCGAGTGTTTTTTGAGACACTGCAATTCAATGTAACACTTGAACGCAGTGGATTCAGTGGGGCTTGTGTGTTGAGTGTAGAACGCGCACTTGCGAGTAAATGGAGAGGCATTCAAAGGGACCAACGTCGAACAATGTACATTCTACCGTTGCCTCCCTCAGCGGGATGTCGCACTTACGTCGCGGAAAGGGCGTTCCACGTCGATGTAACGTTATACCGATGTAGCGGCGCTGCTATTTCCTCGATGGAATGACGATGGGCTGATCGTCGGTCCGGCGCCAGTGTAGCATCAACGCATTTTCCTTCTTTCCGGTCTCCTTCGATCCTCGCCGCCGTACTCCCCAGTAACATGGACTGCGTTGCTACAACTCAACTTCTACCTACAACCAAAAAGATGAAAACATTGTTATTTGTTTGTCGTAAACCCAAACAGACATTTGTCAAACTCGTAGAAAATTCACATCGACCAGTTTTCCTAAGAAGCAAAACGAACGAAACTCGGTACAAAGACAAATCGTGGGGAGCGTTGACCGCTGGGGGACAGCCATTGGCTTAGAGAGTGACGTAAATGAGGTGGAAGGGAATCAAATAAATGATCTGGCGACGCCAACGAGCTGTGAATGGCTTTGATAAAATGAAACGAGCTGGACGGCGAATCGGCGATAGATCCTCCCCCTTCGGATACGAGCCACGTGTGTTCGCTAATTGTAACACCCATGTACCACAGTAGCGCCATGGTTAGTAATTTAGCGACGGAATTGCTTTCTCCTATTATTTCAATGATCTTGCCTGGTTTACGTTTGAGTCTTCTTCCATTCCACCAATGTCTCCACTTTCGTCCAGCCAGGTCCTAGTTTTATATATGTCCTTTCTACGGTGATTTCAATTTCATCCAAGTCGGCGGTGGTCAGCGAAAGGTCGTTTCGACGCAATTTGGCTTCTCCAAAGGTGAGTCGGCGGAGATATATTCATTGGCCTTTAGACGACCAAGTGATATCCCCACAGGCTTAACCGACACTCGGCTGCTATCGCGCGAGAGTACATTTCGCTAACACGCGACTGTGTCGGGGGTCTTTAGACTTATATGTGTATGTGTACATGTCGCATTGAGCATAGCCTCTCATCTCTACCACACCCACACTCAGACATGTACCTCTATTACCGATAGTACGAGAACTCGTGTATGCCCACGAGGCATACGGGAACACAAGGGCGGCGCATAGCTAGCTTCCATGTTCCACCGCGAGGTCGACTGGATTCTCTGGCAGGAATCACGACTGCCAACTTGCGCTTTGTATGGATGTAATTGGGCTGCTGATCTGCATCGATGCTTCGAGAGCTGAAGTAGATATATATCATCTGTATTTTGTTTTGCTATTTGATTTAAAAACATGTTTACCTTATTTCGGACAAAAAACATTGAAAAGTGTTGTATTGAAGGTAACACGAAGGCCTGATAAGAGATAATGGCTGCATCGAAAGTGGCATGTATTTCCTTATTCTGTCAACTGCATCTCTCAACAATCTGTCGCTCATTGTCTACGGTCAATTTGCTTCGAGTCGCCTTCCTCGTCGATTCCTCTTTGCTCGGCTTATCGAGACTCATTGTCCGTTTTCTCCTTGGACTGTACTTACGGAAATCCGTCGGTGACCCGTGAGCGAGCTTCTGCGAGCGAAGCACAATGGGCCCACTCTAGCGACCTCAGTGTCAACCCTATAATTTAGCCAACCACCGCCGAGTCCCAATACGTAATACCGGCTCATCGAAGTTTAATCGTGCGACGAGCGATGTTCTGCGATTGCAGACATTGGGGACCTGAGGTTCCATTCATCTTTCAGTACCTGGTACTCGCTCGCACTTAACACTTCTACAGACCCTCTGTATTGGACATTTTGAATCACGTCTGTAAAGCAATTGCTTAAAAAAGGGTAGGTGATTTTTTTGTCGCCTTCTTGCTTCGCGCGCTGTTATTGAAAATCAATAACGAGCGATCGTCCGAACGCTGCGGTAAAGTGTGGTTCTGGGTGATCGTTGATGTTGCCGCCGCAAATATTATTATACGTCGGATCGGACGCAGGGAGTGGTGGAGAGTGGTGCGAACAAGGAGGCGGGTGTTAGCGGTGGCGGTATGACATCGATCGTGTCGACGGACGAACGCGTGACCGACTGCTAATAGAGTTACGTTCATGGCCCATTTGGCTTATTGAGGAGCGCGGTATAGGATACGAGAAGGGGTGAGGGTTGTGGAATGAGGATGAAAGCCAAGGGAAGAGGACGGAGGAAACACGCGGGCGAGATACTGACAGAGCAGTGAAATCTACGAGGCTTTGTGAAGGATATTTGTGTTCCGGCGAGTGTTAACTCGAGTGTTTAAGCCAAGGACGATGATCTCCTGACGCCCAGATAACACAAGATGCAAACCCTGGCCCGGCGGCCAGATCTACGATTTCTAACAAACTGTTCGGCCAAATTTTTTTTTTTTTTGAAAATCAACTAAAAAAGGGTTGTAACCAGTGTTTTCAGGGGTAGAATATGCGACTTGAGAACGATGGTATAGGTTAAAAGTCGATATTTTGAAAAAATAAATTTCGTGACCCCGATTTGGGCGGTTTTCGGCGCGGCGGCCAGATCTACGATTTCTGACAAACAGTTCAGCCAAAAAATTTTTTTTTCAAAATCAACTAAAAAAGTAGAACCTTGCAAATTGCTTCCTCTAAATTTTGCACTTTTAACGAAGCTACATCTATGAGGAAGTATGTTGATCGGTTTTGGCTTCCTCATAGAGGAAGCTTCGTTAAAAGTGCAAAATTTAGAGGAAGCAATTTGCAAGGTTCTACTTTGCAGGCTTGTTTGAGCTCAATATATTTTACATTAGAACCCGTAACCTCGTAATTTGCACGATCCAGCGCGTGAACGAGATGTTTCAAAATATTCAAAATGCCATAAAATTTGAACGGCTGGACAGATCCGCGTCAAATTTCGACTCAAAACGTAGTCTATGGTTGTCCATATGTGAACCAAATTTGAGGTAGTTCTGCAAAAATTTTTTCCGCATTTTTTTTTTCGTGTCGGTTTTTTTTAGTTTCTCATGTCGCAAAATCTAAATTTACCGATATAATGACCGTTTCCTTGACGAAACTCTTCATTAATAATCAATAAACGTAATGACACGTTCGAAATTGCAATCGGATGTCTTATTATTTACAGGAGCTAAATTTACTTCCAGAGATTCGAAAAAAATTGGAATTGCAATAACATGGGAACTGCTTTACCGATTTTCTCCAAATTTGGTACAGATCATGGTTTGATGGTGGTCTATTAACGTACAAAATTTCATCCCTATATCTCTCAATTTACGGAAGTTACATCGTGAAAACAATTTTTGCCAAATTTTCAAAATGCTGCGAAATCTGAATTTATGAACCGATTCGCGTCAACTACAATCCCAAACAGTGTTGCATGATAGCCCACTCACATGCCAAATTTGAAGAAGATTCATTGAAAATTGCGACAGTTATCGTGTAAACAACGAAACGTGCACATACACACACACACACATACATACATACATACATTTCGCACAAACCACTTTTCTCGACGTTTTGGACCATTCTGAGTCTACTGACATCAAAATCTCGAAAAAAAATTTTTTCACGAAAACAAAGCTTCCTCTATGAGGAAGCAAAAGGGTTGTAACCAGTGTTTTCAGGGGTAGAATATGCGACTTGAGAACGATGGTATAGGTTAAAAGTCGATATTTTGAAAAAATAAATTTCGTGATCCCGATTTGGGCGGTTTTCGGCCCGGCGGTCAGATCTACGATTTCTGACAAACTGTTCGGCCAAAAAATTTTTTTTTCAAAATCAACTAAAAAAGGGTTGTAACCAGTGTTTTCAGGGGTAGAATATGCGACTTGAGAACGATGGTATAGGTTAAAAGTTGATATTTTGAAAAAATAAATTTCGTGACCCCGATTTGGGCGGTTTTCGGCCCGGCGGCCAGATCTACAATTTCTTACAAGCAAAACGCTCACGTTTGATGCGCGTTGCCTCATCAGAATTACAATTACTCATCATTCCCCGCGCTCCTCATGAAAAGATGAATTTACTTATTAACTTGAAGAGGTATGTTTTTATTAGGCGCCTCTTAAAGGTGATCATCAGAGCCCATTTGAGAGAAGCAGCGAGAAGTAATTTGGTCGACCCTTCACTGAAAGGCGAAGTGGTACCCTTTATCACTCCGCTTTTTACGACATCGTTTGTGGAATTTTCAAACATTCGCGAGACACTTCACCATTGATCGAACCCGTAATTGACAATAGCTCGGAACTTCTTCAATTGCACAACCTCATGAGGCTCGTGGAACTTTATCAAACCGTGGTTAAAACATTGTATTGACTGCGCTTCTATCCGACAGCGCATTGAAAGGCCTTTCACCGTCGCTTTGTGGTTTTAAAAGTTGTTGTTACGATTGCGAACGAGGGGGACTCGCGTGGTTCTCGCTCGCGCCCGTGCACAAACTCACCGAACTTCCCCGCGTGCGCGGTGGCAATGCTCGCAGTCAATGCTCTCGCTGCGACTTGTCGAGGGGTTGCCCGCATGGCCGAATACAAACCGTGCGTACAGCGGCGCTACTGCTGCTGCGGTTGCAGGGAAAACAACAAAAATTGTCTGCCACAGAGTTTCGCAGTGTGTTTCGTATATTGTCGTCGCGGTGGGACGCGCGCTTCATTGTTGCGCGAATGTTTTACAAACGACTTGGTGTAAACAGACTTATTGAAAGCGCGTTTGTATACACATACAGGGATAGCCCGGCTGACTGAGCGCAAGGTTCACACACTACATTGGGTTCTGCCGCAGTGCCGCATTATTGTCGTATACCTTAAGCCCCCATCGGAAGAGACAGTGGGTTGAGAGACGGAAGAGACACACGTGCACGGAATCGGGAGAAATCCCGCGCACTCGTGACTATTAGGACGCGGAGGGCGCGTGCGGTAGCTCCTTAATTGGATTTGCCTAATAGCGTGTCGTGTGCGCACCTCCAATACCCACAGTACACTCGGCGAGTGCACTTGGGATATGGTGCGGGAACACATGCACGCTCCTGGGGGTGCCTCTCGCTATACGCGTAACCTTGCCCGTGTGTTGGCAGACGCGAGTGTGCGTGCAATGTTACCTCGTGCATGCTGGATTCGATCGCAGGCAGTCGAGGAGCGGATGCGGGAGTCCCGCAGTGCGTTCATAAGGCAGGCGGTGATGAAATGGAACAGCCGCAGGAGGGAAATATTGAGGGAAAGTAAAGGCACTGCGCAGACGCCAAGTCGGACCTTCTTAGACATTGGAATTAATGGAGCCTGTTACGTCACAAGTATCGTTGATAGTTTCGTCTTATATAAAAATTAATCTGTCGCTCTTAAGTTGCGTCTGTTCGAATGTCAAACTATTTTGTTTGAAGTTACGATTATTATTTGCAAAGCGTTTTCCCACATTACGATTTGCCCAACGGCTCTGGAGGGGGTGTCCACGCTCCGATGCGCGAGACTGGATGTCAATCACGTTTATAGATTGATTGGTTGATTCGATTCGAATTCTGGTTCGGTACTTCTCTATACACCGGATCGTTCGTCATTGGCGGGCTCCAAAGCGCAAACTGCAGCTGCGGTGTTGTGGAGTCGGCGCCGGGTTTCCCGGCGAGCGCAACGGCCCGAGTGCACAGCTCGCGGACAATGCTGCGTATAAGCGGGGAAACGTCGGGAAAACATGGCAGGACCGTGAGACACCCTCGGTTTTCAACGAGCATACCCAAGTGAATGGGGAGAACATTCGAACGCCCTAATCTCGAATTATAGAATAGTCAGCTTGGGCGCGCGAGTTGTGACGCAACGAAAATAAAAAAAATTCAACACCGAGGTAATTGAATCCGGCGATAGTCAGAGTCTGATTTGCTCTTAGGTCGAATGGTCCCAGTCTCCCCTGTGCGAACTTCAATTCTCCTTCGCTCTTTCACAATGACCCCTGAGCACCCTGAGCGCGGCTCGTGGCCTTGCTGCCTCGGATCCAGCGACTGCGCCAATATTTCGCCCCGTAGCCGTCAAGTCAACGAGTTAAATTCACTTACGAGGATCACGAGAGACGAGGGGAGGCCCCCCAGGGTGCCGGAAAGTAAGCCGATGACTAATTGCACGAAATCACGCGTTACCCTCGCTCGGTATGCTCTCCCAGCGCAACACCAGCGCCACCAGTGCGTGAACCTGCAAACACGACTTATTCGAGCTTAAACTTAGGAATTTTAAAATTCCTCATCACTGAACCGAATCCCATTTCGAAAGATTTTGCCGTTATTGTGTTTCTCCGTTTCTCGTCGTTTCCTCCTTCCGTCGGCAACCTTCGAGAGCGATGCTTTTCATTAATTTATCTCGGCGCAGATGACTTTACAATTATCGATTTCCGATGCTAATAACATAATATTTCCGATGTGCAATTTTTCCAATATCGAGTTTGCATATATAACGGAAGGGTACGGACGAGACGGCATCGATGTGCCATTTTGTTGCATTGCACAGGGCGCCAGAGGACGTCTCGCTGAAAGCCCGTATTGATGCCGTGTCTGCCGCGTCTGTGTATACATATATATACTTATATTCGTGCCGCGGGATGATATACATTTGGCCGCTTTGCCTGATGTTCAGCGGACGGCAAGCCGGCCGTGCGAAATGCCCTCGAATTAATACGGTTGATAAGTATTCGTTCGGAATTAATCCCTTTGTGTTGTAGGAAAGGCTGGCTAGCGAGAGCGCACCATAAGCCTATCGGCGTACCTCGGGTATTACGCTTCAAATTAATATGCACACGGCGTAGCAACGTTTGCGCATCGTGAATGAACGCATTAACAAAAGGAATGTCAGTGTCTGTTTCTGCATGTGTGTGTATTCACTTGCGAGTGAAGTTACATATTTGCGCAGCGATCGACAACGCGACCAGCGGCAAAACAACCATAATAATTAAATGTTGTGTTCCATACTGTCTTCCAATGAACACATCTCATGAATGTCTTAACGCTGATGGAACATCAATTTCCAAATGTCCAAGGCACGTCCAAGCGTCTGTGAGATATATATTCCATGAATATCGCATGCGCCTGCAATAGTTATTGAATCTTATATGATTATAGACCTCCTATCAACTCCCATAATCTAATTAGAGTTCAGCCGTTGTATTGAACATACAGCTCTAATTACACGACACGCCTGAGGCGGATGTATTTGAGGGCGTACACGGAGCACAAGCCACGAATGCCGCGCCCGTACGGTTCTGATGTTCGTCTGGCTTCGGAAGTACACATTCATGTTCCGAAGTCTATCGAGAGAGTGAGTGAGCTGCTGGCTCAACGGAGCCCTCAAGGAAGGTGACTCCGGTGAAGCCGTAGTACGGACCGCCTTCTTCGCCTGCGCTCTCCGCCGTCTGCATAATTTTCCTTTGCCCGCTGAAAGCGACTTATCGAGGCTGTCAACGCTCGTATCGTACCTTTCAGAAAGTCACTTTGTGTCTATAACTTGCGCGCTGATAGCATTGAGTGGCGCGCTTCTTTATTATTAAGTTACTTGAAACTGATCCTAACGCACGTATATAACGCGTAACCTTTGTAATACGACCCTGATTCTCTTTTCGTTATTGGTACTAACAAATTCGCAAGTATACTTCCGTTCTACGTTAGAATAATTTTATCGTAGCGTCCGCTTCTTACTTTAATCTTGCAATAGTCGCTACATGGGAAAACACACTACTTGCGAACTTCTTGAGACTTCCATGTCCCGGGTCTTTGACATATCCCTCTAACTCTCTACTTTTCTCGCTACCGATAAACGTTTCAGAGCTCCGAAGAATTGTTTCTTTTTTTCTTTTTTTTTTTCTTTTTATACACCCCATCCCCTCCTTCTCGCCACGGCGACCAGATCCCGAGTAGAGGATTTTCTCGTGCCGTGCTCCCACACCACGTTTGCCTGGTAACGGAAATAAGGTTCTCCGAGTGCGATGAAGTGTCCCGTGAAACCGGTTTCCAACTTCAATTTAGAGAGCTGCCGTAATCGTATAGAACGCGATACAACGGATTGGCCGCTACATGTTATGTATACGGACACAGTGTTGTGCCATTGATATAGAGAATAATGCGTAAGTCAAGGTTGATAAAATATTGTAAAGTGACAGTTGAGTTGTCTTTAGTTCGTGCGCTGCTGGTTGCAACTAACAAAATATTGTTCGCGCAAGTATCACGGTAGGATTAATCAATCTCTATCCGCCCGTTACCATCGTCCCTAATGTAGTCACCGTGATTTCGTTGGCTGGCGTTGAATATCGTTTCAGCAGCCTCGGCGAGAGCTCGGTCGACGTCGGCGAGCGCAACGGAGCGTAACAAGCTCGCCACCATTCCTCGCTCTCTGCCTTGCGGACTTCCCTCTTCGTCAGGGCAAGCTCATAGGTGGAAGCCCGCAGCTTTCGGGGGATGACGGTGGTCGGGCGTTGAGTAGATGGGTTCATGAACCGGCGCATTTCAGGGCATTGTTTCCGCATGAAGTAATTCTCATTGTTTTCGTGGCTGGATACGTTCGCTGAATATTCTTGCGGGGTCGGCATGGAATTGCAGCCCCAGCTACGGCGGTGTTGTACTTGCTACAGTGAATCAGTCAGACAGGGAACGGCGTGAGAGGATCTCGTACTCCACCGCTGCTGCCGGAGCAGCTCGGATATGGAAACTAAATGGCCTTTGTTCAATGTACTTTATGGAGGGCGAAGGCTATTTGGTTCTTATGCGTTTTGCAAAACAAGAGGCACGTTGAAAAAAAAGGCTGAACTGTCAACGCATATAATACGGTCAACGGATCATTGTGCGTCTGTCTCAACTTGTTAATGTCCCGGATCATTGACATCGAAGAAGAGGTGTCACCTATTTGGATGGTTAAGAACGTACAAAAATGTTACTAACGTGTTAATCACGAGCCAGGCTTTCAGCTTTTTTGGCGGGAATTTAGCATAGAAAAAAAAAACAAAGGAAACGTTGCACTTTCGTGTACACTATGAAGGCCAAAGGCTATATACAGTCCTGCCATTTTGAAAAAACAGTGGCATGTTAAAAAAGCTGGCTCAAATGTCAACGCACAAAACGCTGTATAACCTCGTTTTGTGTCTCTTTGTCCGCAGAGATTCATTCCGTTGCTCAACTCGCTGCAACCGTCGGGTCATCCGCGTCTGAAAGAAGATCTCTCGCGTATTCTGGCGAAGAATCTCGAGACGTCTGAGTCGCCGACTCCCCGTCGTGAACTCGCGCAGTGACTTATTCTCTCGAGACATCGTCCGAGACACTCGGTCATTAAAAATTCAAAGGATTTTTCCTCGCCGCGCGACTGTGTCTGGTCGCAATTGTGGAAATGAATTTCCGCGGGACGTTGCGACCCTGACAAACGGCGCTCCGCCACAAACGGGGCGCATTAGTCGACGGGGAGCAGCCACGTTGCTCTCCGCGGGGGCGTCCACGTTTGACCTTTCCGCGCCAAACGCGCATAGCAAAAACTGTCGCGTTTTATAGCCAACTCGTTGATGGAACTCGCAAACGCTGACGGACGTTTGTACTCATACAGTAAAAACTATTAAACGCCTTTAAGTCCGTCTCGGTTCTAACCTCACTTTTTAGTTTTGCGTTTCTCCCGAACAAACGGCTACAAATTTCGAGGAGCAAGAAGCTCAGCCCAATTCTGCCGCATCTCTACACATTCTCTCAAAATTTGAGACCTATCCGTCAAATAGTTTAGGAGAAATACTATCACTTGAAGTTGTCAATTAAAAACTCGTCTTCGAAATAATTTTCTCCCCAGTGAAAACTAGTCACATGGAATCGTGCTGCGCCCTCCGACGTCAGCGGGGAAAGAAGCGCGCGACGTGTCGCACAAGCGATGTCAGGGTTTTTTTTTCCATCCCCTCATTCACTCTTTCGATCCCACTCCCAGCACCACCAACCGTTGGCGCCGTGATGCGCGCAGACCGAGCGTTTTTTTGCGTTGTTTTGTTTTTTTTATCTTTCGCGGAGCCGTGTTCGAGCCGCGCCCGCTGTTGTTTCAAACGCGCGCGGGGGGAACGGCACCGGGAAACGGAATGCTTGCAGGCTTTTGTGTTGTTTATCTGCTAAAGCACGGAGAGAGCACCGGCGGGAACGTGCTACACCGGGGCGTCCGTACTCCGGTCACGGGGGACGGTAAAAGTGCGGGCACGGGGCGTACGAGACAGAGAAGAGGGAGGAAGACGCGGGGGAGGGAAGGAGAGAGGGAGAGTGAGAGAGTGAGAGAGGAAAAAAAAGGAGAAAGGAGTGCTGTTGTTCGTCCAGCACAAAAGGCGGAATAAAAAATATAAAGTAAAACAAGACACGCAGGAGCGTAGAAAACGAGGATAAAAAACGAGGGGAGGGGGAGAGGGGAGATGGTGAGGGAGGACAGCAGCCGGCATTTCACGACACGGCCAACCGGAATTTATCTTCCGGTGTGATTTCGCCTCGGCCCGGCCAAGTCAATCCGGTCTATCGACAACTCCTGCCCATTGTCCGTCATTTTTGTTTCACCAACGCGTTTACATGTTTATGGCGGGCGATAACTATTCATTTCGTTGCCGTCCGCGTTATGCGACAACGCTGACTGCGCGACTCTGGAAACGGAGGCTCGTACCAGCGATAATCACTGATGACGGTATTCCGAAGCGTGGAATAATACTATTACAGAGAAATTCCGGACAATAGGCGGGGTTAATTATTGGACGTGGAAATCGCGCTGCGTTCGTACGTAGAACTGTGAATTGGAGCAAGCGCCGCGCGCGTCGCGACAGTTGTGTGAAGGACTCTTCGGTAACGAGCGTCCCGACCGCAGAGAGGCCCGCGAGAGAGGCTTTAGTACATTCGAACCCCGGCAAACGTGGCGCATGCACAGATCCACAGATGTATACTTAGCTCGGTTAATGCATACAGAACCAGGAGCAGATACTGTGGGAATAAACCAAGCATCGAAATGTTGGGGTCCTCGCTCAGTGCGAATTCGTTATCATGAGTACGCTGCGGTCGATGGGCATACGGTAATCGCATTTTGTTGTATCTTCAGCGACACTGCTGAATATTAGAAGGAACCATTAACCTGTCGGAAATCGTCGTAGCGGTAAAATATTATTATCTTGTGATATGGAATAGCAAATGGACGATAAGAAGAGGACCATTTACCACCGAGAAAAATACGTAATATGACAGGGTGATTCGTCATCTCGGGGGAATATTGAGTCTGATACGCATCGGTTATCAAGCTGTCCTAGGCGATCGTTACATCGCCATTTGTCCTTATTACAGGAATTATTTTACTCGATACAATATATCGAAGCGATGATATGATCTACTGCTAATGGCGTTTACCAACGATGGTCGGGAAAAAAGGGATGAACTATCCAATCAATTCAATTGTCGTAGCTCTGGACGGTCGATCTTCATTTTACAAGTTTTCAACATCGAACAAAACTATTTAATTGATTTATTAGAAATGATATAGCGTAGCACTGACAACCGTATATTTTCACCTGAGAAGGGTTATATGACTGCACACTTTGAATTCACTATTTTCGGATGTGATTGAAAATGCCTTCAATTATGCAGCGTCTATACGAGCTTTCAATCTCCGTCCCAGAAGCTCCTGACGTCGGAGTTGGACGTAATTTTGGGCAGTTGATTATTCCCAAAGTTTCGTCGGGTATAGACAGACCGCTGATCTTGTGGACCAATTTTGGGCATGCACATAAATATTGAATTGTCGGTACAGTCGAAGCACCGATCAAAGTGTTTTACCTGGACGCAGTGTCTCCATATCAGTTTTCCTGTTTTCGACAGCGAACTCGCCACCGGATATCGACTACTTTATAAGCTTGACGGTCCTCTTCGACTTTACTTTCGCGAGCGATAAAGCACAGACGTCACAAATTTATGAAAACCAATTCAATATTGTCAGTCCGGACAACATACAAGTTAATGGAATACGCACCAGACGATTCATCGGACAGACCAATCATTTTGTTTGTCGCCGCAACCAAGTATTTAGCCAGGATAACCAACGGACTCGGTCTGTCGGCGCAATCAATCGAGTTGATGGTCAACCGTCGATGCAACTAATTGATCGTTTAGCGCATATTCCACTGATTATTAAGCCGTCCCCAATTGATCGACTTTTTCGTCGAGCAAATAAGCCGGAGTTATCGGCAACATTTGCGAGGGGCTTTATGCTCGATATTTGAAAAGCCTAATCATTGGACGTTTGCCAGTGGCGCGAATGACCTTCCATATCTCGTGTGTCTAAATTAATTCGGACGTGTAGGTGGTTTTTCGGCTGAGCACGGAGAGCGGAAAAATGTATATGGAGCTGACACGGACATTTTATGCTGCGGAAAAACAACGTAACTGCATGGAGTCGAGAGTTGAGAAGTGTCGGAGCCTGTACAGCAGCGGCAGGCAGCATCGTTCATCTCACGCCGGGGCAAAGGACACGAATATAGTGGCCGGGGAGGTTTTGTAGCGCGTTCGTCCGAGTATCAGCGGTATCCAGCTGGTCCGGCGGGCACGTTATTTCCGCGCTTGCCGAGCGTTTTAAATAATTAATTGGCCGAGCGGCTGTACACCTCGCGCGCGCACACGTCGCGCGGATATATGAATACCTGAACCGTTCGTTAATTTCATGGTTCATTTCGCTCTCGCGCTTTTCCACTTTTCACCGCGCAGCTTTGCCGATCGCCTCGTCGCGAATTGTCGAAATTTATATATTTGCAAATGTTTGTGTATCCGGATGTAATATTTTACTGGTGCATGATTAAAATACATTCTATATGTTGTAACGAATATCTGGTTGGTCATTCATTGACCAGGATATTAGTTAGGTTTGACAGTGGACGAACGAAAAATTTGCCGCTGACGATCGGATATAGGATCGATCGTTATGACGTTAGTCTTGTTGGGACTTTTAAAGCGAACAGACGTGACATTTAGGGTCGAGATTAATTTGGGATCATTTGACCCCGACTGAAGAGGGTCAATAATATCCGCCCCAAAACCAATATATGCGTTGTTCATTCGCAGGGTCGTTACAATATTATATCCACGTGCGGTCGACATGCGAGAGGAACACCAAGCGTGGAGGTAGCTACTCAGCGCCGGAGTCAAGGCTTGACTGGTGCCACTCGACACTCTTCTTGCCGTGCCGTCTTCTTCCTCTCGGACTTGTTTAATTGCGCCATTTTCTTGGAAAATCGTTACTCGTCGCACGGTGGCTGCATTATTAGCATGCAACAAAGGCAGGGGAGGTGAACGGGGCGGCGGTTGGAGGAGGGGAGGGCTGGTCCGTGTCGGTCCGTATAGCATAGTTGAGCTAAAGGAAACTTTATGAGGAGTCGACGAGCCACTGAAAGCACTCGCTGAGGGCGGCAGTTCGGTCTGTCGTGATGCACGAGTCAAGTCGCCGCGAGTGAAAAATCGCTTGAATGCAACCAGGAGAACGTGTCTTCCGGTCTCATCAAATACACTGCTACGGTTTCAGTCACGCAACGTCGGTTATTAATTAGAACCCTGAAGATCGAATTTATCCATCGGAAATCCCCAATACGAGGCAGATATATTCGTATTTTAAAAGCCTCGTATTTTAAAAGCTCCGTATCCTGCTATCGGAATAATTATTTTTTCGAAATTTTCCATCGTTGTAATCGCTTTGTCCGGGCCATTGGCCAATTTCGCACTGTTCCCGATTATACTGGCGCTGTAATCGAGAGCGTTCGTACAGAATTTATGTTTAGGTTAAATCGTCCACGCCACGATTCTCAAGTTGGATGGGTCAACACACCGCCGGACCCTGAGACCCACCGCCGATACTCAATGGTCCTTAAATTCGACACTGCCGACGTTGGTATCATCGTCATCGTGAGCAACGACACGTGACCTCAGCGGAATTCGCTTCGCCGGTGTTCATACCTCCGGCCAATCCGCTGTCGTCCGTCTGAAAATTATCGTCCAATACCTCGAACGTACTACGTCAAATTCGCACCGATAGCCTCACTCCGTAGGATCTCATAAATCGTCGCGCCTCAAATGACTAGATATCAACATTTTTGTTTTATAACCGTAAAGCTCTTCGAATCCACAATCGTTACGAACGGAATGAAACTTTCCGCAGACGTTGAACCTTTCAGTGTCACATTCCTTAATGGAAAATCTGCAGCATTCTGTTACATTTGACCCAAACCAGGCACTGATCAGACCCGGACAGGGATGCCACGGTCCCGACCAGGGCCTGTCTAGCGCCAAGTGTCACGCCGTAAATTTTCTACCAGACTTGGTAAATACATGAATATACGAATGTTGGATCAACAATGCTCGAGCAATGCAACTGCATCCACCGACGATTTTGTCTTGTCTGGATTGTGGCTTGGAACTTCGCGGATATGAGCCCGTCGCATCCTTCCGACTTATCGTAAACTCTGTTTACTCCGTGCAAACTCGTCGTCGTCGTCGCGTGTACCGCCGCGCGCGGCACAGAGGACACTTTGCACGGTCTGTCCCCGACTTTGTTGTACCTTGTTGTGATGCATTGCGATGATGAGTATAACTTTGCGTTAAGGATTATTATCCGCAGGCGGTGTGTGATATAGGTCAAGGCACTGGTGCCGCCGGTGGAAGCAGGCAAAGCTTACGCCCGGGTGCGAACATCGCTGTTACGCAGCCGGAGCAGCAGCAGCTCCTGGACCTGCAGGTAAGACGAGGTGGTTTAACTTTCAATTAGCCGGATAACGCTGCCTCCGGGGCAACATTCTCCTCTCTTCTGGCTTCCAGGCTGCTGCTGCTGCTGCTGCTTCTTCCAACGTGCAACGACGGCAATGCAGCGGCGTTTGAGCAGAGGACAGCCGCTGGCATCGCGCGAAACTTCCCCTCGGTTGTGTATGCGCGCCTTGTGCTTGCTCGTCTCGCGCAACAGCTTAATAAGCAAAGAAAATGATAGCTCGACCAACAGAGAAAGACAAATGACTTTCAAGGGGTCGCACCTGAGGAAGTCGTGGAACTAAAACTGAGGTCATGGAAGCTTTTACCTTGATGACAAAATACCGGTAAACAACGCCGGGGTCCTCTTGAAGTGCGCGGTTTTCATTTTTCGCGGTCGCCATTGAATTCGTGGTAGTGTCGGCTTCCAATGAAGACTTGTCGGGCGAAGTACACAGCTTTTCTGAGACACGGGTAGACTTCTTCAGAGTGGTGCATCCCCATTAGCTCGGTTAATTGAAAATTTCTCAGACGGTTCAGGAGTGGCGAGCATGACGGAAATTTCTTGTGAAAGGTAAAAAAAAAACATCCTTTGCTATTCAAGTTTCTATGAACCGGGATTCGCATCTCTCTTGGTCCCAGACTTTTTTTAAATCTTAATAGCGTAGATTAAAATGTACTGTCGTTCGATAAAATGTCGCTCTTAATGTACAACCTTAAGATGTGTCCTTTGGACTGGTCTCTGTAAAATAAGTAATATTTTAGATCCACCGCGATTTTTCCGAGTGTACGAAGCGTCAAGTTAAACGTAGTCTGCCCAACGCGAATGTAATCTCGAATAACATCGATGGATTGACGGAAGACCGATGATGGCTCACGTAAAATATGGCGCAACGTGACATGAATTATTCTTAAGCTTTAAAAGCGGCCAATTTGAATATCCAAACGAACGATGACGGGTAATGCAGAGCGGCGATCGTCTCACCCTCTTCCTCACCATCTCCGGACAGCCATCAGCGATTCTTTGGATATTATTTTCATTCTCTTCGTTCGTCCGACGCGATGATAAATTTTAATTCGTAATTTTTGTTCGCCCTGGCGCTTTTTTTTTCGACTCGCTCCGCGCGGAAGAGGTTGATGAATAAAAAAGTAGGCGGCAGCAGACAGCATGTGGAGGCGGCACGATTATCGATTGGCCCGCCAAACGTATATTCGCTCTCAGCTCTCCTCGTTCCCCAAGCTACCAGAGCGTCAGGTCGTGCCCGATGCCAGGCGCATTGTTCGCTCTCGCATTATTAATAACACGGCGTCTGAACTCACCCGCGATGCAAGTCACTTTCAACACTTTATGTATATACATATATATGCGCGATACATGCGCATCGAGCTTCTACATTATTCGTTGTATAAATAAATTTCGCGCACTCCGTAACACACCCTTCGCCTCCCTTGCGAACCGTCGAAACCCCGGATTTATTTCTTCGTTGCGACCCTCCGCGATTTTGAATACCGACGTAGTCACGGGGGAAGCAAAGAGGGGTGGCGACGCTAAAGCGGATGTATGATCGCTCGCCATAATTAACTGCCCTGACAGGTCTTCTCATCGCGCGGGGGGTGGGGGGTGAAAGTGCTGGAGCATAACCGCGCGAAGTCAGAATGACGGGGAGCATTAATATTCGTCGGGAGGGCAATGGGCTAAGTAACGGGACGAACGAGCGATTCTGTCGGGAACACGAGTGACCCATTTTTCCTGTTCAATTAACACTTCACCCATTCTTTTTCCTGGCGCGAACACGCCTCGGCGGTTAATGTTACGTTGAGAAGAAAAATTGTTAATCCGTAGGAAAGAAAAAAAAATGCACCGCTTTGTTGCTTTTCGTTACATCGATATCCGATTATTTTTCAATTTTTTTATCCGGCTAATGCAATCGACACAAGCGAGCATATAAACTGCGCGATGATTAATTACAATGCATTATTTAATCATGCAATAAATTGTACTTGTGTAATTTATACCCAAATTTAATTAATTTCATGCACAGGCCCCAAAATATCGTCGCTATTTAAAGATCTATAAACATGCAATTTCCTCGAAACACTGCGAGCCGCACTCACCGTAATCGCGTTGATCGTCGATTGTAAAATTAATGGGATTCGATTGAATTATCTCCGGCGAATCCGCTGCGCGGAAATTGACATTTTTATCCCAACTATCGAAATGTCAAATGATCCTCCAGCACCGGTGGATGTGAATAGCCATTTAACGTGATAAAGCTCCGATTCTCAATTGCGTTTCTCTGAGCGAAACGAAATGAAAATGGAAGGTTTCACGGTGGAAACAAATTTGCTCACCGTTGGAAATAGCGCTAAATGCGAAGTAGTTGATTGACTGGGGTCGCTCGTTTTGGAATAGAAGATATGCATTAAAACGGAAGATATGGCTGCGATAATAAAGCGCGGTAAGTAAAAGATGAAAGCTTTAAGTTGCATGAGGATATTTTGCGTCTGGCTGCGCGATATGCTGCTCATCCGGTGGACGGAATTGCGATGCAACGCGATAAATATGTAGCTTGCATAAGGAACCTCAGAGTCGCGGTGCATATAAACGAACCCACAGCGCCCTCTCGTGTTTACCACGTCGAGAGGTGACACTGTACGACTGTCTGTGCTCGGTGCTTTGTACTCGCTTCTAAGACTTTTCGCGTACAGGGAGAGTAACGTACGTGCGGCTGCAGGTCTGTACGATGCTCGCGGATGGCGTGATAGACACGTGTACCTTGCTCCTCGTGAAATTACCTCGAGTTAGACATGCAGCGCGTGTACGAGCACACGTCAGCATGCATGCGCACGCGCAAGCTCCACCCACACACCCACAGACACCCTGTTGTACACCTGGTTTGGCAAATATTATGTATCCACGTCGTACGACGTATCTACTCTAATTTGCAAATTCGTAGCCATATTCCAGGGAGCCAAAAGAAGTAGGAAGTGAAAACAGAGTTGGAGCTGCTGCCTTGCAAACTTGGTGCTGTGGTACAAATATCGTTGGGTAACCCTTCTTCGAGTATATCTTTCTGGCGATCTATTCTGCCACTGCCTTTGATGTTTTGCATTGCATAGTTGCATTACATAGAAAGCATTGAGAGGTATTGATGTTGACTGGAATGTTCATATGGACGAAGATGTTGACCGAGAAAAAGGTTTTATTGATTCAAGAAATGGTAGCACGTCTAAATGACTTCGAAAAATGATCTTTACAAAAAGGACTTGGGAAAAAGAACATGGGGAAAAATAATTGCAAAAGTTCTTTTTGTAAAAGTTCTTTTTGCAAAAGTTCTTTTTGTAAAAGTTCTTTTTGTCGCGAAGTTCTTTTTGCCAAATTATTTTTGTTGAAGACCAATTGTCGAAGTTATTTAGACATGGAGCCAATGAAATAGGTGTATTGAATTTTCTTCATTGGTTTCAATGAAATGGTTTCGTTGAATTTTCCAAGAGACACTTTATTGACTTCAAAGAAACGTTTCATTGATCACCACAAGAAGACGTTTTCATTGATCCAATGAAGCTAGTTCTCAGTGTGTTTATACGTACATATCTTTATCCACTGCGAAGTTGTCTATACGTTGCAACTGGAGTCCCGCGTCCACGATGGAAACACTGGGTAGGTACAACGAAGTGAGTGAGATGGAGCGATAATTAGAGATAGAGAGATAGATGGAGATGAGAGCCGCGGCCGGGAGGACATCAACGAGAACGTGATGCCGAGCGAACGTTCCGTATATGTTGCACCCTATGCACACTACGCGCGGTACATGCGCAGCGGTTGCATTTCGCCTCCGGGCTGGCTGTGTGCAAAGGGTGGAAGCGAATGAGCGGCATCACCGACACACAGACCCGCGCCCGGTGGACATACCTTGGAATTGGTCCTGGGTTCCTTAATTGCCCGAAAGTCTATTACAATTGCGCGCCACTACCGTTGTGATCCCGGCGCATTCTCGTCGTCGCGCCCGGCACCAGTGCGTTTGTTCGTTAAGGGCCCCA
Organism: Itoplectis maculator; assembly: GCA_964034905.1. Lineage (NCBI taxonomy): Eukaryota > Metazoa > Arthropoda > Insecta > Hymenoptera > Ichneumonidae > Itoplectis > Itoplectis maculator. The sequence goes on from OZ035869.1 coordinate 5,927,078, forward strand.
TTACGAAAGCGTGATATGCGATAAAGCCAAAAGCGGGGAAAACGGGCGTAAAACGAGCAGGCAACTGCACATTGTCTGGGTTTCATCTCGACGAAACGCAGAGACGCGCAGTATATTTGGGCGCGTATATCGGCGGCGCTGAGTGTATTGAGATGGGTTAATGGTAAGGAGGCAGTTTGAATCTACAAGACGAGACTTTTGATGATCGGATTAGAAAGGAAAGCGACAAAATTTCATATCTCGTCTCATGCTTCAGGTGACCTTCAGGGCCTCAACTGAAAAAAGTCACAGCATGCCCTTAATCTAGGTTTCAGGAATAATACAGATCTTTCCAGTATTCACGTTATCTGTCTTGCCATAAGTCCGTGTGATATGCTGCATTGAGATGCCGCGAGCATTCTCCTTCTGGCACTGAACACTCACTCTCACTACCGCCGCAATAGTGCCTCCAAATAGTGCGCTCAAGGTGCACGGAGCTTCAGAATCTCGACGTCAGGGTGTTGGGTTCTACTTGCTACTATCATTTGTCTTACCTTAAGACCGTCCTACGTTCATTATATATATTTATAGACCACCGCGCACGTGTTGGGTAGTTTTAGTACTCGGTGCACGGTTAATTCTCAGTTTCTCTTCCTCGCACTACACATTGCGCACTTTACTTCAAATGCCCTATGTCCGTCAGTAGTGAATTTAATTTTTTTTCCGATTCCACTTGTGTCAATTGTCTCTGTACAACGATTTTCAATTGTTTGTTTCACAGGAAACGTATAGAGAAATTCGAGATTTTATCTTGTTCATGATAACTCGATGGCTCACCATGACGAGAACATCTGAAGAACGGCCGCGATACGGGTGCTGGGGAACTTGACGGAGCGAGCGAACAATTGAGAAAAATAGGATGAGTGTAAGAAAGAATGCGGAGAGAGTGAATGAAGCGAGATCGTTAACTCCATAACCACGAGGCAATTGACAAGGAGAGGCGGGCACTCAACGCCTCGTAAGTTACGGTCACTGCCCGCCGAAGAGACGCGCTCGCCGCCCATACTCCCCGTTCTTTCTCCTATCACTGCTCTACAAGACGCGAATGTACACAACCAGTGGTTCTCAATTTGAACAAAAAATAAAACAGTGTTATTTTTGCAGTGTGTAACTAGAACGTTTTTTATCGACGTGAAAAAAAAATGTCGTCAATATAATCGGCCTTATGACTAGAAGGCTGGAGGAAGATATAACATAGGTGGCGACGAGAGGATACGCCCAGTCGGCAACGCGGTGCTTCATCTCATACGTATGGACAACCAACATCCTGCCATTAATCGACGAGTGAGAAAGCGCATGCCGCCACAGCCGGCACCCTGGTGCCTGCTCGTTCCATTACTATACACGCATTAGTCGCCACAGTATTATACAGTATCGCATGGCGGTTACATATGGCACAAACGTCTCTCGTCCGGTGCTAAAGCGCCGCACCGAGTGATCCGGTCCGTCAAGGGTTTGTTTCCGTTTTAATAGATTGGAAACCGAAACTCACACCACGACTTCAATCATTTGGCACATATTCGTCGTTGACGAAAACTCCACTCGGATAACTCGTCCTAATGACTATAAAGTAGCACCTATCTATTTTAGTCCATGTGATTATTTTTATTATAAGAGGAACTTATTTTTATTTTTAATACAGATAAATTCTTACAACTTTAAACAGCACAAAAAGCTCGGCACTAGGCTTTGAGCATAAGCTGCCGGTCGGTGTCTTCCCTCAACGGGATATAGTGTATCGTCTGGAGAGTGATACGTGTAAGAAGACTCTAGCTTTCGCGTCAAGCCTCAATATGTCCAGTCAGTCGAGAGGAAGCTCTAGATAAGTTAAAAGCATCGGCAGGCATCGAGATGCGTTGATCGATCGACGCGCTGAGCTCATTGGTAGAGCGCTTAGCTCTCTGCCTGCTACTGTGCAGCTACTGAGATATTATCGGGCGGAGGCGCATGTTCCCCCGCCTCTCTCATCTGCATCCTCGAAACTTCTTTAAGCTGCTTATCTCCTATACAAGAGCCGGGAGCGTTCCTACGAAGAAGTGCATTTACAGACGAGAGATTATGCATTGAAAATAGTCCATTGGAGTATCTCGAATCATCGGAGTACATCGAAAGTCGTTGATGTAAAAAATCCAGTGGATCGAGATAAAATGATTTTTTTTTCGGAGACGTTTCTTATCATCTCGCAAGCAAGATGTACATTTGACGGACAGTTCGTGTATTCAAACAAGAATCAACCTGCTGTTGAGGAATCAAGTGCGAATCCATCAGGAAGGGGTGTCCCACATTGTACCTAACCACAATTATGTTTCAGCATCTGCTTGGGTATCACGACTCCTGAATCTAAATGCAATCAACAGCGCCAACAGCAGCAACAATCTGACACCAGAGCAACGCAAGTATAATCGAGCACAAGTGCGCACGACAGACCTGTGTCCCTCGCCCGGAGCCTGAATGATGACGTCACGGAGAGCAGCGAAGGTACACTGGACGGCAATAGCGTGAGTACTCAGTCCGACACAAATGCCGGGCAAACATGGACTATGGCGGGAAGATACATTTAAGCTAGTGGCTTGATTAGGCGAATCGATGAGCTTGGTGTCGCGAATCACAGCGGAGACAGGTATGCAGGCCGCCAAGCGGCTAAGACGGAGATACGACGGAGAGAGATACACTAATCACGGGTATTTAGCCAGACTACCTATCTTGAGGGCATTGCTGGTATATTGGGAGTGACGGGACACATTGCAAATGTCAAATCCAAGTATAACTCCATATCCACGTTCATGGACACTTCGTCAGCCACAGATTCAATTACTCCACATAGCGTCTAATCTCTGGCTCACAGTTTCGGAGAAGAGCAACAGAGCACTGAAGGACATGCTGATAGAATCTTCGCTAATGACTATTGGCCAAGGCCATTATCAATAGATCGACAATATTTTATTACATTTTTTTTCTCTGCGTTCTTATAAAACTTGACGGATTTTGTGGGATCGTTAATCATTTTAGTCTTGGTGACAAAATAAAATATAGGTACACCGGTTTGCGGTACTGATGACCCGAATTTCTGGTCACGCTGTTGGCAGACACAGTAAAGCTGTTTTTAGTTCATTGTATAAGGTGACATCTCTGCTTGCACGGTAAACCGATATTCATACGAGAAATTATTGTAGGACCACGCGCCGAGAACATCAACAGGAGTCTGGGCTGTTCAAAGCACGAAGATGAGGGTTCACGGAGGTTCTTATTGCACTGTGGGTTAAGGGGGATATACGAGTAACCGAGACGTGGATTAATGAAGGAGGAGAGTCAGTCTTGTATATAATAACAGTCCTCTCGACGAGGATGGTGGATGCTATCCATCATCTATCCTATGTATCTACGCAGCCGGATATGCAACCCGTTCAGGTTGGGCATATTTGCACATTCATTGCTGTCTCTCGTCTTGGTATATCCTTTGGAACTCTCGTCTACTGTTCTCCGTCTGTTCATTTAAAGTTTCAAGTTACACAAATACTTCCCCATTAGCGTTAACGCTTCGGATGAATTATCGTACCCTCTTTAGAAATATTGAATCGGATTCATGTTGCTGAATTGTATTTCTGACTTTGCAATTATCCTCTCTTGAAGAGAACATGGCACATCGAGTTTGAAGCCAGTTTTCAAGCATTCCAATTGGTCGTCGATGGTTTTGTAAAGCCAACTTCAGAGCGAAGTGAGCACGTTGTTCCTATATTATAACGATTGCCTTTTCTACTTTCTTGAATGCCTCAACGACTCGTGTCGAATGCAGTGACCAACAAGGAAAAGTTATTGAATCGAATGAGTTTTTACTTTGAGGTACAAAAGGGAAATTAGAAACGTTTTATCGTCAATATTTTTGCATCACGTTCGCATAAATAAGGTCCCGGGCGTGGTACGGATTTCTCGTCGAACGTCTGTCGTTTCAGGAGCCAATGTCGAATGCTGTCGAGGGTGCCAGAATGGCCGAGGTCATGCCGAGGAGTAATCAATGCCAATCCTTCGTGGGACAATATATCAATGCCGCGTATAACGCCCGAGAATACAACAGCCGCGGGGAATCGAGCGGGAACACAACATCCGGTATAGAGCAGCTCGTGCTGTAAGGATTTATTGAATTCCCGCGTTAGCTCGCGCACCACTCGTCCCTTAAGAAAGTCAAATTAAATCTGGATTCACTACGGTGCTGTGCAATCGAGAAATTCTCAGCGCAAATACGGGTGCGATAGACATTACAAAGATAACGTCTATTATGCTCCGTTATACGTTTTCATTTTCATTTAATACACTTTGACATCGAGAAACTTTGTTGGAAGGCACTAATGACAAGCACAAGACGAGAAAAAGATAGTGCAATTTCCGCACGACCGTATTAATTGTTTGATTTGTCAAAGCGATGCTCCAGAGTTGGAACGCGGAAATTGCGAAACAGTGGAACTTAGAAATCACGTCACGCTCGTTATTGAACCTGTTGGAAGAATGGCAATCTTGGTTGTTATTGCAGTGTCCTACCTCTGCAACAAGGACGACGATGTTGGTGGGTTGCACTGTCGTACATAGATGCGGTCTCGTCTACTGATAAATAGGAAACGTGTAGTAATTCCAAAATTACGTGGCTGAGCCGGCGAGACAAAGCCCAGGCAACAAAGAGGCAGAAGGCGTCGTCGAGTCTTCGAGAAGTACTCGAGAACTTGGCGCGGAAGCGCGTTTTCGTAGATTCCAAGTCAAGGATGCATGCACGACAATGTGACCCTGGGTGGATGCGTGTTATGTGGCTGAACTTGGTTGTGCCCCAGATTCCGCGTATAGATATTTCACTCGCGCAGCGCTGTGTTGCTGTAGGATAATCTCAGGGAAAGGTTGAGGTTGCCTGGGGTGATGGCGCACGTCTTCCGTTCGTGAAAACAACATTTTCATAAAACTGATAAAGCTTCTCGAAAATCAAAAACAAAGCTACGTTACCACAGTTAAATAAATGTTAATACATGCTTTACAGAGGAAACGTGTGGCACATTTAATCTCGAAAGTCGTCCGAGAATGTTTCAGCAGTTAATAAAAAGAAAAATCTGTTCTATCCCAGACTTCCCTTGCTCCGAACGATGCTGGCTGGGTCCTGGCGCGTACATGCTTCTAACGCCACAACATAACGCTGCTTGCGCGGAGAGAGAGAGAGAGCAGCTCGGGCAGCTTGTGCCGTGCCTACATTACATACACACGGTTCTGGAATGACTAATGTCTAATTTGCATTTTGCGTGTGACTTTGTTACCGCGTCGTTACACTGGCTTTATTAATAATGCAACGTACGCGATGTACCTTCTATCGGTTTTTGCGTGTATGCACAGTGCACGTATGTAGCGCAATTTGCTATAGAAAATCGCGTCCGGCACTGGGGGCCGACCGATGGCGGGAGGTGGACGCTACTGCTTCGTTTTCTTTTTTTTATTTTTTCATTTATACGAGACGCGAGTGCTAGCACACGAATATTTCACCGCAATTGGTTCTGCAATTCGTAATTGTGATGACGAATTCGTGCGCGGAATCGGGAACGCGTGGTTATACATAAAATAGCGAACGGTTCCAACGAAACACTCGGAAAATTGCCGATAATTGAGGCCGAAAGGGCGTTGTCTCGTTTCAGCTAAACCGGGGTGAAAAATCCGGCCGAAAAAAAAAAAAAAATCAGAGCAGCGCGTTTCAGTTACGTCGTACGGTTGGCTCGTCGAACTTCGTGCATATTTGTTTTCGATATTTTTCCATTTCCCACGAGAGCCCCGCCTGTGCGTAAGCTCGCGTGTGAAAACCAACTTCATTACTTTTTACAATGTGTATAGGCGAAAAAAAAGCTCTGTTCTCTCTTTCGCATCGTTAATGGAAAAAATATAAAACTCGTGCGGGTAAACGGGAGCGCGTGAGTTCCTGTGGCGAGCCACATCTGTATAAGTCTCGTTGTCCGTTATACACCGCTGAGCCAGGATCAGTGGCCGATCCCTGCTCGCCGGGTCGGGTGCTCCGCAAGCTCGCGTGTCCGTTCGATATTACTCCCGAAAGAGAAATACGGTTAATTATCATTACGGCGAGAGGATACCGATATGTTATGACGCAGGTACGAGGTGCAATTACGAGTGATTGAAAACGAGACACGTAGCATAGGTGGCAGGTAAGATCAGGCAAGATATAGACATGACTGCTATATTAATACAGTAGAACCCCGATTAACCAGAATGCTCGGGAAGAATTCCTGGATGATCGAAATCTCGGTTGATCCGAACTGCACAGCAAAAGTGCATCAATCAATAATGACTCACTAACTTTCATTTTTTTTTCACGCACTTTCTTCCTTTCTCGTCTGAAAATTTTAACTTCTTTGCACGTTTAAAAAAAAATCTCTGAAGCGACCGCCACAAACTGCACTGCATATCGCCTTGAATTTAGCCATCGAAGGAAACACGACGATAAAATAGCTTCAAACGTGGAAGCATGAAATATAGGTATTCCTGACGTTTCCGCAGGGTAAAAGTGGCTGCGCTAATCCCGCGCAGTGACGGAGAAGTGGGATTTTCTCGAAGGATTGCCGCACTGCAGCAGAGAGGATCCACGGATTCGCCCGCTTTCTCTATTTCTTCTCTGGCGTCGATTCTCGGTTGGTATATTTTCGCCCAGCCATTGTAACAGATATAGGTCTGCGGATACTGCAGATCGGAACGTCGAGAGAGCGAAGAATTCGACGGAGGAAAAGGAAATCAGAGATGGAGAATTTCGCATTTGCACAGAGACCATGCGAAAATCCATAGAAATTCGCGGGGCAATATAATAACAACGTACAAGCTCAGCTTCACCTTTGATGTTTGCTCTCAGTGTTCAGCAAGGGTCAGATCTAAGATATATACCAGACGAAAGCCGGCGAAGAATAGAAAAGTCGATAAATCGTATTGACAGAGGCAACGATAATCGTTGACGTCATCGTCAACGTCAGTGTCACGATCGTCGGCCAGGATGACATTGCCGCGACATACGTTGATGGAAAAGAGGGTGTATAGTTCATATTCCATCGTGGCAAAGCAGCCAGACTAGGTTTTCACCCTATCTACACATATACATGTATGTAATCTTTTGGGGCTGAGAATTCGTGAGTTTTCGACTATTTCTCTCCTCATTCCTCATCCTTCGCTGTCTCCGTCGTGTGCACGTGTGGCATATACAGATATACACGTATAGCTCATAGGCAGAGGGTAGTAGACAGCGAACGCTCGATATTCATGCAAAATGGAAAAACGCTCGGCAGAGTAGAGCTCATCGCGTTCGCGGTCGATTTTACCGCCCAACACTTTGCCCTTCCTCCCCCCCTTTTGCACGAGACGCCGTCAATGGGTGACGGTGTTGGATATATCAGAAGAGACTTTCCAGCGACGAATCTCCACTCTCCTCTGACGCTTCAACATCTCCGACTCTCGCGGCCCAAGTGTGTGTCTATATTTTATATCCATCTCAGGTATTTTAATGCCTCGGGTCATGAAACCGTCACGTTCCGGGTGAAACCGTGCAGAGGTCGTTGCGCTCACTGCTGTACCAATGCACATATATACCTTCGGTATACATGTGTGTATGTATATTTGGATGCATTCTTTTTTATCATCAGCACTGATATTTCCATGCGCGTCGCGGTTCGTATAGTGCATATAGTGTATATAGTATATATACTGCGCGAGCGGAACGACGAGCCAACGGGTGAGTTCAAGATTTACGCGTTTTATCTTCCTGCACACGGGGAAGAGCCTATAGCTCGTAACTTCTACGTACAGAGGCTAATGCGGATCTACGAGAGATATAACTGCGCTACACCTGCGGATGCGTCGCTGTTACCGCCGCGCGTATGAACTACATTTCGCAGCTGCTGAATTACCGGCGGCACTCTTTGCAGGTCATTTGACACAGACATGCGGTTGTATAAATATGAATGGGTAACTGATAATTATGAGCAATATGACAAAGAGCAGCGACGTTGAGAACCGAGATGTGCGAGGATAGGCAAATAAAAAAATGTACACGAGAGTAAAAAAGGGAAATATTCCAATTACCCTTTGGTGCATGTCGATTTTTTATTTTACTTTTACTAACGTCAACAAAATCCTCAGCTGAGAGCTCCAAGTTTAAATTTTGGCAGTTGACATTAATTTATGAATTTCGAGCGCTACGCACGCAATCGCCGCCGCTCGCAACGCATATCTCGTCCCCTCGCTTTGGCTTTCCTTTCACAACTCGGTCGAGCTTTCTACATGATAATCATGTACGTTAAATATAGATATATATATATGCGTGTCGGGTGTCCGGATTAGCAGCGGCGGAACTAAAATTGCGGTGGATTTTGGCCGCGCACGCGGACATCAAAGCTTATCAAAGCTTATCGCGTAAACACGAACGATCCTTTCATTCGGGGCTTCCCGGCGAAAAAGCACCCGAAAGCCTCGTTATCGGGATCAAAAATGAACTACCAGCGAAAATCAACGTGAAAGCAGTTTCGGCGTGTGATCGACACCGGCAATTTGATTCCGTTGATTACGGCCAAGCGGAACGAAGAATCCGATAAAAAATTATTTGCATTATCACGATTTAAGTGGTAAATAAGTATAATGCCGGAGAATTGGTGGTTGGCAACGGTGCAACGACACAATTGATACGGACGACGCAGCATCGACTTCGGCGCAAGAAGTGGAGCATTCGGGAAAATTGGAGCTCGACAGAACTTAATAAGCTTCGACGCGGCTACCTCGTTTCCAGCACTCAGGAGAGTTTTCGCGCGGCAATTCACCCTCCATTTTCAACCCCCAACCTCTCCTCTCGCCACTTACTCTCGTGTCTCGTTTTCGTCGCGCGCGAAAACCTTGAATCAACGCTGCGAAGTCGACACCGATTTCGCATCGAGTGCCTCATACCCAACCGGAGAAAATATTGTTTTCATGCGCTTCACGGGAAACCCGAGTTTGCTGTATACAGCGACTGATGCGATATACTACGTTTCCCACACTCTCGTCGCGTTCCAAACGATACGGAATATAAAATAAATAAATCATTTTGTGCGCCACTTTATCAATCGAAATGCCAAACACCGAACGTCGCTCCCTTAAGGGGGGAACCCACGTTAGGAGGCTCACTGACTTTTTAGGATTTTTTTTGGGTGAGAAGAATTTATTAAAACTCAATCACTTCGTAATTTCATAAAGAATATTATTCTAAATATTCATAATGATTGGTTCATTAATTTTTACGTCAAATTTTCCGCAGCCGTGAAAAAAGATGAACACGATGAGCGCTCGGTTCTATGGTCATAAAATTTGAACAAATGCGAATATCGCTTTGAAATTTCGGCAGCATATTCTTGGATAGTTAAACTAACGATGTATGCAATAAAAAAATCGGATTTTTTGAACCTCGTAATGCGGGTTCCCCCTTAAAACGAGCGAGTGCGCGAAACACGCTGACACAGTGAAACCTCCACCGTTCGTCAACCACAAATTCCGGCAGAATCGGCATCGTCGCGAGTGCGTCTCGTTAGTCTCTGGCGCCAAGTAGCCGGAGGTTCACAGAAAGAGGCCGCGCGAGACAGTGGTGCGAGGATGATGCCCGGGAATAACGAGCTTTTTCACATCTCAGAAAGTAGCACGAACATGTGCCGCGCGGCAAATACGTGAACGAAAGCGCCGCGGTGTGTCTGTGAATCTTCCTCGGCTCGAGCGCCTCCGCGCGCGCGAAGTGGCTGCGTACTTAGCCGCCCCTTGACCCTCGAAAGTGCTTCGGGCACTGTTTACAACGCCCGACACCCTCGGCTGCCAGTTGACCGTGCCGGTTTGTTCGCAGCTCGCGCACAAAAAAAAAAGAAAGAAAAAAAAACACCAAAAAGAATCCCCCCGATTCGCCTCCGGTTAGGTAGTTAGCCTGTGTGACACGCGAAAAGCATGAAAAGAATTAAAATCATTAAAACCGCGGTGCACCAAAATGGCCTAGGCTCGTCGTGTGTCGCATTGGGGGCCTCGAGCTGAGCCGCCGGCGCGCTACACGTGTAAATAGCTGATCCAATTCGACAGCCATCGTTAATCGGTTAACACACCGCGGGCATTGCTGAAAAAAAAAGTACAGCGTCGAAATTAATTGAACCAAACAAATGTTCATTGCGTTACGTGTGGGTAACAAGGGCGCGGTCATCGGTTTCCACCTCTCACCACCGACTCGCTCCCCTGGTTTCGATTGGTCGCGGCGCGATAAAAAAAAATTGCCTGTATCAGCAACACGTTCGACATTCGGTCGAGTACGAAAATTTTTCCCATCCTTCTCGCATTGCACTTGAAAAATAAAATAAATATTCGCAGGATCCGGATGTTTACATTAAATTCGTTTCCTGTGTTTCGTATTATTTTTTTTCTTTGCTTGAGAATTTTTACTTCTGTAGGAGACTCACCTGGACCACGCGGCTGGACGTTCGGCGAAACTTCTCGTGAAATCTGAAACATAAGATAAAACCGTTTTATTTTTATTCGGGACATGTTCGTTGATAAGGCTAAATAATGATTTGCTCCTCGACTCGTGTGATATATTTCACGTGCGGGACCCAGTTCACCGAGTCGATAATTCGACGATTTAGTTTTTCTTTTTTGGAATTTCAACGCGAAAGCCTGGAAATTATTATCGGTAGCCAAGCACTCCAAGTTCTTAAGGAAGACTCCTCAAAGACTTCTCTCATTGTCAGTGTAATCGCATTGGGGTCGGGTTCGTATCTTTGTGCGCAGTCGAACTTCTCAATCGTCGTCGCTCACTTCGCCGTCCTCGTAATCGCCCTCGTCGTCGTCGTCGTCGTCGTCGTCGTGAATCAACCGATGCCACTGTACTTACAAAGTCGATGAGGACTCTATTGAAAGAGGACTTTCAGGGTTTCCCCGGAGTGCACGGCAAGCGGCGAGCATCGATAGATAAATACTTCGTTATTATCGTTAATTAATTTTTCTCGGTCGTTCACGAGTATTCCTTGAGAATATTTTACCTCGTTAGTTCGACAAATCAGCTTTTGGGAGGCATCTAATAAACCACTGGATTACGGCGAGAGTGCGTTTGGCGGTAATTTCAGGGCGTGTTCATGATAACACTGGATGGAAGGTCATGCCATAGTTACCATATAGGTCTCTAAAAGTACGTTTTTCAATTATCAGCGAATAAGCATATAGCGAGTTTCGGCTTCCATCGACACCGTCGTTATTGTCCTTTCCCTCTCCCACCGACCGCAGATATTTTATTAATCGCATCAGAGAAGATTCATTTATTTCATATCGCTGCTCGTTGGAGCGCAAACATTGAAACAGCTCGAAACGGTGAAATGATCGAAAAATGCAGGCTGGAAGGATGCCAAAAGCTCGGCAGCCATTGCCTTATACATAACATGTGGCTACCACTTTTGAACCTCAATGGATATGTGTTACACAACTTTACATCACAAGTGACATAATAGTATATTTCACATGAAATATATAAGTGTATATTCATCGCTTCGCTAAATCTCTAAATTCACCGATAATCACATCCTTGGGCCACAATTACAAACGAATTTATCGTCAGCTCGAGTTCGTAACTCGGCCATAAATGGCTGCCATCCAACCACCTCTCCGCTCGTCACGCTTCCTTTCCCGCCTCGACCTTGCACTTAGATCCCGGCTTGCGAAAGATATACGAACCGCATCCATAGCCGCAGTTTATTATTGAAAGAGAATAAACTTGTCGACTGATAAGTCTCGTCGTTGAGAGAAGATTTAACTTCCATCAACAGGGTAATATGGCGGCTCACAGACCTCACAGTGCTTACGGCCTCTCTTCCTTCCTTCCTTTCGCACTTTCAACCGAACGGCTGGCGAAAGGAAGAGCTGAGGATCCAAACCGAAATTACCAAAGTTTATCGGCCCAAAGCTCTCGCCTCTTCGAATCCGAATTTTATCGCGTGTCTGCGTGGAACAAGAGACCGGAGCTCCACCCTGTTTTCCCAATATGTACTCTCGCGGTTCGTGAAACAGCCACCGTCGACGCCCCGGGGCGAACGGGTAATAATTATTTATGGCTAAACTCGCTGGAAGCATCTATCTCCGTCTCGCTCTCGTCGACCTCCTGAGCTCTTCAGCATCGAAGGAACGAGTGCCGACTCTCTTACGAAACTCCGTACCAAATTATATACGACCGACGTGCACCGCACATAATTCCGTCGAGCGAGCTGTGTGCGCGCGACGTACACAATTACGGGTTCGACGTCGCGACGCATAAGCGAGTTATCGGAAACCAGCAGCGAATCCGGTCGACTGTGCGACGACGACGACGAGGAGGAGGACGTCGTCGATGAGGCGCTGCCGCCCTCGTCGCGATTGACAGGGAATTTCGAGCATTAATGCGAATAACTCCGTCAATAATAACCTGCCAATTGACTATATACGACTTTCCACGACTCTTCTGCGGTTTCTCGCGTGCAGCTGATTTTTTCCACTCGCTGCCGAATTCCATCACGTTCAGAGTTAACCTTGAATTTTAATGGAAATGTTAGGTTACAATATTTAAGTAACTTTGTTATTTTTTGTTTAGAAAAAGTTTTTTTATTCTTGGAACAAATAATTTTTCGCTCAATTGACTCACACTTTTTTTTTGCCTTGACTGGAGTTCAAAGTCGACCTTGAATTTTTATGGAAATGTTAGGTTTCAATATTTAAGTAAATTTGTTATTTTTCGTTACATGAAAACGTTTTTTTATTCTCGGAACAAATAATGTTTCCGCTCAATTGATTCACCATTTTTTTTCCTTGCACCAAAGTTCGAAATCGTTCAAACTCGACCTTGAATTTTAATGGAAAAGTTGGGTGAAACACTTGGGACACTCGAACGGGTAATGGTTCGCCGATGTTGCGGTCGGTCGAGCTCAGAGTTGAAGGGTAAAGCCGCGGGCGGTCAAAAGCCGGTGTTTCCCCAATGAAGCTGAACACGCTCAGCCGTTATTACTTCTTTCCGTTGACCTTAATCTGTTCGTGACGTTATAATCTTGGAAAATAATTAATTCCTCGGAAAATAATCACCGTCGTCGCGCGACTCGCTGGTTCAAAGGGCGAGATTCGCGTCCACCTCTCCGGGGACCCGCGCGGGTGTCGAGGGTAACGAAATTTCGCCGACGTTCGCGTATACGCTCGACTCTGCCTCGAACATCTTGTTATCCTCTATCATTGTCCGCCGTTGGACTTTCCAAATTAAGTGTCGCCGCGGTAACAGCATCAGGCAGCGCTTTATGAAGAGCCTTGAAATAGATAGAGGGCGGAGTACAAAAAAAAATAAGGAAGAAGGGACGACGAGAGAGCGAGAGGGCGGAGGGTAAAACAGATGACACTGGGGTTATCCGTGAAATTGCGTTTTAACTCGATATAGGACGAGAGGACGAGACTGCAGCGCCCCGTGATTTCTTCTCATCCTTAACGCCCTCCATAAAGGGTGTAACCCCCGCGAGGTTTTTATTTCCTGGGCGAATCTTTCGCACCCACGTTCCTAGCGAGACTTTATCCCATATTTTCTCTGAAGAGTAAAAGGGCACAAAATTGTGTTACATCGTTGGCGCGCTCAGGGTAAACGCTTGGATCTTGCTGGAAAAAGTGTCGCGGAAATTTACTGAAATTGTCGTCAACCACCCTTCCGTCAACGCAGTGCCTTTTATTATTCTCACGTCATGCTTGTGACATTTTTCGCGCTGGAAATTAATTATCCCTTTTTCTAACTTTGCGGTTTGGCAATTCTTTCCTTTGCGAATTCTGGTCACTCGCGGCGGACAATCAACTCGTCTTTCCGCTAATTTAGGTCCGACCGCAAATCCCAAAATGTCACATTCTCCGATTACGCCGCACCTTGCGAGTTTCCAGCGAGTCCTTAACGCGGCGCGTTCGTCGCGCAGTGATTCAGCTCCGCGTACAGTCGGACGCGAGGCGGAAGCCTCGATGGCTGCACTACTGGCAGGTTGAGCCGACACGGAATCCGTACGACGATCCGTAGTACACGTCTAAAAGTTTCACGAGATCTCGGCAACGGGGCACAACACATTCGAAGGTATATTTCGCATTGTGTACTCCCAGTGGGATTTCAAATGCAAACTGAAACTGATTGGAAGTATCTAGTTTATCGGCGAGAAGCAGCAACGCAAATTGCCTCGAATTCGAGGTAGAAGCCTGTAACGTGTGATATTCTTTTATCGAGCTTTTCCGACGAAATTCGAGCGGACGATGCAACTAAAGCTTCCGCACGCCAATAAATAAACAGGTAATAAGAAACGATGGCAGCTTCGAAGGCAAATACAACAAACATTTTTTCAGGAAAAAGTGTGTTGTTTCAAATCAGGAACGTTGCCTCGTCCATATTGCCACTATCTTCATATCCTGCTTGGAAAATTAGTACGAGCTCATTTGTGACCCAAGCCGCGACGATGAGAGAGCGCTGCAATAGCGTGTAGGGTGGTTCTCGGGTCGACGGAGAGGAGGAAGCAAAGGGGGAGGGGGGCGAAGGGGTTAGGGGGGTGTATACGTATTCGTGTATACGTCCGTTGCCTCGTAATTAATCCTGAGACGAAGACGTGAATTGGGGTCGGCGAGGCTGGCCGAACTTCTCCCAGCGGCCGGTAACGGTGGATACCCGCGCGTCTGGCCCGAACTGTGCTGCTCTCCTACCAGACGTTTCATAATTGCGTCCGACCATTACCGAACACCCGCGAGGCCCAAAGCCCCCAACAGCAGCGGCTTCGGCGGCGAGGCTGCAACTCCACAAGCACAGAGAGCGTAATACGTAATTGAAACTGCGACTAGTCGCGAACTCAAACACTTTGCAAGGCGGACCGACGCAGTAGTCGCGGCGTTGGAAACAGTTTTGCGCCCAAGAGTTTTCGCTTGCAAAGTTTCGCGCGCGCGGCTTTGGTCTTTGGTCGACGCGCGAGAAAAGTGTTAATTCGCAAAAATTATCATAATACATGAAAATGCATGTGGAATTTACGGAGATGAGGTGGTTTCCGGGTGAGGCGCTTTTCAGGGCTGAAAGCGGCAATCAAGCTGAGTCTGAAGAATAAATTGAACTTAATTTTACATGCAATCTGCGGATGTACCGTGTCATTGCGAAGAAATTCTTTTTTGCAAACAAGATGTTCTCTAGGGGTTTTTTTTTTTAGCACAAAGTAATAAAGTACGGCGCAAGGAGATGGGGGGGAACGCTCGACGAATTCAAGGCAAATGCAAGGGGCTAGCATGATGCCCCCGGGCAACACGTGTATGTTTTCTTCAGCGCTTGTAGCACCGGCAACAAACTGATTCTCCAGTTCTCCGTGCCGGCATGTTGTACACAAACGGACTCGGGGAAAAACTAAGTAAAATACCGAGAGAGGAGTGTAGTACAACGTTATGTATCTTCTGGGTCTGGCGTCGTAAGGTTTCCCTCAGGGGGTAGATGCTCGTCATATTTAATTCACGAGTTTGCCACGCCACGATGCCTCCCCCTCATCCTCCACCCTCACTCACACAGTATTTTGCCATCTTTCTCCGTGTCCTTCGCGTATACGTAGGTCCCGTGCGTCCAGACGGGCGTAGCGTTAAAATGCAAAGCTACATTTGTTGTGTTCAAAAGCCGTAGCGTTAAACATTTTCGACGTCGAAAATTGTCTATACTTGCCGGGTCGAAAATCGCCCCGATTTGGGCGATTTTCGGCCCGGCGGCCAGATCTACGATTTCTGACAAACCGTTCGGCAAAAAATTTTTTTTTTCAAAATCAACTAAAAAAGGGTTGTAACCAGTGTTTTCAGGGGTAGAATATGCGACTTGAGAACGATGGTATAGGTTAAAAGTCGATATTTTGAAAAAATAAATTTCGTGACCCCGATTTGGGCGGTTTTCGGCCCGGCGGCCAGATCTACGATTTCTGACAAACTGTTCGGCAAAAAATTTTTTTTTTCAAAATCAACTAAAAAAGGGTTGTAACCAGTGTTTTCAGGGGTAGAATATGCGACTTGAGAACGATGGTATAGGTTAAAAGTCGATATTTTGAAAAAATAAATTTCGTGACCCCGATTTGGGCGGTTTTCGGCCCGGCGGCCAGATCTACGATTTCTGACAAACTGTTCGGCCAAAAAGTTTTTTTTTTCAAAATCAACTAAAAAAGGGTTGTAAGCAGTGTTTTCAGGGGTAGAATATGCGACTTGAGAACGATGGTATAGGTTAAAAGTCGATATTTTGAAAAAATAAATTTCGTGACCCCGATTTGGGCGGTTTTTGGCCCGGCGGCCAGATCTACGATTTCTGACAAAATGTTCGGCCAAAAATTTTTTTTTTTCAAAATCATCTAAAAAAGGGTTGTAACCAGTGTTTTCAGGGGTAGAATATGGGACTTGAGAACTATGGTATAGGTTAAAAGTCGATATTTTGAAGAAAAAAAATTCGTGACCCCGATTCGGGCGGTTTTCGGCCCGGCAGCCAGATCATGATAATTCTCTTTTGTTGCATTGTAACGATGCAAACTTCAACATCATTCATTGAATCAGTTTGTAAGAATGTAGAAGAATTTTTTCTGAATCCGTGAATAATTTTGTAAAAATGTTTCACACTGCAACGTTAACCTTGCGCACTGTTGCTAGGAACCAGAAACCACGCTCAGCCAGGGGTTGAACAACCGGACACGCTGGGGACGCCAGACTCCACGGGCGAACGTAAAGACGTAACGAGATGCATCAAGCGCCAGACTAACTCCGGTTACAACCTGCTTTTACATTCTTCCTCCAGTCTCACATATTCGTCTCTCCGGCGCGCCTCGGCGCATTCTCCCGACAGTCGCTAAATCATGAAAGCCACGTCTTTGCACAATGCAGAAGTTGTTAGTCGCGGCAGGCGTTGAATTTGACAACGCGTGGCACGATTCGTGAAAATGAAAATTAAATAATGATAATAACAAAAAAAAAGCAACAAGGAAAAAAATTGTAGAACAGGTAAAAAAAACAGTGTGCCGGGATAAAAGCGGACGCGTTGCCAATGGCAGTGCAGACAGGCACAAAGAGAGCACGAGAGCAGGTCAAACGTTTGTAATCTGGTTTAACACGTAGCGAGGTTTCGGGCAAACGTGACGAGAATGTATCGGCCGCTAATTGGACGACTATCAAACGATTTTAGTTATAAAGTATGTACATATACATCGATCACGTACATTCGCTTGGATTTGCGTCGAAACCCCGTCCGTATAGCCGTAATATGCATATTTATGACGTAGGATTCTCGTTGCGCATCGACGAAAGTGTGCTGCACGTCGTGTAAACAGCGATTGGGTCGCGCGTTACCGACGTGCAAGTATATTCAATTAGTAATCAGGGCGCAACGGCAATTTGAACGTTGGCCAGCATCGGATGCAATATGGGTTTCAAGACATCAATTCGCGCAGCAGCAGCCAGCATGTCGGGTATTGAGTATTAGTTGAGAGATCCACGAGGCAAGCGGCGGTGGCAAGCGCGAGGACCGCGAGGCTTGGAGTGAAGCGTGCAGCAATACCGGCAGCTAATAACCTGGTCAAAGCGGGGGAGGCTTGAGCTTGATATTAATTGGCAGTTAATCTCATGGCCAGGCCGGCGAAGCCCGCAGCGAGGAACTGGTTAGATCAAAGAACAATTGGCTTATGCACCGCAAGCAACGATGCTTGTGTTCTCCATGCATCTTGTGCTCCGATATATCGACGTGACTTGCAGTTGAATTTTGCGATTTAATCTATGTACCCACATTGCCACGTATTAGTGCAACACTTGTAATAATCTTACATGATTTTTTTTTTCATACCGACGAAATGTGTTATGTTGAAAAATAAGGCTCTTGGAGATTTAGATTTTCATTCTCGACTATAGTTTCAATGTTGTGCGGCTATCACGACGGGAGACTTAATGATAGGTCAGAAAGTGTCAGAAGAACTTTGTGCTTCCAACGCGCGGACATCCATATGTTTTAGGTGGTTTTTACCGACAGCACTTTGCCGTCCTCACCCACACATAGTCGTGTAAAAATTACTATATTTAAGACACACAGACAGGCGACAAAACAGCGTCGTCGTCGTGGCGGAAAACTTTGTTTAAGTAGGCAGCAGCGAGTGAGGTACGTATATACTTACCGAGGTCCTTGGCGTTGTTCCGTCGACGATGTGAGAATGGGGGGGAGGCAGGGCTTATTAACAAGTGTGGTACTTAGTCATCTAGCTCGACCTCGACCTCGCACTCACCTCGCCTATGCCCTCGCGCGCGCACACACACTCCCCACCCCTATATCAGTACTGTGCCTCGTCTGCACCGACTCGTTAGTGCACCGAGCTACTAATTACACGTCGAACTACCGACGACCCAAGTTTTACCGATGCTTAGAAACGGCGAAGGCGCGCTAAAGACCTCTCCCCGCGCCGCGCTTTGTGCGCGGTAATATTCGCGGCTGGTTGGCAAAACTCGATCCCTATGACAGAAGCCGGTTGGTTGCACCCCTGTCGACAACATCAACCGCAACGGGAGCCAATTCTGCGGCATACGGCGGGGAAGGAACCCTAACGAAAGCTGCACCGAAGGTACGACGTCCATGTTCAGACGCCATTCTTCATTGTCGCTTCCACGTAGCCGGGCTTGCAAACCAGGGCCAAAGGACTACGTCAACTAGGGTTTGAGGTCGACACTAAGCTGTCCGCAAAACCGATGGCTATGTACTACCTTCATCGATGTCTCCCTTGGAACCTGTACTTGCAATAGACTGTTTCTGGACCACGCAACATTTTTCACGACACATCTTCTTGAACTCATTTGTGACTCATTTAACGATGAAATGATGTAAGACTTTAAAGTACTAATTGGGTCGCAGAGCAAAGAAGGTAAAGTGAAGCAGACAGATGTCGCAATGTGGACGTCCAAGTCGAGTAGGACGCGGTCAACTGCTGTCGATAATGCTCGACAGCAGAAGCGTCCCGTCTCGTCCTCCGCTTTTTCCTTGATTCAGTTGGCAGTCGACTGTTGTACAGTCTCGCTATTAGCTTTCACCACCCATTACTTCCATTC
The DNA here is from genome assembly GCA_964034905.1 of Itoplectis maculator. Lineage (NCBI taxonomy): Eukaryota > Metazoa > Arthropoda > Insecta > Hymenoptera > Ichneumonidae > Itoplectis > Itoplectis maculator. The sequence continues at coordinate 5,946,230 of OZ035869.1, forward strand.
CAGGCTCTATTCTATTCTAGTGGCGTCAGTTACGCTCTGCGAATTGAGAGCGCAAAGCTGCCGGAACTTGCTCGGAGCTTACAATCGGTTCGTACCCACCGGTATCGTTCCTCCACTCAGGCACGAGGCTAGGAGATCACGGTGCATGTATTATAAATATAAATGAGACGGCTAACGGGGAAACCTTCAGTTGCCGTATAAACACAGACATTTCCACCTGGAGTTACCAACGGTGATCGCACGTCTGGCAGTCGTCGATGTTTCAGCGCCACTCGAACTCTCCTAGATTCTGCACTCTCCTCTTAAGTCGTCGAACCATCAATATCCCAGTAGCGTGTAACTGTAGAAGGGTTCTCGTTTTAACTGTGCACTGTCATGGACGAAGTTTGGGAATTCTCGTAGCTTCGGTGCAAATGAAAGCAAATCTCCGGCTGCACATACCTTGAGTGTAGTTTTGTAACGCTCTAACTTGGAAAGGTATCGCATGAAACCCATGATTGGTTAATAGTCCAGGTACCTACTACGGGGGTACATCAAGTACCCGCAAATTCCAGAAGAGCCGAAGCTCTCCCTGCAGGTTTCGCAAAACCTCTAAAACTGCCGACAAGAGTGAACGACCGTGAGCCCCCGAGAATCCGTCCTTGCGTTTCAGCGGTACCGTACTTCTTAAAACACTCCGTTGCTCCCTCGTGTACACACAAAACTTTTTAACAGACTCGTCCCGATGCCCGGCGAAGAGCGCTGAAAAAGCAAAGAGCACAGTGCACACTCCCTATTGCCTCCGACTTCTCGGTATGTATTACTCGTAAATTATTCTCGCGTGATGGCACGCAAAGAGCCTCTGCTTTATGTATGCCAGTAGTGTATTTCGGTATCGTTGTACACTCGAGTATTGCGCGCACTCCGCGAGGCAATGCAATTTAATCGAGCCCGTTGCCGGCGGCAGTGATCGGAAATCAGCGATTTCACGAATGTTACTGTTGAACTGCAAAGTGCAACTGAATATATACTACTTCGTTCAATCCGTTTTTTTTTAACTTTGTTCTCGTTCCTACACTCGGCGTTATACCTCTAAGACAAGTTCTCCTGAAAGCTCGTAACAGAAATCGATAACAGTACTGGCGCAACGGTTATTTCGGCATCGCTGTATATAACGCTGTTATATACATGACAAGCTTAGTTCTCTATATAGTGCAGGCTGAACGGGGATGATGGAACTTTTTTTGTTTTGTTGTACAAACACAATTTAATTTCTTATTGCAGTTGAATACTACCATGCTGGTATAATATAGTGATTTTCAGGAGAACCGGATGATCAAGAGTCTCGAAGAAATAAGAAGTTTTCTCATCTGTTCGGAGCTTCCATTAAATTATCCTGAAATCGAGAGGTGAATTGGACTCTGGCCAAGGAAGATCCCAGTAAAACGTCGGTGATCACTCGAGTCTCTCCATTTACGTATGCATAATGGGTATATCGTTTGGGTAAACCTCTCTGGCTGGGCTGTGTTCGATTTCCTGATCGCACGTCTACTTATCTACGCTAGATACAAAACTCGACTCTACTCCGGGCTCATCGATCTATCCTTCTCTTTCCCATCATTCCGCCGAGTTGAGCCGGGGCTCTGCAGGAGCGCACGTGCTCGTCAGCCGGAGTCTTGGTTTTGCGGTTGCACGAAGGCTCCACGCGAAACGTGACACCGCGAATGATATTGGATATCGACTCTTTCCGTCGTACCCTTTAGCGAACAGGACTATCGTATGTGGTACACGAAGGAATATGTGTGGCTTATAGTTATAACCAAACCACTGAAATTGGAAGACGTTTTTGGCATTGGTTGCGAACGTCTCTTAGCAAAGACCTAATCATTTCGTAATCCTGCCTCAACACTTTAGGTGTCATTTCATTTCGAACAAAAGATAATATCAGATATTGCACTTTTGGCCGTGAAAAAACTGACACAATACAACACTGCTGAAGAAAGAAAAAAATGATATACAGGTGTGGTGTAAGTCTTGCGCTAAAGCTGGTCGATATCAGAAAGCTCAGACTGTCAGGAAGGCTTGTGATTACTCGACATACGCGCGTACATTGCGTTGCTCGTACAAACAAACTCTAAGTACATGCTAGGCCGTAGTAGAAGCAGCGTCCAGTGGCTTCACCGCGGCAGTTCTGTCGTAACTAGCGATATCGGCTTACTAATAATGTCGTTGGCGCTTTACACGAGAGGCGGACGTCCAGAAGGCGAACTAAATTGTCGAGTTGATATATATCGGGCATACGTGCGCGTATCTCGTACCTTGCGGACTGAACTTTGTAGCAGCAGCGCACAGTTTCATGCACAGCGAGAGAGGCCTTTGCCTCTCCCGAGTAGCATAGTACGGCTAGGAACAACGTACGATAGTCTATCTACTTCGCTCTAACGCGATTATGCAATTTGCACTTGAGAGCTAGTGGAACAAGTACGATGGTGCTGTAGCTTACAGTTGACCGTGTAATGAATAGCAGAGTGGCAATAAGAGGAATAGGCTAATGAGGACACGCCGCAAGTGATACGGACGCGACGGAAAACTTGTTTACATTATTTACCGCAGTGTCTCTCGTCAAATTCGTCGGAATTCAGGTACCACGGAGGAGGGTAAGCGCATTAAAGAACGACCAAAGCACCGCTAGACAAAATATCAACACCTTCGTCAAAGCCGACAATATCTTTGCATATTATTGTCGGCTCGGAGCGATGAAATAAAAAAAAGCTCGCGTTGAAACTGTCAGCTAACCCACTGTGTCGTGTGCACTCCGAGCGACGTCCATAACTCTCCATACACTGCATGCATATGGGTCCACTGTGCATCTCTCCTCGAATGTCCGCCTCTGTCTCTGCGCTGGAACCCACGAACAAAGTAGGTCAAATTCATTCGCACCACGTCGCGACGCCAAAGTGTTTCTCCGCTTCTCTGTCTCGCCTGCAAAACGCTTTTTCTCCCCCCTCGGACAACCCTCGCTCTCGTTTATATTGGACCCTTCGTTTTGATTTTTCCTTTTTTCTCTCGCCTCCCCTCAATTTCAGTTATTCCTATGTACACAGCCGGCGCTGCCCGTAGGAAACTTGTTCTCTATCTCTCCCGGCGGTTTTTCCACCCCGTTGCACTATTCTTCTGTGAAAATCCTCTTTTGGTGCTACGAAGAGGGCAGAGGCGAGCGACATGCCAAGAGCAACGGTGCCAGCCTTATCCACGGATATTTCAACGGCAACCCGGGCGACGTGGGTGGCGACGGAGATATTCAACTCCGGGGCACATCGCACCGGTTCCACGAAAACGACGGCACCGCCGCGTGGCATGTATACATGTCATATGTGTCATATGTGGATGTATTTTATATAAATGTGCGGGTGGAGCGTACAACATTTATATACATATATATACGGTATGGATAGCCAGCACGCAAAAGCGTTGGGTATTTCGCTAGATATACCTGATTTCACACAGCCGGTTAAGCACGCATGAGCGTGAATTCCCTGCATGCTTGCACCACCCGCGCCAACGCGGGAGACCCGGGCTTGCGAAATATATACCTATATACGGCGTGTGTGTGCATAAGAAGATATGCAATTATGGAGACCCACAGATGGTTCCCGCCATGGACGCGTGGCAAGATATCCACGAGGTTTATTATATGTGCGTGTAACCAAACACGCGGCGAATGCGGCACACTTTATCGGGGATACATGGAAAATCGCAGGTGTACCGGCGAATTTGTTGCAGCGTGAATTGCAAAGCGTCCGGAGCGAGCTTCGACGGTACTATTCGAGGCTGGAAATCATAACCACGTGGCGAGTTCGTAATTGTGATCGTTTTATAGCTCCAACTCCATATAGACAAAAAAAGATAAAAAAAATGATAGGAAGCTCTTTCGAGACTCCTATCAGAGGCTAACTTTGAAAATTTACCAGGCGTTTGAGCTGCGAGCTACGCTTTATTTGGAATTGGTCAATGGCTGAAGAAGACACCTGCTTCATTCCCGTCTATGGGCTTATCCAGGCCTGGCTTTTGCCAGGGTATTCGAGGAGTATATTTTCAACGAGCACACATCCCTTCAGAAGTGTCGGATACAGAGGTTCACAGCGGAAAAAGTGCTCGCGAGGTAAAACCGTACGATCTTTTTTTTTTGTTGTCGTATGTACTGCGCATTCCTGTGGGCTCGGGATAAGAGAGGGCGGAAGAGGAGACCGGCCGTTAGAATGTGTGTTCGTCAGGGTTTGAGCGGCGCGCGAGAGGCTTCTGCTGGCGCTGCTTGCTGATAAAATATAAAAGGAACGTGGCGTCCGCTTTGCGCGCCCCATACGTGCGCCAACCCCCGCGCGCTCCGCGAGACGCGAGAGAGAGAGAGGGGGAGAGAAAAAGAGTAGCGCGAGCGTGGAACGACGACGTCGACGATAAGCGCCTCGAGGGTCACTACTCTATGGATTTTTACTCGAGACCGGGAGAGCCGTATTCTCGGCCAACAATGGGAAGCGCACGCGAGCTCGTTCACTTGCTCCCGAGGGCGCGACGGTTCAACACCGGCGCAACCCGACCAGCCAGCCAGCCAGCCGCCCAACCATCCAACCATCCAACCAACCAACCAGTCAGTCAGTCAGTCAACCTTCGCCCGCGACGTAAAAAAAAAATTAAGCTGCGGGGTACGCAGAGATAAAAGGGTGAGAGGGAGAGCAAATACGTGAGATACGCATAGCGAACGAAGGAAGATAGCAGAGAGAAAGAAGAATGAGGCACGAAAGGTGACGCGAAAATGGAGCGAAGCATGCGGGCTGAATTGTTGACCCGAGGTCGATGAAGAAGAAAAAAAAGGACCAGGTAAGCTGACCGTGCGCTATCGCTGTACCACGTACGCCGAGGAGAGGAGGCCCTCCTTTCTACTCAATTCGACTCTCGGCGTTATCGCCGTCGGGCCGAGAGCCTCGCACGAGGGGGGGACGGACGTGGGGGTACACTGCAGCGATAACTAGCTGCGCCGCCGCCGCTGCTGATGCTGGTGCTCCGCATCGAGGACCCGAGGCCCTCGGGTCTATCCATCATCTTAGCCGCGATGCCGATACATCGAACTAAGCTATTTCAGCCCGGCGAGTCCGTGATACATCGACGAAATCTTGGCAACACCCGGAATATCACGTTGGACCTTCGTTCCCATGTGCAAGAAAGTAAACGTACATGCACTGTTAGAAATCGAGGGTATTAAACCTAATTGATACGGATTTTTTTATCAATGTTACCACTTGGTGTTAATTCAGTCAAATTAACATAATCAAGTGTGTCAAAATTTTCATCCGCGTTCATGAAACTTTCGACATATTTATGTTTGGGACAATGTGATGAAGATTCATAAAATGCTGTCAATCAGTGACGATTTATAGAACGAACAAAATCCGACAATGTCGTTGAATTTCACTCAATTAATGTAAAATGTGTTTGAAATGGTGAGGTTATGATGTAAATTGACACTAGTCGTTGACACCAGATTTTTAACAGTCTACCTTCGTTTCCAAAATCGTCGTGTTGCCTAAATGTGAATCGAATATCGATGGTCACTTTGGTGTTTGCAGCATGAGGGCTAATCCAACGACATTCGCGAGGCATGGCGAATCGTCGTAATAAGGTCTAGGGGGCGGCGGACATCACCATCGATCGTGTGTACGACGGTAGCGAAGCTAACGCGCTTCGCGCGGTTGCCGCATTAGGAAGTGACTTGCATGCGCCGCTGGAAACTCGTAGTGTACAGCAGCACCAGCAGCACCAGCAGCAGCCTCCCTAGCACATAGGTATGAAGCCTCGGCCACTGGTCAGTCAACAGCGTGAACATGCAGCACCGAGAATACCCGGCCGAGCTCTTACTCCGTTTCCCACGGATTCGCGGTGTTAGATGGATAGCTTCGTGGCTGCGGGTTTACTGCCCGCCAGGACACGTCGTTCATCAGGCATGATGAAGCTGTTGGCTCGCGCGAACGCGTCGGAGAGCCCCTGGCGCAGGCCCCGACGGTTTCACTGCCGTCCATACACGATATATAGACTACCCCGTACGTCGTCAGTCTCTCTCACGGGCCGAGGTATATGTACGCCTACGCTTATCTTACCCACCAACCGCCGGACGGCACTTCGAAGCCAAGCAGTAAAGACCACTGCTTGATGGCCGACGGTCCGTCCCGGCGTCCTACGGTGAAACTCGAGAGATCACGTGGTTTCCAGTCGGTGTTTCGTCAGCTCGTTAGTATTCGTCGAACCGGACCACCGGTTGCGTTCAACTGTCCTGGCCCAGTAGTTGCTGCTTAACGACAGGTTCTCGGATGGTTTCCTACGAGGTGAGAGATCAAATTTCCGAACATACATCATTCGACGAAAATGACGACCCAGGAATGGCTGAAACAACGTCAGCGACGTCAACTGGTGAACTAGAAGTAGAAATGTGAAGTATCGCTTTGCCTTCCTAATACTGCAACTTATTTCTGGGTAAACCAGGAAAAGAGGTCGCAATGACGGATCAAAAGGTCCAAATCGAATGAAGAAAACTCGTCACATGAGATCAAAGTCAGTCGCAAGCGTTGGTGCGGTAGTTCTTTTGATTTATTTGTGTTTCCCTCTCGGCGGGTGATAACACGAGGACGTGGAAAGCCGGCGAACGGTCGACGAGCGAGGAAACCCTCGGCTTTTTCGCGCTGTCACTGCAAGTTTGTTTCGGACAGCAGAACGGAAAGCCTCGAGTAACAGCTTCGTAGTTGCTGGGCGAGTGTTGGTCCTGGCGGTGGCAAGCTACGAAAGCAACAAATAAATTAAGCGTCCATTCGGCAGCGAATTAGACGGCTCCGGAGGGGTGAGACGAGGGACGTGCGCACGTCGGCCAGACCTCTTTTCGCGCTCCGACGCCCGTCGACTAAAAACCGTGACAGTTACCCTAGGGTGGAAAGAGAGGTAGCCTGCTCGGCTGTCTGCGCTTCAGCGGCTAAAAGTACTACCACCGAAACAGGAGGGTCGGACCAGCGGTGGAAATGTACTCGTCAAGTCGTCGAGGAATCTCGTTGACGTGACAGCAGGTCGAAAGCCGATAAAGGGAGGGTCTAAAGCCGATAAAAGGCATATGCGAACATTGTAAGGTCTCGCATGGTCACACTTATTTCTCATATAGGACCCTAAAAGTACGCTCTTGAATTATCAGTCTAACATTTGCAGGAAAAACGCTAAGATTAGCATTCATTAACGATTGCTTTGTTGGGCATCACAACCGTGAAAGTGGAAACCTAATTAATGGACTTTGGTGCACTAAATGCTCAGAAATGGACCCTTTGGTGTTATCAGGGATACTACCGCGACTAACTAAGCTGCATATTTCAAGTACGAGATATAAGTTTAATTGTAGTATTTGCAGTTAAGAACAAATTAGTATTGACAACCAGAGTTGCGAGTTTGTCCACTTCTCGGTAGAGTCACTCCCGTAAATTAATGTCGTTCGTGCAAATTAAGAGGAGTGCGTTATTCTCCACCAAGATTCCCGCGGTCTCCTCGCTTCGCTTCGCGCGCCATCGGTGTTTCTCACTCAGAAACCCGAACTTACTTGTGGGGTGGCTGCGCTGTACAACCCTCGTCGTATATCTCGGTGTATTTCGCGAGTGCATAACGGTGCGGCTCTCGGCGCAAGAGACAAAACAGCCGTAAGTCCATGAGTAATCCTCGAAGCCTCGGGTTGTTACCTACGGTATCGCGTTTCACTTGCAGTTTGCCGGAGCTGCCGGCGCGCTATGACTGGCTGCGGTCAGGTCTCCGTGTATTGGACTACATATACGGAATATTTCCGTAGCACCGCTGTTGCCGCGATTGTTCGTCAGCGCGAGAGCCCACCGGGCTTATGTAACCAGCGTAAAATGTCCATGGAGTGTGCAATGTAAATGGAGAGAAAAAAAAAACACGTCTTAAATGGCGCCGAACGAAATTACTCCGAGCCAACTGAATTACGTTGGTGCAAAGGACATCTAAGTGCGCCAACTACGTCAAGTTAGCTAAATTCAATGTTCTTTGAGCTAACCAAATTCAATTGGCTTCAGGAAAATGCCATTACTCCCCCCGGTAGAAAGAATCGTCCCGCAAAATAGGGACGAAAAATTAACAAAATTACTCGCCAAGGGAGGAGAGTGCATTAATTATAAAGTGCGCCTCACGCGTCAACCTATTTTTTTTACGACACTGCCGTGAAATTGCGAATTTTCGTCTCGCGGGACTGAGGCGCATGGAAAAATAGTAAATGGTCGGTTCAAGCCGGAACAATGAGTTGACACAACTCGTTGCTTTTTTTCGAATTTTTTGTTTGTCATAAATATCGTTTTTATAGATTTTCTTCGGCTCTAAAAGAGTCAACTCCATTTTACTCGCGACTGATTCTAAGAAACTCGTTTATCAGAATCGTATATCGAGTCGACTGTTGCGTTATAAAACGTTCGATCTTAAACTCTCTCTCGGCTATTGCAGTTCATACTACACGATCAATCTTATATGTATATAATGGAAGACCATTCGACGGCTACTAAAAGAGGATGTGTGCCCGCGGCGCCGGTGCAGCTGACAATAAAACGTGTGCGTCTTGCGCTCTCGAGAGGCGATAAAACCATCGTCGAAGTTGCATTCATGGAGCCGCGGATACGTGTGGAGCGACGCGGGGGGGGGGGGGGGGGGGATTTTCCTCTAATTCCGCGCACCTGGCACGACGGCGAAGTGGAAGAGGAAGATCATAACTCCGGAAGCGACACGAGTGGAGTGGGGGGGGGGGGGGGGTCTACAATTAATTCTCGATAAACGAAAAGAAAAATATGGGTGGCGCGCGGTACGCCACAGCCGGTGCGGTCTTCGGAGGATCCGAGGCCACTCGCAGACCGACCGTCGTAAAAAAAAAATGCTCGTGGTAAAACAAAAAGTACGAACGAGGCGCCCGCGGCTCGAGACCCACTGGCCAATAGTTCCGACGAGGATTTATAGGCAATAACCCAAAATTTGAGGGTAGACACATGCACACCCACCACCCCTCGGTTCGCCTCGCGGCTGCTGTACCGCCAGGCGGGAAATTATTTTCAAACCGACCGTCGCCAACCGTCGAAATCGCATATTCAAGGAAGCTCCAATTCTGTACACCGGAAAATTCTCTCAGGGAAATTCATCGCGTTTCTCATCGACGGAACGTTTCGTCGACTCTGTCAAAAAACCTAAAATGACTGTACTGCTATTTGACTACAATTCCCAGCTTCCAAACCACCAATTAGCGGCCGAAAAAATCAAACAATGGTTACTCACGAACTTTTTAATAGAGGATACAATTATTTTTGTCCAGCACTTTTCCAGTGTTTGTTTTTCACTAAAAATGGTACTCTAATAAATTTAGAATTTTTTAGAATTAGAATTTCTTAGGTAGAATTTTCGTGCACGAGTGTATCGAAGCGTATATAGAGCATAGACCATCAAAGTTATACAGGAAAAAAGTTTGGCGCGCCACCTGCGCTGGGATTCCGCGAGAGCCGACTCTAACCCTCCCGCAACATCGGCGAGAGATCCGGCGCGTACCACGGGTCGCTCCTCCGGGCGTATACGCTATATATCCGTGGACACACAGCAGCGGCCCCGACACACGTTGGGTTTTGTCATTCATTTTGCAAATAAGTTTCGAGGCTGCGCCGCCGAGTTCAGCCTCGTCGAGGACCCGCATGGAGGTGAAATCCCCGGGGCCCATGTGCCACGGACGAGGCGTGCGCGGGGCGGTGTTCGCGGAAAAGTCTGTCGACCCGCGTATGTACTACGCGTCTACCACCGTTGCCCCAGCTCGTACGTATCTTTCTCGCCGCGAGTCCCTTTTCCTCCGGGTTTTGCCGCTTCTCCGCCGTTGGGACTGTCTCGAATCGACGCGATTACCCCGGATGACATATACCTCGGCGACAAGGTCGCGACACGGACGACGCACGGCATTGGGTTCGACTTTTTACTCCGCATGCTCGTGATATTTTCTCGCGGAATTGGAGTACCGAAGTTGCGTGTACTCGAATGTGAAAAATATGAGGCTAACGTCTATGGTAGAAATATGATGTATCCCCTCTCTTTTAAAAATTTGATGAGCAACGGAAAGCATTGACATCGTTTTATTCGCGATTGGTCCTTGGAAAATGGCAATTCGTTCAATATCGCAAAATTTGGCAGTTTGGCAGGAAAAAAAATGGATTTTTGTGTTTTTTTCACCGAATTTTCTATTTTTCGGGCAAACGAAGGTGATTTTCGGAATCAGCGGAAAATTTGCCATCGGATAGGGTTTTCAGACTTTACGAAATCGAACATTTTTTTTCGCCAAAAACGCAAGGGGTACCCCTTCTAAAAATTTGCGATTTTCGAGAGACAACTTTAAAAATCTGCAAAAAATCGAAAAATCGAGATATCGCGTTCCGCCTGGTGGCATTCTCTTCGTTGAAGAGTTTTCTTTCGAATGCAAAAAGAAAATCCCGAATACATTGATCCAAAGAAAAATTACACCGATTTTAGTAAAATGCCAAAATTGGGAAAAAGTGAAAAATCGTTTTTCGCGTTTTTCACCTCCAATTTTTTATTTTTCCGCCAAAAACCGGTCATATTTGGAATCAGCGGGAAATTTCCCATCGGATAGGGTTTTAAAACTTCGTTAAATCGAAATTTTTTTTTTCGCCAAAAAAAACGACAAGGGGTACTTTGTAATTGGTGAATATTGCTTGGCAGCTACCGAAAAGCGAATGATTATCTCTCAGTGCATACGGACGTCGGACGCTGGACGGCAACAGCATTATATTCGTGTGTCGAGAGCTTGCGGCCGGTATCTTATGCGTGAGATTGACAAGCGCGCGAGTTGTAATTACTGAATTACCGACAGGGTTGGCCCGTCGTTCACCTCCGCGGGTGGGTGATTAACGTCGAACCCCACCAGCACCATACCAACATCAGCGGCAGCTCCACGGCCTTGGCATTCGTTCGTTCGCGCATCGCGGAAGCGGGTGCGCGTTGCCTTAATCAGCAATAACGATCCCAGCCATCGTTGACGATAATGATGCGCGGCGGAACGACGACGGGTTTCAGGCGACGGAGAAGCACGTCGACGGAAATTTCCCTCCGGAAATACACGCCCCCCCCCCCCCCGCAATGTGTCGTGTTGACGCGCGATATCGTTGATAATTGCAGAGATGTACCTTCGGCGAACAATTAATAAAGCGGGAGACGTTTCTTCGCGACGAGGAGTTAAAAAAAATAAATAAAAAATTTAAAAAATATAAAAAAGCAACAAAAAATGCCGCCTTGATGATCATCGCGAAGAAAAGTGTCGCAGTGACGGTAATGAGCGACAAAAAAATATACCGGAAGAAAAAAGCCATTGCCTGATTTGACATAACCTAATAATCCACGTTCTTCTGATTTTCCAACAAAGTCGCTTGGTCCGTTCGACCATTTCCATCGTAACACAGTTGCACCGAAGAGTGTAAGGGTATTACACGGGGATTTCGCTGAATAATTCTCGATCGCGGCAAATATCCGAGAATATTAGCTCGCCGCTGCAACACGCTCCTCTCCTGTGCTAATAACACGCAAAACCCGGCAGGTGCAACGTCGAACTTTAATCCCACAGCCAATTCTCTCTCTCTCTCTCGGCGAGCGTCCGACTAAACACGTAAAGTATTATAGCGGCATAAACTGCAGCGCCGCGCCGGCTAATAGTGCATAACCGCAATGTTCACGAGGCAAGCGAGACGCGGGAAGCAAGAAGAACAGCTCAATTCGCGGATGCCGCGATTAATGAGCCGCCTTCAGACCGCGCGATGGACGTGCGGACTGCGGGAGGGTTGGGGTAGGTCGGCGATCGGAGGTTGTTTCGCCTCCAAACTTCATTAACGACCGCGGGCAACGAAACCTTTCTGCCTCGTTCGTCGACCGACTCCGATCCTCTTTCGTCGAGTCGTATCGCGAAGTTATAATTCCGAATGATTCGCGCGCAATGCTATAAAGTTGTAACTACACCGGACGCAATCGAAACCTTGTCCATCATCTCCCGCAGACTTTCCCGTTTTGATCCTCGATCGCCAACTGTGTTAACCAACGAGTGGGTTAACAGAGCCACAAATTGTGCGGTTCGATTTGACGCACTGAAGGCATGACATTTTATTGACAGAGTCGTCGATCGTTCGGCAGGTTGACGATGATGTTTCCAAAAAGCTGCTACGGTCGTTGGCCAACGTTTTCGTTGTTTACACCTCGTTCGCTATACGGCGCCGCCACCCGCGATCTTCCCATCGCGGGCCAACCGACATTTGCCGCGTCCGTTCCATTTTGTCATAGCGCCGAGTCGACGCGAAATACTCTCTCGTTTCTCGGTGACAATCGCCGCGAGTCGCGTGAAAGCGAAACATTACCATGTAAAACGATCGGCTGCAACTCGTTCGCGGTATCGTCCGATAGGTTCGCTCTCCTCTCCTCTGCCCCCTTTGTCGTAGGGTATAAATAATAAATGTTCACTCGCGGTCGGCGTGCCGTGTGTGCACAGAATCGTGTGTTGTTCCATTTCGCGATAGAGCCCAGACGCGATGTGCGCACGCTACGCGTAATATTTGTCAATTTGGCCGGCAGCAGCGTGTCGACAAGGGCGACGCCGTCGGCTAATACAGGAAATTGAAAGTTTGACCCCATCTCCGAATCCCATCGTCGTCGGATCGATTCGCCCTGGCAAATAATAATACAAAAAAAAAAAACAAAAACGTCGCACGTTTTTTTATTATTTGAATAATTATTATTCCTCGGCCTCTTTTTCAGGTCTCTCGGTGTTTTTCTCGCGTTTCTCCGGCGAAAAAGAGGCTCGAGCGTGACGAAGAACGACGTGTACTTTGTATTGCTCCGACGCCCCTCGAGTGAATTCAGGCAAAGCACAGGATAAGCCACGCGTGGCAAAAACGACGGCAACCGCGGCCTCGCGATTTTACCCGGCTCACTTACCCCCCCTGGATTTGCATACATCGACCACCAGTGATTTAAAACGCTATAAATATTCAGCGTGACTTTTTTTTGTTTTTTTTTTTCGTCGCACCGTGCTCTCGTCGTCCGTGTCGCGCGCCGCGACTCCCGAAGCTCCGTTGCACGTCGCACGTCCCGACCGGGACGTATTATCTCGAGCCGGAAGCAATTGGTTGCGCACGTTTTCTCCGTGTTCTTCTTTCCATTATCGTAACGCGAGCGTGACGGATTTCCTGCGCTCCTTTGCCTCTCGACGCGACAGTCTCGAGAGTCACCGAGAGTCTGATCGTACACGAATTCCCCCGACCTCTTTGTGCTCTCTTAGTGTTCTATAAGTGGACAGACACGTATCAAAAAAACTGCTTAACAATGGAAGAAAATGCGGAGTCTCGAATGACCAATATTAAAATTAATATCTTCTAAAAACGACGTTTAAACATCACAGAGTCTTTCCTCATTTCTAACCAAAAAGCTTATTAAAATTTCTGTTTCAGAAATTTGTATAACTCATGCATAATTAATTTTCATAAATGCTACAGCAATCCTGGTAGAAAATCTGTCTGTCGCGTTATATTCGGCCCAAGCCAGGCACTGATCAAGCTCGTACAGGGATAACTAGGCCCTGACCAGGGCTTGTCTAGCGCTGAGAGCAAAGCCGTAAATTTTCTACCAGGGAAAGAGGATTTGAATACTAAATTCCAACGAAAAAACTATATAACATCGTCGTTAGGGTTCATTCTTCGTAACTTGCTTTGTAACTTGCAAATGTATATATCCCGCCGTCTAAAGTGATTTTTTTTCTCATCCACCCACCGCGAAGATCCGTCTGCCTGGCATGAAAACCCGAAAGTCGCGTTCGCCCGACAATGTCGTATTGTTACGGCGAAAAAAATTCTCACCGCAAAAGCTGGAGTTGCTCTTTAGTCCGTCTGTGTTAATTATGGATGGGGTGGTGCGGCGGGGGAGGAATTCGAGTCTCGAGACAGCCGGCGACGCGCGCGGGGCGTTGGATTTAAGCGACGGATGAAACGGACGAGCTCCGAGGGGTGCGAACACCCTTGTCAGAAGCGCTGCGCGAGCGCGTTAAAAGCCTCCCCCCTCCACCGCACCCGCCCCCTTCTCCCCCGATGGAAAACCATTTGGCGCGGGGATCTTTTCTACGACGCTGAGCGTGCAGAGTCCCTGCGACGCGTAATAGGGCTCGGCTCGTGCGGCTCGTACGACTCGCGAAGCAGCTACTGCGGCTGCAATAGCCACTACACTGTACACCAGCGCCTTTCATTGCCGCCACTTCTGCCCGGTCGGTCCCTCGACGGCGTCGTGCCGGAAATTACGCGGTTTCGTGATAATGGAGAAAATAGCATTTATTCAAGACGCCTAAATGCATCCTCCACTGCCTCGCAGTGCTATTGCAAGCCTCCCCCCCAACCCCCCTCCAAGCTCCCACCACGCCCCTCTCTTCACGACGCTATACTCGTAATCTAGCCACGAAGCTTGCTTCAAGACCAAAGAGGCCTCCACATGTTTTCGAATAATACCCAACGAGACATATATTCCATAAGAGGCAAAATGAGAATCAATTTTTTTTTTTTTGCAAAATAGATGCGTCCTCCGCGAGCAAACGACTCTTTTGTTCTCGGACGAGAGCTCAATGGCGAGGTTATTTGATAGTGAAATGTCGGATCGATAGGGACAACACTCGCCCATAGGGCTCGATCGTTCGAATATAGCCCAGGGAAATGAAAGTTTCATCGTGCTAGTGCCGCGGTATCTGCGACTGAAAAGGGGTATTGGCAGTGCGGTGGAGCTCTTGTGTATAGGTGGGTCCGTCCTTGTGCGTGTGCGTGTGTTTGTGCGTCGGCTTTAGTGCCCTCTCCTTTCAAGTTTGTCGGAAGCTTCGCCGCAGAGGCCAAGAGTTGAATGTACGTTTGTCAAGGCTTCGGTTCTCTCGATTCGCGTTACCTATAATAGCGTATGCGTTAATGATGAGGTTTCATCATCGATCCGATGGCTAAGAGCAACCCCAGTTTAATGCATTTGTCAGAAGATCAAGAATGCAGATGTTTTGTAAAAATAGTTTTCTGCCAAAAACGTGTGCAGCCAATGTCGAGTTCGTTTTGTTGTTCTTTATGCAGCGTGTTCCTAATATAACGTAATGGTTGGTCTTTTGTCCGAACATTTAGACGCATTGGTACCGTCAGTCGAATCGAAAGCAAAAGAGACCGTCGAAACGACACGAGAAAAGGATTGCAGGGGCGCTGAATGGAGGTTCGGACATTTGACAGCTGCTGCTTCTCTCGTTCGCCGTATTTCCGCCGCTTTCTCCGCACACCAATTACTTAGACGCGGATTGTTACGCCCCGAATTCCGGCGGAGCTCTTTTATCTGGAAGCGTATATAAAACTGTACATTCATTCGCGGGGCCTTTGGGGGCGGGGGTGTTTAGTGCTCGTCGTAAATGATCGCGTGACCTAGCTGCGAGGGTCCACTCCGCCGTGCCGGTCAAGCGAGAGCGTGCGGTTTATTATTCGCCGCATCGGATTATTCGTAACGGCAGAAACTAACAGCCGAAAAGAAAACGGAATAATTTTAATAAATTATAATAATAAATATAAATGCGATATTATTGTAGCAATGGATACGACAACTGAGATATTGTCGAATATTTGCTTAGAGGGTAAATGTCCTATGTCTATCTTATTTCATTCTTGTTTCATTACAGTAAATAATGCATAGTTCTTGTATTCAAATAGCAATCCTGCGGTTTTTATAAAAATAGATAATTAAATTTAGTCAAGGGATGACTAGCTATCGCTTTTCCAAAAGCACAGAGATCATTTTAACTTATCCTGGAGATATATGTATGATATATTAATGTCGCACTATTGTACGAATGGTTCATCGAGAGACAATGGGACAACGTTTAACATTTGCTCGTACGGTTAGTGGCCGATATCTTTCATGCGTCACTGCAGCAACGAACCGTCCGAGTCTATTACGCCGAGCGGACAATACATAAACCGCGAAGCAATTTTCAACCCCTAATTGCCGTGGCTTGTTGCGATCGCGCTGCTCTCTCGTATACCACAGTATACCACGTCGTCGTTATACCGTCCATAGATGTAACACACCCGTGGCGCCTAGCGCGTATAAAGCTCGAAGCACTATTTTGCGTTTAACTGGCCTAAATTAGCGCGGCGCACAAGGCGCACCTATATAATAATACACATAAGCTCCTCGGGAAGCTCGAGTGTAGTCAATTTTACTGTAGTCGAGGTTGGGCTTGTTACACGATAGTTCCCCGTGTAACGGCCAAGTTATCGATCCGAACATAATTCTTGTTGAGTTAAAACAGAAATAAAACGCGTGCCATGTGCGAACTCGACTCGACCACTTTCGTCTTTCAACCGGTAAGACCCTCGTCTCCATTTTCATAATTTAAAAAAACATTGCATCAGCGATTCTGGTCATATTGTTTCCACTGTTTGCACCGGTGGACAACACGGCGTTTTGTCCGAATGTCGTCTCCGCAGTTTGCATCAATAACAACGATAGAATCCTCGACGGGAGCTTCGTGGGAACTAAGATAACTCGGTGCAGTTGTTGCCTCCTGCGCCGTTATAGATTACTGCCTCCCGAGGTCTGAGAGTCTCGATCGCTAACTATTCTCGCTCGGTCAATGGAATTCAAGCCGCTCCGACGACCGTCGCACCACAGAGGGAATAGAGCATCTTTGATACAGAGTCCCGCGGGTTGCACGGGTACTTTGAGTACAACAGGTGGAATTGAGACGGGACGATGCTTGCTCGGCTATCGCTGCCTTGGGACATCTCCAAGTGTCTGGGTCGGTACGTACCAAGATATGGAAATTTTCACTCGAAATACACCAGTATTCCTTGAGCACATAGAAATTCCTAGAAAATTAGATAATACATTTGTCATACCACCGACAATTGTAGGGCAAAATTCACGCCGTCCCAATTCCGCTTTGGCTTGAAAAGCTTGGGTCTCTTAGAGAGAAAAAAAAATCAATTAATAAAATCGACTTCGGGATTGTCAGCGCCTTCAATGCCTGAACTGTACCCGGAACTCGACTCTCAACTTGTCCGCGGAATTAACGGCTTAGTATTAACAGAAACCATAGGAAGTGAAGCCCAAGCTGCTACATTGCACACATTGACATCCCAACTGCAGCTGACTTCAATCAATAACAGTCTGGGCATCCACATCGCAAGAACGAGATTTCCTATAATAAGTGTTTGAAATGGACATTCAACACCTATTTAGCTGTTAAAAAAATTCTTTCGCAGCATGAAGTATATGAAACGTCCGCAACAGGCTGTTTAGAATTTTGAATTCTGTCTTGCCACCGTCATCAGTCCAAAATATACCTATGATCACGTACAAATGATCGTTGTCGAGCCGCGTGGATATTTCTAGTGGTGAAATTGCGGAATTGTGGCTGAACCACACGTCAATCGGGTAGGTCTACTTCGTTCTCTCTGCTCTCCGTCGCCCGACCGATCTCCGATTCACCTTCGGCCCCGTTTTCTGGCTTCGATAGACCGACTGTAGTTCCACCGACCATTCCGAAACGACGTCGTTTCGCGAACGTGACCAAACGGCGAGTGCCGCGTTATAACGACTTGTGGTGTGCGCGTCACGCAAATCAAATGCGACCGTTGAGGGAGCAGCAGTCGTAGCAGCAGCAGCAGCAGCAGCAGCAGCACGTGATATACCGATCTCCTCGACTGATATACTGCTGGCGGTGGCCGCAATGAATTTCATACGCACACACACGTTGATACAACGAACTGAGGCTCCAGAGGCTCCCTCGGTTATTAACGAGGCTTTAATAGAGCTAATGGACCCCAAGATCGGGAGCCCCCTGTTGATGCCGGGGCCGACAGACTCGTGCCTTCCGATGGTTTCATCAGACCCGATCTTTCAGATACGCTATATTTAGAAGAAGCTTCATTAATGCGTTATTATGCGCGCGGGCTATCCACAGCGTAGCCAACTAAAGCCAGAAATAACGACCTATCGTTGAAGTGGAAAAACAGCCTCCTTACAAGCGTTACTCTTGTATAAACTATAATTTTGTGAGCCGTTCTAGCGAAATGTTGCAGGATGATTCGACCCAGGTTAATACTGCTATATGCACATAAGCAGATTGTCTAAAGGCATCAAACATCACTCAAACTGATGTTACAAGCGATTCAATATCCGTAGTATCATAAATTCTAAGTTCTAGCCTAGAGACCAATTTTATTAAAAATTGAATTTTCATTATAATCGTCTTGAAGCTCGCGGGCGTTTTTTGACGATTACTCGTTTTTTCAATCTCGCTAATTAGGAGCTCGGCTCTTAAATGCCGCTGGGCATGTGTGCGGAGAATTTCATTTCGCTACGGCGTCCCGAGTCCTGCGCGAGGGGAGGTTCTCGAAAGCTTTGGAAGCCGATCTGAAGCGCGAAGGGAGGGCGGTGTCGGCCCCGTTAGGAGGCGTTGTCGTTTCTCTCGCTTTTCGAGTCGCTAATATACTATAATGCCGCTGAAGCTCGCGCTCGCGTGCGAGATCTGCCGGCCAGAACCGGAGGCTCCATTAATGACCTAAGCGGCCTAATTAAAAGGACCGACGGGGCGCGTCGGACGCGCGTTGGTCATTGTGGTGAGCGGAGCGAGCGAGCGTACGAGCCACTCGACGTGAAATTTCGAGGAACGAAGCACACGGCAGAGGCTAAGAGCATAAAACAGATCTTGTGCAAGCCCCCAACGCTGCAATATTATGTTGGAAAGCGCTGCTGCAACGTGTGCAACGAGTACCAGCGCAGCCATATAGCTCCTATCCGCGTTATACGTGCATGGCTACGCTCTTCACCAGCTTTTACTTCCAGAGTTTCGGTTCTTCCGGCAGTTCTCCTCGGACCTTGATGCTCCGACTGCTGAATTACGTTTAACCGCTCATGAAGAACGGCTCCACCCGAAGAACCGAGTCGCGCCCGTCATAAATAAAAGGCCAATGACCTAAATTTACAAAATGTAACAAAACAGTTTCTACTTTTACAAATTTTCACTCGCACGTCAATATGTATAAAAATTATCATCATCGCTCGAAATAACTTGGCGCATCCGCTGCAATTACGAAGTGCACTCGTATGTACAGAGTGCGTAAGACTTAATGAAATACATTGCCGGAGGACAAACAACAGTTGGAGGAAGATGAGGTAGACGTCGTCGCGCGCGCGTCCAACTGTAATTTGCACTTGTTGCCCGTCGACACCGGTCCACGCAAACCGGTGACGGCAGAGTCGGCAGTGCTATGTTAAGCTTTATTAAATTCGCGGAAACGGTTTAATATAAAATGACATCCGGCGAGGAGAAGACCGCGAGCAACATAGCAGCAGTCTAGCGTGCACATGTTCGGGATGCTGCAGACGCTCGTCTGAATTAGAATACTCGAGCGTACCCTTTCCGTGTTCCGAGCAACGCAAATACGCATTATATATATATATATATCTATCTATATACAAGCTCGGGGCGAAGGATATATGCAGGACGACTACCGGCTCGACGCGTCCAAGTTCGCACCTGTGCGCCACCCGTTAACTATACCTCACGCGGAAGCTGGCAAGATTATCCGCTGTCTCCTTTATTGCCTCCCCCCCCCCCCCCCCCCCCCCCGTTGACTTCCCCCTCCAAATTGGCGACCCTTCTCCGCGGTAGTTTAAACGCGCAAACGCTCTCTTCGGTGCAGTAACGATTATTTACCTTATCCATGCGACGATGGCATCGCTGTATATCGTCTCGATGACGACGGAAACGGCAACGACGACTCCGCGGGCGAACGTCGCTCAACGTCGTCCAACGTTCGTCACGTGTTCCAATTAGTTAATCAGGAAAACTTGCTGGCAAACATTATAGTTTCCGCACTGGGAGATGCGCATGGAATAGAATGGCGCGCTGGGTTGCTGCTGATGGTGCGATGCCCATAGCTCGAAACTCGAGTTGTCGCAGTCTAATTCGCATACATAAGCAAAGAGAGAGGGGTATTGAGCCGCTGGGCGAAACTGCAACGCGCAGAGATGGACGGCATATCACCGCGGGTGAAATCAGCGTGTCGGTCTAATGCTCCCATGATGGCACTCCCCAACTCCGCCGCGTATATGACCTTTGCGCCATGCGAGATTGATAGATTGATACGACCCTCTGCAATCATTGCGGTGCCGCTCACTCGATTCCTCTTTGTGTCTCTCGATCTCAGTTAAGCCGACGGTGCAGCCCCCCTCGTCCATGCCGCGCCCCATACCCCAACCCATGTATGATTACTGAGTGCCGAGTGCGAATGATCCGACAAATTGGCACAGACGTGAAGTGCGTGCCTAATGCTCACAATTGCACACATCCACTCGAATAAGCCACGCACATTCGTGACACCGTTGAATTTTTGCGGTTGATTCGAAAATAGTCTCGTCGATATTCCATCAATGAAGATTATAGACATTTTTTTATTTGAGATGAATAATATTTCACTTCGAGGTTCTAGGAAAAGTTGTTTGATTGAATTGGCCCAAAGATACCGAAGGTAAATAAAATTGGTCGCGGTCTGAGTCTTAGCCTATCAAAGGACGAATAGATCCGTGACATTGACTACGAATTTTTCGATATTTTCAACAGATCTTGAGTTACCAACTTTTTAGAAGGGAATTTTTTTGCGAAAATTTTTTTTTTCGATTTAACGAAGTTTTAAAACCCTATCCGATGGGAAATTTCCCGCTGATTCCAAATATCACCGGTTTTTGCCCGGAAAATAAAAAATTCGGGGAGAAAAACGCGAAAAACGATTTTTCAGGTTTTCCCAATTTTGGCACTTTACTAAAATCGGCGTAATTTTTCTTTGGATCAATATAATCGGGATTTTCTTTTTGCATTCAAAAGAAGATTCTTCAACGAAAAGAACGCCACCAGGCGGAACGCGATATCTCGATTTTTCGATTTTTTGCAGATTTTTAAAGTTGACCCTCGAAAATCGCAAATTTTTAGAAGGGGTACCCCTTAAAAAATTTGCGTTTTTTGCGAAAAAAAAAATTTTCGATTTCGCCAAGTTTAAAAATTCTATCCGATGGCAAATTTCCCGCTGATTCCAAAAACGACAGGTGTTTGCCCGAAAAATCGAAAATTCAAGGAGAAAAATGCGAAAAACTATTTTTTTTCTGACAAACTGCCAAATTTCGCGATATTAAACATCAAACTGCTGCCGCTTTCTTTTAATTCGTATGTCTGGGGTAAAAAAATGATTGCAATAGCCGTGAGAACGGTAGTAAGAGCAGAAATGCAGCTGCTCGTATAACCCAGCGACGATTGGGTAAATATTAGAAGCGAGAACCCGCGTCGTCGCGGACCCCGCGCGAGAGTTCGCGATACCGGCGCGCCGTCGTCAACGTCGAGAGCAGTCGGGCAATCGACGCGAAATGAAGAAGCAACGGAGTAACAGCGCTCTGCTGCCTGCAAACAAGAGTTCCAAATTGAATAAACTTCAAATCGGATTAAACGAGTTAGAGTTGGCCCAAGTTATAGACTCAACGAGAGTAGTTACGAGCTTAATTTGGTGCTCGCGCCTCGCGTGGGTGTATATCATAGAGTATCCTGGACGGGAGAGAGAGAGGGAGAAGCGAACGAGAGCAGATAAATCCAGCAACAGTAATCTGGAATTACACGAAATTAACTACCATTTCGCACCTTAAAAATTAATAAATAACTCTCACTCAATCTCCATTCCCTACAACCCCTACAAACATTTGTTGGGCGATCCTTTAAAAATAGGGGCATTGTTAGGTTTTGTCAGGGCGCCCATAACAGAGATCCCATACTAGGGCCACATTGAAACCTTCATAGTGAAGACACAAAATGACAAAATTAACTACCATTTCGCACCTTAAAAATTAATAAATAAATCTCACTCAATCTCACATTCCCTACAACCCCTACAAAAATTTAGTTGGCGATCCTTTAAAAATAGGGGCCTTGTTAGGTTTTGTCAGGGCGCCCATAACAGAGATCCCATAATAGGGTCACATTGAAACCTTCAAAATGAAGACACAATATGTGAAATGTGAAGATGCAATCATTTTGGGTTTCGTCTTTGGGCTCGCGAAGAGGCAAATTGATATTAGCAGTCCGAGAGTGTAAAAACTGCGCCGATTTTCGTCTCAGGCCCTCATCTCAGGTCTCGTCTTAAGCCGGAACTTCGCCCGAAGTGCATTACCCCGGGTAAGCTCGCAAGCTCCATGAGCAAAATAGTTTGTGTACCAAGTGAAACGTGATAAAACTCTCGAAAACATCTGGCGACCGCCGCAGGAACAGCGTCGAGGGGTGAGTTCTCCGGAAAAGTTGTTTCATCGGCGACGGGGCGAAGCAACAGCGGAGAGCCTAGGCGAGGATCGTCTCTCCCGATTCCGGTATTTCTCGTAAATACGCCGGGACCCCTCCCCCCCCTTCCCGACCCTTCCGGCACTCGTTATACGTTCCGAAAGCTCGTAAAACCGAATCGAATCCCCTTTTCGGCGATCCGAGACGATCGAGCCAGGCTGCCAGCAGCTTTTGTGCACAAACGCGGATAGTGTCCTCTCGTCATCGTCGTCAGAGCGTCGTGACCCGAAAAATCGACGAGGATTTTCGTATACCGCAAAAAAAAAAATCCTTCGCGGAGGCAGCTCCGGAATATCTTGATTTTATCGGCGCGATAGTTCGCTCGGTGCGCTAGTCAGACCCCGGCGCGGTCACTCGCGACGCCTCCGTGTGTATTATTCGCGTGATAAACCCGAATTGGCTCGAAATCCTCTCCGGCTGAGGATAAAACGGTAAATGAGATTCGACGCGTGTAACGCTGTGGTGTAAAATCGGCGCGTGACGACACGCGAGCGGGGAAAGCCTGTAGGCTGAAAAGTGTAACGCGTGTTTGCGGCGCGATGAAACTGGACTGAGATACGAGGAGGAGGGGAGGGGGCAGAAGCGGAGAGTTACCTGTAGGAATTTACATCGCGTCGTACTCGAGCGGTACACGTGTGCATTATACCGGCTATGGGTAAACGTATATATATGTATATAGTTTATGGTACACGTGCATGCGGCATGCACGCAGCTCCATGGACACATGTACGTACACGTACGAGGATGGGCGAGCTGCCAAATCACACGTAAACGCTCGAGCCAGTTTGCGGCCGATCGCCGCCGCCGCCGCCGCCGAGCCAGCAGCAGGCAAAACGGAAGAACGCTGTGCATCATTGATGACTGGCGCCGATATCTCAACCCCGCGTCACGAATCGTGCCAACATCGACAGAATCAACGCCTGCTTTTCGCTGGAAAGGGACGAGGTACTCCCCTCCTCGCTTTCCATCGTCCTTTCCGCTACTGTGTTTTCGCACGCTTCGTCCCATGATGGATGAAACATATTTTTCTCATATCTCGATCGAACGACAATTAACGCACGCTTGCAATTCTAATCCGCAGTGTTTTATGGTATCGGGAAAAAAAAATTCCGGAAAACAAATTTCCAGGAATAACATTTCTGGGAAAAAGAAATCCGAAAAACAAATTTCCAGAAATAAAATATCCGGGAAAAAAAAATTCGGAAAACAAATTTCCAGGAATAAAATTTCTGGGAAAAAACTATTTAGTTTTCACTCTGACGTATTCTGAAGAAATAAATCGTAAAAAAATACGCTGCGTTAGCGATTCAAGCATCGAATGACGATGCCACCTCAAATAAAAAAATAAAAAAAATCTAACCACGGAATCGCGTTTTTCTCGTCGATCAACACTCCGGAGAGGATTTTCACGGAGTTAAAGTGCTCGGGTATGGCAATGAGGGTGGCGCGACCCGTTGAGAATCCACGGGACGCGGTTGGACGTGATCTCGACCGCCACAGAGGCTCCGAGGACGAGAATGAATAGAGAAGCGGAATTTCTTGATCCGCGGAAAGAGAGACCAAAGACAAACGAGTGGCGGCGGTGGAAGATCGCTGAGCGGCGAAGAAGAGACGAAGAAGAGGCGCTCGGTATAGGGACGCGACGCTTCGTTAATAATTCACCGGATCGGAGGCTGCGACGCGCGTCGTTCCCGAGGTTTTATCGGCGCGGGCAGAGAAGATGCGAGGATAAAAAAAAAGAATAAAAAAAAAATAAAAGAATTCCCATCCCGAGGAAAATCTCTCACTTCTCAACCCTCGGCAGCCTCTCTCTGTCTCTCCTTGCTTTTTTCCTTCAACCTCGGCGTTCTTACATTTCTCACACTTACCTCATCCCCCCTCCTCCCTCTTTTCTTCCGCCTGCTTCGAGACGAGTATGCGGCTCGCCGATTCTCTCACTTTCTCCGACTCTCCGCGCAACCGTGACACTTCCAAGGACATCGCAATCTGTATATGCCACTCTCACCCCCCCCCCCCCCCCCCCCCCTCCCACCACCTACAGGCGCGTTTCCCCCACTTCGCTCCATTTTCCGCTTACTCGGCGGTGAGTCACGCGTGCGAGATACTCGAGGATACAGACGAAGAAGCGGAGGCTGCTGAGCGTCGCCGCCACCAGCGAGGGATTGGTTTTTCACCCTCGAGAAAGCCAACAGCACCGCAGTCAGACCCGTCGATGCCTTTCTGATTTTTTTTCTTTCTTTTTTTCTTTTTCGTTGCAGCTCGCGCGGCTTTCTCTCCCCTCGTCGCTCTTCTCCCAAGGCAGCGCCTCCACCCCAACCCCATCCGGGCCATCGCGATACGGAATTTATTCCGATACTAAAAGATCCCGGATGCGAGAGCGCACCGCATCACCCCCTCCTCCTCGTCCTCCTCCTCTTCCTCTTCCTCTTCCCCCACCTCTCAGCCCTTGTCGCGTGTACCACGTGACTTTGCAGTCGTATTGGAGTAGGTGAATCTCCCTCTCTGCTTCAAACTCATGCACGACTCTCTCTATGCATCAACCACCTCCGCAATGCTTACAGCTTCACCTGGATTTACATGCGACGTATCGACGTCTCTCCGAGCCCCGAGTGAGCCGAAGAATCGACGCTAACGCGGTGTTGCATTGCCGACGGTGCAGAAATAAAAATGTTGTGCTTACACATTTTTTTTTTTTTTTAACTCGGATCAGTGAGACCTTTGGTAAATTGCACAAAATCATCTAATAGGGGGATCCTCCTGATGCTATATTCCCAAGAATTTTTTTGCACGTTACACAGAGAGCGGAGACGGCACCGAGAAGAAATGGAGGATTTTCCCGTAGAATTTTAAAATGAAGCAGACGACCACACTCCATCTGATAAATATGCATCATTTCTCACGAGAGGCTCAACCCGCGAACTCGCTATCCGAGGCAGCGGTGGCGGAACAAAAAAAAACGTGAAAAAATGAGGGGCTGAGAGGGAGAAGACGAGTGCGAGAAAGAAGTGGAAGAAGAAGAAGTAGGGTTTCCTTCTGTCAGGGACACGAGCTCGTTGAGATATTCGTCAGCGGTGTCGCAGTCTTGAGACTGTCAGGAGGCATCAGAATCGCCGGATAGCTTAACGTCTCACGTGGAGAACGATGGCCACCGCGATGCTGGCAAGTCAGAGGCGAGTCAGAGGCGCGAAACAAGACGCGCAATATGGCTCTGGATATGCGGGTACCTGCCTCGATGAGATGGACAAAAAACCAAAGTCTCATATCGACGTCGAACGAGTAATCCATTAGCGATGTTTCCCCCGAAGAGCAAAACCGTTTTTACACGAGGAGCCACGAAAAAAAAAAAAAACAAAAAACACAAAGATCAAACAGCTGCACGTGCGAAACTTTTTACTTGATTAAAAAATGTCTCCGGGCGAGCAAAGCGAAATTCATCGACGAATTTGGATACGCGAAAATGGCATTCTTTTCGTATCCAAATTCGTCGATGAGAATTTTGTATTTTTTATTCAGTTCCAATTTTCGAGGTACACCTGTGAAGGATTTTCACCTTTTAGCTATCAGTGTCGGTTTTACGAAGTTCTATATTTTTGAAACATCTCTACTATTGCCGATGGTCCTCCGAGAATGTCGAACCGAATGGCATGTTTTCCATCGTATGCATTTATGGGAAAATTTCTGAGATTGGCAAACTCACGTTCACCAGATACGATAACGCTCTCTGGTATTTTCACTCCGGAAAACGATGGTCGTAGCGGGCGAGCGGGGATGTGAGGAAGGTCGGGGAGGGCAAAAAACGATAAGGGATAGAGAGGTAGATGAGATTCTCGAAACTCTTCGATCACGACGAACGTCATTATTTTCCCATCCAAGTTCTTATTCGAATTCTCAACGCGGCGACGCGCGAGCGCACACAGAGAGCCAGAAGCCACGGAACTTTCTGTCACACGGTTATTTCACGTCCGCGGGGGGTTTACGAATATGAAATTGCAAGAACGCTTAGAATTCTGAATCATATCAACGGCGCGCCAGGCTCGGTTTGTCGCGAACTTTCGCCTCTCGAACCAAGATGTGATTTCTCGCTGCAGCATTGCTGAGGGGGAAGGGAGAGGGGGAGGGGAGTCGATTCGATTGCCGGTCATAAAACTTTGACGGAGTCAAAGATTCGTGACAGCGCCGTTCGCAGGGCAACGGCGGAGGAGACCGGTGACGAGGTAAAATAAGACTTCTGCGAATCGGAAGGAAATGTAGCGTGAGTAACGTGTCTCCGGGGGAACGTGACGCGTCGTAAGAATGAGTCGAGTCGCGGACGGGATGAAGCGAAAGGTGTGAGACGTCCAGAGACAAAAATAAGTATTACGCATACTTTTGGGCAAAACTAGGAAAAAAAAGTGATCGAGAAAAAATGTCCGGTAGAAATAATGACTGGGGAAAAAAATGGCGGCGTTTAAATCACATGTTTTGCCCGACAATTATTTCAAACGAATTTTTTTTCCCGGCCATTTTTTCTTGATATTCTTTTGCGCACCCAAATTCATTGGAAAATTTCGTTAGCTATAATGATTGTCCCGTTATTTCCATACTTACGTCATTGCCGAAGAGCAGAGTTCTCCACGAGAATGAAATGTTTTCCAGCGGCGAGAAACTTTACAGTAGCCATGACTCGTACGCGTGTGCAACGTCCTACAAGTGCTTACAGGTATCTTGCGGCAACAATGGCACTACTCCCGAGGGACGAGACGCGCGTCGTCGCGCGTGTTGCTGTAAAAAGGGGGCGAGTGCAGGGCTGGTGCACTCGGCAGAAGCAGGAGACGAGAAGAGAGGAGATGAAAGCTCGCCAACTAACGTGGAATGAATTAGCGAAGCACTTGGACCTCCGGGCGATAAAAAAGTTTAATGTCTGTTTCGCGTACGTACACTCCGCTGTTATAGTGGTGGGAGGGGGGATGGCGGGCGAAAGAATCGGGCGGCAGAGGCGAGTGGATAAAAACCTGTAGTAAAGGGACGAAGGGATGGGGAGTGGTGGGTAAAGAGAAGCTTCGCACATAGAGCCACGTGTACCTTAGCTTTTATCGCCATATCGCTATCGGAGCTACCGCGCAGCTTCCTGTCTACTGAGAAGCCCTTGGAACGGAGATAATCAGTGTTTTCTTATTCTCCGTAAAAAAAAAAAATGGAAGCCTGTTAACTCTCGAAGGATTTGTTGCATTCGAAAGTGTTGTATCGAGCGCTTGGAAAGCTGCTTTAACGTCCCAGACGTGCGTTGCTCCTTGCAGCAAAAGCTCATTACATGAAAATCGAGATCACCGTCTGTGACATTAAAAAATAGTCCGGTCATCGTCTGCTTCGAATTTTAATGACGACACGTAGAAAATATCTAGCTGAATAATTGCTCGTGTTTTTTTTCCAGTTCGTCCGTCGCTTCGACCTTTTCTATTTCTTGGTCAGTTTGACAGGAGCTCAGGACCAGCCAAGCTGACCCCGTTTCGCCATCAGAACCATGTCGGCCAAAAGTTCACGACGCTTCGTCCATTTAGCCTTTCCAGTTTGTTCGTTTTCCAGCCGCTGCGCCATGGGGGATCGTCGTCGTCGTCGCGGCGCACACGTCGCTCGTCATCGACTGCGTTTGCGGTCTCGGAAACGTAACTGCCAGACCGGAAATCCGTCGTCGGCCGTACGTGCAGTGTATTTGATCCGCGGATATATATTTTACCTGTACGCTGCGCCTGTACCAAACGACCCAATGCTGCAAACTTTTTTCTTGACCCCCGCAAAAATAAGAAACAAGAAATTTGAGTTCAAAGCAAAAATAAAAATAGCCTCGCAAATTTGTGAGCATAATTCACAACGCGACGTCGGTAAAGCAGCGAAATCTGTCGGTAACTCTGAGTTTGCTCGCAGGAAGTACGTCACTGCTCGTATAACGTCAACGTTAATTCACCGAACGCGCCCTTATTGCATCGCTCTCGGCTGCTGCTGCAAGTGCATCCGATACACCCACCCCGCGATGCATATTCAACCATCGGGTGAAGGGGAAGGGGGGACACGCGTTTTCGTAACCGACAGCAGCCTTCGTCGGACCAATTGCGGGCACGCATATCGCGCGGGGATTTATGGGAAACCCCGAGAAGACGGACGGTTTACGGCCTCAGCGAGATGCGCGTTGGCTCATACAGATTGGATCGTAACATTTTCCGTTGCGAAGTCTGCCTCCCTCTAGGCGCTTCCTTCGTGCGCGCGGACTCGACCGGTTCGACCTAACCTTACACGACACACACTTGGTAATCGAACCGAGGAGACCCGAAGACCCCAGAGAGACCAGCGTAAGATTCACTTCGTACGATCGGCGAGTCGCACCGGACTCGTTGTTACGACCCGACGGGGCCCCTACGATACCGGATGTGGAAGACGCTGTTTCGCCTTCGAGAGAGAGAATCGAGAGGTTAACCTCCGGACATTATAGACCCAGGTTTACCGCCGTCTGCGAGCCGTAACAACGTCTGCGACGCCCCCAGACGGGCAAAGTCCATATTCGCCGCTGGTTGTACGAGTCGTCGCGGTGGATTACGCCTCTCGGAGCGCATAAACGCTCTCCTCGGGCTTGCAGCAGCAGCAGCAGCAGCAGCTTGCATTCGGCATTTCGGCGACGTACACATCGTCTACATGTGTCATGCTAAACTGTAGCCCATGTAAATTACGGCGGATTGCTCGCCTATGCGTCAACACGTCGTAACACGTGACGCGTGTGTATAACCCCGAGGACCGAGTGACCGAGCGGACCGGGCGAGTGAGCGTAAACTTGGTCAGCGGTCGGGAATGCAGTCAGCCCTGTGTGTCTCTGTGTGCGCACGATTGCGTCCGGTTGGTCGTGGCGGTGTCGCGCGCGGATACTACGTATATTGTGCGGCGGCATCTCGAGCGTTTGCAAATACGCCCCGGGAGACTCGCGAGGGGTTGGAGGGGGAGGGGAGGGGAGGGGAGGGGCGGATATTGCATATGCTTTGACCTGTGGAGCCTCCTGGAGATGGTTCGACCTCTCGCCGATCTACAGGTAACTTGTTATCACTTCGAGGTGCATAGGCGGTGCGTCGGTTGCTGCAACGTCGACCATGGATGTACTGTGAGTTGCAATTGGGAAGAGGTCGGACAGACTTGAGGAAGTATTTCCTTTTTTACACTAGTCCCTCTTTTAAAAAAAGTTTATGAGTAACGGAAAGCATTGTTAGAAAAATATTCGAGCTGTGATTGGCTGGGACTCTCAGACCGAGTCCAGGTTCATTTGTCCTTGATAACTTTGACAGTTCTGTCAAATATCGTATTTTTTTTAATCCACTAAAAAAGGGTTGTAATCAGTGTTTTAAGGGGTAGAATATGCGACTTGAGAACGATGGTATAGGTTAAAAGTCGATATTTTGAAAAAATAAATTTCGTGACCCCGATTTAGGCGGTTTTCGGCCCGGCGGCTAGATCTACGATTTCTGACAAGCAAAACGACAAATTTCCTTTTTTTTTTTTTTTCAAAAGTAACTGAACAACGGTTTTTCAGTTGCGATTTACCCTTTTAAAACTTTATAGGAGCGCAGCAGCGCAAAAGTGGCTTCAGTTTCTGATGTCAAGGTTTTCGGTGGCTTCAGCTTTCATGTCTTTCTTAAGAGAGAATTTGCCAGTACAATGAACCGAAGATCGACGGAATCTCGTCTCGGATCGATGCATTGATTCCTGAATTCGCGATTCTCTGGCACTTCTCGAAAAATGCGGCGGTGGAAAAGCTTCCGAGGCGGGAAAAGTGCCGTCTACCACGTTCACCACAAATTCGACGTTTTCCAAGGTCCGGGCACACAATCTCCAACAGTCCATTCAGGCGCTGCTCACAAGAGGATCCAACGACGTTATAACGCGATCTCGAGTGTCGCCCCGCGTTGACGCTCTCGCGATACGTGTGCAGTGACCCCCGCACGTTTGTGCGCTTAAAGCTGCGTCGCGGGACGGACGTGAATACGAGAATCGTCGTGAAATCGCGACCCGCCGTGGTCTCAGCCGTAGCGTTACGTCCACGTCCCACCGAGAGCTTGAACGTCATAGACGCGTGCCCCGGCAATTCGTATGCACGCGCTCCAACCATTGAGTACTTATATACCTGCCGCCGCCGCCGTCGCTGATGACTCGCCTCGTCATCCGGGACACTCGGCATAAGTATGTTACGTGACTCTATCGCCCGTTTAGCGCACGCGCTGCGCGCGCCGACGTACGTGACGCGTTTATTTCTCCGTACGCACTTACGCACCGCAGTCGGCCCATTGATCCACGCGCCACGTATTGTCCGCGTGTTGCACGTGGCATTTTTCCATAACAACTGCGCAGTTCAAGATTTTACTCACGGGAACGATCAAATATTTTTATCATTGCGGCATCGTCAGCGGCAATCGACACCGTTCGAAGATTATGAAAATGCAACGGGGCTGTAATTCGGTGGATGTACTTTGGAAATAAAATAAATCAAATTTTTTTCGCCTGGGAAAATTTGTCCGAGGGTCGAAGGCCGCCGGGCCAAAAACCGCCCGAATCGGGG
This sequence comes from Itoplectis maculator, assembly GCA_964034905.1. Classification (NCBI taxonomy): domain Eukaryota; kingdom Metazoa; phylum Arthropoda; class Insecta; order Hymenoptera; family Ichneumonidae; genus Itoplectis; species Itoplectis maculator. The sequence goes on from OZ035869.1 coordinate 5,977,264, forward strand.
TCACGAAATTTATTTTTTCAAAATATCGACTTTTAACCTATACCATCAAAAAATCATTATTTTCAATAATTAGAGGTTATCCACAGCGAATTTTTGTTTGACAGATGACCAACGTAGCGAATTTTAGTTAACCTAAAATATAGAACTTCGTAAAATTGGGCTTTATGGCAATTAACGAGCCCTGGAGCCAAATCATTATTATATATCTGACACAACTATATCAGTGTAAACAAACGATCAAGCGCGTAACCACAAATACGTCGACCATATACTCCAGAGTACGTTCGCTATACGATCTTTGACTACCCCGCGTTTTCCCCGACCTCCCCTTGCAGCCCCCTGCCCATCCAAACGCGTGGGAGTATATCGTAGCGATACTGTTACTCGGTAATTCGAGCGTTGTCACTGCCAGTGACACGTTCAACGAGCTATAATTCAATGGGCCATATGCGCGTGCCGCGTCGGTGCCGGTCGAGGCCGGCTGCTGCTGTTGCTACTGCTGCTACTGCTGCTGCTACGTCGGATGCTCTGCGCGCCCTGCGAACGAAATACACGCCGCTGTCTGACGCACACAGGTAATGTGTACCGATGCGTCGGCCGAGAGATCGGATGCAATTCCTGGCGAACAACTCGAGCAACCGGGGACACACACCGTACGCGATGTCAGTGTCTCTGGTTAACATATTCGATACGACGCGTCGACATATCGCGTATCACTGACAGAATGGAAACACGGATATCAACCCCAATGAATTCCGGGGGGAAAATACACGGATATTAATATTTAACCTTGGACTGAGAAAATCATTGAAAACGTTTGGCGGACGATAAATAGTTGTCAGAGCCGAAGGATTATTCGAGCTTCGAATAGCGAATAGAGAAGTAACTTTCGTTTTTCTACGGATTCCACCGGTTCTAAAATCATCCTGGGATACAGCGCGCGACGTTCGACGGTTCAAATCCGTTCGGAGAGAGGGTTTCGGCTTCTGCGACTCCGTTTGGACGGCCAACTTTATCGCTGATAGCGCCGTTTCATTCAATGACAGTTTAACGCAAAGCCCGCTGATGCTATTGTTCTCCACGGTCCCGGGGATGAGCGCGCGCTGTATCCGTCTCTCCGAGTTACGCCGGGCGGCTGTAAGTTAATCTTCGGAATTGAATGGCTCTCGCGCGACGTCTTCGTCGTCCTCTCGGCTCCGGTCCCTTCGTTGCCTGTTATTCGACGGTTCGCCAGATTTCGCGTTTACTTTAAGTGTTATCTGCTTCGGATGGAATTTCAGTACATTGTGTATTCTCATCCCGAAGCGATGTATCCACAGAAAGTATCGATTTTCGTTCGACGTATCACGAGCAATTTTCCATTACCCATTTTCGTCAAGTTACTTTGTTCAAGTTACATTCTGCCATATTTTCGCATATACTCTCGAAATTTTAGCCCATTCTGTCGAGTACTTTAGAAAAAAACAGCTTTCAAAAAATCGAAGTGTGAAATTAGGCGACGCTGCGAGGTTCCTAACCTCACTTTTTGGTTTTTCGATTCTCCCGAGCAAACGGCTTCATGCATCGAGGAGCCAAAAGCATGCCACAATTCTGCCATCTTTCCGCACAGTCTCTCAAAATTTGAACCCTATCTGTCGAGTATTTTAGAAAAAAATAGCTTTAAAAAAATCGAAGTGATCGCTACTCTGTAGCGATCACTGCAATTATTGCAGCAATTTTTCTGCCCAAACTAATAGAGCGATTATCGACGACCGAGTACTCGCAGGTTGGGACTCAGAGGCTTCGTGGGTAGGATACATTGCGTCGTGTCTCGCGGCCATAAGCGAACATCAATCCCGCGCAGTCGCGAGTGGTGGATGCACGCAACGACCGAGCGTGCACTTTAGCGTTGCGGTGCGCCAGATTAGATCGAAATACTCGAATCATAACTCGAGTCATGCGCGGTTCGCCTCGACAGTCATATCGCGTTTCGCATTTCCACTGATTGATACAAGCGACTCCATCCGATAACCGAAACGCTTTTTGCCCTTATCAGGCCGAGCGTGATAGACACGAAGATACAGAAAGACCAACCGGACGACTGTCGATAGCGAGTGGAAAAAAAGAAACTTCCGGATAAGAATGTATCGCACGCATCTCCGTCGCACGTGTTGCTCTCGGTTCGCCATAGCGGCCAAGGCGTAACTTCGCCGATACAACTTCCTCGCAGCGATATTACGAGAGCCCATAGCCACCGCCGGCCGAGCCATAAATATTCGTTTAATGGTTTGATCTACGACGGTACTTTGCGAGGCAGCGTTAGCCGCAACCGCGCCGGCGAAATCGCGCGTCGATATCTAAATGGCCTCGGCGGAATATTGTGCTTTACCGGTGCAAGAGGCGTCCGGTTTCATCCCATGAACTGACCTAGCCAATTGTGTCGAGTCCGGGAGACGCAGACGGATCCTCCGAGTTTGAAAAGCTCGCATATCAATAATGCGATTTCGCACGTGGAACATATCGCGAAACGGTCGCACGCGGATGAACTTCCATTCCGCCTATAATCCCAGGGTCCAACGCACCGCGTAATTGTTACGAGCGCTGTTTTTCTAAAGGCTAACGAGTATTTCGGATAGGGCCGCGCACGCTCGTTTGCATCGTCGATACGAGATCGGCTTCAAGTTCAAATGTTCCGTGCGTGGCGAACGCGAGCGGAAGATAGCGGAAGGTGGCTCGTAACGATAATGAATACACTGCCTAACGGAGAATCCGATTGCATTATAGATGTGGGTGTGTCGGATTGGCCGTTAAAACGAGGCTCTAAAATATATATAGGGACTATGGGGAAATTGTACCTTGCGCTTTGTCACGTCATTTATTTCAATACATTCATGTAATAAATAATTACGATGATATGGTTACCAATCTTATTTTTACATGAGGTATTGCTATATGTATTATTATTATTTCATGTTATTTGTGATCAATAATAATATTTGTAAATGACTGGATTGTCCAGTTGGGCTTCAACAAAATGTGAACGATTCATCGCTGTATAAATTGATAAATATATCGTGCGCGCTTTTATGTTTTACGCAAAGGCTGCGCTTCGCGCTATTACACTTTGTGGCCATCCCCTGTGCGTCGTGAATTTGCATCCAACGGCCGAGCGCTCGAGTTATCGCGTCATACGGGCAATAGTTTTTTATGAATTAGCACTTCGGTGCCGTCATACGTTTGAGCCACATACGGCGGAAAGCTCCCCGCGCGCGCGCGACGCGCGACATTTGCATACATACGAGTTAACGTTCTCTGGCCGAACAGCCTCCGAATGCCGGGGCTTTTCATTGTACAATCAGTCCTATGTATGACATATACGCGATGAATGTTAATTTCCGCCGCCACCTCGTTTATCTTGCCGCGCGGCTCGCGGGATACGATCGTCGATAAACGGACCCCCGCGTGGCGCGGCTTCGATAATCGTTTCGCGTGTAAAAAAGCGGTTATCGATGGGGCTGAGCCCTTGCCGCACGTGCCCGAGTCGACAAAAACACACCGAACGAGCCGACCACCAATCGATTACACGGAGGAATAAATGTACTGCTATTATTTTTCGATTTCGAGGGGAACGGGTGGGAAATAAGTGATCGACGCTGCCATTGGATGTGATTAAAGTCAACATGAACATTCGTGCTCGAGTCTAGTTTCGCGGTAAAAACATTGGAAAATTGGAATCGATGTGTCGAATATCTATATATTTTTATGCGATATTTTTAATTTTTTTATATATTTCAATAAAACAAGGAAAGGGTCGTCGCAGGTTCGTATGGAATTACAGTCTCGGTATCATAATTTTAGTTACGTTACGCGATGAAGCTCCTCGTTCCAGAGCCAATTATACGCGACGTTTGATTTACTTAGGCGAATTTTCCGATCGCTGATTTTCCCCCGGATCGCTACCCTTCAACCCGGCAAAACACGCTTTCGCTCCAGTTCTCCGACTCGTCCATCCGAAACTCGCAGCAGCTGCCTCCTTTTCGCGTTTACTCAGGACCGCTGCACCGGATAACAAATTATTACTACCAGATCTCGTTGGAATTTATGCAGTTGCTACTTACCGCGCGCATGCGTCACGGAAACGAGAAGACGTCCTATTACTAAGTCCACATTCAAGCAGTCCGAGTTGGCACATGTTTAATGATCTTTCCAACGATCATTAGCCAACGTCTTTTGGACGTCAAGTGTTTTGTTGCAGAATTCCGAGTATCCAACAAGCAAACGCGAGCAAAGCCGAGAAAAGCCAGCGGTACGTCTTGGTTTATGCGTTGAATCAGCTTTGATGGATTAAAGCCGCACGTCGACTGCGGAGATTTTGAGCATGGCTGCAGCAGAAGCAGAAGCATAGCTGCTGTATATCCAAATGATACATCCGCAACGCGACGAGGCCAACGGGTTTGCATCGCCGACGACTGATACGAAACAGTTGTTCGAGTGTCCGTTGTAATATGGTCAGCGTCGCCGTCGCTGACGCAAGATGACGTTGCGGAGGTGGGTGAGCAAGCGAGCCCGAGGCTGAGCGGCATTACAGACGGCGCGCTAACTACGATCAAGGGATTGAGGTTAGTGTACTGGCGGCTGCGCTGATTAGGCCGCTCGCGCAGCGCCACGGACACATTAAATCTCCCCCTTCTCCCGCTATTAAGCCACGATTAATCATCTTTGAGCTCCATTGTCTATTCTACACAAACTGCTACACAAGAACCATCTCCTTCTCATCTGACAGCAAAGAAGAATGTAATAAATTAATTTAAAAAGTAATTAACAATGTATTGCTTTGTATTATTTTATGGTCCAGAAGCAGAGGCAATTTTTCTTGCACCCTCTGTCAATAATGACCCTAACTTGCTTATTGCGTAGCAAATGTCTCGAATCACATCCAGATAGGTTGCTGAACTAGCTATATGCTGCACCTCCTCTTTTCCGCCTACGAACCTAAGATAAGTGAGCTATAGTGTGCGTATCCGTCTAATTAGAGTTTTTCCTTGCGCCCCCCGTGAAGTGCGTTCACCGATACAATTTGCCACTAATGGTTTCCAGGTTGCAAAAAGTATAGGTCCCTGCGGGCTCGTAAGCCATGACGGCGACCTTACCCGGGCAGGAGGGTAAGGTCGACCTTACGAGAAATCCCCGAGAGAGCGCATCGCCCCCTCCTGGTTGCTTGCTTGCTGCTGCTGCTGCGTGACACCACCACCTCCGTATTTTATTCACCGGCATCCCCATAGGCAACAGACTCTCTCGTCTCGCCTCGCCAGGATCGAACGCTTATATCGCTCTACCTCTGAATACAAAATCATCCATCAGAGTCTCTCGACCCGCGGCGGGTTCTCGACTCGCCTGATTCCCAGGGAAGTAGCCTGATATCCAGCGCACGTTATATTGCGGCTATACTTCCCTCGCAGCAACGCCCCCATCTTTATACGCAGACGTTAAATTCTTTCCTCGTGCACCACCCAACATGACTACGTAAAAATAGCCAGATTGCTGATTTTTTTACACCCTGCAAGATTGACGATTTCGTCTCTACTTAAGGGGATGCGAAATGACGACGCAACGAGGATGCAAGCTCAAATAAAAAAAATTTCAAGATAATTTTGCCAGTCTTTTTGACAAAAAAAAAAAAAAAAAAAAAAAAAAACAAAGATGTTAGAAACCCTTTGATCACTGATCAAAGAATTATTTCTTTAATTATATTTGATCATTGAATAATTCTAAGATAATGTTAGCCAATCTTTTTGCCAAAAAAAAATGTCACGAACACTTTGATCATTGCTGATGACAATTAAGATTTTCTTACGTTAGTTAGCCGACAGTCGACATCGATGAAGTATACATGGCATCGCACGAACATACGCGCATATACTTTTGACACATATACACATCCTGTGCAGTGCGCACATACTCTGCTGCAGTACGTACGTACTTCGATAGCGGCGCAATATACGGGACCGGATGATCACGGGCTTTTCACGTGCTTTCTCATGCGGATCATTCGTTTCGGCTTGTTTGCACACACGCTCGGTTGGTCCAGCGCGATCCTAATTTAACACACGTGCGCATTTTCGCTCTCGTCGACGTCGAGTGCATACAGGGCGGCGGCGGCAGCCCCACGAAACGTGCTAGCGCAGCTGCCTGCACATCGGCGCGAGTTAGTGCCCTTTTTTTCGTTCTCTTTTTAACCTTTTTCACAGCAAAACGTGTCACACCGGCGCCGCCCCTCTCCCGGATCTCTCGGCGCTTCTTCCGGTTTCCATCGCGTAAACCCCTCCCCTCCCGCCCCTCATACCCCCGACGATCAGGAACAGATCGAAACAGTTCAATGACACTCGAAAACTCGCGATAAATACTATTGCCCGCTGGCTCGCTTACCGCTTCGGCCGTACGCGAGTAACGCGGACGTGAGGACCCTCGAAAAAGCTCGTGTGCGAAAGGACCCGATGCGGTGGTAGGTATTATCGGTGTACCCGGGATTTTCGATTTTCGAAAGAACCGGAGGAATCGCGCTATCAACGCGCCGAGCGCGCGGTGATATTCGTGTCGAAGCCGCAGGCCAATCCCGTTTAATCGGATTTTCGTATTCGTGTAACTCCCTTTCAACGTACGTTTAATCGGATAAAGCTTAGCGTTGCGTTTACGTTTATGCGTTAATGACGGAAAATGAAAAGGTACCAGGATAATGCGGAAATGTTCTGATCTCGATGAGAGGCCCCGACAAGTTTTCGCACCCGAGAAATTCTAGATCAACATTTTTGCGAATCTGTTACCGATAGACACCTTTGGTAACAGGAAAAATAAAAATAAAAATACATGCTCTGTATCCCTCTTTTAAAAAGTTCGTGAGTTCTGTCAAATATCGTATTTTTTCAAAATCAACTAAAAAAGGGTTGTAACCAGTGTTTTCAGGGGTAGAATATACGACTTGAGAACAATGGTATAGGTTAAAAGTCGATATTTTGAAAAAATTAATTTCGTGACCCCGATTTGGGCGGTTTTCGGCCCGGCGGCCAGATCTACGATTTCTGACAAGCAAAACGACAAATTTCCTTTTTTTTTTTTTTTTTTTTTTTTTTTCAAAAGTAACTGAACAAGGGTTTTTCAGTTGCGATTTACGCTTTTAAAACTTTATAAAAAAAAAAAAAAAATACGTACAGAACAAATTAATATTTTTTTTATAAATTATTCGATAGAATTATCAATTAGACATTGAAATGTCTAAAATATCTGCGTGGCAATCGATTCATACAGGCTTTCCCGACGACCTTAGAATAGAATGTTCGATAACACGTGAGACGAAATGGATATGCAAGCGCTTTATTGCTCGACCGATGTCTCGGAAATAATTTCGTCTTCGAGTGCGGCTAAATTACGACGTGAACAAGAGCAAAACTGCAGAGACAATTTCGAGAGCGCGCAGACGAGACGAAAGCCGCTCTCTGGATATGATCGTATCCGCGCGAAACGCCTGCTGCTTGGAATTGCTAATACGACGTCGTGTCGACGTCGGTCGGTTTCCCGTTCGGAAATCCCACGAGGATTCCGAAGACTTTTCCAACCGCGACATTGCCGCCGCGTTCTTCTGCCATTTGTTCTTTGTGAACTTATTAAGGTGACGTGTAATAAATGATAGGGAGAGCCGCGAGAAGTTGTGTTGCGCAAGGGCGCCGACATTTTCGCGCGCTCTATTGTACCAAAGTTTTTGACGTTGCCACACGGCAACGTCAGCAGGGGTAGAATAAAGCGGATATAGCGGAGGGCTACAATAGCCCCGACGCTTCACGTCGACGCGCGACGCACCGGTTCTGCCGGCGAACGAATGAGCTAGATACCGATTTTAGGATGCCACCGCAGCGGCGCCGCCTTTATTTATGCCAAAACTTGAAGCGCAAATTACACGCTCGCGTTCCGCACAATGAATCATTGTGAGAGCGAGCGAGTTATACGTCCGTGAGATGCGCAAATGAGTTTTCCGGTTGGCGCCTCGAGAGGGCGCGCGGGGGCCAAGCGCGTTTAGGTACGATCAAGTCGCGCTGAAAACTTTGCCGTTACGTGATGAGGGCTGTGCCATTATGCATACGGGTCTCCTCCTTCATTGGATTAATGGCCTATTGATAACCCCTTGGCAATGCAAAATCTTGTAACGTGGCGAGTTTCGCGCCATCGCGGTATATCGAAAATTATCGCAGGGATTTTCGTAAAGAGGCGAGGATGAAGTTGCAACGCATAGAATTATACGATTATGTTGAAGTTTGCATCGTTGGAAAGCAACGAAAAAATAAAATAAAATAAAATAAAAGAAAATATTCTGACGAACCCAATGGATCGTATTGGGTATAATAACTTTTTAGAATCCTGTTAGATTTTTTTTTCATTGCATTCCAACAATGCAAATTTCAACATCATATTATAAGCTAATTTGTTTGAAAAATTAATCCGTTGAATTCACTGAGCTGAGAACCTCGAAGAAACAATTGTGAAAGACTGTTGAAGCTCTGAGTATTTACCCGGATTTGTGGATTTATTAATATCTATTATTTCTATCCGCGAAGAGAACCACAGATGCTGCAGGTGAAAAAAAAAAGCATTCGGAGTTTCCTCACGCTTGCCGGGAGGGTCGCTCGTCGCGCGGAATGGGTCGCTCGTGCACTCGCGACACTCGCGCTCTTCGCGTCCTTTTTCGCAGCCACCGCGCAGGGAAAAACAAAGAAAATTGTATAAAATCCCGGCCATAAACCCCCAGTTAAGTCCCGAAGCCATGAAATTAAACTGGCATCCGTGTGGGGACTGGAAAAAGCACGAGAGAGAGGGGGGAGAAAACGTACGATGTCACGTGACTTTTTTCCCGCTCGTCGCGAATTCTCCGCCTCCTCTCGCGAAGCCCTTTCGCGAATTCACAAGCGTCCGGATAACGGGTGGCACGTTGGCTTAGTCGATATTAGAAACTTTTATTGACTTTTCGCGGAGATGCCTCTGGCGTCTCGTCGTCGTCGTCCTCGTCCCGAAACCCGTACACCGACAGGTTATACCGTGAGGGGTTTCGGAGTCGAGACACATTCCAATTGCACACGGCAATGTTTGATGTTATCTTCGTGATCGGCATGAAAAACTCAATGGGAACTCGATGTTTTTACCCGCGATCGACTTTCGCATTAATAACTTTCGGGGGGGGGAAATCAAATATTTGGCGAACCTACTCTTATTAACTTTTTACCGCTCGTTTCTCATTCGCAACACGTACCGAGCTTCAATGACGTAAAAGCTGACGTACTTTATAAAAGATGCTTAGTAAAATGATGTTTCGTCCAGCAATTCGAATTTTTTTTTATACATACGCGATTTGAATCTGGCTGAGGAAAATATTTTCTTATCGCTGATACAAAGCAACGGAGATCAGAAGACAAGAGTTCTCAGACGACCCGAGTGAACGATGTTCCTGTCGTCGTTTTCGATGTCGTTTGTTCTCGGATATGCCGAGTCATCCCCTGACTTCTGGCTGTGTTTCGCCCAACTTTCTTCTGTTTATTTGTGTATTTTTTTTTCTTTCTTTTTTTTTTTCATTCTCCCTTCTCTCCTTTTCTTCGTCCGACTTCGTTTACGGTCGCGACGACCACGCCAAAGGAATTCTTGGCAGTGGCCCACTGGCGAATCCGTCGCCCTCTCTGCAGCGACACACAACCCAAGTGTCCCGAACATCGTGTCTCGTACGTTGACGTACACTTGTATTATTCTTCATTGCACAACCCTCCTTCGCGTGCGCTCCGTCGTTTTCTTTCCCATGGATTCCAACTTTACTTCCCCACGTTCTTGCGGATACCGACTTGAACTTGCGGACCCACTCGAGATTGGGTTTGTTGTAGAAGCGAACTCTCCTCTACACGAAAACACAGATCCTTTTCTTCGCAGTCACTACTTCCGAACTTGCGTTAACCTAAAAAAAACTTTTTTTTCTTGCAATAGAACATTTATCGAGAGAAATAATTTAATAATTAAATGAGACAAACTGATCAACGTTGTCCTTAAATTTCGAAGCGTTACCCCTTTAGCAAATATTTGCGTACGTAAATCAGTGTTACGACGAGCCGACTGACTATACCGGCGCAGAGTTGAGGTTTCCGTGTTCACGACATTTCCTGTCCTCTTGTCGCAGCACCAGTGAATTATCGATCACCGCAAAAGGGTACAGCGGGTGAGGAGGGGGGAGAGGCAGAGCGAGCAAGAAATAAAGAAGTTAATGGAAGTTCCGAAGCGTAAGCGACTGATCGATGGTCGGGAATCACGATTCCCAATTCCTCGCTCTCGCGAAGAGCCACTATTCTCCGCGAGCGCTCGAACGAATCTCGTGCCAGTCCTGCGCCGAGACGTAAAGTGAATGGAATTCGAAAAATGCAATAAAACGACGAGAAAGAAAGACGGATAGTCCAATCGGATACTAATAACTAGGTTTTTAAATCTCCATCGTTCGGTGACAAAAAAAACGAAACGACGGGAGCTTGGTAGGCATTCTGAGCGTGTTGGGAAGACGATAAAAGCGATATAAATTGCGTTACCACCGAACGCATGAAAAATAAACTGCATCCGCGCGTAGATTGGCTCGCGATGGTAAGACGCTTCGCTACTTCCGGCCGTGCGTTACACATCCAATCGTCAACGAAGTGGAAGCGGAAAAATCACGTCCAACGGTAAAAGCGACGCGTGCCATCGATCACAACGTTGCATTGATTCCCGCATCCCCAAAAAAAAACCAACGACTCGTATATTGACAGTACACGATTCGACGATAATTCTAATCATCAGACAGGAAACGATCGAGCGACGGGGAAACTGAAATCCGACGATAAACCGTCCCCGAGTCATTAATCGATTCCACGATGAGCCACTCGCATCTTTTATCGTCAATCGCCATCTCTATTATGTATACGCATTATATATATTATAGGCAAATCAATTGAGCGTTTCGATCTCGCAGCGCCCGAATGAAACACACATTGAGGCTACTGTGCTATAGATGCGTTTCCCATCGGGGACTCCCCGTGGGGAACTAGTAAAAGGTCGATGATTGCCTATCCGTGTATGTTTGCTCATCCGGAGTCAGTCGTGCGCGGTGTAGCGTGTACATCCGGCTATCTGTTTTGGATATTGGGCTGCTGCTGCTACTGCCGCCGCGGTGTATACATACACACAGTTTACATGCAACTTCGCGCACAAGTCGGACTCGGACGAGGAGAGGCGTTCGCCATACCTACCCAAACTGTATCCTGCAGAGACGTAGAATTGTATGGGAGAAACTGCGCCGACACCACATACATCAGATGGGTATGTAATACCTAGAGCTCGGCGAACGTGTTTACCAGTGCACGTTTCGCAAAACGCTCCCCGGGGAACTACTCTCCTTGTGGGAGCAATAGCTCGCCCCGACGATTACTTTCGCCTCGTGTAGTTTTATTCATCGACTTTATCCGACGAGAGAGAGAGAGGGGAAAAAAAACGTCGAAAAAACCCGATGAAGCGCAACCGGACTGTGAGGTCGTCGGGCGAGACGCTGTAAGCCAAACTGGGGTAGAGTCACTGGAAAAGAAACATTTAAGCAGGACGATTTGTTCGTCATGACTTTCTGTGAAATTCAATATCTTTAGACTGTTTGTAAAAATGTTAAAGATTGATCAGAACGTCGAGTGAATTTTTTAGCCAAATCTAAACGAACCTATCACGAAGAAGGATTCTGTGCATGTACGATCAAGGTATATGTATTGAATGAATATATATATGAGTGTGTGTATATAGAGTGGCGTTCATATTGACTCTCCAAGCAGTTCAATATTTTATCAACCCTCGGTGATTCACCCAAAGGGGACACACCGACTTATCTGGGACACTCGGTCCTTTTTTCCGGTCGATCTCACGTCAACACCTTTTTTCCTCATCGAGTGTCGCACGTTCACTCTGCTGTATATTTGAACAAGCGCACCTGATAAAATGTTTCCTCCCTTTGGCAAACATTACCCATCGGCTTATCTGAGCCCCGTTGGGTTAGTCACGCCGGCGAAGCCGGTGAGATATCAATTGCTCGGCGAACCTTCGGCAATGACAGTTGTTTCGAAGAATGGAATATGACACTGAAAAAAAAATCCACAGTGTGAAGAAGTTGTATATGCAGCTCTCGCTTCGGGAAGTCGCTCTAACAACGAGGGAAGAGTCTTCGCCAGGGAAATCGATTTGGTCTTTATCGCCCGAGTCGCGTCGCAGCGGACGTCGTTATCTTAACGGCCGACGTTGATGTATACAGCCCGGCTCGAGCCCTCGCCAGCTGTAACTTACAGGCTATATTTACCGAGGTTCAATAGTTTCGTTGAAAATGCGAGACTTTTTTTTTCAAGGATAAAGCTGTATAGAGTCGTAGTCCGTATATTTTAAAGCTCGAAAAAAAATCATCGCGAATAATCAAACAAATTCCGATAACTCTCGGCGGTCATTGCGAAGCCATCGAGGTGTTGGAGTATTTATTTTTATTGGAAATATTTTTTTTTATTGGATAAATTCGGGCAGAACGAAATCTTGCAAGAGAACTGTGCCTCTCTGTAGGTTGAACGCTCGGTTGTACATGCAATGTATATGAGATCGCGAGCACAGAAACGCTTACATACAAATTGGCAAGTGCAATATTCTTCTCCTAGGCCGACTGGATGCCGAGCGAATCGAGGGGGTGGTGGGAGAGGGGGGGGGGGGGGGGGGGGGTAGAAAAAGGAAAAAAGGGGGAAAAACGAGATTGAGAGGAGGCAGCATCGTCTGAATTTTCCGGGAGCCTCGTGGAAAACGCGCGTCGGAGAATCCTCCAATTGTCGGACTTTCCGGGGCGAAAGTTCCTCCGCCTTTTTCCCTGTATATTCCCTCTGTCTTTTCGGTAAAGCGTGTACGGAAACGGTCGGAGGTGCTTTCGCAAGGAGCGTAGTCTGCCGGTACGTAAAGTGACACGTATAGTCGGGCGTTACCGTACGACGAGTGCGACGAGTCCGCTCAGAACGACGACGACGGCGACGACGGTGGCAGCGGAGATGTTTTCTCTCCGTTTCCCAACGCTAAAGAAACTCCGCGCGCGTATAAAGACGCGGAGAGAGCGGCGGGAGAGATAGTTGCACGCGCTTCTTATGCACCAACCCGACTAACTTGCGTCGTCGTCGTCTCCGTGTGCCATGCGGGACGCTTCTCAAAACGGCGGAAGGTCGCGCGCGGCGCGAGATAAAAACGAGAAAAGCGAAGTACAAACGAAAAATAAGGGCGAGAGAGAGAAGAGACAGCGGGACCCAGTTGCAGTATAGCGTCGGTGGGAATCGCGTCGGTGGAACCGAGTTGAATGAGCGAAGAAATTGTTTGACCCTTTGACTATGAAACCCACTTCTCCCCGGAGTAAGAAGATTTTCCTTTTCATACTTGAAAAAACTCTCGACTCAGAGAAGTAAGAAGTAAAATGGTTCCACAGCCTTTCTTTTCCCCGCAAAGATTTTTCCCTTTTTTTTGTTTCGTTTACTTTACGGAAATTGTACTGCATCACCGTTGTTCCGCAGTGGAAATTATATGAAAAAGTTGATTTCACAAATATCCGATATTCAGCGGAATATATTAACCGGACGGTTGCGACGGAAAAGTTGACCCGTAAGTTCGTTTTTTTTCATATTCAAAAGCAGCGTTGAATTTTCATCGCAGGCTGCCGTCGAGACCGATGAATTTGTATAGCGATGTCTCTTGTCCGACTCGCAATATGCCACCGGTTGGCTAACGACGAAAGATAAAAAGTAATCGCATAAATTTCGCACGAATATTGATTGACGCGTATATATAGATACATATATATATAGTTCTCGGATTTCTGGCCCGGATTATGCTTCCCCAGACCTACCGGAAATACCTTCACTCGCCCGCGAGACGGGAATACCCTCCACCCCCTTAAAATCCACTTCAGACGAACCCTCGGCTCGAGAAACTAATTTCGCACGTCCAATGTGTCATCGTCCAACAAATTGCGCTACTTATCCGAGCCGATATAAATTCCGCATTGTTTCACAACGAGTTTTCATTCCGTCGGCGCTATATATATATATATATCAGCACTGTTGATGCCGAACGACAGCAATAAAGTTGGGGGTCTCACTTATCGACGAGTCCCGTGATTCGAACGAAACTTAATGTCCAACGAGTTTGCATGACAATGGCGATTCGGACGCTGCGCGTGACTCAGATCGTGCGCGATCAATCTATGACGATTCAGAGGTTTATCGGGCATATGTGGCGCGCGAATCGCAGGTATATATTTATCACAGCCACGACGGAGTTTGCGACCGTGACGAGCGATAAGAGAGCCCCGAGTGTCCGGTCGGTATTAACGTTTGCTCTGCACTTTGAGCGTTGGTAGCAATATCGCGATAGTGTTTTGCCAGCAAAGGTGGACAAAAAAAGGATATCCCTTTACACGCTTGTTTCCGTTTTTTTCCCGAGCTTTACTTTCTCTATGTCTCTTCGTTAACGAACGAAGAGGCGCTCGTGTCGTGTTACCGCACGAACGTCAATGAGTGGTGTACCGAGCGAACGATAAAGAAAATTCATACCGCTATCCGTATACTATCGCTCGTTATCTTCAGAGACGATGGTTTCGAAAAAGACGACCCGAAACGAATAACGGTCACGTGTATCCCTGTAACTCGCCGGGAACGTCAGCTTTAACTGAATCGAACCGGACACGTCGCTGCGATATCGCCGCTGCTCTTTTAACACTCCGTCTCTCGCGTCGCGAGTTTCGCAGGAAGATATTCCCTCGGCTTTTTTTTTTACTTATTCCAAAAGACACCTCTTGACGCCCTCGCTGTCTGATTTTACGCTACGTTCACACTCTCAACGAATATAGACACAAATCGTATATTCGGTGAAATTTTTTTTGCCTTTTTAACATTTTACCAATGATATTTTTGATGAGTTATTTTTGTATGTTATTATTCTATGTATTATTTCATGTTATTTGTGACCAGTAAAAATTACAAATGTTATTTAGACGTGACACCCTATTTTCCTAGGCTCAGCTTGAATAAACATGTACATACGAAATCGTTAATACCAACTGTGTATATATCAAATGAATTTACAGCCGGTTCGGTATTTCATTCGTCGCGATGCAACGCGTCCGCGAAAACAACGAAACATTTCATATTAGGGAGTGCAATGGACGGCCGTCATTTGGTAACATTGCCGGTAGCAGTTTTTCGAGCTTCGAAGTGACGCCAGGGGCCCCCCACACTACCCTTCTTGTTCGTCCCACACGCCCACTCGTTAACCGCGCGTTGTATATTTATTATGTGAAATATTTCCGACTGGCCGTATTTTTTTTAGCTCTGCCCGTTCACTACTTTATAGGTTTTATCACTCTGCCGGACACGAGCACATCAGCAATGGTGAGCTGCTAGCCTGTCGCCCGTTTTCGCCCCCCTCCCCAAACCCCTTCACCCGTGTACACGAAAATCCCCGAATTTTCTGGACGCTGGAGCTGATGCTGACGCCAACGGCTACTGTCCTTTTATTTCGCGGTGGCCGGAGAAAGAGGGGGGAGGGAGGGGAGAGGTCTGGGTTAGCCACGAAAATTTATTGCGTCGGCCTTTAAATTTAATACCCCACAACGGATGACGAGAGGACCAGAGGGTAAACCTCGACACTGCCAGGGGCCAGCGAACGTCGAATTTTTAATTATTTAAAAATCGACGTCCCCACTGTCCAGGCGATGTCGTCGATGCCAAACGTCGTCGTATTAGTGATGACCTGTACGTGTGTACGTGTTTAGGTGCGTTCGCAGCGCAAGGTCTACGTCAAATCGACGCGGATGATGCTTCACCCATAAGCCCAGAGCCACGGTGCCTATAACTATGGGGAGTACATCCAACGCTTGTCTGTCCGGCATCGATCAGTCACCGCATCGATCATTCGTAATCCGATTAAACATTTTTCAAGCCCCGATCCAGGGCGTTTAATCACCAGACGGCGAACAAGAAATATCTGGCTTTGATGCATTTTTTATTATTGATTTTTATTCGCCAGCAAAATTTGTAGACACTCCAATCACCGTTTATCTCTGCAAACTTGTTTGTTATAAAAAAAAACGTGTCGAAACTATTACTTACTAAATACTTTTTATTCGATTTATGCAGTGGACCGAGACCCAAGGTCGGCCTGGGACTATAAATCGGTAATTGGGTCGCTTCGGTTCGTCGCGCACGAATTCAAGTCCTCGATGATGTGGAGAACCTATATTTAATATCATCGAACTCGTGTATGAATGTGCAGAGAATGAAAGAAATGGAAAAATGTCCTGTATCTATTCAGCTCGCAGTGCTGCCTCACTTCAGTCGTACTGGCATAAATCGACGACGGTACTTCAAATCCACTGAATGCTCTCTTTGTCCCCAGCCAATAGGTCCATTGTCTTTTTATTTCTGTCAGTCATTGTCGGGAGGCTGTACCCCACCGATGACGTCGGTGAGTGGGGGGAGACATGTCTCCCACCCACGAAGCCAATGAACTTTCCCTTGGCCTCTCGCAAAGTCTCCAATTTCATACTTCGTCCAGTTTAAGCAACAAATAGTATCGAGAATTGTGCTGCGGCGCAATTGGCAGTTACTACGTTATACCGTTAAGCCTTATAAACCATTTGCGGGCGTCCGCACGAGTGTAATCGACTTACCGGGCGTTAGAAGGTGGCGTTCAGTCGCAGATCGATCGTTCGATAGAATCTAAAAGCCTCGTTGCCGCGTCCATAAATTGCCAGTTTCCTCTCGGTTGTCAGAGCGATATAGCTGAAACAGAGAATAAAAAAGACGAACGCGGTTAGTATCAACCGCGTTATTTCAGAATGCCGCAGGTATATAGACCCGACAGGATCCCGTTTCTCCCTCGTCCATATATTTTTTTTCTTCTCTCGTCGATGACCGATCGTTCGTCGCCGATCGAGAGCCGCAATTACGTCGTTCGCTTGAGTCATATCGATTCGTCGAACCGCACACGGCTTCTGCGATATTACCGTCCGGTATACCAAACGATTTCATCCAATTATGGGAATCTCGCTCGGTTGGCAAAGAGATATTTCTTTCGTCGACTATCGATCTTATCGGCGAGAGAAAAAAACATCCATGCACGACTAAATCTGTCGTAGAGTAAAATTGGATTAGAGAATTTATATAACAAAAAATGTCAGTTTTTATTTTCGGCATTTTGCAGGGTTTTTATTTGCAGCTGTTGAAGCAGCAGCAGCAGCCAACTTGAACTTTCACTCATTAGCATGGGCTCAGAGTCGTTCGCATTGGTAAATGGACCGGTGAATGAGGCTCATAGAGATAAACAGAAAATGATGTGACCCCCTTGAGAGAAATAAAATCTCTTTATCTAATACGTTAACAGGCCAGACGGTGTACGGCGGCCAACTGCTGCATTTGCATTGCACTAGAATCAGAATTATGTCCTAACGAGATAGCTGTATATCTATATTTCTATAGTTAAAGCATATTCGACATCGTACGGAATGTCTGTGGGACGATAAGGGAAGTCGTCAGATTTTCGTGAAATAAAATTTGTCCGTTGCACGCTCCGGGTTCTTGAGTGCCTCTGGTTTTTTTTTTTTTTTTTTTTTTTTTTTTTCACATTTTTGTTCGCCAGAACCCGGTGAAGTTCTCTTTCGCTCATGAGACCCTTCGTATTCGGTTTAACAGAAAGATTTATGAGGAGGCACGTAGCTCCCGTTTAAAACGAGAGGGTAATAGTCGGCAGACGTTACCCCCCGGAGATTTCTACATTTTTCGACCCAGAAGAGAATTAAATCTCTTACGGATCCCGGTTACATTCAGATATTTCCACATGATAAAAACCGTGAGTAAAATAACTCAAGCACGCTCGACCATTCAGTCATACAATTTTTCCGAGCGTTCTTATTACGAATAAATGTATATATCAATAAGTAACAAATAAAAAGCGCATATAGAAAAATCTAATAGAAGTATCATAGTCCACAAAAAGATTCACTTTCCGAATGAGAGAAGGAAAAATGGAAAAGGGATAGAATAGAGGAGGCTGCCTCGGTGTACATACATAAATGTATATAGAGCTTATATAGAAAAGGGTATACATATAAATACATATATATTGAGTTCGGTGTTGAGATAGGAAGTGAATGTCCAAGATTGATTTTCTCAACGACGGGAGGAGAGAGATTCTTCGGTCCCTTTCTCTCGTCCGCGCGAGCTTGAGCACACATTCGAATGGATCAGGAAGAGCTTTTCGTGACTCACCGGCGTGTCTCGAAGCTCTCTCGTCGTTTCACAACTCACTTGCCACTATCCTCTCGCTGGTTCTTTCTCTCTCCCAATCGTAAACGAATGGACGTCCCGAGTTCCCTGCCTCCCACTTCATCCCCCTTCATCCCCTCTCCCTCCCTCCCCCTCCCTCCCTCGCCCTCTTTCCGCAGTCCAGTAAACCACCAGCAACAATCTCGAACGAATGCCCCGTTACTCTCAACGAAAACCTATCCGAGGTTCACTCCCAAGCGTTTCTGGTCCCTTATATATAACCGAAGGTATTATCCGTGGGACGCGAAGGATTGCGGCGTTGGACGCGTCACCGCAAGCCACCCTCGATTTCCACTGTCACTAGCGCGCAGTGCGGTGCGAAATGGTGCCGGATTGAGCCACTGAAAACCACAACTGCAGCTACCCGTTGAAAGCCTCGACCCTCCCCTCCGCTGCCTTGTCAATTTGCACGGCTAATCCGACACTGCAGGATTACGCCTGATTTGACGGGTACGAGACGTTTTCCTCTTCTATTTCTCCGACTTCGTTCGCAGCACACATTGCGATTTCACGGAGGGAGAGGAAAGAGAGTCGGGAAAAAGTACACCAGCGGAAGGGTCGATTGTGAAGGTGGAAATCTCGCCCTGCAAGGCTGCTTCCGACGACGTAACCGGTCACTAATGCCACAGTCTTGCCGACGTTGTCACTCGAGATGACGTTGGTCCTCGGAAATTACTACAAATGAACTCTCTCGACTCGACTCGTAAATGTAGACGGTGATTAATTTTTTTTTCCAGTAGTTATCCATCGACGCGGTTCAGCTCGACCTGCTCATTGGTTTCGCCGAAACACGCATCGTAAAATGTGTTATCCCTCGGTTATCGGCCTCGCGAATGAATTATCCGAACCGCACCAGAAGTAGGCAACCACCGGATTCAGGCAATAATGATATATCGCCGGATTTCATTCACATGTACGTTGTAATTTATTTTCTCAACGTATATAGGTTGTCATTGGGTTCGATATCCCCGAGCCTCCGATATCTAACGCCGCCGCCGCTGCGGCGCAGTACTATTCAAATTTAAACCTATGGTATCCTGTGTGCTCGTTGCCTCGTTATCGGTCCTCTGTGTACCTGTTGACCAGCGGTGCGCGTTTTCCCTTCGATCGAGTACACACACACATACACACAGTATATTTATTATCAAGTGCGGGTCGAAGCCCCGGGAGAGCCAGTGGACAATCACGAGATTCGCGCGAGCGAGGCGAGCGCAAAGAGAAAATGGGACAACGAAAAAAGAAATAAAATATATTAAAAAAACGAACAAGACAGAGAACGCTATCGTGCCAAGGATAGAAAGATTGAAAATTCAATTAACGCTGGGTGAGCGGGGATATATCCGCCAGCCTGGATCTTTTCTATTACGGAGCTTTCGCCCTCGTCCATATCTCCCATCGCGCTTCCTCCCTTGGCCCTCGTTCGGCTTCCGGCGCCCGCTGCCAACGCAATTTACATTTTTGTTTCGTTACTCATTTTTTCCCTTCGTTCCTCTGCTCTCTCTCCTTTCTTGCGTCTTTTTATCGACGAAATGTACAGCGAGTTCACTCGCGAAGCTTACGCAGCTAACCGAGGGACTTACATCGTTGCTGGTTAAAAATTTTCCCAGCACCGAACTGGGCTGTCTGCCGCACCGGTGGCGGACAAATATGACGACGGGCGAGTGGCGTTACGTCCACATTCTGCGGAAGCAACATCACATAGCGCACAGGATGCCAGAAAGGAACGTCTGAGCAGAAACTGCGCAGCAGCCTTTGAGCGTACCGTGTGTTCCTATTTCCCGACTTCGCCCTCAGTCAGCACGTTTGTCTAACAGCCATAAGCGCTTTTTCTCGAGGGATTTTCGACAAACCGAGAAAATCGCGAAAACGGGGAAAACTGTATATAAATGCTTGAGGGGTGGGTTCCGGTGTAGCAGCTCCACCGGCGAAACGTGAAATAAGTTTCCATTGTGGTGTTGTTCGCGAATGGAATACGTGTTTCCTAAGCGAATCAATCAATCCGCACAAATATTGACAGCCAACGGTACTGCGCTTGAAGTATATGCTTCCGTTGGGGTTGGGAAAGAAGGGGGGGTATGAAGGGGGATGAAGGTCCAGAGTTAATAAACGATAACTGCGTGTCGTCGTTCGCACTTACGATGTGTTCGACACCCAACGGCGCCTGGATTCAACTTTAGCCCCCTTCCCGAGTTAACCGTCGCGTTTTTGGACCACTTCCAACGACGTTCGGTCGTCCTCGTTTCTCTCCGTCGCACCTTTATCTCATTTCGGCTCTTTTGCTCGTGAATTAATACCCCGCTTTCGATTACAATCACCGAACCCACTGACTCCGTAGATTCGCGACGAGAACCATAGTCAGCTCTTCGCCGGATATTTCCGTTTCCGTGAAGCTTCCGAAAGCAGTCACTGCTTTATCTCTGACTCATCGTCGTACCTGAGAAATAAGCGAGGGTGAAGAAAACCTTCGGCGAGAGAACTCTTTAATTGTTCCGGGTACATATATACGTATATACTTAGTATATTACGATTCGAATCGCTGAACTGCAACTCAGATACTGTCCAGCGCGGCTGACGTGGTATTTCAGGCTTTTGGGGAGCTGTCCCGCTTCGACCCGTCGCCGGATCTTCAATTTTCTCGAGGCTGACGGCACTCGGTTGGCAAACCTCTCACCGTGGAACGGTGTAGTCGCCATTGGAGGATTGAGTTTTCGCACGAGCTGGGAAACGAGGCTGGTAGGTACAACATATATATAAACGCAGAGACGTAAAGAGCGGAGGACGCAAGATGGAAGGACCAGCGGGGGAGGATGAGAGAGGGCGACGAGGGCATCCCTCTCGACAGCCTTCGACTTTTTATTTCCCCTTCGTTTCTCGCGTCGTCCGACGCGAGTCCCGAAACGTCCGACGGCCTAATCTGATTATAGATCGAAACGAAGAACGATTGCCGGCAGGACTCCTTGGATTTATGGCGTATCTCGAATTCTCCGGCGTTATACCCGAGTTACGGGGAGGGGGAGGGCAACCTTATCCAGACCTCACCACTGAGGGCCTGCTCTTTGACTATATATCCTTTGAGTTTGGGGAGAGATCGTCGAGAGACGACCTGGTCCTGGTATATTCCCGGGGCACCGTATATAGGCTATAAGACCGAACACGCGCTCGTGAAAGTCCATCGACTAATCTCGCTTGGCACGAGTCCAAGGGTAATCAAGCGATCCGCCCAGACCACCTTGATCTCGAAGCTACCAAACACCTCGAAATTTTGCGGTAATGCCCGGACTCCCTCTCTCGTCCCCTCGGCGAGGGCCTCCCGGTGGAACCGGTGCCGTAAACACGGCAATTGGTGACACTTATCGACCCGGTATCTCGCATTTACCCCCTCCTCGCCTCTCCTCCCCTCTTCACTTCCTGGCCCACTCTCCAAAGTCACTCGACCTCGCAAATGAGTCCATCACAATTTTTTGTCACAGCAAAATGCAACATCTTCCGAAACTTCCCTCCCTGATAACACTCTGATAACACCAAAGGGTCCATTTGCGAGCATTTCGTGTCTTGGGTTTCCATTTTCACGCTTGTGTCCAAAAAAGCAATCGTTATTGAATTGCTTAGCATTACGTTTGGAAAAGTTAGACTGATCATTGAAAAGGATACTTTTGAAGTGCTGTATGAGAACTACGTGTGACCTTCCAGCTGCTGTTATCAGGAGGCCTTATCCAGGTTTTCGTGCGATTATCGAATATCTCAAATTCCATAAAGGATTCTTTTTCGCGTGTCTTTTCTCCACCCGCTCGATATCTTTAAAACCGCACGTTGCTCGGGGGGTCTCCGTGGAAGTATATCACTCTATAGAGGTATACTATCGCTCTTCCCATGTCAGCTATGAAACTTCGCTATCCCGATAAAGTTGTTCGCCGTCGCTCACCCCACCCCGGAGATTACGTCAGCGTGGAGAAAATAAAATGAATAATGAAAAGTACGAGGTTGGAAAAGGAGTAAGCTCTGCGATGCTCACCGAGGCGAAAGCGCCCACCGCTACACGGGACGGTTTTGATTCGTTGATGAAGAATTGATCTGCCGAGAGACGTAAATACACCGCTGTTTTTATTTTCACTTCCCGTTACGGATACCAACGCGACGCGGCAACGGTTACAACCTGCCGAGAGCTGCGAGTGGAAAGGCGGGAATATTTCGGTATCGGAAGAATTTAATTGAAAGCACAGACAGAACGAAGGCGCACGGTAACAAGTACCGCGGGAACCGGTTAAAAAAAATGTCAACAAAAATATAAAAACGTTAACCGAGTATCGAGGAAAACGCAGTTTACTCGCTGTGTACTCGATACGTACGTAGCGAACTGCATTTAACGCCGAGAATTTTCGTTGGACCAGGTTTATACGCGTCGCTCGCAGAAACTCCAATGTTATTTTCAACGTTGAAAGAAAAAAAGAATCTTTGGAAAAAAAAAGATAGCGAAAAGAGCAGTAATCCAATAAAAAAAATGGACGACCGTAAGTTGAAGTTCGTTTGGGTTTATCGTCCGATTGTTTCGCCGGTGGAAGTCGGCTAAAAGCTTTCGAGTGCGAATGCGAAACGATTCTCACTCGTTTTTGCCGGTATCCTTCAGGTGAGAGTGCGCGCGCATTGTGCATCACACAGCGTCGTAGTGCAACACGCTGGCGGAATTCAAGAGTTTTTAGGATATTCGTCGCGCCGTCTTCGCTTTTCCTTTGATGTTCGACGCTTTCTCTTCCGCTCTGACGACGTCGCTCCTGGTTCGTCGCTCTGTTCCCAAGAACTCGTACCGGTAAGAGCAGCAGCAGCAGCAGCAGCAGCAGCATCAGCAGCAGCGCGACCACCCGAAGCATCGCTCCGAAAGAAATCGTCGAACGGGCAGGGGCGATTTTTGTTTTCCGCCGACGGAAGGACCCGGGAACACAGTCGACTGTAAGCAATCGCGCTCGTTCGCTTCTTTCTTCCGGCCCATTGCCAGCTTCGTGTTCCTTTTCAAAGTTTCATCGAGAGTACTTTCCGCGCTTCGCGAAACAGCAGCGACGGAACCAACAACGAGCGAGTCTAAGTCCGACAGGACAACGTAGCGAAAAGTCTCGAAATATAAACTCTCGCATCGACGAAGTTATTTCAAGTCAGCGCAACATTAACGCCGCGAATCTGGAAGACCGGAAGACACGTCAAAAATACACCGCTGTATTTTTCAGGAAAATTCGACGACCGTACCGGACGATCGGAATAGCCATGTAGACGCGAAAATAAGTAATAAAAATGCACAAAGAGCCGACGACGGACGAGAGAGGAGGTTTGGGAAAATGGAAGCCGGTTTGACAGAGGCGCGTCAAAGGAATTCACAAGACCGCGAAGGTATTTTCGCCTCTCCCTCGCCCCGCGCTCCCTCGAAATTCAATCGCTCGGTTAGAAACACGTTCACCCGTTTCCCAAGGAGCGCGAGGCGTATGGAACAACTACAGTAACGTCGTATATCGCGGCTCCTACCGAGAACTGGAGAATTCTCCCGCGGTTCCACGCACACATAGTTTTGCGACGAGACCACCGCACCTACGCCCTACCTCCCCTTCCCCTTGCCCGTCTGCGCGTTTCTGCTTCTTCGTCGCCACGTCGCGCGCGTGTTCCACCACAGGTGAATGCGAAAGCACGTACCGCGGTAGTAGATTTTGGGGGCCCTGAGCGCGCCCGCGAGTCTTTGAGCGCCGAGCCGGAAGTAACTTCAACCCCCTCCCACCTCTAGTTTTCGGAATATCCGCCTCGAAGCTACACACAACCTACGTTGGATCTAAGCCTACACTTACTCGGAGTGCTGGGATTAGTACCGCAGCTCGTAGCGATTTGCACGAATTGTGATCCTGGGCGTATCCGAAAGGTTACACTCGACTCTGTATGGTCAAGGGAAGAAATTGAGAAAATAAACGTAAACCTGCACCCAAATCTGAGGATGTTTGGCTGAGAAGACATCAATGCTTTTATTGGTTCTCGCGACGAAGATTAACGTAACCAGCAACAAATTGTGGTACCAGTGACTATTTTGTATGGTAGGATTCACTATATTCGGTATTGTTATCCCATGGATTTTTCTCAGTGTACACTTACTAGGAGTGCTGGGATTAGTACCGCAACCCGAAGCGATTTGCACGAATTGTGATCCTGGGTGTGTATCTAAAAGGTTACACTCGACTCTGTATGGTCAAGGGATGAAATTGAGAAAATAAACCGTAAACCGTGGGGACGTGGGAAGTAATGAAAAATGGACAGGTTGTAGTGTCGCCCCCTTGCGGCGGCGACAGGACAGTGGGCAGTGCAACGGCCGCATCATGGCGTCGCTGTCCCTCAAAGTTTCGCATTCCCGGAGTACCGAGACTGCTGTGCCGCTCTCCGTTTCCTCTTTCACACTCAACTTTGCTGTTACGCGCGCAGAGTATCCCCTGCATACGCCTATACTCACTCATCCACGGCTCCACACACACATTAATTTTCTCGCGCTTGCCTCCTCGCTCGTTTTTATGTGCCCGTGGGCGGCATAGTCGGAGCTCGTAAATTCGCCGGGTGAGTTCTGGGGCAATGGCCAACGGAAAGAATACAACCGTGACCGGAGAGCTTTCCATCCTGCCGACACCGCTTTTCTCGCCCCATTACCCGCAGTTGCCGCCACCATCGCCACACCACCGCTTCGCTGTGTCCCCCTACGACAGGACGCCACACCACTCTCGCGCTCTCGCGCATAATCACATACTAGTGAAGACGTGAAAGTTTACGGCTTCGCGAAATTAAAAAGTCGCAATTAGTATCAAATGGCTTTTCGAGGGTCGGAAAGTTTTTTCGAGCTTTCCTCGCTCGATTGAGCTTGCTTAGGAGTGGAATGAAATGTCATCGATAATAGGATGATGATTGAATGAAATGTCGTTGATAATAGGATGATGATTAAATGAAATGTCATTGATAATAGGATGATGGTCTTTCCTAGACTCGACGCTATAATAAATATACGAGGAGAACGTCAGGAATCGAGCCTCCTTACTAATAATCGAGCCTGCTTACAGCAGCGAGAGGCACGAATTCGTGAACATGCCATTGAGATTACGGAATCAAAGTGATTATCCTGTATTAGTCGGCTCGCTAACTGATACAACTAAGTTGCACAAAGCAACGAGGTCAAAGCTACTTATCCGCGAAAAGCCGCCAACTTTGGAGCACGCGCCGAAACGCCCTTGTGCTTTGGTTTACCGAAGGCATAATAATCTAATAATGTTGTCGTTGCCGCCGTCGTCTCGTCCTGGAATCACGAGCGGTGAAGTGGCTGCTGCCGCTGCTGTTGCCGCTGCAATTTCGTCAACAAAGGAGGAACGGAAGAGGACCGAGGGACACGCTATAGATATAGCTGACGGCCTGGGCTAGTTTGGAAAACCATCGAGAAGACGGTTTGGGCTGAAGCCTATTGAACGAGTTCTGCGACTGGATGGCATCAATTCTTGTTTCATGACCTTTGCTATTAGTGCAAATACTGATTTTAAGGGAAAATGATGAAATCTCTCTTTGTGTCACATGGAGAAAAGGTCATCCCCGCACATCAAATATTAATTTACGACCTTTCTCCCAGTTGGCAAGTCAAACTCTTGCTACAGAGACTCAACCCAAGATATATAGTACTGCAGCTGTAGGGGCTGTCGGTGTCAGCACCAAACGCCCAATTTCGTAACCCAACACGCTCGAATTTATGAGAGCGACATTCAAGAATGCCGGAATGAAGGGGGAGACATAGCACAGGGACAGAGAGAGTAGTAGAGTAATAGAGGAAAGATATGTAGAAGTCGTCGAAGGAACGCTAAGGTGTTTTCTTGGCAGCGATAACCCCGACGTAGCATCACCCGTGCATAGCGTAACGAGTGAACCAGCGTCGCCATCGCTAGCAGCAGCAGCAGTACCATCGTCACCCACCACTGCCGCGCCATTAGTCGTTGCTCGATTTTCTACGACCAAACGAAAACGGTAGAACATTGCGTCTGCGATAAATCACGCGCTTTTCAGATTTCCCACAGAAAGAAAGATAAAAGTGCGGAAAAAAGCACGGCAAACTCCTGGAAAGCCGAGAAAAATCCATCGCGGAACGAGAAAACTCTGGATTAAACTCTCACGAATCATCCGTCGTTATTTTAGCTGCTATCTGGCCGAGGGAAATGTCAGGTTTCGTTGAGTTTCTCCACGCGAAGACAAGGACAAAGTATTAAAACATTTTACACAATTTTAAGGATTCCCAAGGTTTTCTCTAATCTAATCTCAAAATTGCTATTTGGTTCACTGTTACGGCTCCATAGAGGCGTAACTAAATCTATAAATTCGGTCCCTAAGAAAAGACTCCGAGGAAAGTCGTATTTCTCAGGGTGTAACGGATAACCGGGTCCGCGGTGATTTACGCGCCGACAGTTTCGGTGGAATCGAAACTGTAACGTATAACTTGTATCTCGCTGGCGTTTGGCGCTATCCCGCCGTCTCGTTCTCTCTGTCGTGTCTTGGAAACCGCTTCTCGGGGAGCAAATAATGAGAGACGGAGAGATAGGTATATACAGAGCGACGTTGCCGATTGCGACTGGGTTGACTGCTAGCTAGCGTGCTCGTATTCCTGATCTCGCGGGGTGAGGTTGGGGGTCACCCGACGCCGTACAACGACGGAGCTTGGTGAAGGTGAAACCCGCGCGGGAGGAAAGACGAGAGAGAGGAAAAGGAGAGGGTCGATTGGCAAACAACGTCGTTTCGCTCGACGGTGGTAAAGGTCCCTCAACACGCTCGACAAGCGTCCGTACTCCTCAGCCAGGACGATGACGCCAACGACCGTGTCGTCCTCCACAATCTAGCAGACGGATGGCTCGTCGTTATATGATAACGCGTATAAAGCGCGACGATCCTACGGCTTGGAGCATAAATGTATATAAATATAGAGCACGACGCATAACTATCGACTCCTCCGCTTGTTTGGTCCTACTGCAGAACAGCGCCCGCTTCGACAAACCGCATAGTTACGTCGTTGACGCGAATCGACGGTACGCAGTGACCGGATACGCCGTCTCTCAGGACGAACACGGCTTCTTCTCTTTCCCATCTCCTGATCTGATTCCTCCGAGACGACGGCGAAAGCTCAGGACCTCCGGCAGTTTTTCCTTGAAAATAAGGCGAGGTGAGTGCGCCAGGATTTTCCGGTATTACACTGGGTGGCATGGTGATGTCGGAAAAATGTTGCTGTTGGAGGAAATGCTTCAAACGCTGGGAAACATGGATCCGATCATTATTCCATAATCAGCCAAGTCTTTTCCAAGACAAATGCAGTTGTGATAGTGAATTTCTTTTCGCACGTGTGGATGACACAACTAATCAGCTTACGGCATTAACACCCATGACTCTCTGACCATTTTGTGCAGCCGGATGTCAGGAGTAAAAAATACAATTCTCATCGCAACGCGTCCATTAAGTAATTATGAGCATTCCAAACTGGCGGCTTCAACGTCCACCCCAGGCGACTCGTTCATCCACGTGGCTTCCCCTCGTACGTTGAGTTATATTTTTAGAGTCAACGAGAAAACGGCGTGCATTGAGTAAAGTACGCACGTTCTGCGTATATCTTTAACGCCTGAACGTGCTATTCTTCCACGCGGGGTGCCCGCGGAATCGTGTGTGTGTGTTTTTTTTTTTCCTGTACGTGAGAACACGTACGAAAATATACGGAATACCGGAGAGACCGCTAGGCTGGGTCTTTCAGCCGCGTATGTTGAGCTCACGAATTCTCGTATATTCATTAGGATCTTCCAAAAGGGTAGACGACTTGTTTTCCGGTAGGATAATTCGATGCTTTCAGCGTCGACACCAAGGAACCTTTTTCTCTGACTAAAACATTGTCGACGTTTACGCATCTGTAGATAAATTATTACAAATAAATCAAACCAGTAACAGCTTGTACTAAATTCTCGTAAGTAGAGATAATTTGATATTTCAATTATGCTCGTTGAAAAGACTCAACAGTATTCCCTCCTTTTGAGGTCAGTTTATAACCTCTGCTATCATATCTGCTAATAGTTTCACGTCGATGGACACACATGACGTTTCCATTACGTGACATTTGTTTGCCAGAAGATAACGAAGGAAAAAAGAGAGAAGCGACAGCGATGCATGTGCAGCATGATGCAATTCCGGGCGATTTAAACTTTCATACGATTGGACGAAAGAAAAGAATGGGGAAGAACAGGCGATGTCCGGACGGTTGAGATGTATCCGATACTTCTCGTGTGCAGCGTATGTATCGTACGTTAGTGCATGCTCGTGGTACACATGTGTTGGCGAGGCCAGGTAGGATATAGCCGGAGTATATACACATACATAGACACAACGGTATAGTTCACGTAATGCGAATACTCCGTCCGCGTCCGGAGTTTCAGGAGCCTGGATACGCCGGGAATTCGGTCGCCTTGCAGCGAGCCCGAAGTTAGAAGCTATACGAACTGTACCGGTGAAGAAGAATGGTGCATCAAGCCGAATAATTGAGTGTCGTCTCTAGTTTCGTCTCTGTCCGCGGCAAAAGTCAACGCTCAGTTATTCTATTAAGTCAGAGCGGCCGTGCAGTAGCCGTATAAAACAGGAGAGAGGCCCAGTGGTGCGGGTAACAGGACAGAGCGTAGAGAGAACGCTTCGGGCATGTCCGAGAGCTTGAAAAGCCATTAACCGATGAGGTGTGGGTTGCACGTACAGCTTTTTTGTGTTTTGTTTTTTTTTTTTTATTTCACCCAAAGGCAAGTTGCATTTGTCGACGCTTATGAGTTCTCTCTCGCGAAACGGTGCTTATGCATGTTTGATGCGTTTGACAAGCCGCGAGATATCTGAACGAGGCTTTGTAAATGAAAAATGGATTGGAGATGAAAAAAAAATTGGATTTGAACAATTTTAACACTTGGGCAGACTTCACAATTGCGAGCAAACGCAATCAATAGCGAATGTTCGTACAGAAAAGTGCCAGGGGATTTCCGGGGAACTTGGACATACATGTTGGTCCCAGTAGTCGTCGTTGTGGATCAGTCGAGCACGTAACTCGGTAAATCCAAAACCATACAGACAGCTACGGACAATGACCAAAGTTATGGGGGAGAGGAGAGGGCTGCGTTTACGTAGCCGCAACTTCCAAACAAAATTACAGATGTATTAAGATTATTTTGGAAAATGGCTTCGCTGCACCGTGGAAATCTCGCTGTAGTTCAGCGAACGCTATGCGTCACGAGCATCAGAGAAATTCAAACAAAACGGAGGGGGAACGTTGCTTGCGAGAAGCGCGAACAGTTTCGAAACTCGTGCGGAACGACGACAATCTGGAAGCAACTTTCCGGCCAACTCCCCGCGGGGTCGGTACACGGCAGCGCGGTTGGGCGCACTCGCTGTGTAGCCCCTCTCGATTTTCCGTATGGCAAAAGGATGTCACGTTTAGCCGAACTCCGGCGCGTTTATCAATGAAAACGCGTTCGCAAAGGAGGTTCGCGATGAGACTCGCGAACACAAACGGAAAGAGCTTAGATACAAAACAAGAGGCGAGCTGAGAGCACATAGAAAGGCAAGAGAGCAATTTCAATGCAAGCTCGAACATTTCGCGAAAAAGGGATCGATTAACGAAGAGGAGACAAAGGAAATCACTGGACCCGTATTAGGAGTGCCAACCGGAATTATATAGCTCGATCATTCGACTTTGTCGACATTCGTAACGGCGCTGCTGACCCCCCCCCCCCCCCCCCCCCCCAGCTACGCGTCTGCCGCCGCCTCGAGCTTCAACTTCGGATACGGGAAGTTGGGGGGCGCGAACAGCAGAGATTGCACTACTCTCCCGCCCGAAAGATGCTTTCAGTCGGTTTGCAGAGTTCGGCAGCACTACGCGACGACGACGACGACGACGACGGCACTACGCGGTCCCGGTCCCGGCTGGTTCTCTCGATTACGAGGCAATTCGCCATCGACAATGCAGCTGAGTTCCGGGACGAG
This sequence comes from Itoplectis maculator, assembly GCA_964034905.1. Classification (NCBI taxonomy): domain Eukaryota; kingdom Metazoa; phylum Arthropoda; class Insecta; order Hymenoptera; family Ichneumonidae; genus Itoplectis; species Itoplectis maculator. The sequence goes on from OZ035869.1 coordinate 6,007,695, forward strand.
GGTAAAGAGGGTCCCGGGGCCCGCAGGGCGGTTCGGAGCTTCGGGTCCTCCTGGATCGTTCCAGCTCTACCCTCCCCCCCCCTCGCCCACACACCCCCTCCCCCGAAAACCAGAGTTCCCCGCTCGTTCTTCACAGGTTGCGTCGCTCTCCGTGCGATCCCTTCCCCCTGCTCACTTGTTACCGCATTGTTCCGGCATTCCGCTCGAAGATCCTACGGCCAAACTTTGTCAGACGCGGGCGCCCCCGCGCGGCGTTACGGCGCACAAGGTGGCAGGAGCCGTAGCGAGCTCGGTCGTGTCCACGACTCTATTCACGAGGCTAAGAGAAGAACATTGCCGTCGAGCCCGGGGAAACGCGCTCGTCTTGACGGAACGTGCCGCTCTCGGTGAGGTCACTTAGGTGCGCTCCTTTGATAACCAAATATATTGTTACGTCAATGAAACACAGGATCTTTGTTTGTGGGGCGGATATTATTAATTACGAACGCTTCTAGGTATTCCAATCGCGATCTTTGGCACGTCTGCTCGCTGTCAAAGTGTAGCTAAGACTCTCGTCTGTTTTGACAAATTTTTTTTTTTTTTCAAAATCAACTAAAAAAGGGTTGTGACCGGTGTTTTCAGGGGTAGAATATGCGACTTGAGAACGATGGTATAGGTTAAAAGTCGATATTTTGAAAAAATAAATTTCGTGACCCTGATTTGGGCCGACATGGGCTCAGGACCGTGTTATCCCTGTCCAGGCTTGACCACTGCCTGGCTTTTGGGCCGAATGTAACAGAATGCTACAGATTTTCTACCAGAGCTTCAATAAATAATAACCAAGATATCCTCCCCTCCCCCACCCCCCGATTCCTGCCGCGAAAAGCATAGCCCGCGGTCGAGCGTGCAACCCGCTCGAAGTGGACTCTCTCTCGACCGCAAGGACTGCGTGGAATCCGCATAGCGCACGGGGTGGAGAGGGCGGGAGGCACGGAGGGTCGCGGCGGGGTCAGGCCACGGCCAGCCTGCCGGGGGCGAGCAGGGGCGGCGGCAAGCGGCTCGTGTTCCACAGCCATGAATATGGAACCGCGAGCGGTGGCAAAAAACCGTGCGGTATCGCCGCGCGCGCGCGCTCCCTTTCGTCAGCTCCCGCTCGGCCGGCAGAGAGCAAACTCTCCGGCGTTATGCCGTATACACACGGTATATGGCGCCGGGACAACACAGACCGAGCTCGCCCGCGTATATATACACCCCAGCAGCCATGTCCTTTCGAGCCCGCGGGACCAGTAACCCTGGAAAATTTAATACCGCGGACGACCTCGAGAGCCCGAGCTTATACCCCGCGTTGCAAGCCGCCACCTGTTTATCCCGAACCGCCCCTGTAAATATTCACCGGGTAATTTGCGCTGATTTCCCCGTTTTCGGGTCAGTTACGTAATCGCATTACGCGCTGAAGGATATCAAATAAAAAGGCAAAAAAAAGGTAGGAAAATCGTTTGTAGCCCGTAGCAAGGATTTTTTTCCTTAATTTTCTTTTCCGCCTGGTCTGTTGATTTTCCCATTTAGCTTTTTGTTTGATTTACCCTCGATACAGTTTTATGTTATTGCTTCGTCGATTTTCTATTTACTGATTTTCGTATTTACTACGGTCCTTCGGGGATTTTGCCCCAGGTCCGAATAAATATATCTATATGTATGTATGTACCGGATATACCGAATCAATCGTGCGACCCCGCCGGCAAAATCGGTACAACAATCGCGTAGGACGCGTCGTAAAGCTGTTTGACATTCGTGCGTGTTTCCGAGCTTGCGCGTGAAAAGGCCCCCCGCGCCCGAAAATCCAGAGAATCCAGAGGTCGAAACGGCGCAGTGAAAACGTTGGCATCGATCAAACTGATTCTCATCGCCGCTGGTAACAAAAACCGGTTGGGACTTAAATTATTATGACGACCTGTAACCGCAATTACGAGCGTAAATTACGAGTGCCCCCGGAGCACTTGGCAAACTCGTGCTTCTATATTGCCATCAAGCGTGTGGCGTGTGTGCAATGCTGTCCGCGTATGTGTTTCGACGTAACCCCCGCGTAGAAGCGGCCGTCGTTTCCCGGGAGAAATTACGTAACGATATATAACAAGGATTTTCTTCGAGCCGCGTGCGCGACGCCGAGGAGTGTAAGTGACCGGAAGCTCGCAAAGTCTCGCGAAAGAAGAGCCGAACGACACGCTACGCCTGAGCCCACTGCCGTCGCTGCTATATACGTCGTTAGCTCTCCGCGGCTACTCGCGTAGCTTCGGACAGAAACGCAGCGAGGAGAGAAACGTTGCATAAAAAAAACAACGCAGTTTGATAAATGTGGCGAAACGTTGAAGCAAATAATTACCGATGAATTATGCATCGAAGAGAATTAACAAGCCACGCCGGCAACGCGGTTTCAATTTTTTTTTTTTTTTTTTCGTACGGTTCGCAAAACGCTGTTTATCACACCAACCGAGATCCGCGGCTGGTATCGCTGGTTCTTCGCTTCTCTTTGCGGTCGCACGTTTGCGGTCAAGCGAATCGTGCAGCGGCAGATGAGAATATATTCTACTTGTTGTAAGTTCGAGGAATGTGTTTCTGTGAATTACACGTATAGCGAAAGTAATGGAAACTAATTTTGGTAGACAAATTTCACTTACAAAAAAAGCATGGATCTAAATTAAAATTTTCTTTATAACGCAATTTGAGGAAAAAAAAATTATTTAAATGATTTTAGTAATTTCCTTCACTTCTATTGCGACACCCCCGAAAATAAATTTTTAGATTTCACACACTAGGATTATTTTTTTGGAACCAGCTATCTTTCCGCGTTGTCAGTTTCATCCGAAATGCGGTATCCGATGCACCGAGCTCGCGTTCGACTCTCTCTTTCTCTCTCCTTGTCACTATCTCCTGAGAATGGTTATAAATCATTCGAAGTACCGTCGGCCACGTGATACGCGAGCATCGTACAATCGACGGCGATGTACAGCCAGCGTCGGGTTTCTTGCCCGGGGAATGACGTATCGACGATACTCGGGCGTACATTTGTACACATTTCGCCGACCCGCTGCACCGTCTATTCGTGCATTCGTCTCCGGTGTCCGCCGCAAGGTTGTGTATTATCAGTCACGGATAAGGCCGTTGGAAATATGGAAATATGAGTAGAAAAGGAAAGTTGCATCACAGATTCTCCACGGCCTTCGATATTTTTTGTTCGTAATTTCCGCTTTGCGGATTTGGAACAAACTGACGTTTAATGAGGCACAAGCTCCTGAAATACGAGTTTGGGCTCCTAAAACATCCTCGCGATATAATTTCAACGCTGCATCCACTTCTGTCCAAGGTTGATTGAAGTATGCATAGGTAAGGACTATTTTTTACTGTCAATTAGCGGAAAGTGGGATTGATGCGACGAAAGGACGGGAAGGAAGAGCAAACATTGCGGAAAGTGTGCCGAGGGAGAGAAAGAGATGGAGAAGAGAGAGAGTCAGCGACGACGAGAGGAACCAGCGAGTAAATAATTAAACGGTGGAGTGGCTCACTACCCCGTCCTTATCAATATTCATTGCCTGAAATCGAGCGACGAGACTGCGCGGCCCCGGAAATCTCGACGAGTGGTAACCGACGACGCAGACGACGCTGCTGCTGCTGTTTTGCCCTTCGCTCTGGAAGGAGCTCCGAAATAAATTGAACTCCCGCCCGTAACCTCCTCCACCCTCGCGTCCGAATGTATTACGAAGGTTTTGCGAGCGGGGAGTGCAAATTTAATCCGACCGTGATTATCGCCATTTTCTGCGAATACCGACATTCCTGCGTCAGGCGAAGTGTCTCGTCATCGATATTCGAGTTAGAACTGCTTTTCTGAGTCGTAAAGTACTAGTGAATTTATATCCTGTATCAAATATAAATATTTTTACTTTTCTAGAGCTCCCCCCCCCCCCCCCCCCCCCAACCCGTCTATAGATCTCTCATATAGAGATATTTATATCATAAAAATATTTCGCCATACCTAACTTCACCTAACTTAATCCTGTGTATCATTTGACCCCGACCTGTTCAATTATCCTTCACAGCAGCGATGATATATTTTAATAATAAAGAAAGAAATATGAAATATTCGCTATGAAATATTGGCAATGGTATCAAACGAAGAAATACGCATCTAATGAAACCCAAAATTTTGTTACCGCACACAAATCGAACTCAATGCACCCCTGATTTGTTTATGCTCCTGCTTATTACCGAAAATCGCGATTTACAGCCGTTCGCCGTGTCTCGTTACGGCGCGCCGCTCGCGGATATACGCGCTGAGGAAATAACTTTGAATGGCGGGTGAAATGAATTTTCCAGAGCAGAACCGACGGCGCGCGCGGCGGTCGAGGCCCCCGGTGCACAAGGTTGCGGCGGTGGCCCACAAGGGCGCGCTCGCAGTGGAGTTGAAGAGCAGCGAGGTGTGTACACTGGCTGCGGCGGTATACCGAACGCGAAGAAATGTGGGCGGCCGTAAACTCGATGAACAATGGGTTGCATTTCGCACTGGGTACAGGGCCTACTTATTTACGGAACGTGTGTGTATATATAATACGTGCACAGTACAGGCGAAGTGGTGCTGAGGCCAGCAGACGAAAAGGGAGGATTTCGTTCAGGCTACCTCGGCCGAGGGGGGGGGGGGGGAGGGCGGCGTCCCCCACTTCCTCCACCCGTCCCACCCCTGCCACGCTCGTACTATAAACAATCGTGAATGCTTATTTGCAGCCTGACCGTAAATTCATTCGTGTCAACGCACAGAAACTTTATGCCCGCGAGCGTATGGATTGTGCTTTTCATCGTAGGCTGCGCGCCTGTGCTGTGGCTCATAGTAAATGCCCATATATACATATTATACATATATGCAGAGCGTGCCTTAGGGCTGAACGCCATTCATGGCGAGAAAAATAAGACGAACGTTGAAATGAATAATTTATCAATGCGTCGAATATCCAATAGCAATTTTTCTCTAATTTTACACTGTTCAATGCGCACATCGGTGGAATACACGATGCGGTCAATATAACTCAGCGCCGAGCATCAGCTGGGCGCTTTAACCACTCAGCCACGTCAACCGACCCTTTATCGTAATGTACTCTGATGATTTCTACTGCTCACTGCGATATTACTCTCGCATAAACCGAGCGGTTGTGTATCAGGCTGATTGGTTTAATTACATGCGGTTCCCTTACCCCCCGGAATCCTCCCCCCACGATGGAATAGCAATCCCAGTGGGCCCTTAATTAATGAGTGAAAATTAGGTATTCCGTTTACTCTAGTTACCGAATTGTATTTAACGGTTGCGAAGCTCTGAACGTTGTAGGATAAAAGTGTTACCGGAGAATAATAATTTTCTCTCATTGGAAAAAAAAAAAAAAAAAAATTACTCGCATCAGCCTTTAATAAATACAAATTTGCAATTATTCATCGGCCTCGGCTTATCATGTCTGCGTAATAATTTTATGTTAAAATTATTCTTATTTTTATGATCCGCGCTCGTTCCGGCTAATTAAATTTATAGTTAAGCCGGAAATGTTTGGAAATTATCAGTTAACACGGGTAAATACATATTTCATTAATTTCACTCCGGCTTTTCCAGATTCCCGGAATTCGCAATTTTCATCCAGGCTCGGTATTTTTCGTCGAACAAAAAACATGATTTTATTGTTTAGTTTTGGCCCTTTCCGGAGGAGCGACAACGGATGGAAGTAACGCACAAAAGAACTGGCGTCCACACCGCGACAAGCGATTAATTCAGCCGGACACCTCGTGACGAAAACCCGGGCGGCGAAATCCGAGCGATGGGTCGAAAATCATAAATCGCTTTCAAGCCACGTACGGTCGGACGGGGGAATCGGGCGCTCGCGTCACCGGCGGCATAGCCGCACGTGGCGAACGCGGACACGAATCGCGTGGCGGGAGAAAAGCGTTAATCTGTCCATTTCCATTTGCGAATATTGCCCTGCCGGTATCCGCTTCGGACGGCGCGGCCGGCGGTCCTTTGCCCACAAAGCTGAAAAGCCGACGCGCGAGCGCTACAATTTTTCAAACGATCGATAATAACCTGCTATCCGCACAGAGGGGCCACCTCGGGTCGGCTCCCGGGGCACATCCCGACGCTACATCGTCGATACCGTCGGCCGGGAGTGAAAACAAGCGCACAAAGAATGGAAAACCCATATCGGACAGTTAACGTAGAGATAAATTTAAAAAATATTCTACAAAATCATTCATAGGCATTAAATCAAATATCAATTATTTTCGTGTGAATTACCCGCGAATAAAAAACTGTGCATACGTAAAATTAAAACCGTGTTTTTTTTTAATTAGTCAAACCCATTGGGCGAAGTATTATTTTCCATTTATTACTTCAATATAAAAACATTGCGAAAAAAAACAATTAAAAAAAGATGACGGGAAAATTGAATAAAAAACTTTTACCTCGATTAAAAATATTCAATGCAACCACCGACAATTCGAGCGACCAATGAAACGGTAAAATCTGCACTGAAAAAACAATCATTCTCTAGAAAAAAATAAAATGAATATTGTTTCCACCGGCGACAACTTCGCTCAAATCATGTTCGCGAAAAAACGGCGGACACGAGTTTCCGCTGTATTTTTTTAAGCTTCTGTTCTATTTTCCCGTCCGCGCAAGTTCTGTCCTCGTTTTTTTTTTCGCGTCGACATTTTTACTCGTGTATCGCACCGGCGGCGTCGTCGTCGACGGCGTGTGCGTTATCTCGTCGAAACAACGCCAAGGATCGGCTGCGAGAGTGACAAAACGAGAAACGCGGAAACGATCGACAGGCCGATGGTGCGGGAGGTTTGCGTTCCCGGTTTCAATGTCTCGCATTGGTACTACTGGCAACGCGCTACGGGACGGTCGATGCCTGGAAGCGTGTACCCATCTCGTGTTTCACCGGTTGCGGCCGGGAAAAGCATGATCGAGCAACGCAGGGAGCTTACAATGCTCGCCTCGACCGTGCGGAATATTGTACATAGGCATACATGCGCCATTATACTGACGCGAGAGAATCCTGAGGGAGCTCTGCTGGCTAGCTGAGCGTAAGACACCGACTGAAATGCCCGACAATAGTGGAATGAAACCCACGATCCGATGACTATAGATATAACTATATACACGTATATGTACAAACTAAACGTCGAGACTACGTCTCTTGAAATATACATGTATGTATGTATTTTGTGTGTGAGGGAGGGTGAAGGGGGGGGGGGGGGGGGCTGAAGAGGGGGAGGGACAAACGAAGAGCCGTAGTGCGAAACACATTCGAGACCAAACCCGGGATTGCTCGGTTTCTAAAGAGGTTACCAAAGGCGTTTGCTCCCTCGACGGCCGAACCGCGAGCAGCACCAGTTCACCCGAACATATTGTACGAACAATCGCGGGGTCGATTCTCCTCCGCCTCCTCCTCCTCCTCGCAGGCGCCTAATCCCGTATACCTGTTTCGAGGGTCCTCGGAAATGGGCTCCGCGGAGACTTATACGCGAGTAGAATGGAGAAGAACCGTGCGGTAAAGAGAACGGCGGCTAAACACGCTTCAACGTTGGAGAAGAGAATCGCGAGACGTAAGACTGAGGGAGCATTGAGGGTGCCTGAGCTTTTTCGGGACAAGTCGAAGTAGGGTTTCAGACGGGATACTTACAGTTGCTCTTTTTGTCCTCAAGTGGCCTTAATCTGTGATCCATGTTCTGCATCGAAATTCGACTGCGATGAGAATTGTCATCGAGACTTATGGTGTTTGACAGGCGTCTCGAGAGGCTTCTCGTGGCGATAATAACTCGAATGGTGCCACTGAGGTAGTACTAAGCGCAGTACTTTTTCCATTGAGAAAATACTGAGGACAGTACTGATACCACTACCGACACTTTTTTACTATAGTGTTGTCATATATTGCGATAACAAAATGCCTCACATGAACAAACGATACAAAAAGCAAATTCCATAACAGCTTCCTGATCGTATTAATAAAATAACTGTTTGACACGACGACAATACCGTTTGCGGAAAATCAGAAATTAACGCCGAGCGATAACACCAAATTGGACGCACCTTTTCCGCGTTCGCTAATATTTGTCGCACCGGGGGCAGTGACGGTCCGTTAAATCAACTCATAATTCACGAAGTTTGCGCCGCGGCCCGTAATTACCCCGAACGAGCGGTGCGTACCTGCCGCGCTGCTCGCGATACAAACAATTACCGCGCCTGCCCGCGTCTCGCGCATAGACGTCGCCGCGAGTTAACGCGTATTTACACCTGTTTGCCCGGGCGAACCCTTTGTGCATCGGCGACCAGAGTCCAGGGATCGTTTTATCGAATGAAAAACATCCAATCTCACAGTCTCACGTCAATGGGGAAAAAAACTAGAATATTTCGCTGCAGCTAAAAAATATATATTCTCGCAGCTGAACGCTCGCGATTCAGTCGTCGCTCGAGTGAGCAGCCAGCGGATTCTCAGGTCTCACGTTGTGGCATAACTTACACACCGAATACGCCCACCAAGCATCTCCGTTTGCACAGGAGAAAGCAGGACGAAAGTCGCATTGCGGCATGAGAGTTTCGTTTGGCCGCCGTTGTTGCTCTTGGATTTCGTCTGAGAGAATCAACTCGTCTCGTCGCACATCCTCCGCCGATTTCTCCGGGTTTCCCGACCCTCCTCCGCGAGATCCTCGTCGCGCGCCTCTTCTCTGTTTCCCCAGTGAACCGTGCCCCAAGCTTCAGGTAAAGCGCACGCTTTTTGGCCCGGGCTATCACGGCTCTCGGAGCAGGAGACAACCGATGCGCCGAGTACGTGGCTGGGTCGCTGGATGGATAAATACATACGTAGTGCGACATTCGTGCGCGGTAAATGGGGAAAACGGATTTCGTGGGATAAAAGGAGCCACCATACAGCGAATTTCCGAGCGAGAATCCGCACAATGCTCGAACGAAAACCATTGATAATTATTTATCCAGCTGTGTCCGACGATTTTGGGGGATTTGGGTCCTATGAAGCATTTAGAAACGCAACGACAACATCCCTGGTAGAAAAATTCGCAGAGTTAGCTTTGACGCTAGCCAAGTGTAGCTCTGTAAGCCAAGGGCCTGTCCAGGGCTGTGTCACCCCGATTCGGGCCTGGATCAGCGTCTAGCTTGGGCTGAATGTAACACTACAGATTTTCCACCACACTGGGAAAAATTAGTGGTTGCGATTGCCAATCATTGATTCGATCTACCAAAATATTGGTTACAGTTACTAAAATATTGGTAGCTCTGACCAACGATTGGTAATCACAACTATTGATTTTTTTTCAGTGCAGGTTATTGGACCTAAATGCTCACGAATGAACCATTCGGTCTTATCTGGGATACCGATACCGTCGTCGACGACCGAATTTGGGTTGCGATATCAGAGAGCCAACGGAATCGCAGCGAGGAGGAGCGAAAGAGACATATATGCGCGGACTGTGACTGCGTATATGCATAACTGAAATATGCATAACGTTCTCTATTGTGCGCGTGTAACTTCGCGGATACGTCGACGGAGTGGCCGACCACGGAAAACATGTGGAAGAGGTAAAGGAGGAAATTCCAGCGGCGAGAGTCAGGCCGCCGTTGCGCTTCTTTGGTACGCAGCTTGTATATTCGCTGACTCGTCGTCGTGTGTCTCGCGATGCACTTTAACGTTCGCGAGAGCGGAGCTCCGGTCGGCCCCCGAACGGTATGCGCGGTCACGTAGACCCGGGCGACTTCGGTTGCGCATTTCAATGAGATTTGACGTGACCTTGGTACGGATGAGAGCGCCGTACGTCCCGCGTCCAATGGGCGACTGAGACACAGCACCGCCGCCAGGATGCGAGCTAAGCTACGCCTCGATGGCGGTTCGACAAGGATATCGCTCGGTTGGAGCTGCACACGCGACTGCGGATGGACAGATGGACGGTCGGAGAGGAGGCGGCGGATCGGGTTTGAATCGTCGAGAGCTCGGCTCGGGAAATTGGATCAAACGACGAGGGAGCCGTGCATAAGAGGTCGTCTTCGTGTGTCCGACTCTGGGCGCAGCTCCTCCGCTGCTCCTTGTCGCTGCTTCGAGTGTCCATCTCGTGCGGTCTCGTTCACTGAGTACCAGGTTTGGTTGGGCTTGCAATGATCTTGGTTGAAAATTTTGTTATCAGAGTACTAAGGTTTCTATTCTCAAGCTTATGATGTCTAATGAAGCATTCGTTATTCAGTGCTAATCTCAGCATTGCGCCTGTAAAAGTTAGAAGACTGCTCATTAAAAAGCTTTTTTTTAAATATCGACTTTTAACCTATACCATCATTCTCAAGTCGCATATTCTTCCCCTGAAAACACCTGGTAGAACCCTTTTATAGTTGATTTTGAAAAAAAAAATTTTTGGCCGAGCAGTTTGTCAGAAATCGTAGATCGGGCGGTGTTATCATGGTTAAAGATACGCCGAGATAGGATTTGTGATTTTCGTGCGAGACGAATGGTCATCGTGACTCTAAGATGCAGGCGGGGATCCTAATTAATTAATACAATGACCCTGCTCTCAATTTTTGAAACCATTCGCCACGCTAAGACGTGGCAATTTGCCCTAGCCTGCGGCAGTTGCCATTTCGCACGAGACAGCAGGTAGATCACCGTGGCCGTGACAACATCGTCAGACGGGATATGTAATTTCATCTAGGTATAAGGTCGATGCTAATTCAGCGAGCGAGCTCGCGCAGCACCGAAATCGAACACCCAGAAGGAAATGCCAAGAGCGCGAGTCAGTTAATTAGAGACTATGATGAGGGAGACCTGTGGACTCTCGACTGGATCTACATTTTTACGACGCAAAAAATGCACAATGTTCGAAGTATCCTCCAAAAAAAAAACACTGTGCCTCTTGCGTTACGCGGGGGACTTTTTTTCCCAGGACGCCGAGGAAGAAAAATAAAGAGAGGAATAAAAGTTGAGACTGATTTACCGCAGTCACACCCGGTAAACTTCAAACTCACGAGACTGCGAAACTTCCGAAAGAAATTACTAGCCTCGCGCGCGATAAGGTCGCAGGTCCGACAGAGGCAACGCGAACTTTTCGCACAGTTCTCAAAGACTCACTCGTTCTTTCTCTCCTCGGGTAAAACGGCAGAAAGGATTTTCCGATGTTGCAAATAATTTAAAAACCAAAGAGTAAAGTATATATTTAAAATGCCGGAGGTCGAAAAACTGTCGACTGAAATATCAGCTAGATGGAAAAAAGGAGATATTGAAAAATTCCGTTGATACGTTGTGCGCGGTGCGAAATGAGTGGTAGCAAAGTGAAAAGGGGAAGTCTCCCCTGAACCCCCTCCCCCCTTCTGGGTAGCGCCTGTAGTTTACAAATCCGATAATGCCGAGTGCACCCATCGACCTGTCCTTGTCTATTTATGGATATTGTCGAGATATGGCAGAGCAGTCACAAATTGTATTTGCATATCCGTGCAGCGGGGATACTGGGGATTCACGCGATCCCCCTCGCCCCCCCCCCTCCCCCCACCCCCCGTTCCCCCTCCACCCCGAATTCAAGTTATATCCAAAATATCCACGAGAGCGAACGGAAGGTACACGCAGAAAGGAATGGGATTTGTGCACGCGCTCGGCGCCCTCTCTCTGCTGCTGCTGCGGCGGCTCCGTGCGCAGCAGACCGACGGCGCACAAAGCTGCGAATGCATTACAGCGAAAGGGCCGCGGGAGAGAAATAGAGAGGCAAGCTAACTGGCTGGCGTACTCCCGGCCAGAGGTTTCCTCCTTCCATCCTGCATTCGATATACACCCCCCCTTCCTCCCTCCCATCCCCCTCGGCAATATACCGCCCGAACCAGAATGTTCACACACTCGTGCCATGAAACGTACAAACGCGCCAATGGAATATAACATAACGTTGTGGAAATGTCTCCGCGTCGTTTCGCTAATCTCGTCGATTGAACGTACTTCCGGTTTCCCACTGGCGTTTTGACAATCGTGATTATCGCCAATGGCAGAATATCAACGACTCGTATTTTTAGTAACTATTTTTGTCAGTCAGATAATTTTATTTTTGGACTGGACTGGATTTTCGATTGTCATTTTATAATCTAAGGGTTCAGAGATATCCGCTTCGTTTGCATTGAGAAAAATCCATGGGACATGAATACTGAATATAGTGAACTCTACTATACGAAATTGTCATTGGTACCATCATTTGTTGCCGGTTACGTTAATTAATAATTATCGTCGCGAGAACCATAGCATTGTTGTCCTCTCAGCCAAATATTTTGTATGGCAAAGTTCACCACACATTTTACTTACTGTGGAAATCTCAGAACGTCGGTACGTTTGGAAGTCGAACGAATTGACCAGACTGTAAAGTATCGAAAGGTGTCGAAGGTAACTTTATGAAAATATATTTCCGCGATAATCAGCGCGCGACACGTTAATGCGGTACGTCGAAAGAGCGCGCGGACTGAACAGCCACTTTGCATGCCGCACTTGGCACGCGCTGTGAATCTTGTTAAACACGATTCCGGTCGGATCTCTTCGAGTTCGAGGCTCTCTGGCGCTTGCCAAATGCCATTATGGAAGAGTAACACGTGCTTGACTTCTTCTCTCAGCTCCGTCTTTGGTGTGGGAGCCGCGCGGTACGATCGCGAGACTCTGATAACGTTTGAAATATTCTCGTATCATCCGAGTAGTCGATCGTCCGGCACTGGCTCCTTCGATACATTCGCATTCGGATGCTGCATTCGCGTCCGACCGGAAATACAGATCCGCGCGTCAGCCGTTCAATATTTCTCGTTCGAGCTTTTTTTCCGGAAAATTTTTCTCCGGGAAAATTATTCCGCGATTTTTTTCCGGGTTCTCCAGAAATAAACGTATCCGGTAACCCGAAAAGACAGCTGAAGATGTATCTTCATTGAGCGCTTTTGCTCGGGAGCATCGGCTTTAAATTTCACCGGAAGTGAGGTTCGACTCGAAGCGCGACTGCGAGTCATTTTTGTGATGACTCGCCGAGCAAAACACTCGGAGTGTCAACACCTCGGCGCGCGATGCAATGCTTTCGAGCCTCGAGTCAGTAGTTTATCGCTGAAACACTGCACAACGTGTGTGTATGACAAATGGTGGACGATAAGAAATCGTTCGCCAGGCGAGTCTCATTCGCTGGTAGTACGTAAAACGAAAACGGTTAGTCCACTTGTGTCGTATACATCGACGTGTAACTACAAGCAAGAGAGCTCTCAAGAAATCAATATTTACAGCGACGTTCGTAGAATTGTTTGTTTGTTTTTTTTTCTTCCAGCAAACCGGCAGCTATCGGGAGATTGATACCAAAATGTCGTGGCGCCGCATAAAGTAAAAAAAAAAAAAACTTTGTACTATAGTCATATCGCGGCTTGGACTTGCGCATGTTAACATGAACTTTGACTTGTCTCTCGACGCTCATGCGCGCAATAAAAACCTTGTCCCGTCGACTGAAGTTCACCGAGCCGGAGATGAAGCCAACGAAAAGTGAATAAACTGTGATCTGCCATTAAACGATCCACGGAAAGAGCAAAAACCGATAAGCAATATTTCTCCAGATTGAATGTACCGAGAATCTCATTTTGCTATCTTATTGCATCCATTTTCAATTTTTTTTATCTTTTTTTCTGGATATATATATATAATGTCCTTAACCCAATAAACTCGACGGCAAGCGATGAAATTCTCGAGAGCAATAATACACGAAACTGCATTGAGGTGCGAAGATATAGCCGACGGGCACGATGATGTTTAATCCAGTGCGGGGACCGTATTGAATTTTCGTCCTTGGAAGTCGGGAAAGTGCTCCCGAAACTTTGGAGGAGAGTTGCGCCGGGATAAAAGTGAAGAGAGGGACGAGAGGAAGATCGGAGAGAAGACACTTGAGATTTTGTCGTCGCTCGGGAAGGCAGATGAAGCTGCGGGGACGCAACTTATTCCGTCGGAATTTCGTCGTACAAACGACCTCGTTGGTATCATTAGTCAAGATGGAATATTGAATTTCAAAGTGTTGTCGTTGCTATATACACGCAGCTATTGTTCAATGGAATATGTACGAAAAATCGGGTGTACAAACGTATATCTATGGAAGAATAGCGGGTTTGATTCAATTAGAGATATTAAAACGGGAGAAATAATGGAGGACCGCGCCGTTTACGAAGACAGAGAGGGTTGAAGACTCCGTTGCCCGTTTCAGGAATTCCGCCGACTTATCTCCTGCGCAAAAGCATTGCACGCCGTTCGTGAATGAAAGTTGGTCCGCCGAGTTTCATCCTACGAATATATTCGGGCTATTCGAGAAAGACAGAGAGCGAACTAACAGGAGAAGAGGCGAGAAATGAGACTATCGGCGAGGCAGTCGCTGCCGTTGCTCCGAAACGTTCGACGAAAACTTCGACAACAGCGGCAGCAGCATCGGTTTATCGTCTCACGCGCGACGATAATTACAATGGATGACCCGGAATTTGCCAAGTTGCATCTCGATGTGCATTTAATTTTGCAACTATTCTTAGATGTCATATTTTCGCTAAAAAAATGATGAGTACTTTCCAAACGCTTCTGTGAACTTGGAAATTACAAACTTGAAATTTGTAAAAAAAAAAAAATTACTTTATGATCTTATTCAACGCACATCCAATCCATCACAACTTTTTCTTCCCGTCGGTTCTCATTCGCGCTTCTACTGATCCAACTTTGATCTTTTTTTTTTTTTATAACATTTTTCATCTCTTCTCCTATTCACAGCGAATAAGGGATTAGCAGCGTGATTCGTAGCAACGCAAACAAAATTAACCGAACTGCGATACACTTTGGTTAGTTAGTATTCTAATTGGAATAGTTTTGGGGGAACCAATTTCTCAGAGAGCGGCAGAGAACCCCGGCTCCTCTGTGTACAGACATCAATGTGTCTTCCTGTATGCGAGGCGAACAGTGCTGCTGCTGCGCCGTGTTCGGTGCCGTTGGATGGCGGAGAGGCCAAAGTTTGTCGCCTTGGCGAGACAGTTTTGTGCGATAAATCGAGTTGAGGCTGCACACACGACGGCTCTTCGTGCGGCGGTTCAGCTAGGCGCAGGAAGGAAGGAAGGAAGGAAGAAGGCATTGACAAGTCCCGATGGATTTGCGCCGGGGAAAAACGAGAGAGAGAAAACAGCGGTGCAGGTAAACGCAGGCGAGGTTAACGGCGGATGCGACGCGAACAAGAGTTGGAATACCGGACGGTTGTACCATCGATGGGAACGGATGGTCTGGTGAATAAATAGAACCGCTAAGTCATTCGACGTTTGACTTTCTCGCTGGGTTGTATATTGTTTTATCTTGCCACGCGGCGATATATACGCATTACTGACACGCACCGAACGATCGATCGAAGTCTGAACGCATATAGTCACGCAATCGGACGGCTCACACGCAGTTTCGGCTGGCACGACGGGGACCCGTTAGTTATATATAATATCCCATCCCAGCTGAAGATTAACAGTCAGTGGTACCCCCTAACCCCCACCTCGAATTTTTAAAAGCTATTTTCTGATGAACTATTCGACAGATAGGCCTCAAATTTTCAAAGAAGGTGCGGAAATATGGCAGAATTGGGCTAAGCTTCTGGCTTTCCGATAAAATGATGCCGTTTGTTCGGGAGAATCGAAAAACCAAAAAGTGAGGTTAGGAAAGAGGGGCAGAGTGATGGGCGTTGACCATTACTGACGACATTTCGAACATAGTACCATATCCTCTTAATAAAACCGTGTAAAAGGAGCGGAATAACAATGACGACACGTCGACAGAGACGAGACGAAACGAGACGATTACCGAAATGGGTGGAAAGGATTACGGAATAAGGATAAAGTGGTTTGAAGAGAAAACACTGGATTCAAGAGCCGGAGAAGCTTTGGCGCTCGGGACGACGGAAACGGAGAGGAGGAAAAAGACGACGAGGAGACGAGGACGAAATACGAGTTGGGGAGAAGTTGGAAGAGAGAGAGAGGCGCGGGTAAGGAGGAAAAGATACAGCTACGGAAGTTAGAGACTCCGCGCGGGAAAAGCCGTTACGAGCCGGGCCAAGCGTGATAAAGCGACTGAAAGAAGTTGACTCGAGGGAGAAAAAAAAGAAGAGAAAAAAAAAAGTAAAAAGGCCGGCAAATATTATCTTCGAGCAAAGCGGAGGGCGGATTCATCTTTGCGAGCCGGTACACCGGCCGGTATATAGAGAATATAAACTGCATAGATCTTCGTCTGCCCGGGCACGTAGAGCCGAAAATGAGGAGAGACCGAAAGTACCGAAGAACCGAGGGAGTTTGGTACAAGGCGCAAACAAAAAATCCGACAACTCTATCAGGGAAAGGAGAAAAAAAAATCGCTTTCCCGACTCTCGGCTCGCTCGAAGGCGCCGTACAGTTTTTCTTCCCTCGTTCAGAATGGGAGAAGAGATAGGAAATGGAAAGAAAGGGGGGTGGGAAAAAAGCGAAGATCGATAAGGCCGCGCCTAATGGATGCCTTGCATACATTTTCGCACTCCTTGCGCTCGTTTTTTGCTCGGAGAATAAAGTTGGAATTTGTTGAAGATACTGGAAAAACGCATATCCGTTTTCATCCCACTTTATTTCATTATACTTGAGCCGAAGTGATGTACGCTTGTTTTATTCCAGCGATCAGCAAGGTTTTCACTATTTATCACGACTAGACATTAAAAAAATACACACGAAATTTACGATGGTGCGAAAAAAGAATAACAAAAAACAGAGAACATATATTTTCAAGGCGCATGTTATTCAGTGGTGCAAAAACGATTACAGGTGATACCGAGCGCGAAGCCACGAGAGAGAAAAAAAAAGAACGAAGACACTCGCGACCGGGGATAGAACGCGAAGCGCGGTTTGTAGGGCGAAAAAAGGAGAACATAATTTCGCGAAGGCCTCCCGGATGGGAACCGGAGTGGGAAAAGAGGAGCGAGAGGGTTTTCGTGACCGTTCGGAACGTGGTGGAAGGTGGAGTTGAATGCGGGGGTGGACGGGGGGAGGGGGGAGAGGGGGAGATGGGGCCAAGGGTTTCCGAGTGGGTGGGCAATAAAAATCTAAGAAACGACTTTCACGCGTGCTACGAACGCCGCTGGCGCCCCATCGAACGATCGTTTCCCTCCGAACGTTTCGAGACTCGATCGAAGTGGCGACTGAAAGCGCGAAGCGTGCACCTCCCACGCCGAGTCCCAACTCTGTGTACGTATACACGCCGCGTCGGAGAATCAGAGCGTCGGTGTCGGCGGAGAAATTTCAGGCGCGCCACATTCGAGCGGAATAAATTCGACGGAAATTACGCGAGAGGGCGTAAAAAATGTTACAATGATCAGACACCCAGCGCGAGGAACTTTCGCTCCCCTCGTGCATATGCATCGAAAATTTATGGACTCGCACTGGTCTCCTCGCTACTTTTCTGACGCCAGCCAGCGAGGCGCCGCAGAGTCCGATTTTTACTTTTTACCTTCTTTCTCGCGGTTTTAAATTAACGTAACGAGGACGAATAATGCGATGCCATTTGCGTGCGGAATTCCGACGATACGACCGGAGCATTTTCTTACCCTGCAACAAAAAGAGAAACAGGAATGTATAAATACAGTGAAAAATCATATTTTAAAATTCGTATCGGTCAACGTGATTGATTTTAGGTATCACGGATATTTTTTTAATGAAATTAAAAGCATCGAAATTATCAATTGTAGGCATTTTTAAATACAATTTCAAGATATATAATATGTTATGAGAGGTTAAGTGTGATGGTCGAAACGAAGAGCAGCGAACAAGAGTTGGACAGAGGGTAGATAGGAGAGAAAGGGGGGGAAAAAAGAGAGCAATGAGGAATGAGAAGGGACCTGCGAGTCCTCCGGGGAAATTCGTGCGATTGGTATTCCATAGGCAGCAGGAGTACAGGAGCAGAGCAGAAGTAAAAGCAGTCGAGATGCGGCTGCGGGGGTGGAAGCGGACAGAGCACAGTCCGGAACTCCCCGAGGTAAGAAGGACTAATAGGAAAGCTTGCCGCCCGCGCTTTCCACTTTTCTTCGAAACTTCATCCGAAAAACTTGTCCGATAGTTCGTGACGGTGCCGCTGCTCGACCGCTACGATAGATGCACAGGTACCGTCGCACGCGCTCTGTATCCACGTACGTCGAATAGTACCTAGCGCAGTATGACGTCATTTCCGAAGGGATGGTATACCAGAAACCACATTCGATTGCAATTGGAATCATAACCGGGACTGTCGTTCATTTTGCATTTAAAAAATACAAAACTTTGCATCCTATCAAACTGGGGACATTTGGGAGAACTCGTCCCTGACCTGTCCCAAGATCCCAGTTGAGGTCCTAACCCTGGTAGAAAATCTGTAGCATTTTGTTACATTCGAGCCAAACCAGGCACTAATCAGGCCCCGACAGAGAGGACCCTCCCCTGACTAGAGCCTGACTAAGACCACACTGAAAAAAATTAATAGTTGTGATTACCAATCGTTGGTCAGAGCTACCAATATATTTAGTAACTGTAACCAATATATTGGTAGATTGAACCAATGATTGGTAATCGTAACTACTAATTTTTCTCAGTGCAAATGTAACGCTGTGAATTTTCAACCAGGGAAGATATATGACCTACGGTCGCGTTTCACGTCACAAAGACTACGATCTCCTCAATACAGTTTCCGCGAAGTCGGGAGAAAAGAAACGGTGGCCGGGACTTGCACTTCGGACGAGCGCATCTTTATTATTCCAAACTCCCCGGCGAGTGAGTGGTAGTTATATGGCGCGGTGACCCGCGCGGAGCTTCGGCTCTCGTCGCCGCTGCTGCTGCGCTCCGAGCGGCGCTCGTCCCGAAGTTCGCCCCCCGGTGCCGGGGGCCGGTTCGAGTACTCACTCTCCGCGCCCGCGCGCGGTACTCGAGCGAGAGAGAGAAAAGTCTGAACTAACAATAAGCACCGGGCGCCAGCGGCATTCGAGATGCGCGCGAGAAAGCTCGTATATAGGTATACGCCGATTTGGCGGATAGACAGAATGCGGCGCAGCAGCACTGTTCGCTTTGAGTGCAACGGCGCTGCTGCATTGCTTGCTGCTTACTGCTGCTGCTGCTGCTGCTGCTTCTACTGCTGCTGCTGCTGCTGCTGCTGCGAACCGACCGCGAACTCGCGGGGGAACTAGGTCGAGCGACGTACCCGAGGAGTTCCGACTTCGGGCGACCCTGATGGCACGTATAGGATATACTCTCTCTGTCTCTTCTGCCTGTATAACGCGCGCGGCAGATACACACGTACGCCTTAACCATTCGCTAATAACTACGCAACTACGAGGCGAACGCAAACTCGCTTGTACCTCTCGCCGAGAACGATTTGTTGCGCTGGGAAATATTTGCTGACACACCGAGCAATTGTTGTCGCTGTATCAGCTGTATCAGTAATTCGCTGTTCTGGCAAAATATTTTTCCCTCGGTGTCAGCTCAAGTCATCGCTCGATTATTTTACCAGGGAAGGGAATTTTTGACCAGGGAAGGGGAAGGTAAAAATTAATTCAAGGCCGAACGAGAAAAATGAGTTGGCACGAACAAGGCCGGTACATCAGAAACGAGCAAATCAATTGAAACCAGGAAATCCTTTGTTGCCGAGAGACAGAGCAGCGATAGAGAGACAGATTCGGTCGGCCACGCCGAGAGGGAGCTCATGACGAATGTGCATTTGCGCATGAGGAGGATGCATCAAGCAACCCGGCTCTCGGGGTCTGTGAACCGCGAATGGAATTTTGATTAACGTTTCGTCGTTTAGCGGCATCCACAGAAACGTTCTAACACCGGTAAATGGCTTTCTTTCCTTTTTATGCCGTACGATATCTTTGGATTCAAAGGGGAATCTCATTTCGAATCAAAGCCTTCGAAAACGTCGCTTCGAAAAAACCCAGAAGTGGAGTTGAATTATCCATTTCAAACTCTCGCTAATTTCGTATAAATGGTTCAGGCAAATGTCTCTTTTTGCCGTGTTACACGACCTGAAGTATTAAAGGCGTCGTGTCTGGGCTCGCTCGCTCACTTTGTACCCGGTTCAATTTTTAACGCACCGCCGTAAACCGCGAAGGAAGGCGAGCGGCTGCTTGCGTGAGGGCTCCGTGCAGAGGGACTTTAATAATGGACGCAACGTATATTCCGGCGACCTCGCGGTAAGGCAGAAGAGAGAATCGTTCCCGCGGCTTCTACTCTCGATGCCCACAGACTGGTCCAAGAAGTTCTCTCGCACAAGGAAAGCCACTCCCGCTGCTCCTTTCCCTTCGCAACTCTCGCCCAGCATCGCTCGTTCATTACTCTTCGTTAAAAATGTATCGGCCAGACCACTTTTCGCACACTTCTGCGTGGGAATGTCTCAGGGACCACGAAATTTGGCAAAATGTTATTCAACGTGTCTCCAGCGGAAATTCGCGATGGAACATAACCTCCAAAGATCAGTTCGGAGACAACATTGAATTGGGTTTATTTACGGAACGCGTTGCATTTTCCATTACCGAATATCAGGCGGATAAATGCAGTTCGTCGATATCCGGTCCAACCGAGTCTTTACCCACGTCATCCGCCATCCTCTCGTCCTCTGCTCGTGTTCCTCACCCCCCCCCCCAACCCCTCCCCCACTTTCGCTCGTGTTTTGCCGCGCGCCGTCGCCTCTTACCGAAGATGAATATTTTAAGGGCGGACCGCGCGACGTACAGAAGGTTTACCCACCCAGCGAAATTATGCAGTGCAGGACCAGAACAAGCGGGACAAGTGCTTCTAACGTTCCAGCGTGTACACGAACCGGGTTCTTGTTTACATCGGACTATTAGACGTCGGCGAAGAATCGTGCGGTCTCCTTGGGGAAGAGCGTAAAGACTCTGTCGGAAGAAAAAAAAAATTCTTATGGATTGGACGTCAACGTAAGGGGCCATGAATTTTTTTCTTTCCACACTGAGAAAAATTTATGGTGTACTGTGCTACACGACATATTTGCCTGAGTGAGTACAATGCTTTTATAGTTCCTGCGACGATAATTAGTGGTGATGAAGTCATAGTACCTGTGGCTATTTTATATAGGAGCTATTTTATATAGCACCATTATATTCGACATTTTTATCCCATGAATTTTTCTCAATGCAAACAGCAAAACCCAACAGCATCACTCGACCTTCCAATGAAGTCGAGTGCCGCCATTACTGCTCTTTCCAATTTGTTTCCTCGGGACAATTATGAGTAGAGTGGAGATACGAGAATAAACTTTTTCTCGACAATCTTCATCCACCTCAAAGTTCCCGTCCCGGATTCGCGTTGTCGTCTTCAAGATGGCGACGGTGACAAAAGTGAAGCGACTGTCTAAAATTTAATCTCAAATTCTCAGCTAAGTCAAGAGCCATTTTTACACACAAGCTCCGAGTGCTCTCCGCTTTTCCGGGACAATTATCAGGAAAGCGTATCCGCGCGGCGATGGTCGAACTTCCCGGGCAACGCACATCATCATCCACGTCGCGGACGTTTTGGGTTTAACCTCGGGAACTTTTGACCTCCGGCCCGACGACTTTACGGCCGTGGATCCAAAGCGCGCTTCGCCCTTTATCGCCGGTTCTATATACGTCCACCTCGGTGCGCGCAAACCTCGACCTACGGGGCGAACATTCCCCGAACGTTGCAGAAGGGATGATGGCGCGGCTAACGGCAAGATTAGTCGAGGCCAGGAAGCAGCCTCGGATGTTGAGAGTATTATACTATCGTTTCGAACTCTCCGTCTCGATTCCTCCGAACTCTCCCCAATCCTCCCCTCCCCCACTAACTCCACCCTTGCCAGTCTCGTCTCAATCACCGAGCGACCGACCTACCGTGAACTTGGTCGAAGTTTTTTTTTTTTTTTTTTTTTTTTTTTTTTTCTAATGCATTGTATGCGCCTCACACACATCGCAGCAACGTGTAAACTCTGTCGACGCGGAAGTCCGAAAGAAACCCGGCCCGGCAATCTATCGACCGTTACCATCCCCTCCCCTCTCGTCCTCCTCGTCTTTCGGCCGGACACGACATCGTGCTTACTTTTTATAGGCCACTTACCGCAGCCCGCGCTCTCATCACCGCAGGATCGCTCCGAGTGGCTCTCAAAGTCACCGGGAGATTAGTCGTCGGGTCTCGTGCGGTTTAGCAACACGTTTATATACCGCGACACACTCGGCCCAAACATTTTCCTACGTCCTCGTCAAAGCTACTCGTCAGGCCGATTTTTTTTATCATCGATCCCTCAAAAAAAAACTTAGAACAAGAATGTTTCAAAACTTCACACTTTTCGGGGAAAAAGAAAAGTTTCCCAGAATTACGAGACGAATGATGTAAGTCTCTTTTCATAGAGAAAAAATCCTTCGAAAGATTGATTACAGTTCTTTGTTATCGGCCGAGTGCGTATTTCGACTTCCCCCCAGGAAAAGTGGGAATCAAGCAAAACATTACCGTAAAAACTTTTTTCCATCGGCTGTAAAAATTAAATTAGGCTCGATCATTTTATCGTGACACAGGATAAATCAAGACGCATCACGACGTAACTTCTCTATTTATTAATATCGTCTGGGACGATATTAAAGAATGTTAATTTTGTCCATAATTGTCGGTAGGAACTTTACGTACTTTGCTTGACCTCGGAATATAAATATAATTCTGGGGTCAAGCAAAGGATTTGTGTACAGAGAAACAGATGAAACGTCGAGCAGGTGGTGGAACGACAAGTTGGCCATCTTCGGGTTCGAGGCAATTATACTCAACCGCGTCGAGACATAAACGGCGAGGCCAAACGGCGTGGCGAAAAGGTCGCAGAGCAATTGTGCCGCACCGAACACTCGTTCCAATATAGCCACGAGGCTTGGTGCGTCAATGGGCATATTTAACGTTGTTACACGCGGAGAGCCGGACGTTGGAGTCGAGTTACCAGGGATCCGCGGATCTGTCGTTAAACCAGCGGCCAACCGGCTGGCGCGCTTTCATTGCGTTTCCCGAGCGGAGAGAACCGACCATATTAAAAGTTGAAAATGTACGCGCTCGGGAGAATCACGATGGCGGTCGCGGCGGTGTTCTGCCGCTGCTGCTGCCGCCCGCTGGGCAATTCGAAGAAACTACCGGACAACGCAATTGCGTTCAACAGGACGCGCCCCCGTTCGTACCCGCTTATTGCCGGCGGGCTGTAACGATAACTACCCATTACCCCACTGCTACGAGAAAAAAGAGAAAATTTTTGCGAAAAAAAAGAAAAAAAAATTATCCGCAATTCGGACAAACGTGCAAGTTGCGGGACAAAAAACTTGTTTCGAAGCGAGTTTTTTTTCCATCGATCTTTTTCAGATTACATTTTTTAATATTTTTTCTTAGAAATGGAAACATTTTTCCTTCTTGAAAAAATTTTAGCCATGCGAACTGCAACAAAAGCTTCAATATTTTTAAGAGGCAGAAATCCCTTAACATTGTCGATGAAGTTCCTGAGTGAAGTATCATATCCTCTTAACGCGCAGAAATAGACGTGAAAACAAGTGCGCCCTCTTCGCTCAAAATTGCACGAAAATAGAAAAAGATCTCGACAAAAGTCGAAGTTCTCGCGCAGCTTTCTCGTTATTTCTCGGCTATTTTCTCAAATAGCCGGGAGGCTCGTAGGGACGTTGGTAGAGAGGCGTGGGGAGGTGGGGGGAGGGGGTTAATTTCACGCAAGGCCATACGCGAAGCACACGCGCCGAGTTCTCAACGCTTTTCTTCGCGAAATTATCCCGTCCGTGAGATTATACCCACGCTGCCTCTCGCGGTGTAATTTTCACTCTTCGCCCGTGGGGGAGGGGGTCGAAAGATTTTCCCGTCACGGCGAATTTTCTCGTTTAGCCGCGCGGCGAGTAAGAGGCGCGCGCCCGAAGTACAAGGAGCACAAGAGAAGGCGATAGAAATGATAATTAGAAGAAAGGTGGAAATAAAGAGAGTCGACCGGAAGGGAGGGAAAGATAAACAGGAAGAACGGTAATTCGACGGAGCTGCGAGGCGGTAGTGCGGGTTACGCGAGCGCGTGCTTTGGCATGGATAACGAGGACCCTCGAGCGACGGCGGCGGCGGCGGTGCGCAAGCTCGTTGCGAATTTCCGAATTGAGGCGTCCGCCGAGCGAAACGCGTGTACGGCTAATAATAATAATAACACGGCAGAGCTTTACGGTGCAGCGAAACGAACAGCGTCGATTACACAAAAATCCTGCCGAACTCGCTCGTCGCACGAAAATACGGAGGGCTTGCGCAAGCTCGTCGCGAATTTTCGGAACAGTGTTGTACAAGGTCAAGCGGCACCCCGCGGAATTGGTGCCGCAGAGCCGGACACGCGCGCTGCACGACTAACGCGAGAGAGCTTTTAGCGTCCGGTCAAAAGCTGCTTTCGCGTTGGGAGAAGCTACCTCAACCCCCACCCCTCCCACGCGCATTACGTGTCGCGGACGGAAAAGCACATCGGATACAGCAGAGTTTACGCGATTCATCATCGGCAAAGGTGTTCTCCCGTCGCTTGTACCACGCACCCATTTGACCCCCATTAACTGTCGCGTACCGCGAGCGCGCTAAATGGGTTACACCCTGCGGTCTTTCTTGCCCCCAAAGCGACCCATCCGGTGACCGCGTAGTCTCCACCTCGGCGGCTCTCGCCGCTACCGTGCGAGTTTGGAAATCTATGATCGTTCCATATATTCGTCTTTTGAAAAGTTGATGAGTAACGGAAAGCATTGTCATTGGTTTATTTGTGCTGCGATTGGTCGTTGGGAAACCGGCAGCAGTTTGATGTTTAATATCGCGAAATTTAGCAGTTTGGCAGAAAAAAAAATCGTTTTTCGCGTTTTTCTCCTCGAATTTTCGATTTTTCGGGCAAACACCGGGCGTTTTTGGAATCAGCGGGAAATTTGCCATCGGATAGGGTTTTCAAACTTGGCGAAATCGAAATTTTTTTTTTTCGCAAAAAACGCAAGGGCAAAAACCCCTTCTAAAAATTTGCGATTTTTGAGGGTCTATTTTAAAAATCTGCAAAAAATCGAAAAATCGAGATATCGCGTTCCGCCTGGCGGCATTCTCTTCGTTGAAGAGTTTTCTTTCGAATGCAAAAAGAAAATCACGATTATATTGATCCAAAGAAAAATTACACCGATTTTAGTAAAGTGCCAAAATTGGGAAAAAGTGAAAAATCGTTTTTCGCGTTTTTCTCCTCAAATTTTTCATTTTTCGGGCAAAAACCGGTCATATTTGGAATCAGCGGGAAATTTCCCATCGGATAGGGTTTGAAAACTTCGTTAAATCGATTATCTTTTTTTTTTCGATTTTCATGTACGTTTTCTGCAATTAAAAAAAAATCTGCAAAAGTTTGACTGAAAATTGGCTGTAAGCGGAACTGAAACAATATTTCCAAGACGCGCGAACCGAACCGGTCGCGAATTGCGAGGTTGCGAACCACTGGGCGATTCGGTTCCGTGCGCTCGGACGGTTCCGCGTTATTCTCGAGTGGCCGGCGGCCTTATATCGCCGTTTTGTCGCAGGTACAGCATAGGTACATTGACTTGCGCACAGTGCGCTTCGTATAGCAGCGTTGGACGGTCGGCTATGAAACCCGTAGGCACAGAACTGGCGGACCGACGACTCGTTCGCAGTGCCTGAAATTAACGGAGTCGGAGACCTCGTTCTCTCTGCCTTTCGCCGTTGAAGCATCCGCATTTCCGACGTCTTCGAGCATTGTCCTCGTGTCGTATGATATTGCAAAGAAACGAAAAAAAAATTATATACAAATAAAGCGCAGCGCCGAGACGAGTCATAAAATTTATATCAAACGATATTGCATTTCCCGTCGCCGCGAACAACGAAAAGGACCACGACAAAAGAATATTTTTTCGGATTGCAGTGCAAACATGCCGATTATATATTAATACGGCTCTGAATATGCACAGCGCAATCTGGTCGCAATTGAAAGGCCGGGCGCTCGGCCTTTGTTGTATACACCCATGGCTGGCCCTTCGCGCGAATTTGGGTTTGCCCTCCGTTTCCATTCCGCGCGGGTCTCTCGATTCGTCGCCGCTGCAAACGGTGAATTTACGCAGACCCGAATAATTATCGATACAACGCTGATATGATCTCCATTATTTATACCGATCGTTATACACCCAAAATCTCCTAATTTCCCGCTCATTTTTCCGGTGTCTGTATGACAAAAAAAATGGAGTCGGACGCGTTTATTTCCCGAAGGAAAAAATGGTCACGTCCAGTGGCCATGTAGGAAGCGACCTCGCTTCTATGCGCAGCAATTCTTTTCCATGTTTCCAGAGACGTACAGCACACGTGGAGTCCACATAGGTTATTTTTCTCATAGTTTTTATTTCGTGCACGACGAGAGAAAAAAAGGCCGACGCGAAATACGTGCGGACTCGTGTTTCAGCGTCTTGAGAGGCTGCGGCGGTGCCGCAGCTACAAAAATCCATTTATCTTGACGCTGCGCGGGGCGAAGCGGCGCGCGAGGCTGGAACGACGTCGTTTTCGAGCCGCGTATGAGACTACATGGCGGTCCTCGTCTCACGCAACGCGTTTTACGTATTCCTTGACTAAAGTGAGACGAGCGTAAAAATGCACTAAAATTATAAATCGTGCGGGTACATTTTTTTATATTTATGCACTGGGATGATACGGAGATAGAAGAAAGTGTGAGAGTCACTGCGTGCGACTTTTTCACGGTGGAGGAGCCTCGGTCGATTCTGGACGGCGGAAGGCGCGCCCTTCGCGATCCGGCCTTGAATTGGCGACGCCAAAACCATCGATACGCCGACCCTTTATTAGTGGCGAGGCCTCAAACAATTTTTTTGTACATTGATTGCAATGAAATATTTTTATTAAATTTTAAAGAGACATTCCATTGACTTCAATGAAATATTTTGCGGTGACCCCGGAAAGTCGATATTGACGTTGACGGTTCACTGACAGAAATCTGAGCGATGAATTAACGGCGTCGGGGGAATCATCCCCTCCCCCACAACCCTCGAAGCTTCTAAGCGGATTATGAGTATTGAAATTGGATCAGCTGTTTCCAGCGTTATCCCTCCTCCCCCCGGCGGTTCCTGATACGTTTTATCAATAGCTCAATTGATTTCCCGGCACAAAGTCAATTTCCACATTCATAAGTCACAGATGGCAATCCCAACGGCAAACCGATAGCGGATCGGCTCTGAATTCGGAATCATCGAATATCTCGGTATAACATCCGAATATCCGCGATACGGTGAAATCTTCGTTCCGGGGGAAAATAAAAATGTATGACGAGGGGAAAAAAAAAAAAAAAAAAAAATGCGACGACAGCCGGAGGAAGACGCACACGTCAATGCGACGAGAAATGCACGTGCGAGACGGCGACGAGAGCAGCGCGAAATACGCGGGACTTATGTCGGAGCTTCTCCGAGATCCGCACGAAGCAACCGAAGCGTTCCAGTAATGCGAATAGTGCAGCTGTGGCTGATGTCATAGCGGAAGCGAATGCATATATAGCTGCTAATGCTGCTTCTGCTTCTGCAAAAGAGAGAGAGACAGAGCATATACAAGTCGAGAGAGATCGGAGCCGAGTCGAACGAGCGAGAAACGGCCACGGTGACAAATTCACCAGAACTCCGGCGAACGACCTTAATCAAACTTTTCCTCTCACGAAACTTTTCACCTTCGCTTTAATCATTCTCGTATTAACGAAAACGAAAAGCTCCGGTTTCGCAGGGGTTTGACGACCTCGTTTCGCTCTTTCGGACGCACGTCGAGTCATCCTCCCCCACATCAATGCGGGGGAGGGGGAGGGGGAAGGGGGGGGGGGGGGTGCTCGCGGCGAGCCGTAAAACGGTGGACGCGGATTAAAAAGAAGCTCGATAACACGCGCGATGATCGCGCGGTACCTCCGAGCCAAGTGCCAATCTTCCGGGTTACGCGACTCGGTCCTGATACGACCGGCAGCGGCTTCCTGGTCGTCATCGGGACGACCCACGCGCGCCTCCGGGTCTCGCGGGAAACGCGTTTCGCACGGACACGACCTACCCCAACGTCCCGCCGGGAGTTACTCGGTTACCCTTCAGAACCGCGATTCTTCGAGAAAACGCACTTACTGCATAATTTACAAGCGACTCCGACGTGTCCGCTCGGAATATACACGGCGAACACTACTATACTCGGTGCTTTACGCTCGGTATAAAGCTCCACTTGCGCGGACAGCAGTAAAATATCGCCGCGAGACTCCGCACTCGCAATCCACTCGGGTTGGGACACTGTGGACTTTTGTGTCGCGTTCTTTGAAACAAATGGACGAATTTCTGTAAAAATGTAATCGTCCAATTAAATAAAATTATTATATTTTATTGGACGATTACATTTTAGTTAGACTAGGCTAATCACTGCGCTCTTATAAAGCTTTAAAAGGGTAAATCGCAACTAAAAACCCCTTTTTTAATTGATTAAAAAAAAAAAAAAAATTTGGTCGAAATTCTGCAGAAATATAATCGTCCAATTATAAATAAAATCATATTAAATTAGATTTCATTTTTGCAAAATAATCGCTGACGAGGTATTCAAGGTTCCGAATACCAGAAATCGATCCGAGATCCCTCGACTGTAACCGAGATCTCGGAGATTATATTATTAAACATAATCTCGCGATCCGCGGCGCAGCGTCGACGGAAATAAATCCGCCGGCGTGGGCCGAGGTGCGGCCCACGGTGTATCTGTTTCGTATCCGTTTCGCGTCGCGACAAACAGATATCGGATTGCGGGAGTGTCTCGTCCCAAGATACATTGCGTGACGACTACTGCCGGGTTAGAATTTCGACCAAAGATTTTTCTTTTTTTTTTTTACAGGCTAATGTCTCGGACAGAGTTCATCGCTTTGACGTCCATCAGCTTTGTTTGACTTTTTACCGAGTTCACACGAATTGAGGGGTCGGAATGGCCACCCACGATGCGCTCTTGTTTTATCGTGGCTGTCGCTTCGTGCGGAGAGCCGGACGCGTCAACAGCGAACACGTGGGTTTCCGTCTGCCCCCCCCCCCCCCCCCCCCTCCCATGCCTCGACCTCGTGTCTCGGGAGAGTCGTTTCTATACAAACTACGAAGCGATGCACTTGATTCCTGTGTGTACCTTTGTGATACACAAAACCCGCGTTGCCGCCTGCGTTGTACAAACACACGCACACTGAGCGGCGCGCCCCGGCCCGGGGAGAGTGAAATTAAACTTGGTTTCACGGCCTCACGGACTGTTCGCA
Source organism: Itoplectis maculator (assembly GCA_964034905.1). Taxonomy (NCBI): domain Eukaryota; kingdom Metazoa; phylum Arthropoda; class Insecta; order Hymenoptera; family Ichneumonidae; genus Itoplectis; species Itoplectis maculator. The sequence continues at coordinate 6,037,031 of OZ035869.1, forward strand.
CTTTGGATTAAGTACACACGGCGCTTTGGGTTTCCGAGGTAACAGAAACGCCAAACTGGCCTTTTTTCCGAAAGAAAAATATTTCCTCTATTAAAAAGTTCGTGAGCAACCATTGTTGTCGATTTATTCAGCATCTGATTGGTCGTTGGAAAACCGACAGCAGTTTCATGTTTAATATCGCGAAATTCGGCAGCTTGTCAGAAAAAAAAATCGTTTTTCGCGTTTTTCTCCTCGAATTTTCGATCTCTCGGGCAAACACCTGTCGTTTTTGGAATCAGCGGAAAATTTGCCATCGGATAGGGTTTTTACACTTAGCGAAATAAAAAATTATTTTTTCGCAAAAAACGCAAGGGGTACCCCTTCTAAAAATTTGCAATTTTTGAGGGTCAACTTTAAAAATCTGCAAAAAATCGAAAAATCGAGGTATCGCGTTCCGCCTGGCGGCATTCTCTTCGTTGAAGAGTCTTCTTTCGAATGCGAAAAGAAAATCCCGATTATATTGATCCAAAGAAAAATTACACCGATTTTAGTAAGGTGCCAAAATTGGGAAAAAGTTAAAAACGGTTTTTCGCGTTTTTCTCCTCAAATTTTTTATTTTTCGTGCAAAAACCGGTCATATTTGGAATCAGCGGGAAATTTCCCATCGGATAGGGTTTTAAAACTTCGTTAAATCGAAATTTTTTTTTGTCGCCAAAAAAACGGCAAGGAGGGGGCCATCCACATGAAATTTTTTTCTCCCCGCGAGAATTACTACCAGAAAAACAAACGTCAAGCGTTCGGCTTGTTTAAAAACGTTTGTTTGTGACAAGAATATCCTGACTCACATCGTGACCGTCGAAATAGCCGCGTGTGTTTGCCCCCCGTTCGACGCTCTTAGCACAGATGTGCAGGCGACTGTAACGACCAAGGACACGACAACCGAGACTGAAATAAAATCCGTCCGGTGTTTGGACAGGATCGAACCCGGCACCGCTGGTCGTGAGCTGTTTGGGTGTTGAAGGATCTCGTCGCGCATTAGTATATTCATGCTTCATAAGTCCGCGTGTGCCTGTGGTAAATAATATACATGTATACACATTTATACCCATGCTCGAGGCTCGACGTCGGCGCATTCCCCACTTGACACCCGGCGGCGGCGGTTCAACGTAATCGGAAACCGAGAGCACCGAGTCCTCGAATTCGAGCTCGGCGCGGTCGTTGAATAACCGAACGAAATCACACCCCGACGACGATTCGTCGACGAGTCGTCGTCGTTGTCGTGCGGCGAGACGAGTGTCTGCCTTCCGAGTCCTGCGCCGCCCGCGGAGAAACCCATCAAAATTAATCGATTCCGCGCCCCGGATAAGCGTCGAAACGTCTGCCACCGTCGCCGCCGTCGACGAGTACAACGTTAATTCCCGTGGGTATATCGCGCGGTAAACAGAAACGCCAATTTGAAACCCAAATTTTACTTCCTCCGCCGAATCGGTCTGCGGCTGGAATCACCGAGTAATTTGACAAGCTTCGACAAACAAATTTCTCGTCGTCGGCCGCCGCAGAAAAACGTAGACGGACCTTTGGCCCCAAAAAGTGAGGGAAAATCCAAGGAAATAGTACACTTTTCCAGCTTCTTAACGAAAATTAATGAAAATCGTCGGTCGTTAATTTTCCTCCATTTTCGTTCAAAACGCAGACGAACCTTTGGCTCCTAAAAGCGAGAAAAAATCCCAGGAAATAGTACACTTTCCCAGCTTCTGAACAAAAATTAATGAAAATCTTACATTTCCCTCAATTTTTCCTCGTCGCTGACAAAAATATGAACACATTTAATCGCTGAGGATTAATCGAAGCGTCTCGTCGATCGCGAGAAAACTTTCAATGAACGTGAATAATCGCCGCTGGTATAAAATTAAAAAAAAAACCCTCCCTCCGTCGTCGACACTGGCAGCAGAGTCCAGGTCTGCGGTTCGAATTTATCGCGCCGATTTCCCGTCACATCCTCCACACATCCCGGTTAATAACGGCCCAGGTCCGAGAAGTACCCTCGAAAAATGAATTTATCGCGAGTCAGCCGTTCGTGTCGTGGATTCGCGACAATTACTTCTGGATTGCGGTGTATGTTAAATACCGGCGGTTTTACCGCCGGTCAGGGAGGACGATGGGTCAGCCAGCGGTAAGAGGGGGCGAATAGCCCCCCTCCCCTCCCTCCCTCCCTCCCTCCTTAACCTACCCCATTCCAGAGAGGGAAAATACGGCAACGCGAGGAGAGACAGAAATGTGTCGCGATAGCTACCAGGACTCCCCCTCTCCTCCCCACCCCCCCATTTGCTTTAAATCGCATTCGGCTTAGCCACAACCAGAGCAGCGCCAACCAGCAGCAGCATCAACATCAGCAGGCAAAGTACGCGGTCGTGCTGCTCGTTGTGCCCGGCTGTTCGTCGATGGGTTTCAGACTGGGTTGGGGAATGGGGTGAGGGGCGACAGAGGGGGCAGGGGGCAGGGGGAGAGAGGGAAAGAGGGGGAAACGTACAGCCAGCGGCGCGAGGCCGGTCGAGGGTGCACCAGCCGAATTTATCATGCGGCCGGCGGGTTATCCGGCAGCACTTGTGCTGCGGGGAACTCGAATCTCTTGTCATTCACCCCGGCCTCACCGTTCAGAGTCGTTTCTCCCTACTGCTCTCCACTCTCTCCGCTGCTCTCCAGGCGCGACGCGCGACGCATGTAGGCCAACGACGCTAATATTTTAAGGGCCCGACCGACTGGCGGTCGTTAATCCTCGATAGCGGTCGACGGGGTCGCAGTATTACCCGCAAATCCCTGACCTCTTGATCTCCGCGAGCTGCTTTTCGGCACTCACGACAATCGCGGCGGTGGCGGCAGCGGTCGCTTGACCAGTTTTCGTTATATGACGAAACTTTAGGTAGGAATATTTTGGTTAACGAATTTGTAGATTTGTTGGAATCACTGATTTTGTCTCTCAGTATTAAAAAATTCTGGTAAATTAATTTGTAGATTTGTTGGAATTACTAATTTTTTTTCTAGGTGTAAAAACTTTCTGGTAAACGAATTTGTATAGATTTGTTGGAATCACTGATTTTTGTTCTCAGTGTAAGAAAATTTTGGTAAACGAATTTGTAGATTTATTGGAATCACTGATTTTTTTTCTCAGTGTAAGAAAATGTTGGTAAACGAATTTGTAGATTTGTTGGAATCACTGATTTTTGTTCTCAGTGTAAAAAAAATCTAGTAAACGAATTTGTAGATTTGTAGGAATTACTGATTTTTTTTCTCAGTGTAAGAAAATTCTGGGAAACGAATATGTAGATTTGTTGCAATTACTGATTTTTTTTTTTCACCGTGTAAAAAAATTCTGGGAAACGGATTCATAGGTACTTGTCTTTGATTTTACATCAGTTTTCACAGAGAATTCACTAACGCGCTTCGTTTTCCACGTAACTCACGCGCGGGTCGAGAAGCTTATATGGACAACCGCGGCTAAATGCAATTTCGCCGGGCGATTCGAAAAGTTTGTCGAAACGCTTCGCCTCGCGAGACGCAGCGACAAACGCGACCGGTGTGCACCTCGAATCGCGTCGAACGGGCAGCAGCAGCAGTTTGTGGGTCGTCGACTCTCAGTCGACGCGAACTGCCCGGCTTTCACATATAAGCTGCTGCCGTCCAGAGAGGCACACGTAAGCGCTTACGTGTTTAGGCTTTATTTTTATTTATTTTTTTTTAACATGAGCGCGTCGCTCTAATTGCACGAGAGTCAAAAATCGTGAAAATTCACGAGATTTTTGTAAACGCGAAAAATATTCGCTCGCGAATTTCGGAGGAAAATTCTATGGCGCCAAAGAGGGAACGAAGTTTGGGAGAACGCGCGGCGCGAAAATTCGGTCCGGCGTATCCGAGTTGTGCGGTTGGGTCGGGGGGAGGGGGGAGGGGGGTCTACACGTGTAATGGTCCCGCGTCGCTTGCGTTACACGGTCCGAGGCAGAGGCACCTCACACCTATAGCCGACGCGAGCCTATCTCTCTCCTCTTCTTACACGAGAATTCCAGGGATTCGGATTTCAAAGCGTGTGTGTGTGTCTGTGTGAGTGAGAGAGATGAGGAGACAGTGAGAGCGAGAGAGAGAGAGACGGAGAGAGTGAGTGAGTGAGCCAGAAGCTCCGTGACTCGAGCGCGAAACAAACGAGCGGTAAGCGGACGGGCAGGCAACCAACCAACTCGTATGCGAGCGGCAACTATACCACCGGCGAAGCGACGCTATGGCAACGATATGAAACGAAACGGGAACTAGTTGGCTAGCTGGCCTCTGGCCTCTCGCCGGCCTATACTGACCCGACGTCCGCGCGTTCGTTCGCGAAACCAAAACCTCATCTGCGTTACACGACTCGCCAACGACAGAGTCCGCGGGCCACCGGTGGCCCATAGCTGTCCGACGAAAAAAAAAAAAAAAAGAGAAAAAAAAAATCGGAAGCTTGATTCCGAAACTTTTCCCACTGGACGTCAAAGCGATGCGAGTGATGTGACCTTCAAAAATGACTTTTTCACCTTGAAATGACCTGGAAAAAAATTACTTTTTGACCTTAGAATAGCCTTGGAAAATAACGAATTGACCTTGAAATAAAAAAAAAAAAGAGAGAACAAAATATCGGAAGCTTGATTCCGAAACTTTTCCCACCGGACGTCGAAGCGATGCGAATGACGTGGCCTTAAAAAATGATTTTTTGACCTTGAAATTACCTGGAAAAAATTACTTTTTGACCTTAGAATAGCCTTGAAAAAAACGCATTGACCTTGAAATGACCTTGAAAAAAATACGTAAAATGAAAAGGTTTCACAAAAACATTCGCTCGCAATCCTCGCTCCTAATTTATTTTTTCTCGTGGCCAATAAATACAGCCATTCAAAATACGCGCCATGCGTGACCCCGCAGCGGCCATGACAGTCCGGAATCTCGACACTATATCTCGAAGCTGCCGCCGCTGTCACCAAGAAAGCTTGAAAAGTGGCCTCACTATTCCGATACATTCGACTTTCGACGTATCCTTTTTTAACAGACGAAAATCGACACGAGTGAAGTGACCTTGAAAAATGACTTTCCGCGTCCTTTTTAAAAGAGGATCCGTCTTCCGCGACGGGCATAGAGGGCGATGCGGTCACGGCCGAACGCGCATCCCCCCGCGGATATTATAAATAGAATCCCCGAGAGCGCGCGTGCGCGTTTGCTCGCCTCTTACAACGCTCGTCGGGCACGGAGCGTGTATTGTACAACGTCACGTACCCCAACACGCGCAACGAGAGTGCGCATAAATGATTTCAACGTCGCGTCCATTGAAACATACGCTTATAGTACTCGCTCGGTGTATTGTGCCTTATCCCCTCGGTGCTGTAATCCGAGCGCAATCTCGCGAGTCGAGACCCCCACACACACTCTGACGCACACACACAAACACAGCACCAAACACACGTACGTGTTCAGCACCTACACAAAACACGGGGATAGCTCGCGCGAGGCCCGAGGGATCTCCCGGCGAGAAGGGAACGAAGCGCTGGAGAGGATTTAAAAAAAAAAAAAAAGCTGACTTCCTTCTCGCCCGCGTCTCTTCCCCCTCCCCCCTCCCTTCGTTCTCCCCCCGTCTGTCCGTTTATTTTCCCTCTTTCTCGTTTGTGTTCTCTCTCTCTCGCTTCCTCGCCGGACTCTCTTGTCCTTCGGCCTGATCCTCATCTCTCCTCTCCCGGCTTCTCGCTCGCATCTGGCTCCAGTGGCGGTTCTGCTGTGCCTCGCGAAGCCGGAGCAGCAGCGAACCGACGGACCAACCTCGGCCCCGGCGCAATCCGCGCGATCCTCTCTCGCATCCTGCTCGGTCAAAGGCCCACACGACCAGGCCCCGGTTTTTTCCTCGCTGGCGCTGTGTTCGTCTATAGCGGCTGTGGAGAAGCGAGAGCGAACAAAGAAGCGCGCGTATGGATAGAAAGAGAGAGGGGGAGAGGGAGACAGAGGGAAGGACGAGAACGAATGGGAGATAGAAGGACCGAGGATCTTGTGTGCGAGGAGCGAAGGAGAAACTAAAAGGGAGAAAGAAAGAAAGACAGAAAGAGAGAGAGAGAGAGAGAGAGGACCACAACATATATATATGGGGTCGAGCTAAGGAAAAGAAGGAAAAGGGAGAGGAACGCAAAATATATATAGACACATATATGGTCGAGCTAAGAAAAAGAAGGAAAAGAGAGAGGAACGCAAAATATATATAGACATATATATGGTCGATCTAAGGAAAAGAAGGAAAAGGGACAGGAACACAAAATATATATATAGACGTATATGTGGTCGAGCTAAGGAAGAGGACGAAGAGGCAGAGAGACAGAGACAAAGACTAAGGCGAACACAGAAGCGAATGGTGGAGGCGATTGGAAGAGAAAAAGAGATCCATCGTGGAGAGGTTTTTTAAGTGTGGATATTTGCTTGTCCATATATGTATATTCTATAGACACGTGCGCGAGCCTATAAACACGTGTATGTCTGCATGTGTGTGTGTGTGTGAAGTGGAAGCTTTGAAACCAGGAAGCGATCTTCCCGTTGAGCCGTCAGCATCCATTGTCGCACCCCTTTGGCCACTCGAGGTATTATCCCCGCGCGCCGCGCGCGATACAATACGTCGCATTATAGGCATCCTCGGCGGAATCGGTCGCGCGCTTGAATCGCGACGCGACGACGTGTGATCTTCTTCCGCGCTTGCTTCCCCCTCTCTCCTCGTCTCCGTAGTCGGCGACGATTCTCGCGGATTCGCCGCACCGAAAAATCCACCAATTGCTTCGATAGATTAAATATTTATTTTATTAATTCATTTATTAATAAAATATCCTTTTTGTTGGATCTAACGATTTTTTTTTCTCAGTTACTTCAGAAAACAAAACCGTCAGATCTCAGTCTACAAAACCAGATATCTTTTTTATCGACCGATAGATTAAATATTTATTTTATTTATTCATTTATTAAATGAATATGCTTTTTGTTGGATCTAACGATTTTTTTTTGTCAGTTACTCCAGAAAACAAAACTGTCAGATCTCAGTCGACAAAACCAGATATCTTTTTTATCGACCGATAGATTAAATATTTATTTTATTCATTCATTTATTAAACGAATATCCTTTTTGTTGGATCCAAAGATTTTTTTTTCTCAGTCCAGGAAACAGAACCGTCGGATCTCAGTCGACAAAACCAGATATCTTTTTTACCGACCGACATCTCGAAACCCGCCACAAACCGTGGATTTAATTTCTTAGACTTAGCCCTTCGCCTGCAATCCGATTGAGAAGACGGCCAAGTTCCGCGCGCGGAGGCAATAATTGTCTTCCTGGTTGCGCTGCAAGCGCAACCAGGCTGAGGCCGCGTGTGCCGCGGATACACGCGAATGTACCTCGAGGCTCGGACTCCCGCGAACACCGTTCCCTTAATTACCTGTCGAGAGAATGTATATATGTGTACGGTATATACAGAAGAAGAAGAAGAAGCAGCTGTACCGCGATGAGAAGGACGAATAGTAGTCCGTGAACCTCGGGGGCATTCGCCGCCGCTGCCGCCGCCAGCGGCGCGGAGGTGAGGAGAAACGTCTGTCACTCCGTGTGTGAGCGAACGAGCGTCGTACAGTCGGCCGCCCGGCAGCGATGCCGCGGATAGAGAGCCGAGCGGCGAGCAAGCAACTCGCCGTTTGCTCTACACAGGCGAAACCGGCTCGCCGAAGGTGAGAGAGAAAGAGAACGACGCTCTCTCTCACTCTATGCTGCTCGAAAGACAGAGCGAGAGAGGAGAGAGCTACGAAGCGAGAGAGAGCGAGAGAGGACGAGAGAGCCACAGAGCGAGAGAGAACGAAAGAGCCACAGAGCGAGAGAGAGAGAGAACGATACAGAATGAGAGAGAACGGCGAGAGAACGATACAGAATGAGAGAGAGCGAGAGAGAACGATACAGAATGAGAGAGAACGGCGAGAGAACGATACAGAATGAGAGAGAACGGCGAGAGAACGATACAGAATGAGAGAGAACGGCGAGAGAACGATACAGAATGAGAGAGAGCGAGAGAGAACGATACAGAATGAGAGAGAACGACGAGAGAACGATACAGAATGAGAGAGAACGGCGAGAGAACGATACAGAATGAGAGAGAACAGCGAGAGAGAACGATACAGAATTAGAGAGAGCGAGAGAAAACGATACAGAATGAGAGAGAGCGAGAGAAAACGATACAGAATGAGAGAGAGCGAGAGAGAACGATACAGAATGAGAGAGAGCGAGAGAGAACGATACAGAACGAGAGAGAACGGCGAGAGAACCGAGAGAGGGGGAAAGACTCGAAGAGATGGACGTCGGGGCGCTGTGTGACTGGAGCGACACTGACACAAGCTTACGGCTTAGCGCGCATGTTGGGATATCCCTGCAAGGCAGCAGCTCTCGCCCGGTCGCGGCCCGCCGCGCGCGCGAAACTCGGCTTACAGCCCGAGTCTCTCCCATTATGAAGCGAACAGGACGCGTCAAATTATCTCCGTCGGCGTCTAGCGCTCGCCGCCGTCGCGCATATATACGATATACAGGAATATATCAGCTGCAGCGCAGCGAAATAGTACGATACCCGAGTCACGCGTGTACTACGCGCACACACACGTGCGACACAAACACCGTAATCGCGTGATACGCGAGGTGCAACGCAGGTGTGTGTGTGTGTTGTGAGATGCGTAGCTGTACCGTTGCCGCCGTGTGGATCGGGTGGCGACTGTGTCGCGCGAGCGACGTGCGTGATTTCCGACGATTAAGAAATCGACCGCTAAGCGCCGCGGCGAAAACTTGCTCTGCCGTTGGATGCAACGCGACGGCGCCGTGGAAACGAGTAGCGAGAGAAAAAGTTTCATTGATTCAATTCAATGAGATTTCATTGAAATGTCAACCTGCGAAATATTTTATTGAGGCCAATGAAAAAATATACGAAAATATTAGCTATTTATTGATTCCCTTGTGAATTTTTGTCTGAGAAAAAATTGTTTTGAATACAGTATCCGGTTAGTTTTTTTTTTTGTCGAAATTTGTTTGAGAGAAATTAGCTATAGTGTAACCAGTCTAATCTCGATTTTTGGTAACTTTTTAATTTAGATAAAATATTAAAGCCAACTGAGCCTAAAATATAATTCGTCCCAGAAAATAAATATTCGACCCAGGGAAATGACTTTTGCCAGTTTCGAACGGCGAATAACTGCCATCTGAGATTGAGTACATGCCGCGAATTTCGACGTACGTTTTTCCGATTCACGAGTTTGGCTCACGCCCTTCGCGCGCGCGGCACAATTCATTTTTCGTCCCGTATCTCTCGTCATCGGGGGCGGCGCGCGGCGCTGATCGTTATCCGGCCGGTAATCCGGCATCGACGAAACGTGAAATTGATGAAAGAGGAGGCGAAGCCGCTCGCGAGGGATTTCGATGCGCGGCAACAAACTGCAAGATTTATACCCGCTTCGATTCTCCCCTCAACCCCTCCCCCCTCATCCACCAACGGCGTAACAACCGTCATGTTACAATCCAGAATAATGACTTCGTTACGTCTGCTGCAGCTGTTTCTCATTCGCCTTTGTTTCCCAGCTTCGCAGAAAATCGTTTGCACTGGAAAAGTGCGTCGTCGATTGGCTCTGCGATATATTTCTCACAGATCGAACGCGACGAACGTCGCGAAAGCACTTGAAAATCGCTTTTCTCGTACTCGACTTCCACAAAAAGAAAAATCACAAACGTCCGCAAAAGAACCGACGGAATAAAACGTAATAACCCGAATTTCAAAGAGCGTTTTCCGATAAAATTCCCGTCGATAACATTTCGATCGCGCGACAAAACCGCATTTTTTTCCATTTCATTATTCAACCCCCCCGTCCACCCAGAAAAAAAAAACAAGAGTCGCGTGCGAAAAATTTATATTATACGCGCTCGAAGATACTTTAGCGAAATAAAAGCGATAATTTTCGGGCAATTTATATGCAGCCGACGCGTTTGACGTTTCGTACATGTGTTTTTTTTTCTTTTTCGCCCCACATAAACACAGGTCCCCGGAGGGAATAGAAAGTACACGGGATATCCGAGGGAATCATCTCCGCCTTGCAGCATAGATCCTATATACGTCTTAGGATCACGTGACGCGTCGCGCGCGCGACGAGGCAGCTCGGTATTTTCGTCGCGTAGTCCTCTTCTTACTGCCGCACTTCGTCAACGTTTGATAGAGGCCTGAGACGTATTTATTGCACATAAAGAGGAGGACACGCAGAGGGCGGAGGGAAGGAAGAGGGGGGGGGGGGGGGGGGTATCGAGGGGGAGGTATCGGGTATACTGAGAGGCTTTTCGGTTTTCACGGTGTGCAACACGCGTTTCGAGTCACCTGTGCCGAACGATCGATCGAGCTCCCACCGACCTGTATCGTATATATATACAGGTTGTCCCAAAAGTAATGAAGTTCCAGCTGCTAACCCTGTTCGCTTAACCCTATATATGGACTGGATTAAACAGCCGGAACTTCATAAATTTTAGCCCTGTTAACACTGTTTTCTCAATCCTGTTCGCTTAACCCTGTTCATATATAGGGTTAAGCGAACAGAGTTAAGCAGCCGGAATTTCATAACGTTTGGCCCTGTTAACCCTGTTTCCTTAACCCTGTTTGCTTAACCCTCTTTATATATAGGGTTAAACGAACAGGGTTAAGTAGCCAGAACATCATAACTTTTGGATCTGTTCACTCTGTTCGCTTAACCCTGTTCATATATAGGGTTAAGCGAACAGGGTTTAGTAGCCGGAACATCATAACTTTTGGCCCTGTTAACCCTGTTCGCTTAACCCTGTATATGAACCGGGTTAAGCTGCTGGAACTTGATAACTTTTAGGACACCCTGTATAAATACTCCCCCTCCCCTCCCTCCCCCTCCTTTCCCTACTTCTGTGCCACGCGAACGACCGGCAAAGGCGAAATAACGTCGAGATCGCGGTTTTCGGCCACGTCGCAGCACATTTTTTCCGCGGGACCGCGAATCGTCGTCGCTGCTGCTTTTTTACAGCGCGCGACGCGCGCGGAAAGCGAGGTCCGAGACCGAGCGACACGTCGAGCACGCAGCGCTCGGTTCTCGCGAAAGGCCGAGGCCTTTATTATTATCGCGAGATTTCATCTGTCAGCAACTTCGAAGCTTTGTCATGCGGAGAATTCTGATCGCGCGGAAATCTCGCGGCTACTGACTCCCCCCCCCCTCCCCCTCGACGTATCCACAGATCCGTTTAGTGCCCGAGCGGCGCCCGAAGATTATCGTAATTGGGTCCGTTGTACATTGCGAGGGAATAATGAGTTTTTTGCTAGATTTTTTTTTTTTGGAAATTCGAGAACGAGAGTCAAATTAATCGAACTGATAAATTCGGAATTAACTGCAACGTTTTCGGTCCACGATTTTGATTTTGCAAAACGGATTAACTGTCATTTTTTTTTTTTTTTTTTTCAGAAATTCATATAAAAGCGCAAATAAACATTCGACAACCGTGAAAAGTCCCGGATGGATAAACCGTTCGATTAAAATCGAAAATCGATCGCGTAGATTCGGGTAACGCGAATTCGAATATCCTCGCTCACCACTCCCGATTGTGACGTTTTGCAGAGATTCCGGGTCGCGCGGCCGTTTAAACCAAAAGCTGGGATGAAGAGCCCGGAGTGATAGTAGACACGGGTTACTATTGGTGGTACGCGAAAGAGTCGGGGTAAATAAAAAAAAATAAAAACCAAAAAAAAAACGCAAAGCGATGTCGGCGCTATTGAGTCGGGGTTCCGGGTCCTTTTTCCAACCCAGTCATCCAGGCAACAATCGGACACTCGCCGGTCGGCTTCGACGACTCGACGCCGACTACTCGCCAGACGAATCCTGTGCGCCGGATGCAATGCGAATGCATGTAAACGAGTTTGCGTGTAACACAGCGAAGCGACAAGCGGCAGCAGCAGCATCGAGCAGTCAAGTGATGTGGTTAGGCGGCCGTTCAGAGGCGCGACGAGGGAAACGATCGACGACAGCAGCAGCCCGAAAAGCCGTATCGACGTTAAACAACGCGCAACTAATACGCATATAGAACACACCACAGCGACCAGTGCCATGTATATAGATATATAATGACCGTGACGCGAAGGGAAAGAAGGGGAGCCGATAAACTCACCGGGGGTGCCCGTCGATTTGGTATTATATTATATACAGTGAGACACACACACAATAGGGAGACCAGTGGGGATGCAGCCCGTAAAAGGTAATCCGAATTCCACTTGTCACGCTACTCTCGACGCCTCGTGCGTCGTTTGTCGCTTCGTCGTTCCCCAGTGTATTTCTATCGCTCGATAGAACGAGAGACAGAGAAGTCTCCCCGCTTCCCCAGCCGGTCACACGATAACGCCGCCGAAATTGTATACACGTGTCCATTGTGTTACCGGAAATTTCGCGACGAGAGAGAAAGTGTCGAAATAACGATCGCTCTATTCTCTGTTTAATTTAATCTCGCGAAGTCGACGCTTAAATGCTTTCGGGATTTTTTTTTGGGAGTTTTGTACTTTGAGTCATACTTTTTTTTTGAGTTTTGTATTTTACAGATCAAAGCGATGACGTAAAAAATCAACGATTTTTTTTTTTTTTTTTTTTTTTTTGATTGTTTATTCTTTATGAAGAGTCGAAAGAGATGATGATTTAAAAATAAAAATTACGTGACCCCGATTTGGGCAGTTTTTGGTCCTGGGGCCAGAAACGTGTTCGGGTAATCTAGTTTTTATTACAAGATTGATGTTTCGACGAGCGCTGTACAAATCGACTCGGGCTCTCTCAGCCGTCGAAGCGAAAAAGTATTCCCATTCATCGTTTACAATATTCAAACGTTTTAATCGACATTTTTTTGTCCGTCTGCGCATTCAATCTGCTGGATATTTCAATGTTCATCGCTCGAGCCCCGAGGGGACGCGGATAAAAAGTCAATGAATGGTATATTTTTACCGTGGGAAATTAATTTTAGCAAAAAAATAAAATACCGACGAAAAAGTATAGCGAGAGAAAGTGTCAAAACAACGAACCACTTTTTACAACAACGAACAATATTTTCGTCCCACTCGATTATGCGTGTAATTCACTCCCGGGGATTTTTATATTCAGTTTCGACTCTCGTCCGGACAAAAAATTCGCGTGAATGAGAAAAATATTTATCTCGTCGCTTAAAACATTCTAACTCGCGGCCGCTTATAAACGTCAGTGGCCCGAAAATCGCGTGGAACGTTGCAATCTCCAAACTTTGCGTGCACATTGTGTACGTTGTGTAACTATTTATATACGTTATACGTCGGTCGTAACTCTCACGAGCGTCCGGCTCAAACTCGAGGACCGCGCGCGGTCCTCGGGCTTTGAGACAAAACGAGTTTTGGCGAATGCGTGACTGAACGACGACGCGCAGGGAGACGGCGAGCGAGCGGCCAGTATACGCGCTTGTCCAGTCACCGCTGGTCACGCTGGTCACTGACGATGCAGACCCCTGGCAGCAACCTGACTCCGGTATACGCGTGAGGTTGGCCTCGCCGCCAACCTCACACTGAGAAAAATCCATGGGACGACGATGTCGAATATAGCGAATTTTACTATACAAATAGGTGACACAGTTATCCAAATATATTGCCAATTTATTTATTTTTTTATTATTTCATTATTATTCATTTCGAAAGTATTTGGATTTCATTCCAATTATTACAATGTCACACATTAAAATCTATCATATTTGCAGAAAAAAATTCTATTTCATAAATATTTGTTTCGATCAAACGAATTTTCTTTTTTCCATCCTCAACCGCGCATTTTTCGGCATTTTAAAATTGTCTATTGTATTTTATTATTATTAACGTAGAAACGATGAGGTGGGAATCAAAATAACGAATGACCAAAATGCGAATGGCCAAAATAACGAATTTAAAAATGATGGACGTCTTAATCTAGAATAATCATCATTACGAAATTTGCTATTTTAGTCATTCGCTATCTTGATCATTCGCTATTATAACTGCATTTTAATCAAATGTGGGGTCAAAATACCGAATGATCAAAATAACGAATGGCTAAAATAGCGAATTCCGTAATGATGATCATTATAGATTTAGACGTTCATTAGCTTTAAATTCGCTATTTTAGCCATTCGTTATTTTTATCATTCGGTATTTTGACCCCCACCCTCCCAATTATTACATATTGAAATCTACCATATTTGTAGAAAAAAATGGTCTATTTCATAAATACTTCTTTCGATCAAACGAATATATCCTTTTTTCTATCCTCAACCGCGCATTTTTCGGATCCAACCGTTTTTTTTTCTCAGTGCAGCAGCAGCGACGGCGGCAGCAGAATTACGAAGAGATATGCGCCGCGGCGCAGTCCGTGAACTCAGGGCGAACGGCACGCGGCGCGCGGTCGCCCGAAGCGCAGGTCCCGCGCACTCGCACGACACACAACTCGCCGCGGAATTTCAATGAATTTACGAAGCCCGCGCGCGGCGGCTGACTCACCCTTCGCGATGAGCCTCCTCGTGCTCGGCGCGCGCGGTTTCCCCAGAAACTTTACGCTATTTCCGCTTCGAACGTGTGGCCGTCGCCGCCGTCGCCGCGCATAACTGGAAAATGTGCGCGAGTGTGCGTGCAGCAGACCGTATAAAAAAAGAGAGAAAAACTCAGACGAAATAAGTCAGAAGTAACGATACCCCGAGGTGTTTTACTCTGCCGCCGACTCTTTTGCCTCTTTTTACGCTCCGCACTCGCATTTTATTTCGCAACGCATTGCGCGAAATGTTATTGCACCTCTTTTCGCTTGGAGATGAAATGCAGTCGGTATATCAAATTCGTTACAGCTTCGCGTTTGCCGAAATTCGGGCGAATCGATAACTCGCGTTCATAATTGAGTTTGAGTTCCCCTCAGCGGTTTCGTTCATAATTGACGCTGAGTTCCATATCCTTAATTATTGGGTCCAATAATTGAGGGCGAGTTCTCCCTTGGTTATTGCGCCACCATCCAAAACGGTACAGAATTCCTAAAAATGTCTCAAGTTCTTTATAACTTTGCGTTTTTTTCATGCATCGAAATGTCTGGATGCGAATTATGATTATCAAATGAAAGCGATGACCCAATTTTTTTTTCGAGCCACAGAACTGAAACTGTTCGATAACTTAGATCGACGAAGTCACGTCCGTTAATTGCATCAGCGATTTTCCAATATTTGGTCTGGCGGGGGGAGGAAAAAGAAACTCAGCCAAAGAGTTACGACTTTTTAACAGGAAAAACTTTTCCTCCGCCGGTCACATCGGGCGGATATTCCGCGACCGCCGCGCGAGCGGCAAACTTCGACTTCGACTGCGTATTTTTTTGCGACCTCGACATTGGCGCACGGATTAAACGAATGCGATTAATTTATCGATGGCCGCGCATTCTTCATGGATACCAAATCGCGTTCTCTTCTTTTTTTGTGGGAGATCTCGTCGGTGTCTCTTCTCGTGTAACTTTGGCAAAAGTTTCCCGTAGCTCGATTCCACAGTCATTGCGATTTGGATCTTAATTCTCAAGGCGATGTGATTTTTTTTTTTTTTTTTTTTTTTTTTTTTTTAAATTGCCAAAGCCGCTATTGATCACATTTCTAAATATCATTAAAAAAAGACTAAGGATAGTGCCACAATAGTATAAAATAAGGACAGAGTGACAGCAGCGAAGAAGAAGGACAAACGACAGCAACGGAGAATAAGGACAGAGCGACAGCAGCGAAAAATAAAGACAAAACGACAGCAGTGTTGAATAAGAACAGAGCGACAACAGCGAAGAATAAGGAAAGAACGACAGTAGAGCTGCAGAGGTCATAGCGAGGGGGAAGAGGAAAGGGGCGGTGGGAGGCGTCGGGAGGGGAAAGTGTGAGCGCAGACAGAGCGCGCGAGAGCCGAGTGCGAGAGAGCGCGATGAGGAAGAAATAGCCTCGGCTAAAGTGAGAGAATCACCCGAGTGTAACAAATAGGAATTAGCGTAGTTCGTAAACAGAGGCGCACGAACGTAACTAACGCGCTAACTCGGCATGTCGAAGTCGATGAAACTTGCGAACGCCTCCGCGAGAGCTCGTTGCGCGTGGATTTGCGCCGCACGTGTGGCGCTTCCGTTCCCGACGTATATAACAACAACGAATGCTGAAATGTCTCAAGAAGTATTTTTTTATAAATAACGTATACGTTGAAAGTCGATATTTTGAAAAAACAAATTTCGTGACCCCGATTTGGGCGGTTTTCGGCCCGGCGGCCAGATCTACGATTTCTGTCAAACTGTTCGGCCAAAATTTTTTTTTTTCAAAATCAACTAAAAAAGGGTTGTAACCAGTGTTTTCAGGGGTAGAATATGCGACTTGAGAACGATGGTATAGGTTAAAAGTCGATATTTTGAAAAAATAAATTTCGTGACCCCGATTTGGGCGGTTTTCGGCCCGGCGGCCAGATCTACGATTTCTGACAAACCGTTCGGCCAAAATTTTTTTTTTTCAAAATCAACTAAAAAAGGGTTGTAACCAGTGTTTTCAGGGGTAGAATATGCGACTTGAGAACGATGGTATAGGTTAAAAGTCGATATTTTGAAAAAATAAATTTCGTGACCCCGATTTGGGCGGTTTTCGGCCCGGCGGCCAAATCTACGATTTCTGACAAACTGTTCGGCCAAAAATTTTTTTTTTCAAAATCAACTAAAAAAGGGTTGTAACCAGTGTTTTCAGGGGTAGAATATGCGACTTGAGAACGATGGTATAGGTTAAAAGTCGATATTTTGAAAAAATAAATTTCGTGACCCCAATTTAGGCGGTTTTCGGCCCGGCGGCCAGATCTACGATTTCTGACAAACTGTTCGGCCAAAGAATTTTTTTTTTCAAAATTAACTAAAAAAGGGTTGTAACCATTGTTTTCAGGGGTAGAATATGCGACTTGAGAACGATGGTATAGGTTAAAAGTCGATATTTTGAAAAAATAAATTTCGAGACAAAGAGCCGACGAGGAGAGAAGCAACAACAACACGCTTCACGCGAACCGCAGCAGGCACGACATGTATCGCAAGCGCGTTTATTTAAATTGCGAGATTTGCGCAATGGACTCTCGCGTGCACATCGAGACCTCTCTCGCGTTGTGCCAGATATCGTCGGGGGGGAGGGGGCAATACGGCGAGAAAGAACCGCAAACTGTATTGCACGCGTTCGCGCTATAATGCGGCCGCCCAGGTAAACCAGAGGTGTATTCACGAAAATTACGTCGGGCGGAAAGGATTTTTCGATAAGAATCAGCCAAAGCGAGAGAGAAAGCGTGATGCTGAAATTATATGTTCCCAAAGCCAACTTGGACTTTGCGTGGGTTTGTGTTTGTGTTTCTCCGTCTCTCTCTCTTTCTCCCCTCTCCTCCCTTCTCATTCCCTCTCTCTCCTTCCGCTGGTATCTCGCTAATCTCGAACACTCCTGATAATAATGCTAATTTGAATATGTAAGCGCAACGGCGGACGACCTTTTTCTCTCCGGATTATTCTTGATACCGGCGGCGGCAGGTTCATTGTCACGGACAATTTCTATGTATACATAGACTGACTCTTGATATACATATGTATATGTATATTCTGGGTCCCCGCCGAACTTTTTGACGTATATCACGGCAGTTTTGAGGACGTCCTCGCGGGTTCGAGGACCGCGCGAGAATCAAGAGGACAAATTTTCCGCATTATCCGCGGTTGACGGCAAAATTATAAAACGCGCCCCCGCGCTTTAGTGCAAAGTGTTGTAATCCTTTTTGCGTTAATCCGCCTCCCCCGACATCTGCATTTTTTTATTCTGTCTTTTTATTACACCCGAAAAAAAACACGAGACACGAGACGCAAATTTTTCCTGGAATTTACAGCGGAAAACATTGACGCCTACGTATTTTTCAACGTTACATTTTTTTATAACGAAGTTATTTATTTAATGAGCATCTCGAATTATTTACTTGTCCACAATATTTTTCTAGTTAAGAAATACTTCGAGGACTACTTCGAGCGCCCCCGCGCTTTAGTGCAAAGTGTTGTAATCCTTTTTGCGTTAATCCACCTCCCCCGACATCTGCATTTTTTTTATTCTGTCTTTTTATTACACCCGAAAAAAAAAACAGGAGACACGAGACGCTAATTTTTCCTGGAATTTACAGCGGAAAACATTGACGCCTACATATTTTTCAACGTTACATTTTTTTATAACGAAGTGATTTATTTAATGAGCATCTCGAATTATTTACTTGTCCACAATATTTTTTCTAGTTAATACTTCGAGGACTCTGCGAGGCAAAAAAAATCTCGGTTCGATGAGATACTTTGCAGCTGGGAAAAAAAAGTTGTCTCGCTCGTCGAGCCACCGGGCCAATTATAATTGTTCACCGATCTGTTCCTTCGCAATAATAACAAAAAAAGCTCTCAATACGCCAGCATCAAACTGCATCGACGAGTTTTCGAACCGAGAGAGCGCAACCGTCCAACGACAGCTGAGATTAGAAACGCAGAGGCGATGCCGTAGTTTTCGGCGGCAGGAAACCAAGTGAACCGGATGACCTCGTAGACAAGCGTCGTCTGCTTCTGCTTCTACGGCTGTTTTCTCGCTCGCGCTTATTTCCTTTTCCCGTCTTTTTCTCCTTCGTGCGCCTCGCCCTCCAGAAAAGTTCAAAAGGAGCGAGGGAAAGGGATAGAAAGAGACAGAGAGAGCGAGACAGAGACCCAGGCGAGGTTCGACAGGCGGCGCAGCAGCCGACGATCGTCGCTGCCGCCGCTGATGCTGCTGCTGCTGCTGCTGCTCGTCGTAAAGGTTCGCTCTCGAAGCGCCGATGCCGCTGACGCTTCTGCGGCCGCCGCGCGCGGTTGGTTCGCCTCTGCGCTCAGCGGGCGAGATTCCATTCCGAGGAAGAGTGGAAAGCGAGACAACGAAGGAAAGAAGAAGAAGAACGTCGGGCACAGTCTGTGTTACACGAGGCCAAAATGCACGACGACCATTATGTTGAATTTTGCATCATTGGAAAGAAACGAAAATTAAAAAATATATATATTCTTACGAATCCAAAGTATCGTATTTGGTATAAAAAGTTATTATAACGATTTATCGTTATAACTTTTTGATAATAAAATTTAAAAAAAAAACAAAATAAAAACAATTTTTATCATAATAATTTTTTTGGAATCGCTAGAATAATTTCAGAATCATTGGATTTTTTTTTTTTTTTTTCGTTGCATTCCAACGATGCAAACTTCAACGTCATCGAAAAGAAAAACGGAACGAAATAAAATAATAATAATAATAATAATAATAATTTCAGAATCCTTGGAATTATAATTTTTTTTCGTTGCATTCCAACGATGCAAACTTCAACGTAATCGAAAAAAAAACGAAACGAAAAAAAAGAATAATTTCAGAATCGTTGGAATTATTTTTTTTTTCGTTGCATTCCAACGATGCAAACTTCGACATAATCGACGACCGGCAGGAAAGCGTCTCGAAGTCGCGGCTCCCCAATGCAACGCGCATCTCAGTGCAGATTCATTCCCGATCCCGTCGACTCTTGTTCAACGATGTACTTTGCAGTAAAAAAGAAATGCGAATCGACGATCGCGACCCGTGCCGACGTCATCGAAATAAATACACGGGGGGGGGGGGGGGGGGGAACACACATACGGCACGGGGACGAAATTCGCGAACGCGCGAACGACGACGCCGCGGTATATGAAAATGTAATTAACCGCGTAATGCACCGAGCCGGCTACTGTCGAAACCGCGCGGTGTGACTTGGCATATTTTTGCATAAATGCGCTGCGCGCGTGTTTGTGCCTCTCGCGCGACGCGCACCACAGGAGTGCAATATTATCTCTCACCGATTCGTCCCTCCTCGCCCCCTCCCCCCCACAACCCCCCGATAATTGCCACAGTATATTTCATTAACTTACTCGCTACGGTAATCAATAACGGCAACGTTGCGGGTCACCGGCATAATTCACCGGTGAATTCGCGCACCGTGAATCGTATAATAAATCAGCAGGCACACACAGAGCCAGACGACGACTTTGATCGTATTTCGAGCGCGGCGAATAATCGAACGCCAATCTTTTTTTCTGAACAGTGCGAGAAGGGGGGGAGGGGGTACAACGAAAAATTGTGAAAATAGAAAAAGCGCGATTGTTCCGAGCTTCGAATGGAACGCAAATATTTTCTGGGAAATATTTTCGGAGAAAAAGGAAAAAAAAAAGTTTGGAATTGGTTGCCGAGTTTCGTGGAAAATCGATGGATTTCGGATTTCGACGGAAGTCAAGCGAAGCGGACGACGACTTCAATGGCTATTATTTTTTTTTCAACGTATTTATTTCACCGCCACGCGCAAAGTCTACAAAAAATGTGTCGCGGCTTCTCGCGACAAGAAACACAAGCGGAGGAAGTTGATACACGCGACAATCATAACAATAATATTGTAGATAAGAAGAAAAAAAAAGTCGGCCCTACGCGAGACGCAGTCTGAAGTGTCGAAAGGGTCAAAAGGGGAGTCGTAGTAAGAAGTAAAAACACTGGAGCAGATAACTGTTGAAAAATCCGTAGGGCGTCGTCACTTCGGCCTTCGAGTCCACAAACAAGAAAATCGTACAAAACCAACGTCCCAAAAACACATTTATTTAATTCTCAATAAAATTCACAGAAATAAATCAATAATCAAAATGATCATCATTCGCCACCAGAAAAAAAACAAAAAAAAAAAACAAAAAAAAACACTCAACAGGAACATCGCAACTGATTTCTCCTCTCGCCGCCGAAAGCGTCTAGAATCACAGATGACGCATTTGACGTAAAATCACAAAGAGCCATCGACGAACTCCTTCGTGCGAGTGTCCCCTATAACAAAAACAAACCTATTCGCGGTAGCAGATAACGGGAAGGGGTGGGGGTAGGGGGTGGGGGGGGAGGTGGAAGAGGGAGGACTGAGAAGTCCGAATAAGAAGATCTCCGCGAAGATTCGCTGGACTCACTCGCGAGTCGAGTGGTGGGGGAGTGGAGAGCAGTGGAGGGGGGGTAACAGGGAGAAGAGCGCAGGAATGAATAAAAAAGAAGATCGACACTTACTGCCATACAAGGCGGTCCTCTTCTCGTCCTCGAGGTCAACGAAGGCTCTCGGGCTGCCTCGAGGGGGCCC
The DNA here is from genome assembly GCA_964034905.1 of Itoplectis maculator. NCBI lineage: Eukaryota > Metazoa > Arthropoda > Insecta > Hymenoptera > Ichneumonidae > Itoplectis > Itoplectis maculator. The sequence goes on from OZ035869.1 coordinate 6,058,273, forward strand.
ACGAGCTGGTGGAGGGGGGGAAGGCAGGGGGGGTAGAGGTAGAGGGGCGGACGAACGGGCGAACACGAACGGAGCTCAACCAGAGCCTCTCTCGCTGCACAACACAATAACCGGCCTGGCGCTACTCTCGTCTTCGCCGTATATTCACCGCGTGTAATTCCTCGTCTGCTGCTGTTCCGACAACCGACAGACACGACAAACGCGCACTTCACAAGTAGCACTTCACGCGAACGAAAAATAAAAAAAAAGACACAAACACAAAATCGGCGGCGATTCCCGCGCCGCGAGATCCACTCACAAAACACTATTTTTCCGAGATGTATATATACGTATGTGTATACATATATAGATATATATTGGGATACGTATACGAGTCGCACTCACTGAGAAACACGCACACCTGCTCGGTTATATTCTTCCCTCTCTCCCTCCTCTCTCTCTCCCTTCCTCCTCGAATGCGTGCACACCGAGCGGCCAATAGATCGTTGCCGATTTCGCCGACACTGCTGCCGCTGCCGCTGCGGCTGCTGCTGCTACTGCTGCTGCAGTGTTAGTCTCGCGCGCCCGAAAAAGCACAATTGCACTCTCGCTCTATTTATTCCCTCACCCAATCCTCCGGGTCTCTCAGGTTTTCAGCCTAGCGGCGCGAATCCCGTTCCTCGCCGCGCGGAAAACTGCGTTTATTATCTCAGCGATTATCTTCCTTTTTTTTATCACTTCGAGCCGCGAGATTAGCGCTTGACAGTCGACTGACTACTTTGCCGCGAACTGTTTTGTTTTCCTTCACTGTTATTATTATAATAATGATTATTATTATATTCTCGATAAGCGAGGAATGTGATTCACTTTTGTTCCAATTTCGATATAAATCCTTTATTGCACAGCACACGATCTTCACATGACTCACTGGCCGCGAGGATGGAACCCGGATGAAAAACGCGCGCGCGCGCGTTTTTCTCTCTCTTTCTTGCTCTCTCGACGACGACGACGACGTTCGACGGGCCGGGTTCGAGGAGCAGCGACGCGTCTGACGCACGATGCGGACTCCGGCAGACTGAGCCGCGCGAAACGCTGGAGCCTCGAGGAGAGGCGATCGCTGCGCCCCACGTTGCCTGAACGGCCGACGATCGTTCGGTCTCGCTCGCTCCGTCTCGTCGCGCATGTTTCCTATCTCTCTCGCTCTTTTTCCACTCTATTCCGTCTCGCTCGCTCGCTTCTCTCTCTCGCTCGCTCGGCTCTTCGCGACTCTGTTCGCACTTCTTTTCTCAGCTGTGTATCCGACGCGCGATACACACGACGCTGTCGCTGCTGCTGCTGCTGCTGCGTTCGAATGAATTCGCTGCACTTTTCCCGCAGCACATCGAGAACGACCAGACGAAGCGCGCGGGGATGTGTCGAGCGCTGCGTCTGCATGAATACGCCAATTAACCCTGTGAATGGCTGTGTAACCGAGATGCACGTATCAAAATATCGCAGCGCGGAGGGGATGGCGAAGACTGAGCGCAGAGCGCTGACTCTTAGCTGACTCTGCCGGCGTCTTCGGTGTTAGGGAGTCACGGACAGTCCGCGTCGGCGATTGGATATCGTGCAACGCAGAAAAATTGGTGGCTACCTTGAATGAGGAGGGACAGCGACGGTGAGTATGAGTTGCACGTATTTTATTTTCCATTTTCGGGAATTGGCAAAGCGGGTGACTCAAGGATATTTCGAAATAATAGAATATTGCGCGATGTGTTTAATTAATTCATAGTTGAGGTAAAGTGAGAACCGTGAAGGAGGTTTTATTTCTCGTCATTATAAATAAAATTAATGGCACTTATTTTATTTTCAGGACAGATATTTTATTTGTCATCTTTATGAATAAAATAAGTTACACTTATTTTTTTTTCTCGTATGTCGTTTCTTGTATTTATTTTATTTTCTCAAAATAAGTTGCACTTATTTTATTTTTCGGCCAGATCTATTATTTCTCATCCTTATAAATAAAATGAGTTGCACTTATTTTATTTTCCATTTTCGAAAATAGACAAACCAGGTGACTCAAGGATATTAAAATAAGTTACACTTATTTTATTTTCTCGTATCTCGTTTCTCGTATTTATTTTATTCTCTCAAAATAAGTTGCACTTATTTTATTTTTAGGCCAGATCTATTATTTCTCATCCTTATAGATAAAATGAGTTGCACTTATTTTATTTTCCATTTTCGAAAATAGACAAACCAGGTGACTCAAGGATATTTCGATGTAATAAAACATTGTGCGCTGCGAGTTTAATCTATACTCGAGTTATAGTAAGGCAGCCGCAGGACGGATATTTTTTTTATTTCTCATCCTTATAAGACCCTGTAGATCAGCCGCACGAATCGGGCTTCGCGTCTCGCTCGGTCTAAGGACGCGATGAGTCCGCGATGACTTCTCGGGGCAGCCGTCGATTGAAAGTCCCGGCGCTGAGTCGGTCCACCACTTCTTCGGGTCGCGCTCGTCGAGTCATCCATTCGAAGCAGCGTACAACACACACGCGGCAACCTCTTTGTATTTCCGTAATCTCCTTTCCCGCGATCTCGTTCTCGCTGTTTCCTGATAAAAGTCGTCGTCGGCTTTACGGCCGACGGGACCTCGATAATCGATACTCCGTGTATGAGATTGCGACAGCCAACACTTAAACGGGCAATCGAACGAGCGATCGACGAAAATGTCTCACTATAAAAAATTATCTCGATTAAAAAAAATATTTATTAAATTCAATATAAGTGTATAGTAAAAACTGTTGTAAGATTTAAAACATTTTTAAGTGTGCTCGCGATATTTCGCTTGTATCAACGATGACTCAAACTGAGCGAAATCGACGTATCGCAATATCGAAGATATAAAAGTCGTCGAGATGACGTCACGCGACTCAGTTCGAGCGATTTTGAGAATTGATAAAAACGCGTAAAATTATCTCGTAGAAAATATCGAATGAATCGTACACATTTTTTCTTTTTTTTCGATTTCCATTCTTTGTAATTATATTTAAAAAACGATAGTGGTTTAAAAAAATGTGATTGACACGAAACTTTCATGAGAAAAATGTAAATTCTTCGAGAATCGTCTACCTCGCAAACTTAAAAAAAGCTCTTATAAAATACCAATCATAACGCAGAAATAAGTCACCGGAGCGGTCTATTGGCTGTGGGCAAAGAAAAGAGGGAGATATCCACTTGGGGAAACTGCATCAATCTTGGTCCGTTTTCCGTCGTAATACTCGGCGGATTCGGGGGGGGGGGGGGGGGGGGGGGGGGGCGATTCCAATGCGCCCGGGTCCGATTGATTGACAGAAGCATTTCAGTTCGGTCCGGGTTGTTTTTCTCGCGGCCCTTCTCTTCGGCCGGAGACTTCAACCCTCCGACGACATTCTCTCCTCAATTTTTTTTTTCTGCCAGCAAAGTCGCCGTCGCTTTATCTTCGACGAAAATTCTCGCCTCCAAATGTTTTGACTCCTCGCGAAAACAACGGAAAATACCGAAAAATATTCGAAGATGCGAAATTCGTCGATAAAAATTTTACTCGCGAAAAAAAAATAATGCCCTCCCCGAGGGATAACGATAGCGAGCGCGATAAACGTATATGACTGTCGCGCTCGTTTCGGCATCGAATTCGAATTGGCGCCGCCGTTGTATCAAATCGAGGGAAAATCCTTTATCTCTGCTCCGAATGTTCGTGGTTTCAATTTTCTTCCTGAATAATTCTTCTCACGGCTGCGGCACTGCGCAGCTGTAGTACATGTATACACATACATATATTCACCCACATACATAAATACATACACAGCCACACATTTATATACATAGACATATACGTATAGTGTATACTGTACTATATTGTACATATGCATGTATACATACACATACATATACATATGCACCATCCACCGCGACGAAATGTACACCAACCTCGACACTGTAGCTTCCGACGCAGCCGCGGATAGCAAGAACCAAGAGGATGGTAATAAGCCGCGCGCGGGCGGACGGCGCATCTTCGTTTGCGTTTGAAAAGCTACGCGAGCTCGAGAAGCATGCAATTGCGCAACTGAAAGGAGTACTCGAGTTATCTGGAGCGGTTAGATAGTGCGGAAGTCGATTCGCATTCAGATTCGGGATATACCAGAGCGCTCGCCGACGCCGCTGACGCCGTCGACGCTGCGCTGTCCCTCTGCCTCTCTGTCTCTCAAGATCGCTCGGTCTTCGCTCCGCGTCTTTCTACTATTTATGCCGCGCCGTGATTGGACTGCAAAGTTCAAACTCGAACTTAATTGAATACGAGCGATTGTACGCCCGCGTGTGCCGCAGACGAACACCACATTTATGTATGTACATGTTATACATATGTAGAGACGTTCAACACATTTATGTATGTACACGTTATATATATGTAGGAACGTACACCACATTTATGAATGTATACGTAATATACATATATAGAGGAAGGTGGGGCAAAATGGATGTAAGCAAAAAATTACTTTACGACGAAACTCAAAGTGTATTTTTACTGCTACACAGCCAAAAATTCGATTCCACTCTATGTTTTTGAGTTAGGCTTCTATTCCACGAAAATTCGCGGCGACTGCCGATTCCGCGAAAACTCGACGACGTCCCATTCGCGATCTTTTGTCGCGAAGTTCTTTTTGTTAAAGTTCTTTTTGTAAAAGTTCTTTTTGTAAAAGTTCTTTTGTCGCAAAGTTCTTTTTGTAAAAGTTCTTTTGTCGCAAAGTTATTTTTGTTAAAGTTCTTTTGTCGCAAAGTTCTTTTTGTTAAAGTTCTTTTGTCGCGAAGTTCTTTTTTCCAAGTTATTTTTGTTGAAGACCAATTGTCGAAGTTATTTAGACATGGAGCTCTATATAACGTACACACCCACACACTCGCCCACTCGCTTGCACGTATATATGGGCCCCTCCATATCACTCGAATTTTCCCTTAAATCGACATTTTAACTCACAAATACCCAACAAAAGCATCTCAATATCGGTAAATCAAACCAAAAGTGCGACCATCGTGACATCCCCCATATCGAAAATTAATTTACGCGACGACCCGTCGCGCGCGCGTGGAACGTCCCGTACGTACGATCCTGTAACCTACATGTACACGCGATGCACACCGCATATTGTGTGTATATATATATATACATACATATACACCGTGCAGCGTGGTAAGAGTCTCCCACCCATGTGAACTCGCATGACCCGTGACACCGAAAGGAGAGGAGGCTCCTTCTCTCCGCGCGGTTCACTCTCTCTCTCTTTCTCTCTCCTTCTCTCTTTCTCCCTTATTCTCTCATCGCTTTTCTTCCGTCGTCAGAGCGACGGCAAGTACGGACAATAAATTGTATTGAATCCCCGGTCTACTGTGCGCCTCTCTCTCTCTTTATTTCTCTTCTTTTTCTCTCTCTCTCTCTCGTCCTCTCTTTCCCCCCTCTCCCTCTCTCTTTCTCTCGCCCCTCCCCGGCTCTTTGTAACGTTCGACAAATGTAAGAGATGTGTGCGTGGCGGCGAGCACGCGGCGGTCTCGTCGGACTAACGCGGCCCATAAATTCGGAGCACCCCATCCCACGTCTCTGCATTCACGTATCTATACTACATATATACGCGTAATGTACGTACAATACTTCGAGCCACTATATACATATGTCCCGCTGCATTATTACGTGCCACATCGGTATGTAAGTTTTGTCCCATTACGTCTCTTCATCCAAGATAGAGACGCGAGTAATGAGACCCATTAATAATCGTGTGCGCTCCGTTTGTGACTCAACGCGAGACGAGAGTAGTCGTCAATTATGAACCTCCGAACTGGATTCGCTTGACGCGACGATCGCCAGGCGTTCATGGAAAATCACTCGAAAAAAAAGATGAATAAATAAAAACAGTCGATTTGTCGCGGATAAATAAATTCACAGAGTTCCGTCAATTGCGCCGAATAAATAATGCGGAATATTTTATTTGCGGCGCGAAGGTTATTGCTGTTATACGCTCTCTCAGTGCTCCTCGTGGCTCTGTTTTGCCATTGGGAAAAAAAACATGTATATATTTTCTCGCCGCAATCGCGAAATTGCACGAGAAAAAAAAATACACACACATATATAGAGGGAGTTCCGTTTGGGAATGAAATTGACGCGGCAATCGTCGCGTGCGCTCCTCGATTTCAATATCTCCGCGTTGCCGGTGTTTCTGCATTTTTTTATCAAATACCTCGGCCTCGATATTGGCTCAATTATGGGCACTGGCTATACACCCGACGCGCTTTTCGTAAGCGACAGTCGTCGCTTACGAAAAAAATAAAAAGAAGAATATAAAAATAAAAATTCCGCATCCGTATTTGCGAAATTGCGTGCGGAAAAAAAATGTCCGTTTGCTCGTGAAACTGACGGGTCGAGATAGTTGACGTGCCCTTCAATTTCAATACCTCCGCGCATCCAGTATTCCACCTTCTTTTTTTTTCTCCCATCCACCAGGCCAATATACGCCGCACGCTGCGGCCTCTTCGGAGCCGCGCGAGCTGCTCGTCCATTCGTAAATAATGTTTCGCGCGGCGCGCATCTTTTATTTATGATGCGGGTTGAGCAACGTACGCAGCTCGGAGTACGCGAAGCGGCGCGGTATATAGGCGCTTGGGGAAAGAAAAAAAAAAATAATAAGAGGAACAGCGAATGCGAGTCGCGGCGAAAATGAAGGACGTCTCCGTATCACTCCGGCCGGCGTCGATCTCGCAGTGGGAGACGCGAAAATATTTTCTCTCCCGTGATTTCGCGAGTGAGAAAATAATTCGCGGAAGATAAATACCGCGAGCGACGTTCGAAAAGTTCGCCTCTTCACGATTCTTTCGATTTTCCAAAAGCTTCTATCGCACCGAAAGAAAAAGTTTCATTGATTCAATGAATATTTTTTTTAATCATTGAAATTAAACATTTCATTCGTTTATAATATCATGTGAAATAATTTCATTCCTTCACTGAGAAAAGAAAGTAGTCAAACCAACAAAATAAATTTTGTTGACTTGCAATTGATTGACTCAACAAAGATTGGGTTAAAACAACGGAATATATTTTTAAGTGAACAATATAAACGATTCGAACAACTAGATCAAACAGTTGACAACATTCAGTTGAATGGACACGCCATTCCATTGCCGCAACTAAATATTTAGTTCTGTCAACTGAAAAAACATGCTTAAAAGAACAAAAAAGAAAACAGTCAAACCACCCATATATTTAGTTGGATTTTAATAACCCAACTAAATATATTTGTTTGGTTTGACTAAATATATTTGTTTGAACCAACTAAATATATTTAGTTGGATTATTATAATCCAACTAACTATTTGTTTGGTTCGACTATATTCTTATTCTTTGAAGCATTTTGGCTGAGCTGACACAACTAAATATTTAGTCGTTATTAACGGTTTCTCCGGTTGCGTGAAAGCTCATGGTCCCAGTCTCCCTCCCCATCGAAGATACAGCGTCATGTACATCGGTTTGACAATCATGTCAATATTTTCCACGATGCAGTTAATATTGAAATAAAGTATTCGGATTTCGCATAGCCGGTTTGGTCTAGTGGTTAGCGCGCTCGTCTTTAGGTATTTAGTTAGGTAGGTAGGTATAGGTCGATAGGTCTCAGGTTCGAATCCCCAAGCGGTCACTTCTCTCAGAGAGCGGTATGAAAGAGTAGACATTTTTTTTTTCGACTTTTTATAAAATGTTATCGTTACCGTTTGGCTATAAATAATTTTCTACAATGTAAAAGTAGCTGCTGTATTAATTATTTGTATATTGGGAGTATTAGTTTATTCAGTAAATTCAAACATTTATTCGGTTAGTTCAAGCATTTTTTCAGTCAGTTCGAGCATTTTTTTAGTTAATTCAAGCATTTATTTAGTTGAACAAAAAAAATCGGTTGTTGAATGAAATTGAAATATTTTGTTGTTCGAACTGTACAATTTCTTGACAGCCCGTGACCGCCAGATTTTGTTGAGTCAACGAAATTTTCAACAAGTCAACAATTTTGTTTTCTCAGTGTTGATTGTGGTGATAAATGAAATTTTTCTTTTAAGCCAATGAAATGTATTTTTGAAAATTAAAAAATACATTTTATTGGAATTAATGAAAAAAAAATGCAATGCACCTATTTCATTGAATCAATGAAACTTTTTTCTCTCGGTGCTGTAACGCACAGAGGTTCTCGGTACTCGCATACGTAGCTCATACCTATCTTCGAGAGTGGCGCGTGGACTCGCAGCGAGCGAACGAGAGTCGTGCACACACGGCGCGTGACCCCGCGGCCGCGTATCCAGTCTCGCCCCAGTTACCCGCGAGATCTCTATCGCGCATCTGCAGGCGATGCGCGCAGCGTCCGCTCGACGGCCGCGCGCAAGCGTCGGCAAACCCGCGGCTCTTCCGCGCTGCGAAAACACACAAAATACGCGGTTTTCCCCTCGCAAAACACCCACCATCCTAAATTTAAAAAATACACCCCATCTCTGAAACTGGATATTTTTTGGAGTATAATAATTTTCGAGTCCAATTATCAAAGTCCACGAAAAGCATAATTACTAATGTAAATTACGAAGTTTCTCTTCTGTCAAAAATTGGACACCAAATTAAACTTCTTGTTTGTCATGAAATATTTTAATATTTCTCCTGAACTTGTGCATTTTCCGAGCACACTGAGAAAAATTCAGGGGATAACAATGTCAGATATAGTGTGTTCTGCTATATAAATAGTCACTAAATGTAATAAATAAATAGCACTAAATAAATAGTCACTAAATATTCACCATCATTTGGCAGCCGGTTTAATTATTTATAGTTGCGGGAACCATAAAGGCATTGTTGTCGTCTCAGGCAACCTACATTTTTCTGAGTGCAAAAAATCGTAGCGCGAATAAAACCATGGCAATGGTTTTCCCTAATTCATGAACTTATTGACAGAGTAATTCAGGGTCCTCCCTTAATTATACTTTCTCAATAAGTTACCCCTTCGGCCAACACGCGAAAACCGATGAGTGCCATCAAGACTCGTATGTAAGACCGCGAATGGGATGTACCGCGAGCTCGCGGCAATTACACCGCGCGAGAGTCCCAATTCTCGCGCAAACGTCCGAAGGTTGCGCTGCAGTTTCGACGCGCTTCGCCCGTTCTCCGCGCTTGTTGATAGCAGTTTGATACGAATCCTCGAGAGCTTGCCGAGCGCGCGCTTTCGGCCTCCCCCAACGAGGTTTCGAATTGATTGAGAATCGATGCTGGCTACCGGTTGTTGATTTCCCCCCCCCCCCCCCCCCCTCTCCCTCCCTCCTCCTCTTCCTGTGCTCGACCCCTTCCGCCCTCCCCCTCAGCCCCCCCCCCTCCCACCGTCCTAGCTGTCTGTTTCACGATATAACTCCACGACTATTGCATTCTGCGGACAGAGAGAGACAGAGAACGGATGAGAGGGTGAGAGAGAGGGACGGAGAGACAGAGAGAGTGCATCGTGTCCGAATGCTTCCGTCGATTGGCGTACTCGGTCGAATTGCCTTGTCAGTTACCACTGTCCGCGCGGGATGCCTCGACGTTCCGGAGGCTTCTCACGCGATCCTCTGGATTCTCGTCCGACTCTCTCATTGGATCACACGTATCGCCTTCGTCAACCGCGTTAACGTCGACGCTGCGGATCAGCCGGGACGTCGACGTCGCGCGACTCCTTCGCCTCCTATTCGCCTCCTTTAAACAAAATTCTCTCATCGCGCCGTTTTAACTCATTTTTCAAATCCCATCGTTCCAACGTCGTTCATCTATTAAAAAGTTCGTGAGCAACCACTGTTGTTGATTTATTTGGCCTCTGATTGATCGTTGGGAAACCGGCGGTTTAATATCGCGAATTTTGGCAGTTTGGCAAAATAAAAATCGTTTTTTGCGTTTTTCTCCTCGAATTTTTTATTTTTCGGGCAAACACCCGTCGTTTTTGGAATCAGCGGAAAATTTCCCATCGGATAGGGGTTTTAAACTTAGCGAAATCTAAAATTTTTTTTCTCGATTTTTTTTCGAAAAAAACGCAAGGGGTACCCCTTCTAAAAAATTGCGATTTTTGAGGGTCAACTTAAAAAATCTGCAAAAAATCGAAAAATCGAGATATCGCGTTCCGCCTGGCGGCATTCTCTTCATTGAAAAGTCTTCTTTCGAATGCAAAAAGAAAATCCCGATTATATTAATCCAAAGAAAAATTACACCGATTTTAGTAAAGTGCAAAAATTGGGAAAAAGTTAAAAATCGTTTTTCGCGTTTTTCTCCTCAAATTTTTTATTTTTCGACCAAAAAACGGTCATATTTGGAATCAGCGGAAAATTTCACATCCGATAGGGTTTTAAAACTTCGTTAAATCAAAATTTTTTTTTTGTCAAAAATCGCAAGGTTCCTCCTACGCTGGCTAAGCGCTGTCCGCGCGCCATTGTTCCTAGTATAACAAAAAAACCGATAGAAAAACTAAAAAAAGAGCGTAGACTATACAGATAACAATGTAACATATTGTATGTATTTCGTTTCCGCGAGATATTTTTCTCCGAGCTCCACTAACGACGCAGCACTCGTTCGGACGATGCAGCTTACACATATATATAAATAACCTACATATATGTAACCGACACCGTGCCGCGTGTAACACGTTGCCCTAAACGCGAGAGAGTGCGTGTATTTCACCCGCAGCGCACAGTACACGAGATTTCGGAAGCCGGAACGCCTTGTCAGATATCCGCGCGTTGGGCGTGCACGCGCGTCGCCACTCTCGACATTTCAATCACGCGGCTGGCGCCTTTGCCGAAAGCCCCCCAGCGGTGCGCGCGAGAACCGCGTCGAGAGGACTCCCTACGCTGCGTTATGCTTCAACGGGAGACGCGTCTTCTCGCTTCCTCGTTTCACTATCCGTCTCCCTCTCTCTCTCTTTCCAGTGCAGCCGTTCCGCGCCAGACAAATGTGAAACCCGCGCGCGCGACAACCGAAATCTATGCGGGAAACGCTTCGAGGAGCACGCGAGAAATCACGTCGCTATCCGTTTTCTTCCCCGCTTCCCATGTCCTTTTCTTCCCTCGCGCTGTATTCGAGTCTTCGGCTCATTTCTCTCTCTCGCCTCTCTCGCCTGTCCTTGTCTTCCGACCGCCACAACTTCGGAACCAAAGTTCGCCGTGTTACATGTGTAACCGATTCCGCACTTCGCGCTTCGCACTTTCGCGAACGAACCGCCGCTGCTTCCTTTTGCAACTCGCGCGAGTTTTTCGAAAAATATTTGCATTCGGTGAGAAGGGAAAACGTATCATTATGTATACATATATAAGTATCACTCGTCGAGAAAAAGTTGTATCGCACTAGTAGCGAAAACTATTTTCGCAATACGTCCACGAAAAGTAGATATTTTCAGTCCGTCGCGAAAGCGGTTTTTTTTTTTCGACAAAGCAGCGAAAAGTTGTTGCACCATTTTTAGGGTCATATTCGGCGGACAAATTTTACGTTTATGACATTTGGCTGTATACACCAGAAACGTCCCGTTCGCACGGACAATTAATCGGCAATACTGGCGAGCGCGAATGTTTCTGAAATATAACGACGAAACCGTTGAGCGCGATAATTAGCTTTATCCATTAAAGGCCGTCGGAGTGGCGCGCTGGAAAATTACAACTGCCGCGTAAAGTTTTATCGAGTGCTCGAGTAATACAAGCTTTAATGTAATTTTGTATGGCGAGCACACATTTGCGGCGTGAGAAGCGCCCTCTTTTTGTCAATTGAGTAAGCTCCACCGCTGCCACCGCTGCTGCTGCTGCCACCGCTGCGTGTAACACATAACACCTGCAGGCAATGCCAACTCAATTAAATTAAAACGTTTTATTTCATTTCACAGCTGGTGCCGCACCGAATAATCCGAATACGCAGGAGATATTTTTCCGTCTCTTATTTTTCATTCAAAAATCCAGCGCGCAATTGACAGATCCACCCACTGACATTTTATTTATTTTTTTCGCTTCTTATAATTTCCACACCTTTTCGTCGGTCATTAAAATTGAAAGACCTACGCGCTGTCATTTGGGCGGTTTTCGGCCCGGCGGCCAGATCTACGATTTCTGACAAACTGTTCAGCCAAAATTTTTTTTTTTTCAAAATCAACTAAAAAAGGGTTGTAACCAGTGTTTTTAGGGGTAGAATATGCGACTTGAGAACGATGGTATAGGTTAAAAGTCGATATTTTGAAAAAATAAATTTCGTGACCCCGATTTGGGCGGTTTTCGGCCCGGCGGCCAGATCTACGATTTCTGACAAGCAAAACGACAAATTTCCTTTTTTTTTTTCAAAAGTAACTGAACAAAGGTTTTTCAGTTGCGATTCACCCTTTTATATATATATTTTGCTTCTTGTAATTCCCCGCATTTTTCCACCGGCCATTAATCAGCTATTAATCGGCCATACATCGGATACCACACCGAATGAGGTCATAGGCTGCTCCGATCGCGGTTTGATGATGCCTCGAGCCGCGATAGCGCGGGTTATAGTCTCTCCCAGTTCGCGGCTGCTGCAGCGCTCGACCGGCCGAACGCTCGGTCCTCCGTATCGATCTGATTTCGCTCGGGTTGCACCCGAGTATCCTTAATGAAGGAACGTTTGTCTCGCAGCGTCTTCGGACGCTCCTCGCTCCATTAATAATCGCTCCTAATGATCGAGAGCTATATAAGCGGGCGCGGGCGCTCGCCAAGAGCGAAGCCCGAAATGCTCTCAGCGTCGATATCATCGACGCTCGCCCGCACTTCGCTTATCGCGCGCGGCAGCCGAGACGCATCGACGCGGCACAAAGATGCGCATTGAAACTTCTCGAGCCTCGCCTTCCCGTTCATTAATTCCCGCGGCGAGCTCGCCAGGCTCGATGCTGGGTCGGCCAGAGCGTTAATTCGCGAGAATCTTTTCAGGCGACCGGTTGAACGCTCGACCGGTGCCAAACACCAGCGGCGCGTCGAACGCGTCGCGTATATTCTCGCCGGTCGAGCGGGCGAATCGAGCGAGAGTGCCGGCTGCCTCGTTCCCACGTTATATAATTGGCGACAATGGACTCCTCGCCGCACGGACGCAGACTGGACGTCGCCTCGGCCGGTCAACAAGCCTCCCATTATCATCGAGCACAATGGGAAAAAACGAGCGCACGAATTATCGCGAATTCGTGCGGATAAACGAATTTGTTTATTCTGACAAACCTTTTTTTTTTTATAATCTCGCGAATTCTATGGGACGATCATCCGTCTGCAATTGAGAGGATTTGTTTTCCAATTGTTCGGCGGTGGAATTAAATAGCGGCGATTCATCTGCTTGGCAATGAAAAATGAAGCTTTAATCGTTTTATCGACGAAGAAAAATTGTGAGGGGATCAACGAAATGAACGTAGGGAAAAAAATGAAATGTTTTCGAAAAATTGGAAAAAATAATCACGTAGGAAGCTCGAGCTCGAAATTATATTGAACTATAATTTCGCGCAGACAAAAACTTTACGGCCGACGCCAGATGCACCGCGCAGGTGCAACGTGCAACTAATCGTTCGTCCTAAAACGAGACCATCGCGCAGCTGCCTCGAGACGCGTGTATAAGGATTCGCTATTCGCTTTCTATCCATCCAACCTAATTTCGTAAAATCCAAAAACCGAGTTTTACAATTAATAAATAATAAAAAAATAGTCAAATACGTAACACATCCATCGATCACTGCAACGCAAATGCAACGCTGATTGCAAACGATAGTTAAAATTGAAAATATCTGAGATTTACAAAGATTAATTTATCAAACTAGTATTTTTTTTATTCAGGTTAAAAAACCAGCGATAACTCCTTTAATTAGTAATATAAAAAAACGAAGCTGCGGACATTCGGGAAGAAAAAGTTTTCGCTAAATGCCTCATTCCTTGGGCCGGAGAAGCGATCCCTCTCGCGTTTTCGCGGGGGCAGAGGACAAGAAGGGTAACTAGGGAACCGGGCAAAGGGAACTTTCTGTATGTCCCACGTACACTCGAGTTATTTTATTACATCGAGAGATAGTTGTGCCCGTTCGGCGAGAGTTTAAAAAGTGAAGAGTCCGAGTGTATGCGGAGGGTCCCATCTTGGGAGTGAAAAATCTCACCGTTCCTCTATATAGCGTATATATACGTATATATATACGAGTCCGTCTCCGTCCCGAAGGTGAAACGAGAGGGTTAAGGGAAGTAAATTTAATTAAAGTCCGCCGAAGAAACTTTTTAGCCGACCTTTCGCTCTCCGCCAACCTCCGCGCGATATCTTCTTCTGCCTCTTGGCTCGCCTTTTTCCTCTCGCGCTTTTTCTTCCTCCTCCGCTTCTTCCTCCCGCGACGTCGCTGTGTATATATCATTCTATGGAGGCTGACGAACGTCGTATCCGCGCCACTCTTCATAAATCAGTATCTCGCCTATACACGGCTAATCCACTCGGCTCCATTTATATTCATATTGTGCGTATCGACTTCGACGCCCGCGCGAAGAACGGAAAGAGGAATCTCGCGAGTCGCGTCGAATTACCGTTTGCAAACAAACAAACACTCATCTATTTTTTTTGACGACGTGATGGAACGAGAAAAGCTCGACGGTCGTTTTACGGCTTCGGATCTTTAGTCGAGTTATTTTCGTATAAAAAAAGTAATCAATGAAAAAAAAAAAAATCAGTTAGTTTTTTTGGCCAATTTTTGTCTTCGAATTTTTTTCATATTAAGAGAGGATAAAAAATCTCAGTCGAGTTATTTTCATGTAAAAGAAGTAATAAATCAAAAAAATTCGGTTAATTTTTTTTGCCAATTTTTGTCTCCGTGAAAAAAAAAGGTAAATCAACGTACACACGTCTTCGAGTATAATTGCTCGACGCGAGTTAACCGCGACGAGGATAACGAGTGTCCGAGGTGAAATAACGCAATGTCGTCGCCGTCTGGGGATTCGCGGGGGACCTGAGCGAAAAGCGAGCGACGTGGAAGTGAGGTCGGTGGGAGAGGTCGCGGATGGACGGCACATGGGCGGTGTCCTGAGTGGAGAGGGGGGGGGGGGGGGGGGGTGGTCGTCGCCACAGCGAAAGAGTCTCCTCGTAGAAAAAAGAGGAGGAGATAGAGAAGCGCCGGGGAAAATCCTCCAGACGCCGAAGAACTCGTTAAAAGTTTTATTAAAAGCTGAAAAATAACGCAGAAACCGAGAGAGAAAGTCGCGCGGGTGGGGGGCGCGTTAGCCAATCCTATCGGCCGCGCGCGCCGCCGTTATAATCATTTCCCATTCGGTGCGGCCGGCGGGCAAAGCTTCTTAGCGTCCAGGACCCGAAGAACGCGTAATGCGCGCGCGTACTATATAAGTGCTCGCTGCTCTCGACTCTTTAACCCTTTTCTTTCAGTCTTTAACCCAGTCTGCCTCCCCCTCCCGCTATGGTTTGTGATTTTGTCCAATAACCAAACCCACCGCAAAAAAAAAAAAAACAAAAAGAAATGTTTCTCATGCTCCTCGCTACTCTCGAATCTTTAACCCCCTTCCTTCACTCCTTAACCCAGTCTCCCCCCCCTCCCCCTATGGTTTCTGATTTTGTCCGATAACCGAACACCCTTCACCCACCGCAAAAAAAAAAACGAACCCTTGCTGCTCGCTGCTCTCAATTCTGTAACTCTCTTTTTTCACTCCTTATCCCAGTCTCCCTCCCTCCCCCCACCCCCTATGGTTTGTGATTTTGCCCAAAAACCGAACACCCTTCGCCCACCGAAAAAAAAAAAAAAATCATCCTTAATTCTGAAAAAAACCACCAGTACGAATTTCAATTTAATCCATCGGCGGATCCAGAATAAAACGAGTGCACGCCGCGCGTTACTCGTTACCCCCTCTCCGCGTATCGGCAAACGCTTAAATTACCAATGGAAAACAAGGAAAACCTTCTCCGGCGCTTTTGCGCGCGCTCGGAACTTTGGAATTTAAGACTTTGCGGCGCGCGAAAAAGAGGAAGCGATGCGAAAAAAAAAGTCAGACGGAAAATGCTGAGTAGTTTGCCGCCGCTGGTAGCGAGTACTCGGGGGGAGGAAGGGAGGGAGGGCGAGGGGGGAGGGGGGGGGGGAGTGGGTCGAGGGGGCTTTCCACCACCCTCACCCCATCTGGCGGCGTTCCGCGTCAATACGTCAGGTTGAATATTTGATATCAGTCGAGAGTGGATGGGGGGCGGGCGCTACTGTACCGCACGAGAGGTACAGTAGCACCCCTCCCTCCTCATCGCCCTTCCTTCCTTCCTCCTGCGGTGTGTCGAAAAAGCCGATAATACGCGAGCGAGTCTCGCGCTCTGCGGGCGCGGGAATTGTGTCTCTCGCGTTTCCAATTTAATCGAATAAACGAATCCGCCCCCGCTGGACCCTCCCCCCGACGAAAGTAACCGGACGGTTTTCCGCGCCGCGCGAAAGGCGACTTGGCTGGCCTCGCCGCGCTGCACTGAGAAAAATTAATAGTTGTGATTACCAATCGTTGACCAGAACTACCGATATTTTAGTAACTGTTACCAATATTTTGGTAGATCTAACCAATGATTAGTAGCAGCAACTACTGATTTTTTTCAGTGTGCTGCTGCTCGTCGCGTCGATCGCGCTTCGCGCTCCTTACTCTTCGCGTTTCCGACGCGTCTCTCGATCCGTGTTCGCTTCTCGTCTCTCGATCCGTTCGCTCCTCGCGTCTCTCGATCCGTTCGCTCGCCCCTTCGATCCGTCTCGCTCTCGTTTATTTTATTTTTTTTTCCCAACAGCAGCGCACACGGCACGTAACCTGCGCCCGTGTACAAAAGAATTCGTTGATTCGCATTCTACTCGCCGACTCTCGCGCTCGCTCGGGGCTCGGATTGATAATGCATTTGCTGTTTGAAAGCGGCGGCGGCGGCAGCGGCTGAGTGCAGCACGGGAATGCGGCGAATGTCTCTCGGAGCGAATTCCCCTGGGAGGCAGGGGATCGGGAGGCTCGCGCGCGAGACACGCGGAGCGGAGAATAAATGCGAGAGTAAATATTTTAGATATGAATGTTTTGCCGAGTGACGCGCGCATCTCGCGTTAATCCATTAAGGGGTTGCGGACTATGCCGCGAGATTGCGTTCGAGTCGCGTCAGCAGGTGACTCGAGCGCAAAAAAATAATTAAAATGCGCGTATAAAAAAAATGTGGTTCGCACTCGCGAAATTTTTATTAATATGACGAGCGTGTCGAATGCGAATCAAAGTGACAGCGACAAATGTCGCAAGTGCTTCGATAATTTGATCTGCACTCTGCGACTATAAACTCGTCTCGACTGGGGAGATCACAATCGAATGAATTCGAATGACATTCGTTCCCGGGGATCGATTATATATCATCCCTGAGTTGTTCCGCGTCTATTGCAACTTGATTCTGGTCACTAGCGATTTTAGTTTTTTTTAATTATAATTTTTTAAACATTTGTTGGCTAAATGTTTTTATCAATTTTATTTCCCGCGATTTTAGAAAACCGTATATCATGAGAAAACCAAAATTAACAAATATGCTTCGTCATAGATGTGGCTTTGTGAAAAATAGAAATTAATGAGGAAGCAATGTGCAAGCTTTGTTTTCTCCAGCGACAAACGTTCGCTCTTTGAACCGCTCTCCGAATTCAATTCGAGTTCAATTGTTTCCTTCGAATAGACGTAAACGCCGGAGACTCTCGTCTCATTAGCGACGCGCGGATCGCGGTTATTTCAGCCGAAGCCGAGACGAGTAGCGCGTGAGCCGCGTTGGGGATATATAATGAAAAGCCGGATAATGCGGCTATTATGATATCCGCGTCGGTCGATATTTTCGGAGCGAGTCGCAAAGTCGCGACGATCATTCGCATTGGTCGCGCGGGATAAAGTAGAAGGAGCTGGGCCCTGGCAGAAAATTTACGGCGGTACACTTGGCGCTAGTCAGGCCCTGACCAGGACCGGTTCATCCCTCTCCGGGCCTGATCAGTGTCCGGCTTGGGCCGAATACAACGCTATAGATTTTCTATCTGTATAGAAAATAGTGGGAGAGTGGAAAAAGAAAAAAGAAAGAATCGCTGTGGAAATCGTGGTGCCCCTCCCCCCCCCCCCCCCTCCTTCAAGGAGAGGGGGGGAGGGGGTCGAGTATGCGACATGGACAGTGATGACGTTGCGGAAGAGTCGCCAGCGAGAAGCGTTTGATGTATACAGAGACATCGTCGTGGCTCGCGAGCCCCGTGATTCGCCCCCTCCCCACTCCCTCCCTCCCTCCTCTCCCCACCCAACTCGCGCGGCAACTTTGCTTCGCCTTCGGCACGTGCGCGCGCTCAGCGTCTCGACTCTGCCTCGCCTCGGCCTACGCGCTACGTATACACGGAGACCCGAACTCTGTGCAGTCGCCTGCGAAGAGGCAATCTGTTCCCCGACACCTATATCGTGCACTTGGAAAATTCGGTCTTAACTATCGAAGGACCAGCGACGACGACGACGACGACGACGAAGAGGACGAAGAGGACGAAGAGAACGAAGACGACGACGACAAATTTCTCGAGGAGTTCTCGTTGTGTATACGCCGGAGACACTTTGATTGGCAGAGTACACAGCGAGAGCGACGTGTGTACCAGGTTTTCGCCTTATTCGTGTGTGCCGCATCCGCTCGTCTCGTGTGTCGCGCGCGACACACGAAGACGATGGCGAATTCGTCGGAGGCGAATTCGTGTGTCGCGCGACACACGAGGCGAGGATGCAGCGAGTCAATACGCGTCGCGCGAACTTGTCAAAGGAGAAATATAAGTTTCCATCTGCCCCGGGTTTTCCGGGGGGGAGGGGATTAAATTTTCACCGTTGGTTCCCCGCGACGCTCGTGACGGCGAATTTGGGCAATCAGCGATTTTGAATATATCTTTCGAAATTCGTTTCGCTACTGATCTGGCCCGGACAGGGAAGACATGGCCCTGTCCAGATGGAAGTATTAATACGTAAAATATATGTCGTGAAAAAATTCTACGCTGAGAAAAATTAGTAGTTGTCATTACCAATCATTGGTTCGATCTACCAAAATATTGGATGCTGTTACTAAAATATTGGTAGTTCTAACCAACGATTGGTAATCACAACTATTAATTTTTTTCAGTGTACATTCAACATATATGTCGCATGTAAAAATATATGCAACATATGTGTGATATATAGCACTTTTTAGTGACATATATTTGACATACAAATATTTCCATGAGCAGGGCCTGACTAGCGTCGAGTGTAACGCCGTAAATTTTCTACTAGGGAATGCAAAGCTTGTGCAAAATATTTTAAAGAGTGTGAAGCTGCAATTGCTGCTGATGGTGATGCCGCTACTGCTGTCGTTGCTGCTGCCTCGGCTTCCCCTCTGCTATTACCATTTGCCCTCCATCTCTCTCGTATCGCGAACCTCGCCGCACGGTTACGCACATAATACCGCGCCGCCCGTCTGATCCAGGTTAAATGAGGGAGTATGCAACATCATTCATCGGCCTCGTCCCTCGCACCTGGCCGACTAATCGCGCTCGTAGACGCCGACGCGTCGTTGTTGCGCGTATCTCGGACAATGCACCGCGCGCGCCGCCCCGCAGAATTGCACAATGGACGAGCGCGAATGAATGGGAAAGAAAAGAGGGAGAACACGAGTCGGAAATCGCGGTCTCGGAGTTAAATGAAAAAAATCGTACGGCGGACGATTGCGCGGTGTTCAACAAGGTTTTTTTTCCCTAGACTGCAAAATTGTTCTATTTTCTCCGTCGAGAAAAATAATACAAAACTATGTGTAACGAGTCGACGTGGAAACGATGAGCTTATAATATAAGCCAAGGAACCCAAAAAACGTCACCCGATATTTTTTTTCCGCGCGAGAAAAAAAAATGTCAGGTTAAAAAAAGTGGAGGGAAACTACATTTATAATTCGGCGCGTGACGGGATTTATTAATCGAGCGCGATACTTCACTTTGAATGCCAATTAGAACGTCCCCCATGGGCGGCGCCGCGCTCTCTCGGTCAAGTGGAAAAACGACAAGATCTCGATTAGCAAAAGTCCTCGCTTAATTGTTAAGCGGGACGGCGGCGGCGGCGGCGGTGCTGGGAAAAGTTTCGCGAGACTGCGAGGCGAGGAAAGACGGTGACGACAACGGGGACGTGAAATATATTCGCTCGGTACGTGATCGGACTCCCGGGCTCGATATATGCGGTGGTATCAAAGACTCGGGGCGATATGTATAGAATTAACGGGGATGGGTGCCACGTTATATGTATATATATATATATATCTCGAAACACCGTGCGTCGCATTGATAGACGACTGCACCCCCCTTAATACACGTACGGTGTATCGGTGCGTATCTCGCTATCCGCGTAGGGATGCAGCGCTGCATCGCCGCGCGGATGACTCCGGAGCGAAGCGGAAGTTGGTCTTACGCTCCTCTGTGTCGTAGTTAAGGTAGTTGTGCAGTGTTCAGTTCACTTCTCATAAGTTTCCGACAAACGGGTAAACACTTCTCGATAATATACAAATTTTTTAAAAAGTAATTTGGTGCAAATATTAATTTTGCATAATTATATACGCAATTAAATTAAATTATGAAAAATGATTCATTAATTTTTCTGAAGACGTACTAATTTTTTTTACAGGGAAGAAATCGCAAGATTCGAAGTTGAATGAATGATTCGTTTTTATTAAAAAGAAATGTAGATTGTCGGAAGATTTTTTTGTACAATTTTTTATTTCATCAATTTTTTTAATAATAATTTGTGATTATTATTGTGCCAAATTGATTGTTTTAATATGTTTGATAGGCATGTTTTTTTAGATTTTTATGTTATCGAGAAGTGTTTGCAATTCACTGTCATTTCTCGGAAACTTATGTGAAGTGAACAGTACACGACGGAAGTACGTTAAACGTGAAACACGTAGCCGGGGGCAGCGACGAGAACTCCGGCGGCGGCTACGTGCGGCGGTCAGGACGCGAAAATAAATTACGAAGTGTTTCTTAATGAAACCTTTGTGGACGGTGAGGCGCCGCGCGCGACGGGAGAGGGAACGAGAGCGACGAACGAAACGAACGAAGAGTCTCCGGTGAAAAACCGGGCACAGAGGACGGTAATTTTTCAGACGTGTCCCATTCGCGTCGGAAAGACGGCGCAACCCGGAGCAAGAGGCTATTGAAACAACACGCAGCGCTGAAACGCGAGGCAGCTGCCGCGCTGCCTACGTGCCGCACGACTAAATGCAACACGTGAAATATCGATAGAGCGAGCCTGAAATGCGAAATTGTGTTCATCACCCTCTATTAAATTTGTATCATGCATAATTTTTTCTGTCTTTATTTTCACTTTTCATATTTATCATTGCGTATTACTTACACGAAACCTAAAAAATCGTGTCATTTCGATGCATCTGACAGATGCGCCTCGTATAATTTACTATACATACACATAAGTAATATTAACATTTTTATTATCATTATTATTAATATTATCATTAGAACTATTATCATTAACTGCTGGATACAAAAAATGTGGCATACACAAGAATCGGAATACTGCAGCGTGAATGAATCGGACTCTTCCGTTTCCGTCGAGTCTGTCGTATATAAAAGGTACGTGAGTTTATGTTGAGCGTAAAACCGAGTTCGTGATTTGATCAACGCGACATGAAACGGTGGATACAAAGTGCGCAACTTATGAGACAAAATCATAGTTGATGATGCTGAGATGATTTTTTTTTTTTCGTGTACAAAATGTGATAACTTACGATAATATTCGTATAAAAAAAAATACGATGTACCCTAGTTGATATCCGTCGCTCTGCTCGTGTATGGAACGGGCTCATCGTCGTCCTCGGTCTCGAGTTTTCGTATTCTCTGCAGCTCCGTGTTTCTCACTCTGTATCGAAATTATTCATTTACATTATTTTCCGGTTCGAGTTTATTTAAAATAAAAAAAAACTTCTAATGACGAGCAATGTTCGTTACCTCTGCTCCGCTTCCTCCTGCTCGCGCTCCAACTTTCGACTCCTCAGCACTCGGAAGGCTATGCAAATGATGAACATCAGAATGGGAATGAGACAACCCAGGATAATGCCGGACGTGATTCCCGCCTGACGAGAGCTGTACTCCTGCTGACCTGTGTTTGTATTTTTTTGCACAAGAAACGAAATGTTGTAATAACGACAGACAATAGGAAATAAATGAAAAATTCAATGCAAAGTGTACACGATTTTCGATTATCCGTCGTTAGCCCAAATATGCTAATTATTCTTGAATATTTCATTTCGGAGTCTCGTATTGAATATATATTTCACAGTTTTATCGATTCGATTCAGATATCAACGAAAGGATGATAAATCGAGGCTGCGAATACGGATTGGGATAAAAGAGCAGAACAATACAGATGGAAATCTCCACTCCACGATGGTCAACACTGATAATCGCCAATTACAAGCGCCGAAAAAAAAATCGTCCGAAAAAAAATGTCCCTCAACGTTAATCCCGTGTGGAATAGAAATTTCTATCTGTACGCAACGGTTCGTGTTTAGTTGTAACGAAAAGCTTTATTAAAAATCGTTGAATAAATTCTTTACAAAATGTATTACAAATTGCGCAGTGTCAATGCGTGTGTATAACGTAAACGACAGAGATATTGTACTTGCAGTGTTAAAAATAGCAGAGCAACACTATCGTCGCGACGGACGCGCGATAAATTTCTATTCCACAGGAAATACAGTCATGTTTTATTGCGAACGAACTTCACGACGATGTCGACGAACCGTTCGTATTGAACAAACAGTGAAAAGAAATGTTTCTGCCACTTTTCGGTTCCACGAGCGACGAATTATTATTTTTTACGTCTCGCGTTGATAACCTTCAAGGTTTAGGGTAGATGCACCAGATTAGGGACCACTGTACCAATTGTGGCCAATTTTATCATCTCATTCACATTATTATTATTATTATTATTATTATTATTATTATTATTATTAATTATAATTAATTGATTATTTCTTTCCATTCCATTTTTCCAAATTATTATGTTTTCACCGAATGATCTACTCGATTTTCTCATGAGATTAATTTTCGTTTATTTTCGTGAATTAAATGTAATGGCCACAATGGTCCCTAAAATGGCCAAAAAATGGTGCGTCCCATCTAAACGTCGCTCTCTTTGCTCGGACTGCCGGCTTTTCTCAGCGAGTCGGTGGTCGTCGATTCGCCGCTGCCGTTGACCCCGCTGACCTCGTCTTTGAGGTCCCAGTCTTTGTCCTCGAAATCGCTGTACGGCCGATTCGGCAGTGGCTCGTGGGTCCGATAGACCCGGTCGTAGGTTCGGCGCTTTCGCGGGCCGCCGATCCCGCCGCCGCCGCTGCCGGTCGTCGTGCTCGAGTCGCTGACCGGCGAGATCGTTCGGTCGTAGGGCTTGAGCGGCGTCGACGACGGCCTGGAATCGGCATCGAGACCGGAGCCGCGCTCCGAGTAGCGACCCGAGAAGCGCCACGAGCGCGCCGTTCCCTCAGGACGCTGGCGCTTTTTCGCGCAAACAAAAACACCGGCGACTAACGCTATCGCCGGAATTATCACCGCGGCTATGATACCCATCGTCGTCCAAGCCGTTCGCTGGGAATACTCGATCTGACCTGCATTCGTGTAAACACAAATCCACGGTGAATTTCGACAGAAGCTCTTGGGTCGTCGGGTCATCGATTTTACCTCCCACCTCCCACCTCCACCCCCTCCCCCCTCGACGAATAACAGAATTCCGCGAGTAATAACCCGGCGATTATGCCGACCGGCACATTCAGAGCACATTTAACGCGAACACTCGAAGTAAATCGTTGTCGATGTAAATTACATGGAAACGATGCGCGAAATGTGGAGATGCATTTTTTGCGCGCCGCGATTCGATTTCAACCGGGCTCGTGGAGTGTAAATTAAACGCGTGGAAATTCGAGGGAAAAACTCGATAAACTTCAATTTTCGCGGGGCGCGGAAAGTGGGATTAATTTAGCTGCCGTTTGTAATGCGAAAATGGCCGGAAGGGAATTTTTTAATATTTGCGAATTAATGATATTTTTTTTTCAGGGACGAGATGAAATGGATATTGATGGAGGGTCAGGGTTCATTGTTGTTTCCGGCGTCTGACGAATTTTTCCAAGCGAGTCCGGATTCAACCTGCGGAGGGGATGGAAAAAAATAAATAAAATAAAATACTCACGCAGACACTCAGTGTAGCCGAACTCGGGGGCGTCCCATTGACCCTCGGGCGTGCAGACCCGACGCTGATCGCCGATCAGTACGAAGTCCTGATTGCACTCGAAGGTGACCTTAGTGCCCGGCACGAACAGGAAATTGCTTTTCCGCCCGAAACGCGGAGTCTCGAGGATGCCGCAAGAAATCACTGGAAACGCGAGAGTGGAGATACAAATTGAACGGATTAAACTCGTTTCGAGGTAAGCAAAAAAAAAAAACGTCAATTTTTGTTGCGGTTCGAAGACGTTGAATTTTTCTTACCACGCTTCGAATTCGTCGCTTTTATCTGTGTATACGTGTCGTAATAATTTTTCGTAAAGTGCGCCAAGTCTCGATTCAGCGTCAGCGAATAATCGTATTGGCACTGATAATTTTCGCCGCACAATTCTTCAGCCCTTTGTATGTCGGTTGTTCTGGGGAGAAGAAAAATCATTTTCAATCATCACAAAAAAAGTTTGTACGAGATTCTCACGAATTTACGATTCGACTGGAAAAAAAATAAATTAAAATAAAAAATAAAACATTCTCACCTATTGCCTGGCAAAATATCGTTCGGCTTCCTTCGCCACTCGGGCTCGAAGGTTCGATTCGCGAAGTCACTCGCGGTCCTGCCGAATTGCCGGGTGAACAGGGGTCCGCCCTTAAGCTTGTCGTCCATATCCTCGAGCAGCCAATTTATCGCGAAGTCCTTGTGGACCCGCTCGAAATTGTTGAGGTTCCCAATGGGCGCGACGTGACCGTCTGGATTCGTCAGATCATCAAGAATGTCGTAGCTCCAGTTGCCCATCAGTCCTCGCGTTTTGTTCTGTATCAAAAACGAAAATTAAATCGTGATATCGTCCTAAGAATAATTTAATGTGATAAGAATATTTCAATGTGACAAAACATTTCAGGGTTTCGACGAACCGTCTCGACTCACCATGTACGACCACGGCAGATAGACTCTCGCCGTCAAGAAGCCCTGATTCTCGACGACCTCGACCCCGGCGCCGGTGTCGAACATGATTATAACTTCGCTCTGATTGAGGATGTACGTCGGGGTGTAAACGACGACGCCGGGGAAATGCTGGAACTTGAGCGACGGCCGGTCGAAGTAGACCCGGCGACCCTCGGCGAAGACGTCCAGGCGATATCGCCACTGGGCGTGAGGCGGACGAACACGAACCTCGATGATCGCCGAATTGTTTCCTCTCGCTGGAACAAATAATAAAATAAAATAAAATAAAATAAAAAGAAAAAAAAACAGTGGATATCACAGTGGAAAAAGTGGTAACTTTTTGTTTCTTTTTGTTTCTCTCTTTAGTCTCACCTGCCACGGACGTTAATTGAGTGGCCCGGACCTCGCCGTAATAATTCTTCGGCATCTGCTCGAATCTGCCCTGAATGTCGAGCTTGTCCTTGGCGTTGTCGACGCGAACGAGAACGAACTCGCCTTTGCCGTTGAACGTGTACTCCAATCCGTCGAACGTGACTACGTGAGGATCCCCGAACACCGTAGCTATCGCCGGCGACTGATAAGCTACGCAATCCTGCGTGGGCCGACGCTCGAAGCGGAACGTCTCGCAGCCGACGGCCTGCTCCTCCTGCCACAGGCAGCACAGGTACATGGGCACCATGTCGTGGAACCAGTGCGACAGGCTCGGCACTTTGTTCGCCTCGTTCCACGGCAGATAGCCGAGATTGTGGGATCTGTGGGGTCGCGAGCCCCACTGCTGGTCGTAGGTCAGCATCAGATAGTTGTTCTTGTCGTAGCAGCATTGTTGCTCGGATCCGTCGAGACTGAAACAAAAAAAAAAAAAAAGGTAAATTTAATAAAGCCCCAAAAAGTCAAACTGATTTTACAAAAATAATTTTTTTTTTATCAAAAAGGTTTTAATAATTTCTCGTGCAATCGCTTTGTTATTTTATGCACTGTGAACCCTTTGAAGCTTAGTGATATGCTGTTCACCTACTTTCACTCTGGTTTATTTCCACAAATTTGTTTTAACTCCGAAAAAAAATTTGTGCAAAAAACCAGAGTGGAAGTAGGTGACAACCTAGGTGATGCATAAGTGAAGTATGTAACTACGCTTCAAAGGGTTAATTAAAAGCGACTGAGATGCACGTGAACGTCAAAGTGATCGTGGCAATTGAATCGGCTTACTTTGGAGCTCCAGTCTTGACGCAGTGTATCGCGCCTCTGTTGTAATAGCAATCGGGATTCGAGTCCTTGTCGCAGTCGTAATCAGGCAGAAAGCGTCCCTTGTCATTCAGCGCGTGCTCCAAGGTACACGGGCAGAGGGAAATTTCGGCGGCGAAGTTCTTCAAGTATCTGTCGTTCATGATCCACTTGTCGCAGAGCTTCTGCGGCCACTTGGCGCCGTAGAAGCGTTCCCACTGCGGCCCGAAGTACCACGCGAGCGGCACAGGTTTGCTCCACAGAACTCTGCACAATGGAATTCCAATGATTATGAACAATTCGATATCGTACCCCCGGGGATTTCGTCAAATGTTATCAATTTTCGATTGAACAATAAATCGACGTGAACGTGATATTCGGTCGATCGGATTAATTCGGATAAATCCGAAACTTCGCCGTCGCTTCGGTGCTCAATTATTCGATTGATTAATCGCTCGTGGCTTTATCGTACCTATTGCTTTTTAATTTTTAACGACGTATTTGACGATAAATAATTCAATCTTACGGCGTGATATCGAGTCCGCCGAAATATTCCGCCGGTGTCGTTAGGTTAATCTGAATAAATCCAAACTGCATGTCGCTCTGGTAGGGATTCTCCTTATTTCTGTAAGTTCCAGGGATGATCGAGTACGAACCCGTATTGGTCGTTCCTCGCTGAAATTATCAGAGCAAGAAAAATTAATTATCCACTATCGAGGGAATCGGTGCGAGGAAAATATCGCGTTTGTGAAAAATTAATCGCAATGCAAGTTTTACCTCGAGCAGCTCGATATACTCGAGCTCCGGTTTTATCGTCGTCTCGCGGTAGCCCCACAGGGATATCTGCACCTCGGCGTTCAGGTTGCTCGTCAAATTGTACGCGTCCCACGTTATTTTTATTTCCCGCGGATCGCGCTCGTGAACCGCTCGCGTTGCGAAGAATATTTTCTCGGTCGCGCTCGCCGGCGTTTCTAAAAATCATAAATAGAGACATTCCTGAGATCACAAATAAATAAATAAAATCAAGGAGCATCGTGGGTTCATTCTCAATTATTTCGCGACAGAATACATATTCCAGTTCCATTTTTTTTATATCACCGGTGCAGAAAGGTCAACATTTTAAATAATAAAAATTAATAAAATAAAAAATAAAAAAATCAAGAACATACAAATTAAAAACATCAATAAAATAAAAAATGAATGATTCAAAAAGATCTGAAAAATTTGATAATTGTTCCTTACCGATGAAATATTTTCCCTTCCAGTCGTATCGGCCGCTGCCGATGGCGATGGCGAATCTGATGTATCCCTCGGCCTGGACGTACGGCTGTACGCAAATCGCGCGATTGCGATCGATCACCGTGCCGATAACTTCCTCGGTGTCGAATCGGCATCGCACCTTGTCGGTCATCTCGAAACACGGTCCGGTTATATTGACCACCGTGCCGCCCAGCATGTTTCCGCTCTCCGGCGCGAACACCAGTGGCAGATGAGCTCCGGCTGTCGATAAAAAAAAGTGTCGTGTCGATTATTAACGATCTCACCTCCTCCTCCTCTTTGGCTGCGATCGACGCGACTTACCGATATCCTTGTTGCAGGTACCCAACATGATCTTCTCGTCGATCCTGAAAATGTGACGACCCGGAAATCCGTTCGCCCAGCCTCGACTCGGCAAATCGCGAACCGTCGACTGCTGCGAATACGGAGTGTACTCGTAACTCTGAGTTCCGTTTCCAGCGTTGAATCCAACCTGGTAATCAGATTTTTTATTTTACTATTTTTAATCATTTTAAAATCAATTCTCCCAAATTACGTCCTGGCCATTTCTCCGTCCTTGCATTGAATGAATAAAATATGAAACACACACTGAAAAAAATTAGTAGTTGTAATTACCAATAATTGGTTCGATATATTAAACTACTGATTGCAATTACTAAAATATTGGTAGCTCTGACCAACCATTGGTAATCACAACTATTAATTATTTTCCAGTATACATGAAATACATTTCGAAATATGATCCCTAAAATAAACAATCCAATCACGTTTCACTGTCTCGAGAAACGTCACAATTTTGAGAATAAAAAATTTATCAAATTTTCCAAGTTCCGAGTTCGACACATTTCGAATTCCGCCAAGTTGAGAATAATTTACGAGTTATCGAATTGTCGTCGTCGTTGGAGTTGGAGTTTCGAGTATACTCACGAAAGCCGATACACCGCCCTCGCCTCCGGTTGTGTCGCCCCGCGCCTCCGTGTGCGAGGTCCACTGTATGTTGAGATAATTGAATATCGCGTACGTGTAGACCTCGTCGGTGGCGAGAACGAGCTGGAACGTGTTCGTCTTGTACAGCGAGTCGTCGATGCCGCCGGCGAACGTCATGTTCTTCCACGTGACGATCACCGCGTGCTTCGGGTCGAACGAGTTCGAGCCGACGACGCCGTCGCGTATGTCCCACTTGACTCGCTCGCGCAGCTCCACGCCGAACTGATCTGTTCGCTTTTGCAAATCTCTCTCCTGTCTGGAATTACGAACACGAATTTTCCTTCAAAGTTCGCTCCAAATTCGCACAAAGTTCGTCTCATCGCTTCTCCGGTAAAAATATCCCTTTATTTATTTTTCACCCGGACGCGGAGAGTGAACGAATAATTTATAAAAAACGGAAACAGGTCTCTGTTAAAAATATAATGACGACACGGATACATCCATACCTAAAATAGACGCCAGGACGTCTCTTGTCAATGTCCGTTGGCCTCAGCATCCCAATGCGACACTTGCTGAAGAATATTCCGATGAAGGCCGGATCGTTTTTTTGCGGCCAGTCCTTGGTCGGGAAGGCCACGGGATAAGTGTAATGCTCCGGGGGGTCGCTGAACTCCAGGAATCCGTTCATCGACAGCTGTTGAATAAAAAGAAAAATCAATAATAAGAAAAACAACAATTTCATTTAAATGAATTTTAAATAATTCTTTTAATATTTTTTTTAGGATTGCAAGGGGAATGCGCTAACCCGAGTGTAATTGTATCTGAAGCCGAAGAAGGGAAGCTGAAAATTGAAGTTCTTGTGTATCTGCGGCATCGACGAGTGGACGTTGCTCTGGTGATCGCCCTTGTCGTCCTCGCCGCCCTTGTCGAAGTACCAGTACATCATCTCCGAGCGGATCTTCTTCCATCGCAGCTCCGGTATAACGTAGTCGCCGATTATGTTGTCTGGCGACGGAGCGTAACGATACGCCTCGGGGTCCTCGGAATCTGGAAACCGAGATCCACTTTTTCCTTCATTATCAAAGTCCTCAAAGAAAAAGCAAAGTCCTCTCCAATATAGATTAATTTTTATAGATACATCTTTTTTATTTCTCCAATCATTTATATATTTTCTTAAAAGTAATTTTATTTAGTAATTTCGAATACAGTAAAATAAAAGAAAAATAAGAATTACTAAAAGAATTGTTTATAATTTTTTTAAAAGTGCAATGAATTTGTAATAATTATAATATTTCCATGTGGCAGGTACATCAACCTAAAGATAACGAGAAGACATCGTCAACTCTTCGTCGGATCGACAAAAATGGATTACGAATCGTGCGCGTCTATCGCCTCAGAACGAACAATCATCGTTCTATAGTTGGAACCGTAATAGTATCATCGTTTACGAAACGCGTTGTACTACACCTCGCGCCTAGAATGCGTGACTCACCGGCGATTCATGCCCGCCGAGGCAGCAAGTGACTAACTGATAACGCGCAGATAACGCGGACCAGTGTGTAATCAAAGTTGACGTCCGACAAATAACGAAGAGCTTCGCGCTAACCCATCGCATCGATCCGATTACAACCCCGTGTGTAAATGCGCAAGAGAGCTTCGCGCTCGCAAGTTGCAGCAGGTGCGAAGCGCCGGAAACGAAGTAGAAAATATGTGAAACTTAAGAAAATCCGCTTAGCGATGTTGACTCTTCGCTGCTCAACAATTTACTCGGACAATTTCTCGAGAAATTACGATTTCCGGGATTCGTAAATTTTTCACTATTACCCTCAATTTCATATCCTCCCTTAATAATAAATTATAATTCTCCTGCTATCCGCCTAAAATATAAATTCTCCAGAAAATTATATCTCAACGCAAAATTGTTATCCGCAGAATTTGCATCATCCTCTCCAATAAAGTAGCCTCGATCGTCGGAGTTTAAAATTCAAAAGAGGTCGCTTTCATTTTCCACGAGAAAAAAAAATAAAGTAAAATAAAGAAAGGTCCACCATACTGGGTATGATAAGCTTTGGTCACGCCCATTGATAACGAGACGTTACTCACCGTAGCTCACGTACTTTCCGCTCCTCTCGGTCCCCATACGACCGGAAATTACGACCGGATTCTCGGAGCGAGTGACCTCCTCTCGGTCGGCCTCAGGATCGAGCAACGTTGCTCCTTCGGACGTGTTCGGACGTTCCGGTGGTTTCTCGGCCTCCGCCTGATCAGGAGCGGCCGTGGCCGCCGCCGCAGTCGCATCGTCTTCGCTCGCACCTTCCACGAGATCGGCCACTTCGCCCGGACCCTTTTCCTCCGCGCTCGGCGACGATTTTTCCACAGCGGCGTCAACGCTCTCGCCGGACTCGCTGAGTCCGAAGGCACTGTTGAAACTTTCGTCTTGCGCGCAGACACCAACGACGAGGAAGAAAATCGCCGCGGCAACCGCGAGTCCCATTCGGGACGCTCCGCACCGCATTTCAGCCGCGTAGATTTGTTTTTTTCTCAAAAAGCGAGAGAATGCACCAACAAGACCCAACGAAATTGGTCGCACGACTGAGCGACTCGCGTTTTCAGGTGTTACAACGAGTCGACGATAGGAACGGGGCTGATATCATCGCCCGCTATCCGACGATAACGAGCACGCCTCTTATCTTCGTATCTCGGCGTGCCCGAGATGGACGAGGCGTTGAACGCACGTAAGTGCACGGGGAGCCCTTTGGCCTACATTTCCTCGGATGAACTCACGTTATTTCTGACTACCGGTGTCGTTAAACTGGATGTTGAGACTTTGGTCTTTGTCTTCGTCCTCCTTGAAGATTTTATTTTCCAGACAACTCTCTGGGCAGGAAACAGACGTCGCATAGCTATGAAAACTTTTTTTTTTTATACGTTCATCGATGACAGAGTCGATATGCGTGGACACAAATATTTTATCAATGGAATTTGAATTCAATGTTGCGAGCTACGTTTAATTAACGTTGATTTAATTACAGTAAACCTTAATATTATGAGCGTGAATAGTCTCCAAGAGATCTGCGTCGATTCGTAGGTAAAAGAAGAAGTAATAAAAAAGATGTATTTGTACAATCTCGCTGCTCGTTATCGTCTCTGTAAACGCGACATTAGTGGAGGAATGTTTGGTCCCCGGCGGGAATGAAAAATGTATTACAGTACCAAAAGATTAATTTTTGCTTTATTTCTGCAGATTCTTTTACAGTAAAGTACAAGTGGCTTACACACGTGTTGAACAACGATTGAACGAAAGAAAGAAACGATTGAATGACAGAGACAGAGCTATACACGGACTGTGAGAGATTTCAGAAGTAATCGTCGCGCGTATTGTACGATCGTCGTTGGGTCTGTTCGTGCGAACATTTGTACGTGCGTTGAGACGCGATCGATCTCGCTCGAAGCCTCAGTGAGATCTCGACACGGACGTCGCGTGTTTGCCCAATATTGGCCTGAAGTGTCACAGAAAGAAAGAGACAACGAAATAAACTTTGCTATCGGCTCAAGGCTCGTCAACTATCGGGAAAACCATCTGGTCAACTACAGTATCGCGAAAACACGGGATTGGTATAAAATCTACGGACGTTAAAAAAAAAGAACTTCGGTTTAATAATGTTTTATTCGTGTAATGAAATAAATTTTCTTTCGTATCCGTTAGGGAAGGGGGTGGGGTCGAAGATTTAGTTTGAACATTACGAGGACGAAGAATTGTCGCCGTTACTGTCGAGATAGCCGCCCGTGCCGTTCACGACGAACGACGTGCCCAGACCGTACAGGTGTCCGCAGTATTTGGCATCGTCTATGTTGTCCTCGAAGAACATCTGAGAAAAAGGCGGTCGCGTGTTAGAATATTTATCGTATTTCTTTTCCTTATTCATCTGATTTTTTCGATTTGATGATTCTCGTCGATCGAACTAAAAATAACGTACCTCGCGCATCTTAAAAAAGACCATTCCGGTCAGTAGCGAATCCGAACCGGCTTGATGCTGCGGTCCGACGCGTTGAAGTTCGAGCTGCTCCGCAACTTCTTGCAATCCTCCTTTCAGGTTCTTGCACGACTTCATCAGATACTAGAAACAAAGGTGAATAAAATTCTCCGCAAGTTGTAATGATGCAACGATGAGCATCGATAAAGCAGAGAATAATTACCTTGACATCGTAGATCGTTGGAAAATATATCCTCAGCAGTTCGAAGAATTCACTTTCGTCATTTGGCATTTTCGAAACGGTGAGAATCTTGAGTAAGTATCCGAAGTCGTAGCCAGAGTGAAACGAGAGCCACTTGATGTCGTCAACGAGAACTATTCCTGAGGTCATCAGCAGTTCGGCAAAATCGTGAGGATCTATTCCGTCTTCTTCGTGTTTCTTGAACTGAATACCGCTGTTTTGCAGCATGTCGATACTGTCCTGTGCGTACATGTCTTCTCTGAAAACGAAAGAAGCAATCATTTTTTCCGTGACGCTTCGTTTTTCCGTTCCGACGTCTTGCGTGATTAACGAGTGTACTGACTGTAAATTGAATTTGAAATTGAATTGCCATGTCGTGTAACTTCCGCCCGGTGTGTTGCCCGATTCGTCCAGAAACGTGAGACCCAGTTGTATGATTCTCAGAAGATCGACGTTACATCGCAGCAGCTGATACTGGTAATCGGCGCTTGTTCTGAATTCACCTGGAAATAACGTAATTTTTTTTTAATCCACTAAAAAAAGGTTGGTGACAGTGTTTTCAGGAGTAGAATATGCGACTTGAGAACGATGGTATAGGTTAAAAGTCGATATTTTGAAAAAATAAATTTCGTGACCCCGATTTGGGCGGTTTTCGGCCCGGCGGCCAGATCTACGATTTCTGACAAACTGTTCGGCCAAAAAATTTTTTTTTTCAAAATCAACTAAAAAAGGGTTGTAACCAGTGTTTTCAGGGGTAGAACATGCGACTTGAGAACGATGGTATAGGGTAAAAGTCGATATTTTGAAAAAATAAATTTCGTGACCCCGATTTGGGCGGTTTTCGGCCCGGCGGCCAGATCTACGATTTCTGACAAACTGTTCGGCCAAAAAATTTTTTTTTTCAAAATCAACTAAAAAAGGGTTGTAACCAGTGTTTTCAGGGGTAGAATATGCGACTTGAGAACGATGGTATAGGTTAAAAGTCGATATTTTGAAAAAATAAATTTCGTGACCCCGATTTGGGCGGTTTTCGGCCCGGCGGCCAGATCTATGATTTCTGACAAACTGTTCGGCCAAAAAATTTTTTTTTTCAAAATCATCTAAAAAAGGGTTGTAACCAGTGTTTTCAGGGGTAGAATATGCGACTTGAGAACGCTGGTATAGGTTAAAAGTCGATATTTTGAAAAAATAAATTTCGTGACCCCGATTTGGGCGGTTTTCGGCCCGGCGGCCAGATCTACGATTTCTGACAAGTAAAACGACAAATTTCCTTTTTTTTTTTTTCAAAAGTAACTGAACAAAGGTTTTTCAGTTGCGATTTACCCTTTTAAAACTTTATACGAGCGCACCAGCGCAAAAGTATCTCGAGCACGCGCACCAGCGCGTGTGATTAGCCTAGTGGATATCAAATTTTTAAATGAAACAAGACGGAAAATGACTCAAATATAAATTGGTTTCATTACCTATGGGTCTTGCGACAACTCCTGGAAATTCTGTGTCCATGGCGATGTACTGATACTGTTGCACAACCTGGCGAATGGTACGGAATTCATCCTCCAAGTTGTACCCCCACACATCTCGAATTCCGCATTCCTCATTACTGGGCATACTCGCCCCTCCCTTCCCTATGGAATTAGCTCCACCTGCGTTTGACAAAGTTTACGATTAAACATTGCATTTACTCAACGGAACAAGCCATAGTATCCTTCACAATTATGTTGCCTTACCGCTTGCACTTTTCCTGACCATTTGAAGTCGTTCGTTGCGGCTATGGAATATGGATGCGATCCGTTAAAACTTTAATCACAATGTAAAAACAAATGTCATACAAAGGACAAAAGGTAGCAAATGAAAAAAATACCTAACACTATGTATTAAGGTACAGTTTAAAAAACAATCGTTGCGCAAAAGTAAAAAAAAACAAGTCAGCGTTATTCAACCAACATTTCAATAACAACAAAACAAAATGTTTGTCGAAATGGAAAAGCTCAGCGTTCGAGCGTCTTTAGAGCTTAGCGCTGAATTCCAAAAACTTATCGCAATACAAACGAATGCAGCTTAACCTAAGATTCTCAAGAATGCTGTTTGCATCGCTAGTTGTGAATTACAAATCAGTCCAAGGGGCAAAAAAAAAATGTGAATTTAACCTAGTAACAACTCAATCAACGACTGACGGGAAAACAAAGATCTATCCGTAAAAATCGACTGGAACAAAGGGACAACAAACGAGACCCGATATCGCTGTCATTATTGACCGATCTCGCGATATCACTAAATAAACACGATTCCGAACGCAAAATGTCAAAAGCTTCGTCGCACAAAAAGTAAAAGCGCGGCGAGTCGCAAATAGCCGTGCGAAATCGAAAAAAAAAACAACGGCGAAACAACAATAGCAATCGACTAGTCGACGATATTTACCCTCATGTGAGGTTAATCGCGATCATTCTTTCAGGGTCGAAAAAAAACTGCGCTTTTTTCTTCCTGTCCCGTCGTCGTCGTCGAGCGACCCCGGGTGAATGCGATTCTATGCATGCCCATAGAAAACTCAGTCGAGAACCGTTCGCGCATATCGAAACGGAATAATTTGGAACTAATATATCGACTATTTACACGTGTTCGTCTATAACATCAGTCGGTAACGACAGAGTGACTGCAACGGCAAGACTGAAAACCGTAGAGTACCAAAAAGTACTGCTGTACATTTGCGTACTATTCACATGGTACTAAATTCGACACGGTGGTACTTTCGTACTTAATTAATTAGAAAAGTACTAGATTTATACTTTAGTACTGAACGGAACAACGCTGTCACTGATGGCGCGATGGCGGCGGCGCCGCGGCCGTTGCAAACGACCGTTGCGGATGGCGCTGCTGGCGGGCACGGCGGCGTCGCGAACTTCGCAGTTTCGTGGCGCGCATGCGCCAACTCCGCGCGCCAAATTTGAATTCAATGTTTTGTCTCGGATCGCGCAAAGTCGATCCGCGCGGTGGACTTAACCTCGAAATTTTGACGTCTGTCAATTGTCTTCGTCCGCGGTGCGGGGTGCGGCAGTTCGCGCGGCTTATCAACGACCCCCTCGACGTTGCATCTATGCTGGATAACGAAGAAGAAGACACCGAGGCGACGGTCGTTTTCGAGAGGCAGAGCGTCGCGATCGATGACTTTGAGCGATTTCGCATACGCGGCGGCAAGAGGTTCGATCGTCAGTACTGCAGCATCTACGCCGCGCGATTGGCCGCCCTCAGGGACAAACTCGTCGCGAGGGCCAAGGAAAAATGGGGTAATCGTTTCGGTCTTTGAAAATAATATTATTATCGGATTGTATGATAAATTGACTTTTCCAAACTATCGAATCGGCAGGTCACCTACCGGTCCTGCCGATAGATCGTCTCTCGGATCTCGACGACGATCCGGGCGTCATAATAATCGTGGGAACGCTGTACAAACATCAAGAGCTGAAGCCGTCGATACTGCGGGAGCTCAGCGAGGAGATTCAGGTGTCCCACCAGACGCCGAGGTCAAATTACAGCAGCGCCAAGGACAAATTGTTTCTGGAGGACGAGGCGACGCGAGCCAAGCTGCTGGGAAATCATCCGGAGCCTGGGGAAGCGGTCACCGGTCTGGTGTGCGCGCTTCTCGGTCGAGGAACCGACGACGGTTCCTTCTGGGTAATTTGGCCTTGAAAATCTTTTGGAATTCAGCTTCGAAGATCTGGGGGGGAAAAAAAAAAAAAAACAATCTAAAATGTACGGTCGAATCGCGATCGCAGGTAGAGGATTATTGCTTCCCCGGCTGTTGTCCCCGGGTCTCCGGATCGTCGGAATTGTCGCAGCGAGGGAAAATTTTGCTCGTCTCGGGTCTCAACTTCGCCGACAGCGCCGACTGCATGAGTCTCGATCTTCTGAGCGAGTGGATAACCGGCCAGGCGGGCATCCCCGAAGATCAGAGGCTGGAGGCGTCGGTGAGGCAGATAATCGTCGCTGGGAACAGCGTGAGAGCGCGGCTGGAGACGCGAACGAGCCGAGATCGAGCCGAGTCGAAGATGCGACATCCTTACGGCGACGCGCTCGAATCCGTTCTCGCGTCTCACCGATTCGATAATTATCTCAGCGCGCTCGTCGCGAATTGTTCGGTTCTCGTGATGCCCGGACAGTTCGATCCGTCGGATCACTCGCTGCCGCAGCAGCCGATGCATCCGTGCATGTTTCCCGAATCTTCCAGGTACCTGGTTATTAATATTCCGCCGATGTTCTTTTTTCGCATATGCATTTAATTTTGTCGGACACGTCGATCGAGGCCAGATGGAAAAATTACCGAGGCGCGACGAATCCCTGGATCGGCAAGATCGGCGGCAGGATCGTCGCCGGTTCGAGCGGACAGCCGATCGACGATATCGCGAAAGTCGCGGGGCTCGAGGAGGCCTCGGGCTTGGATTGGCTCGAGAAGACTCTGATCTGGCGTCACTTTGCACCGACCGCGCCCGACACGCTTCCGGCTTATCCGTACTTCGGCTCGGATCCGTTTGTCATGCAGGAATGTCCGGATATTTATTTCGTCGGAAATACCCAAGAATTCGCCACGAAATTGTACATAGGTGGGCGAATTTTTTCCAAAATTATCCATTCATTCTTCTTCGTTCGATCTTCTTGAAATAATTGTTGTTCCCTTTGCAGGCGAAGAAGGACAAATCGTCAGGCTGCTGAGTATCCCAAAGTTCGCTCAAACCGGAACCGCGGTCGTCGTCGATTTGAACTCGTTGGATGTCTGGCCAATTTCGTTCCAAAAAAATTCATCGAGTTGCCCTTAAAATATATCATTTATTTATTTATTATTTTAAATAGATTCTGTACCATATAATATATATATATATATATTATATTTATGTATGTATATACATATTCGATAAATATATGTCTAGTTATTTATTATAATCTGCATGTATTTTCTTTTTTCCTCCGTCGAATCATTGATTTCCACTCGTTTTATCGCCGTTTTCGTCAAATTTATCCGTCGCAAATCGATCGCCAAAGCACTAACTAGCGTTTCTAATACGACAAAATTGTCGGCTTTTTGTTTGTAGATTTATTTTTTTTTTCGTTCGTCTCCGCGAAAGCGCTGATTCTAGTACCCTGATGATTCTTTGATATCCAACGTTTTCTTCACTATTCGCTTATTCGATAAACGTTTACAAAAAATGTCTCTTTGCTACGATTCGCTGACGTTTTCTATGTCTAAAAATTACCGGAAGGAACGATCAAGCCTACGATTCACGGAACCCATCGGACCCGAACCAAAATGTCTAAGCCACTATTTTCTTTTTTTTTTTTTTTTTTCTCATTTATTATCACTTGTCTAAAAATAAAATGTTCTCGACTAAACGCTAATTCCCTTATTCAACCATAGTAATACGTTTTTTGTTTAAATATACTCCAGGTATATTTTTGGCATCTCGCGTTAATACTGTATTTTTGTTTTCTTTTGCTTTTACGCTCTTTACTTTCATTTCTCTTGGTTAGCCCGGCGGATAAATACACTGACTGGCAAACAATCGGCAGAAAAGATAGAAAAATTTGTGTATAATAATACTGTGTACTCTCTGTGTAGGCGAAATTTCGCATTTCGTTGGCCAACTTTCCGTTAACGAGCGTTAATTGAACCGTTTTTGTTTTAATCCCTCTTTCGTGACTTATATACCGGCTATACGAACGAGCCGGATTTGCCTTCAGAAACCGGTGTTTCGCGTCGTCGTCGTCGTCGTCGTCGTCGCCGTCGTCGGGCTGTCGACGCTGCTGCTCCAGGTGTCGACGTCGTCGGCCGAGCGACAGCCCGACGACGTTCGCAGCAGCTCCGACGGGCTCGACGATCTCGACGACGACGGAGTGTTGACGCCGAGACAGGCGGCGGCGGCGGCGGTGGCTTTTATTCGCTCGGCCGAGCCCTCGGCGATCATTTTCTCCGCCGTCTCGGCCGTCGCCACCTGCTCGTCGCTTCTCATCGCGCATATCACGTCCGTCAGCGCGACGATGTAATTTTTCGCCAGCGTCAGCGTCTCGATCTTCGACAGACGTCGCTCCTTGCTCACGTGCGGAATCACCTCGCGCAGCGACTTAAAAACAAACACACACACACACACACACGCATTAATTTTACCGATTAGAGATGTGTAAAAAATGAGAAAATTGATAAAGACCGTGAATTTATTATATTACCTGAAACGCGTCGTTGAGGCTGTGCATCCTCATGCGTTCGCGTTCGTTACTCTCGAGCCTACGGAGGGTTCGCTCCCTCGGGGTCGTAGCCCGAGACGACTTGCCGGTACCGGCGGCTCTCAGGTTGTGTCGCGCTATACGCCGAGAAGTTCGCCGCAAGTTCCGCTGCTGCTGATGCTGCTGCTGCTCCTCGTCCTCGGGCTCTTTGTCGGCCCAATCTTTGCTCAACGAGTCCTCGCTAGTCACCTCCGATCGCATTATCAGCTCTTTTTTTTTTCCCTTCTGCAAAAATATTCAAAATTAATAGTTCAAAGATTCACTCGACATTTTTGACAGAACAATAATCGGCTAAATTTCGAAAATCATTAGAAAAATAATTGACCGATTTATTTTTTAGTAACTTACGAGTGTCGAAGGAGCGAATAAGTCGGATTCGAAGATCCAGCGGTTCTATCGCTTTAATTGAGCACTAATGTGGCTCGAAATGTCGACGAGATTTTCCACGTTGTGCCGGTCGTCCGCTACCCTCTCGCTTCCACCAGCGAGAAGGAAGAAATCACTGCAAGATTTTTCTCGGTCGGACGGTTCACGCTCGGCTGCAGAGAGACGAAAATTTCAACTCGTCGAGGCCATGGAGCCGCGCTTTTTCCGGAGCCGGAGTTACTTGTTGAGCCACGTTGGACCGACGACTACTGACGTAGCGCCGCGCCGCGCCGCGCCGCGCCGCCGGGGTGCGGTCGGCGCCGCTACCCCCCTTCCCGCCTTCCACCCTCTCTCGCAACCCTCCCGGAAATCTCCTACATACCCCGTGCACGTTTTTCACCGGGGGACGACGAGGGAACGACGCGCGTTCGTCGGCGCGGAACGAAATTTTGTAAAAAAAAAAAACAAACGACCGCGCCTCACGGTGAATCGCAAATGGTCCTGTGCACAAATGTATTCAGAAATGGTAATAAAAAAATAACATAGCCGATAGCAATCAATTATCAGCTGTTGGAACGTTCGCAATTTCATCGAATATGTGAGACAATTAAATTTCCAACATTTTCTCGAATTTCCGAATGAAAACCAGCGTAGCCCCGACACCGAGAGACGAGCGATAAAAAACAAAAACCCGGCGCGGCAAAGTTTCGCGACGGACGAGATAACGAAAGACGAGCGGAGGGGAAGCTACGAATTGATGAATGGGAAAATCCCGTGGGCGGACCGCGATAAACGAGACGAGACGAGAGAGTTCGCGCGGCTCTTTTTCCGCGGTGGAGTCGCGTTTTCCGCGGGTCCACCGGGTATAAAACGAAGCGCCTATGCTCGATGCGTGGTGGGCTACAGGTGGGCGTATGACGTAATTCGCCCACGCGGCTCACCACCCAACCCATTCCGTCCATTATCGCAACACCGCCAACTGGTTGCTGCTGCTGCTGCTGCTGCTGCGACTGCTCGTGCGCCCCACCTCCCACTTTTCTACCCCTACCGCGGATCTTTCCTCCCCCGTTTCGCCGCTGCTGATGTTGGTTCCATCGCCGGATCGGTGCAATTCTCGCGCGGGGAGGGAGAAAAGCTCTCGGTCCACCCTTCGTTTTCTCCCCCCTTCGCGCCACTTGACACCCCCGTCGAATCGGCCCCTCCGCCTCCTCGCGCCTTTTGCACGCTCCGCGCGTCCCGTTTGTGTGCCTTGCAAACTTATTTATCCTTCGGCCCTGCGGATCCTCCGAAGCTCCGAGCGTCGGTTTCTTCCTTCTTCCTGTTCTTCTTCTTCTTCTTCTTCTTTGTCGTTTTTCCCTTGTCCTCGGCGATTATCAATGCAGGCGCTGTGGGATGCAGAGGTCGTTGAATGAAAAAAAAAAAAAAAAACGTGCGTTGCGCCTCGAAAACAGGGGAGGGGTTTCGCGCGGCAAGGGACGAAGAGGGCGGACAGTGAGGGAGATCGGAGTTATGGATTTAACGAATCTGCGGCCGGGGCTTCCGGCTTTGTTACGTTTCACAGGATTTTCTATGGATGTTTTTGGTTTGTTTTTGTTGCTTGTTGTTGATATAATTTGGAATTAAAAGATTTGTTGTTCTTTGTACCTTGGTTTTATTGAAATAATTCACAGGCCTCTTCGTGTTTCATTTGCCGTCTTTACATTTGCCGCAGCAGGCGTCGCTCTGCTTCTCGAGGTCGGACGGCTTGTGATTGGGGGTCCACGGGCCGAGGCTCGCCGAGGCGTAGAAGTCCATCGGATAGGGTTTCGCCTCGTCGTACTCGGCGAGTTTGAGAGTGACCGCGCCCTCGTACGGCGTGAGGAAGGGCTTCGCGAACGCCGTGCCCCAGTCGATGCTCAATCTCGGGCAGGCGATCTGATCGGGGTTCGAGATTTCGTTGGATTAGATTTTTAGTCAAAGAGAAATAAATAAATGTTTAAAAATGGAGGTGCCAATGTAACCTGGACGAACGCGTCGATATCGTCGAACATGGCGATCTTGTCGGGAAATATTTCCGACAGCAAAATAACGACGCTTCGCTTGGCCAACGCGGCGATTCGTCGTTGAAGGGCGCTGAGAACATTTGGATTTCCCTGGCGGCCGAGGGTGCCGAGAACGAGGCCGAAGGTCCGCGCGCTCGCGGCTCGTTCGATCGCCTCGCGTCTCGCAAGTCGCATCTCCTCGTGATCGTAGAACTCCTCGGTGAGCTTCTTCTCGTAGGGATCGTAGCGAAACGCCCGGAGCTTCGGGTTCGCGATCATCACCGCCTCCAGGTGGAATCTACCGTCGCCCACGTAGACGACCGCGTCGGCGCAACGGATTTGCGGAGCGGTGCAGCCGAGGATCTGATTCGACGAAAACCATTGCCGCTCAATTTCAATTGAATTTCAATTGAATTTCACAGAGAGTGTATAACTGGAAGAAATAGTCACCTCGCCAGGGCTGAGCGGTTTGCTCTGCGGAACCGTAACTTCGTAGCCGGCTTTGCGCATGTCAATGGCAATCGCCTGCAGAGTCCCGGCGAATTGTATCGTGCTGACGAGGGCGATTTTCGTTATCACCGGCAGCGTCGCCTGCAGACACTCGATGCAGTGCGCCGCGTCGATTTTAATGTCGACAAATATGTACAGGACCTTTATGCCCTCGGTCTGGTCGATGGGAATGAGGCACGAGTGACCGTAGTGGATCAGCAGATTTACCCCCAAAGCTCGGGCCGTGTAATCGTCGACGCAGCAGGCGCCTGAAACGAAAACGAAAAGAAAGGAAACGAAAAATTCACATTTCCCGCCGAAAACCATCGAAGCTCGGGGAAAGTTGAAAGATGGGTCCGCGAACTTGCCGTAGGTCACGTCGCCCATGATGACCGTCTCGGCGTCGGTAAAGTCCTCGATGATGTCGGCGATCGTCGTCGCGTACAGCAGAAGCCCCTCGGGCATCTGCAGGGCGACGCGCTTCGCCCGCGTCTCGCGTATCCGCCATATCGTCTTGTGTATCTCGAAGTTGTAGTTCGTCGGGAGAACCGCGATGGCCGCGTTCAGCAGAGGATCGTTCAGCAACTCGTGGGGTATCTTGTTGACGCGCACCGGCGCCTTGAACACCTTGCGCACGGGTTTCGCCCGCACGACCACAACCGAACCGTCCGCGTCCTCCATATTTTGCTCTCGCTCTCTCTTTCCACACGCGTCGCGTGCGTCCCCGAACAAATTCACGCAACGCCCGCGCCAAAGCCGTCGCTTTTTGTTGATACACGCGGCGGAATCAGCTGTTCGCGATTGGAAATCGCCCATGATGGCCGGCAGGTCGCGCGCCTCGGATATCGGAAGCCCGCGGGAAAATTCAATCACGCGCGCGACCATTTCCTTTTGCCACACACGAATATTTATTTTGTACAATGATTCTTTCATTTTTCTTTTCTTTGTTATTTCTTTAAATGATCGAATACACGGGATCCAAGTGTTACAATAACTTTATAGAAGTACAGTGGAGGTCTCACGTCGGAATAAAAATAACGCAGCTCCGACTCGAGCTGCGCGGCTCGATATTTTCGTGTCGCCACTTTTACCTTTTGCGTCTCTCGCCTCGATGATTTTTTCTATCTCGGATATTCTAACGATTCGATAGTTTTTCTTTTTTCTTTCGGCGATAGCACATGTTCGTTGCTCATCGTTTTCTTTTTTTCTTTTTTTCTTTTTGGTGCGTGTATACATGTACATATATCTCGTCGGATCGGCGACGATCGACACGCAGGCGCATCGAGTACATAACCTACAGAGAGACACAGTATTACGGGCGAATAATTTTTTTTTTTTTTTTTTTTTTTTTTTTTAACGACGAGTAAACACAGCGGCAATATTCATTGTATTCTCCTATTAAGTTCGAACTTTGTTGCGATCACGCGTTACAGTTATTACGTTTATACTGGGACAAATACAAATGAATTCTTTTTTTTTTTTTTTAATAGATTTTACCGTTCAAGTGTGTCAATTCCAAAAATGGCGGATGCAACCGAAGTGAATTTCGGGGAAAAATGATTCCCTGTAGCCAGGACGTGAACCATACCGTCGTCTCATTATCATCATATATTATAATATATATATACATAGACTATATTTTTTCGTGTGTATATATATACTTCGTTCGATCGTCTTTTGTTTTTCGTTTGGATGGTCGACGCTTTGAATTTCAGCGATTGTGCGCGCGGCCTGGCAACCGCGGTCCGCCCGCAGATCGTGGTGGTTCTTTTTTTTTTACACTTCTCTTAATCGCATGATGATTTTTTGTTTTTTTTTTCTATCGCCCTGGATCGAGTCGTTCGCAGGCGAGTGTAGACTACGCAAAGCTACGGATAAAAACAACGCAAAACTTCCGAGACCGACGACGATCTGAGGAAAAACGAAAGCTTAATAAGCTACTTTAGATTAAGAGACAACAAAAAAGTCCGTCGTTGAATAATTCGGAAATTCTTCTCATAACTCTGTACAGTGAACTTTCGATTCACGCGACGATTCTTCAACATCTACGCGAATTTACATATATATATTAATTTTTTAAATATAATTATAACTTCCAACGCGGCGACGATTGTTTAGCTTTTTTTGCTGTTGTCGCCGATCGCGGTGGAAGCAGAAACGCACGGGACGTGTAATAAATTCATACGAGAATTGTGCGATTTTTTTTTGTTGTTTTTTTTCCCAATCTTTGCCCTCCGATGTTTCTTCTT
The DNA here is from genome assembly GCA_964034905.1 of Itoplectis maculator. Lineage (NCBI taxonomy): Eukaryota > Metazoa > Arthropoda > Insecta > Hymenoptera > Ichneumonidae > Itoplectis > Itoplectis maculator. The sequence continues at coordinate 6,102,521 of OZ035869.1, forward strand.
CGTCGATTTTACATTTAGAAAAAAATGAAAGGAAACGTTAATGTATCCCGGTCGGTAACTCTCGTTCCAATCGATCGCCATCCGTTCACCCCCCCCCCCCCCCCCCCCCCCCCCTCAACTGGAATGATATAACCGCTTCGTTATTTTTTTTGTTTTTTTTTTTCGGCGTTGCGGAACTAATTGTTGCATTTCCTTTGTGTGTATACATTATCGGTACAATAGTCGTCGTGGCTTTTTGTTCTTCATTCGTCGTCGTCGTCGTCGTCGGCGTCTCGCACGCAGCTCGCAATCTCCGAGTGTGGAGAGCAAAAAAAAACACCATTTTCTTTCGCATAGGAACTTGTAATACTGTTCGTGGTGTCGTCGCGTTTATGGTTTTGTTTTTTCGTGGATTTTCGTTAGTCATTCGTTCCACGCGATTTCAGGGGAGAACCGGCCGTTTGTCTTCGAATGTCTTCGAATATTGGAATGACCGGGACTGAGATCTTTTTCATCGAGACGCTCGGCCGGCCTCCTGGAGTTCCTCTCGTCGCGCTATTCACACTCATCGTCGTCTCCGAAGATTGTTCAACAGACACACGCACACGGGATTGTTGTCGGACAGTTATTACAATATTTGCTTAGCATGTTTTACATATAATACAACGATTCATGAACGAGGCGATCGCTAGAAGAGTGTTTAAAGATAGATCGTTAAATTGTGGTTTTTTTTTTTCCTCCTCTCTGTCTCCATCGTTAAATCTTTCCGTCGCCGAATCCGGCTCAGTAGAGTCTCATTGTCGCATTACAGAAATACTTTGTTCTTACATCTTTTATATAACATATGTAGATTTCATTAGTTTGTTTGTTTCTTTTTCCCTTCTCGCTTCTTTACCTTTATTTAAGTCGACTTCTAGCAATCTTGCATTTTTCGCGATATTTTTGTTTGTTTGTTTCTGCCTTTGTAATTGGACTGGCTCGTCACGCACAGAAAAAAAGCAGCCTTTTCATCTCGCGCACGCACGCACATACACACACACACACACAAAGACGGAGACGGACGTTCCTCGCGTCGTCGCGCCTCGCGTTATTACCTTTTGCTCTAGTTTGTTTTCGTTCGCTCGCTCTTTCTCAAATATCTACTCGGAGTGTCTCTCGTCCCCCGCTCGAAAATTCCCCATCGTTTCGCGCATTTCCTCTAAAGATTTTTTGTTTTTACTTATTTTTTGTTTTTGTTTTTATCACAGATGTTTCATTCGCTCAGCCCCGCCGTCGTCGTCGCCGCCGCCGCTTGGATAGCTCGGCCTCATCTTCACACGCGCACGATTTTTTTTACAGGCTTATGTTACACGGTCTTTTTTGTTTTTCTATCCTACAAATATGCCCATCTACGCATCTACGGTTTTTTCTTTTTTTTTTTTTTTTTTTTTCACCTCCGCGTCGCGTTGGCTTCGCTACAATCGAGTTCTTAGCTCTGTTTTGTTTTTTTAACATTATAATCGCGCTTTTCTTCGCACATCACAGTTTGTTTTTATTTTGTTTTTGTTTTTTGTTTCGTATGTTATAACGTTTTCCGGGGCCGCTCGTCTCGTCTATTTTTCATGGCTCTTTTTGTTTCTTCGTCTTCCGCTTCTTCTTTTACTACAATAACGCGCCTTCGGGGGCTTTCGCTTCGTTTTGCACACTAAGGCCTGCCTTAGTAAAAAAATATACGATCGTTTGCTTAAAAAATAGATCTTATAGCTTCCGTTGCATCTTCAGCTTCGTATTCTTCGTTATTTTTTTTTTTTACTTCTGCCTGTTCGTGTTTTTTTCTTCTCTCACTATTTCTCGTCCTCTCTCGCTGTTTTTTTTTTTTTACTTTGTCCGCTACTTTTACGCTCGTTTGATATTATTTTACAGTGTGTGTGTGTGTGTGTGTGTGTGTGTGTGTGTGTGTGTGTGTGTGTGTGTGTGTGTGTGTGTGTGTGTTGGTTTTTTGGGGGGAGGGGGGTCGTTTTGATTCCCGGCAGGCTGATGGTTTTTTTAGTCATAGACGACAAAAAATGTTTGAAATTAATCATTGCGCCAGTTGTTTCTATTGTTTTTTAGACGATCCTCGAATTTGAGTATAATAGGCGCCCAGCCTCGAGCGTTTTTTTCTACATTGCGCACCTGTTTTGGCAAGCTCAGTCTTATGCATCTTTGTCGCTTCGACTTCCCTTTCAATGATTTCTCGGGCAAGTTTTAATATAGTTTACATTGTGTGTCGCATTGTCTATATGTGTTTTCTGTGCACGCTAATCAGAGTCGCGACGCTTGTCCATCGATTTCTTCTCGCGTAAATCACGTTTTTTTTGTTTTTTAAATAAAAATCTTGAGTAGACAAAAAAAAAGATAAATTATTCCATAGTACAGAGATAAATGTGAAACTCGCGACTCCGGTGTCGAAATGAATCCGCCGCCGCCGCCGCCGCCGCCGCCGCCGCCGCTCTTCGTCTACCCTCGCGCGCGCGCGTTGTGCCCACTTCTTCCGACGAATAACCACGGCGAATTCGTCGCTACAAGTATTCTTCCACTTTGCGAATTCTTCCGTCTAAATCACAGCTTTTTTGTAAAACGGTTGGCTATCGCGTTTCTTTTTATTTACTTCATTTATTTATTCACTTAATTCTTTCCCCCGTTTTATTAGTATTACGTTTAATATAATTATTATTAGAATTAGTATTAGTATTAGTATTATTATTATTATTATTATTATACGCTTTTTTGGCGTCGCGCATGTTTTTTCCTTCTCTCACGTGACTATCGACTTTCGATCGTGGATTTTTGTTGTCAATCGCCTTCCGTACACTAATAAAAATGAATAGTGGAGCGCGTGGTGGTCGAACGGGCCTGGGCCAAGATTATCACACGCAAGCGCGGAAAAATGTTATCGCCTCATTTTCAAAACCGCGCGCGCGCACCTTTTGGTTATTTCGCGCCGACGGATGTGAACCGGTTGAAGGGGTAAAAATCGCGTCGACTCAGGTACATTTATCCACAGGTCCCGTTCGCCTTTTTTCCCTCGCTTCGCTCGGTTAAACATGTCGCAGTCTGTTCGACATACGAAAAAAAAAAATACACGCGAATACAAGAGACGAGTTCGAACACATAATTTTCTTTCTTTAAAAGTCGTAGGAAAAAAATTAATTTACATTAAAATATGTGTGTAAAAGGCCAGAGGCGTAATTTTTTTGGCCAAATGAATTTCGAATCGAGCTGCGCGAAGCGTTAAAAAATTCCAGGGGGTTTTTACGATTTTTTCGTTTCCTCGATAACAAGTAACAATGAATAGTAAATGGAAATATTCGTTTGAATTTTTCCGAACGACAAAAATCTCATGCAACTCAACGGGTTCCTTCGCTCTTGCGTCCTCGCGCGCGAAGTCTCCATTTTCACCTGTGCGCTCACGCGGTCTAACAAATACTTTTCGTAGCATACGACGTGGGTATTAGTACAAGTACAAGTTATATCGTTAGAACGGACTGCGCGTCCGCAGCGATTTCCATCTCTCTTCGTTTTCGTTTCCCCAAACGATCTCGCTAAATCTCGCTCTCCCTCTACTTCCTCAATTTTTCGCAGGCGGGGAAAAAAAAAAAAAAAAAACACGACAACAGTCATCAGACCACCTGCTTCCCCTTTACACAAAAACAGCTAATTTTTCTAACACATTTTCTTATCATCATCGTCTCCGTTTTTCATTCGGAATAATCGCCATCGCTTTTTCGACTCGACGAGATAAATTGTCGAAACGAAGCGTCTGTCGCTTCCGCCCTAAAACGCCCTACGATTGTTGCATTACAATTAATCGGATTATTTCCCGAACAAAAATATTGGGTTTTTTTTTAATCGTAAAATTCTCGTTTCGCGTTATACTCGTGATTAATTTTTTTCTCATCTCGAACAAAATCTCGGAAGAGGTAGAAGAGTGTTTGTGTTATTTAGTTCGTACGCGACGAGTCGGGGGCTGTTTGTGAGTGTTGTGTGTGTGTGTGTGTGTGTGTTTTTTTTCTTGTCTAAGGGTAGTCGGGGGTTTTGGGGACAGCCGGGGTCGGTTTTTGTTTTTTTTTTTTTTCTTTTTTTTTCAGGTAAGGGGACTCGAAGGGCCCCCCCGCGAAGCTCTGAGCCCCTATCACACGGCGCGCTCGCCCTTATGGAGCTAGCACATTGGCTAAATGCGTTTTGTAAACGACGATCTTTAATCTCCTCTCGAGTCGTTTTTTTTTATCTAGCGGCCCGATAGGTTCTCGTATTAAAAATAACCTCGGTACACGCTGCAGCTATTTTTCTCTTCGTGTCTTAATTCGCGATCCACGCGGATATCACGCTGCGTATTTCTCACTTGAGCGACTCTGATACCCCACCCCCCCGTTTTTCCGTCGGTTCTCGTTTCCCTCCCCCCGGGGATGTGCGAATTGCTTTTTTAAGAGGTTGGCCCGCGCCGAATGCGGTTCGAGTCGCTCGGCTACATTCGTATTTTCGAAATTGTGGTAAATCGAAGCAAACGTCATTCGCACAGCCCCAGTTATTTTATGACCCTTAGGCTCTCGCTCTCGATTCCCTCCTCGTTTGCTTGGAATTTATTTACAACACCTATTCCTCTCTCTTTCTCAGCCTTCCTATTTTTCATTCGGTCTCCTCGTCGAGCGAAATCGTCTCTCTCTGTTCGGCCGTAACTTTGTACAACTCTCGTTAATAATTCGTCTCCGCCGAGACGAAAAGTTCTGGAATCTCAATTGCGCTATCGACGATTTTTCTCCCTCTCTTCCCCTCCGCCCCCCGTTCGCGACGGAACACACAAATTCGCGATCTCAATATTATCGTAATCGATGGATCAATTATCGTTATTATTCCCACAAGTTAAAAAACCCTCGGGCGGATTTTTCTGTCATTCGTTCTCGCTCCGAAAACGAGGCGGAAAACTTCGTCTCGCTGGGAATCCGGTTCCGGCCAATCGCGTATGGTGCGCCGAGAGCTCGGATTATTCTCTTAAATAAATGCATCTTACGGAGCAGCCGCCGTTTCGACTAGTTTGTTGGTTTCGAGGAGAACAAAAAACTGATATTTTTTTGTTTCCCCCGACTATCGTTATTTCCCTGCGGAAAATCGTCCCGTTTTATTCGGCGGCCTCCACACGTCGTTCGGACTTGGCGGGCCTTTCGCTCCGATTTATCTTTGTTCTCAGTCTCGTCGAAGTTTGGTCGTCGTCGCCGCGCTTAAACCCCTCGATTTTTTCTTTTAATATATATATATATCTCTCGACTTGTTCCGCTTCGTCTTGGATGGATTGTGATGGATATTTACCGCGTGTGTAAAGCAGTCACTCGTTCACTCTCTCTCCCTCTCTCTCGCTCTCGCTCTCGCTCTCGGTTTCGTTTCTCTTACTGTGGTTTCGCGAGCTCGAGCGCGCGCGTTATTACTTGGCGTCCTGAAGTACCAGCGGCATTATGACATCCCTGCTGTCGCCTTGGATCGCGTCGGTTATCACTTGGGGCAGCTCGTCGTCCGCGAACGGCTTCCAATCGTCACCGAAGAAGTCCCTGAGTTCCTGCGTTCGAATAATTCGAATTAATCGATTAATTCGAGGAATTGAAATACTTGAATGTAAAGAAAAGTAAAAGGGAGAATAAATAACCTTTCGAGTCTTCTTGAATTTGTACGGCGTGTCGTCGTAGAGAATGTCGCTCTCGGCGAAGTCGAAGCGCTGGAGCATTCGGCCGCGGAGTCGCGCGATCGCGAGCATATTGTCCTGATAATACTTGTGACCGATGTACACGAGCTCGACGAAGCTCGTGCACTTCCAGGCGATGAGCACGAGGGGATCCGGACTGTCGGTGTTATTTTCGTTGAGAAGACTGAAATGGGGAAAGTGTGACACGAGGATGTGGAAACTGAAATGAAACTGACCGCTCGTGCCGCGCGCGCGCGTTAATAAACGTTTGTCATTCGCACCTGTCGTTAGCATCGCGCACGGCGGAATTCGGCGGCTGCGCAATCCGCGGTATCTGCTCCACCGGACTCTGCGAGTCTATCCACGCGATGGATCTGAGGGTTCGCGTGTACCAGTTCGACATGCGTAGGAGCGCCTTGCCGTTGACGCTCTCGCAAAAAAGCGCCTTGAGGTGGGTCAGCGGCATGGCCGGCCGCAGGATCTCCGTGTCCAGGACGTTCACCGCCGCGTAAGCGTGAAGCAAGTTCAGTCGCAGTGTGCACTGTGGACTGAATTGATTGTGTTTTTCGTTTGTTTGTTTGTTATTTTCGTTACGACAGAGCTCGAGAGTCAAACGGCGAACGTACTTTTTTTGCGTGAACGCTTGCCACGCGGCGTTCGTGGTGCCGGGGAGAGTGTTGTCCCAGTTGTGAACGTGGATGACGAGCCGCGCGAGGACGCCGCACGAGAGCGCGCCGAGCAACGTGTCGCTCACGTTGTCGTAGTCTATCGTGAGTACGGTGAGCCTGTCGAAGGAGCGGAGAACCGGGGCGTCGAGGCTCGCGCGCTCGTAGTCCTCGGGATCGTCCTTGACCGACGCGAGCCCGAGATGCGTCACGTGTCGCTCGTGCTGGCTGCCGCACAGAGCCGCCACGATCTCGCCCGATCGCGCCGTTAGATCCTCGACGCACCCGAGCGTCAGGGCCTCCAGTCGCTTCGACGATTTTATGATCTTCACCACCGAGTCCAGTATCGGATGTACCCACCTGAAATTACGATGCAATTCCGAACGAATGAATAAATTAATTGACAACAACAATGGTTGCGCTCGAAATGAATTTGACAAAATAGTTGCCGCCGCCGTACCCCCCCTCGGCGAGCTCGTCGCCCTCCGGAGCGCCGACTTGCCACTCGAGGCTCGACGACGTCGGCTCCATTATCAGTCTGCGCAGATTCCGGTTGCCTCTCAGTCGCTTCAGCAATTTGTCGAAATCAGCTGTGCGCTGGGGCGTCCAGCAGCGTACGGTCGCCTCCTGGACGCTCAGAGCGAAGCAATCGGCGAGATATCGCGCCCAGCCGACGCTCTCGTTGTGCTCGAACGCGAACGTTATTTCCTTCCAGAAGCTCGGGTGAAAGAGCGCCTGACGCCAATTCTTGCAAACCTGCAACCAATTCGTTTCGTACGGTAAGACAGCGGAAACATAAGCAAATACAAATAAACAAGTTCGCTGATCCGCGAAGGACTCGCGGATCAGCGAACTGTGGACTCTTCCTCGCGCGCACGCGACACTATCTTCGCCAAGTGTGAACGCTCCTTATCTCGCTCTGTTTTCATCAGTAGCCAGGGGAACACACAGGCAGCAACGGACGACTCGCGTCGTCCTCCGTTCGTCAACAACAAAAACGTCGACCTCCCTTCAACCCCCTCCCCACCATCCCTAAGCTCGAGACTCAAGATACCGAGTTTAATCCTTTGACTTCTCGATCTACGACAAAAACAAAATAATACAAATGAAATTACAAATCTCCGCGCAGCCGATTACTCGTCTGTGCGGAGGGGGAGAGGGGAGGGGAAAGAGAGGTGACGAGAAAAAACGAGGGGAGGGGTAGAGGGGCAAGTCCCGAACCGAAGGAAAACAAACACTCATCGACGAAAAAAAAAAAACACGCACACAGAACAACAACAACAAACTTCAACTCACCACGGACGCGCTGAGTCGATCCTCGTGCGGCAGATATGAGAAAATTTCGAGCATTATCACGCTGGGAAGATTGTCCCAGCAGGGACCGACGGTGCCGCAGCAACCGTTGCTGCTGCTGCTGCTGCTGCTGCTGCTGCTGCTTGCGCCGCCACCGCCACCGCCGCTGCTTTCCTGTTGCGCCATTTCGAGTGTCTCCCGTCTATCGTCGTCGCCGTCACCGTCTCGGGGTCGCCTGGTCGCCCCGGCCGAGAATTTCGCCCGAGCCTTGACAGCAACGGACGGCGCAACCGAACAGCTGTTTTCCTCCGCTGGAGCTGCCCTCACTGCTGTTTGTGTGTTCAATGTCCGCCTCGGTGTGCGTGTGTGTCTGTCTGTCTCCGCTGTCTATCCGTGTTTTCAACTCGCGCACGAGCAGAGCGTGCGCGACGTCGCGAGAGAGACAGAGAGAGAGAGAGAGAGAGAGAGAGAAAGAGGGGAACAAAAAATGACGATGATAATAATAAAATTAATAGTAACAATAGGAAGCGACGGGACGATATTCGTGGCACTGCAGTCAATTTGCGGCGCGTCGGCCTCCGTGTCGCGTCTGCGGCGTGCTAACGGCCGTCAGGGCTTTTGTTTTGCGGGCCCGCAAGACTCGTGCGTAAAATGGTACGAACTGCCGGGCGCGCGTCGTCGCTCCGCCGTCTGTCTCTCTCTCTCACTCTCTCTCTCTCTTTCTCGCCTCTTCCCCCACTCTCCGTGTATCGCTCGTTCCGTCTGTATTTCTCGCTCGCACGCGCAGAGTGATCGACGCATTCGACGCCATCGTGGATCGCCGCGAGGTGCGCGCGCACAGCGAGGTGCGCGCGCAGCGACGCGCAGCGGCTGTGGGGGCACCCACCCTTCGGTCCGGCAGTCTTCAAGAAGCGTCGCAACGAGACGTACTTTCAATCGGTCCCATGGTGTAATGGTTAGCACTCTGGACTTTGAATCCAGCGATCCGAGTTCAAATCTCGGTGGGACCTTGCGTTACGGATATTTTTTTCCTCGAACTTTTTTTTTTTTTTTTTGGCTCGCCCGGCACTCGACTCCCCTGGGTCGAGGCCCTGTCGACGCTTGGAATTTTCACAGTGGAACGAACATTTTTTTTCGTACAACAAAATGTTATCGCGACCATTTACCGAACGTCGGCAACGTCGGCAAGGTAGATATCCGCGCGCCCGAGCGCTCGCGTCTCGCGAACCAGCGCCTCCCCCGCCGCTCGCGGCCGCTTTCCGCGACCGAGAAATTGTCCGGTAATATGAACGCAACCGCGCCGACGGCGACGCCTGTCGTCGCCGTCCAGCATCGACAGCCGCCACATTGAAAACGAAGCTAACCGCGATCTAATTTCTCCTCTCAGCTCCGGCTGCTCAACCCCATCCGCTTGTCAATCCGATTGCTCGACTCGTCTCTCGCGAGCGAATCCCCGGAAAAGACAAACTCCCGACAATTTTACCGCGAAAAAAACCGTCTCTCCCCCACCTTCTCTCGTCGACCAATCGCCGCCCGCGCTCGAGCGGTGAGCGCCGAGCGGCCGCCGGGACGTTGGGTGCGGGGCGAGGGGGGTGGGGGGGGGGAGACTGCCCAAGGGGCGCAGTGGAGGGGGACCGCGAGTGTCAGGGAAAAACCGGAAGTCGCTGGCCGCTCGCGCGCCTCGCGTCACTCTCGCCGCGGTGCGAAATATATCGTTCGCGATGGCGAAAAAAAAGCCGCGCCAATATCGCGAATAGCCGCGCGACGACCGCCGAATCGTGAGCCGACAATTGTAAACCGCGAGGCCGGATCAGCGGCCGTTGGTGGGCGCCCGGTCGTCGCTCGTAATAACAACAGGCACAACAACAACCGGGGAGAGAGCCGCGACGATATATAACACATAGATCAGTCAGTGGCCGCTGCCGGTGCTGCTGCTGCTGCTGCTGCTGCTGCTGCTGCTGTTGTGTGTAGTAAGCGGCCGCGATTGGTCCTGCCGCCGCCGCCGCCGCTGCTGCCGCTGCTGCTGCCGAACGGTGAGAAAAGTGCAACACTGTTTTCCGTCTCTCTCTCTCTCACTCCCGCTCTTCGCGTATTCATGCATACACAACACGCACATTCGTGCACAGTTGCACACACATAGAGAGACATTGTGGATACATATATAAGAGACTCGTGTGAGTTCGCGCGGGCAGCGAGAGTCGTGTGTCCCGTCGTCGTTGGTCGTTGGTCGGCGCCCGGGAGGCCACGCGTCTTCCTCGGTTCTATGCCCCCCGCCGCTCTCCTCTCAGATATTACATACTACGTTCCTACTACCGTACGCGCGCCATATATATTCATACATAAGTAACGTATATACATATCTGCGCTCGACGTAACTGTACCCCGAAAGTGTCTTTCGCCGCTGTCTCGCTGGCGCGCGAGAGTGAAAACGGCCCGAGAAGAATTCCGTGCATGCGCGAAAACGCGTGCGCGCGCGCGGCACACGAGTTGCACGCATTATTTTCTCGTGTTTTTACCCCCTCCCTCGCGCGGCACGCCGCCGCCTGCCGTAGTTCTCGCGTGCGTCGCGTCGAGTGCAACGCGTGTTTATGCCGCGGCTCGTGCGGCTTCTGCTGTCAGCTCCGCCGTCGACCTGGAGAAGGACAAGGACACCGCGGACGGCGTCGTCAAATTTTTGTATGCATATATATATAATATAGCTCGTACAGACGATGTCTACATGTATTTATAATTGATAGATTACGAGGGGGGGCGGGGGGCGGGTATACGTAAACCGGAAGTGAGCGACGGGGGTCAATGACGTTGGAAAATCTAGAGAGACAGTTTACACTCCGCCGTGATATCGGTTGTCACATCGCGGATACGCCACCCCCGTCCCGCCGCCCTCTCGAGACTCCCGCGAGTCGAACCTTTGTGGAATCGATTTCTCGATTTCACTCGCGGCGTCCCCCCGTTGCGCCCGCGGCGGCGGCGGCGGCGGCGGCGGCTGTCGCTCTCGCCGACGACGAATTCGGACGAATCTGATTGACCCTCAGGTACCCCCCGCTTACCGCGAATGCTATCGCTCTTCTCCCTCCTCTCCCGCCCGCCGGCGGCTAACCTCTACCACAGCGGCCGCCATGCTACTGTGCTACTGTACACTCATCGTCGGTGTCCGTATATCTACGTATATGTATGTAGACGGTGCCGATGCCACCGCCGCGCGAGTGTTTCGTGCATGCAAACTACTTTTTTCGTTGCCGTTGTTTCATTTCCGTCCCGGGACCCGGGTTGTCGGGTGTCAAAATGATCGGTAGCGCATGGGGCTTCCATCTACGCGGGAATTGCACAGTTTTTCGATGATTTTGATTTTTTTTTTTTTTTTTTTTTTCTTTTTTTTTTTGAAGTACCAGGTGTAGTCTTGCAAGGTTAAAAAGGTAGTCCGTCAAAAATTCTCCCACTTTCCAGGATGATTTAATCAGTCGCACGGTCAAATCTCCAGTTTCCCGATTTCCCGGGATCCCCCGGGACGCCATCAGCGGCGCGAAAAAAAGCGTATCTCGCCCGAGCGCGAAGAATATCCCACGGGGAATCGTTGTACGGGTTTCCAGATAGCAACACGAGCGCAGAATAAAAAAAAAAAAAGCCCCGTTGGCGAAGGAAGGTGGGGAAAAGAGTGGATAAAAATTAACGTCCGGGCAGAGCGAGAACGGAGAGAGATAGGTATACAAAGACAGACAGAGGCAAAAAGAGAGATAGAGAGTCACACACAGGGACAGTGAGTGCGAGTGCTCGAGTGAAGCGATGGACGGAAAATAAAACCCGGGCTGGTCGGTCTAGCTACGTAGGATATTCTGTGTGCCCTCCCCCCCCTGCCCCCCGCCCATCGCCCTATCGTCTCCCCCCTCCCTCCACCCTCAAACCAACCACCCACTCACCCAACCTCCTCGTGGCCCTCGTAGACCCTCCCCCCCCCCCCTCCCCCCGACCGGCGAAAAATCGATTTCCCGTTGTGTACAAATGCGCTCGCCGGGCAACCCCCCCTCCCGCCGCGTGAGGAGCAGAGGAGGCTGCAGTGGGCACACGGGGAGGGGGGACAAAATTCGCGAGAATTGTGGAACATGCGGGCGCCCAGCGTCCGCTATAGCCGTAAAGGGGGGTGGTGGCGGGGGAGGAGAGGGGGACGAGAGGTGCCGAGAGAAAGCGCGGGAGCCGGGCGGTCAAGGGGCAAAGCGAGTGGGCGAGCCGATATTGCTTTTTGGTGGCGGCGAACGCCCCCCCCCCCCCCCCCCCCTCCCACCCTCCCCGCCGCGCCCGCTCGACCATCTACGAACCGACCCCCTCTCCCCACCGCAGCACTTCGCACTTTGCGTACTTTGTAACGCGAGTGACGATTTTTTTTTCGTCACTGAGAAAATAATTCGGAGGAAATAATTTTTTTGCAGTTTCTTGGGACACGGTGACCTTGAATATCACCGGGGTGGGGGGCATCGAATTTTCATTGTCATCGCGCGTTACGCGTCATTTTCCCGTAGGTCAGTCGCCTGGCGGCGGGGAAACCTTCGCAGTTTCTCGTCCGTCGCGCTCCGGCGTTTCGCGCGAGCCGATATCCACGTATATATCTCCGCCAAACTCGTGTATATCTATACACATTGAAATATTTGTTTCGAGCAATTTGGGTGCGCGCTGAGTCGTCGCGCGCCGCTCGTCGAGCGACGAGCAGCGGCGCACACGAGGAGAGACGAGAAACACGAAGCGTCGAAGGAAGCGGCGGAAGGGAGAAGGATGAGGGAGGAGGGTGGAGGGGTGGGAGGGAAACAGGCCAAAGTTGGTAGGAGCTCGGAGAGCGAGAGGAAAGTAGCGTGGGGAGATGTAATTAACGTGCGACAGAATCTCCCCACTCCGTCGTGGCCCTTCCCCTCCCCCCCCCCGCGCGTCCCCGCGCCGCTCCCTTCCCCTGTCGTCGTTCGTTTACCGTTTCTTCGATCCGCCGAATTATTTTTGTCTCATCATTTTGCCAAATCGAAGTTATCGCACTATTCGACAAATACGTCGACCGACTGGATCGAGCGACGCGTCACTCGTCGACCACATCCAATTGATGCACCAGTTGACTGTACCCAATCGGCGAATCAGCTGACGAGCCGCGGGAGCCAACTGACGAATCAGCTGGCAGCTAAGATCAATCGGTCGCGTGTTCCTGGCGGCGTTGACCCGGCGTGTCCAATCGACGCGTCGCAGCCGGCTGCGCCCGCGACCAATCGGCTAAATTTTCTCCGTCCGCCGAATCTCTACCCAGAATGCATCGCTAATTTCTGACTACAACCGCGAGCGGTACAGTCGCTCCAATTTCTTTCTCGTCCCGCGCGCGCGCGTTCATCGCTCGAACTCAACGGTGAAAAAAACAAAAGCCCGAAAATTGTCCCAACCTTCCTGATCTACAATTCTACCTCGCTTGTCCCTTCGTCTAGAGCGGAGGGGGAAGGGGGAGACCTGCCCTTCACCCCACCGCGCGTGTCCACCCTTCGACGTTCCTTCGACGGGCTAACTCCCTCCCCCTCCCCGGCCCCCTCTGGCCAGGCGGCGTTGAGGGGGAAGGGGTTCAGGGATGAAGTGACGCGGGGTGAGGGGGGCGGGGGGGAGACTGTCGTATACAGAAAGAGAGATGGAAAACGAGAGGAGCGAGAGAGACAGCGACAACGCAACGCTTATAGCTGCCATTGCAGAGCGGAGAGACGCCACTTCCGAGGCATCAAATTTAATTCCCCGCTGGCGTTCGCGTCACGCCGCCGCCGCCGCCGTAGCAGCTAAGCGCGCGTAGTCGCTCGCGTACTATAAGCAAACAGCGGCCAGGAGAGAGACAGGGATAGAGGGCGAAAAAAGGAGGCAAAGAGCGGCCGCTCTAAGCGCGGACGCGAAGAGAGAGAGAAACAGATACACATTCCCCGCGCGGCGCGCGCGAGAAACCGACCGACGGACCGACGTGCAATTTCTGTCGGTACGAAAACGGTGAAAAAGAGAGAGACAGACAAAGTTAGAAAGAGAAAAGAGAGAGAGAGGGTTGAGAGAGAAGAGAGGGCGAGAAGGGAGAGAGACGGAAAATATCCGTTGGATTTAGAGATCGATGTGAATTTAACCGGGGGAAAAATCGCGAGTTGTGTGGCGCGTGCCGCCTAATTCCGACGTCGCAGCCGCCGCCGCTGCCGCCGCCGCCGCCGCCGCAGACGTCGCAGTCGCCGCCGCCGCCGCCGCCGCCGCCGTCGACTCCCGGACGAGACAGACAGAGAGAGAGAAGGAATAATAAATATCCTTAAGATGCGGACGTTCGCGCGCGATTGTGGCAAATCGACTCGGACGACGTGAACGACGGGACATATATACATATATATACATTATATGTATATATTATATATTTGTGTATATATATTTACGATACACACGGACGTGGATTTTGAGGTTAGGACTCTCGTTGCTTTTGCTTCGCTTGCGCCGTTGGCGCTCCGAGGGATTTTTTTTTTTTTAAATTTTTCCTTTCGGTGGAGAGAAAAAGTGCTCGCGTCGCGTTCCACGAGGATTCGGAGACTTCCGGACTTTCCGGTGATTGTGAACTTTTGACCCTTCGGGGTTCTTTTTTTATCGAGTAATTCGGGTTTTGAGGGGGAGGGCGATTTATTTTTTGTTTCTTTGGGAAGGTTTTTTAGGTTAGGGGTTCGTCTGTGACGCGATCGCGGGTTTTGGGTCGGTTGAGTGGAAATTTTGGGGTTTTATCGATGGGGAAAGTTATGGGATTTTTTTTCAAATTTTTTTGAACGAGTAGACTTTTTTTGGGGGTTTCTTTTTTCTGAGTTTCTGGGTTTCCAATGATTTTTGATCGGTTCGTCGGATGGCGAGTTAACGTTGGCGACTTTTGGTATTTCAGGATCGGTAGGTGACGGGGAAGATGGAAGCCATGGATCTGGACGGAGACGCCGTTGTGGATTTGTCCGTCGGGTGAGACAGAGAAAGTTTTGACATTGCCGCCTGGGACTCGAGTTAAATCGGTGTCCCAGGTCGGATCGGGTTTAGTCGACGGAGAACACCGGTCTTGTTTTGTTCCATTTGTCTTGACGAAGAAAAAAAAAAAACTGATATTGCAGTAGCGGCACAAGGCGAGATTCCCCGTTGGTCCAGGCGACGCCGCCACCGGCCGCCGACATGGGAGCGGCGGCGCCGCTCGACCTGGGCGTGCACTTCGCCTCGCCAAGCGTCGAGAACAACGTGCCGGAGGCGCGAAACATTCAGAACGCGGCGCGTGGAATTCTCGCGCCGAAAACCGGCGAGGACAGACGGCCGAGACGCAATCTGCGGCCGCGGACGGAGCGAAGTTACGCGGAGACCCCGGACGAGCCGCGGATCAACGGTTATCTCAACGGAAACGCGTCCGACAGCGACGAAGGTATCGCGATTGATTCCCTATAAAAGCGTGACTTAAAAAAAGAAAAATGTATTTCGCCACTGGACGGACATTTTCAACGATTTCGCAGGAGAAATGCCGCCGTTGCTGCCGATAAAGGAGCTGACGTCGGACGAGCTGGCGGAGCGCGAGCGAACGCTGCGAAAGTTGCGCGAGGAGCTGCGTTCCGAGGAGATGAAGCTGGTGTTGCTCAAGAAGCTGCGACAGTCGCAGCAGCTCAAGGAAAACATCGCGGCCGTGGCCAAAGTCCCGGCGAAACTGCCGCCGCCGCCGGTCACCGTTCAACAGACGTCGCACAGGTATTACCATTTTTTTTTTTTTTTTTTTTTTTTTTTTTTTTTTTTTTTTCATCGCCTCGACTCCGAAAAAACAAATTAATTGAAAAAATAAAAAATGTGCCTTTCCGAACGATGCAGTCACCGAACGGCGAAAGCGCCGCCGCCGTTGCTGCGCGGTCAGCCGGCGCCGAGCCGGAGCAGCAGCAGCTCGCACGCGCCGCCGCCGGGGATGCTTCTGCCGCCGACGGCGGGCCGAAGCGCGACCTCGAGCACGGGAATGCCGCCGAACATGGTGATACCTCAGCCGCCGCATCCGCGAAGCCGACCGATCGCCGGCACGACCGGCGTGAGTTATCACGCGCCCGCCGATCGCACGGAAAGATCCACCAAAGATCCTACGCCCGTTCCGGCTCACCAGGTAACGCGACGCCATCTGTTTTTTTTCTCTCACCCGCGCTATTCGCTCGAAGAAAAAAAAAAAACATCGCAATCGCAATCCGGTGAGACTGTTAAAAATAAACGATTGTGCTTTGTCCCAACCGCGGAAAAGCAGCTCGTTGTCCCGCCCCAGGATAATAAACCGACCCCGACTATGAACCCGACTCCCCCTGCAATTCCGGAGCAGGTATCGCAGCAAAAAGTAGAAAATACCTTCTTACTTGTTATCACTGTGCGAATCACACCGCGATCGAACGGGAGACCCGACGCGCCAAAATCACTCTTATCGTCACTGCAGGTGATAATATATCAAAAATCGAGTGACTCGAAGTTCGGCCGGCAGGTCTCCCTTCGACGCGGCATTTTTTTCGTTGCGGCTGTAGTCGAGTTTTTCGATATTTATTTTTGCCAAAAGTAATCGTTCTAGTCGCTGAATAACCGCTGATTAAAAAAAAAAAAATGAACGAGTGGCCGAGAGAGAGCGCGAGATAAAATGTGAATTTGTGTGTTTTGGTACCCGCGCTGGCGAAGGAGCAACGACCCCGCGAGGACGCGCAGTCGCCGGCGCAGCGGCAGGCGGCGGCGAAGCTCGCTCTTCGCAAGCAGCTGGAGAAGACGCTGCTGCAGATACCGCCGCCGAAGCCGCCGCCGCCGGAGATGCACTTCGTGCCGAATCCCTCGAACACGGAGTTCATATATCTCGTCGGGCTCGAGCACGTGGTCGACTTTATCACGAAGGAGCCGGCAATACCGCCGCCCCCGGAGCCCTTCGAGTGCACCCAGTGCAAGACGGATTTCACGCCCGTGTGGAAGTGGGAGAAACCGGTCAACAGCGGCAAGAAGGACGTCGGTCCGCGAGGACAGCACGCGACCTTCCAGCGGCCGCCGGCTGGACGCGATCCTCGCGTCATATGCGAGCACTGCGTCACGACCAACGTGAAGAAGGCTCTCAAGGCCGAGCACACCAATCGGCGAGTCTTTTTTTCTTTTTCTTTTTCTTTTTCTTTGGAAATTAAAAGAGGTTTCATTTGATAAAAAACGAACATTCGATTTTATTTAAAGTTTTGTTTCGTTTTCGACAGGTTAAAAACGGCGTTCGTGAAGGCGTTGCAGCAGGAACAGGAGATGGAGCAGAGACTGGCGCAGGCGGCGTGCCCGAGTCCGGAGGCTCCGCCGCCGAAGCAGCCGGTGCCGAAGGCGGTGACGCCGACGCGACGGGTCGCGACACCGCCGGCGCCGCCGCCGCCGCCGGTGCCACAGGCGCCGCCGCCGGCGCCCACGCCGCCGGCGCCTAAGCTCCAGGAGCATCCGCTGGTGAAGCTCGCCGAGAGCGGAAAGTACTCGCCGCATCACGCCGCCGCGGCAGCCGCTATTCAGCAGCAACTTTTACGAGGTAACATTTTCGCGTCTTTCGGACGTTTCTTGTTTCTTTTTTTTTTTTTTTTTTTTTTTCCTTCGAAATTGCCGATTGTAATTGAAAAAATTAAATTGTCTCTCGGCGCAGAATTGACGAAAAATCCGGTGCCGGGTCTGCCGCAGCATCAGCCGCTGCCGGCGCACATGATGGGCCCGTTCAATCCGGCGCTCCTTTATCCTTATCAACTGGCAATGGCGCAGGCCGCCAGTGGCAAGGGCCTCGTCGAGCTGCAACGCCAGGCGGCCGACATACAGCGTCAGTATCTCCTCGACATGATTCCCTCGCAGGCGTCGCAGGGCCAGGGCGGCCAGGCACCGCCGCGCGCTCACCCGCACAATTGGAAAACGTAACCGCGCGCTCCCCGCTAAATTCGCAGACACGCCGAATCTTTTTCTCTCTCTCCCTCTCTTTCTTTTTTTTTTCCGCCAACCGGAAAGAAAAACACGGACACGCGATTTTTTTGTTTCCCTAAAATCGAAATACTCGAGAAAGAGAGGAAAATTAAAAACCGCGCGACGTTTTCGAAGAAGACAAAATGAAGAATAAAATCTTGCGATCCGATTTTTTTTTTACCTTTTTTTTTCGCGCGAAATTTTAAACTCCCGAAGTTTCATCGCGAACGACGAGAATGAAGAAAAAGAAAGAAACTTATTAAAGTGAGTGCATAATAATTGATAACTATAATAATTATTGATTATCGTAATAATATTAAGAGTAATAATAGTAATGATAATTATGAGTAATAATAAAAATAAATAAATAATAATAATAATCACAATGTGGCTGCGAGGACGAGTGTGAAACGTGCGCGGGTGAAGTAAAACACGAATTGACGGTAATCATCGTGAAAAAAGACAATTGATATTCGCCCGAAAGAAAAAGGGAAAATCGTCCCCTTTTTTCTTTTACTCTAATTTTCTTTTTTTTTTTTCTCTCGAACTGAATTAATTTTTAAGGCATCTTCCTTCGTCCTTGAAAGAAAGAAAAAAAACGAAAACACGTAGAATTACTTCGCGTTTAGCTTTTAGGTAGGTGACGACGAACTTTTCTTTGTTTTTTTAAAGAAAAAATTTTTTTCCTCGATGTTCAGAGCGCGATTTTTCTCGAGGCTGCAGGAAAGACTTTGAGAATTTTTTTGGTTTTTTTTTCGTAATCCGGGATTATCGCGGGAAAGCGAAATCGGGAAATTGAATTTTCCACATTTTCTTTCTCTTCGACTCCCAGCGTATCACCGAATAACGAATAACGCTAATAATCTTGGATATTTCTCAGTATAATACGAATACAGTTAATGAAGCGAAAGAAAAAAAATGACGAGGAGGAGGAAGAAGTAATAATTGTAGCTTAGAAAACTCATCGTCATCTCTAATCTCTATCTTTGTACATGTCGCAATAGATTTTGAGCTCGAAAAAAAGACGCAGGAAGAGGAAGAAGCAAATCTCGACCCCCCCCCCCGTCCCGTCGATTTCGGAGCCGCGAGTCTCCCGTTTTATCGCGTTATTAATTCGGTCTATTTCATTTTTAGCACAAAAAAAATCAAAATCTTTTAAATAACAAAAATAAATAAAACATCGAAGCAGACTGACTTAAAAATAATCGGGAGGTTCGCTGATCCGTAAACTATTAATTATTCGTCGTAAGTTGCACCGCGAAGGCATAATATATATAAAAAAAAAGAAAAACGCAAAAAAAAAAAAACAAACTTAGAACTCCACGGTACCTCGTGTCCTTCGCCGTAAAATCCGCCCCTCCCTCTCCGCGAATAAGTTGTAAATAATTCCACGATTAAGGACGATCGACTTTTGGGCCGAAAAATTATTTAAAGAAAAAAACGTAAAAAAATTCCAAAAATGGAATTTCACGGTATTTTGTAAATTTCAATCAACGTGATTTTGGCGCAAAATTGTCGAAAGACTCGATATATTTTTTTTCCCTCGAGGACAAAGAAAAATGAGGAAAGAGAATTTTCAAAAAACGAAATAAAAAAATACAGCAAAAGAAAACCGAGAGTCCTCGCGGAAGTCTCGACCTCCGGATCGATAGCAATTAAGCAGGTAATCACTGAATAATGAATGTTACGAAAGGTAATGAAAAGAAAAAAAATAAAGCTTGTCAATAATTGTATTTAAAGAAAAATCATGAACCCTCGACGATTTTGACGTTTGGGACGGTCGCCGAGATTTTGGTGTCCACCGCGGAAATGGACGCGTGCGCGGCGGAGACGGCGGAGACGGCGGAGACCGGTGAAACCAGTCGCGCGCGCGCGCGCGCCGCGTGGTCTCCCCGATCGCGCGGCCGATCTCGCGCGGCTTTCTATGGAAATACACGACGATTCGGTATTCACCGAGGAGACCGGACGGTTACGAAACGCTTCAACGAGCGAAGAGAGCAGCAGCTGCCGCGTGCGTGCGTCTTGCCTCGCTATTCCCACTAATTTCTCAATCCTCCATTTGTGTATTCGCCGTCCACTCTCGCGGAGATTTACATTTTTCCCACTTTTTCCTTCGTCGATTGAGTCGAAACGATTTTTTCGGTTTTTACCATTTTTTTTTTATTAACGAAACAAAAAAAGGTCCGACTTAATCGTTACTCTCACTGATTCTTCAATCGCCAAATTTCAATAATCTTATTTTTTTTCCAAGTTTCTAAATCGATCGGAAAAAAAAGAACGATCGCTGCTCTAGGATCGGTCGATGGTCGTCGGCTCGGCGGCGTTGATCTGCGTCAGGCACTTCTTGAAGTGCTTCGAGCAGAACGGATAGAGGCTCGGATGATCGCAATTTCTGCAGGCGGCTGCCAGGTGGGAACAGCATCTGAGGCTCTCGCGGCAGCAGGGCGCCCACATCTCCGGTCCAGCGGCCGCGCAATTGTAGCAGTAACAGTCGCCTATTAAATTCATCATTATTTTTTATTTTTCCAACCGTATCAACATTTCATTTTTACATAAAAACCAACATTATTTCACATTGATTCAGGATTTCAAGGAGATTGACGAAAGAAAACAACAACAACAAAATTCAAGGAGGTTGACAATTTCGCAAGGGCGCGATCCGGTTCTCATTGGTCCCTCCCACTCGTTCTGCCTCAAAGGTACAACACATTTATTGTATATATATATATAGCAGTGCGTGCATTACCGGGAGCGACGGAAAAACTGGTTCGAAATCGAGACATTATGAATAGATACGGAGATAGATATAGGCAGCCCGCGATACACGCAGCCCGCGGGCCCGAGTGAGAGTGATATACGTGAGAGGTGGTTATACTTAACGCGCTGCGAGAGACCCGCAAACGTGTTCCGCTTTCGTCGACCCGCGGGGACCCGGCTGACGACTTTTTTCCCTTTTTTTTTTTTTTTCAATTACCTTTAAAAAAATACATCCAATTGATTCGATTTTTTTTTTTTAATTCAAAAAGGTATTAAAAAATTGTATGGGAAAAAATTACATATTAATTGATTATCGATCGACGCGTCGCAATGATGTATCGTGTAGGTAACGCAGCTTCGACTGTACAGGGAACACATTCCGGTCTGCCACCGACGACAAATGAACTTAGCTGGGAGTGGCTACTGTCAAGGCCGCCAACGATCATCCATTGTAGATACGACGCGGAAAGTGCGGTTTATTATAATTGCAGGAAATGCGAGCGATTTTTTTTTCTTACTATCTCATTGCATTCAGCCGGTTTTTACCGTTGGCAATCGACATTCCGCCGTTTATTTATAATGCGATCGATCGATGTGTATGTTATTTTTAATAAATTAATTTGTGTTTATTACCATGAGGACAATCGACGGATCGTCGAGCTTCCGCTCGTCTGCAGTCGAGACCCTCGTCTCCCTTTGGACACGAGGACGATTCCTCGATGGAATTCTCGCCGAGAATCGTGTTTACCTGAATTTATAAAATCGCAATTTCGTACAAATTATTTAACGAACGAGTCATCAATTTCAGGATATACGATTTCTTTGAATCGCAATTATTTTTTACGCGTCCGAGAGAAGCGCTTCAATTGCCGGTTCGGTTGACCCACATTTAACTGTGACATGAGAACTGGGTCACGAGAACTCGAAGGTAACGCGAACTCATTTTTTTCGGCTATAAAATAGAATATCAAAATAACTGTTTGAACGAAATAATAAAAGAACACCAATTTTCCCTCACTTCGGGGGGAAAAAAAAAAAAAGAGTTTTAATTCGAAAAATAAACAAACGCGATTCTCGTAGACACAAACATTCCCGAGGATTTATTTATTTTTGTTAATTTTTAAGTGATCGACGTTTACTCTTTCGAAGGCTCCGGGCCTGGAGAACATTTTCACGAGTTTGGCGAGGGCCGTTTCCGCCTGCGCCTCGTCCTCCGTAAGCGTCGTGACGTTTTCCGCGCGGGACGCGAAAAAAAAAACGCCGCAAAGTAGAACGGCGGATGTGACTGCGCGCGAAACCATCGTGCGTGCGTCGCGCTGGCTCGACGTGCGGACACCTACTATTCCGCGTAATTGCGGTGACCGTCGAAGCCACAGGTGACAGGATGCTGCTGCCCGCCGCGTCGGCGTTTCACGATATCCGAGGTTTCGCTCGTCGAGTGGGAGTAACGCGAGCATTTTCTCGCGTTCGAATCTCCCGAGCTCTGCGCGCGCAGCCTCCTGGCTCGGCCCACCGCCGCTCGCGGCGGCGGCGGCAGCACCGTCCGCCAAATAGTATTACGCAATACCCAAAACCGCAATCTGCGTTCTCGCCCGATGATATTTTGACGTCGTGCCGACCGCGAAGCGCAGACGTCAGTGCGTCGCTTCGCCGAAAACCCGTCGCCCGCGGCCCGCGGAGTGAGGACCGGGAATACGCGCCAATTGTGCGTATCTCACCCAACGCGCGTTTCCCCGGGCTGCTGCGGTAATACAATATTACATGGGAAATTAATAGAAAAAAAAAAAAAAAAAACAGTGGTGCGCGGCTGGCGAGAGCTGCGCGCGCATCTGTCGGCGTGAGAAAACTGAGCAGCGCGGCTCCCCCCCCAAAACACGGGAGAAATGTCAAAATGGCGTCGTCGCAGGACGCTTGGTATCTCTCGCTGCTCGGTTTGGCCGAAAACTTTCGCACCTCGAGCCCGCCGAACATAAAATCGTGCATACAGTGTCTGCAGGCGGTTTTCAACTTCAAACCGCCGCAGCGAGTCGAAGCGCGTACGCATCTGCAGCTCGGCAACATTCTCCTAACCCACACGAAGAACATCGAGTTGGCGCGTTCGCACCTCGAACAGGCGGTGAGTTACCCTCGATTTGTCCTCGTTTCTCGCTTTCTGCGTTCGTCGCGACGCGGTTCGTTCGCGTTTTCCCGGCCCGTGAGCCGCGCAAACGGCCGGGAAAACGGCCGATCGGCCGCCCTAACCTCAAAACCGTTTTCGCCTCGGCGGCCCAACAACAACAACAACAAGCGACGAACGACGACGGCGGCGTCGATCTCGTCCGTTGACCGAATGAATGACGGATTTTCAGTGGAGGCTCAGCCAGAACATCGTCACCTTCGACGACGTCAAGTTCGAGGCGGCCAGCGTCGCGGCGGAGCTGTACGAGCAGCAGAACCAGCCGAACCTGAGCAAGCCGATACTGAGGAAGGCGATAGAACTGTCGCAGCACAATGTCTACTGGCACTGCAGGCTCATCTTTCAGCTGGCGGTAAGTTATAACGGAAAAGCCAGCGATTAAAGAAGCGTCGAAATAATCGTCGCGATCCGTCGGCCAATTTCAGCAAATTCACGCGTCCGAGAAGGATTTCGTCGCGGCCAGCAGTCTGCTCGCCGTCGGCGTCGACTACTCGCACATAAGCAACGTCGGCTATACTCGTGTCCTTTTTCTCCTGAGTCGCTGCATGCTGCTCCTCGTAGACAAGAAATTCAGCGAGGTTCATCCCCTCCTCAATTCGGCGGGTCACCAGGTCGAGAATTGGCAGGGAAATCCTCATCAGAAGGAGTACCTCAAGGTGTACTATCTCGTTCTCCAAGTGTGTCACTTTCTCATGGCCGGACAGGTGAAGAGCGTCAAGCCGTGTCTGAAGCAACTGCAGCAGAGCATACAGACGATAATGTCGCCGAGCTGGCCGTCCGACGAGCTCGTCACCGGCCCCAATATCGGCGACATGTTCATATGGATGCCGAAGGAGCATCTTTACGTGCTCGTTTATCTCGTCACGGTGATGCACTCGATGCAGGCGGGCTACATGGAGAAAGCCCAGAAATACACGGACAAGGCGCTCATACAAATCGAGAGATTGAAGTGTAAGTTGTTATTATTTCTTATTATTTCCTTCAACTTAATCGTTAATCTTTGATCTCTTTTTTCCCTGTGTTTTTTTTTTTTTTTTTCTCGCAGTCGTCGACAATAAGCCAATCCTATCGGTATTCCAACTGATGCTGCTGGAGCACATCGTGATGTGCCGTCTGGTGATGGGAAACAAGAGCGTGGCGCTCGCTGAGATATCGCAGGCGTGTCAGCTGTGCAGGCGACAGTCGAGGCTGCTGCAGGGTCACAGGCCGCAGCTCCACGCGCTCCTCGGCCTCTACGCCATGTCCATGAACTGCATGGAGGCCGCGGAGGCTCAGTTCACGGCCGCGCTAAGAGTAAGACATATATATATCGATATATCGAGACAGAGAGATATAGAAAGAAAAAGAGAAAAAAAAAGAAAAACGCAAAAAATGTTTGTCGATTAACAAGCGGTTATTAATTCAAAAGACGTCCCAGGAGAGAGAACTCTGGACTTTTGCGAATCTGAACCTGGCGATCGTGTACCTGAGAACGAAGAGGGACGTGGAGCTGGGAAATCTCCTCGAGCGAATAAACCCCGAGTCTCTGCCGTCGCACTCGCACTCGTTGCGGGCCGCCGCCTACTACGTTCAGGGCCTGCAGGCCTTTTTCGGCGCTCGCTACAACGAAGCCAAGTGAGTTGACGAGAGTCATTCGACCGAATTATTATAAACTTTTACTATCAAAACAGAAATGGACTGTAAGAAAAACCAAAAAATAAAAAAATAAAAAAATGTTCGCAGGCGATACCTGAGGGAAACCCTGAAGATGGCCAACGCCGAGGATCTCAACAGGCTAACGTCCTGCAGTCTCGTCCTCCTCGGTCACATATTTCTCTCGCTCGGCAACAGCCGCGAGTCCATGAATATGGTGACACCTGCGATGCAGCTGGCGTCGAAAATCCCTGACGTTCACGTTCAGCTGTGGGCGACGGCGATACTCAAAGGTAATTGTCGCGGCGGATCTCTTTTTCCGCATCATCGACCAGCGATTCTTACGGCAAAAACCGTACAAATTCGTCATTTCCTTCCGCAGATTTGTACAGAATATGCGGCGACTCGAATCACGAGAACGAGGCCTACGCGATGCACAGTAATTTCTCGCAGACGCTGCTCAAGGATCATTTCCAGAGCACGCAGATGCCGGAGCACACGCTGATCCAGTGGACGGAGGGTCCGGTGCCGGCGCTGACGAGCAATCCGCCGCCCTCGACGTCCCAGGCGATCTTATAACGCGGCTGAGCGAGAGCGACCCGAAACACACACACACACACCACAACACACTCACAAAACGCGTCCCGTCGCGGACGACTACTTAAAGAAAGAAAGAAAAAAAATCTAAGCGAGACTCGACGATCCCGCGACATTGATTCGCACTGATCGTCGGTGCGCGTGCGTTTTTTTTAGCCGGCGCGGCGCCGAGTCCCGCCCGTCCGTTTCCGCTCGGAAGAGCTGACGAAAAACGAAGACGGGCGTTGCGGCATTTTCCGGGCGCCGGGTCGAGCCAAGCTTCCTTCGCCAGACGAGGCGAAGGAACGAGGAAAACGCGAAATTGACAAATCGAGCGCGTCAGTGGCGACTCAGAATTTATTCGGTGAAAGAGCAGCTACGAATAGAAATCCATGGCATGCGGGCCGATCCGCGAATAATTCCGCGCAGTCGGCGGTAACTGTGGGCAACAATGAGGGGAGGAGATCGATGGAAGGTCGATCGATCGATTATTCGAAGAAAAACGTCGAAGATATCGATGCAATCGAACCGTCGAATAATCGAATAATCGATTGATCGTGAAACGAGTTTACCAATTCCGGGGGAAGCGAAGAAATAAAATCGAATAATCGATTAATCGAAGCGGGGATTATTCGTGAATGGGCAGCGGTAATATGTGAACAAACAGACCGAAAAGCCTGACGCGGGTTGTGCGGCGTCAACGGGGCCTTAGCGCACGGGGTAACTCGATGTTGCGCGCCGCGAGTAGTCGAGAGAATTATGCGTAAAAAAAGAGACTATCCGTAGTCACTCTCCGCTCTCGTCGGGGCGGTCGAGTTATCGCGCAGCGTCTTGTACATAATAACAATTGAGGAATGGGATATACAAAAAACGTATGACCGGAATGATGTCGCCGTTTCGACAAACAAATTATCTATCATATTTTTGTTAACTTTCGGTTTTTTCTCCTATTTGTCAGTCTCAAAAAAATGTTACCCCTGGCTTTCGTTGCAATTCTCACAGAGGCGACCGCGGTTTTTTTTTTTCATAGCACGGAACAATCCAGGACAATTTCACCGCTCGCACGTCGTTTTTTTCTTTTTTTTCTTTTTTTTTTTTTTCGTGTCGGATCAGGTGGACAAAATTGTTGCGAGAAAACTTCGATTGAATAATTTCCGAGTATGCGTGTGCGAATGTCGAGTGAATGCGAGTGCGAAAGAGCGAGAATGAGTATGTGACGAGAGTGCGAATAAGAGTCGACGATTCATCAATCTTGTACAGGCTGTTTTATCACAAATATAATGTATTTTTTAAGATACTAGAAAGAGAAACGACGAAAACAAAATATTCATTATCCTTTCGTTTATTAGAGACGATAATCTCGTTACTTGGAAATTTCGCTGCTTAACCGAAGACAACTCTCACTGTACAATCATTTTTTTCTATGCGCCTATCGTAGTATACAAATTATTCATCGTAGTTTCGCAAAAAAAAAAAAAAAAAGAAAAACTTCCATCGTCGCCGGCAACATCTTCAATCGTCTTCGAACGAAACTCTATCTGTGACTACGACGGACTCTTATGTTGATTCTCTCGCGGTTATAATCCTATTAGTATCCTATTGGTGCATTCTCGCTCGTTGGATTTACTTTCTGTACCACACCTGAGCGGTCTGCATGCGTTTTATCTTCTTCTGGAGCTGGAGAATTCCGTACATGAGAGCCTCTGCGGTCGGGGGACAACCTGACGGAAACGAAACAAATGATGGCGGTAAAATATCTTTGAATGAAATATGAACCGTTTCGGACCGGTTCGAAAGAGCGAAAAAAGAAAATGTCGTCACACCTGGCACGTAAATGTCCACGGGAATAATTCTGTCGCATCCCCGTACGACCGAGTAGCTGTAGTGATAATAACCGCCGCCGTTGGCGCAGCTGCCCATGGAGATGACCCACCGGGGTTCGGGCATCTGATCGTAAACCTTCCTGAGAGCCGGTGCCATTTTATTGGTGAGCGTGCCGGCGACGATGATGACGTCGGCCTGGCGCGGCGACGCTCGGAAAACGACTCCGTAACGATCCATGTCGTATCGCGGCGCGGCGATGTGCATCATCTCCACGGCGCAACAGGCGAGCCCGAAGGTCAGCGGCCATATCGAGCCCTTTCGGCCCCAATTCAGAAGATCGTCGACTCGCGCGAGCGCGTATTCCGCCATGTTGCTCGTATTCTGGAACGGACTGTACGGTATCTTGGCGCTCTTGTCCGGCAAGCTCGGACCCTTCGACGACTGGACCTCCGTCGACATGTCTCGGACCCGCGGGGACGACGCGGCCGCGAAACGCGCGTTTCCACGCACGACCGCGCGGAGTCCCTGCTGCAGCACATTGCCTGTCGATTTTTTCGATCGATTAGTACGATACACACAGTTGTAAATCCCCAAATAAAACTTAACGATTATCTCGCTCGGCTTTCGAGGTTATGTGGCAGTAGCAAAAATAGCCCGATCGACTGCGTCGCTTCCGAACTGCATTTCGCCTTCAGGATTCGTCGGGTTACGTAACGATCGGTCCGAAAAAAAAAAAACGTTTGTCGTGTCTGTTGGCGATAAACCGCGATTGTCGCATCGGTTACGCGCAGAAACAAACGCGATTCTGTCTTGTAGGTTAGAAACGACCGACACTTTTGGGCCATTTCGACCTCCGAAAAAACGCTTGAAAAAAAATGTCATCGCGAGATAAAAAAAATCGCCTCTCAAACTCCGCGAAATTCGTCCTACAACCAACAAATAGTCCGAGACTCACGCGTAATAACCGCAGGGGACAACATCGTTCCAACCTCTGCGTTTCAACACACAGAGACGTGCCCGCGAGTTGACACACGGCCAGACGTGTGTTTGCGAACGTCGTAGAACGGCCGGGAACGCGTGGGTGGCGCCCTCTGTCGGCAACGCAGCAACGCTCGCTCGGTCGCTCGGTCGGTAACCGCGGCGAAGAGCTTCCGCTCGTTGCCGCTGTGACGGCGGCGGCGCTCTCTCAACTTGTAGACAACTTCCCGCGACTCAAAATGCCGCGCCGCGCGCACGCGCGACTCGGCGTTTTCGCGCCGCGGCGGCGCTGCGATCGGCGGCGCTGCTCGCCGGACACCGCAAATGGCCGCCGTCGCGGTGTAAGCAGTGTGTGCGGTGCGCGCGGTGTGCGGTGCAGGGGGCCATCCTATAGTTTTCGCCGCGGCGAGTACGAGACTCTCTCTGATCCGCCAGTGCGGGCGCGTATTTCGCTCGGGACGGCGCGCGCGCGAGTGTAGCGAACGAAAAAAAACACACACACACCCGAATGTCCGACCGCGGCTTGGGCTCCGAGTGAGAAGGCCGCCGCGCGTGGCACACGCGGACCGCGAGGACAACGAGGCGCCGCCGCAGCCGCCGGCCGTGAGCCACCGCCGCCGCCGCAGCCGCCGATCCAGCCGCAGCCTCGGCGAATGTCCGGCCGGGTAAGTCGCGCGATCGCGCATTTTCGTCCCTTTCGCGGTTTTGTCGGCTCGGATCGCGTCGGGATCGTCTCGGGGTTCTCGCCTGGAGAAACCGAGACGTGCGAGACACGCGCCCACCGATCGCTCCCTCTCTCTTTTACTCCCCCCTCCCCCCCATCCCCTCGTCTCGTCTGCCGAAGGCGAACGAGAGAGAAAGAGAGAGAGAGCGATATGTCTTTCTCTCTCGCGTCGATTTGTTAACCCCGAAACTCGTTTACCGTTTTACCCGAACATTCGGCAGTCTCGATTTCGCACGCGTTTTGGGGATCCTTTTTTTGGTAATGGCGCGTGGGTTGCGATTTGGCGATGCTGGACGCTGAAGGAGTAAACAATGCGAGAGAGCGCCGCGGTGTCTGCTGGTGGTGATTGTGGCAACGATGATGGTGATGCTGATTACGGGGGCCGCCGCGTGCTCGCCTCGCCGCGAGAGCCGCGACCACATGCGCGACACTTCGTCCGCGATTTTCGTCGATCGGAGTATTTTTCGCTTTTCCGGGGGATTTAGGTATTTTTTTGCAGTGGATAAATCGACGCTGAATATTTTTACCCTCTTTGCAAAATAAACTGATTTTCCGTTATCGCTGCGTCAGATTTTTGCAAGGCGAACAGATCATTCCGGGCTTCCGATGACAATTCTCTGCTGACGCTAAAAAAATTTCCAGCGATAACGGTTAAGCAACGGTCGTCCGTCCATTTTAATTCAAGATTGCAACAAAAAACAATGTCTAATCTAATTTGTATGATTCCGTAGATCGTCAGTAGCGCCTGGAACGAGACGGAAAGCGAAGACGGGTGAGCCAGGTGGCGCCTGGCCGAGCACTGCGCAGTGATGCCTGCTGTGAGCGTCTGCGATCCCGTGGCGGCCGCACTCCGTCACTCGCTGGACTCGGTGCAGCATCAGGGCAAAGGAGCGTTGGACGCGGCGGCGGCCACGCTCGGGGTGACGCTCGCTGGGAACGCGTCGCGGATCCTCCAGACGGAAATTCGCTACGAGGAGGCGGATGGATATCGGTCGACGGTGCTCGAGCATCTCAAGGCCAAGTACATCGTGCTCAGTCTGCCGGTGAACGGCGCCGCCGGCGCTGAGATCGATCGACAGACGGAGAACGGGAAAGCCGCGAGCGCGGGGAATCCCCGAAAAGCAAAGGCGATGGGTCCGAGTCTGCCGGAACCGGCGACGACGCTTTACGCACCCGAGAAGGTGAATCTCGGTTGGAAGGGAACGGTTCCCGTTGGCGCGGGAATGTACAACGTCGGCAACACGTGCTACCTCAATAGCACTCTACAGGCGCTTTTTCACGTGCCCGCGCTCGTCAATTGGCTCCTCACGGACGCCCATCACACCTCCAAGTGCGAGCAGAATGGTAATTCACCCGCGACGACGTGTTTTTTTTTTTTTTGGTTTCCACGTATCAATTGATATTTCTTCGCTTCGCGGTTCCTAAGAAAATGCTCTCGCTCTCGTTTTTAGACGGCGGAGGCGAGTGCCTTACCTGCGCGGTCGCCAAGACTCTTCAGTTCAGTCACGAAAAGTCCGGCAGCGCCATCAAGCCCTTCTACATTTACAACAAGCTCAAACGTAAGTCGAATTTCAACTGCGCTATATGCAATTCATCGATGCAATTGCAATGCTGATCGTGGTTCGCACGGTGCGTTTTTCTCGCAGTCATCTGCAGGACAATGGTGCCCGGACAGCAGGAGGACGCCCACGAGTTTCTGAGGTATCTCCTCGAGGGCATGGAGCGCGCTTATTTGGCGCGTCACCGGGCGACGAAGCTCGACAGTTATTCCAAGGAAACGACGCCGGTCAACCAGATATTCGGCGGTTACATACGCACCGAGGTCAAGTGTCTGCAGTGCCGTCACGTTTCCACGACTTTTCAGCATTTCCAGGCAAGTTCGCTCGATTGATTTTCATTTAGAAAAATAAAAAAAATAAAAAGTCATTGAAAGTCTAAAAAAGAATAAATAATGTCTCCAGGACCTTTTGGTGGACATTCGCAAGGCCTCGACCCTCGACGAGGCGCTCTCCGCGTACTTCAGTCGCGAGCAGCTCGACAACAACGACTACAAGTGCGAGGCGTGCAAGCGTCGCGTTCCCGCGACAAAGCAATTCAGCCTGGAACGCGCGCCGAAGGTTCTGTGCGTGCAGCTCAAGCGCTTCAGCGTCCTCGGCGGCAAGATATCGCGTCACATCGGATTCAAGCAGACGGTGAACATGGGTCCGTATCTGTGGCGCGAGCCGAACGAGCCCGAGCGTCAGTTGAATTACCGACTCGCCTCGATGGTCACGCACATGGGACCGTCGGTCAATTGTGGCCATTACACGGCCGTCGCCCAAGTTTCCACCGGGCAATTTTACTCCTTCGACGACTCTTGCGTTCGCTCCGTCAACATCGGCAACGTTCTCAACACGAACGCTTACATTATGATTTTCGAGATGGAACCGCAGCAGGAAAATTCGAGTCAAGTGCCGCAGACAAAAGCCAACGTGTCGAATATCGCGAAAGCGATGTCCAATGGGATTCACGGGAAAATCAACGCGAAAGTCGCGACGTCTTCGTTGGCCAATGGCGAATTTACCAACGGAACGGCGAAGAAGAGCCACGCGACGGAAGTCGCGAATTCGGTCGCGACGACGACGACGACGGCGACGACGACGACGACGACGACGACGAGTGGCAAGAGTACAAATTTCATTGGGCCCCAGCTGCCGGCTAAAATGGCGGAGAGCAGCAAGCAACCGCGGCTGGTGATGCACATAAAGAACGGGAAAGTCCTCAGTGGCTCGAGTCTCGTGCCCTACGACGGCTCGAGCGACGAGGACGAAGTCGTCTCCGCGCCGCCGCCGCCGCCCCCGCCGCCGCCGGTGAAGCCGATCGCCACGAGCGTCGCGACGACGAAAAACGGAAATTCCGGAAACGCTGTTAACGGTGCGAAAAATTCAGCAACAAAGGAAAATTCGTCGTCGGGCGCCAAGGAAACGACGATTGAGAAATCGATGCCGAAAATCGGTGCGTTCGCGAATTCCGCGAAGACACCCAACGGACTGGCGGCGCAATCGACGGCCGTCAACGCGGCCGTCGGAAACGGAACGAACGGAAGCTCCGCGGCGAAGCATCAGAATGGAAAATCGGACGGACAGGGCAGAAACGGCGAACACGGGACAAAGGACAAGTGGCACCCGAACAGAGCGAAAACAACGACGGTCAACGGGGAGGAGAAAGTCGTGACGAAAGCGGCGGCGGCGGCGAGCAGCAGCAGCAACGGGTGGCAGGTCTCCAAGGACGAACCTACGCCGATCACGGGATCGACAGCCAACGGATGGTCCGTAACCGACAACAAGTGCGTTTCGTACGATATATCGCTCGGTGCATGGGGTTATTTTTATTTTAAGGCTTTCTTTGGGCATTTTTATTTTTTATTTTTTTTTTAATTATCACCGAATATCGAATTGTCCTGCATGATTTACCCGCTCGTTCCAAAAAGCTTCGCCGATTTCCATCGCTCATTCCTAGCAGATAAACAATCGATTTTTTTATTATTTTTTTTCTCGACGCTTTATTTTTATTCATTCGTCAATTTGTTTCTCTCAACCATTTTTTTCCGTCAGTTCACGCCATGCATCGACTTTTATCGTGAATCGCAGTAACAGCTCCCGGCTCATTCATCGATACGATCGTTTTGTTTGAAATAGATTGGAGGAAATTAATACGAAATTGTTTGCAACGTGTTTCAGGGAAGGAAAATCGTCGAGCGCGAGTCCGAGCGTCGCGGCGCCGAGCGCGGCGGCTCCGCGAAATTTCAACGGCACGAATCGCTCGGAAACGGTGTCGCACCTGCTGAAGATGTCGAATCGCGGTTACGGCACGTCGTCCGGTCAGTACAGAACAAAACCGATCCTAAAACCGTCGAGAGATTCCCGAATTCCCGCGTGTCCTTCCGCCGCCGTCGCCGCCGATCGCGGTGTCCTCGAGAAGCCTCGAAAATCTTCGGCGACGAAAGCTCGACCCAAGCTCAATCGAATTCCCATCAGGACTCGTCCTCTGCTCGTCTGAACAACAATTTATCATCCACTATAAAAGAACCCACATGTTTCCGCATGAAATACACATTTTCTCAGTCCTCAGTGTTCTCTCATTCGACCGAAGAACATCGACCGCGAATCAAGTCACCGTAATTGTAAAAAAAAAAAAACCACGGCCAAGAGGACGCGTTTATTTTACATTTTTTTTGTGTGCCCGCAGTGTCGAACTGGAACGGCGGCCGGGCGCATCTGGAGCGCGAGGTCGACAATGAGCGGCGAGAGGAGCGCAAGCGTCACCACGACCCGGACGACGAGGAGATGGATCGCGGTCGAACGAAGAAGACGAAGACCCACCGGGATTACGAGAGCGGACGCTCGAATCCCGGCTACAATCCATTCCAGGAGTATCAGAACGGGAAAACCTGGAACAGAACGGGCGGCGGCGGCGGCGGCGGCGGCGGGGGCGGTGGTTCCTACTACGGGAAACGACACCACTACAACACGTCGAACGGACGGGGCAACCGGTCGCGTCACGGCGGCAACAATCATCGGCCCCATCACGGACAGAACTACAGACACCACAATTATTCCCGCGATCACTGGCAACGCTGATAGACGGAAAATATACACGCGGCTCATTAGGATTAACTCGCGGCTCGGCCGCTCACCGAATTCTACGTTCGTTCGGCGATTTGTTTTTCGCTATTTACTCGTCGCGACTTCCAAGCCGCGGCAAATTGTAAAAACGTTACTCGCGGCATTCGCAATGTTTTTTTTGTTTTTTTTTTGGCGTTCAATCCCCGAATCGTCGGTTTCGAAAATGATTGAAAACGAATCAGGGAGAAAAAAAAATCATTTAATTTATTTCTGAGACTGGAGAAACTGAAGTAATTTTTGTTTCAAGCTGCTGATTCGGTGCGGAAATGAGAACGAATACGAATTATAAACGATGATCTATTTATAAATAATTTTACGGAATGAAAGAAAAAATACAAAATTTAACGAGTAAGAGAGAAATTATTGAATATTTTTCCCCTGGTTTTTGAGAGCTCGACGATTTCGGTGGTAGACGCGTTTTTTTTTTTTTTATTTTATAAGCTTCGCAATTCTGCGCGAAGGGAAGAAGATGCCGGAATATTTCTGAGAAAATCGTGTTCGATTTTCGTTTCCAATTTTCATCGCTTTTAAGCACGTCGCGCGGTGCATTTTGTTCTGTGACCAGTGAAAACGCGCGTCGAGCGAGAATTGATAATAGAATCTGAGAGAGAAAAGCGATATAGACGAAAAACCGTAGATAGGACGAAAATAGAGTTTAAAGTAAGGAAAAAAATGCTAAGTAGACGCTAAGAACTGACGTTTTTTACTGCTGCATCCGGGGGACGAGTGCCTCAATTTTTCCGTTATTATTTTGGGGTTTACAATTTATTTAATTTTTTTTCTTCTGTTTTTCATTCAACTGATTCTAAAATCTTCTAAGAATCTTAGTTTTTTTTTTTTATGATTTACGATTTTCGGGTTCAATCGATTCAACGAAAGCGATAATTTGGCGAAAATGTTTCCGATATTCAAGATAGAACCGACAGCCCCAATTTTCACCGCCTTTTACACAGTCGTGAGACTCCAGCGCTCGATCATTTTTCATCGAGTACCCGAAAGAAAAATCTCTCACCGCGATCCTCGGCAGAGAGAAAAAAAACCGAACAAAAGACTCAATAACCAAGTTCCTCACGAGTTTCGCATTGCCACGGGCGTTTGATTTTTTAACCGGAAATAAACCTAAGCACAATCCGTCCTCCGTCACAAGGCGAATTGCGCCGATTTCAGGCTTCGCACCCGGAGTCGGCGCAAATAATTCCTCTTGACGCGATCGCTCGAGTGAATAATAAAAAAAAAAAACTCGTCCTCCGCTCTACTTCTTGTCTTCTCCCGTCGAAAAATTCTTTCGACGAACACAGTTCGAATGGCATTTACCAGTGAAATTGCAAGTACTCGATTCAAGGAGGTTCGAACGCTCCTCGAAAACGAAATAAAAATCGGTACTAAAATTTTGTAAAAATTTGTAAGAACCGCCGGAGGGAAATATTTAGTACCGACTTCGCAGATCCAGCGTTTCGACCTCCCCGAAGATAAAAAAAAAACAAGAGAAAACCCGAATTAAAAATTCAAGACGCGAATTTTCGTATAATTTCTTTTTCGCGCACGCGCGAGGCGAAAGAACGTGCATACATAATCTAAATAAGCTAAATGCTAAAATGACGTAAGTAATAAGGAGAAAAGAAAAAAATGTGCAGATTTGTAGGGAATAAAAAAAATGGAATGGAGGGAAAATCGCGAGATTAGGCGATGAAAATAAACGATTACTAGGAATCTAAGGGCTTAGCTTCTAAGTGACGATAACTGAGCGAAGCGAAGGATAATTGTAAAAAAAATGATAAGCGGAACGAGATTGATTTTACAATCTTGGTTTTCGCGAAATTTTGCGTCGTCGTCGCTACCCCCTCCCCCAAGTTACCCGCTTGATTGAGCGGCCAATAATTACCTCGTTATTATTATCTATTCTACAAATTAATACTAGCCAAAAAGTTATATTATATATATATATATATATATATTATATTATATTATATTACACGAATAAGTGAATTAGGGATTTAAACGAGAGTAACGATTAATATTAAACGATTAAATGATAAAATAAATAATGAAATAACGATAACGTAGTCGGATTAATTGTGAATCTGGAGGAATCGCCGCAACATTTGCCCCTCGGAGCGTCGTGAATCGAGCAATTGCCGATGACAGAGAGAGAGAGAGAGAGAGAGAGAGAGAGAGAGAGAGAGAGAGGAAAATAAATAATGGAAATAAAAAATGTTTTGTGCAATTTCGGACGAGGGGATCGACGAAATTAGCACAAAAAAGAAAACGAGAGAGAAGTAGAAGAAGTGACGTTTATATATGTATATTATACGATTATTAACTGATGGCTGGCTGTTGAACCGAAGTAATAAAAACAGAGAAAAAGATGATGAAGATCCAAGCGAAGGGAGAAACAGTGAAAAAATAAATTTCCGAATTTTTCTTTTTATCGACTTCCTCTCCTCGCTAAATGAACACTGATGGAAAAAAAGACGATCGAAGGTATCGATAGACTCGCGACTCGTGACTTCTGTCATTTCCCGTCTATTGGCGTTCAACGGTGTAGAGCGAAGAGTACAAACAATTTTAAAAAATGATGAGCAACATGATCGAAACGATTGAGAATTCGGACGGTGAGAGGTGCGACTCGTTTCTGCAGAGAAACGACGAGACGACCGGCTGTCGACTCGTCGAGACGTTGGAGAAAAGTGTGAGCGATTGTTTTTGTTATTCACACGATGTATTTATTTTTCTGTGTTAAAATAATGCTTCTAATTTTCAGCTCGCAATTTTGCGTCTCGAGGCTCGTCAAGTTGAGAAAATAAATTCGGATACGAGAGCGAAACTCGTGAGCTTCAACGAGCTCACGAGCTCGGTAACGAGCAAGCTGCAGTCGCTCGTGACGCTGTCGGATCTTCGTTTCGGCGACGACAACAAGATCAAGGAGTTCGTCGAGCGAATCACCCTCTCGTGGCTTCGTACGAATAAACTGGTAATTTATCGTCGCGCCAATAACAATTCAATTAAATTGCAGGCGAGAAAAAATATTTTTAACAACATTTTGTTTTCAGATGATCAAGGAACACTCGGGTATCCGGGTGGCAAGTCACACGTCACCCGGAACTCCGCTCGCCGAGCTCCTCGAGAAAAAGAAAAAGGAAGCCGCAGCGATTAAAATTTCCCTGCAAATTGGATCAGTCATCTACGATCCGGATTACGTTTCCAGGGGTTTCAGAATCCACGAGCAAATTTCCCAACTCCTGGACAGTCTCGAGCGATGCGACGATAAAGTACATTTTTTAAAATTTAATATTTAAAAAAATCACGATTATAACTCATTTGTTTTTTTTTTTTTATTAAAAAACAAAAGGCCCAGCAGTACATGATAATGTGCAAATCGATGCCGTACCTCGTCGATCTCTCCGTCAGCATCGACGAGTTCGTGGCTCGAACCGATATGTTGCCTTCGTCGTCGCAGCGATCGACGTCGCCGCCTCTGCCCGACGACCTCGGCGTCTTTCGACTCGTGTCTCAGCTGCTGACAGGCGAGTTGCTGGGTCACCGAGCCACGAATCCCCGGCGAATCCTGGCGGAAAACGCGCCGCGAAAACCGGTCTTCATAACACTCAACAACAGGCGAAAAATCGAGACGAGAGGCAGTTCGAGATCATCGAAGATTCCTCGCAGTGCGTCTTTTCCCTCGGCGCTCCGATCTAATTACACGCAACTGTGATAAAACTGACCTGCGATTAAACACTATTTTCTTCGCAATCTTTACTCTTTATTTATAGCTATTATTTTTTAC
Organism: Itoplectis maculator; assembly: GCA_964034905.1. Taxonomy (NCBI): domain Eukaryota; kingdom Metazoa; phylum Arthropoda; class Insecta; order Hymenoptera; family Ichneumonidae; genus Itoplectis; species Itoplectis maculator. Next base: position 6,139,222 of record OZ035869.1, read on the forward strand.
AATTATACAAATATTCGTTTTTTGTTTTCTTCTCCCTCGGTGGACTAAGAAATCTGAGTATCGACAAGTGCCACGCAGCCAGAGGGCTGGGACGCGGGGGGGGGGGGGGACGAAATCGATTAAAATTACATATTTGGATTTAAAAAATTAGGGGGAGGGGGTTGTGGAACGTCGTGGACTAGATTAAAAAATGCCCTCGAGGTCGGGCAGCACGGTCGGCGCGCCGAGCCTGAGGGTCAGGTCGCGGCGTCGCATGAACGCGGGTGGCACGATTTGTCTTCTTTCCTGCAAGTCAGTTTTCATTCGAATTATTCTTTCGTACATGGGAGAAGAAAAAACAAAAACAAAAAAAATGACCCACCGGCGCTCGAGGTCGCGGAATTTCCGTCGCGTTCGCCGGAACCGGCGCCCAACCCTTCTCGTTGATGCACCGGTAGCAGACCTTCGACACGCCGAGGCAGTGAACGTGAAACTGGTGGCCGCAGTTGAAAAGCACCGTGTAATCCGCGGCGAGGCTGAGAATCTGCCGACACGCCGGACAGATTCGCGATCGGCTGACGCGCGCACGTCCGGCCTCGCGGAGCGATCTTTTGAGCGTCTCGTGGAGCTCGAGGCTCACCAGGCGCGCCGTCGTCTCCACGAGAACCTGCTCGTACCTCGAGTGCGTCAGGACGCCGGTGAGCAGCTGCCTTATGTCGCCGATCGTGCCGCTCGTCGCCAGCGGATGCTTCAGGATCTGCTCCAGCACCGTCGACAACGCCGTCGTGCCGCTCAGCGTCTCCAGTACGATCTTCAGTAATTTTCCGCGCAACCTCTCGACTGCGATAATCAAACTTATTTTTATTCATTGGCAATTCAGTTTGTTTCTATTTTGTTTTAAAAAAACATCACCTCGTTGATCGTTGTTGTCCGATTGAGGCTGCAAAACCGTCTCGACGAGCGGCATCCAGTCGAGATTTCCCGCGGATCTTCGGCACAGATCCGACAGTCGAGCCGTCGCTCTCACCGCCTCGTCGTCCGGTATTTCCTCGCGTCGATACTGCAATCATATTTTTTTGCTCAGAGAATCTTCGCACACCGAATGGCGATAACGATAAGAATATAATGATAATTTCGGAGCAATCACCGCTTCGAGTCGCTCGCCAAGTCCGGCGAGCAGCAGGTCGAAGGCCTCCTGATAGTTTCCGAGCTTCTCCAGCATGAGCGCCTCGGCCTCGCGGTGTCCGGCCTCCCGGACGATCCTGAGGGCCTCGTCGAGCCGGCAGCCGTGGTGGCAATTCACGTGACTCGTCACTCGATCCGGCTCGTGTCGGCACATTAGCCACAGATATTTTTCCAGCTGCTCGGTCGTCAGATCCAGCTTCGTCGTTGGCGTTGACGTCGTCGTCGTCGTCGTCGTCGTCGTCGCTTCTTCAGCCTCGTCATCCCTCGACTGAGCGATACCGTGAAGAGCCCCGAGCATCGCGTACTCCAGCTTCGAATTTCCGGCCAGCCGCTCGAGGATCTTCGGCAATTTTCCGGGTAATCGCGCGGCTATCAGAGCGGCTAATTTCGAGGCGTCGATTCGCACGAGCGACGAGACGTGCGAGGCGATCACCGGGTGGAGCGAAGACGTCGGGAGCCGCTCCAGCCACGACCAGATGTCCCGGTGACGAAACGGATCGGCGATCATGCAACGGCAGACGGACGTCCAGTCGTCGCGGGCGCCGTACAACATCTCCGCGACTCGCAGGCTGCAACGTTACGCACTTTGATTACGAAACTTTGATTTATGCTCGATTTATCGTCTTTAAGGTAGTCCTCCCGCCTTGTCGGACAAGGCGGGAAACTACCTTAAGGGGGGAAGCCACGTTGGAAGCCACGTTCGTAAAAAACAGTGAAAATGAGCCTCCTAATGTGGCTTCCCCCCTTGATCGGGGGAAAAAAAAATTGGGGCGAAATTGGAGATTTTCCGATGCGCACGAGCGAGCGGAATCCCAGTCGGCTCATCGCGCACGGGTCGACTTACAAATTCGCTCTCTGCGCGAGATTCAGCAGCGTGTTGTCCGTGATACCGACGAGCTTCTTCGCGTGCAGAAGCTGAAGAAGCGCGTTTTCCCGCTCGATCCTCTGGTCCCTGCTGCTGCTGCTGGTGGCGGTGGTAGCGGTGCCGGTGCCGGTGCCGCTGCTGCTGCTGCTGTTGCTGCTGCTGCTGCCCGGTTCGCTCGGCGCCGCTTTTCCAGTGTCACTGGCATCGACGGTAAGCACCTCGACGAGTCGATTGAGCACCGCCGGATCGAGATTAACGTTGCCCTCGGCGACCTCGTTGGCGACGAACACGAGAACCGTCGCCTTCCGATCGTTCGTCAGGTAATCCGGATTTTCCGGGCTCAGCGGGGTCGTTGGTATCACGATGCCCAGGAGAATGTCGACGAGTCGCTGGCGCTGTCGGAAACCCATTTCGGACTTAAATTCCGGCTCCTGGAAGGCAATCGCGACGACGTCGAGAAATCCGCGAGCGTCGAAGCGCAGGAGCGTCCGCAGATAGGGATACTGACGCTCGGAGTCGCTGGCGAGGCTCGAGTGCTGCGACAGCAGAGCCCGCAGCACCTCGGCCTTGGCGCGCTGCGGCAGACCGTCCGGCAGTTCCCCGCGCGGAAAGCCCCGACCGGCGAGGCAGCAGCTCGCGTAGACGAGGAGCGCGTTCCCGAGTCTTATGCAGTCGCGCGGCAGCGATTCCCTCGACGTGGCGTCACGCAGCGACGACTCGAGGAGCGGCACGAGCTGGTGAATAGGCGCGGCGAAGTCGCCGAGGGCCGCGGTCTGCAGGTGAATCAGCGCCTCCCAGAGGCCGCGCTGTCTGCACACTGTCGTCACCTGACGAACACGTTCGACGTTAAAAAAGATCTCTCTCTGGATGATAAAAAAAATAAAAAATTATCTCACCTGGTGAATATCCAGGCAATCGACCTCGAGGAGAACGGCGATCGCCTGGAGCGAGTCCAGGCGCTCCTCGCGATCGTACAGAGCGACGAGATGCTGCGCCACGAGTGGCGGCAGTCGAGGCGCCAGGCTGCCGTCGAGCAGCGGCGCCTCGAGCGCCCGCAGATATCCCGCCTTGAGGCCCTCGGACTCGGCCACGAGATCCCAGAGACGACCGAACAGCAGCTCCGTGTTCTCGAGCTGGACGCAGTAGTCGACGCACGTCGACACGACTTCCGTGTCCGCGGTGTCGTCGTACGCGGTGCACTGATTCAGCTCCTCCATGTACTGCGTCAGCACCTGGCAGACCTTGTCGCGCGCTATCTGCTTACGCCGCTGCTTCGAGCCGCGCAGACCGACCACAGCCTTGCCCTTGTCCTGGTAAAACGACAGACCGAGCGCGAGGGCCTCGGGAAATCGTCGCTGGACGCCGGAGAATCGCAATTTGTGATACATTATTCGAATTGGGTAATGATGAAATTAATGAAAATATTACCTGCATCGTCAAATGCCGCAGCCGCTCGGTCCACGTTCTGATGCAAACGGCGTGCAAACTCTTGGTGCCGAGGAGCAGCAACTGAGTGCCGAAGGTGATGACGGTGTTGTAACAGGCTCGTTCGCCAGCCAACGCCATCGCCTTGGAAACGTTGCCGCCCGTCGACAGGCCCTTGAAGTGACTCGACGCGTACGACACGCCGACCCGGCTCATGTCCAGCGTCTCGAGATTATCCTGCGTTCTCACGTCGAGCAGATGCAGGCGCTCCTGGGTGTCGAGAATCGCGAGCGAACGCGCGTTCAGCCACCTCAGGTTGCTTATCGCGTAGCCGAGAATAATCCGACGCAGCGGCAGCAGCCGGACTCGCGTTCCGGCCTCGGAGCAAACCTGCGGCGCGATGGCAAATTCATTTTCTTTTGCCGTTTTTTCATCGTCCGAATTAGTCGTTGTCGTTTTACCTGATAAAAATGAACAGTCGCGTCGCGCGCGAGCGCGAGAACGGGATCGATGACCCGCGACGCGTCGGCCGCCTGGATGACGACCAACTGCCAGGAGACCTGGGGCGGCGCGACCGAAGTGCCGGCGAGCGGATGCGTCAGGACGACGCGCATTCGCGGTCTTATGCAGACGACGATGACCTTGGAGAGGGTGGCGAGAGCGACGAGGGTGTAGCTCTTCAAGGGATGCGCCGGCAGATGATTGAGCAGCAGCGGCTCGAGAGTGCAGACCTCGCCGCGCGAACCGCTGAACAGGCACTTGCTGTCGCAGCCCCGGACTCCCATCACCCGGGTGAAGCTCAGCTCGAAGACGGAGCCGCCGCTGTCGCTGCACAGAGCCAACGTCGGCGAATCTGTGAACTGGCCCAAGTGTCTCTCGATCATTTTTTCTTTCCCCCAACGGAAAATCAACGTTCGTCGTTCGTCGCACGTCGCGTCTCCTACTCTCGTTTACCTTGACGTGAAGCACCGCGGTACCCGGCGGATGAACCTCCGTGAGCGTCCGCAGGACTTTGCCGTTCGCGCTGTCGATCATGAGAATGTGACCGCGGGCGAAACCGGCGAGGAGCCGCGTACCGTCGTGATTGAAGCACAGAGCCGAGACGGAGCCCTGGTGACGGGCCTCCTGGTCGCACCAGCGGAGCGTCTGCGTCGAGTCGAACCCGAGGACGAGGCCGTGACTCGTGCCGATGACGATCATGTTGCCGCCGGCGGCGACGGCGCTCGCTAATCCGGCGTTTACTCTTTCCTGAAAAACAAAATAACGAAATATATTATACAATGTAAAAAGGGCATTGCATAATTTTGTATCTAAAAATAGGATAAAATAACATTTTTTAAAATAGCTCACGCTGGCCGACACAATCTGCGAGGAAATTCCTTTGAGGATGATGTGGCGGAGTATCGCGGCGGTTGGCGGCATCTGGGCCGACCTGAGGCCACGGCTCAGCGAATTGAGGGACAGAAGGGAGCCGACGCTGGCGGTCTCGCTGCCGCCGAGCTTGTCGACGGGCAGAGAAGCGCCGAGGCAATCGTCGTCGGTGCCGGACAGCGAGCCGCAGTCCAGCTCCGTGAGGATGCTCTCCAGAGACGGGAGCTCGTCCACCGCCGGTATCGCGTATTCCGCATCGTCGAGCTACGTCGCAACATTTATGGGTTGATAAAAAATTGATGTATGAAATTTAGCTAAAATTGATACATTGATATATCGTATAAAGATGATATATCATAGATTCGCGATATATCGATATCGTTAGTATCTCATCGATGTATCATCGATAACAGAGACGTGAGAAAAAATAAATAAATAAATGACGTTCCAATCGCGGTTGTTGTCAATTGTCAAAAGACGTTGTTGTTGTTTTGGGTAAAAAGGGGGAGTACGATAACCCGAGCGGCTATTGTCACGCGTCGAAGATGCGACGGGTCGCGCGAGGTGGGTGTCGATCGCTACGTCGCGCGTCTCTCGGGGCGCGACGCGACCGACGGCGACGACGCGAACGCGTCGCGGGCCTTTTTACCTCCTCGATGTCCAGATTAATCGGATCGGCGGCGAGATTTTCCTGGGATCCGACGTCCGATCCAAACCCATTTTCCGCCATCTTTGTTCCACCTGTCAGTCGGCGACCGGGGCGCCCGGAACGGCTGATACGGCGCGCGGGGAGATAAGTATGCAGCGCACGCGCGACGATTGCGGGCGCGCGAAAAATTCTTTTGAATTTCGGGTGACTCTCGTTGCTCGGGGCCCCGGGCTCAGTGTCCGCGTCCCTGTAGCGACGAGCCTGCGCGATTCGTTCACAGATGGCAGCACCGGCGGCTCAAAAGCGCGGCGGCGAGATTTTCCTGGTTTCCAACGGCCGATCCAAACTCATTTTCCGCCATCTTTGTTCTGGCGTCGAATGTCTTTTTTCATAAATTGAAGGGAAAGTTGTTAATCGATGAAAACAAAAAATCAAACAATTATTTCATTACCGAGAAATGTATGTATTTCCTTTAAAAAAAATCCTTTGCAAATAATCTCGAGTTTATACGAATAGATTTTGTTTCAATTCGAAGAACTGCAAATAAAAAGATTATTTAATTTCACTGATTTTGAATGATAATTTATTGGATTTTTTTTCATTTGATTTTGTTGGTAAATAAATGTATTTTTGTTCTCTCAGTCGTCGACGACCGCCACCACGTTCCCTCTCGTATCCCGGGCAACGAGGAAATGTTTCACGGGGCTTTTTTTTGTGTCCCGAAAAAGGGCCGATAAATATGGCGCGAGGTTGGCCAAGTGGAAAAATACAGGAGACGTCGGAACGCCCGACGAGTTCGACGAGTTTCGATTGAAAATCCGTCCGGGGATAATTTTCGGTTTATCGGGTAAGCATCAATTAATTCTCGCAGTGTTTAATCGATTTGTTCGAGCACCGGGAAACCCGAGCTACAGTGGAATCTCCAATTCGTGACAATGCGACAACGTAGAAACATTTTTTATATTATTTCATTTCTTTATGTATAATTAATTTTGATAAAAAAAACGTATTATTATTAATTGAGAAATTATTTTTTAAGGACTTGGACTCAGATTTGACACAGATTTGTGTAACGGTCGTATTAGCAATCGTATATTAGCAGCACGAAACCTCGGGGACCTTCGTCAATCGAGGCGGTTGACATGCACGAAATTAGTTTGTCCTTTTTTATTCCCCCCCCCCCCCCCCCCCCCGCAATTATTATTCCGACGTACGGGCGAAATTATAGAGTGAGAGGGACGGGATTACAGTGCGCCGGGGCGAGGGCGAATCGCGTGCTCGGTGCACGCGACGCGCGCGCGGCGATGCACATTAAACAGTCGCGAATCCGTGGAAATTGTGGTTGCCACTCGGCTGGCGGAACCGAAAAAACGCCATCGACCTACAATGATTTTTTGTTATTATTAAGAAAAATACAAATAAAAATATGGGTCAAAGCTCGAAGGGTAAAATCGAAGGGCAATTTGGACTGTCGCACGGCGGGGGAGAAAACGGAAGGGTTGAAACGCGTTACAAAATTTATGCGATGCCCCTGGTTGCTGCCTCGTGGCGATCACGTGATCGTGAATCAACGCCGGACAGCGCGCGAGCTTCTCGGCGAGTCGTCGCGGGCGCGCGACTAAATTGCCAAGGACTCTTCGCTTGCCCCTACCCGCCCCTTTTACCCCTGTTCCCGCATCATCCCCCGGCTCGTTGCATGTTCTCGAATGCCTCGGCCGCTAATTACGTTTATCTTGCGGTCGTTCAAATCGACCGAGCAAATTGCGCCACTGTCGCCGTTCTCCCGCTGACTCTTCTTTTCTAACGTTACTCGCGCAGTTTACCCCAAAACTTTGGTCGGTCGTTGGACTAAAAAAAAAATTAATACAAAATAATGCGGCGATCGAGGCAATTTTATCGACTCCCGTCGATGCTCGGAAATTATTTTCGAGATATCCGAAAATAGCTCCGATTTCGTTTGCAGCTTCTATATAATTATCGGTGACCCGTCGGTGATTCCCGATCCGAGTCGCCTACACCGTCGACGATATTATTTATTCGCGGTTCGGAGCGCGGGTCGCGTGCCGCGAACGTTCGGTCGCTGCTGCTGCTCGATGTCGCCGATGGGGAAACCGTATAAGACGGGGGGACACGCTAAAATCAGTCTCAGTATCGTCAGGACGAGCTGCTCCAATCGCCCCCCGCGAGCTTCTCTCGCGCGGACCCGAACCTCCAACGAATCGACCGAGACAAATTTATCGCGCGCATTTCCCCCCTCGTTCGCTGTTGACGAAAAAATTAATAATCATTAAAAATGCTGGCCAAGAAACGAAGGGTAGGACGGTCAAACTGAAATCGTCGCATCGTACCGCTAAAAAAAGCAAAATAAATAAATAAAATAAAATGTAAAAATATATTAAAAGAAATAGATAGTTTTTTGTTAACTAAAAGTAATCAAATAAATAAATCTAAACTAAAAAAGACTAAAAACAAATATAAAAATGCTGAGCAAAAAAGTTAATACATTTTTTTTAATTTTTTTTTTTCGTTTCGTTGAATTTTTTCGCTGATGTGGAATTTTTTGAAGGGCGGCCTGAACAAGGGGCGAAGGATGGCGAAGAAAAACACTCCGGCGGCTCTGCAGACCGAAGTGACGAGCGACGAGGAGTGGGCGAAAATACTGGAACGCAAGGGACTCGTGGGCAAGCGAACAATCCAAATTTCGTCGCACCGGACAGTTTTCAAAATATTTTTCATACCATTTTCCACAGTTGTAGACATTTATTCCGAGTGGAGCGGACCCTGCAGCGGGATGGTCAGCATCCTGAAGAAAATCAAGATGGAAATTGGCGGCGATTTACTGAGCTACGCGACGGTGATTTTTGTTTTTTATTAACATTTTTGTTTTAATACTGCTAATTAAGTGATATATATTATTGCAGGCGAAATGCGACAACATCGCAGCCCTCGAGAGATTTCGGGGGAAGAGCGAACCCACCTGGATGTTCATCCACGTAAATAATTAAAGAATTAATTTTTGTTATAGTTCCTTATTATTATTTTGTTTTTTAATTGCAGAATGGCCAAATGGTAAATCTCATGTTCGGTGCTTATTGTCCGGAGCTGCAAAAAATGCTGACCGACGAGCTCCGCAGGGTCCAGAACGACGAACCTCACGAGTCAGTTTACTGCTTTATTATTGGCAATCGAATAAAACAAAAAATTAATTCGACAAAAAAATCCTATCGACGCAGATTTTGTATTCCCGTCTGCGAGCGAAGTCCCGAAGAGGAGAAGCGGATGAAAATTCTCGAGGAGGAGCGAGCGGCCAAAGAGGCCGCTAAAAAAGCCCAGAAAGGTACCGATAAAAAAAAAGTGGAGAACCTAAAATTCGGAAAAGTCGTGAGAAATTGAATATGTTATCAGAGGCCGACGTAAAAGCGAAATACGAGGCGGAAATGCTGCACTATACGACCGCGCTGCAGGACGAGACGCTGCTGCTTCTCTATCCGTGGGTCTTCAAGGACGAGGAAGGTCACAAGCGCGACAAAATTTCCAGTCCGCCCTACGCCGAACTCGTGGAGAACATTTTGCCCGGCAATTATACCGTTTCGCAGGAGATGCGGAAACGTCTGGACGACGAGACTGTGGCGAAAATGTTTGTCGAGGTAATGTGAAAAAAAAAAGAAAAATAAAAAAAAAAAAGTAACCGAAGAAATTTCGACGCAGTCGGACTGGGAGATCGACGAGAACGCCACGAAACTCCTCCTGGACGGACGTTGCCTCTTCATGCGGCTCCGGGTTAGCGAGAAAAAGCCGGAAATGGATGTGGAAAAATATCTGCTGAGTCTGCTGTTCGGGGAGCCGCGACTTCCGGCTCTCGGCGAGACGTTGCCCGAAGGATGGTTCGTCTCGTTAAATTATACCTAAATTATTATTATTTTATAAGCTGTTTAAATTGATTTTCTAAGACAAACACGAATTTTGTCCCGAATTCGTCGAACGAGCGAAAAATTTGCTTTGCCCGGAAAAAAGTAAAACAAAAATAGGGGCACTCGAGTCGTTAACAAGCTCGTGCGGAGTGGCGAACCCTCGCTTGCGCCCCCGTTTTCCTCTCGCGCCACTCGAGCAGAGCGCGTCTTTCGTAATTCGCGCGCGTGATTCCTCGACGTCCTCCTCGCAGCTTCGCCGAGCGTCATCGACCTGCTTTTCCCGTGAGCGACAAGGACGCCGCGGAATTCCCGGTCGTCTGGGCGCCGCCGAATCCCCGCAGCAAGGCCACGATTTTTCGCGTTATTTTCCGGAAATACGTGGAAACGACATTTCCGGTAAATTACTCTTTTTTTTTTTAAGTCACAAAATAAAAAATTGGCATAAAAATTCTAATTGGCTTAAAAAATTCCAGTACGAGGATAAAACGGCCAAGGCGCCGATAATAGTCTTCAAGTACGACAGCACCAGGCGAAACGAGCTGAAGATGGTCCTGGAGATGCAGGAATCGGAGGTCGTGGATTTTGGGATATTCGAGCGGGACAAACCGCCCGAGGCGAAAATTATCGCCACGAGTATCGAGGAATTCGACGAGAACGTCGAGGAGAAAACTGGGTTAGAAATCGATATAAAAACAATATATATAAAAAAAATAAAAACTCCCGATTTCCCACAGATACGAAGCTTTCGTCTGCGTCGTGAAGAAAATCGGCTCCGAGGCGTTTCTCACGTTCGCCGGCATCGGGCCTTATCACGTGAGCGAAAATCCGGAGACCGCGATCGAGGAGGCGAAATTGTATTTCCCGGACGTGAGCTCGATGGACGACAGCCAATCGGACGACGAGGAGAAGCCCGACGAGGAGGAGGCGGCGGCGGCGGCGGCCAACGCCGAGGGCGATGGAGCCGAAAATGCGGAAGCGGTCAAATAAAAATCACGACATTTTTTATAACAAAAACGAAACCCCCTTCGTTGAATTAATCGCTTACGATTCGTCGACAGCCGCAGGTCGGTAAATAGGACGTCGTCGGGTTTACGAAATAAAGATTTAAAAAATTGTTGTTAAGTTGTGTCAAAATTCATTTTTTTTTTCCTTCGCCTCGCGTACATCGAGCATTGATAAAAACACCGCGCGGATCGTCGATCGAGGGAAAGAGAAAAAAAAAAAACAAGAACGCGAGTGTCTTGGCGTACCGGGAACGTTGACACGGGGGAAATGTTGGTTGGTCGGGCTTTTTACTTCTTGTATCCACAGCTGCGCCTGCGACCGCGTGCCCTCTCGAACTTGCGTCCCTTCGAGCGCACCAGCGGCTTCGTGTGCGAGTGCGGTACACCCGGCGCCGGGCCGAAGTGCTTGACGGCCTCGCGGGCGTTTCTGCGTCCCTGCATGAGGACCGTGCGAGTTCCCGTGGGCGCGCGCAGCGCCAGCTGGTCGAACGTGATTATCTCGCCGCCGGCCTTGAGAATTCGGCCGCGCGCCTTCTCGGTCACTCGGAGAGCGCAGACCTGATGTGGAAAATTTTGTTTTTATTTAAAATGTTGAATCCAAAATACATTTTTAGATGGAAATGTGATGTTGTTCTTTATAGAATGTGTCGACTAGTATAATTGCCGTGGCGTTGATTTTCACCGAGGCAGAATAGGAAAGCCGACTGCAAAGTTTCGTGTAGCGAACGTTCAAATTGAACCAGTCTCAAGGATCGACTGACACAGAGTGCGGTTCGCAATTGATTTATCGACGTAGACGAAAATGAGAGGAGAGGAAACGTCGACTCACCGTCATCTTGGGAACCTCGAAGATTCTGGCGTCGTCGGTGATGGTACCGACCACGACTGCGATGCAGTTCTCACGGTTGGGCTTCTTCATGAATCTGACGACACGAGCGAGGGAAATCGGCGGGCGATTGATCTTGGACATGAAGAGACGCCTCAGGATGATTTTGTTGAACTTGGCGTTGGTTCTCCTGGCCAAGAATCGGTACAACTGGAAACAGGATGCACAAATTTATCGACTCCTGGTAAATCATTGTTGATTGCGACTCGACGTCGCAGCTAAATTGTATCAACCGGTATAATTGACTCGTGGCAGAATTTTCCACGAGCCAGAATAGGAAGGTCGACGATTTTCATGTAGCGAATTTTCAAATTGAACCAGTCTATGATTTGATTAAAAAAAACTGACACAGAGTGCAATTCGCATTTAGCTCGGAAATCTTATTGATCCAAATGATCCCAAACAGTTATCGTTATCCACGTCGCGTGTGCTGACAGTCGACGCGACCTAACCTCAAAATACTCCGGAATTTCGTAAACAACCGTAAATCGGCGGTGTGAGCTTTTTTAACGATGATCCCGACCGAGCTTTCGATCGCGACTGACACGATTGTTATTGTTGTGCGGTAATTTTGTCTTACCTTGACCAAAAGCCGCAAGTACACATCTTGGGACTTCGGCTCGGTACGCCGAACTTTGCGGTCATGTTTGTGATTGATGTCGATACCCTGCGAACAAATATTATTCTCGTTAGACACTTGGTTACATTTCGCGGCCCGTGAACTCCCGATTGACGCGTTAAATCGTCCGATCGACGACGATTCACTCGGATTATCGCGGACGCGGCGCGACACGCGTATTGCCTTACCATTTTGGAGAATCGGAAGAGACACACCACTTCGGCCGAGCGCGGAGGCCTCGAAAGAAACCGGAAGCCGGCGAGATGGCGCCACCTGGACGAATTCGACTCGCGCAGCTCGCGAGCCCGGGAACACCCTCGGTTTTCGATGACGCCATTATTTATTACTTCGGCTTTTATTCGGCGGTCTGCAGTCGTAATTAGTTAGATTGTCATTCCGCTCGGTTTTAGCGAATTGCACGCAGCGATTTGTAACTGGAAGTCGAGGATCTTCGGTTTTGGGATCCGAGAACCGGAAGTCGCGACTTGGCAGTGGGGAAACTGGGAAAAGTGTCGATCAACGAGAATCCTGTATACCGACCGAGACGGACTCGACCTGCCCCGCGCGTCCTACCTTACCGGCCGCCGGTAGAACCTACAATCGCCCCGAAGATACGGCAGATGGCGCTGCGATTGGTTTCGAATTTCGGAAAAACTCTCTTTCTCCAGCGCCAGAGAGTCGAGCGACGCAGCAGCAGAGGCAGCGTAGATTCTCGGGCTGCTACGGACGCGCCAGTAGCTCGAGGATCCTCGAGTCGTGCGGTCGCGTCGGCGCAGATCCAACGGAACGCACCGCGCGCCCGGATAGTTCCAAAAGTGCAGAGGTAACGGGCGTGGAGAAAAAAAACGTCCGTCAATTGAATTCGCGAATTTAGTCGAGTTTCATCCAATCGGATCGGGCCAATCGGAGCGGGTTTGGCCGCGAGAGTGTCGCGGCGGGCGGTTTGTGCGATAAATTCACCGAATAATCCGCGAGATCACCGGTTGCTGCACATTTTTCATCTCTGTCCTGTCGCTCGCTGCGTCTCTCTCGCTCGCGTTATTAAAACCCAGCGGCGCCAGAAGTGCACGCGGATCGAACGTTGCCCGGGTGGCTGCACGTTCTCCGGGGGCTTAGCGTTGCGAAAAAAATTCATCCCCCCCCCCCCCTCCCCCCACCCACCCGCCGGGACCCGAGCAGCAGCCTCGACGCAATCTCCGCGATACAATGAATCGGCCTTATCGAGGGCAATAAAAATTTTCGACCAAAACAAACACGTGGAAAATATTAGCTTCTAATCTCACGCCGAGTGCTCTTCCGGTTTATGGACTTTGACGAACGATAACAGTGGCTGTAACAATAACAACAATGGGTCAATCGTAATACAGCGTCGTGTCACATTGGACGACCGAGTCGACCAATGACGATTCGTCACTCGAGATAAACACCTGCAAGTGGAAGACACGAGAGAGAGAGAGAGAGAGAGAGAGAGAGAGAGAGAGAGAGAGAGAGAGAGAGAGAGAGAGAGAGAGAGAGAGAGAGAGAGAGAGAGAGAGAGAGAGAGACGCGGCATCATCACCAGGATCATTTGGACGAAGAATGATAATCGTGTTTAAAACAGTGCGACGCGGTTAATCGAAAAATATCGTAATAAGAAGTGACAATATTAAACATGGAAAAAAATCGCGGGAAATCGCGAGACTAACCAGAAATCGTTTGCCGCTGCGGGAAATTAAAAAAAAACTATTTGAAAATGGCGAAAAATCGCGGGACATCCTGACGAGCTCTCGGATTCGCTGGAACCTGCAGTGTTAAAACAAACAAACAATCAGCCGCGAAAGGATCACCGAGGAAACGGAGAGATGGAAGAGGACGGACAGTTGCACGGGTCGTCGTCGTCGGCGGTGCTGGAGGAGACGTTCTACATATCGTCGAAGCGTAACACGTTCTATCGGGTGCGACTGACGGAGAAGGGCCTGAGCGTGCAGAAGGAGAGCAACGGCTCGACGAAGACGGAGACGATAGGGCTGAGCGACATAATCGGCTGCAGGTGCATGCGATCGCGACGCCGCGCCGCGGGCGGAAGCTGCGCCTGCCGGCCCAGCGTTTCGCGCAGTCAGCCGCGATTGGTCGAATCGACCGAGACGTGCGGCAGCGGCGGTGGCGGCGGCGGCGGCGGCGTCGGCTCGTGGGACGAGCACGACACCTCGGCCTATCTCTACGTTTACGCGTACTCGCTGAAGAAAGCGCGGGTCAAGGGAGCCCGGAGACGCGAGCGCAGGACACTGACGCTGCGCTTCCGCAGTTTCGACAAGTACGAGGACAATCTGCGCGAGGCGAGCCGATGGCGATTGGCCATCAAGTGCCTCGTCGGCCGGGTCGCCGTGCCGAGAAATCTGCTGAGCCCGAGCCACGGAAATCTCGAGACTCTGCTCAGCGGTAAGACGCATTTTTTTTTTTTCTATTTCATCTTATTTCTTTTTTGAGACATTTTTGTCCGACGACGAACGATGGTCTACCGAAACGATACACAAATGGATCTTGACGACTGGTCGATCAATGACGAATGACACAAAGCAAGCAACAAGGTTAACGAGCAACGAGTGATTAACTCCCAGCTAATTATTGCGATCGTTCTCGCTGGCCGCGAGAATTTTTATCGCCGTTTGATCTCTGTATCGACTGGGCCGACGCGCGGAGAAACCGTCGCGGAGGCACCGTATGCAGCCTCGTTAATGACCCACGTCCTTCCACTGTCTATCTATACGACTGCTCGACGAATAGCCGAGCGGCGCGTTGGCTATATATAGCGACGGGTCCGTGATTCGAAAACTTCTCCAGGTATTTCGAGTCTCTTAATGGTCATCGGTTGCACCGCAATTAGAATCACCGGGCGACCTTGTCCCAAAGTCCCGCTCTAAACATTCGCGTCTCTCTCCCTCTCTCCCGTTTTCATCGAAAGGCAATGGTAATAAACCTCTATTAAAAAGTTCGTGAGCAACCATTGTTGTCGATTTATTCAGCATCTGATTGGTCGTTGGGAAACCGGCCGCAGTTTGATGTTTGATATCTCGAAATTTGGCAGTTTGTCAGAAAAAAAAATCGTTTTTCGCGTTTTTCGGCTCGAATTTTCGATTTTTCGGGCAAACACCTGTCGTTTTTGGAATCAGCGGAAAATTTCCCATCGGATAGGGTTTTTAAACTTTGCGAAATCGAAAATTTTTTTTTCGTCAAATTTTGCGAAAAATGGTAAGGGGTAAAAAATCCCTTCTAAAAATTCCCTTCCCCCCCTTCTAAAAGCCCTTCTAAAAATTTGCGATTTTTGAGGGTCAACTTTAAAAATCTGCAAAAAATCGAAAAATCGTGATATCGCGTTCTACCTGGCGGCATACTCTTCCTTGAAGAGTTATCTTTCGAATGGAAAAAGAAAATCTAGATTCCATCCATCCAAATCAAAATTACATCGATTTTAATGAAGTGTTAAAATTCGACAAAAGTGAAGAACATTTTTCGCGTTTCTCTGATCGAAATTTTTATTTTTCGGGCAAATACCGGTCATATTTGGAATCAGCGGAAAATTTCCCATCGGATAGGGTTTTAAAACTTCGTTAAATCGAAATTTTTTTTTCGCCGAAAATCGCAAGGTTCTTCCCTACGCTGGCTAACGATAGATAAATAACTAATATTCATTACAATACTCGAACGTGTCGATAGTAATTTTATTGCCCGATTCACTGCGGCACCTACTCGTCCGTCCGTCCGTCCGTCCGATCGTTCCGTGGTGTTTGTGTGTATCCTTCGCCTCGCCGAGCGTAACGTAATCGTCGCGCGCTTGCGTCACGCAATCGCTCGCCTCGTAATGGTAAACAAAAGTCGCACCGCGCGCGTCGCCGTTGTGATGTGCCACACGGCAAAAGTCACGATCTGTCGGTCGGTCGGTCGTGGTATAACGCATCGACTGGTATTGCTTATTAATCCCCCCTCCTCCTCATCCGTCGCTCCTCGTGGCTAAATTAAAAAAAGAGTGAACGTATCATCCATGTGATAATTATATTTACGATTCATCCGTGCAGTTATGCACGCGATTCCTGAGCTACGCTTTGATTTGCCGAGCTACGCAAATATCGAGGCTCGCTGAGGAAAAAAAAAATAAAAAAGAAAAACGAAATAACGATACAGCACGAAGAGGTCCGGACGTAATCGAGGGGAAAAAAAGCACGTGTGTAGGTTTGTTCGGTGCATCAGTCCCCGAGGCCTCTGCGCGATGTGTTGTGGCGGCTGCGCTCGCTCGAGGCTCTGTAGCAGGCAGAGCGGAGCGGAGAGAAGCGGCTGCTGCTGCTGCTGCTGCGGCTCAACCGGGGCTGGCTGACCACAGACAAGGGGAGCCGGAGGGAGTCGGAGGCAGATGAGAGATAAGGTTGGCCTGGTTCCCCAGTGCGAGAGACACGCGGGTACACTCGTTGGCCATCGGTGGAAGGGAGACGGAGCGAGAAATCGAGAGACGACGGCTCGTCTTCTTTTACAACGCGCGGCGGGTGCAACAGCAGCGGCACAAGCGGCGAACAAGTGGTTAATCGATGGTAGGCCGAAGGGCTAACCAGCGTTTCGTGGACGCGGTTAGGATCGTTGGCCCGCGTGGTTAAAAAGTCGTCCCCGCGATTCTCGACCAATCTCGTTGATACACGACCACCGGCAAGATTGTTAACCAATAGATGATTAACAAATGGCCAACATCTACGTAGAGACGAGTCGCGATTAATGCGCGCAATGTCAAGGCAATTTCCGTCGTACGTTTCGCGGGCGTGACTTATCGTCGATGCACTCGCGCTCGTAGCGTCTTCGGGTCTCCGGCGAGATAAGATTAGCCCCGCGGTTCACCCGCTATGCGGCACTGAGGGATTTGCGCAAACGAGCGGAAGAGAGAGATCCGAGAGGGCGTCGAGAGGGGTCGTCCTCTCGGTTGTGCGCGCGAAAACCCGTTGTTTCTCCACAGCAGCGTCCGCTCGCGCTTATGTAACAGCGAGAAGCGACGGCGGCTGTCGCGTACCTGGCCCTCATTGGTCGACGCTGCTGCTGCACCTGGTCCGCTCATTGAGGCCGCCCGCAACGCGCGCTCGGAGCAAAGCCTCGAGAGCAAAGTCCCAAACGCTGTGACGGTCACTCGAGTGTGTCCCCGCGGCTACTTCCTCGCCGCTTATTCTCTACCTGCAGAACCCATCAGCGATGATGCCTCCAGCCACTCTCGCTCGTTCCATTCAAGCGAGAGTGTTGTTGTTTTTTTTCTTCGCTCGTCAGGGTCCAAAGGCCGGGTTGCACGTGTCCACGGTTCTCCAAGTTTCGTCACCTTTCTCGGTGCGTTCTTTGCGACCTTGGAGAAGACCTTCGGGAAAGGTCCCACTAAAAAGTTCATTTATTTATGTATTATTTTTTTATTTTTTTTTTTTTTGTAAATAAGTCGACGGATCATCGAGCGATTTAGGTACGACCCCCCTCCCCCCGGACGGAATATTCGCGAGGTCACACACGGGAGGGCGACGGGATTATTGATTACTTCGCATGGTTGCACCAAAACCAGAGGAGAGTTTCTCGTCCCTCGTTTATCGCGTCGCGTCGCGCCGCTGCACTTTCTGCCCCCTCAACGACTACGACGACGAAACACCCCGAAGAGGCCTCGTCGATTATGAACCCGAGCCCTCGATGCGCTGTGGCCGGGAAGCACGCAAAGGGCGTTCCTGTGTGTCTCACGGGGGAGGAGGGCGCCGCCGCACTTATTTCGCCGTCGCTGGCCAACGGGAGCAATTTCATCCCCCCGGTCGGGAGGGCTGCAACCGACGTCGGCGATAAATTAACGAACACACAATCGAGTCTCCCGCTCGTCACCCTGTGTACCGGGTGACGCCGGAGTTTCGGATCGCGGTAATCGCGGTAACGTACATTGTTACACTTGGCCATTGACACGGCGATAAACATTGATATTTGTAAAAGAAAAGCATTGCCGACTGGCGGTTAGCGAGTGCTAACCACGGTTTAACGAGTGCTAACCCCCCTGCGTTCGCTTTGAAATATTCTTGTCTAATAAACGCGACTCCTGTGCGCGGCGGTCATCCTGGTCATGCAACGCCACGCCGTCTCGAAGACCACCGTGGCGGGGGACGTGGGGGGAAGTCGTAAATCGTTGACCGAGTGACTCGCGTAAAAGCGAATGCGGAACGATTATCCTCGACCTGGACTCTCGCCTCGTCGAGCGTAGTTCCGTTCGCGAGGTCACGGCGAAGATTTGCATATGAAAAAAAAAAAAAAAAAATGAAAGTAGTAAAACCTCAAACCCGGTAGCAAAATTACTCGCATTAATGATTTAAAAAAAAAACGACACGCGATGACGTCCGAACGATCTTTGCGTCTTCGACGATTGCGAGAAAAAAATGTTAGCACAGATATCCCGGGAAAAATGATTTATCTTACGTAGAAAAAAAAAAAAACTTGACGACTCGGCGATGAATTGTTGCGCTGCTCGGAAATGACGCGATTCTCATGACAGCCGACGAGTAATAACAATCGCGTTTGCGCAACTTTTGCGTAGTCAGACGATCGAAGTCGACGTTATTTTGATTTTAAACCCTGGCTGTGCGACGCTCTCGGTTTCGAGTTTGCAGAAATGTCGCGCGCGCTTAGACGGCGAGAGATATTATCGGTTGCCGCGGCGGCAGCGGCGGCTGCATTGCTAATTCTCGTTATCCTTGTCGAGCGTATATGGCGCAACGGCGCGACGCGACGGGAACGCGCCGTTCGAGTGCGCCTCGACGCGCGACTGCATCGCGCACGGTGCTCCATTTGTACAAATGGAAAGGAAATTGACGTTCGGTGGTCGGGGACACCTTGCCGGATGCTTCATTGAGACTCGCGGCGAACTTTGCGCGCGCGCGCGCGGATTCCGCAGGATCGACAGACATTTCCGACGATAATTCGCAATTGTATTCGCTCGTAAAACGAGCGGAAACTAATTCTGTATAGACGGATATTCATTTGATTTCCCGAGAGAAATATTTCCCACCGTTGTATTATTAATTTCGAAGACGCCGAGTGAATTGATAGAGTCGGGGTCGCGTTATCAAGCGCCCGAAAGTATTCGCAATGCACTTTAACAGGTGTCACTTGGCACGCGGCGCAGCCGACGACTTTATCGGGGCTAATTAATTTCTTACGATCCCTTTCCGAGCGCTCGCGCGCCGCCGCCGCGTTTGGCTCGGCGACGAGTCTGAGGCAGCAGCAGCAGCAGCAGCAGTTGTTATGTACACACAGCCGCGACTTCGGTCGAAGCCGCCACGCGAGGGGAATCGGACGGGGTAGGGGGGAGGGAGGCGACAAGGACCGAAGAAAGGAAAATGGAAAGGAGAGAGATGTGTGTCTGTGTGTGTGGTGTGCGGTTTCGTTATGCCGCCAGCAGCGGGCGGACCTCTAATGACCGCTGAAATTGAGCGGAACGTAATGGCCGCGAAGGCAGTTTACCATTTCTTCCGCCGTATTATGTCACGTGGGACGATTTCCTGTACCACGGGACAACTTACGTGTCCCGTTTAGACGGACGGCGTTTATTAAATAATAATAATAATTACAATTACTATCATTATTATGAAATGCTATGTAGTTCCATATAAAATGGGATGCGATTCGAAAGGAAATAAAATGCAATATTACCGGCCTCCAAATTACAAAGATTCCGATCCGAAGGATTATTCTAACCGGAAAACCGCGGAGTCGGTCGCTCGCGATTTGCCGGACTTTCCCCGCTCGTCGTCGTCGTCGTCGTCGTCGTAACTCCGCAGCGACGATAAAGGCCGCGCGTTGGTTGGATCATAGTCGAACAATTATCGGCGAACGCCGCGCGGTTTTCCGCGGAATTTTACCTGCGTCGTTGCCCCCCCGCCGCCGCCGCGGCTGACTCCCCCGCGGCAATTTCTCACAGCGAATAATCGACCGCGAATTGCGCGAGACAAATGCAAAGTGCGAAGCGTCTTCCGCGAATGCGACGAATCATTTTCTTCGCTTCGAGAAAAAAACGAACATGCGCAATTCGGTTTTCCCGCTACAACGTAATTAACTCAATTATACTTTAATTTGTATTTAAACAATTTTTGTTACTCCATTGTTTTTGATAAATAAAAAAATGAATACGGTTGAAGAGCAGCGGTCGTCCGTGAGCGCGACGAGCCAGCAATTTCTCTCGCGTTTCGCCGTCGCTGAGATATCGCGCGCGAGCAGCGACGATATCACCGATCGTTGCTTATCTCAGGCAAATCGTCCGCAATTCCGTCGAATAATCTCGACGACAGCCAAGTCCGCAATGGCGTTCGGGGGGCACAATTGCGAAGACTTATCTGGTCCCTCGTGCCGAGAACTGCAACTAGTTTCATTGGATAAAATTTAACAAAATTAATAAATAAAAAAGTAATAAAAAAAATATGTCGACGGTGTCGAGTCGCTCGGCGCGACCAACGACGTCGATTCGGCTCATTGGCTGTTACATAGTCGACGACGCGAGTCGGGTTCATCGAACGTTATCGTCGCCGAGGCGCGAGAATCGTCGATGAGTCGTTGCGACGTCGACAAATCGTTTTTAATAGACGATCGTCGTTGATCGAAAAAAATAAAATTGGAATTAAGCAATAAAACAAAGTGGAGTCGCCGTCTCGTGTGACATATATCGCGCGGCAGTCGGCCCGGTCGCGACGAGGTGACGACGACGCGGGGCGACCGCCGATGGTATTATACGGGCGGCGAGCGCGAGCGCGCCGACTGGTCCGCAATGAACGGCTAATCTAGTCCCATTAAAAACGTGTGTGTTACGTCGGGTCCGACGACAACGTCGTCGGGAGCCGATCGAGCGAGCGAGCGATCGGCTGGCTCTCCAGTGCGAATGCACCGGAGCGGCAGGCGAGCCAGGAAGGCACCTGAGTCGATGCCAGGAGCGCGCGGGTGAACGATATTTCGAATATGTTCCGGCTGGCCGGAGCAGCAGCTCAGCTCCAGCCAACTCGACGCTCGACTACCGACAGGACAAATAAATTCGAGTCCGAGGAGGCAGATGCGGAAATTATTCGCGCCATTGAGGACGGAGAAATGTGCGATTTTTTTTTTTTTAGCAGTTTACACATGTCTCTGGAAATATAAAATATTTCCAGATATATATTTTTAAGGACCGAAGAAATTTTCTAATAAAGAACGTTTTGGTTTGCTCGCGTTCAGCGTGTCCCGGCGAGAAGCGGAAGCTCCTGGTGCTGCTGAATCCGAAGAGCGGGCCGGGAAGAGGCCGCGAGACGTTCCAGCGTCGCGTCCATCCGATACTCTCGGAGGCCGAGCGACCGTACGACGTCCACATAACGAAGCACTCGAACTACGCGCGTGAATTCGTGCGCA
Source organism: Itoplectis maculator (assembly GCA_964034905.1). Lineage (NCBI taxonomy): Eukaryota > Metazoa > Arthropoda > Insecta > Hymenoptera > Ichneumonidae > Itoplectis > Itoplectis maculator. Next base: position 6,160,509 of record OZ035869.1, read on the forward strand.
CCCGGGACATTTACCAGTGGAGCGGCGTCCTCACCGTCGGCGGCGACGGGATCGTCTTCGAGGTCGTCAACGGACTGCTCGAGCGGCCCGACTGGGAGACGGCGCTGCGCGAAGTTCCCCTCGGCGTTATCCCCTGCGGATCCGGCAATGGTCTCGCCAAATCCATCGCCCACGCTAAGCAGTCAGTCCATTTTTTTAACACATTTTTAACAGCCTGATTCCAAAAATCACGGGTATTTGAAATTAAACAGAATGTATCACTTTCAGGGAGCCGTACGACCAAAATCCAATGCTGATAAGCACGCTGTCGGTGGTAAAGTGCAAGAAAACGCCGATGGACCTGATTCGCGTGGAGACCCGAAGCCAGATACTCTTTTCGTTTCTGTCGGTCGGATGGGGCTTCCTCGCGGACATCGACATTGAGAGCGAGCGACTGCGCGCGATCGGCGCTCAGCGCTTCACCGTGTGGAGCGTCGCCCGGCTGATAGGGCTGCGCACGTACAAGGGCCGCGTGTCGTATCTGCCTTGCGAAAAGATTCCCGCGAGCGGCCAGGACGCCGCCGGCAAGACGAACGGCGGCGGCATCTACGAGAAGGACGCGATCGGTAAGGACGAGGTCATCATTCCCCACGCCAAGAGCTACGGCGACGAGCTGGATCGGTAATTCTTTTTATTTTTTATTTTTTAAGAAATAAAAGACAAAATATGAGTAAACAATTTGTTTACTTGCTTCAGGTACTGCGGATTGCGCGAGTCGAGGAGCTACGACGACGCCCTGGACTCGGCGAGTCAGGAGCCGGACGCGGAGATGTACAACTGCGAGGACGAGATAATAACCGAGAGCCTCGCGCTCGAGACCGAGACGCAGTCGCGCAGCCGACTCGACAGTTTTTACTCCGCGACGTCGCGAAAATCCACCTACTTCAGCACAGGCTCCATGTCCAGTTATCACAGCATGGACGACAACGAGAGCTCCGCTCACGGTTCGTTTTCCTTCTCCTCGCTTCGCTCAGTCCGCGCCTGCCTTCGCTTCGAGCAGCATTTTATTTATCCGAATTTTTTCCTTCGCAGGCACGGAAAGCTCGAGCGGCAGTCGAGTGGTTTACGGTCCGTCCTCGGCGCTTCCGGCGCTGACGACTCAACTTCCGAGCAGTTGGACGCAGGTGCAGGGTGCGTTTTTATTATGTTTTTTTTTTTTTTTATTTATTATGGCTTATTAAAAAATAGCCATTCTATGATAATCTAGCGACGAAGATAAAATGAAATAATCGGGTTTTCCTTTCCAGGCGAATTCGTGATGGTTCAGGCTGCCTACCAGTCGCATTTGGGTCAGGATTGTTTCTTCGCCCCACGCGCCAAGCTCGCCGACGGCGTAATCTGGCTGCTGATAATACGAGCCGGAATAACCCGAGCGAATCTGCTGCAGTTCCTGCTGAATCTCAGCACGGGAACGCATCTGGCTTTGGCCGGGGTCGAGATGATACCGGTCACGGCGTTCAGGATAGAACCGGCCGAGGGCTCCACCGGTCACATGACCGTCGACGGCGAGGACGTCGATTACGGACCTCTGCAGGCGGAGGTCTTTCCCTCGCTCGCCACCGTCATGACGCCATGACGCGAGGCCTCGCCCGCCGGGCGTTGAGGATCATCGGCCGATTTTTAATAATTCAATTAATTCGATCGACCGGAGAAACTGGTCGAGGGGAGAATCGAGAAATTCCCGGGGAGAAGATCGAACGGACGGAGAAACAATGAAGCTCAAATCTATTCGTCCTCGATTATTTTCCCCGATATAGTTCAGAGTCGTTGGAAACAACAAAAAAAATAACGAATTAACGACACGACGAAGGAAATCATGGGTAGCTCGTTGAAAATCTTAGATCTCGTAGACTCGTGAAAATCGAGACACGGAAAAATCTGCTGTAAATACGCGAACGAAAAATTATTCACATTTGTGGAGCAAAAAAAAAACAAAAATGGTAGAAAACGTTTTTTTTTTGCTTTTTTTCTCAAACTTCCGGGATTTTTGTAGCTAGTGTATATTTATTGGTATTGTAATTATAAAATATACGTGTATAGGTTTGCGATGTTATCGCGGTGCCAATCGTGGCCAAAAGTGGAGGAGGAAAGAATTAAAAAGCAAAGTCGCCGGTTTGGCTCGGGTCGCGGAATCATTTTTCCTTGATTCAATGAGAGCTTCTAGGGTATTATTATTATTATCACTATCATGTTTATTTTTCATACATTTGTTGCTATATTTCCTCCTCTCTGAATCCGTCTAGATCAATTGTTGATGCTGTTAATATATTAAAAAAAAGAACGACAAAGTAATAATAATATTAAAAAAGAGCAATTACGTATTTCGTAATTTCGTTGTTGTTAAAATATCGTTATCGTTATCACTGGTATTGAACATATCGCGCCAGCGATGTCGACGAAATACAGAGTATTATTGAAATAATAATGACGAACTTTGTTGATTCATTCGATGACCCGATTACCTCAATTTTTGCGCGCAGAAGAAAAAAAAACTCGCATCGTTTGTATGTAACATTCGTTTTCTTCGATACTCGACGTGAAAATCAGTACAAGATACTTAAAAGTTAGTAATATATATCTATATATATTCTATATATTCGACATGAATATTTTTTGGGTTGAAAAAGAAAAACAATATCGAATTCGCCGCAGCAACGAGCGAAAGAACGTCCGAATTCGAAAAATATGATTTTTTTAGCTCGATACAAGGGTATGGGAACTTCCCCGTGAGAATGAAATAAAATAAAAAAAAAAAATAAAATAAGGCAAGAACCAAATGATCGCAGCGTTGTTTTTGTTTTTTTTGTAGCAAAAAGAAAGGTGAAAGAAAATGTCACTAGTCGTTCGAACGAGCCGGAACGTCGACTGCGCCGTTCCGGCGATTCTCGAAGTCTCGCAGGCTGAGCGAGTCGATGTTGCAGAGAAGATCGCGCACCTCGTCGGGAATGTCGTCGGACGTGCCGCCGGAGAGGGTGAGACGCGAGCAGATGGTGCTCAGGGCGTCGACTTGCTGGCCGAAGCCGTCGCGCTTCTTCAGATCCGCCAGCAGCGCGTTCACCATCTCGCGCACCTCCGACGTCATGTGCTTGTCCTTGCCCATGTAATTCTGCAGCACTCGCAGCGTGACCCCGGCGAGCTGGAGCGAGTTGAGGCCGCGAAAGCCCGACCACAGAGGTTCCTTCGCAGCGTCGAGGAGCAAAGTCACGACTTCGAGCTTGCACGTCACCGTGGCCAAGTGAAGCGGCGTGTTGCCTATGCAATCCTGGAGCCGCGGATTCGCCCCGTGCGCCAGGAGCAGCCGCACCACTTCCGCGTATCCTCTGAAAAGTCCTCTTTTTTCTTTTATTCCTTCTTTTTTTAATTGTCGCATCTACCGACGAGGTCCGATTCGCTTACCTGCCCGACGCGAGATGCAGCGGCGTTCGCATCTTATCGTCGCACGCGTTCGGCCTCACGCCGCTCTCCAGCAGTCGCCGCACCTCCTCGACGTTGTTGGTGCTCGCGGCGACGCGCAGTCGACGCTCGTCGACGAGCCGACGCACCAGCATTCCCGATTCCTCCGACATGAATCCCCGCGAGGTCAAGCGTCTCGACTTTCCGGCTGTGGCCGAACAACAAAAACGGTCATTCGTCGCTCGAGATAACGGAGAAAATGAAATTACTCGCAACTCCAACATTACTCACGTCCTTGATTTTCCATGTCGAACGAACACTCCTTGCGCAGGCGGGCGTCGCGCAACCTCCGGCACTGCAAGTGCTGTAGCGACTGAAAAATAAGTATTACGCTTGCAACATTTCTGGCCTATCGACAATTTTATTTAGAAACTACGCAAAAAAAGCCTATCGAATGTCCCAGTTTCTCAGAGACTTTAACGTACACGTTGAGCCATCGCAGACCTGGGGCATCTCGAATATCCGCCGTGGATGAGGTCTCCGACTTCGATGATGGCACGAGACAACGACGACACCGGACGGTCGATCTCGTCGGGGATGACCCAAGGTTGCCCGAGGGTTGCCACCGTCATGGTCGTCGTCGACGGCGACGACGACGACGCCGACGACGACGACGCAGCTGCCGAGGATTCCCCGAGACTCACGCGATTGCAGGAAAACGGCGATATCATCGTCAACGACGGCAACGACGACGACGACGACGACGACGACGACGACGACGGCGACATCGTCGTCGTGTCGCTTGTTCGGCGACAACGATCGAAACGCGATAAACGAGCAAGTCCATCGGGGGAGTAACTTTCGAACTGGACTATCGCGCTGTCGTTGGAGTCGTTGCCGGTCTCAACGCCAGAATCCACGGACGTCACCTTCCCGATAGTCGGGTTGATGTTGTTATTGAGGTTAATGTTGCTGCTGCTGCTGTTCCCGCAGCCGCCGCTGCTGCTGCTCGTCGATCCGGCGCCGATTTCGTGGATCCGCAGCATCGAAAATCGACTCGTCGCCGACGGCGACGACGTTGTTGTTGTCGTTGTTGCGACGACGTCGGCCCGCGACTCCTGGTGATCCATCGTCGTCTCGGCGCCGCTCGGCGACACGGACGACGCTATTTTTTCAACCGCGACTGATTTTTCGACGTTTCTCACGGTTTTTCCTTCTTTCCCTTCTATTTCCTCGATTTTGAGAGGTTGATTCGCGTTTTTTACGTTTTTCTCGAGAGACGTGCGCGGATTTTCGGACGAGTGATGTAAACACTGAGCTGCTCGACGGTGGATTTATGTGTGTGTTTGTGTGTGTGTCTTTTGTGTGCTGTGTCGTGCTAAATTCGCGAGATTTCGCGAGTTTTCCGTCGGTGACTTTCGGCGTAAGATGGCGCCACCACCGAGTCGATCGGGGATTGGTCGCTCGGCGAGGGACTTTATTTTTCTTGAGATTTATCTTCCTGTTCGCAGTAGTTATCCCTCGCGTGGAAAATAATCCCGATAACAATTGATTTTTTGTTTTCAGATCTAATCGAACTTTCCCTCTCCGTCGCTCGCTCGTTTCGTTTGGCTCTGTTGTACCAAATACTCGACGCGGGCTGACGCATCGATCGCGGCTTATCGGCGCGATAATGAAAGAAATTGAGGGAATGCGGGCTGATAAGGAGATATCCGACGATACGGGAAATCCGAGCTCGCCGCGACTCGGCGGCGGCAGTCGCGGCCGAAATTTCCGTAGGCGAATCTCGCGAAACAATCGCGAGGGTGAAAATGTTGTCGCTGAGCGGGAGAAAGCAGGCGATCTACATCCAAGCGACGGGGATTCTCGGTGTCGCGTCGCTCGTCTTCGTCGCCGTGTCACTCGGCACTCGGCACTGGGTCCACGCGATCGCCATTCCCACCGCTGGCGACGGTCCCGTGTCCAACGTCAATTACGGCCTCTTCAGTGGGACCCTCATAAGACGCGTCTTGTCCACTCCTTATCTCTACGATATTTACAGTTAGCATACAATTCCAATCGTACACGATTTTTTTGTTCTTTCGAATCTGCTAAATTTACTTGTTTTCAATTGACAGTCACGTGCAACTGGGGCGAAAATGCTTGCGCCTGGAGCTGCGCTGATAACGCAGATTCGCGCGAAGCGGAGCTGCAGCATCTCCTGGACGGCGAGAGACCGAATTTCGCGTGCGTCGCGACGAAGAGTAACGCGGACTTCGGAACACTGGAGTCGCGCGTCGCCGAAGGTTCGTAGAAAAACAACAACAAAAAAACGATTGGATGGAATTAGAAAATTAAACGTTTCATCTCTTTAGAAGCGCAGAACGAGCGGATATTTACGAACGCCGGATTGTGGCTGACGACGATTCTGAGCGTCGTCGTGCTGATGACCGCGCTGCTCGTCAGCGTCGTTCTATCCGCGATAAATTGCTCCCGCAGCCCCGTCGAGACGTTTCTCAACGTTCATGGCATTTACGTGGCGAACGCGGTCGCCGTCCTCTCCAGTTTCTTCGTTCTTCTGCTGTACGGAGTTTGCTACGACTCGTTCGTCAAAAAGGACATCGCGATCTACGACACGCTCATCGGTGACTTCAGGTCCGAGGCGTGGCTCGGATATTCCTACTGGTAAATAGAAGGATATTTTATTTCAAATAAATTAATCACCGGTCGATCCAAATTTTTTCGTTTTCTTCTATTTTACAGGAGTTTCCATCTGCCGCTCGTCCTTCAAATGTCCGGAATATTACTGATCGCCTGGAGAGAGAGAATTATCAACAGCGATCGCGCCGAGACGACGATCGACGTGGCGACGGTTACTCCGGGATCCGGAGTCTTGTATTGACGCGGATTTTTTTTTTTTTTTTCACGAGGCGAATAAATTGATACCGGGAAGGAGACAATATTATTTTCAAGTTGTGCCTGCAAATGCGACAAAAGAGGGTCGATATCAGCCAAATCTTCCTTGCCGACGCGACTGATGCCGCGTCGGTAAGGAAGATCCCTGCTCCATCTGCCGCGGGAGGTGCTGCCATCTGGACGGCCGCGCGGCGCAGCGGCGGTGGTGGGGGAAGGGCCGAGATGCGCGCGCAGCCTGTGGGCCCCGCAGCCCTCCACCGACCAATGGGAGCGCCGGACGCGTTCCCGTCGCTACGCCGGTTTCGCTGGTCTCACGTTCCACTCTCGTCGAACGAGTCCGCGCGCGCCTTCAGTCGTCGCTGAAATACGAGACGCGACTGTTCGTTCGATCTTCCGTCTCTCTCTCTATCCTCTCGATCCTTCTTCGTTCGAACAAAGTTTGGTCTTCTGCCGATTTTTTCATTTTTATTTCTCGGAATATTGTGCAGTGATCGCGACGGTGCCGATGGATTAATGAGCAATGCGGAGAATCGTTTGCGCGAAGCGATGAGAAGTCGCGCAGGCAGAAGGATCGGATCGAACAACAAAATGCCGAAGGGCGAATTCTGGACGTGCGAGAAAGGCGAACGAAACGGACGCGATGCCGACGCGGTACGAAAATAATCATTTTTATTTTCTCGTCCACCAAATGTAGTTATGAAAAAGCGAAAATGTTTCTTGTAAAACAAAAATCGGGGCTCTTAAAAATATATATGTATATTCGTTCCTTCTTTTCGCGCAATCGTCGAACAATTCGTCGAGACGTTGAAGAATTCTCACGTTACCGCAAAGTCACCGTAACACTTCGTTGTTCGGTGGCTCATTATACACAATCTGCCGGTCGCACAGGCGTCTTTTTTTATTCCCCTCGACGAATTCACAGTTGCACTTTTATCGTTATTCCCCGTTACCGCGATAATGAAATTTCTCTCGAATTTTCTTCGCGTCTGTCAAACATTGTGTAAAATTCCTTCGACGTTGGAGAAAATCGAATCTGCGAGCGGGACGTCCGCGTGACCCCCCCGCGCGTCATTCGCGGGTTCGCGTGGAAGATCCGTTGGCGAGAAGACACGACGAGAGAGAAAAAGCGACGACGACGACGCAAACGTCGTTACGGTCCGCACAGTGTGGGAAACTGGGTCGACGACTGGGAGCGCGCGCGACGAGCCGTCGCTCGACGTTTTGCAGCGCGAGAAGCGCACTCCGGTCTCGTTGCTGCTGCTCCCCGACCTACGACAATAATCGATCAATTTTTATTTATATCTTTCTCTCATAAAAAACGTTCTTAGCAAAAAAAAAAAAAAAAAGAACGGGACGAACGCGTCGAAATGACCGAATCGTCGTCGTCGTGTATTGCCCGCATTGTAAGCCGAACCGGTCGGGGAATCCGATCGAGCTGCCGCGGATGTTTCACGGAGGGAGGAGGGAGGAGGAAAGAGGGAACCGGGAAGTTTTCTGGCCGCGCGTGGACGTCCCGGCGAACCACGGATATCGCGTTCGCGCCTCGACGGACTCTCCGATTACATCTCGCGCGAAAACCTTCGTCGTTTTTTTTTTCACATTAACATTTCGTAGCGGTCCGAGTTACGAAACTCGGAGTTTCGGGTTTTTTTTTTCTCCACGGTTTCACATTTGTTTCCGAGTTCCGAATTTATTTTCATTTTTATTTTTTTATATTAGACAATGAAATATTCCGAATGAGCCTGTGGTACAAGTAGGTACAATGCATAATGCGAGTGGATCGCTGCCGAGAATCTCGGGCGGGATATCTCGCGGGCTCTCTCGGACCCGGAGGTTGCCCGAGGCGTTTCGCTTCGCGGGCCTTCCCCTCCCCCTCCTCCCGCTGCTCCTCGCTCGACGAAGACGGAATACAGCGGAATGCAGGGGAGCGGTGGAGGGGGGGGGGGGGGGGGAGGCGCGGGGTCCAGCGAATGCCGTTAGTCCGTGTCATTCCTCGATTCTCCGGAGGACGCAGGAGTTTGCGCCGCGTGTGCGCACGCGCACGCAGCTGTGTTTCACACGCGCCGTGAAACCGGCTGCGCGCGACGACGATAGCGTCCCGCTGCTCGGCCGTCCGGGAGAAAACCGAGAAAATCTCTTCTCGCGAGAAGAGACTTCGGATCCTACGTTGAAAAAAAATGTACGATTGCGTAATCCAACTCTCTCGCTGTAGCCGCTTTATTTTTCTTTATTTTTCTTTTTTCTCTCGATGCGATTCTGTGAATGGATCGTCGGCCCAAACTGCCGGAACGAAGAGTGTTTTCATTCACCGGACAAGTGTATCCCACTTATTACGACCGACGACGACGACGACGACGACGACGACGTTGTCGCGGCGTCAGCCTTTTCTTCGCGGCGCGTCGCTCGCGACTCAACCGTGAAACGACGAATCGCGCTCGCCGGCCAATTTTACGGCCGCCGGGCCGCGCCGCGCGGCAAGTCGCGAGAAAGGAGGGAGAAAAAAAATCACATTTTCCATTTTACACGCGCAGACGCGCTTTCCACGAGTCCCGAGATTTTTTTTCTATTTTTTTTTTTTCTTCATTTTCGTACACAACGCTGATGAAAATCGCCGCGAGAAATCGTCACGCGATCCACGCGACGAAAGTCGCGCCGATTGCAATTAATTCCACGACGGAATTTTAGCATCTGTCTTGTGTCGTTTTTCAGATCGCCGACGTGCCGAGAAGCTGAAGAACCGACGGCCCGCGCGAGATGTTGCGCTGAGGGAAACTTCACCCGCGAAACGTAGTGAAAAAATAAACTGTGATTCAGACTGGTTTTTCTCGTGCCAGATAAAAAAAAAAAAAAGGAAAATTGTGATGTGAAGTGAAGTGGAAAAAATCTTCGGTGACGAAAATTTATTATTGTCGTTTTTTTTTTTCGCGATCGGTTGAAAGGCCCGGCGAGGCCTGGAAAAACCGGAAACCGTGGAAGGGAATTCGCGAAAACCGGCCAACCATCACGGACTGCCCTACCCCAATAATAATTATTACAACAACAACAACAACTACTATCAAAATTCGTACAATCGCAGCAGCTTGAACGGTCCGGCGAGTCTGTACAGCGGCGTTTGTCAGCCGTTGCCGGGCCAGATCGGCGGGCCGATAAGCTACCCGCCGAGTTATCGGTATCGCGCGTCGTATCCACCGGCGCCGCCGCCGCCGCCGCCGGCGCAGCTGCCGCGCGAGGACTACCGGCCGATCTACTTCTACGTCGCCCAACCCTACACGATACCCTACACGTTCGCCCGGCGACCCCGGAAACCTACGTCCCTCCAACGACAGCAGCCGGCCAAGCAGCAGCAGCAACAACAGCGAGGCAACTGTCGCGTCAAGTTCTCGAAGAAGCTGAGCACCGCCGAATTCTCGGAGAAGGTCAAGCAGGGCGAATTCTCGAAGAGCCTCAGCCAGGTCAGCTTCGACGAGGCTGAAGGACAAGGTGATTTTTATTTTATTTTTTTTTCTTTCGTCGAATTCTCATTGAAATTAAGAACAACATTGTTTTGCCGATCTGTCGATTTACCGATTCACCGACCTGCTGATAATAATGATAATCGTAACGCCGAGTGGCGACACAATTGCCGTGCTCGCGCGTACGCAAATAAATCGTCGAGTCAGCGATCGGCACGAGACTCTCTGCAACTCACCGCGACGACGATTGAACGTTTCGACGCGCGCGCGGCTGTAGCCTCGTTTCGCATTAGCATTATCGACTCGCGACGTCCTTCTCTCTGAAAAGAAAAAAAACATCGCATTAGCGTGTACACCCCGCGTATCACCGGCATTGAAGTCCCCTGACGCGTGACTTGCGGCTCGCGCGGGAGGCGCGAGCGAATCGTTTTACTTTACCCGCGTTTCCTTCGCCTCACGCGCGCTTCTCGCCGTTACAGCTCGTGATTTACGTCGTTACTCGAGAAGGCGACCGATTTCGCGACTGAAAATTAAAATAACATTTTTTTAATCAGTCTGCGAATTTTCAACGTTTATTTTTTTTCTAATGAAAAATGTTTCGTTGCAGTCGTCGCGACGAATTTCCCGAAGCCCAACGCCAAGATCGGTCAACATCCCGGTCAGCAGCAGCAGCAGCAACAGCAGCAGCAACATCCGCGGGACCCGAGAATGACGTCGATGTTCCGGCGCGGAACGATATTCGCGACGTTCTTTCTCTCGCTGCTGGGCGGTGGCCTCGTGTGCGCGGCCCTCGTCACCCAGCACTGGATCGAGGCGCGACCGTGGCGGACGCCGAATCCACAGGAAAGCGCCGGACGCGTGCACTTCGGCCTGCTGCAGGGCAAGAAGGAGCTCAACGTCGCCTACGGATGGCGAACGTATCCGATTTCCGGTGAGACTTCCCGAGCAAAAAAATAAAACACTTTTCATTAATATTTCATGAAAATATCGCATCCTCGTGACTGCGCGGACTCGCAGCGTTATATAAAAATCAGCCGATGTGTTCTTCTGTCTCGCGATCGACTCTTGTGAAATTCGAAAGTTCGGAGACGGTCGTTGGAAAAAAAAAAACGAGAATTCTACATTGTAACGCATGGCCTCGGGCTTCGGTCGTGTCTGCTCTTTCGCCGTTTCTGTCTGAAAAAAAAAAAAGATTACGTTCTCCGATTCATGGGCGATATTTTTTTTCTCTCAATTTCCGACGTTTCGTATCGCTCGCCCTCGGGCTCCCTTACGCATGACGCGTGCGCCCCGGTCGAGTGGGGGAGGCATATGCTCTGTACGCGAGAATTACGCAAATTACGTTCTCGTTGCTTCCTTCGCGGCCGGCTGTTTAGTTCGTTAGCCTGGGCGTCAAGGTGCCTCGCGCGGCGTCGAAGGTGAGGAGAGGGGGGAGAAGGGGGAGCCCCCCGGTGGAAAGTTTTCGGTCGAGTGACCATCGCGCACCGGGAGAACCGAGCATAACCGGCATTGTAACCGACCGGCCGAGGCAGAAGGGGTCATCCCGTCTCTCTTCTTCCTCTATCCCCCCTCCCCCTCCCGAACACTGTTTTACCGACCGAGTCGTTTTGTTATGAAAAGAGGAAGAGATTTACAAAATTATCAAAATAAGAGAAATCAAAAAAGCAATTGAAACGTGACAAAAAGAATCACTGCCTTTGGAGTTTGTTCAGTGGTCGTTGAGGCAGGTCGAGGAGGTTCCCGGCGTTAGAACACGTAGACCGGGCCGAACGTGTCACGTACGCGCCGAGGCGATTCCGCGCACGTGGTTCATTAGAGTCGTCGTGTACGCTCGGCTCTGTGACGCAAACCCGCGGCGCGATAATTATGGCTCGACTCGTCACTCGGGCGCGTTATCGCATTTGTAGGCAGGCGACGATCCTCGATGATCAATGCGTTGTTTCTTTTTTCATTTCTGATCAGTGATCGATCCTTGGATGTATTCAAATCCCGTCTCGCGAGGTTGCGTAAAAAAACCTGTTTTCTATTTTTAGAAAATTAAATATATATCGTTTTATTTTGCAGTGCCTCAGATGATTCGTCAGGACCCGACGGTGATGTCCTACGGCCTGTGGATCGGCACCCTGGCCACGACGTCCGGCGCCCTGGTGGCCGCCGCCTTGGCGGCCCTCCTCGCGGTCCTGAACACCGCGACGTCGCCGAGAGCGAGGATCCTCGCTGTTCCTGGGATCTACTCGATGAATATCCTGGCGCGTGAGTGATTGAAACAATAATTCACAAGAAAATACAAAATAGAATAATACCTTCGATCACCAAAAATTGATATTTTATATATTTTGTTTGCTTTCAGTTTTGCTGTGCGTGGCGAGTGCGGGAACCTGGCTGGCTCAGTATTACACTAAACTGTACGCGAACGTGTTGCCCAAGGAGGACATCGACAACATGTGGACCAGCGAAGCGAGCGCCGAGCTCGGCTACTCGTTCTGGTAACAAAAAAATCAATCGTTTCTCTAAATTAATTTTTCTTTTTTCTCGAAAAATTGTTAAAAAAAAAAATGTAATCGCAGGTTGGTCGCGAGCGCGGGCGTCGTTCACCTGATAAGCATCGCCCTGGTGGGCTGGGGCTCCGGCAGGGAGAAGGACGATCGCCTCGAGCCGGTTCCGGCGCTGGAGGAAAAGACAGCAGCGGCCATAATGCTTTACTGATTAAATATCGAAACACTTCCGGTTCACTTGACCAGGTTTATATTTTTGTCATGAAAAAAAAACAAAAGAAAAAAAAACGTGGAATACTCAACAAGACGCGACGGTAGGATTAATTAATCGTGCGCGACGTGGGCGCCGTGTAAATAGTGCGAATCGAGAGGGCGATTTCCCCCCCCCCCAATATTCTAGGCTTATTTATTGCGCGACTCGAGACGAGAAGCGAAGAGCGCAGGGACGACGAAGCGCTCGTGTCAATTATGTAGGACTGACGAATAAAAACGCTTGAAAGAAATTAATCAAATCGAATACCACTGCATTATTTTTCTATGGTGTAAAAAAAGAAAGGAAAACGCTCGTTAGATACAAGAAAAGTTTATTAAGATTGCGAGGATCTCTCGACCCGCCACTCCGAGGCCAATGGCAGTCCGGCCGGGCTGATCCTCGTTCCCCTCTTACAATACACGATGCGGGGTTCACTCGACCCCGATTTTCCTGGCGGTAAAAATGTTTTCCTCGCGCGTTAAAACATAATTTAAAAAAAGATGGAAAACGAACGGCGGTCGAATTTTACGATTCTTAAACGTACATCAATTATAGTAATAATAATAATATTAATAATAGGTTCCTATCCCCCGTATATCGTAGTCGGTATCGTAAATGATTTGCGATCGATCGGCGCGAAAAAAAATCGCTATGGAAAATCGAGGCCTCGCTGTTTCTTGATTTCTTCTTCCTCCTCTTTTATTCAGCGTCTGCTCCCGACTTTGGACCATCCGTCTTCCTCGGGCGGCGGCGCCGGGTCCGACTTCTCCTCGGGTTTCGCTCTCACTTCTTCGCTTCGCTCTTCCTGCTTCCTGAGAGATTGATTTTTAAATAATAATATGAGTTGCCGTCTGTTTCGGAAAAAAAAGTAAATAAAAAAAATAAAAAAAATACTTACGGTGGTTCGCGTCGCGTGAGCGGCTCGCGCGGCGAATCCAGCGGGGCGTCCGGTCCCCGACGCCAGTCCGACGCGCCGCCGGTGCGCATGCTCTGGAATTTCGGCTTCTCCGGGTCGTCGCGACCCATCGGCGGACGCGTCATTCGATCCTCGGGTCGACGAGTCATCGGCGGTCGCTCGCTGTTGCGGCTGTCGCGCCACGAGCTTCCCGAAGTCTGCGGAAAATGGGCAAATGAAAACATTGAGATTCTTACGAATGTCGAAGGAGGAAATAGAAAGAATGAAAACAAAATATATACCAGGAAGCGAGAGCCGGGTTTGTCGAAGGCGCTTCCGCGATCGTCGCGACGGTCGTCGCGTCTGTCGTCACGCCTGTCGCGGTCGTCCCTGCCGCGATCGCGATCCCCGCGTTCTCCCCTCTCGCCGGGCCGCTCGCTTCTGATGCCGTCGCCGTGTTTCGGCGCGTTGAACCACCTGCAAAACGAAGACTTTGCGTAAATAAAGAAAAAAAAAAAATCGCGCGATAAAAATGAGAGGTCGGAAGGATCGAACTCACGGTTTGCTACGACCCTCGTCGTCGGGATTGCCGCGGTCGATGATGCGGCGCTTGAAACGATCGTCCGCGGATTCCTTGGAGTCGTCGTCCTTGGGCGGATCCCTCGCGGTGCGCCAGGAGCTCGCTTCCCCAGCTGAATAATAAAGAAAGTGATATTGACCACAATTCGTATCTTTGTTCGTAGAAAAATAGAAAAAAAAAATCTCACCCGAGCTTTTGGGCGGACCAGCGTCGCGATCGCGATTGTAAGCGCCGCGTCCGGGTCGCCACGGTTCCGGCGCCGCCTGATCCTTGAGCCTCTGCTCCTCGAGCTTCCGCTCGATTTCCGCCTCCCTCTGTCTGACGATCTCCGCCTGCTTCTCGAGCTTCGCCAGTCTCTCGGCTTCCCTCGCCTCCTCCTCGGCTCTTCTCGCTCTCTCCTCCTCCTCCCTCTTCGCCCTTTCCTCCTCCATCCTCGCGCGTTCCTCCTCCTGGCGAATTCTCAGCTCCTCCTGCCTCTTGCGCTCTGCCGCCTCGGCTCGTTCTCGTATCCACGTCTCGCGTCTCTCCTCGCGCCTCTGGATCCTTCGCTCCTGCAGCCGCTTCGCTCTCTCCTCCGCCAAATTCTTCTCAAAGTCCCGGAGCTTCTCGAGATAAACGCTCTTACGCTCGGCCAACAATTTCGCGAGGAACTGATCGTGATCCTCCTTCATCCTGGCCATTCGCTCGCGCGTCGCCACGGCTTCTCGTCTCTCCTCGATCGCCGCCAAAATCCTCTCCTGCTCCTGCTGCTCCCATCGCTGCTTCGCCAGTTCGGCCTTCTCCTCGACCGCTTTCTCCAGCAGCGGAATCTCCTCGATTCTCTTCGCACGCTCGAGATAATCCACCTTCTTCTCCTGCGACTTGAGCTTCTGCTGCATCTCCCGTCGCTCCTTCTGCAATTCCTCGGCTTCGCGAGCCGCAATCTGCTCCGCGTCGAGCTTCTTGATCTCGTCCTCGTCGAGCTTCTTCAGCACCTTCTGACCGTGAGACGTCTGCGATATCTGCTGCATCTTTTCCTTCAGATGACGATCCTTTATCTGCTGAATCTCGCTCTGCTGACGCTTTCGCTCGCGCTCCTCGCGCTCCAATTCCAGCCGCTTCTTCTCCGCCATCTGCTGCTGACGCTGGAGCTCCTCCTGGCGTCGCATCTCCTCCTCCTCGCGGATAGTGTTGATCTGCTCGATGTACTCCTTGCGCTTCTCGATGATGTGCTGACGACCGAGCACCCGATGATGCTCCTTCACCTTCGTCTCGTGATAAAGCGCGACGAGGGAACCGCGAAGCTTCTCGCGTTCCAACTTACGCCTGTTCGGATTGATCACGTGAATCGCACGATGAAGAACCGTCGCCATGTTCACGAGCTGGCAGCGTATCTGCTCGGACGGCATCGCCTGGAGCACCGGACCGTCCGGATGATCCTCGCGCTGAGCCTCGCTGAGATCGACGCCGAAGTGGACGCAGCGTTTCCCGTGATCTATGCGGATCTGCATGTCGTTGTAACGAACGCAATCGACGAGCAGACGTTCGAGGTGAAAGTCGCTCGTGAATTTCGCGAGTTCGAGAAGACGAGCGAACTGAATGGTCTGGTAGACCTGGGAAATCTGGTGGACGAGGCGAACCAGCGTGACGTCCTGAAGAGCAGCGACGTACTGAGCGAGGGGCGAAGTCTCGTCGACCTGGAGAGTCGTGATCACCGAGTTAACGCGATTGCACAGCTGCAGAGGGTGGAATTCGACCTCGAGCCACGAGTAAAGCTCCTGCAGCTGAGGCGAAGCGAGATTCACGACGTTCATTCGCACGATGTCGCGCAACAGGGAAACTCGAGTCGGTGGCTGCGAAAGACCCAGGAGAACAGCCAATTTTTGAGCTTTCTCCAACGGACTCTTGTCCGTCTCGATGAAACGATCGAACTCCGGATGCGCCGAAGGCAGCGGAATCGACAGAGTCGCGAGCAGCACTCGATTGGCCATTCGCTGTTGCTCCTCGGGCGACATGTTCTTCTTCATCTCGCGGGACAGCTGGAGTAGTTTGAACAGCGCCGCAGCGTGGAACAGATAATTCCCGGCCTTCCAGAAGACCATCGCCAGTTTTTGATAATAATTCGCCATGGTTTTCGGGACCGGCAACTTTTTCGACAGATTCATCAGACCGTGAATGTCCTCGGTGGCTTTGTAAGCTTCCTGCCAGAGTTCCATCTGGATCGCCGAGTCCAGCTGATTCAGCCGAGTTTCCAGGTTCAGCTGCTGCGTCTCGGCCTTGTTCATCGACACGTTCGACACCAGAGCCGGAAGCTTGCAGATCTCCTCGAGATGCTTGCGCAGCTTCTCGCAGAGCTTGCGAAATTCGGTCTTGCGATTGTACTCTAGGCAGAATTGAAAGGCCATGCGTGCGATGTCGTGATAAAGGGACTCGACGTGCGCGTTCGTTCGCAGCAACTCCAGACACTGGCAATACGATTCCCAGAGGAATTTCACCCAAGGCGTGAGAATCGTGCGATCGCTTCGGTCCTGCGCGTCCTCGCCGCTCACCGCCGACAGCAAAATGCTTTCGGGGGTCGCCAGATTGTCCAGATCGTCGATGTCGATCACAGCCTGCTGACTCTGCTTTCGCGCGGCGTCCGTCTTCTCCTCCGCCATTCGCAGATAACCGCGGATCACATTCTCCAACGAACCGACGTTCACGGACTGGAACATGTTTCGATACTGGAAGAGACCCTCCTTCGCGATGTGCGACTTCTTCAGCTCGACGCAGAGATCCAGGTACTTGAACATTATCGGCTCCAGCACCGACTCGGACCAGCTGTACGTCCATTTCTTGTTGCGGAATATCTCCTGCAGGGTGTCCAATGCTCGAGCCGGCTTTCCGACTTCGATGAATTCTGGAAAGAGGCATTTTTTGTGGTCAAAATAAAACAGAGCTCCAAGAACTAACGGAGGCTAACCGAAGCGGGGGTAAGAGAATCGACCATATGCTCTGCTCCGAAATAAAATCCAAACAAAAAAATAACCATCCCGTAAATCAAAGTTAAAGCCCTCGATGCGCATAATCTAATAATCGTAAGCGCAACAATAAGAATTGTCAAAAATGCATTTAAAAAAAATGGAGAAATGTGGAAAAAATGCAAAGGCGCCCCTTTCGACATGTTTGGCGAAATGTCGCGAAAATAAAAATAAATCTGCGGGTGACGCAGCATGGGGAGTGGTTTGGGGTGCAGCCGGACCCAAAAAATCGGCCATGTTGCATCGTGTCCCATGTATATGTACACACATACACACACATATATATATATATGCAGTGATGAAAGTTGGCGAGGGTCACTCACCGTTCGCCCTTTTCAGGGCATTCTCGGGTCTCTGGGCGAATCTCGCCATCGTCGGTTCGTCTCTCGGTTCACTCGGTCAGCGTGAAAAGCCGACGATCGGTCGGAACTCGAGCGCGCGCGAAAAAAACGGCGTCGGGTGGTTTGCTCTCTCGGGTCGCGGCTTTGGGGCGACGCTGCCGAGAACGTCGGGTTGAAGGAGCCTCGCGCACGACGTGACGGTCCACCGCGTGTACCGGATGAGACTCGGCGACTGCGGGAAAAAGAAAATGGCTGCCCGGACTACGCGAGTCGAGCGCCGGGAAAATTGCAGCCTCGCGGCTCTCGAAAATTGCTCGCGTCGCTTCGTTTACAAGATTTTTCGATTGCGACGATTTTTTACGAGGCTTTTCCGTCGTTTTGTTGATGAAAATTTCGGAATTCCGGACGTCGGTCACATTACCCGAGACGACGACGACGCCTGCGGCGGTCATGTTTCCGCTCCTGCTGCGATTGGTTGATCAATCTCGAAAGAACCAATCGAGTGGCGCCATCTCTGGGTGGAATCCCGCGGCGCCGCCGTCGTCACCGCCGCCGCAATATTGTAGTTCGTCGTATTGCCGAAAACGGCGCTGTTAGCACTGACAGCTGACTCGTTTGACGTTTATCTTCGGTTGATCTTGGCCCTGTCCCTCTGCCGTATAACGATTACGCGTAATATGACTAAAAATAAGAGATAGCAATTGGATGATCAAAGTTGTTGCCCGTTTATCGGTACCGGTGAGTTGAGTCGGTTACGAACGACAATTCTTTCCGTCGGTCGCTCGTTGTCTCAACTATTCCGAAGCCTCAGGTGATCGAGGTTAACCTGCTCGGAATCGCAAGACATTTTGCAAACATTCTTCACACCTAAAGTAAGATATGACTCATTATTTCTTCATGGCAATGCGCAAGATACTTATTGCACATTGCTCGAATTTTCAGAATTGCCGTTGACTAGAAGCGGAAAAAGGACATTTATGAATCATGGAGTGGCTATTCGGGAAGCGCGTAACTCCGGAGGAGATGCTGAGGAAAAATCAGAGAGCGCTCAACAAGGCGATGCGAGACTTGGATCGTGAGAAGATGCGGATGGAGCAGCAGGAGAAAAAGATAATCGCCGATATTAAGAAGTTAGCGAAAGAGGGACAAATGGTGAGGCAATTGGGAAAATAAGAAACGAGTCGCGGGGATTTGATGGCTTTCTTTTTGGGACAGGACGCTGTGAAAATCATGGCCAAGGATCTGGTGAGGACAAGGCGATACGTGAAGAAATTCATGCTCATGAAGGCAAATATTCAGGCAGTGTCGCTCAAGATTCAGACGCTGCGCTCGCAGAATACCATGGCGCAGGCCATGAAAGGCGTTACCAAAGCCATGCAGAGTATGAATAAGTAAGCTTCTTTTTGTTTTTTAATTCGTACGTATTCGGGAAAAAAGGGTACCTACAATATGCATATACTTTTTCCTATCCAGACAACTGAATCTACCTCAGATACAGAAGATATTGCAAGAATTCGAGAAACAGTCGGAGATCATGGACATGAAGGAGGAAATAATGAACGACGCGATAGACGACGCGATGGAGGACGAAGGAGACGAGGAGGAGAGGTGAGTGTTATTGCACCGCGCGAACTCTCGGCGAGAACGAGCTGACGATTTAACTTTGTTTGATTTAGCGACGCCGTTGTGTCCCAAGTTCTGGACGAACTGGGTCTCCAACTGACGGATCAGCTGTCCGGATTGCCACAAGCTTCGGGCTCGCTGAGCGTAGCCGGAGCGAAAGTACCGGCGGTGGCTGCGGCGGCCGCCGGTGGCGGTGGAACCACCGACGACGGTGGAAACCTCACCGACGCCGACGCCGATCTCCAAGCGAGACTCGAGAATTTGCGTCGGGAGTAAACACACAAACGTGCAAATAATCATACTTATGGGCCTTAATAAATTTACGCCAAAAAAACGGAAAAACAAAACAAAACCTGATGATACTGTAAAAAGCCTCAAAGTTGTTAATCCGATTATTTCATATTTATCGCGAAGATCCTTCAATTTTTCTACTTGTTCTTACGCATTACACGCTTCTTGCATCTGTTATGTATATTAGAGCTCGACCGTTTGCTCTCCCACGCGCCTATTTTTATCGACGCTCGCACTTTTTGCAAATGTTGTCCCTTTTGTGTTATCTCGAGGCAACTATAAATACACACGACGAGAGAATAAAGAGAAATTTTACCAGCGACGAGTATAATTTCGACATTACTTCCGGATTCTTTTTTTCTCCCAAAACCGATTTCCCCGATATCTCGGATCTCGATCTTTTTGTTTTATTGGGAACGTGGTTTACAAATGAGTGACAAGGTGAGGGCTATGATCTATGATACATTTTCTTTATTATTGTTTTTTCGGCAAATATTTGATAATTATAGACTGAGCGATTATCGAGTGTCAGTAGAAAAAAAAAAAAAAACGATGGAACACTACTTGGATGGGTGGTCGACTCGCCAATTCGACGAAACGAAAACTATATTTTTACTTTCTATTCTATATTTGCTGTGCAATTCGTGACTGTAGAAAACGTAAAATTGTATTGAATATTTGTATTAATACATGATATTTAAATATAGAAACTTCTATCGAATAAACCACCTCGAAATCTTAAGTCAAGATCAACTACGCGAATTTAAACGATGTAAATAAATATTGGAACAAAAATAAATAAAATATTCGTCGTTCTTTACACGCCACGCTTATAACGAGAGACAAATGACTTATAACTTTTGGGACACCCTGTATATGTATACCGAGTGTCGAAGAATAGTGTGCAGAGAGGCTACACCGCGATACGGGGCCGCTTTGCGCGGCTGCTGCGGCTGCGACGACGACGACAACGACGACGACAGAGGGCAAGTTTAATAATTGAAAATTTCATCAGACCCTTATTGTCCTTGGGCAATGCGAATACATGTATTTATATATGTACACTATACATTGCCGTTGAAATAGCGAGATAATGCGCTGCCGAGATAATAAATGCAAATAAATATATATGTATATATATATATGAGGCCTTCGAGGAACATTATTGTTATTCATAATAATTATAAACGTCTCTTGGCTCTTTTTAATATCCGCGAGCGCGCGCGATTTTCCGCAACCACCGTCTCTTGTTCGTGTCGTCCTTAGAATACGATTTTCAAGTTTGCATCGTTGGAATGCAACGAAAATGAAAAAAAAAAAAAAAATTGATTTATTTTTCAATTTTCGTTGCATTCCGACGATGCAAACTTCAACATCATCCTAGAATCGTCTTATTTGTCTTCGTTCGTATAGTAATCTCAATGTGTGTAATACCGCGATTGTGTTACAAGACTCGCACTCGCCGTCTCACTCACACGTCTCATTCTTTCGACTCATTGTGCCCAGCATTGTTTCTGCCAATGTTCGTCTCGTCCTCCCACGACCTCTCCAACTCGAATAAACACATTCACGCCAGTCGCGCGACCATCCATCCATCCGTCCATCCAGCCAAACACGCAGCTCACACATACAACGAGAGCGTAGAACAGACTTTCGCGTATCGTATTTTTTTGTTTCGTTTTTATTTGTTTTTGTGTTTTTTTATCTTTTTCTTCACAGTAGTATTTAGCGTTATACCGTGTATGAAGCGTAATCAGCTTAGTACTACGAGTTTCCTTTTTTATTGTGTCGTCGGCGACGTGCGGCTAATCCCGCTCGCTAAATTCTAATCTACGTTTATGATCTCCCGTTACGCATCACAGAAACAATTAATATCGCCAATTTCGCAGTTTCCACCCGTTATTATCGTCCCACCGAACCTCGTTACAATTGGTCAAGCGCTTACATAAACAATATACAAGTTTGTAGACTTAAGAGGTGATGTGTGTGTTTTTTTAAATCTTCTTCTTTTTGTTCTTCGTCGTCGTCTTGTTAATCAACGGGCGAACACTACTCAACAGCGACGGCCAGTAGCCCCCAACCCCTTAACTACATTTTTATTCGCACATCGATCATCCCTGCTATTTAATAATGCATTATAGTACGAACGCTTACGTGCATTCTGGGTTTTACGTGTCGTCGTTTGTTGTTGATGTTGTTTTCTTTTTTCTTTTTTTTATAATATATA
This sequence comes from Itoplectis maculator, assembly GCA_964034905.1. Lineage (NCBI taxonomy): Eukaryota > Metazoa > Arthropoda > Insecta > Hymenoptera > Ichneumonidae > Itoplectis > Itoplectis maculator. The sequence goes on from OZ035869.1 coordinate 6,181,992, forward strand.
ATGTACATATTTACAGTAAAGGAGGTGGGCAATCAATGCAAAGCCTATCGGGGACACGTCCGAGATAACGCGCAAGGTCGTACTCGGGAAAACGCATCGTGTGAATAACGTGTCATGATTCGATAAATACTCGGTACTCGTACTACTGTTATGCGCGAGAGTATGAAGTCGGACGTAACTGTAATTATCGGGTACTACGATGAGTACAGTACTGTATAATGGGGAGCGGTTAGAGAAGAAGAAAAAAACGCAATTCCGAGCTCGGAAAAAAAAACCCCTCCGGTTTTTATCTTTGAAGCAACAGTGCCGAGTTTCAATTTTCCGCAATCGTTTCGGAAAAGTGTTGTGCATTCAATGACGGTAAGTGACAATTTATATAGTTTATTCTTGGAATGAAAATCTAAATTAAATCGCGCGGAAGATCGTCACGGATATTCTTGCGAATTCATCGCTTGCAAAATCAGTGATTCGATAGATCCCCTTCCTTTGCGGGTTGGAAAAAAAAACATAAACACAAGCTCGAAATTGCGTTGAATTCGGCGCCGCCCCCGTATATCGTTATATATAAGCGTGATTTTTTTTCGTTAACATTTCTTTAGGAATGGACAATCGTTACGTATTTTAGTACAAACAATTACGCGCGATAATTGCCACGGTGGATAAATTCGGGAAGGAGATACACGTGACTAGGGGGCTGCTACTGCTGCTGCTGCTGCGCGTTGGATTCGCGCGCGCGAATAAAATCGCGGCGCGAGTTAGTCATATAGTCCAGACTTGAACCTTCTCCGCGACGATGCACCAACTGGCGTGATCGTAGTACGAGGATATAATATGCAGATTCTCGACGTACTTGTTGATCAGCTGGTCGAGCTCGCCCTCTCGAAAAACGTGATAGTACTGGTGATAAGTGATGGCCCCGCCACCGCCGCCGCCGCCGGCGCTGCCACCGCCGCTGCCGCCGCCTGCGCTTCCACCGCGATCCGAGAGCAACGACTCCTGCGACGACGAAGCGCTGAGATTCGGAGTTCGCAGCGAACGTTCGCCGCCTCGCCGAGCAGCACCGCCGTGTCGAGCGGCGCCCGGCGAATTTTCGTCGTCGCGATCGTCGATGTCGGCCGCCGAGTCTCTCGACGGAACTTCCTCCGACGCCGAGCGCTTCTGATACAAATACTTTCGTCTCTCCCTCAGGGTCTTGTACTCGTGTCCGCTCGATCCCAGCGAGTTGGTGCTGCCGCCCTCGTTTCCGCTGCCCTCTCCGCGCTTCCGGAATCTCGACGCGCCCAGCGACTCCGCTTGACTCGCGTCGCTGAGGAGACTCGCCGAATTGCCGACCGAGCAGCCGTCGATTTCCGTCGACTCCACCGAGTCGCCGTATCGCAGGACGCACGTTTCCCGGTCGGTTTTGTTGTCGGCGCTCGACTCGGAGCTCTCGCCGTCCGCGGCGGCGGCTGCTGCTATTTCCGTCGTCGAATCGTCGTACTTCTCGAGAATCAGCGAATTTTCCAGCGAAACGTCGAACTTGGAGGTTTCGGATGTTTCAACGTCCGCGGCAGCGGCGGCGACTCCATCGTTGCCGATCTCCATGGAAACAGCCATGCTGATGCACTCGCCGGTGTCGGAGACCATGACGAAGTCCATGATATCCTCGGAGAGACTTTTCCGCAGGGAAACCTCGGCTCTGTCGTCGCTGGCGGAGCTTCGCCGCTCGTCGTTGCTCATCGTCGTCGGGTTTTCATTATTGTCCGAATATTCGCGGTAGTCGTCGTTTTCGGGGCCCGTGGCGCCGCGCAGCCACGCTATCGTGTCGTCGACCAGCTGACTGTATTTACAATTCGATCGGAGCCGATTGACGCCTGGCAGGAGATCGATCCTGGGATCCGGCTCGAACGCAGGGATCGTTATCATAGACGAATTCTCGAGGCGAGTCGTTGTATTCGGCTCCTTCGGACTCTGTCCGATCGTTGTCTTCGCGGCTTCGTCGGTGAGATCCGTCGACCGGAGCCGATTGACGCCCGGCGGAGGGCGATCGACGGGGTCCGCCTCGAACGCGCTGATTCTTCTTATCGACGAATTATCGGCGCGAGTCGCTGCCTCCGACGGCTCCTTGGGACTCTGTCCGATCGTTGTCTTCGCGGATGATTCGTCGGCGAGCGTCGCCGCCGGATCCTCGAGTAATCTTGCGCTCCGACAGTATCTCTCGATGTCGCTTATTATATTGTTCCCGCTCGTCTCCTCCGGCATCGAGTCGAGCCTCTCGCGAGTTCGCCGCGAGATTCTCGAGCCTCGAGCGTCCGCCGATTGGACGCGGGAGACGCGACCAGCGTCGCCCGCGAGACTCTTCGAGGTCGGCTGCTCGGCGGCAGCGGCGTGATTATTGTGGCCGTAACCGCGACATTGGTGCGGCTCGAGACGAATAACCGCAGTGTCGACGGTGTCTTGAAGGGAATTCACGACACTCGCCGCGGCTTCGAGAAGTCGCGCGCTCTGGCCGCAAGTCACGGCGGCACAGCTGCTGGACGGCTCGCTGCTCTTCGTCGCAGCTACAGCGGCTCGCGAATCTTCTTCGAACTTCGTTGCCTCGACGACTTGTGTCCTGGTTTCCGGTTTTCCGACATCCACGGCTTTTTCGGTCTCAACGGCCTTCGCGAGATCTGTTTGGGAATAAAAACACCGATTAGCAACGAATTTATCAACAGCTTATTATAATTAATAATAATAATAATATTTTTTTCCGCTTCAGTATGCAACGAAAAGAAACGTCCGTCGTGAAAGCGATCCGTCCGCTGAAGAATGAAAAAAATATTCGCGTGACCGCTGGAAAGTGCCGACGAGGCTCGAAAAATAAAAGACGACACGCGTCGCGTACCTTTCTTAAGCGCGAAGCGTTCGTCGGATATGACACTGATGACCGAACCGACGGACTCGGGCGACGATAGGCCGCTCGAGTCGCTGTCCAAGTCGTCGGTCTCGGGATTGTAGAGCTCGAGGGAGAGAAGGCGCGGCAGAGTTCTCGCCTCGATGGTCTCGGGCCGGCCGGACGTTGCGGTCGAGGCGCGTCTCACCAGCGGAAACGACGACTTGGCGCATCGCGTTGCGAAACCCGGCTTCTGCCTCAGCAATTCTTTTATCTGATTGAGCCGCGTGCGTCTGCTGCTGCTGCCGCCGCTGCTGCTGTCGTCGTCGTTGATCGACTCCGAGCTCGACTTCTCCGACCGATTGTCTCCCGACTCGAGATTCGCCACCGAAACCGCGGCCGCCGGCGTCGGCGTCGTCTCCGTTTCCTTCGATTCCGCGTCTGCGCCGACTTCCGATATCTTCCTCTCTTCTTCGTCCGTCACCACCGGAGCCTCTTTATCCGCCTCCGACACTGACCTACGACTACTCGTTGTCCGAGCCTCGACGTTCGATTGTTCGCTGACGATTTCGACGCTGCCCGCTTCGTCGAGCTGCTTCTCTTCGGTTTCGCCTCCGATTGACGCCGCTGCTACTTCGCATTCCGTAACCGCGTCGACATCCGGTAGCGTCTCTTGCTTTTCCGTTTCGTCCGTCGCTTCCGTCGCATCGGTCGGCGATTTGAACGGTCGTATCGTAGCGAGCGATTCGAAGGAGGGAATTTCCGAAGGCGGAAAAAATGGTCGCGGATCGGAGAAGGGATAGAGATTCCTCGGCGAGAGTCCCGGCGGACTGGGAGGCGGCAGGGACTTGCTAGTCGCTGGAAATTGCTTCAGCAGCGGCGATATGGATATCAATTTGAGCCGCGGACCGTGACCGCCGTCGGGAGGATGCTTTATGCGCGGCGACGGCGGCGCCGAGGTCGTTCTCAGCTGATAACAACCGACGGGAACGGTCGCGACGTCGATCAGGGACGGAAAGTGATGATTCTGATGATTGTGCTTGCTGTTTTGCTGATGAATACGATTGTGGTGCTGCTGCTGCTGCTGTTGCTGCGATTGTTGCTGATAAGGATTGTGATAATCGAGCCGCTGCTGCTGCTGCTGCTTTGGCACGTAGATGACGGAGGCGAAACTGTCCTCGGAATCGACGCTCGTGTCGCTCTGCAAACTGCTGTCCTTGGACGAATCGGAGCCGTCTTCTCTCGACAAACGCCTCTCGATCGGCTCGTTCTCCGATTTTCCCGACGCTGACGTCGTCGTCGTCGTCGTCGTCGTCGTCGACGCGGTTCCGAACGATTGCGGACTCTTGACGAGCTTCGGCGACAAATCTTTCGTTTTCCCGTTGTCCAACGTCTCGGGATTGGTCTTATCGTCGCTCGCGGAAAAGGCGTTATCGTCGCCCGAGGTCCAACCCTGGAGGATCTTGACGAAGCCGTTTTTAATCGCCAGGCTCGAGACCTTCTCCATGCTCGTCGTCGATTGCTTTATCCTGTTGGTCAGCCCGCTCTTTATCAGCTGAAATCGCTTCGTCGCGTTTCCCGAGTACAAAAGACTGTCGCGAAAGTTACCGAACGCTCGGCTCGGCTTGCAGATTATTTCCTCGTTCAGAGACGCCTGCTTCATTATGTTACGACGCACTCGGTCGCGCTCGATCAGACGCTCCATCGACATCAGCTCCTCGTTCATCGAGCTCTGCTTGTGGACGTTTCGACGTCGCTCCTTCAGGCTTTCCGCTTTCTGAAACATCAAGTAATGCATTTTTCTTACGATAAAACGAGCGAATCATTTTTTTCGGCAATTCATTTTTTTACGAAATCGATTTTACCTGAATATCCGCAAGATCCTTCATCATTTCTCGAATGGCAGTGTTTTGAGGCTTCTCGGGAAATTCGAGGGTCGCGTCGTCCGGGATATGAGTTTTCTGCTTGACGAGCCGCGGTTTGTTACTCGTGCTGAAGGACCGCGAAAACGTGGCCGCGGGATCTTTCGGCGCCTCGAGTCGAGGATCGTCGAGTCGCGTTCGCTCGATCGACGAGTGCTGCTGCTGCTGCTGAGTCGGCGGCGGCGGCGGCGTTGTTGGCGGCGGCGGCGGCGGTGGCGGAGGTGGAGTCGGCGACGGCGACGGCGTTTTCGACTCCTCGTCGAGATACAGCTCCGAGGTGACGGTGGAAGAAAATCCGGGAATGCTCGATCTCGATCGCACGAGATCGAGACGTTGGATCTCCAGGATGTCTCCGAGACTCTTGGATTTCACGCTGAGAGCGTCCGGAAGCTTCGAAAACGTGACGTTGTCGTCCTCGAGGCGACGCAACTCGATCGGAATGTCGTCGACGTCGCCGATGTCGTCGCTCTCGTAATTTCGACGATTTTTGCAGCCACCGTTTTGCCAGTTTTCGAGAAACCACGCGCGATTCCCGGAGCCCCGTTTGCCTCCCGCCAATTTCTATGTACAATCAACAGACATATGTTATTTTATGAAAAAATGAAAATTCCAATATCCGCCGAACAGTCTCGTGCGTCACGTGCAGCCTCGAGCAGTCAAACAAATGGAGCAACGAGCCGGAGACGAGTTCGTTAAATCACCTGCAGCGCCCGACGGAAAAAGCTGTAGCACGTCTCGTTCGGACTCGAGAGGCTGCTCGTCGACGGCGACGGACTGAAGATCGGGTCGATCCAGTAGCCTCTGTTCTTGCATTTTCGGCCACCGTTTCTGCAAATAAAAACTCTTCGTGTCAGGACAAACGGCAGCGTCGGACGAATATGAAAAACATGATTAATTCGTACCTCTTGGATGTCAAGAGACATTTTTGTGCAATTCGGTCGGAGTCGAGTTCGCTGATGCAGGGCATTCCGCTTGCGGACGATTTTCCGCCGGGACACACCGAGCTCGAGTCCGAATTCAGGTAATAGGCTTTCGGCCAAGGTACGAGAACATCTTGAGACTCGAACTGCGACGCGAAATATTATGTTTTAACGGATCGAACGTACAAATGATAAAATTATTGTAAAAAAAAAAAGTATACCTTTCTGTGTCTCTGTTCCATAGCCCAAACGGATATAACGAGTCTTCCACCTATCCGTAATACCCGGGCGAGTTCCTTGAGGGCATTGACTCGTCTTTCCGTCGTCGCAAAATGATGCACGACGGCGATCGAGAGCACGGCATCGAAACTCTCGTCGCGGAAAGGTAGAGCCAGGTTGTCGCATATCAGAACCTTTTAATCGGACGAAAATATACAAGTAAATAAATTTCCGACTCAATTAGAAGCAACTTAATTGGATTTTTATCGGTCTCGCTCTCACCTCGTTTTCCTTCTCCCGTGCAATGTCGGTCAGTCGCTTGCATCTATCGGCTCCCACTTTAAAAACGTTGTTGTTCACGCTCAGGTATTTTCCGTTTCCGCAACCTGCACCAAACGACGATGATATTAAATTACTATTTTATTCAATCGCGCTGTTATTTTATACCCGCGGCAGACAGAATCCTATCGATAAAAACAAAAATATTGAAAACAAAATCTTTCCTATATTTTTCGAATGCGTACAAAATAGCAATCAGTAATGGACTTTGTTATGTCTTTTTGCAGCGGTACAACGATGAGTTTAGGTTGCTATTTGCAGTATAGATACAAACGATGTTACTGTCAGTCGCGATTGGCTGTTGCGCACTGTTATACCTGTAGCTGTACTAAAAATACGAGGCGAGGGCGGTTGGTGGCGCGTTATCTGCAGGCTCGCATACACGCGGCGCATTCTTTTTCATACTCTATCCGTCGGGTATAATGGGCCACTTCAGGCGACCACGCGAGACAAAACCTCGATTCACCGGAGTGTGGAGCAGAGTGCCAATGCTTTATGCAACATTAAGCCGCGTCCTTACAGTCGTCATCCCGTCGCAACTATTTTTTTATTCTAACGTAAGTACCGTTTTTTTTTTCTTCGGCTTAATCGTATCTTCGCGGTATTTTTTTTCAATTGTGTCCATTTTTATTGTATCTTCCTTGAAATTGAAATAATAAACTTGCCGATGTCGCAGACGAGAGCTCCGGGCTCGAGTTCCTCGAGAAATTTATATATCCGTGGCCAGTGTCGACTTTGGGCTGTCTTCTCCGCGCATTGCTCGTACACGTCGTGAACATAGGCTTGCTCCAAGGCCACAGACCTAGCCGCTTTCTCACCGTCGCTCTCAGACATCACTTTCGTTGCTGAGTTCTAAGCTTGGCATCGCTCACCCGCATCTGAAACGACAAACACATTTTTTTTTTTATAATAAAATAAAATAAATAAAATAAAAAACATCGATTTTAGTGAAGTATCTAGAAAGGACGAAACAAGCGTAATATAGACGTGAGAGTACCCGAGCCAGCGGAGGATACAGTGAGACGACTAAATCGGCGATAGCAACGACCAAAGCTCCGTGGTTCGCTAGTTATGCAACGATTCGTACTCCTATTCCGGAGGCAGCGGGCAGCGGCGTGAAATGGGATTGAACTTGGCGGTAGTGCAACGCACACGCGGATGGCCATTGAGTCAAGCGCGAGGATTGCGAGAAACGAGAGGCGAGCGAGCTTATAGAAAAAAAAAATAGAGCAGCAGAAGTAGCAGCAGCGACAGCAGCTCAGATACGAAAATCGCCGGGAGGGAGGCAACCGCAGTGGAATAATTGCTGCAGCACGCGTAGTATACGTTTCTCCAGTCGTGTCTTTTCGTCGGCAGTGCCGCCCCCGCCGCCGCCGCTGCCGGAGGACGCGGAGGGGGCAGCAGCACCAGCAGCAGCAGCAGCGTCGGTGGACGACGAGGAGGGCAGCGCGCCGCCGTCTCGACGCTGCCGAAGATGCGGCACCGTGTACGCGCGACACCAGCGCAAAAATTCACGGGAATCCTCGTCGCGCACGAACGTCACGATCGCCCACAGTGTGCACAGATTTCGCGACTTCTTTCGCGTCTGCAGATACAGCTGACACACGTCGAGGAACATCATGAGGTCCACGAGTTTTCTATCCATCAATCCCAGTGGCCCGGAATTTTCGTCCGACGCGCAAAACACCCCCGCAATTTTTTTCTTTTCGCTCCCTATAAGATAGATGTACCGTTAGTGGCCACTGTACCTATTGTGGCCATTTTTATTAACATTCTCCAAATTATTTTTCCCCCCACAACTGCACGTTGATCTAAAACAAAGCAATTCGTATAAATTCACTGCACGACCTATCCGACGTTTTTTTTATGCGATTAAATCGTTTTGTTTTATTTCTTCGAATACGATGGCCACAATTGGCTGTAAAGTGGCCGACAAACGTTACGTCTACCCGATTTCGAGCGTCAACGCGTGTCGTCTCCGCGAAATACGCGATTAACGCACACGACACACAAGACTCGGCGTCCCGCCTCGTGTTTCCAATTCGGCGCTGACAATCCTATCGCCACGATTGTCAGCATCGCGGAGCGAAGGATCAGAGGGAGGATAGTTCGATTTGGATTTGCGTTCGTGCGCCACGTGGCGGCTGCTTCGGTCCTCCTGGGCCGTGTCGCGCGGGCCACTAACACTGCCTTTGACTGGCGCAGCGGCATCCCTCGTGGCGCGCGTATATCGTCGCGTCGTGCACGCGCATGTATTTACATACACGTGTATATACATGTACCGTGCGTGTGTATTCTTGTGTATGCGATCGGCCGTGTCGTCGAGACGCAAGCAGCGACTGCGCTCTGAATTTATTCGCACACGTCGTGTCCTGCACATACACGCATGTATTTATATATATACAACGCGATGTGTATGCAATCGGCCGTGTCGAGACGGCGGCAGGCGACTGCGCTCTGAATTTATTCAATATATGATCCTTTCATATAACTAGGTTAGCTCCAGTGCACTAGTTAAACTAATTTACAGAGGCAGGAGGCAGCAGCAGGGGGAGAGGCCGCGCGACGCGCAAGCTCCGTGTGCCTGTCCTGTCCTCTCCTGTCCTGACCTATCTCGCGCTCTACTGCTCTCCTCTGCTTCTCGCGCCGCTCTCGCCCACAGACTCCACAGACGAGACTGTGGGGTGCGGGGATGGGGGGGGGGGGGGGGCTGCAAGCTCCTACGCACCTACGTCTTCGACGTTTCTACGTTCCGGGGGCAAGATAATGGCACGTCCAGATCCCTATGACGCCCTCGCATCCCGAGCACAGAATAGCATTCGCGTTGATTCCGCTACACTGTTCAAAATCTTCGGAGTCCGCAACGCTGCTGGTGTTACTTATTACAGGGTCAATAATAACAATTTTTACGGTGTCAAATTAACACCGCTCATTAACACCGTGATCGGTGTGGACCTATATAGACACCGTCTTGGTGTTATTTTTAACATCGGATTTTTAACAGCGTATCGATTGCGAAAATTCGAAGAAATAACAAGCACGGAAAATAAACCACGAGATTGTAGAGGAGCAGCAGCAGCAGTAGCAGCAGAGGCGCAATTATCGCGAGACAACGAAAAGTCACGTAGCTGTCTAAGCGGAAAAAGTAGACCACGTCGCGGTGCACGGGTCGTCCGCGCGCGCGCGTGTTCCACGTGCAAGGCAATTGCACCCTGTGACAATAATGACAATAACGATAACAATCATTATTTCGAATGATTCGAGCCGCAGGAATAATTCGCAGCGCTGAGAATATTAGATTCGAGGACGGATATGGTCCCCCCCGCGATTCACTGACCATAAAACGGTTTCTCGCCTTTTATGCTCTCCGACGCAATCTCGGACGTATCTGCCGCGCCGGGACTCGCATTGTTCCGCGATTTTATTCCAAGAAAGTCGAAGGAACGGTGCTCGACATTATTCGACGCATCGTCCACTCGACACTGCTGCATATTTTATTCACAATTCCAACTGTAGTTGGAATTGTGAATAATTCGAACTGTAGTTGGAATTGTGAATAACGTGGAGAAGAGGGTTGGTTGTAGAGGAATTGTGGGCCGCGAGCGCTGCTGCTGCCGCTGCTTCTGCTGCTGGGTGACCGGAGCTTGCGGCGGGATGCGTGAATGCTCGTTGGCTAAAACGCGAAGAGAAGGCAATGTGCCCGCTGCCACCGCCGCCACCACCTCTGCCGCCGCCCCGCGTGGGGGTAACAGCCATGAATGAAAGCAGCGCGTATCGATTTATCCGCACCGCCCTACTTAACAACGAGCAGGGGGCAATGTAGCATCGTGGAATACCAACGCGAAAATACGCCTGGCGGCCTATTAGGCGCCGCGAAAAAAAAAGCGCGAAGCAGAGGAGGAAGAAGCAGAAACGGCGAAGGAAGCGGAGCCTCGCCGCGAAGCAACTATCGCACGCAGCGCGCGCGACGAGTAATAATAGAAAGGCAAGCAAGTGGCATATGGCATAGGTCATATCGCAAGAGGCAACGGCAGATCAATGGGCCGATTGGTGCGCCACACTGTGTCATCTATTCTACATAGCTGTACACAAGTCGCCAGCTATGTGTGCACTGCGAGCAGCACAACGCGTCATTTATTTACACATATTTCCGGCTTCTTCTGTATCATTTTTTTATCGTTTACGTGTAATTGTATAAAAATATAAATAAATAAAATACGCAGGGTAATTGAAAAACCTGTTCGTTTGACTGTGTATATGGACAGGGTTAAGCGAAGCAGCCGGAACTTCGTAACTTTTGGAACACCCTGTGTAACTATATACACACATACACACAAACATTTGTCCGTGTCGACAGTCGACAAAGCTCGGACGGTGGCTCACCGCGTCGCAGCGTTTCGAAACCGCCATTGCTCATTCATGTCCTCCGCGTATACAACGCTGACACCTCGCTGCTGTCCCATTCACGAAACGCCCGTATCAACTAACCGCGGGTAGAATAAGCGAAAAACAAACACAGACGCAAAAATCCTTTCGATTGCTCGATCGCGACGAACGCGCACAGAGCCGGAAATCCGGACGCGAAAAACGTGTGCGCCCGGGTAAAATGACAGCGCGACTGGAGAAGAAACGAGAAATAAAGAACAGGAGACACCCGCGCGAGTCGTTGTTCCGATTGCCCGATCAGGGTAAACACAGAAACGCAGAGCCGGAAATATCTCGCGCACGCCGCTCGAAACCGCGAGCGCGCGCGCGCGCGCGGCGAGGACGCGCGGAGAGCGTCGGATCAGCGGCGACGCGAAAAACGTGTCCCAGCCGAGGGGCAGGCAAGCGAGGCTTCGCCTACGTCACCCGTCGGACACCGCGCAAACTGCACAACTCACTTATAGATCGCGGTTCATTGATTTTGCCCCGAAAAACACACACACACACACTCTACTGCGGTGCGCCCCCGCAGCTGCTGGCGTGTCCCGAATTCCGCAACGATTCGACGGAAGTCGCGAATTCGTCGGTAAAATCGAGAGGTAAACCAAATCGCGGACAGCCGAAAATCACCGAACTCAATCGGTGACCGGAGGAGCTAATCGCTGCGGCTGATTGATCTATCAACGTCTATTATTAGTCAATTAACGATGATTAATGTGCGGCTGATTAAATCTCGCACTGATGATTATCGCGTCACTGCAATCGCACACACACAGACACACACACGCATAGCAGCAGATACAGGACACACACACACACACAGAGCCAACGCGGGAGAGTAAAATGTGCGGCTGATTAATCTATTTAGCCACAAAATAGTGCGGCAAATGACACTGCGAACGCACACTCACACGGCAGCAGCAACAGCAGCAGCAGCAGCTTCGACACAGACACACAGAGCCGGACGCGGGAGAGCGGAAAAAAAATGGCTTACCTCGGGTAACTAGGCTACTAGGGTCTCTGTCTCGTCATTTTTGCAAGCCGACCGATGCGACGGTTTGGCCGCCGCGCGGCGAGGAGGTGGTGGCGGCGGCGGTCTCTCTGCAGCTGCAACGGGTGTCGACCGATCGACCGGTGGTGACGTTGGCGTCGTTCGCGGGAGGAGGAGGCGGCGGCGGTAGCGGCGGTGGCGTCGGCGGCGTCAGCAGCGGCGACAGCAACAAAATAAATCTCGAGCCGCCCGTCACTGACATCGCGTTAACGCGACACTCTCGGCAAACGTAATCGCGCCGAAATCGCGGGCCGCGAGCTGTTTCACCCGCCTTTCGACGAGACGTGTGCCGCTGCTATTTTATTGTCGTTGGGGTTGCGCCGCGCGCCGGCGAGGCGCGGACAATTTTCGTGGATACGGCCGACGGCGAGAGACGCAACCAGCGAGCAGCGACCGCAGGAAGGCTGCGTGCCGTGCGGATAGGTTGCGCCATACACTCGAGGGGGATGCGCAAGCGTCACACCGCCGCGCGACTCACCCTCCTCCTCCTCCTCCTTCGCGCCTCGTGCCGCGCACGACGCGGCAGCGGCGGCCATTATACCCGGCGAGCGAGCTTTTCCCCATACGTCCCCGCCGCCGTCTCCACTGCTACCGACGTTAGCGGAATCGGTTGTGCCGCATTTATTTTTTTTTGCCGACTGGTCGGTAAAAAAGTACGGTTAGTCGGGCTGGAGTAGATTTTTTACCGACTGGTCCATCGGTTGAATGTGCGCAGAAACGATATCGCTGCTGTTGTCCGATGGCTTAGGAACAATAATCGATGAGTTTACACACGGCCAGGGCGAATGACCGATACATACCGATAATATTTTCTAGTCGTAAAAACGCACTTCGCGACAAATATTAAGTTTTGCAGATACCCGCGGATGATTGCGTCCGGATGGAAAACATTACGTTGCGGATTTTTCGCAAAAATCGTGGCGCCTAACAATCGCGCCGATATAATCGCGTTTATTATTTACACGACTGACTTTGATTCGATTGTTCGCTCTTATCGATCCAGAGTGAGTGGACGGATTGAAAATTAATTAAAAATTTCGACAAATCTTGATACGTCGCGATGATAATAATTAGCAGACGTCAATATTTACAGACGCGACATTAATTATCCGCATCGGCGCCGCTGTTGTTCGGAGATACAATATCAATCGATGTATACAGTAAAAAAAAAAATATTGCGGTCAATTGATACAATCCGTAGATCTGGCATCTCACATTTGCGCGGCGGCCTTTCGCGCGTAATATTTCGTCTCGATTACGTCGAATGATAATGCGGAGAGTGCACGGGGAACGGCCTATTGTGCATTTTGCATCTACGTTCGGTATTCCAACGCGGTTTCGATCCTTTTCTAGCGTAATTGTCAAGCGCGGGGGGCATAAGTTGGGTGTGTAGCCGCAGTTTGCTCGCTGGTTTAGCGCACAAGGTTCCTCTCGCTGTGTCCAGCAGCGGCAGCAGCGAGCGATTCAACGTTGTGTATCGGCAGCAGCGGTAAATAGTAGTGGTATATAATACTCGTACACAATGGAGAGCCGAAGGTGCGAGGAATTGCTCGGGGGGTGGGAGGCTGAGAAAGACGTCGCCGCCGGACGAGTGGAGGGGTCGGAGTGAGCGAGGCAGTCGCCTTCGCGAGAGTAAGCGTGGAGCTACGTCGCGACTCTGCGCCGTTACAGCGATCGCTCCCCGTGAGACGCACCGACACAACGACGCGCGAGACTTGCGACTGTGTGCGCGATAAAAATGAAATGGGGCATTGGGTGAAAGTACTTCTCGGGCTCGCGGAGAGCGACTGTGCCGCCGTCGCGCTTATATCAGATCAATCCGGCGGGGCGCAGTAGACGACGACCAGAGACGCGGCCACACGAACCGAGCGCTTTTGTCTGCCCGCGCGCAGGATGTCGACGCTGATTTGCCTGTGCTACCGATAACGACGCAGCTACCGCCGTGAAAAAAAACCGTCGCGTCGCAACATTTATAAAGCAGTGCAAGTGCAAACGTCGCGATCGACGGACACTGGCGAGAAACGTCTCCGCTCGAAGCGACGACTGCGACGTCTCGTATTTTACGCGAATAAGCCGCTCGGTTTTCGTGGTGCCGCCGCCGCCGCCGCTTGTTTCTCGCGTCCGACGCCTGCGCAACTGGTTCCCCTTTCTCCGATTTACGGGAACTTGTGAATAGCGAGAAAATAAAAAACGATTCTACGAAAAATCGGATTCAATCGTTTTTTTTTTGTCTATTCGGTGTCGAAGGCCAGTGTCGAAGGACGTCGAGGCGCGATCGAGCCGTGACAATGTCGAAAGCAACGTGGATCACCTTGGTCCCAGCGCTGCTGCTGCTGCTGCTGGCGATCGTCGAGAATTCGCGGGCCCTCGAGAACGGACTCGCCCGTACGCCGCCTATGGGCTGGCTCGCGTGGGAGCGATTCAGATGCAACACCGACTGCAAGAATGATCCCGACAACTGTATCAGGTGAGAAAGTTGAGAAAAAACAACAACAACGCGGAGAGAAAAAAAAAAAAGCACACGCATTGACGTTCGCGCGTTTCGTCTCGTAACAGTGACTCGGCTAACAAGTGAGGAGCAGTGAGAGTCAATATTATCTGGGTCAATGTTCTCCGAGTATTTTCACTTTCCGCGAATACCGATTCTGACGCCGTGTGTGAAGATAAAAAAATCTCGACGCACGCGTTTCGGATTTTTTTTTTCTTTTCATATGTATACTTTATAATGCAAATATTCTAATGTATATGTCATAATAATGTTTTAGTAATTTAATTGTGTAATTTGTTATAATTTTTCAGCGACCGTCTCTTCCGTACAATGGCTGATATCGTTGTCGCGGAGGGCTACGCGGATGCGGGTTACGAATACATTAATATCGACGATTGCTGGTTGGAAAAGGAGAGAGACATCAACGGTCAACTGGTACCGGACCGGCAACGCTTTCCCTTTGGAATGAAGAGTCTTTCTAATTATGTAGGAACGAAACTGAGATTTTATCGTAATGTTCGGCGACAAATATGTCTCTGCTCTTGGCGTTGTGTGTACAGTTGTCAAAGACGCGGCTAAATATTTTCTAGATTCATTCGAAAGGACTGAAATTCGGAATATACGAAGATTTTGGTAACTACACTTGCGCCGGTTATCCCGGTGTGTTGGGATTCTTGGAGACGGATGCTGCTCTCTTTGGTTCTTGGGACGTGGACTATGTCAAACTGGACGGATGTTATGCACATCCCACAGAAATGGACAGAGGTAAAATACTCATTTTTACCAAGTTTTCCATCTTTTTGTGAAATGTTTCAAAATACTAATTCTAATTCAGGATACCCTGAGTTTGGATTCTACCTGAATCAAACTGGACGCGCAATGATATATTCGTGCAGTTGGCCGGTCTACCAGATTTACGCCGGCATGGCGGTGAGTTGAATTTTCTTTTTATTTCCCGTAAATGTCCTAAAAATAGTTCATCTTGCGAATAAATAATATTTCCAGCCGAACTTCACATCGATAATCCAACACTGCAACTTGTGGCGTAACTACGACGACATCCAAGACTCGTGGGCGAGTTTGGAGACGATAATCGATTACTACGGAAACAATCAGGACTCGATTGTGCCGAATGCCGGTCCCGGACATTGGAACGACCCGGATATGCTGATCGTCGGAAATTTTGGCCTCAGTTACGAGCAGAGCAAGACGCAAATGGCTCTCTGGGCCATTCTCGCCGCGCCGCTCTTGATGTCCGTCGACCTGCGGACCATCAGACCCGAGTACAAGGCCATTTTGCAGAATAAAAAGATTATAGCCGTCGATCAGGATCCGTTGGGTATTCAGGGGCGAAGAATTTACAAGGTTCGCTTGAATTCGATTGCTATTCGTCCACCGCCGCCCCCGTTCAATCGTTGAATTTTTTGTCATATTTGCCTTCGAATTGCGCAGCACAAAGGCATCGAGATCTGGGCGAGACCGATAACTCCTGTTTACCAGACGTACTATTCGTACGCGATTGCCTTCATCAATAGACGCACCGATGGAACACCCTCGGACGTCTCAGTTACGCTGAAGGAGCTTGGCCTTCAATATCCCGGTGGATACAAAGTAGAGGTACATTGTTTATTCTATTTTTATCTATTTATTTATTTCGTTATTTTCTCGTAATAATTTTGTCTAACAATCAACTTCAGGATCTTTACGAGGATGTGGATTACGGAGTTCTGACCCCGCAGACGAAGATAAAAGTCAAAGTGAATCCGTCGGGAGTCGTAATTCTCCGGTGTGATCTCCAGCTCGACGATATTTTCTCGCAAAGTCGATACACGCAGTATTCGCCCCTCGAGCGGGTCTTCAAAGTCCGACAAAACACATTCCAGTAAAATCGACTCAACGAACGTTACCGACGTAAATCAATAGAAAATATAAATAAATGAAAAACCCGACAAGGTTTAACTTGTCGGGATATTTTTGATAACTTTACCGCGTTATACTCTATAGATAGCCCTTTTTACTTTAAGCGAAAGCCAATTGTAGATAAATAAACGACAGACCCGTAACCTAAGGTGAAATTCACATTGTGCCGAAAAGAAAACGAAAAAATGTAATGTAAAAGACAAGAGTTGTAATAACTAAGGACAAACGTGCTGATTAAGATTGATATGTCAAAAATACACCAGTCTTGCCCGACAATTGAGTTTCTCGTTAATTTCCTATTCGTCGAAATGTTTTGAAACGATTTTTTTTTTTGCTTCATGATTTTATATTGTTCCAAGGACAGCTGAGCTGTTACAGTGACGTAAGTTTGACCTTCTAACTGGATGATTTTTTAATAAAGTCAAAATTACGTAATTTATGCTACCTGGTTCTGCTTGAGTATGCATATTCCCGAGCGAATCATACTCGAAAAAAAAAATTTTCGATTTAACGAAGTTTTAAAACCCTATCCGATGGAAAATTTTCCGCTGATTCCAAATATGACCGGCATTTGCCCGAAAAATAAAAATTTCGAGGAGAAAAATGCAAAAAACGATTTTTCATTTTTTTCGAATTTTGGCCCTTTACTAAAATCGGTGTCATTTTTGTTTGGATCAATATAATCGGGATTTTCTTTTTGCATTCGAAAGATAACTCTTCAAGGAAGAGAATGCCACAAGGCGGAACGCGATACCTCGATTTTTCGATTTTTTGCAGATTTTTAAAGTTGACCCTCAATAATCGCATTTTTTTAGAAGGGGTACCCCTTGCGTTTTTTGCGAAAAATCGAAAAAAAAAAATTTTCGATTTTACGATTTTTTAAAACCCTATCCGATGGGAAATTTTCCGCTGATTCCAAATATGACCGGTATTTGCCCGAAAAATGAAAATTTCGAGGAGAAAAACGTGGAAAATCGATTTGCGAAGGCAGCTGCTGCGGTGGTGACAGTGATGCCACCCGAAGTCGAGGGGCTGCGCGGGCCCAGCCTCTGTCGAAGCTCCAAACAATAATCGGCTTGTCAATAAAATAAAATGTTTAGCTAATTACTCGTATATTATTGAAAAGTAAGCCGACGAGCGTCGAGAAAAAATGAAGATCGCGTTCATGGTCGCGGAGAAGCCGTCGCTGGCGGCTTCGCTCGCTAATATACTCAGCAACGGGCAATGCACGACGAGAAAAGGTAGGTTAGCCACAGTCGTAGACTATCACCGGTTTCCCGGTCTTTCATTCTCCACTCGATCCAGACCCTAATTTCTTTATAAATCGACAAGCGAGCAATTATCCATGAATTATATTTCAGGATTCAACGGCTCTTGCTCCGTTCACGAATGGGTCGGTCCGTTCATGTCGGAGAAGGTGACTTTCAAAATGACTTCGGTATGCGGTCACGTAATGAGTCTGGATTTTTTGGGAAAGTACAACAACTGGGACAAAGTGGACCCGGTGAGCCAAAAGAATATTTCACAAAATCTTTGCAGATCCTCCGCCCGATCGCATCTTACGTTTTTCTCGTTGCGCACAGGCGGAGCTGTTTTCCTGTCCAACGGAGAAAAAGGAAGCTACTCCGAAGCTCAAGATACCGGCGTTTCTCGGCAAGGAGGGCGCTAACTGTAATTACCTGATTTTGTGGCTGGATTGCGACAAAGAAGGTGAAAATATCTGTTTCGAAGTAATACGCGCCGTTGAGCAAGGCATGTCCAGACGACTCGCTCCAAAAGTACCTATCTTTACTCTTTTACCAATACTCGTTTGTGTTAACGCCAACTAACAAGTAGTTGGTACACAGCGACAACCGACGTCAACGTCCGCCAATCGTTTTCGTGACAAACGCGGAATCACAGAATAAATATGATTTGACTTTGTTTTGTTGTCCTATTTTCCAGGACATTTGGAGAGCAAAGTTTTCAGCGATCACGGAAAAGGATATAAAAGCCGCGCTGGCGAATCTCGGGAAGCCGAACGAGAACGAGGCGCTCAGCGTCGACGCGCGGCAAGAACTCGATCTGCGAATCGGTTGCGCGTTCACTCGATTCCAAACCAAATTTTTTCAGGTGAGTCGCCGCGTCGAATTGGCCAAAAAATCCTTTCTAAATCCACTTTGATTTTCGATATATCGTCGTTTCGTTTTTCCAGGGAAAATACGGTGACTTGGATGCTTCGCTGATTTCCTACGGACCGTGCCAAACGCCGACTCTCGGATTTTGCGTTCAGAGACACGACGAGATACAAACTTTCAAGCCAGACCCCTATTGGGTTCTCCAGGTGATCATCAAGACCACCGATGGCCTCGAGTTCCCTACGACTTGGGCGCGAACCAGATGCTTCGACAAGGAGATGGCCAACTTATTTTTGAGCCACGTAAAGGAGCACGACGAAGCGATGTGAGTTTAGTCTTTTTTTTCCTAACTCGAATTTCCTTACGAATCGACGGACTCGTTTCCACAGAGTCGTTAGCGTCCAGAGCAGCGAAAAAACGAAGGCTCGCCCTATCGCTCTGAACACCATCGAATTGATGAGGGTCTCAAGTTCGGGTCTCGGCATGGGTCCTCATCACGCTATGCAAATTGCCGAGCGACTGTACACTCAAGGCTACATCAGTTATCCCCGAACGGAAACCACTTCGTATCCTCAAAATTTCGATTTTCAGTGAGTTTGAATAATGAGACAACACACACAGATTTTTCCTCACTTTCCACATTACGTACGTTACTGTTAATTTCAGAGCAGCGCTGAGACAGCAACAACATCACCGCGATTGGGGCGACGAGGTACGACAAATTTTGTCCGCCGGAATAAACAGGCCGAGATCCGGTCACGACGCTGGCGATCATCCGCCAATCACGCCACTCAAACACGCCTCGAGAGAGGAACTCGAGGGCGACGCCTGGAGGCTCTACGATTATATTACGCGACACTTTATCGCCACGGTAAAACAAACAAAAAAATAAACAAACGACTCGGAAGCACGGAAACGTCGTAAATTCTCGAAATAACCGAGTCGTTTCACAGGTCGCCAGAGATTGCAAATATCTCAGCACGACGGTTAAGTTCGAAATAGGAATGGAGACTTTCACGATGACCGGTCACTCGCTCATAGATCCGGGATACACGACTCTGCTGACCTGGCAGTCGATGGGCGCCAACGATTGCCTCCCCAAGTTCAACGCCGGCGACAGAGTCAAGATACACGAAGTCGGTAACTACTGCTGTTGCGTGTTATTAATACCCCCGACGATAAGCTCGCGCAATCTACGTTTATTATCTTGCAGGCGAAATTGCTCGACTGCTTCACTCAGCCGCCCGATTATCTCACCGAATCGGAGCTCATTACCCTGATGGAGAAACACGGAATCGGCACCGACGCCTCCATACCGGTTCATATCAATAACATCGGTACCAGGAATTACGTGACCGTCGTTTCTGGCAGAAAGCTCGTTCCTACGTCCCTCGGAATCGTTCTCGTTCACGGTTATCAAAAGGTGTGTTTCCGATAAATAATTTCAAGCTCCGCGCGGCTGCTTAACCTGATTTATCGATCGTTCACAGATAGATCCCGAATTGGTGCTGCCGACAATGAGATCCGCCGTGGAGGAGCAGCTCAATCTCATTGCCCTCGGTCGCGCGGATTTCGACGCTGTGCTTCAGCACGCCATTGAAATATTCAAGCAAAAGTTTCATTATTTCGTGCAAAACATCGACGCGATGGACCAGCTCTTCGAGGTTTCGTTCTCGCCGTTGTCGGCATCGGGGAAAGCTCACTCGAGGTAAAATTCAATAAATTCGAAATAAATCAATAAATTCGCATTAATTAAATGTATGCTTTGAATTTTCTCGGCGCACAGATGCGGCAAGTGTCGGCGTTACATGAAGTACATACAACCGAAGCCTTCGCGGTTGTACTGCCCTCACTGCAACGAGACGTACAATCTTCCGCAGAACGGAAACATTCGAATCTACAAGGAACTCAAGTGCCCGCTCGACGATTTCGAATTGCTGTCGTGGTCGACGGGAAGTCGCGGCAAGAGTTACATATTCTGCCCTTATTGCTTCAACAATCCTCCGTTCAGGTATCGAATACTTTTGATTTTTTTTAAACAACGCGATAAGGAATTGAAATAACAAATGTTAATCGTTAATCAGGGACATGAAGAAAGGCAACACGGGCTGCAACTCGTGCACACATCCGACGTGCGCCCACGGCTTGAACTCCAACGGTTTGTGCAGCTGCTTGGAGTGCGACACGGGAATTTTGGTTCTCGATCCTTCGGCCGCGCCGAAATGGAAATTAGGCTGCAATCGTTGCGACGTGATAATTCATCTGTTCGAGAATGCGCACAAAGTGAGCGTCGACACGGAGATCTGCGACTGCGGATCTCAACTCGTCGCGGTTGAATATAAGCCGGTGAGAAAAATATTCCTCCGTTTTTATTGCCGAGAGTCGGCTTATTTGTTCAATCGAATAAAACGCGTTTGTCTTGGCAGGATAAGAGCAAACTGCCAAACGAAATGACGGAGATGGTCGGATGTGTGTTCTGCACGCCGGCGTTCGTGCGCCTCGTTGAAAAACATCGCGCGGTCGCGTCGAAGCCGGTGACGAATCGGGGCCGAGGACACGCGAAAGCTCGCGGCAGAGGTAAACCGCGTCCTCCAAAAGACAAGATGGCGCAATTGGACGCTTACTTTGTTTAACCAAACTAACCATCGGCAACTCAACGGGGATATCCTCGATATTCTCCTTTCGTCTCCATTACTCATCGTCTCATCTCATTCTTACGGTAAAAGTACCGTTTTTCACCACCTTATCTCGTTCATAGGAAACAAAATAAAACCACATTTAATCATATAAAACAAAAATACCGAATAAGTAATTTGGTAATTTTATATGAATTTGTGCGAAAGATCAATAAAACAGTAAAAATTGCAACTAACGGTACATCTACCCTACGTCCGTGAAAAAATAATTCTGACGTACTGTATGCGAATATAACTGCGATAACTCGAATTGAAACAATAAAAATGTGAATCAATGTTTAATGTGGAAATCGCCTCGTCTCAGTCAAACATTGTAATCCCGCCCCATTATTTCCGTCGGATTATAGCCGAAGTGCCGCTGTCCCTGAAATTGAAAAATACGCGCCCAGCACGAAAGCGCGAAAGCCCACAGGGGGTGTCCGCAAGCCCCTGATTTACAGGGTGTCAGCCGAGGGTCAAATGGCCCAACATTATAATCCATCAACCCCCAATTTCCTCCTCCGTGTCGTCGTCTCGCTGGTCACGTCCGCGACCGCGCGGAGTGGGGGGCAACGTAGAGGGAGGGAGAGAGTATACAGGGTGAATATAGTTTAATCTCGCGCGAGAAAGTATGAGGACGAAATCGATGACGTCATACGGAGCAAGTACAGTCGGGGCGACGACTCCGGCGACTCGAGCAACCACCACCACCACCTCCACCATCGCCACCTCCATCGCCGCCGCCTCCGCCGCCGCCGCTGGCGACCACCGAGAGACTCGAGAACGAAACGAGGGTCGACTCGTCGAGGGGGAGAAGATCAGGTTGGTCAGCGCGTTGGACGGCGTTTGGCGGTAGTGCACCGCGCAGAGCGAGCACCGCGCGTCGTATCAGCCGCAAAATCGCGAACCAGTATCAAACGGCGACTCGACGTCTCGACGATACGAGTCACTATTTGTACCTATAGACATATACCCCGTACAGCCAGATTTATATATATATATACACACGGACACCTGCGACATCGAGTACGAGTCATCGGATGGCTTTGGCGGTGTTCGGTGTGCGTCAGAGCGGATTTTTATGGAGAAGGGAACGCGTCGCTCCCAACCAGCGACGCACTGGGCAACGAGAGTGCGAGTACCGTCGCTCACTCGCCGCTCGCGGGAGAAACCCACGAGAATAGCGGCGACGGGTGGCAGCAGCAGCAGCAGCAGTAGCAGCGCCAGTGAGAGCAAATCAACCGGCTCGCCGTAGTCGGCGGCGACGGGGAGAGCGAACGAATCAGAATCACTTCGGACCCCACGTAGCTTTTACGCTCCGGACTCCGCGTCTCCCGGAGCTTAACGGTCGAGCCTTCCGTCGAGCTTCCGTCCAGCTTCCGTGGAATTATCGAGTTACATCGCCGCGCGCGAGGGGGAAGAACCTAAGCGGCGAATATAAAAAAAACGAAATTTCGGGACTTGTGCCGCGAGTGATGATTAGTTAGCATTCGTCCACGCCGCGTTAGGTGCAATATCCTGTATACTCCCGGACGCGCCGCTTAGCTGGCGCCGCGAAGGGCCGATTCTTCTCCCATCCGCCTCCTCCTCCTTCCGTGTGCGTACAAACGGCGCGACGCAACGGCTGACAAAAAAACACCGAAAATTTCGGGGTGGACGGATCTCAGTGCGCCGCGAGTGATTCGTCCGCGCGGAGTAGTCCGCCGCGGCGTCGTAACTCGGTAACAAAGTGCAATATCCTGTTTACTCCCGGACGCGTCGCTTAGCTGGCGCCGACTCTTCTCCGGTCTCCGCCACCCCTCCCCCCTCCCCTCCCCCGCCGCGTGTGTGTATAACCGGCGCGCGCGCGCGCGCGCGGCGATGATGTGCCGCCGTTTTGTACGCCTCGCGACGATCATTCACGACTCGGCGTCGCAACGGAGCGGCTACACGGCCGCCGGCGGCTTATCCGTTAGTAATAATAGTAACGGCTACGCCTCCGACGACCTCTGCGCGACGTCGTCGTCGGCGGCGGCGGTGGCGGTGGCGGTGGCGGCGGCGAAACGACAACAAACGCCGCCCCATGTAGCTCGCATCGGCAGAACGATCGTCGACAGCTGCACGCGAGGGGGATGCTGAGTCGTGACCGCAATAATCGCCATCGTCATCGTCGTCATCATCATCCGAATCGACGGAGACGGAGACGCAGACGGAGACTGCTTCCTGGATCACCGCGCGACGCCGCCGCCGCCGCCGCAGCGATCCGACGGACGCAACGATAAGTCGCAAAGTTGCGGGCTGGAATTTTCGTCGCGTGTACACAAAACACAAAACAGTCGTCTGTGATGCTTTACTCTCGTGGTATTTATAACGGTGCTCGCGTCGGCCTGTACGAGCCGAGACAAGAGAAGGAGGCGGAGGAGGAGGAGGAAGAGGAGGAGGACGACGACGAGGAAGGCGAGAAGGAGGAGAGAGAAGGAAAGCCGCCGCACGAACAGCGACGACGAAGGCGTTGAAGAAAGTCCGGGTATTTTACCTTGGTAATCACTGTGTGTGCACCTCGCCTCGAAACTCTTTCCCCACCGGCGGCCCGCGTCGCGTTCACCGGAGCAAGTGAAGTGTTTTTTTTTCTTTTCGAGTGTGCACGTGCGACACGACGCGCGCATGCGCGCGCGCGTTCGTGAATTTCGCGAGAAGCGACAGCGACAAGCGCTGCACGAAGAAGAAGAAGAAGAAGAAGAAGAAGAGGAAGAAACAAGAAAAACAAGAAGAAGAGGAGGAAGCGAAAGAAGAAGGAGAAGAATTAGAGGAGGAAGAAGAAGAAGAGAACGAAGCATGTGCACGACGTTCCGACTGTGGTCAGTTGTCATTGTCATCGGGATTCTGAAGATTGTCGATCGAGCAGCCGCCGAAAGGGCCGACCACGCGGCGTCGGCGGCGTCGGCGGCGGCGGCAGCGGCGACGGCTCCCTCCGCCCGTCCACCGACGACGAGTCAGCAGGTCCTCGTGAGACTCGACAACTCGTGCTATCTCGGCGAGGACGAGCGCGCGCTGCTCTGCCGAGGTCTCGGTTTCTCCTCCGTCCAACAATCCCTCGAGTCACCGGCTCTACCGCCTCGCATCTTCAATCTCACTAAACTGTAAGTTTCGTCTGCTTGACAACTGTTCGCTTAACACTCTTCGTACACAGTTTTTATATTTTATTTTTTATACAGCAGTTTTATACGTGTTTTTTTTTGCAAATTGCGTTTACCGATGAGCAACAGGCGGCCGAGCGTTCTGACACAGATTCATTATTCGTCGGGCCCGCGCGCGTCACGGACTCTACCTGCATGGTTACGCGCGTAGAATCATAAGCGATTAAATAACAAATCACGAGCCGCGCGCGGCTCACTGCTGCAGGCGTGTCTCGGAACGACTTTTCACAGTCGTCCGGCGGCAGCGGCGGCGGCCGCGGCGGGGCCGGTCGAGAGTCGAATTATTACTAGGTCACCTAGCGATATACAATTGGATCAACGAAAACGCGGGCGCACGTACGCGGCGACGGCGACGGCGGCAGCGGCCTGGAGTTTCAGACCCGCGCGCGCTCGTTCTATCGTATATCCTGCTGATAGCCTCGCGACTTACTTCACTCTCGCTTCTCGTCGCGCACGCACGAACCCTCGAATACCTATGTACGACTTCTTATCGATAACGCGAGACCCAAATTCACCACCAGTTTTTCCATACGAATTCCGCGGTTTGCCCCCATAATTCGATATACATAGCTATACGTTACGTACACGAGCAATAAGTAGACTCGAGTCTGGTCGGGAACGGAAGGATGGATTCGCAGCAGCAGCAGCAGCAGCGGCGACGGGCGAGTGAACCCGCGAAGAACCAGCGTTGGAGATATCTTTTTCGCTTCGCACTCTATTTATACGCAACGACGTTGGTAAAGAGCCCCCCAAGTTCTTGTAAAGCCCGATGTACCCGCCGTGGGAGTCTTGACCTTATATTCCAACCAAATAACATTACGAATTAATCGTCGAAGATTGAAAATATTAACGCTTATTTTTCTAGTTACCGATCGATGAAATGATTCATGTATCTCGTTGATTTCTGTTTCAACAGCGATTTGACGAGCAACAATATTACCTACATTCCCACGCACGCCTTTCAACGACTTTCCAATCTACAGACTTTGTGAGTATTCCTTTCGCACGTGTGTCGAATATTGTATGATAAAATAGAAAAAAAAACATGATTTTTGTTAACGACAAAAGATTGCTGCGACGTAATCGTCTGAGTTCCATCAACGCGGAAGCATTTGCCAATTTGTCGAATTTGCGGGTCCTGTGAGTACATCAAAAGTTCAATGTCAAGTATCATTTTTTTGCAATGAATTAAATGAAAATAAAAATGAAAATTCATTTCAGTGAACTGGACGACAATGATTTGACGGATATTCCCGAAGCGTTCGTAAAATTGAAAAATTTAGAAGATCTGTGAGTAGCTCAAAGCTGCGATATTCCTGCAATTCGTAGTATTAATTAATTAATTAATTATTTATTTATTTAAACGTTTTGTCGCAGGTCAATCTCAAACAATAGAATTCACAGACTCGGGGACAAGGATCTAGAGGCGAACGCGAATCTCGTGTCTCTGGATCTGCGAGGAAATCCGTTGAGAGAAATAAGCGAGAAAGCTTTTCAAAAGCAACGCAAGCTCCGGAAATTGTGAGTACGAGTCGCGCGGTCGGCGGACGACGAGGTGAGAGATTTGCAGCGACGAAAATTCATACCTACGACTTTTGGCGTTCCTCCAGAATACTTTCCAACGTCAAAGGCCTGAATGAATTTCCGAATCTCAACGGAACGGCGGCCCTCGAGGTGCTGAGAGTCGACCGCGCGTCCCTCAGACAAATCCCGCAGGATCTTTGCCGACAATGTCCGAAGATGAAAAGTTTGTACGTATATCAGCGCGGCTAAGTTGGCGAATTTTTCGAATCTTACCACGATTTCCTTCGACTTTCAGAGATCTAAAATCCAACTATTTAACGAGCGTGCCGAATCTCCGGGAATGCACGGACCTTCGAGTGCTGTAAGCATTTCGTTTTTTTTTTTAATTTTATATTAAAAAAATGGAAGAAAAATGTAATGCATTAATAATGTTGACAGCGATCTCACGAGTAATATGATATCGTCGCTATCGGGTCGACCATTCGCGACGCTGGGCTCCGTACACGATCTGCTTCTTTCCAATAACAATCTCCGAAGGATACCGCACGATGCGTTCAGCGGGATGTCGCACCTACAAATCTTGTACGTTTCTTTTTCGACAACGAAAAATCATATTAATCAACTGACCAATATTATTCTCCGAAATTTCAGGGATTTGGAGAACAATTACATCGAACACATAGATTCCGATGCGTTTCGAGAAATCGAACAGTTGGAGGATTTGTGAGTAAAAAAGAACAACGATATCCAAAAATACCGACGACGCGATGGCTGCTGCTCATCCCTCGTTTCTCTTTTTCTCGTTTTTCTGTTTTTTTTTTTTCAGGAATCTCGGTAACAACGTATTTCCATCATTGCCGGTGGAAGGACTGTCGAGTTTGCTGCATCTCAAGACGTTTAATAATCCGGCATTGCGGGAATTTCCATCGCCGGAGAGTTTTCCGCGAGTTCAGACGATGGTTCTCTCGTACGCTTATCACTGCTGCGCGTTTCTGCCGATGGAAGTGGACGAGTCCGTAGTCAAAGTGCCGGTCCGGGAGTCGGTTCTCTTTCCCACCGACAACGAATTTGACATGAGTCTGTGGAATTCTAGTCTCACCGATATTTGGCCTCAATTGCGTAAGTCTTACTATATTTTCCGCCTCGAAATTGTGCACGAAAATTCAGTCCTAAGCAATCGAGTTATCGCTTTGTTGCGGCGTGAAAAAAAAACACACACTATTCCCAATTAATATTTCATAAAAAACAAAACGTAACGTTGTATTTTAGATAATTTGAGCACCAAATTCGGCTCACAGATAAATGAACTTTGGGATAACTTTGGTTCAGATTTTACGTATCCCGGTAACCTGCCGTCTTACATCGAGGATTATTTCGAAGATCAGGAGGGTCGGATCGGAATGAGCGGACAAATAAAAATGGCCAGGCGGATACAGTGTCTACCGCAGCCGGGTTCGTTGATCTTATACTATTAAACGTGGTCAATCGAAAATATCTATGTGGTAATCAGAGCGATTAGGGTTCCTACGCTGAATATAAAACAGAACTGACTGTACGTTTTTTCAGGACCGTTCTTGCCATGTCAGGATCTGTTCGACTGGTGGACTCTGAGGTGCGGAGTTTGGGTAGTCTTTCTCCTGGCGATGCTCGGAAATGGCACTGTCGTCTTTGTCATTATATTTTCGAGAAGCAAACTCGACGTTCCCAGATTTTTAGTGTGCAATCTCGCGGCTGCGGATTTTTTCATGGGAATCTATCTGGGTAAGCCATTTAAATTGTCTCGTCCGCCGGCGATAAAATAAATCAAATAGTTGCGGATGATTCGACAAATGTTTTATCGACTGAAAAAACAAATAAATAAATAAATCAGCGTGCCAAAGAAACGAAACGTCAAGGCGAGAAACTGTCGAGGCGATGAAGAAAGAATTGCCTTCGATTGATCAAATATTTAGTTCATCGACCGCAACGGAGGATTTATCTGACGCAACCGACAGTTTCTCTCGGCGAAGTCCTTTAAAACGCCACAAATCAATCGCAAAGCATTAATCACTCTATCAGAAGAAAATCCGATGTCTTTTCCTCCGTTTGCGGAAAACCGGTTTCATTGTGGCGTTCGCGTCTCGCGAACGGAGCGAGAAATGCCGACGGTAAATCGTTGAGAGTCTCTTCTCAGTTTTTCAGGCTGATAAAATACAAAAATGGCAAAAGAACAAATCGTCGCACTAGAAAAAAATAGTGTAACAATGAGAAAAAAAAATATTATATCGACTGAATGGCGTGAATTAAGAGAGAGGAAAAAAATTGATTGCAGGTCTTCTGGCGGTGGTGGACGCGTCGACGCTCGGGGAATTTCGAAAGTACGCGATCCCCTGGCAGATGTCGGCCGGCTGCCAGCTCGCCGGTTTCCTCGGTGTTCTCAGCTCGGAGCTGAGCGTGTACACGCTCGCGGTCATAACGCTCGAGAGAAATTACGCGATAACGCACGCGATGCATCTGAACAAGAGGCTGTCGCTGAAGCACGCGGGTTACATAATGAGCGTCGGCTGGGCTTTCGCGTTGTCGATGGCGACTCTGCCGCTTCTCGGTGTCTCGGATTACCGGAAATTCGCGATATGCCTGCCGTTCGAGACGAGCGGCACCGCATCCCTCAGCTACGTCGTCTTTCTCATGCTCATCAACGGCGTCGCCTTTCTAATACTCATGGGCTGTTACTTGAAGATGTATTGCGCCATTCGGGGCTCCCAGGCGTGGAACTCGAACGACTCGCGAATAGCGAAGCGCATGGCCCTCCTCGTGTTCACCGACTTTCTCTGCTGGTCGCCGATAGCCTTCTTCTCGCTCACCGCCACCTTCGGCCTTCAGCTCGTGTCGCTCGAGCAGGCCAAGGTGCGTAATTGTGACCCAACCCAACCCAATTTTTCATTTTTCATTTTCTTCAAATTCACATCTTTTTCCACAGGTCTTCGCCGTTTTCGTGCTGCCTCTCAACTCGTGCTGCAATCCCTTTCTCTACGCGATACTCACCAAGCAATTCAAGAAGGACTGCGTGCTCATCTGCAAAGCCATCGAGGAGTCGAGGGTGACGCGAGGGATCGGTCGCTGCCGGCACAGTTCGAATTTCAGCAATCGTCAGACGCCGGCCAACACCAACAGTCTCGTCGACAGATCGTCGCGGGACAATAATAATCCGACGATCGGCGGCGTTGGAGGAGCCGCCGCCGCGGCGGGAGGAGGGGGAAGAGGGATCGGCTGCGCGGCGGCGGCGTTGGCTGACGGAGCGGGAGGCAATCCAGGTTGCACGTGTAACACACGACTGATACGAAACGAGGACAACGTCGGAATCGCCGCCGCCGCCGCGGCCGCCGCAGCAGCGGAGAATTGTCAAAACGGCGGCTGGTGGGGGGCCCGACTCCTCTGGCCGTGCGCTCACCATCAGCGTCAGCGGCGGCACAATCGGAGCGATCAGTATGCCTATCAGATCGCGGAGATTCAGCAGAAGCAGCACAAGCGCGCGTCCTCCGTCTCGTCGAGCGAAAATTTCTCGTCTTCGCGCTCCGATTCGTGGCGTCAGGCTCATCACTGCGGGATTCCCCTGCGTCTGTTGGATCCGAAGCGACGCGCCTCCTCGTGGCTCATCACCCGGAAACCGTCGCAGGACTCGAATCTCAGCTCGTCACGAAACGATTCGTCGGGCTCGGCGACGACCGCGAGCACGAGTACCTGGCGAATATCGCGATCGAGCGCGTCTCTCGACACGAGCGCGAGAACGACGCCGAGGCCCGTGAGGCCTAAGCCGCGATTGACGAGACAACTCGCGATTCAGGAGCCCGAACCGCCGGGAAGCCCCTCGCGATTGGCCGTTCGGCTGCTCGCGACTATTCCCTCGGCTGCGGAAATGAGCGAGCAGCAGGACGATGATAATTGCAGCAACGACCTTTCGCCCAGCTGAGCAGGCAAGTCTTTCACGAACATCCGTGCTACCTTATAGTATATAGATTCTTACCTTATGCCATTAGAGTCGGCGATTTGGCGCGCGCGTTATGCGGCCTTAAGACACGCGACGATAGAGTATTGTAATAATAGTACTGCGCGTCTACTATGTACGAATCTCGTAGTAGGTTCTCGGTATATTGTGCATTAATGCGGCGCGACAGGCGCCGCCTTCCCCATTTTTCTCACAGTCGCTCGATTCGAGTGCGCCGGCGTTGCGATCGTCGATCGTTGCAATTTCGAGAGACCAAAGCCACCAACAGAGCCAAGCTATCGCGTTTCACGTGCTATTAATTGAATAATAATATTAATAATAATAACCATAGTATTTCTCAATTATAAGACTGACCGCGTGCGTGATTACTTTACGTATGATAATAATAAATGTTCAATTAATTGTAGCGACGAAAAACAAAAAAAAAAAAAACAAAAAAAAATAATTGGACTACGCGTGCACTGCCAATGCGCGCACAAGCCGCATCACCGAGCATTCCAAAATATATACTGCCGCCGCATTTGTATCGTACGGTGCGATTATTTGGTAGACGAAAGCGCGACGATTATTCGTATACCCACTCGATTATTTCATTGTGCTTCCATGCCGCGTCTGGTCCGAAAGCCGCTGCCGATTATATTACAAAACTCTCCCCCCTCCCCCGCCCCCAGACCCGAGAGCAAATGTGACTGTACAAAAATATATATTTTTCGCGTTACACGGAGGAACGTTATTGCTGGACTACAGTCTAGCTCTCGACAAAGGCTAAACTAATAGCGAGACTCGCCTTTGATTTTCCGAATGGCCTGCCAACGCGCGATATCACTGCTATTAGCTCGGTTAGTGAGAAATCTACCGACACATTTTTTACAATACGCTAAACGTGCCGCCTGTACCAACGTGCACAAAGAAAGAATACAAATTTAAAGAAAAAAAAATGGAAATTTTACAATATTGTAATGTGTATACAAAATAATGTAAAATAATATATTGTCAACGTTGCTACATTAATATCGATAATACGCCGCAATGTTCTAGGGCGGAATGCCTATTGAATAGCAACTGCGTCTCAATATTAGTTAAATAATAAATTGACTAAAAAAATATGATGTATTGAGATGTGTGTGTGTTCGTCGTGGGACGTCGGAGAACCTTCTTCGGCGTTATTCAGCAGCGACAGGACGGCTCATGACGCGATTACGATTGAAATGTCGACGTGGAACCGTTCGCGGTCCCTTAACGTTTTAATCCTGATTGTTCAGATACTTTTATACGATTTTAGTCGATATATCTACGTGAATAATCCACCGAGCTCGATGGATATAATACACATTTGTCAGTTTATTAAACCGCATATGTATAAAAAAGAATTGTCTAAGAGCTCAAGATGCAGCGAGTGACTATACATGTATATTATTTAAGGAAAATATATTTATCGTCCACTAGGATCAAACTGACGACTTACCTGCTAAGAAAAAAAAAAAAAGAAAAAAAATTATCTGTATCTGTCAAGGAATATTTTCCGGTGTTTAAAAACTGCCACAGTCATCACGGAATTTTTAGGCGTTTTTTTCCCGTATTTCTATATTATTATATTAATTTATGACTATTGTATATACAGTTTGTTATAACTCTCACGCATGACATGTTTTTTCTCTGAAGATATATCCAAGTTTGTTACGAATTTTGTTACGAATATTTGGCTCGCAGAGTCCCGACGTTCTAGTTGCGATTGCCGTTTGTAAAAGTGAAGTACTCGCAATATATGTTCTAATATGTTACAATAAATTCGTATAAATACAATTTGTTTTTTGTACAAAAACGACGTCTCGACGCGCCCACAGTCGTAAATTACCGGCCAGCCGCTGAGATTTACAGCACCTAATCGACCTGACCCAATGCGATGAGATATTATCGAAGGAAAAAAAAATGCTAAAGAGGAAACTCAAAAGCCAAAACAGCTAAAATGCGACGCACTACACTACAAACCTTGTAAAGCTCTACGCCACGAAACAAAACATATTTTCACAGCTGATGAACCGAAGTAAAGGAGCGCGGTGAAAAAAAAAAAAAAAAAAAAAAGATCCGACGGGTGGATGAAACTCGAATGCGCTCTTACCGTTTAATTTATTATCGTTACTGATGTAAAATAGCGTACAACTCGCATGACAGGGAAGACAAAAAGTGCGTAATGCGCATTTTAAAAACAACACGTTGCTCCACTTAATACTTTATACCGTCACAGGAATATCAGCTAGTGCGGATAGCGTAGCACTAGTAAAACGTACAGTCAAATAAATTAATAAGACGAAATTCGCGTCGAGTACAGCCGAGCGCAGAGACGCGATCGCGAAAACACGAGGGGGATAACCTGAGAAACTTTCCTAAATATTATTATCATATCGCGAGGCGTTTGGATACGCGAAAACATTTTAAAATCATTCGTATCTACATATGTCGGAGGCTCATCGGCTAGCGACTAAGTCGGATTTCATACAATTCCGAACCCAAAACTTATTTTTTCTTTTTTATTATTTTCTTTTTTTTGTTTTATAAGTTTATCATCGATGTACCCGGCTAGTTTATTATCATAGATTTATGTAACTATCTAAGTAACCAAGTGTTCACTAACGTCGTGTGCATCCGCTTGAGCACTATTCGCAATTGTAAATCTAAGTAATCGACAATTGATGCTACTGCTTTTTTTTCTTTTTGATTTTTTTTTTTTTTTTTCTAGGAAGTACACTTTGCTTTAGGACTGTCGTGGATCGAGTCGTCGGCGAAGCGACAATCTCCGTCGACGTGTTTGCCTTTCCTTTTTACCTCCTCGCAATTAACTATAATTCCACGTGGTAAACGCATTTTGCAAATCGTCGTCGCATAACCATCATTCCCACCATCCGCATCAATTTAACGTATGAAAATATTCGTCTCTTCGTCGTCTTAAATTCACGCTCGAGGGATAATAATTGAGCCAACGTTTATCCCCCGAAAATCTTTTGATTTTTTGGCCATTAACAGCGAGTTTTCGCGGCATTCTCGCGAATATTGCGTCACAACGAAATTATTCCGACAATCGAACAGCCGTTATTGTCGCGAAACGAAATACAATGGAATTCTACGAGGAAATTTTTGTCATGAGGTTTTTCGAGATTCCTACGTCGAGATCAGTTCGACGCTGCGGGTCGGGCTACGTATGAGTAATTAAGTCACCGAATGTCTTCGTGAAACGTAAAACGCGTCCGAAGGTCGAAGATAGATAGATAGATATGCTTTATTGCACTAAGAAGACAGGAAAAGAGAGAGAGAGCAAATGGACGACTGACACGGAAAGAGAAGAGGAGAAAATGAGAATGGAGTATCTAGAAAAAACAAGTGGAAAAGGTGCGCGTGGTTCCCTCGTTCTCGTTTCTTACGACGAGAGACAAAATTCGGAGCAACGTCGAAAGATTCTCAACGATTCAATTGCAGCAAATTGCGTCCGGGTCAACTACGCGTGTCCGAAGACGTCATCACGTGGGCTTGGCCTTGTTCTTTCGGAAAGCCGGGAAGTGGAGCTTTCGTCGACGTCGCTTTATCTCGTCGTTGTCGGCCGTCGAGTTGGAATCGGTGGACAGTGTCTCGTCGTCCATCGACATCACCGTCGGCAGTTCCTTCAGCGGTGGTTTTCGGAGACTCGCGAAGCGACTGCTTCCGCCGGCGAGTCGTTCCGATGCGTCGCCGAGGCTGTTCTCCGAGAACGACGTCTTCGAGAGAAACGACGAGACTCCGCCGGGTCGCGTGTCTTCGGGGAAAATCATATTCGTGTCCTGACTGTACGACCTGACCATTCCCGGACTCGGAGCCCGCGGAGCAGCTGCACCGACGGCGACGCTGCTGCGCTCCGTTTTATCCCTCGTCGAAGGTTTGCCGCTCGTCGCGGGTTGCTGCGTCGACGTCGACGTCGTCGTCGTCTCGGCTTCGCTCGCCTCGCCGACGATGAACTTGATCGTCTCCGGCGGCGTGTCCTTGCCGGTCTCGCTGCTCGACGAGTCCGGCGGCATCGACGACTCCTTCCACGTCAGACTCTCCGACAGACCTGAGGACACAACAATTCAGTCACCTTTGCAATTAGTTATCCGACTCTTTCTTCCCGCCGATATTTTTCGCGCTCTGTGTTAAATCGGGGAAGACAATCGCGTTTGCTCGGATCGCTCTCGGTGGAAAAACAAAATTCACGCCAAGTGACAATTAAACACTGAATGATCATTATTCCGCACTTCAGTGCGATGACAAAGGAACATACAAATAATTAAACAAATTGTTTGTAAGTAACGAACAAAATTACTCCGTTAAATTTGTAATAACGTTCGTTGATACGCTTAAAGTCCGAGTTGCGCGCGACAACTAGCGACGTGGCTGGAGTCTCGCAAAGCTGGTTAATTGATTCGGTCACGTAGAAACTATTCTTCGCAGACGCGACGGCCACACGCGACTCGATTGCGCGCGCGGACCTATCGGCAAAGACAATTGTAATTGAAACGCGGAGAAGCGGAGTTTTCCTAACGATGACGCGTTCCACGACAATAAACTGCCAGCGACGATAAAGTAACACTTAGAAGCGGAGGTAATGCATAAACAAGCCCACTTGCATGCCTTTCTCATATATTTCTCAAGTCTTTTTTTTTTTTTTTTTTTTTTTTTTTTTCTCCATATAATCCTCGGCTTTATTGGACAATAAACTATAAGAGATACACATTGTCGTTAAAACTTAACATATAATAGAATACTATCGTACATAGTATAATATTGATATACTATTTTCAGCCTGTAATCAATAGTTTGTCTTAAAAGGTTGCGGGATCCAGTCGTACAACATTAACAAGTAATTAATTACAAGAGTATCATATACAAAATACAAATTCATCGAAATTTCTTATATTTTTTTTTTGGTTGTTTTTTTTTTACCAAGTAGTAGTTATAATAATAATCCGGTTTGTTCTGAGATAACGACTCGAATGTATATAATTCACAAAATTTTCGGTAAAAGGTCCCTGGGGGGAGGGGGGGGCTCGGAAAAAAATCCGAATCCGGTTGTACTCGAATAATTTAATGCCCGGTGATTGTTGTTAAGAGAGGCGAGTCAGGTTTGTATTGCTCTGAGACTTTGGTGAGAAAATTCGTTACCCATAAAATGAGGAATAAATCTCCGTTTTGGGCGTAAGAAGGCTAATAACCTGCTAATTTCACCTGACTGTAGACTCCCTCTTAAGTAACTGAGTACTACCAGATGTAAATTTATTAAAAAGGCACACGTACGCTTGCGCGAATGCTACCACGCATCGTTTTTTATTTTTTTTTTGTTTTTCGCTTTATAAAGTCAACGAGGAAGGTACACATTGTAAATTTCTTGGACATATAGAGTTAGGGGGGAGGCGGTACAGGAGGCGTGCGACGGTCGGCCTCCACATGCGTCAACAACCCGTAAATTTCCCACTCCGCAAGACCTCTTCATAAATAGTATTTAAATATACTTTCTCATATATAATCAATTTTTTGTTGTCACTTTGTCATGAGACTTTTCGTCACTTTTTTTCGTAATATTTCTCGAGATTCATCGTAAACGCGAGTATATATATATTTCGCTATTTATGTACAAACATCGTTGATAAACGATTATTGCTGAGCGTCCATTGTACTTGGTGTCGTACTTTGTGCGTAGAGAAATAGACGCAGAGAGAGACGGTGATAAGAGAGAAAAATGACCGTCGTCGTAATCGGACGCGTATAGAGGAAAGAAAAATCGCGTGTTTCTAGCTGTCCGTCGTCCGACGCCCTCCGCTCGTAGTCCGAGAACATTGAATTAGTGAAGACGCTTGAGCAATCGAATTTGGAAGGTTAACACCGAGAGCTATTAAAGTTAGCCGCGCGGTATGGCGGACTCGCTGCCCTCGCAGGAGCAGGTCCGAGCCGAGAGAAAGACAACAATCCGATTGGTCGATCGTGGGGGAAGACGGGGGAAGACGGGGGGAGAATAAAAGAACAATCGCTAATATTGTCGTTACGGATAAGACGCGAACGTTACGAAGATAACCGATGAAATCCTACGCGAAAATCTGTCAATCCGAGTGCTCATAGATGTCCGTTTCGTGCTTACCTGCAGCACCGCCGCCGCCGCTCGTCGATGGCGCGTACACCGAGCCTACGTCGTCGTCCAAGTCGTCTTGGCTACTCATACGTCCTGAAATCCCAAAATAAAATCGTTTACGACGAATTTTCGAATAAAATTGCAAAGAATTTCAAGGAATAATTACCTCGAAGTGCGAGACTTCTGCCATTAGGAGCACCCCTGTAGAGCATCGTCTCCAGATAGTTCAAACCGTTGTTGTTGATTATATTGAAGCCGCAGAGGAGTTCGATCTGCTTCCAGCGATGCACGCGCTCCTGCAGCTCCACCGTAACTTCGTTCAGCGAGGTTCGCGCCTCGACGATGCTCTTGTCAACCTCGTCGATGGATTTACCGTGCGTCGAGACGAACGCTCCGACGAGGCTCGAACGCTTCTTGCGCAATTTTTCGCACTGAAATAATAACGTCGCGATTTTTTACGATTGTAACACGATTGTTTCGAAAATGAGAAATAGAAGAAGTCTCACCGCTTCCCGCGCCTGCTGAAGTTGCTTCTCAGCCGCTATCTTTTTCTTCGTGTACGCTTTGTTTTCAATTTCGTGGGTCAACTGCAGCCAGTGCTGCAGTCCGGACGGCGGAGACCAACAGCGATCCTCGAGTTCACCTTCGGCTCGCTGTAACTCGACTTTCAACATCTGCGAATGAGAAAATTATTATTTATCTTTCATTAAAATATCCAAGATCAACGACTCCTCGACGACAGTCACCTCAATTTCCTGCTTGAGCTGAGAAACCTCGAGATCGGAGTACGACGTGTGCATTCCCAGACTCTCGTCTTGAAGACGTTTTTCCAAATTTTGTTTCTCCGTTGCGGCGCTTTCCTGCTCGAGTCTCGCTCGTTCCAGTTCTTTCTGCGATATTTTTCGTTCTCGGTTAATAATGCCCGGAAAAGGAGAAAGAGAAAAAGTTTGTTGGGAATTTGTACCTGCAGGTCTTCCAATGCGAGCTCAGCGCGGTGCAGACCTTCCATATCCTTCATCATTCTTCTGAGATGTTTCTGAGAACTCTTTTTCTGCTGATACGCGTACCAGCAGCCAATCAGAGCTCCGAATAACAGCGTTATCAGTATTAAGTCCTTGATGCTGTGTCCGGTATCTAACGAAGCGCAATCGTATCGTTCGAAATGATTATCGCCGCCACAATATTCACCGATAAATAGTTAATAGTCGGTACAGCAAAGAGATACCTTTTGGCGGCCCAAAGAGAACAACGTCCATAGCTTTGAGAGCTATTTTTTGCTTGTGGATTGGATCTTTGATGCCGAGCACATTATTGAGGTAGTGCATGTTATTAACAGCCAGCCTGAAACAAGTTAAAGGATATTTTAAAAATACTGAGACGACACGGTTCTTTTCCGCCAATTTATTACCTGGGAAGAGTGGCACCGGTCACCCTATGTTGTATAAAATTAGGAACGTATTGCGGGAGCTCGACGTTGGTCGTCAGCCATTCGGATGTTTGTTCTATAGTCCAATTGTGTACCTTTGGTACAAAGAAGAGGAAAATTTAATAAGTCGGGTGTACAATTACCGCGGCGATATTTTTCGAATATATTTTTGAATTAAGAAAAAGAAGGAGAATGCCGTCGGGCTGCCTAATCGCGCATTTGTTACCTCCGAGCGCAACCACGCTTCCCACAATTCTCTGACGCTAATGTGCATGTCGTCGTTGTGATGAAAGGCGCGCTGTCTCCTCTCGTAGCCGGCCTCGTACTGAAGTTCCTCCCTCAAAAACTGTAAACAACGAGAGACGAGAGTCGGACAGTCGGACAGTCGGGGGGGTCGCATTGCTTTAACACGAGCTCTCTGGAGCGCTCGCAGAGAGGAAGCCTAGCGTCTTCGTCTTACATCGTCCGATTCCGACAGGTCAACGTCGCCGTCCGCGTCGTCGTCCAGTTGGCTGTGCAGCGTCTTGATGGCCTCCAAACCTAGACGATCGTGAGATGCCATTGTGATACATGCTAGATCCTCGTTACAAGTTTCCACGCCTATAAAAATAAGCAATGACGGTCTAATTACTCGTAACTAGAGAGCAGGATATTGCGCACACTGGCGGCGTTCGCGACAGGCGCCAGAGCTGCCTGTTTCGGTCGCAAAGCCAAAGGAGACACGAATCGCACATCCAAAGCTTGCAAATAGCGAAAAAAAAAAAAAAGCGAAAAAAATAGCAAAAAAAAAAACAACTCGGACTTACTGGATTGAGCTGCGTCGTGAGCCACCGCCTGGGCCAGTCCATCGGCGAAGCTCGCGGAGAAGGTCGCGATCTTCGACGGTGTCGTTGCCTGTTGCCCGGTCGCCGTTGTCGCGATCGGCGGCGCCCCGGAACCGCCGCCGCCCGTCGTCGTCGCGGCGCCGCTTCCGCGGGCCTGGAACGTCGAGCCGCCGGAATCGAGAGCCCCGCCGCTCGCCGATATCACCTCGGCGCTGCAGCACCAGCACAACAGCCGAAGACCGTACAGCAGGATCGCGTCGGCATTTCGCCCTCGCATTTTAGGTTAGGTCTCCACAGTTACGGAGTTGACACCTCTGCTCCTCCTAAATCCCACCGCCTCCCACCCAGTCGCCGAGCATCGGCGGGCCAGCTGCACCTGCAGCGGCGACGCAGCGGACAACAACAACAACAACAACAACCACAGCTATTCACTCGGACACCGCTGGGACTCCGCGTAACGAGCGGCAACAAGTGCAATTCGACGAGTGCGCAGCAGCAGCAGCAGCAGCAATAGCAGCAGCAGCAGCAGCAACGGGACGATAGGATCTTGACAGAGTCGCGCTCGAGGGTCGCGAGACTGCTGACTCCGCTCGGCCGCCTTTCCGCCTGCCCGCCCGCCCGCTGCGACCGACCGACCGTCAGTCCGTTCGTCTCTCGTACGAGGAGACTACTATTTTTTTTTTTAAGCCTAGATGGCTCGTCCCACGGAGGGGACCTGTACCACAGCACTCTCTTCTAAGAGTAGACTGCTAGTCTGCTCATCTCTGGTTGCAGCTGCTGAGGCAGGCGGCGCGTTCGAAATATCGATAGCCCGAATATCGAGACGAGACAAATGTTATATCGACCGGGCAGTCGATAATGATTTTTCGGATGCTGCTTTTACAGCGGCATTCAAAATTTAAATAAATAAATTAATAAAGAAAATCTGGAAGATCGGGTGTAGGTTGATTTTTGAGTTGGAATACACAGAGCAACGAGTAACAATTACTGCAGCATATTCTTATATACTTTATTCGAGTCTCATCGTCGACAGCTTGTTAAAAATATCTTTAATATTTTCACGCTTTTCGCTATGTCTCCTCTCATCGGTTTAATATTTCCGTCTTTGGGTAGCTCCAACAATTCATTCTATACCGTAAATAATTACCTTTTGAAATATATAATGCCAATATTTTTTTTTTTTTTTCGTATCCGCGCAGAATGCATTTTGTATACAGATGCAAAAGAAATATTGGTAAAACAACCGGCGATACATTGAGTTTTTGGTGACTCTATGCGCGTTGGAATGAGATAAAACTTGTGCAGTAATTGAGGCATTCCACGTCGAATCGACCTGTATGTTGAACGTTTGAAAATGTTGTTTCTTTTGACAAATCCAAAAAATGTTCAGTCAGGTCGGTTCGAGGCGAAATGTCTCATCGTTTCACTGATGCGACAGATGTTTTTTTTTTTACTCTACGTGCAGTCAAGTGGTGACAATAGAGTAACTACATTTAGTAGGAGTAGTAGCAGTAGTAACAGTAGTATGTAGTACGCTATTGAAATATCAGCGGTATTCAATAGTGGTATTCACCGTTAGGGCAAAGGATTATCTTTTATATACAAATAGTAACATAAATTAGTTTCTTCTACTCCCTATGAGGCATTCTCTGTCAACATACCTACTATTCCATAAGACCTCATCGATCGATCCCACAATTGGCTACATTGCAGTACAGACACGCTTCATGAATTTTTCAACGACGATAAAATTATACAAATTACTTAGCAAAAAAAAAATCAATAAAGTATCGATCTGTATTTTTCGTTAAAAACAAACAAAATTGCACACGTTCGATACGGTTGGATTCGCAAACCCGAGAATAAAAATAACGCGGCCGTATCTGGAACCGCAGCGTGGCCAATGATAGGACAGATCCGAGAAAGTCGAATCGAAAAAACAAAAAAAAAAAAAACAGAACAAAAAATGTTGCTAAATTGACAGATGCT
The DNA here is from genome assembly GCA_964034905.1 of Itoplectis maculator. NCBI lineage: Eukaryota > Metazoa > Arthropoda > Insecta > Hymenoptera > Ichneumonidae > Itoplectis > Itoplectis maculator. Next base: position 6,221,973 of record OZ035869.1, read on the forward strand.
TCCTAAGCAAAGATGCGGTGCTCGGAGATATAACGGCCCAAGAGCTACGATATAATCTCGTTATTAAAGTTGCCGATGATTTTTAAGCCGTACGGGTTGGCGCTTTGTGGGTTCGTAGTAAATTTCATCATCTTATGAATATCCAAGATTTTTCTTTTTCGTGTAAGTACGTAAAAGCGATGGGCGATCGAGATCGGGCGAGTTGTTGCTTTTGTTTTCCGGAAAATCTCGACAGACGCGCGAAGGAAGTTTCGATTAAAGGGCGAACAGAGATTTGTCTTGGTCCTTGTTGATCTGACGCTGGATGTTTGGATTCGCGACGGACGTCGTCGCGGAAGTCGCGGCGCTGTTGATCGTGCTCGGCGCGGCGGTGACTGTTGGCAGAGTCGGAAGTGCCTCGGCGGCGGCCGCTCTTTCCGCCAGAAACCTCTCGAACTCCGAGGAAGTCAGGGACTCCGGATCGCCTCGGTTCCCTGGCTGTAAACACACACACGCGAAGAAGAGACGGAAAAATGCCATTATTCCCTGAATTCGTTCGATAAAACATGTTACATACACTTGACTATATAGCAAAGTACTACACTTGAAATGAAAAGCGCGAGCGGACTTGTTTATGGCAGGCTGCCCAGCTGCCTGGATCAATAGTGAATCCCTCAAAGTTCGCCTCCCATTCTAATCGAATTCCACCGAAAGGGGCCAACCCTTCCATCGTGTATTTTTTTTCCCAAATCACTTCCGTTAACTCACCGTGTGATCTAACCAGGCGGCCATTTCGTTGAACTCGGATTCTCGGTTCGGCTGAGCGGTCCAAAACAAACACAAACGATAAACGATAAACCAAAGGATAACGAGTAACATAAAATAACGAAGGATAAAACACATGCAACATGAATAAAACTCGTGTAGTTTCGACGCAACAAATGTCGATAACGCATCGAATTAGTGCTTAACATTTGGTGAAATGGAGCCATGCGCCCGGTGCTGCGAACGATACTCAAAACGGCAGCGATGATCGTATTCGCTGCGCTCAGTGTTTCCGTCGACTCGTCGACCGCGTTTCTATATCGTACTCACGTTCGTGGCTGCGGTGGCGTTGCTCGTCGACGAGCTCAGCTGCTGTGGCTGCGGCTGTTGCGCCGTTTTTGGATTCACGCGATTCAGAATAGCTGTGCTCAAACCAACTCCCTCGCCGATCGGCTCGATATTGTCCTCGTATTTGCTGCCACTGCAACAAACGATTGAACAACATTGTCAAGAAGCTACTGCAATTTCTCAATAAAACACCCCAAATATATTCGCGATCGAAACCTGTTTTTCGTCGTTTCGTACGTGGCGGTTCGCGACTGCGCGAACATGTCGAACTCGTCGCTGTCGAGTTCCCGGTGGTCTCTGCGCTGAGCCGCGGCGGCGGGTGCCATCGCTCGCGGTGTCGCGCCGTCGCCGCTTATACCTGTCGAATAAATAAACACATTTTTCGTCAGGTCCGCAACACACACAAAAACTCGGGACATTGTTTTTTATACCAATATCGGCGATCTGAGAGACGAGAGGATCGAGACCGTCCGAAAGATCGATCAGCGAGTCGGCTTCGGTTCGCTTGGCGTCCGTCGCGACGGGAGGCGGATGTCCGATCGTCTGCGCGAGAATAGCGCTCGCGGCTGCGGTCGGCTGACCGCCGCCGACCTTGTTCTTCGTGTAGCGTGAATAACGGAGAAAGAGATTGTTGAGCTCGTCGTTGATGCGCAACAGTTCGGCGGTCATCTCGTCGTCGACGAGTCGGCCGATAAGCTCGACAACGCGTTCCTGCATCGCCTTGCACGTCGCGTAAAGCTGCTGCAGCAGCTCGAGATCGGCCGGTTCGGGCTGCCGATTCGAGGCTGTCTGCTCGGGCGCGGTCAGATGAGCCAGCATCTCCGACAGGACCCTCATGTTACCCTTTTCAAAAATGTATGCCAAGTGAGCGTGAAGCGACAGAATTACCTTAATGGCAAATTCGAAAGGTTTACCTGAACAACGTCGAGCTCGCTTCGCAGCTTGGCTATCAGTTGCTCGTGAAGCGGCGTCGCGAGAGGTTGACCCGCGCTGGCGACACCTCCGATATTTCCCGGTTGCTGCTGCTGCTGCGGCTGCTGCTGCTGTTGCGCCTGCGGCTGTTGCGACTGTTGCTGCGGCCGATGGACACCGTCGAGCACCGACGTCGGATCTTCGTTCGGTTGGCCCATCTGCGCCTGTGGATGCGATTGGATGCCTTGCACATTGCCCACTGCTGGCTGCTCGACCTCCGGAACGCTCTGCAAATTATTTATTCATTTTTTAATTTTTTATATCGAAGCGGATATAAAAGCTTGATTATGGTTCGCCAATCCGGACGAGAAATGTACCCTCTCCGGCGTTATTATCGGTGCCATAGCGTCGAGATCCGTGATCGGGAACTGTATGCCCTTAGCCTTGAGCTCCTGGTACACCTGGCAAACACCCTGAGCGTGTGGCTGGTGACGAAACGTATCGGCCCATGTGCGTATCAGGCTCAGCACTTTCTCTTGCACAACAGTCGGCGGTTCGTTCTTCGGGCCGATCGTCTTCACCAGTTCCTGAACAAAATCTCTGGAGCACGCCAGAGCGTGAAAGCGCTTTCCGCAATTCTTCACGCACGTCTCCAGCACGATAAGCGTGTACATAACGACGGTGTAATTTTTGCTCGCCGCTTGATTTAATCGCCGCTTGATGGCTTTTATAGCATCTCTAGGTCCGTCCTCTGTCTCGTTCACGATGTCGCATATCTCCATGTTCAGCGCCCAATTCTCGCTGGGTAAGCTTCCGTCCGTCGCTTGTTCTGAAATATCAATTGCATATTTGTGAATTTCCACCCTCGGCTACTCCAAAATAATAACTCGACTCCCAAACATTTTTCCTGCTTTTCCGATTGGTACTCCGATCCCTGCGGTAGCGTTTCGCAGTCGACCGCAAAGATACTCGGTATACACCCGGTATAAGCGTAACGCGATTAACGCTAATTAGCGGAGCTACGTCGTTCCTGCGTTTCTCACCGATTCTCTGACCGACGGGTGTGGAGAACGGATTGACGTTCACCCCGAAGAACGACATGACAGGAGCTTCGGGTGATCTCGCGGGTGTCGGCGACTGCTGCTGCTGCTGTTGCGATCAGCCGATATGACGGGCGATCGGTGGATTGTCACGAACTCGGCCACTGGCTATAAGTGCGGGGGTGGGAGGGGGGTGGGTGCGGGGGAGCCAACTGACAGCGCGCGATACGTGTGCGATGTGACACTCGGGCGGCCCGCTATACGCGCGCAACGACGACAACGACGGCGACGTAGGCGCGACGACGACGACGACGACGTTGTTTTTTCACGTTAGACGGAGACGGCGTAATCGCCCGTCGAATCATATGACACTCGGCGCTGCGCCCGGACGACTCGCTGTCGCTATCTCGCGTATCGGGAGAAAATGTCGATGAACACGCAATCTACGTGTGTATAGCGTGTAAACGGAAATATGACGACGTTACGAACGACTGGGAGACGGACACACGGACGCGGCCCGACCAACGCACGCACACACACACGCGCACGCACACATATACACGAACGTGGTCGTCGCGGCGACGAACGAGCCTACAGGCGAACGGCGGAACCTGGACTTGGCCGACGGAGATTTGTAGGTATCGTAGGTATATAAGGTACATATGATTTTGACATATAGAGCGGGGGAGGGGGGGATCCCCCCTCTCTCGTTTCTCGTGTGTTGCGAAATTATCGGCCGAGCTGGCGTGGCGTCGGTAAGGTAGGTACCGCGACTGTTACATTGTTGTTGTTATTGTTATTATTAGCGTTGTTACCGATTGAGCAAGAAAGGCGGGCGCCGGGTCGTCTCTCTCTCTCACTCCGGTTGCCGACGGTCCCGTTGCTAGGCGAAAAGTTTGAACATAATTTTTCTTACATCGCGCCAACGTAGCTGCTGTATTTATTAATTAAAATTATAATTTTTAGACCAGAGCCAGAAGAAAGGAAGAGGACGGAGGAGGAAATTTCTAAAATGTCAGGAGAGGTGGAGCAGGTATTGAAGAAGGCACCGAGCTGCGGCTCCGGTGAACCTGCAGTTATAAACAAGGACTTGCTGATAAGACTCGCGATCGAACAAGGCGCAAAGGGCGCCGAGGCGCAGAGAATATTTCTTCAGGATGGCGTCGTGCTGGACGAGATCACTGAGATTCGAATTGAGTTCGAGAGTATGTATCGTATAATAATAATTGTAATACTTATAATAATAATAATACAATAATTAATGAGTGAAATGCATTGCAGATATCCTCAAGATCGACAATCTCTGGATTATGTCGGAACGACTGACGCGACTGAAACTGTCGAACAATTTAATCGAGAAGATCGAGAATCTCGATAGCCTCGTTAATCTTCGCGAGCTCGATTTGTCCTTCAACCGCATTCGCGCAATGGAAAACCTCGATAATCTCGTTAATTTGGAGATTCTGCTTCTCTACCAAAACGAGATATCGGAGATCCGGGGAATCGATCGATCGACGAAGCTGACGATCCTCAGCATTGGCGCAAATAGAGTCGAAAATTGGGATCACGTGAGATTTTGTTAAGGCGGTTGTCGGGGACATTTATTATATATTATATAATACTTATCTGTACCTGCATCTGACACAGGTCATGTACCTGCGGCAATTCGACAAGTTGCGTGTTCTCAACGTTGCCGGGAATAAATGTACAGAGCAAGATGAATATTTCAAGTATCTCGTGGCTTTTCTGCCGCAAATCGAGTACTTGAATTACAAAATGATCGGCGACGAAGAGCGCAAAATTGCAGTTGAAGAATACAAGTAATACAAATATTAACACAATCACACTTATAGAAAATTCCTGTACACTTGCCGTGCTTTATTTTTGAATTACCAATCCAGTCGAGCGATCGTCAGTTTGGAGGAAAAGGAAAGCACGGATAAAGCGGAGATGGAGGAGAAACGACAGAGAGACAAAAAGCTCGCTCTATTGTCCATTTCGTACGTCGAGTATTTGGATGGAGATGAGTTGTTTCAGCAAATGTACAAACACGACAAAGGTTTTGTTAATTCGAACTGTTAATAATTAATTAATAATTAAATTAATTTTTAATAGTAAACTTGTCCTCTTCTCGTCACCAGAGGGCAAAGAATTGTCAACGATCAACGACGAAACGCGAGCAGCTTACGACGAGTTCAAGAAGAATTTCACGGGCCTCTGTAATCAACTGTACGAGATTGGCTTGAGCGAGCACGCGAGAAGAACCAATGAGATTCAGCTGTTCTCGAGAATCGTGGACGAGGGTCGAGAGGCCATTCAGGTGGAAGCGAGAGCGTAAGACAAATTCGTTACAGCTTTTGACACCGACTGAGCTTAGTACGTATGTTTCACATGCCCTTGATATCGAGAGCAGGAGAATGGAAAAAATTATTGAGCGAAAAACCGAGATATTGGCTCAAGTAACGAGACTCGCGGAGAGCATCGACATTTTGAAAGACGAGGCGCCGCATCTCGAGCCCGAGATCATCGAGGAAAAACAGGTCGAGAAGGCGCAACGACTCTCGGAGGAATTCAACGGTCTCTTGTCGAAAACCTGGACGAGCCTCATGTACAAGGAAGTCGTACTGCACGAGCAAATCGAGGTACACGACGCTCTCCAATTTCTATGGCAAACGAGTATCTAATTTTTTTTTTTTAATTCGCAGGATACGATCGAGACCTTCAAGACAAATATGGGCGATATGACGTCGAGTTTCACGGAAACGGCTCGAGCTATTTTTTCGCAGATGCGATACGCGGAGACCGAGTACAAGGATAATATCGACAGCATAGCCAATCTCTACATCAACAGCTTCAACGATCAGCAGAAAATGCCATCTCGTCACGTCGACATTTGCGGCGACCGAGATATTCTCAACAATAATCTCAGCGCTTCGCACGACATTCATTTGCAGGTCTCGTCGTTACCATTTTATCCATTTTATTGACTTCTATAGGCTTCAATCGGAATTGCTAAGTTGATTCGTTCGCAGACGATCGACGCACGGGAAGACGATATCGTCTCGAGGCTCAAGAACTGGTACGACAGTCACATGGAAAATCTCGCCCAGTGAGTTCATCGTAAGATAAATGTGCTACAATTTTGTTTTACGTAAAACATGAATGAATCAATGTTTACAGGGAGGAGACTCAAAGAAATCGGAGGCAGGTTCTGGAGATATCGCACTTTCTGGAGCACCAGAGGGAAGAATGTCGCGCTCTGGAGCAGCAATTGCAATTGCGTTCCGGTATCGGTGGAACGATAGAAAAAGATGAATAGATCTTTTTCGTAAAAAAACGAAAATTCCGATGTAAAATGTATATTAATAGCACAATGTGATATAAAATTGATAAAAAATTGCACAACAATTTGATATGAAATCTGTATAAATTGCAGACACGCACCTCCTCCGTCCGAAAAATATGTGTCTCATTTACGACGCGGGTTTCTTGCTCTTCAGTGACTGGATGTACAAGTCGAGACCCATTTGAACCTGAGGATCTTTGATATAAGCGATGAAGGTGCCAGTGTCTTCCTCGCGATTATTTTTCAACCACGCCATCCTCTCGCGACGTAAATTCATCTTCGTCGCTGCTCTCGCTCGTCCTGAGAAATAAAACATCAGTATCACATCAAAATAACTCGATACAAAAATAACTGTTACTGTTTCGTGTCTTACCAGGTATTTTTGCCAATGACGCGACGAAATTGTGACACTTGGAGAGGATCTGCTGTTTGTCCGCCGCGAGTTCGTCAACGAGACCGATTTTGAGGGCGTCGTGGCTGGAGAACAGCGTTCCTCTGTGGATCCAATTAATTTCCAATGAATTTTTCCTCAAGTATGAAACCGAATTCGAACGCTCGGATTGATTTTCGATACCTCAAAAGTGCCATTTCAGTCTGACGATGTCCGATCGTGTCTATCATAGTCGTCATAAACCAATGAGGAGCCACAATACCCAGTCGCGTTTCGTTCAATCCAATTGTGTGTTTATCACTGTCTATCATCACCCTGTAATCGCACGACATGGCGAGCAGGCAGCCACCGGCTGGACTGGAGCCCTTTATCAAATAAATTATCCCACAATACAATGAATTATTCTGAACTCGTATTTTCGAATCACACAACGTTACCACATATTTGAAGGACAAATCCGTAAATAAAAAATAATAAAATAACTGTACATTTATAGCGGCAGCCGTCGGTATACCTAAACCGTACAGAGTGAGCCAGGTGTCCTGCAGCGTCGTCCAAAATTTGCGCGCCCGAGTCTCGTCCGGTTTGTACATTTCCATTATGTCCAGACCCGCCGAAAAAATCGTCGGAAGCGACGACGTCAGCACGACGCCTTTGCTGCCGTTTTTCTGCGTTTCCACGAGCGCTTCCTTCAATTCTGTCAGCAATTCCAAGTTCAAACCATTCACAGGATTTCGTGACATGGTAATTTCGCTGATGCCTAAAATTCAAATTTGCATTAATTATTCAGTGAGTAAAAAAAATGTGACACATATATTTTATTGATCAAACTGTTTTCGGCCCTCTCACCGTTTTCATTTTTATTTAGCTGCACGAGATTCCCGGCGCTGCTGTAGAATCGCTGTCCGACACATCGGTTCGTCGCTGCTGCAACTCTCAATCCCAGGGCCAACATTTTCAGTTTCCTGTTTTCAACAACAAATTGATACAAATGTTAATATATCGTTGTCTGTTAAAAAGTTCGTGAGCAACCATTGTTGTCGATTTATGTTCGACAGCCCCCATAACAATATCAATGAAATCTTGGAATTTTCCCAGGTCCAATCGAGACGGACTTGAACGTTTTCTCTACCCGGTCAAAGTTCGCTCGCGTTTTCATCGACCGCAAACGCTCAAAATATTGCGAAAAACACGAGAATAACTGTGCTAATTGCCAGACAAAAAACTGTAATGATTTCCTGATTGTCGCACCCACCTCGCGATGTATATATGTAATTTCCAGGCGAACAAAATATACGATCCGTCCTCCTGGCTTCCTATCAATTAATTTTTCGATCGTGATCCGAAAGCGTTATAATGCAGCATCAGCAGCGACACGTTCTCAATCTAATGATCCAGTCGACCTCTTCGAGTACAAAATACGGTCAAATTACCGATCATACTTACCGCTCTGACATATCTACTTGTCACTTGTCCACAACCACTACGCGAATCAAAACGACGACGATTTTCGAGAGCGAAAAAAGCAGCAGCAGCAACCCCAACGAAATGGGTACCACCGAAAGCGTTTCGCACATCGTGCGCGCGTTTGGTACATTTGCCGCCAAATATTCCTCGCTGATTGACACGCGAGCGAGTCTCTCGAAGTGATCGTGTCTCGCCTTTGGCTTCTAATATCGTCTCTTCGAATCCTACGCGCTGTACGTGAATTAACGTGTGGTCATCGCGCGCGACAAGTCGAACGGATTTGCGGACGTCAGTCGCGTTGTTAATCAACGAGTGAACGAAAAGGAATTCGCGGAGCGTGCGGCGAAGCAACCGCGCGACAACACGGGCGAAATTTAGGCGCGCGCGCTAACAAACATGGCAAAGGTGCAACTGGCGAACGTCGCTGTGCTCGACAACCCTTCGCCCTTTCTCAATCCCTTTCAATTCGAAGTCACCTTCGAGTGCATCGAGGAGCTCAAGGAAGGTAAATATCCCGATCCGAACGGCCGTTCAACTCGAAATTTTCCATCCGAAATCTCAAAATAGCATCTCGCGATTTTGAGGTTAGTTTTTCCATTTTTTTTGCGGGAACAACGATAGGGACAACAAAGGGAAAAACGAAAAATCTACGATTTTTCTGTGAAAAAAGTTTTGGGGTTTCGGATCGAGAATTTGCTGTGGTTTAGGTGACTCTTTATTTGTCAACGGAAGGCTGATGTTGATTGTAACATTTTTTCACAGATCTGGAATGGAAAATGATTTACGTCGGCAGCGCAGAGTCCGAGGAGTTCGATCAGGTGCTGGACACGATTTATGTCGGCCCGATACCTGAAGGAAGACACATGTTCGTCTTTCAGGTGAGACAATGTTAAAAAAATTATCTTCCCCAGTAAAAAGTGAATTATTATTTTTTTCCAATGACAATGAAAGTGTAATAATGATAAAAATAATAATAACTTGTTTTATCGTTCATTCGCAGGCGGATCCTCCGGACGTCAGTAGAATTCCTGTGAACGACGCGCTGGGCGTGACGGTGGTGCTGCTGACTTGTTCGTACCGTGGTCACGAATTCGTGCGAGTCGGTTACTTCATAAACAACGAGTACACGGACGCGGAGCTGCGGGAGAATCCGCCGGCGCAGCCTCAATTCGACAAGGTCCAGCGAAACATACTGGGCGACAAGCCGCGAGTGACGCGATTCAAGATCAACTGGGACGACGGCGCGAGCACGACGAGCAACGGCGCCGCCCAGGACGACATGGAGGCCCAGGGTATCGACGAATCCGGCTCCCAGGATCAGCAGCCGACGTCGAGTCTCGGATTCACGGAAAACACGCAGAACAGTATGGAAGTCATGTGATCTCGGGACTCACGCTGTCGCGGCCACGCTCAATAACTTCTAGAAGGAAAAGAGTGAGCTAAAACTTGGGTCAAAATCTTCGCTGAAACATCGGTTGGAAAAAAAAAACAAAAAAAAAAAACTTTCACCTCAAGTTTGATCATAATTTTCAACTTTAGTTCAAATTCGCGTACAACACTCGGACCGCTCTTTAGATTAAAAGAAAGATGCATCCGAAAAATGTTCATTGTGCATCGATCGATCAAGTCGATGTTTTTTTTTTTGATCTTGTGTCTCGCGCGAATCTCATCGTTTTCCTAATAATAAAATTCGTAGCGAGATTTTCTTCCAGCCCGAAGTTGGCCTCTGTTCGAATTTCTTTTTCAAACGGGTCGTAAAAAGATCTCGATTTTTTGTTCGTGGTGTGAAAATGCAAATCGCGCGACCCTAACACGTATTTAGTATCTGTTGCTATTAATTATTATTTAAAATAAAAAAAAAAAACAAACGTCGCTGGATATTGTGGGCGGTCAGGGTAAAGATCTTTATAAAAAAAATAAAAATTGCCAAAGCTATCATCGGGCAAATAAAAATGAATAAAAACGAGAAAAAAAATCGCGTCAATATCCAGTGAAGTTTTTAGTTCGTAAGTCGCAGTTTAAGTTTTGCCGAATGAAAGGAAAGGAAAAAGCTAAATAATGTACATAAATATGAATAATCGAAGAATTACATATGTTTTCTACCTAAGAAATGACGAAAATTGATCATTCCCAGTTCCTTTAAAGTATTTGTAGATATTTAGGAAAATCATAGAAAAAACATTTGTCGCACATTTATTTAATATTTTTAGGAGAGGAAATTACAGGTTTTGCGGGTGACGATGGAAACAAGAGAAAAAATTAATCGCTAATTAAGATCTAATCTCTACGTATCGGTAATGATAATAACAAATATAATCACTTTCGCATCAACGAAGTTTCCGTTAAGTTAATTAAGAAGGAGACGGTCGGATCAACCGACCAGTCCTCGAATCTTGAGGGAGTCAAAAAATCCTTTTTTTTTCCACGTACTTATTCGGTTGTCCATTCCCTCGATTAAAACTAGTTAAATACAAATAATTCGCGCGCGCGCGTCGAGTGAGATCGTGGAACGAGGATCTACCGACGCTGGGGGTATCACGAAAAAATGACCATTTTTTCTAGATTCGATGCTGGGGGGACACAGGTAAAACGGAAAAGTGCAGACTTAAATTTCATCTCGAGAAATCTACGGCGGTGGTTGCGGTGACGATAATCGTATAAAAATACTTGTTGGTTTGGTTTCTTTCCGCGACGAATACGCGGACAATTAAAAAAAACATTACAAATAAAAATGCTAAAGTTACCGACGATTTTTTAGCGTCGAGGCACGAAACAGTTTGTTATATAAATACTCTCAATTAATTTCGCACAGACAATTGATTAATTCTAGGGTTGCCAGATTGTTTGAAAAGAATCAATTCTTCGAATATAATCAAATTATACCCCAACAAATCGATCCAGGTATAAATTGTGTACCGAAAGATCGATCTGTCGATAAATCGATTAAAAAACGGCAACCCTAATTAATTCTAATAATTATGGACTAGTGTTGTGGATTTCTGCCTAATCGTTGAGGCGAGAAACGATCGTAAATCGATCGGATTTTCCCGATTATCTCTCTTAAGCAATTTCTGTTCTTTTTATTCGTATTTCACGATACGCAACCTTCATCACTGATACGGAGTGTTTTGATTGACGTTGATCATCTCATTCGTGCTGAAAAAAAATGGAGAATCGTCGAATTGAGAATATCGTTATCAATCAGCGATCGCGATCGTCGATATTTCGTCGATGACTCGTCGCCTCGCACTTACCTCTTCGAGCACTTGATGTGTATTATCAGCAGAGCGATTCCGAGGACGAGACAGACGCAACCGACGACGATGTAGGCGATTCCCAGAAACGGATTTTTTCCTCCCAGCAGCGAAGTCGTGCTGAGAATCATTCGTTTCGTTCCCTCGAACGCGGATACGGGATAGGCTGAAAAACGAAAAAAACAATATTCGTCTCGAGGTGCCGATAAATAAATAAATAAATACATAAATAAAAAAATAAAAAAATAAAAATGTTGACAACTCTCTTGGACAAGTAGCCGAAGACTCACAGTACTTAACGTCGAGCCGATAATTGCCCTGAAGCAGGCCCATGTTGAACGGCGGCTGAGTGTTGTTGATCCGTCGATAGAGCTTACGAAAAGTGGGTAGAGCGGCGGTTCGCATCCACACGATGAGATCCTCGTTCTGAAAGCCATTGTTGCTATCGTCCTCGGGATCCAGCTCCCATATGCGCTTCGTCCAGTTCTTCGGCTTGGCGAAGTTCGCGTCGTTGTAGAGGGTCTTGAGGTCGCCAGGCGGATTGCGGAACTTGATGTTCTTGTCGGACGGCCAAGCGATGCCGGTCTTGATGAGCGGTACCTATCGAGGCAATCGGGAATAAATCGGTTATCACTGCGAATAAAAGCTCGGCTCCTCTTTACAATAGTCAATAGTTTAAGCAGTACCTCCTGGGGCTTCCCGTCGGTCCAGGTGAGGCGCAGCTCGTCGCTGAACAGGGAATTCGCGATTGCGCCGCACGGCACTATCTGCTTTTTCTTATCGTTCACCTCGATGTAAGCGAAGGGCTCGCAGTCGCTGGAGACGATGTCGCTGATGACACCCAGCAGTTGGTTGTCGTCTCGGGACTTGACGTAACGTCTATGATTCTGGTAGAAATTCGTGAGGCCGTAGTACATGTAGACATTGCCGGGGAATCCCGTGGGAAGCACAAAGTCAATCTGGCACGAGCAATTGGCGTCAGGATTTTTGGCAATCACGTCGGCGCACCGGGTGTGATTCGCATCGACCGGGAAAGACTCGCAGTTCGTGTAGTCGATGGAGAATTCCTTGACCTCGTCCGAGAAGTAGAGCAGACCGATGCCCACAGGTATGAAAGCGATTCCGATGACGAAGAACGTCGGCAGGACCGTTCCTGCTGTGAGAATCGGCTGCCAGGCCGGCAAGCGCTGCTGCTTGAACGCGCTATCTGTATTTGAAAAAAGTCTCAATGTTTTATAGTGGTTTTTGTAGGTTATGTTGGCTACGCCCACTTGGCGGTGCCATTTCGGTACCGGTGAACACAAAATGGCGTGCCTTTCTTTTATTACCCTAGCAATCGCGGCGACTTCGAAAACGACCTAAAAAGTCCAAAAAATGACTGCAGAAACGACCGGTCGTTTTTTGGACTTTTTAGGTCGTTTTCGAGGTCGCCGGGATTGCTAAATCGATTTTTTTTTTCGCAAAATAAAAAAGAATAACGCGCGAGCATTTTGTTCCTAGTAAATAAAATGATAGATTTGTAAGCGATCGCGAGGGAAAGCTCGTGCCCGTGCGGCCTTGAGACTCGAGTGGCCTCGAGCCATCAATTTTTCACCACAAGCCACGATCGACCTGCGTAACTGTGATAAACATCGCAGTTACGCCTGAATTTTCCATCTTCCCACAAAGAGGCAGAATTTCGTCTTCACGAGTTCGCGATCGATAAAAACCAATCGGGTTAATTGCCAGTCGAGTCAGAGCAAACGTTACGCGCCCTTTCGGGCGCGATAACATATCGCAGGAAATCCATGTGTATACATATACAAATGTATATATGACGCACACAGTCAAAAGTCAACAGAGTATTTTAAGGTTACGTGACGCGATGGTTGGCTTTGCAAGAAATAGTGAATAAATTGAGGGACTTACCGGAGGGTTTTTTGGTTATCGGCACCGATGCCGTTTCCGTGACGGTCGTCATTTTTCGCGCTTTTTCAGCGCTTTTCGGGTCGCGAGGATATCGCGCGCGACACAATTCGGCGAGCGCACTGGCAGCCAAGTGTATTACGTGACCTGGAGCTTCGCGCTGCCTGGAAACACTGACTAACTGACAGACTGACAGATAACAGAGACGCCGACGACGACGTCTCGCGACGAATTCGTCGTGACCCGATTACGCGGAGCGCCTGGCGCCACAGCCGATACGGAAGATCCCTGCAATGCCGACTTTGGTCTGGGGTAGACTTTTTTTACCGACCGGTCGGTAAAAAAAATCTAGCGACAGTTGCCGCCGCCGCCGCTATGCGGCGCTTCTGCTTCTTTTCGGTTGCGGCGGTGAGCGATCCGATTGGCTCGTTTGAACGTCACATGGGGTCGCGTCTCGACGAATCGCGAAGCCGCGCTCGGTGCACGCCGCTTGGACGCGGCGCAGACGTCGCCGGCGCTTCACACGCTCAACAGTTGTTTGAATCTTGTCCCCTAACTGAAATCGCCCGAGAGATGCGTCGCGTCGTCGTACTTTCCCTCGTTTTTTAACGACACTTTTGTTCGTGTTCGGGATCGTTCGACGGTTACGCGCTCGCTTTGCGCATGTAAATAGTTAAGTTTTATCGTTGTACTTTTAATAATGGATTCGTGGACGCGAGTGATAATCGAGTGGATAAACTGCCTGGGAATCGCTCCGCCCGTCGAAGATGTGCGCGATCTGCACGACTGCGTTTTATATCGACAACTCGTGGCCGAACTGTAAGTCCCGTGCGGCTCAGGCTCGCGAACGTTCGTTAAAAACGATCCATTGTTAATTATGGTCAATTTTCAGATGGCCCGAAAAAAGCGACGCTTCGGCGTCCGCGACAACAACATCGGCGCTTGACGAACGAGAGCTGGTCTCAGAGTTCATCAGAGGTAATTTTTTTATTGCCATCTCTGTATTTTTTTAAGTTGTGGCTCCTCGTCCGATCGTGATTTTTCTTTGCCAGCAGCCTAGTTAAAAAAAATAATCCCGTCGATAGGACAAACAAATAATAATGAGAATTGTTGTTGGACACAGCGGAATATCCAGAGTTCACGGAGAGCAACGAATGCACGACTGGCATTTCGGAGGATTTGTACACGGCGTCGCTGTTGCTGGTGCAATGCTCGCAGAAAGCTGCGTTCCATCGACCTATGTGCGTCAACTTGCGCCACGAAACACAGATCCAGATAAAAAAGTTCCTGGAGATGGTTCTGCCTTACGGTAAGAACGTGACCCGTGAGATCGTGGGAGTCGCGATAATGGAGATAGGCGACGCGACGCCGAACGCCCCGACACCCTCGACTCCGATAGTCCGACCGCTTCGAGAATTTTTCAACTCACCGGCAGCGAGATCGGCGCAGAGTCAGCGTTTCGCGAACGATCGCAACCGCGAACTGAGACGACTGAAGGCTCAGCTGGAGACGGAGCGATTCGAGAAAGCAGATCTGGCGGAGGACATACGGATTCAGGAGGAAAAAATTCACAATCTCCAGAAGAAACTGCAGGAGAAGTCACAGGAGCTGCGGACGCTGAAGAACGAGAGGCTAAAGCCGCCGACGCCGCAGTCGTGCCGTAAAAACAAACGTGCGAGCGACGACGAGGAGCTGCGTTACAAACGGGAACTCGAATTCCTGGAGAACGCGAATTCGGATCTTCAGTCGGAAATCGAGAGGTTGCAGGATGAACGCGAGGAGCTGACGCGTCGCGTGACTTCCAAGGATCGGCTTCACGCGACGCTGAAGGAGAAGCTCGATCAGTGCGAGAAGAGCCTCGAGGCACTCGGCATTCAGCTGGAAATGAAGAACAACGAGCTCTTCGCTCTGCGACTGAACAACGAAGAGCTGCGCGAACACGTGAGAGAAATTCAGCGATCGTCGATGGGCGAGCAGAGCTTCGAGATGGAACCCATCAACAGGGCGCGATCGCCTCTTCTGTTCAACAGCAGCGAGGCCCTCAGCGCGATCGTCGACATTCAGCTGCAGGAGGCGAGAGAGGAATCCGCGCTGCTCAGGACTCAACTCGACGGAGTCAGCGAACGGCTGGAGATCGTTTTAAACGAGTGCGAGGAGCTAAAACGTTCGAACGCGATTTTCCAGGAGAAAGCGAAGCAGCTGGAAACGGTTTCTGTGTCTCTGAGCAGCGCCGAAGATCGACTTGCATCACTCGAGCTGGAAAGGTCCGAGTTGACGGCAAATTTGGCGAAATTCGAAGACGATCTCGCGACCTGCAAGGAATCGTTGGCTGCCGCTGAGAATCGCGGAAAAATCCTCGAATCCGAGCTTAACGACGCTAATTCGAGAGCTCGGGTTTTGGAGGATTCTCTGGCGAACGAAAAATCACGAACAGGCGAATTGGAATCAACGGTTTCTCGCGCGAAGGAAGAGTGCGGAGACCTGGAAAATCGACTGGCGTCGACGGAAGACGAATTGACTCGGGTTAAGAATGATAAATCAGCTCTGGAACATAATCTGCAGGAGAAGCTGAGAAATCTCGAGGAGACGGAAAGTCGTCTGGCGAAAGAGAAATCGCGAGTCAACGAGTTGGAAACTGTCGTAACCGATGCTAAGAACGAATCCGAGAAGCTGCGAATTTTACTCAGCACCAGCGAGGAAAGTTTGTCTCGACTCACCGAGAGCAAAGAAAAAGTGGAGCTCGAGCTGCAGAAGAGAACGAAAGAATTGGAAGAGTCTGAGATTCGCTTCGAGAACTCAAAGATCCACGTCGCTGAATTAGAAACGACGGTGACTCGTGCAAACGAAGAATATCAACGATTGCAGGAGTCGCTCAGATCCAACGAAGCAAATTTGTTGCGCGTCGAGGAGGATAAAAAAGTTCTGGAGTCGAACCTAGAAGAGACGAGAAATAAATTAAGAGAATCAGAAATTCAACTGTGCGACTCGAAATCTACTGTAGCGGATTTGGAGTCGACGGTCGCGCGCTGCGAGAAGGAATCCCAAAATTTGAGACATCAGTTGGACCTGAGCAACGAAGAATTATCCAACTTCAAAATCCGCACCGAAACCTTGGAAACGATCGTCGAGGACCAGAAGAAAAAACTCGCGGATTCGGATTCTTCTCTGACGAAGGAAAAAGCTCGAGTGGCGGAATTAGAATCGACGGTCGCGCGCTGCGAGAAGGAATCTCAAAATGTGAGACACCAGCTGGATCTGAGCAACGAAGAATTATCCACCTTCAAAATCCGCACCGAATCCTTGGAAACGATCGTCGAGAACCACGAGAAAAAACTCGCGGATTCGGAATCTTCTCTAGCGAAGGAAAAAGCTCGAGTGGCAGAATTGGAATCGTCGATCCATCGTTTGGAGAAGGTTTCCGATTATCTGCGAAACGATCTACGATCGAGCGAAGAATCGTTGGCCAAGGAGCTGACGAGAATCGCCGATCTCGAATCGACGGTGGCTCGTGGCAAGAAAGATTTCGAGAATCTCCGAGAAATCCTCGAGGAAATGCAAAACGCATTGGAAGCCGAGAAATCAGGATCCGCCGAGCTGAAGGAAATCGCGTCGCGATCGAAGAAAAATAACGAGGAGCTCGAATCGCTGTTGCGACTCAAGGAAAACCTTCTCCGAGAATCGGAGCAACGAGAAAATTCGCTCGAAACGGAGCTGGAAAATTGTCGATTGCGATTGAGCGAAATGGAATCGTCTCTTCGATCCGAGACTCAAAAATCCGCGGACCTCGAGTCCGAAAGTCTCGACCTGAAGAAACTCGTCGCTGCTCTCGAAGTCGACTTAGCAGCTAAAAAAGTAGCCCTCGTCGAGATCGAAACAACAAAAGCGAAGGTGGAAACAGAATTGTTCGAAATGAACAACGAGAAGCGTGAAATCGAGGCGACCTTGGCTGACCTTCGCGAGAGGTTCGACGACCTTGCAGAGGAAAATCGCCAGAGTCTCCGGACGAAAGAGGAGCTCGAGGAGCGAATTAAAAACGCGGACAATATGAAAATCTTGCTTGAGACTAAAATTTCCGATCTGGAGGGAAAAATGCAGGTCCTCACCGAAGAATCGTCGGAAAAGAGCCGAGACTTGATTGAGCTTCGAGCCGAATTGACCGCCGGAAGCTCGACGATCGACGAGCTGTCCCGTCGTCTCGTCGAAGCGGAGGAACGCGAATCCGCGGCCGGAATTGCACTGCGAGACGCGACGAAGCGAATAGCCGAGCTGACGGAGCTCGGCGAGGAGATGGAGAGTCAATTGACCCAGGAACGCGACCAATCGGCGGCACTTCGAGCCGACAAGAAGAGCCTGAAGGAAGAATTGGCGTCGTTCGCTCGCGCCGAAACCGAACTGAAACGCGAGACGAGCATAATCACCCAGAAGCTCGAGGAAACGCGTCGGAATCTCGAAACTCGCAGCGCTGATCTGACGAACTTGCGAATCCAGTTGGAAACGCAGCTGGAAGAGACGCGAAACCGATTGACACTCGCATTGGAGGAAAATACTTCTCTCCAGGAAAAAATTAAGTCCCACATTCGCGTCGCAACGGAAAAGGACCGTCAAATGGCTTCGATGGAAAAAGATTTGGAAGCTTTGAACAGAGACAAACTGGACCAAGCCGAGGAGTTGGAAAAGCTGAAAAATCGACTGAAGGAACGGGAAGAAATCGGTGAAAAATTGCGAAACGAATTGACGGACCTGGAAACGCAGCTGTCGGAGCTCAGAAGCGAGAAGGAAATGCTGGAAGACGAAGCCGCGCTGCAGGGCCGTTTGAGCGAGGATCTGGGCAACAGGATCACCAAACTCAAGTCGGAAGTCGAGGGACATCGCGTGGATCTGCAAAAAATGCGAGAGGAGAACGCCGCGCTGAAGAAAACGGAAGTGGAATTGAACGACGAGATGGAGAAGCTGAAGAAAGAATTAGCGGAGAAAATGCAAGATTTGTCAGCCATGGAAATCGAGAAGAAAATCCTGGAGGACGAATCCCGCCGAGATCTTCAGCAGGTCCGCGAGATCAACGAAAACCTGAAGGAAAAGATGGCCGAGTCGGAGGCGACGATAGAAACTCTTCGAATTTACGAATCTCGCTGCCAGGAATTATACAGCAGCCTGGAGATGGCGAAGGACGAGTGCGCAAAGTCGCGCGAGCGAATCACCGACTTGTCCTCGGAGCTGAAGCTGCGATCCGAGGAATCCGAGACCCTGAAGACGCAGCTGGACCAATCGAAACGTGATCACGATCAGCAGAGCCTCGAACTGAACGATCGACTCGAGGAGTCGAAGGAGCTCGTCGCGTCGCTGGAAAAACGCTCGGCACTCGCTGAGGAGTCTCTGTCCCTGGCGAAGCTGCAGCTCGCCGAGGCGGAGGAAGCCCTGAAGATCGCCCGAGGAAAGTTGGACCACCTGTCGGAAGAGAAACGCGAATCCGAACTGAGAATGCGAGAGGTGATCGTGAATCTCCAGGAAGTAAGGTCGAGTCAGGACGCGGTGCTGGAAGCCCAGGTGAGGGCGCTCGCGGAGAAGTCGTCCGAGTTGGAGGAAGCTCGAAAGGAGCTCGTCGAGCTGAGGAACAATCTAACGGCCAGGACGACGGAAATCGAGCACGAAAAATCGTCGACGCGAGAGGCGGAAGCGAGATGCGAAAAAATGAGGGAGGAGAACGAGGCGCGGTCGAATTTGCTGCAGGAGCTGCGGGCAGCGATGAAGATCGAACAGGAGCGAGCCGAGGAGTCGACGAAACGATGCGAGGCCCTGGAAAAGGAGGCGCGCGAAGTGTCGAAGCTCTCCGAGGCGTTGAAGGTCGAATTGAACGCTCTCTGGAATTCCATCGCGAAAACTTGTCCGGACGTCGTTGGGTCGCGCAAGGTCACGGATTGTCAGCGAAGTGCCGAGGTCAACGAGGTCCAATCGCCATCGACGACTTTGCGATCGTTCGCCGAGGACGCCGCGACGATTTGCCGAGCTTTGTCGTCGCTCGGCGAGGCCAACGAGCGGCTCAAGGTCAACATGAGCGAGATCGTCGAGGTGTCGGAGGATCTGAAGCTCGAGCTCAACGCTCTTTGGGATTCCGTGAGGCGAGCTTGTCCGGAACTCGCGCGACCAGCCCAGACAACTTCGGGCAACGACGATTCGCCGGACAATCCTCGGCGAACGAATAATCTCGTTGACCTCGACGCGACGAGGATTTCCGACGCGGTCAAAGCCTTCGCCGACGACGCGAGGACCATTCGAAAGGCCGTTTCGATACTCAGCGAAGCGAACGAAACGCTGAAGGAGCATCTGGACGGTGAGAAGGAGACGACGAGGAGTTCGCTGAAGGAAGCGGAGAGACGTTCGCGCGAGCTCGACGACCGGATCAATCGGATGGAGCGCGAGCGGGAGAGTCGGGATCGGTATCTCGCGGCGCTCGTCGAGAGGAAGAAGAATCTTCGGGAATTGCTGTCGACCGCGGCGACAAAGAGGAGCGAGGTGGACGAGCAGCTTCGAAGTCTGACCGCGAGGTGGAAAAGCGTCTCGGATGAGGCTCGGGGCGTCCTCAACGCCGGAAGTTCGGCCTGCGACGAGCTCAAGCATCTCCAGGCGCAGCAAACGGAGCTCGACGAAATAGTGTCCGACGTGAACGATCGTCACGCGGCGAGCTTGAAGCCTCTCCTCGATGCTCTGTGTCGAATTTTCGTCTGGTCCGAGTCGAAGTTGCAGGAGGCTGCTCGAGAATTGTCACCGAGCGACGACGACGATCCGAAAATCGAGATCGACGGTGAATTGTCCGAGGAGCTGAGTATCGTCGAGGGTGAAATTCGCAGGAACGAAAGAGTGCAGATGGATCTGCTGAAGTCGACGAGCGAGAAGATCGACACGTTCGCGAAATTGTTGGAGTCGTACGAGGCGAGTTTGAAGTCCGGAGCGATAAAGCGCGCCGCGAGCGCCGAGGAGAAGCTGCAGTTGCAGCTCGACAAACTCGTGAAGGAGCGGAAGGAGACGAAGGACAAGCTCGACGCGATGCGGATGCGCAACGCGAAGATGGAGAAGAACATGGACGACCTGAGGAGCGAGAACAAGAAGCTGAAGAGCGAGGTCGCGGTTGCTCCGGTGGTCGACGACGCGGAGGTCGAGAGGCTCCGGAGGCTCTCGGAGAAATTGGAGAAGGAGGTGACGCGATTGCAGCAGGAAAATGACGAACTGCTGGCGACGAGGAAGGGAACCGACGATCAGGACGTCGAGGCGCGTTTGAAGGAGGTTCACAACGAATACGGACTCAAGCTCGAGAAGATAAAGCAAAAGATGGTACGTTTTCATTGGTTTCATCAATTTTTCTCGTTGGTGCTTTTATTCTGAAAAATTTTTTTTTTTCCTCCAGAAAACCGCTTACAACGAGCAGATAGCAAAATTGAATCAGGAGCAGGAAAAAGCGCTGAAGGAGAAGATGGGCGCGTTGCGCCTGCAGATGGAGAAGCAGTGCCGAAAGTATACCGAGGATATAGCCAAGTACAAGGCTCACATAAGCGACCTGAGTTCGCGCTATTGGGACGTCGGCGAGAAGTTGCTGGCCGAGACGCAGGAGAAACAGGCGGCTCTTCAGCAATTGGAGCAACTTCGCGACTCGCACGAGAAGCAAGAGGCGTGTGGCGCGGATGTCAGTCAGCAGCAGCAGCCGCAGATGTCGGTAACGCAGAGTCGTCTAAAAACCGCGAGGTAATTATTCTTTATGGTAGCATAACATTTTGTAAGCTATATCTCATGAATTAATGGGGGCATTAATTGGCACGTTAATTGGTAATTTTGCGTCGACAGTCTGGACAGAAGAGACTTCGCGGCGGATCGAGCGACGAGAGACGCGGCGACGCGTCGACCAGGTTACCGCGCGGTCGAGGTGATCGAGGAAGAGACGACGACTTATTCGACGAGGCGTCACAGCGTGAAGAGCATCCAAGCGATGGGAAACGCGTTCAACGCCGAGGACGAGGAGGGCGAACTATTCGACAGCGTTTATTTGGGTCAGTAATGCAATGAAATTTCGTTGGGAAAACCCACTGGAACCTTTTGTACGATCGAGCGATTTGTTTTTTCTTCTCACAGCGGACTTGAAGGAAGGTAGATGCGCACCACCGGTCGGTCCGGACTTGGACAGATTGTCCGAGCTACGTATGAGAAACTCGATGTGCAGACCGCATCTCAAATCGTCCTACGCAGTGGAAACGCATGTTCAACCGATTCTGCTTAACGAAGACGACATCAAGGTAAAAACCATTTTTTTTTCGCGCGTTCTCGTCCACGTGAATTGTCCCACTTTGTGTCTGTGGTAAAAATTACATTTTTGAAATTCCTAACGTGGGTTTCCCCTTAACCAAATTTGTCACATTTGTCCAATCAACGAACCATCCCCGGTGAAATGGTTATAGTATGTGTTGGAATCTGTTATGTCCGTAGAACGGTGTAAACGCGGACGACGTGTTTAACGACAGCCTGAGTCAGAGTCTTCTCCCCGGACAGAAGCCAAAGAAGAAAGACCGAACACAGGTGAGAACCGAACTGTTTCGTATAGCGTTTGGGTAGCGTATCTGTCGATAACCCGCATGAAAAAAAATGGTTTCGCCTCACGCTCCGTCCTATTTTTGTCTCCTATCTTGAGTGTGTCGTGTTTTTTTTTGTGGTGGTGTTTGTAGACTTCGTACAAGAGGCCGGGGCCTCCGACGCCGAGCAAGAACGGAGGGAGACTCTCGTTGCAGGTGAGGTTGCCTGCTTTGATTTTTTTTCTCAATTGTCTTTTGGTTTTCGGCGAACACGCACGCGACTTTTTCCGGTGGGACGTGTACTAAATTGTTTTTCGCTGCAGGGCAACGAACTGAAGAGTCCGAACAGCCGCGTTCTGAGGGAGAGAAACGTCGAGAGACGGACAACGGCCACGCCGAGAGGACTGAAGAATCTTTTCGGAACCTCGATATCAAAGCGCCAGGATGAGGTGAGTTGTCTTATCGCTAGTTCGTTGTTTCGAGAGTTAATTTAAAAAAATCGTTTACACAAGTTTTACGTCGAATCGAATCGAATCGAATTTTTGTTTACGCTTTCTTTTTCACAGAACGCGACAGGCACGCCGAAAAGAAGACTCAGCAGTATATTCCGAAAGCAGCGCACGGAGCGCAATTGAAGTGCATGCGAAACTTCGACACGTGCGCGGCGAGTGTTTCATCTGTTTTTTTTTTGTTATCGCTTTTAACCGAATTACAACGAGCTTCGATTTTTATATATATATTATGTATAAATGTTAGAGATTTCACGAGAACGACAACGAGGCGGTGAAAAAAAGAACTGTAACATTCCTCTGTATTCTCACTGTTTGTTTTTTGTAATTATTTTTTTATTAAAAATCATTAAATACTATAGTAGTAACAAACGATAATACTTTTTATCAGACGTATTATCAAAATACCCGCGACATGTCTCGCAACTTTTTCGCAGTGTCTCGCGTCGTGGGGGAGGGGGGGATTTGTGGTACATGAAGGATAATAGGATAAAACTCGTCGACGAACTGAAATATAAACGTAACATTGGGTAGTACCTAACAAAGTCAGTCTCTCTGAGCGCACTCTGATGACGGACTCGCGCGCTCTTCGATAAATGCACACAGGGCCGAAGCAAACTCGTCTCGAATTGTATCCTGCGTCGCTCGTGGCTCTGTCTTTCCTTTTCTTTCTCTCAATCCGAATCGTATTCCTGAAAAAAGACGCTTTGAGTCCCTTTGAGTTCTTATAAAAAATTCGGTTACTGAAAAATGTCTTTGAACGTACCATGTACTGTCCCTCGACGTATCGTCCGGAGTTCCTCGCCGTCCTGCGTAGCTCCCTCGGCTCCTGCGACTGATCCTGACTTCGTCGCCTGACAAATCAACACACAGACACAGAGCGTGAGGGACAAACGAACGTGGCAAACGCGTTTCTGGCTAAACGCGGAATCGAGCGCACAACTCACCCCCTGGACTGTATCTGCATGGACTTGAGTCTGTTGTCGATGTCGTGGGAGGGACTCTGCGAGGAGTCCTCGATCGCGGGCCCGGGCGAGCCCGGGGTCAAAGACGTGTCGTTGCCCTCGAAGAAGGCAGACGGTCTGGCTCCACGTGGATAATTCGCTTTCGTGACTTGGAGTCTGCGAGAAGAATAATCAGAGAGTGAGACTCTCGGTGCGAGTCCGTCGAGGTGAGCGTGTTTAGCCGGAAGACATTGCGAAACTCAGGCCCATTTTTTTTTTTCATTTCATATACTTTTGTCGAAAATGATCCCAAGGTTCATTAGAGTTAGAATTTTCAAAAATCGATTTTTTTTTTTTTTTTTTTACAGCGAAGCGAGACGATACTCACGAGCTTTTCTTCGGCCCTCGTTTTTTCTTTTGCTTGCTGAAATAAGAAAAAATGGCAACACGTTTACACGTATGCAGTGCCTTGTATTTGCCGTAAATAAGCTATTTCTCTACTACTACTACAAAGATCAATAACAACGACGATCTACGAAAAAAAAAGATAATTATATACGCGTATATAAATATAATCATAGCGGGACATCGATGGGAGCATCAGGGATCGGGGAACTCTTCTCGTAATCAACATAACATGAATCTCTTGTTTCAATTGTAAAACCAATTTGTATTGTTGACAATAATAAAATACAATAATAAAATTTCTCGCATACGCCGCGACAACAAAATCTCGCGCTTCGACTCGTCAGTCGGGTTTATTCTACGAAAGACAAGAACGAAAATTAAAAAAGGAGAATGTTAAAATGGTTCGTCAGACTTTGACGTGAATCTGTAGCCAAAATTTCCTCGGATTCGCTAAAACGACGCTACGGGTAGAAAAATTTCGTATAAAAATTGTGGGGTTGCGCGAGCTACGAATTCGATTGAACGACAACGACAAAAAATCCAAATCCCGGTGGATCGGGCAGCCGCAGACGATTTAGTGTTTCCGTGTGTCATTGTCGAAGCTCACCGATCATCCGCGTTCAGGACGTGTTTGCCCTGTAAAATTATACGTAGCGAGCCCAATCACACCCTCGGCGAAGGCTTTTCCCCTGCTTCATTTCATTATCATATTATTATCTCTTACTATCATTACTATTATTATTATTAATATTAATATTATTGTGCTCCGAGCCCCTTTGCATTGCTCCAATGATTCGGTAAGGTCAACGAAAGCAGCGGCCACACACAATCGTTGGCTTATATACATATTTTTGTGTTTCTCTTTTCGTTTCGCCTCAACTTCTTTTAACGACTGATCGTGTCATATAATAAATTTATATACTCGTATATATTAATTAAATAATGAATGCCGGGGGAGCCATGACCGAAGCCACATTGAAATAGCGCAGCGCACGTGGCTTAGGCGGTTTACCGGCATCGATGACGACGTGAAGCGTATTCGCGAGGGGAGAGCGGCGCGAGCGCGCATTCAAAGCAGGAAGGAGACGAGCGTGTGAACGACGATGCCAAAAAGAGCGTTAGTAGATACTGAAAAAGTATACAAAATAAAAAAAAATATACAAAAAAAAAAAACGAAACATAAGCGTCGTATCGACGTGAGTGAGAGACGAGAAGAAGATAGTGAGAGCGTAGAATTTGTACGTTTTGCGTAGTGATGCTGAAAAAGCGATGCAAGCGTTGCGGTATTATCGCGATTATCGACGACTTTCGGATATGCAACTTACCCCGTGAACTCGTGATCGGATCCCTCGTCCGCCTCGTCCACCTCATCTTCCTCTGAAAAATATTAAAGACGGGCGCGCGTGAGTCAATTATACAAATTTTACCCTGGTTACGAAAATTATTGGAGATTCTTTGGAAAAAATGGTGATTTCTTTTTTTTTTCTTAGAATTTTGCTGAGAAATAAAACATAGATGTACCTGCCGCCGCGTGGTCCTTTTTGCGTCGCGTGTAAGCGCGTTTGCTCGTGACGGGCACCTGGTCGGTCTCGCCGTGCAACAAGCTGTTCCTGTACAGAAGCAGTGGCTGCCAGTCTTCGCCCCGCGACGACGGCATTCCCGCTTGCAGTCTCTTATCCAGATAATTCAGTCTGTTAAAAAAAAAAAAGACAAAAAATGAAAATCCTCCTCCGTTAATTCTCTCGCGAAAAAAAAAAAAAAAAAAAAATGGTCAACTTACACGACTCGTTTGTCCTGCTTGAGGAGTTTGTTGGTGAATTCCGCGAGAATCTCGAGGAACGGAAGATTGGGCGGTGGCCCCGTTGGATCCTGTTCCACGCCGTCCGGCGGCGTGATGGCAAAAAGTACCCCGGCTCTGTGAAGCGCGGTTATCGCCTCGCGATTCTTCACCGCGTCGAGTCCGAACGAAAGAGCGAATCGCTTGGCCAACTCCTTGATTGCCGTGAATTCCTCGCTGTTCCTGCAGACCTTTCCCTTGTCCGCGACGATCTCGTTGTACAGGATATTCAGGCTGTGTTGCATCGTGAGCGCGCAATTGGTTTTGTTGATGTCGCGCGCCTTGCCGAGTGTCGTCTTGATGATGTCGCCGTAGTCGTTGTAGTACTTGACGTAGTGCTTGAACACGTCGGCCGCCGATTTCGTCGGTATCATATTGTAGACGATGAGTTTGCAGTAGCCGGCGAGGAAGTTGCGCCGCTTGTGAAGCTCCTCGATCTTCGAGTGCTCGTCGTGCTCGTCGTCGTCCTCGTCGCAGAATACGTATTCCTGGATGAAACGATTGAGCATCGACTGCATATGATGATCGGGTTCGTAGACCAATTGGTGAAGCAGCGGATTCGGCTGATTGGTCAGCTGATTGCAGAAGAGAACGAGCAAGTCGCAAATCGTGTTGTAAGCCTCCTCGCGAAGAATCGCCGGCGAGGGTACGCCGTTCTCGTCGCCGGCCACGAACACCTTCATCGACTCCATGAACGAGTGCAGACGCTCGCGCAGCTGACGAGCCTCGTCCTCGCCGCGCGTTCCCGTGTCGCCGGATTCCATCAGCGAATTTTCACCCCACAGAATCGAGAAGAAGCACGCGCTTATGCAGTACTTAACGGCCTCGTCGGGGAATCCTCGCGACGGGTCTTTCGCGTCCTCGATGTCGCGGTACAGCGACGACCACAGGTTCCACGGGTTCATGTCGTGGCAGCCGAAGAATATCGACACCTTTTGCAATCAACGTGGACAATCAATGGAGAAAAACGATTTTTATATTATCGAGAAGTGTTTGCAATTGCCTCTCAATTTTCGAAAGCTTATTTTCCAACTCAGCTTAATGCGCAAGGACTACCTTAAGGAACGCCGGAAAAGTAAAAAAAAAAATGGTGACTCGGAGTTTACCTTTTTCAGCGACTGCACGACATTGAAAATCTCATCCTCGTCCGGAATTTCCGCGCCGTCGATGAGCGTCCTGTACTCGTCCATCGCCTCTTTGTACTTGTTGACTATCGAGTCGATTAACGTGGAGCGCGCGACGTCGCATCGCGTGAATATCGCCTGACCGTCGACGCACATGTACTCGAGTGTCTTCGCCGCGGTGTCGAGTACCTCGGCGTCGTGCATCTTCTCGACGATTCCGTGAATCTTCCCGAGCAGCGAGTCGAGATTCTGCTCCTGTCGCGACTTGGTGTAAATCTCGAGATCGAAGTACTGCGGCACAGCGAGTAGATTCGCCAGTTTCTCCGGGTCCGCCCGATACTTGTCCAGCAGAAGCGGAAGCGTTTGTATGAAATGTTCGGTGAGTCTCTGCTTGTCGTCCAGCACCTGTTTCTGCTCCTTTACGGAGAGAATCTTTCGCGTAGGACCGCGACCGACCGGAGCCTCGCCAGTCGCCGCTTGCTTTATGCAGCAGACCATCAGCTCTATGAGAGACGTTTCCTTCTGATTGTCGAGAGCTTCCTCGTCGGGTCCGGCCTCCTCGAGCAGCAGATCCGTCATGCACTCCCAGTCCTGCAGCAAAAATACCAATTTAAGCGAATTCTCAGAATCAGTATAAGAATGAAATTTGAAAAAAAAATCTCACCTTCATCATCTGATTGGTCTCGATCAAAGAATCCACGAGATAAGCCCCATGCTCGTGTAGCTCCGATTCGATGAAGAAGAGCACGAGATCGCGAATGAGCGGCGTGTTCGGTAGCCTTTTCTTGCCCCGTTTCGTCTTCACCCCCGCGACAGCTTCCTCGTCGGGCGTGAACAGCCGCTCGTTCAGAAACTCTCCAGCCGCCTGAGCAACGGCCCGATGCGACGAGTAAACGAGCTCGTAAACGTGCTCGCAATCCTTATCCGTAAGAATTTCCCGATGATGCTTGAGAATCGATATGACAAGCTTGACCGCCTGCACAGCGACGTCGTACTCCTTGTCCAGTGTCATCGCAACGATGCGATCCTTAAATTTACTCGTGAAGAGCTCGAGCTTAGCCTTGAGATCCTCCGACGCGTAGAGCGGCTGCAGCGCCTGGAGACACTTGAGCCTGACCTCGCCGACCTTATCGTGAAGCGTCCAACCGATATATTTGAGATACGAGTCGTCGAGGAAATTCTGATGGAACTTCTTCATCCAAACGCCGATCTCAGCCATGCAGATCGCGCGTATTTCCGGCAGAGTGTCGCGATATCTGTGTACAAAGACGGACTTGAACATGTAGGTGAGCATGTTTTTAATCTCGTCCATGTTCTCCTCGAGCTCCTTTCGCTTCGCCATTAGCGATTCGAGTCTGTCGGCGGCTCGTTTCTCGCGCGCCTTCTGCCTCTCCGCCTCGTATTGACGCTGCGTATTGTCGAGATTGATGGAAACCGTCAGAGCGACGTCCACGAGAGCCGTCATAAGCTTCATCGCCGCGAGTGTCGCCGTGTGCCGAAAAGCTCGCACCTGCGAGTCCGAAAGACCCGTGAGAAGCGAGATAACGTTGTCCATGAGAAACTGATCGTAGATTATCGAGTACTGACACTGACGCACGAGTATCTGCACGAATTCGCAGAAATTACCGCGAAATTTTTTCCACGTCTGTCCGGTCATTATCAGCGGATACTCGCCGCTCTCCTCGTCGAATTCCTCCGTCATCTTTCGTATTATCGCCACGTGCTCCATCGTCGACTGCATCTCCGGCGTGATGCGACCCTTGCAGCCGCTGCCGTTTATGAAGAATTGCATCAGCATTAGCAGCGCGTTCTCGCGATTGCTCTTGTACTTCTCGATCCAGTCGTCGACGATGTTCGTCAGTGATGTGCGATTAACGCGTATCACGTAGTAGAGGCTCGCCTCGTCCTCTGTCGTGCTGGGATTTAGGGCCCGGCGACCTCGACCCCTGCCGCCGGCGCCGCCACCGCCGCCGCGACCTCGACTCGGCGCTACCGGTGGGAAATCCGGGTCAATCTCCTTGTACTTCGGCTGCTGGATCGGACCGCCGCGCAATCGCGCTCTCGTGTTCCGCGTCATTCGCATGTTCGACGGTGCCGCAGGGGTCATCGGCTGCTCGAAGTGAATCGAGTCGTTGTTCGAAGAGTGATCCTGGTAGGGCTGTTCGATAAAAAATCATTAATAGTTTAACTCCACGCAGAAACGATTCTTGTAAAATGAAAGGAGGAATCCGTTAATAAATTAAATTAAATTCAGTTTATTTACCGTTGGTTGTGGCTGCGGCTGCGGCTGCTGCTGGGAAGTACTCGGCGAGCTGTAGCTCTCCGAGGAATAATGCTCCAGTGTAGGATTGTGAACGGGAGTCTGTGGCGCCTGATTGTAAGGCGCGTAAGCAGTGTAAGGCTCCTGAGCCTCGACGCCGGAGGTGTCCGTCATGGGCGTCATGGGAGTCATCGGAGCCTCGTACTCCGGAGGGACCGGATCGTCCATCCGGATACGCTTTCCCCCTCGCCTTTGCATCATCTTTGGGATATTATTTCAGGTTTTCTTGATTATCCGTCGCACATCTGCGAACACAGAAAAGGCAGGAATTCGGTTATTCTCATAATTCGCTATCGCTTTGGGAAAATCGAGGAAGCTGCGGATATCGATAAGCGATAACGAAACGTTTGACAGAAGACGCGGACTTGGGTATTGGAGGTTGTGGACCGAGCACAGGTTGCGGTGTCCCGCCGAGCGTCACATCGATCGGCGCCGCGTTAATCGCGGGCGCGCGAAAATTCGGTAGCGCGAAAATTGCCGCGACATTATCGGCGCGCGTTTACTCACTCACCGGGCTGAATAATCCGAAGGCGAAGCCGCGCGTGACTCTCGCGAGAAAAAACACACGAACCGCGGGAAAATAACGATGCATTTATGTGTTATTCGGCCATCGTCGAGACGCCATTGCGCTTTTTTCGTAGTTGCGCCTGCGCGGACTCAGAGAGGGCGCCACCGGCGCAAAAAAAACAAAATCTTATTTGGCGCGCTATTCAAAATAGATCAATGGATCAATAGATCGTATTTAGTATATTTATTGTACAACGTGTACACGTTTAATGCTTCCGATATGATACAAGAATTTACAAATAACGAATAGAAATTACGCCTTGAGAACCGGCACCCTGTACAAAAACTCGCCGTCCTCGTCGTAGTAGCGATCCTCGACTCTGTAGGTGACGCCGCGTTTCAATTTTTTCCGCGGAATTCGTATGTAATCCGGATAATTATCCCGAAGAGCCGCTTCGGTTTTTTCCCTGGCGATGATGCCCGTCTCGAGGCTGCCTTCGAGTTTGCTCGCCAGTTCCGGATCTATCGGAACGTCCATTCGCGTTTTCGCAATGTCGAGTTTCTTAGCTTCCTCCATTCTTTGCGTTTCCGCAATGTCGAGAGACTTTGCTTCCTTCTTTCTGGGGGACCAGAGTTGCGAGGAAGTCTCCGCCGTTGGCGCCTCAGCGATTTCATCGAGCTCGGAGAACGGATCTTCGCTCGTGGAAGACGCTGCGATTTTTTTTTCGGTTTCTTCTTCCTGTTTCCACGCACCAACGGCGCTCGCGCTTTCGAGCACCAGAGATTTCTTTTTGTAGGATTCGGCGACTTGCGACTTCAGTTCGTCGACCAGAACGCGATCCACGGGCGTCATTGCATCCTCCTGAACGCGCTTTTCCACGTGATGGTCCAGAAATTCGTGGAAGGTCATCCTTTCGCCGCTCGTGATATTTTTTTCGGTCGCCAGTTTCTTCGGTTTCTTCGGTTTCGTCGCTAACGCCGACGATTGTTCGCCAGCTTGCGGCTGCCTATCGCTCTTTATAATATGTTCGAAGGATTTGGCTTTCGTATCCGGTATAATGTCGTCGTCGTCGTCGTCGTCGTGGCGACAGGTCGGATTCGTGTCAATGTAGCTCTGAATTATATTGGAGAACAAAGTACTCTGAGGCTTTTTAAACTCGGGTTTGGGTTTCAGCAAAGTCTTCGCCAGCACCTCGAGATTTGTGTTCTCGATCCGTCTGTTCTTGAACTTCTGCAGGTGAGCTTCGAACCGAGGGTCCATCCGCAGCTTTCCCGCCTTGAAGAGAGCCCAATTTTGCTTCACATTATCTTCGTACCTCTTGACGACATCAATGGATTTGGGGGACCATTTGCTTCGCAAGATCTTCAGCACGCCTTCCTTGGACACCGGGAAACTCTCGCTGAGCCTCTCCGGTGTCCATTCCTCGGGGTCCTCGCCGTGCAGCAGGCGTATCTGCTCCTTCTCGCCCCAAGTCAGCATTGGCGGCTCATTGGTTTTAAAATACTTGCGCTTCACTATCTGCGACTTTAGCTTCTCTTTTTGTACTTCCAGTTCTCTGAAACACGGTGAAGAGTCCTCGGTCCTTACTATTGCATTTCAAGTACTAAAAGCATTTTGTATTTTAAGTATTTTGCGGAGCTCTGGAAAAAGCAAGCTAATCGTTGCGTTACCTCCGGTGCATTCTGTCGTACTCGGCGGCATTCTTGAAATCCGTCTCGTACTCGTCGAGATCATCGTCATCCTCGAGCTCGGCGAATAAATCTTGAACCGGCATCCCGGGTTGTGTCATCTCCAACGGTGGTCGTGATCGGGTTCCCCTGGCCGACGTACTGCGACTAGTGTGATAACCTCTGATCGACAACCGCAACATTCCGCGTATCGCGTTCATCGCGTGTGCGATTTATTAACACTTTCGCGCGTTCCGACAATTCGTTGTTGCGTTGATTGTCTCGAGTTGTTGTTAGGTGTTTATCAGTCAGCTGCTAAACATAACCTCGACAAAAATAAGTTACCGACTTCGCTAGAACTTTCCGGTACCACGTGATATGGGGAATTTTATCGATCTAGGGAATTTTCACAGCTACGGAGTTTGAAATTGCCGCCACTGAGTCAACATTACGATCGGTGCGTTTGAAGATCATTGTAACCTCAAAATGCAAACGTTTTATTAGATAAAATATTGACAAATACATATTTATGTTAAAAAACGTGATTATTTGAGATACGAAAATGTCTGTGGACATTGTCGAGATGCTGAGGGAGCCTCGGATGACGAGAATCTGTGCCCCGATGGTTCGATACAGCAAGTAAGCAAAACAACACGATTTGAGCTATTCTAACATGTTTTTTCAATTCTTTATTATATTTTATTGTTGTTGATAAACATCGAATTTGCAGATTACCATTCCGAACGTTAGTCAGACGATACAATTGCGACATTTGCTTCACGCCGATGATCCTTGCGGATTCGTTCGTTCAGTCCGCCCAGGCAAGGGACAACGAATTCACAACCAATGCAGGAGACAAACCGTTGATCGTTCAGTTTGCCGCTAAAGACGCGGATGATTTTGCCGATGCTGCAGAGATGGTTTCTCCGTACGTCTCGCACTTAAATTTCAAATTTAACTTTTAACTAGAAAAGTAATGTAAATTTATGTAAAAACAATGTTTAGCTACAGTAACGGAGTGGATCTGAATTGCGGCTGCCCGCAGCGTTGGGCAATGAAGGACGGCTACGGCTGCGACCTGTTGACAAAGCCGCAGCTGGTGAAGGATCTGGTGACCCGAGTGAGAAACCGAATCTCCAAGCCGTTCACGGTTTCCGTGAAGATCCGTCTGCTGAAGGACATCCGCAGGACCAGGGAACTCTGCCAGTCCCTGGAAAAGGCGGGTGTGTCGTTTATAACGGTTCACGCGCGAACTCCGCAGATGCGAAAGGAGCCGATAGACTTGGAGGGCCTGAAAATCGTCCGCGACTGCGTGAAGATTCCTCTGATCGCGAACGGCGACGTGAAGAGTCTTCGCGACGCCGAGGAACTCTACGAGAATTCGAAATGCGACGGCGTGATGAGCGCCAACGGAATGCTCACGAATCCGGCGTTGTTCGCCGGACATTCGACGACGACGCCGCTCAGCTGCGTTCAGGACTGGCTCGACATAACGCAACGGATTCCCACGCACTTCCTCTGCATGCATCATCATCTCGTGTTCATGCTGGAAAAAGTGTTGCCGAAGAGCGAGCGACACGCGTTCAACAATCTGCAGAGCGAGGACGCCGTTCTCGCGTTCCTCGACGATTACTACGGCATCAGACCGTCGCCGACGTCGATAGCCGAACCCCTCGAGCCGATAGCCTGCAGCTACGACTCCTGGAGCAAAAAGAGACGCCGGAAAAGTGTCGGCAATGAGGAATCGGATACAGCGGATTTTTTCGGAAATTTGTTTTTATAACAATACGATTTTACGGCAGTTTTGTCCTAAAAAACCAATCACTGCACGACGAATTTTTGTATTTGTACAAATATATTTTTTATTCACAAAAATAC
The DNA here is from genome assembly GCA_964034905.1 of Itoplectis maculator. Classification (NCBI taxonomy): domain Eukaryota; kingdom Metazoa; phylum Arthropoda; class Insecta; order Hymenoptera; family Ichneumonidae; genus Itoplectis; species Itoplectis maculator. Next base: position 6,255,127 of record OZ035869.1, read on the forward strand.
AATTTTTTATTTTCTCGATCCTAATTCTCATTCCTGTTGGTCAGTATGCGCTATATACACAACTATATAGCTACATCTCGAACGCTTATCAGCCGCTATGTTTATCACACAGTTCGGCGAGTGTTATCGAGTATTCGATTTTCACGCGGCTGACGTGTCGATCATCTCCGATTATTGCCGCCTCGCCGGCTCGACATCGTCTACCGTTTTACCGCAAAATCATGTATACAACGTGTAAACATTGGAATTAATTGTTTTAGCGATAACGATAACCTCGCGCGCGAACATAACCTAAAAAAAATGTTACACCGATCGCAGTGATAAACCGCAGGTTTAATTCCGTTTGTCGTCGACAGCGCGAGAAATTGATGCATGGAAATTGACGTGACAATCGGCGAGAAAAATGCGGCAGGACGAGGGGCTACTTTCGAAATACATCAGAATTACTCTGGTCGTATCTGCTTATTGGTAAATCATCTTTTTTCTGCCATATTAATATATATCATTAGTCAGATTGTATTTGTATTATTTATTTGTACTCGTTTCAGGTTTGTTTCCATATTGACAGTTTTCGTCAACAAAGCTTTGCTGTCGAGCGACCTGAATGCTCCGCTATTCATCACCTGGTTTCAGTGCGTCGTCAGCGTCACCATCTGCGCCAGCCTCAACAGGCTCTCCAAATGGTTTCCAGAGAGCATATCCTTTCCTGATGGAAATCCTTACACCGTCGAAAATATCCGAAAGGTCTCGTTAATTTCAACAAATATGATGTTAAAATTAATCAGAGCAAATCTTATAGAGAATCAAATATTTCATTTTTGTCTTCAGGTGCTGCCACTTTCCATTCTGTTCACTCTGATGATAGCCAGCAATAATTTATGCTTGAAGTACGTCGGAGTGGCGTTCTACTACATAGGAAGATCATTGACTACAGTATTCAATGTCATCTTCACTTACATTGTGCTGGGTAAGTAAAGAAACATGAGAAGTAAAGTTGAAAAAAAATAGGCGAAGTAACGTAAGTGTTTTTTTCCTCGCTACAGGTCAAAAGACTTCGGCGGGCTGCATCGCCTGTTGCGCGGTGATAGTCGGTGGTTTCTGGCTGGGCGTTGACCAGGAGCACGTGGCCGGCTCTCTTTCGATCCTGGGCACGTTCTACGGCGTCGTGGGATCTCTCTCGCTGTCGCTGTACTCGATTCACACGAAGCGAATTCTTCCGCTGGTGAATCAGGAAATCTGGCTGCTGTCGTACTACAACAACGCCTATAGTATTTTTCTGTTCGTGCCGCTGATGCTGATAAACGGGGAATTCGCGGTGGTCCGAAACTACGAGAAGCTCGGCGAGTCGTACTTCTGGTTCGGAATGATCGTCGGCGGCGTGTGCGGCTTCGCCATCGGCTACGTGACCGCGCTGCAGATTCAAGTGACGTCGCCGCTCACGCACAACATCAGCGGAACCGCGAAAGCGTGCGCGCAAACGGTCCTCGCCTCCTACTGGTTCAACGAGTCGCGGCAGATGCTCTGGTGGATCAGCAACTTCATCGTCCTCGGCGGTTCCGCCGCTTACGCGAGGATCAAGCAGCTCGATCTCGATCGGACGCACCGACGGGATCGCGGAATTCTCGAGGATAAGGATTGACGATTCGATTCCCTGGTTAAACGGTTCGATAAGAACCGATAAATCGGACAAAAATCCAATAGAGTCCTATTAGAACCGATTATTTTTCAATCGGAATTCCAGTGTCCATTGTATTTTGTTCCAGTTATGTCTATAAATTGCGCGACTGCAGAATTCGCGCAGCAACCGTCTTCGTCCAAAGATATTTTATACTGCGAATATTTTTTTTTGCGCGAGTCGTCACCGTCGGACTCGAGTCGTATTTGTATTGGCAATCGTACTGCGAAATTTGTACGAAATAAAAGCGGATTGTAATTTATTTTCGGAGCTTATCGCCGGTATCTCGATGCCCGACCGTTGCCTCTGCTGTCCGAGTGACCCGCTATCGACTCTTCGCGCTTTACAATCGCGTTCGCGCTCTTCGAAAGCTTCGCAATGTCGACGCGAGACACGGGAAGGAGACTCTCGAGCTGCGCTCGGAGCGAAGGATCCACCGATCGTTGCTCCTCGCTCTCCATTGCGATTCCGTCCGAAAAAACGTAGAAGCTTTTTTTTCGACAATTAGCTAACATTAGTATTAAAAAAATAGGCCGAAAAAATAATTACCGAGGATATTCAACGGCCGTGGAAACGTTGAGGGAGCGAAGGAGAAGATTGTAGAGAATCTGGACAAGGAGGATGGGATCGTCGGAGCCGAGAACACCGCGCAAACCGCAAACGCGTTTCTCGTTGTGAAACACGAGCGGGCTGAGGGAGTCGAGACTGTTGTACTCGCCGAGTCCGTCCAGAAGAAATCCAGCTCCCGTCATGTGCGCCAGACCCAAAGGAGCGCTTAATCCGCTGCAGGAATATTCAACTCGTTCCATCGTCGCGCGATCCAGCGAAGAAATGATTGAAGAAATGGAAAAAAATCTCACGTCACGACTGAGACATAAATGTCCAGAGGATCCACAGCAACGACAGTGCTGTATCTTTCTCGTTCCACTAAAAAAAAAACAATAAATCTTTCGCGCAATTCTTCTCTCGAACATTTTGAAGAAAAAGGTGCGACTCACGGCACTTCAACAGTTTCACATTTCGAGCGATCGAACGAATTACGGATGCAGCCGCAATTAATTGAGCCTCTAAGGAAGGTGCGTTTCCCTCGAAGAGCCTCGATGATCCTTCGAGGATTTCGATGCAGGAGCGAAGAGCTTTCGCCTGGGCAGGAAGATAAATCGCGTGATCGTGAAAGATCGTCTTCCTCGCGACGCTCACGCGAGGTTCGTAGCCCGACAGCTGGTGCAACAGTTCTTCCTGGACGACGGCGTCGCGAACAACTTTTCGCGACAATGTTCCATTGTAAAATACTAAAAGGAAAATATCTCAAATAATTCGAGTTACAATTTCCTAAAGTCGAGATTCCCACCGTCGCAGCCGAATTGTCCGACCGCCTCGAGAGTCTCCGCGAGAACCGGAAGCCGCAGTGTCTCCCCGGCTCCGAGATGACCGAATATCATTCCACGCTCGACGCTCCCAGCGATTTCGTTGGCCAGATCTCTCGACACGGTAAATCCATCTCTGGCGATCCTCGTCGCGGGCTCGACGATCCTTCGCCAGGGCAAATTACCGCGAAGCGTCTGTGCGAATTCCAAACCGCGAAGAAATCCCGGCACTCGGACCTTCGCAGTTGCAAAAATACCTGAGTCTGATTATTCAAGGATAATTAATAGAATGAAGGTGACGAAAACCTGCGTTCGTGTTTTCCGCAAAATCCACAATCAGTGGATTCGTCCGATCTCGGTGACTGTAGATCATCATTTTTCCTCCGCTGATTTCAGGAATAAAATTCGGTCAATTATTACTTAATAGGATTTTTCTTAATAGAAACTTACCCTCCGAGGCCTGTTTTGTGGGGTGCAACGACTCCCATGCAAATCGTCGCCGCGACGGCAGCATCCACCGCATTTCCACCTTCTCGAAGCAAAACTGTGCCGATCCTCGAACACTCGGCATAATCGGCGGCCACCGCGCCGTGTTTTTCTGTCATCTAAAAAAAACATATGCATTATGAATCGTACTAAGTAAAATACGTCGGAGAAAAATTCTGAAATTTACCGGCGTTGCGATTGGCGTCGTCCCGGAGGGAAGAAGCAGATTAAGCAGAAGAGCTCCAAGGATCGCGAAGAGGAGTAGAATGAGGCAGCAAATCAGAGCGCGAAATCCTCCGTTGGAATTTTCGTCGAGCTTGCACTCCGAATATTTGTCCACTTTCAGCGGACACTTTTCGCTTGACTCTTGTCTATCCAGTGTCAAATGTCTCGTCTCGTTGGTCTCGTCTCTTTGGCAGGACGGACCGCAAAAGCTCGAATAACTCTGATCGCGATTTCCGCGTTGTGGATCCTCGTTCATCTCCATAACCTTCGGCCTTCGCGATCGACAAATTGCAATAACAAAAAACTAGTATTTTCTCGGCGTCTTTTATTCAGCCTTACGATCGTTTTTTTAATGCCCTGTACAGTGCTCGCTAACGATTATATAATAAATATTCTACAATAGTAGCGGTATAAATATTGTAAATTTATGTACAACGGTGTCGCAACGTGTTTTTCTCTCTTAAAAACTATAGGCTTGTAAATTTTGCCATAACAGTCTTTGTCCTATAATTGTAAATATTGTTCTATCAACATGCGAGTATCACAAGACGAAACTGACGGACGGTTTCTTCCAAAACTTGCGCAATACGCGTACAACAATTCGCTTTTTTCGCCGGCCAACTTTCCAATTCAAATTGATCTACATTATTCAATATTGTGGGCCATTTACAAATAGGCCACAATAATAATTCAGGCACTATTGAATGATAAAAAAACGAGTCCGATAGTCGATCTATCGTCAGAAAATCGAGCTTTCGGGGAGTTTTGCGATCGACCGACAAACCGATGATCCGCGAGAGAAGAGTCTAGCGAATCGAAGCGCAGCGACGGATGCGACGACGAGGGCGAGAGTGCAGGTCGCGAAGATGAAGAAATTTCCGGGTACGTTGCCGATGCCGATGTAGAGGAGGGCCAGGCAGATGAGGACGTTCGAGGGCAGCCTGAACCAATTGGCGATGGTGGCTCTGTGGGTCTCGGGCACGACGATTCCCCGGAGATAGCCGATCGCGGGATAATAAATTCCCACGGAAACTTCGAAGATGAGAAAAGACGCGAGGGACACGTAGGCTCCGCGGATTTTCTGCTGCTGCTGCTGCACGTAAACGCCGACGGAAGCGCCGCAGATGGCGAGAGCACCGAGAAAAACGCTCAGGCATAGCAAATTCTCGCGTCTGACTCGATAAGGCGGCGAGGCGAGGAGGGAATTCGCGGCGGAGCCGATCATGATGCAGAGCATGAAGGCGCCGAAGACGAGTCCATGACTGATGCCCAGAGGATCGAGCACCGGCGTCCAGAGAAACACAAAGATGTACATGACGGTCTCGAAGAGCGATTGGCTGGCGCCGAGAAGCAGTAGACGATCCTTGTTCCGCGAGAACAGCAGAAGATCGAGACTCTCGGTGAGATTCGTCGCGAGACTCGAGTCCTTCTTTCGATCGGCGATTTTGTTCTCGTGCCAGAGTATCGCGCAGGAATATCCGGCAACGAGGGCGACCGGAGCGGCGAGCAAAAACGGCGCCAGGGGTCCGTAATCGAGGCTGTCTGCGAGTATGGACGACGAGATACCGGCGAGTATCGCGAGGAATCCGTTGTAGAACGTCGACTTGGCGAGAATGTCGGCGATGACGTCGCCGTCGAGACGATGATAACGCGAGAGATGTTGGCCGACGTACCACGACTCGAAGCTCGAGAAGAGGATGCACGTCGAGGCGCCGCCGGATACTCGAGCGAGGAGAAGAACCGCATACTCGCGGGATATCGAGTTCGTCAGGCACGTCATCGTCGTCGTCAGACTGTAGATCATGCAGAGGCGCTTCCGGCCGAAAGTGTCGGCGAAGTGGCCGACGAGAACGCCGGAGACGGTGCCGCTCGCGAATCCTGTTACGTACAGCAACGATATCTCCTCTCTCTCGTAGCCGTAGCTCGCGTACAGCCTGTACAGATAGGGACCCTGCAGCCAGTCCGCAAAACACGCCAGCAGATACACCAGCAGATACTTCTTCCGCAGGGAATCGTACACTTCGGCGACCGGCGGCGGCGGCAGCTCCATCGTCGCGACTCCAAGGGCAGACGTGTCATCTGTGAATCGGTAGATGGATAAATTGTACTTTTCGATAAGCACATTCTTATCGTAATCTCCCTTTTTATACTTTTACCTTGTGCACACTGCGCTTCCAACTTTTGCCGACTGGGAATAAACAAGATGCTTTATGTTTTCCATAACGCTTCTGTTTGCTTCGACCGATGAACAGGAATCTGGAAGGATTGATTCTCGGATCTAATTAACGAGAAACAAATTAATGATCATTGCAATCTGTAAACGATAATCGACAATTACCTGGTCTTTTCACATAATTCCGTAACCTATATTGACGTGGTTAGAATGTATTTTTAAGGCACGATTGCACAATTGGCAAGCGACACGCGAGTAGCTATCACATCTCAAATTTTCGCACTCGTCGAACGCGAGTGACTAAATAATGAGAATTTCGCAACTAACATTAGCAACAATCGATCGTGAGCGAGTGAGTAACAAAAGTTTACTTTCATCGCGTAATTCGAGTAAATATAAGCGCTAAGAGTGGAATTTAAAAAAATATCCTGAAGCGCCATCTGCATTCGAGCCCGACATTTTTTTTTCTCTGGCGACACTGAAAATACACGGATAACCTCACATTTCGCAAAGGCCGGTTTTTCGGTGTTTACAACTACGTAATTTGCAGGTAAATACGGTGCATCGAGAAAAATAAGGGCGAAATAGGGAAATGATGGCGGCTTCGTTAATACGCAATATTCATCGAGTGACAAGTGAGTTATTCCAGCGAAAGCTCAACATAACCTATAAATCAAAACGAAAACGTATTTTCTGATTTTTGTCGCAGAAAAATCGCTGACAGCCTCGTACCGATCGATCCAGAGCACCGCGAACTCGGATATATTCGAGGGTATCACATCGGAAGATCAGGTGAGCTGCTGTTCGTCGGTTGCGGTGCTTCCAGTATTCGTTGATTCTTAGTATCAAATAATCGTAATTTGTCGTTCGCAGCCGATAACCCTGGACAAAAATCCATTCGAAAGGGAGAAACAACAGTGTCTTCTCTGTAAACTGAACATCGAGCCGGACTACAAGAATGTGCGGCTTCTGTCGCAGTTTCAGAGCGTCTACACCGGCAGAATTTACGGAAGGCACATCACAGGTTTGTGCGCCGACAAACAGAAGAGGGTGGAAACGGAAATAATAAAAGCTCAGAACGCAGGTACATTTTTTTCTGTGTTGCGACAGATCTTATTCTGTAGTCAATATTACAACAACAAAAACATAGACTAACATAGTCTGTTTTACTCACTATTTGCAGGAATGATGGGATACTATCAGAAGGACCCAAAGTACGCTAGTGATCCGAAAATATTTGACCCGGATCATCCGTTCAGACCTCACAAATACTAATAGCTGTTCTTGTAATATCAGTAACTGAGAAAAAAAACGAAAATAAAGAAAACCTTTGCCAAACCAGCGGACATCACATATATATATTATAATCTTTTAGGAGGAACTGTTTGAATTTAGAATAGTAATTTCCATTCAAATCCATCCCCCCACCACCCTCGGCGCGGTCTCGCTCTTTTTTTTTATTTCTCCGTAATCGCGGACAACCACCGCCGCTCGCTCGGTAACAATGAGCTTTCATTTTCAACACTGCCAATGTCACGTGTCTAAAGCGAGGGCAACGACGCGGTGAGTATGACAATTTCGCGTCCCGGCGACGCGAACACCTTTTCCCTGGCAGTTTATCAGTCGTATCGTAGAAATGTCGCAACGGAGGAAAACGCACGTGTGTCGCGTCCCTTTTGCTCGGTCGGTCATTCCGAGTCAGCTCGCACTTTCGCGCTCGCAGCTGCTTCGAGGTCATTTGATTTTTCCTTTCAGTCCAGCATCTTCACAGCTACGACGATCGCGTAAGCAACAATTACTCACTATTTTTCTTACACACAAATACACAAACGTGACGTTCGATGGTTTTTATACTGCTGCTGGTGCAGCACGTGTGTGACTCAGGTGTCACAATGATTCATCGGCCGCGTGCTGCGATTGCTACGAGACGATCGAGCACCGCAACAGTTACCATCGATTCTTTGGATCTCTCACGAAAATGTTTCGACATTGAATGAGAGATATGGCAACTGTCGCAGTTATTATGCGCTTGCTTGCAGATTATGACGGCGAATCGCGGCAATGACGGCAGAACGAAATTTGCCGTGGAGAGCGGAATCGTGAGTACCGGATATGTGAAAAAAAACAATATATCTTTTGTTGCTGTTTTTGACTTAACGTTGCCATTTTTGTTCCAGTGCGGCGATAACGAGGGAAAGGATCTCGAATCTCGATTCGAATGTCCTATATGTCTGAACTGGTTGAAAAATCCGACGCTGACGTCCTGCGGTCACAAATTTTGCGAACAGTGCATTTACATGTGGCTCGAGTAAGGAATAAGAAACAGCTACCGTTCTTATTCGATAGTAATTTAGTTCCGGATTCCTGGTTACAATGTAATTTGCAAGGAATTTCAGTGTTTTGACTTTTATGTATTTTAAAAGGAAGGAAGCCTGCTGTCCTGTCGATAGCAAACCACTGAAGCGCGACAACGTCCACTTGTTCAGAGACAATTGCACAAGCAGAGAAATCTCCCAGCAGAGAACGCACTGCGTTTATCAGCAGTTTGGCTGTACGGTCCAATTGTCGCCAATAGACATGGAGAAACATGCGGAAGATTGCAAGTTTAAAAAACATGTTCAAGACGGACAGGCAATTTGTTGTACATTTAAGGATGTTGGGTGTACCGAGAGCTTCCAGAGCGAAGAGGGTCTTCAGAGGCACCTGGAGGCCAATATCAATGCTCATTTAACGGTAAGTTCACAACTCCTATCTTTTCTTTACATTTAATATTTTCTCGAAATAATCTGCTTCTAACGCTCGATTTTGCCTACTTTACAGATGGTAGGAAATGCTTTACCGAAACTGAGTTTAACGCAATCGCAGGTAAACTCAAGAGCCGCGGAGTCGAAACTCTGGGATCCACCGCCGAAGAACGGTGTGGCGACGTCCGAGGAATCTCAGCAGCCGACTCCGGATTGGCAACAGCTTTTGAAGTACGCTCTCTTATATTTCGAAACATATTTCGAAAGTCTCACTTTATTTTAGATAATTTAGTAGTGACATTTGTTTTTGTTTCTCAGGAATCTCTACGAGAGGATAGTCATCCTGGAGCAGCAAAATCGCGAGCTCTCGATTACCGTGTCGAATCAGGAGACAAAATTAACGACACTGCAGACGTCGATTCGCTTCAACCAGGACGAGACGATACTGCGAAATTGCAACGGCGTTTACATATGGAGATTAACCGCGTTCGGCGAGAAGCTCGCCGAGATGTCGGCGAATCCTCTGCGAATGTTTTACAGTCCGGGATTCTACACGAGTCCGAACGGCTACAAATTTTGCGCGCGAGTCAACGTCTCGCCGAAAGATCCCGAGTACCTGTCGATTCTTCTGCACATGATGCAGACCGAGAACGACGACGCGCTCGATTGGCCCTTCCACGGAACAATGTTTTTCGTTCTCGTTCATCCCCGCGACACGGAAAAGTCCATTCGCGAACGGACGATCTCGCGACCGGATTTCGAAGCGTTCAGAAGACCCGTTTGCGACCTGAACAAGCGAAGCTTCGGTTACACCGAATTTGTGCGAGTTCGCGAATTAGCCGAATTCATACGGGACGACCAGCTCGTATTTCGAATAGAAGTTAAGGCTCAGGAAAGACTCGACGATGTAAACGCGATTTAAAAACGTGCCCCGATGCAGTCTGAACAAAAATGGAATGTGGATAGATATGGAAATTTAATATACAAAAACTCAGGAGGCTCCTTTACATAGATAAAAACGAGGACAACAGCCTATTAACATACTGAATTTTATGTGCAACTGTAGCGCAATGTCAAATATTCTTGGTTATTTAATTTCGCGACCCATTTGTATACGCAATTTTGCCGCCCATTTGCACATTCAACCGCATATTTTTCACGGTGATTTTTGGACATTTCATCGTAGATTGCGGTACTTATAAACTAAAAACAATACCAATAAAAAAATTCGATTTTTCCCTCAAGTAAATGGCTTGGATAAAAAATTAAGATACTTTGATAGATGCTAAAATTCGCGACAGTGCGAGCCTGATTCGATAAAAAAATTACAAATCATAAATTTTTAGTGCTGAGTGCTAAAGAAAAAATTTAAATACGTTTAAAATGCATTTATACAATTTTCCTCCCGTTGCGACGCCCCAAGAAGTGGGAGAATTCTCGACGTTGATAGCGCCACTTGTACTTATGTTGCAGTCACTCGAATTCGGGACAGTAAGTGGAACGCACGAGGTGAATCTCCGTTAGAGAAAATACTTTCTAAAGCAAAGTCGACGCCGCAAAACTCTTCAGTATCGTCCGCCGATTCAGTGTAAAACCATCCGCCGTTTTCGTCGAACGATGGACATTAATTTCACGCGTTTAGTTTTTCTGTTAATCGCTTTAACGACCGGTGTCATCGGTATTTTGATTAACGCTCTCGAATATTGTCTTCCGGTTTTCATAACGCGAACTTTTCGCAATGGAAAATTCGCAATTACCACCAAACAACCGATCGTCGAGAAATGTGAGGTTCCTAAAAGGTGAGTCGATGCACAAATTTTTATTTTTTTATAAAAAAAAACAAATTAATAAAACAAAAATAAATTTACAGGTGGTTCAGGCATTTTTACGAATTCGCTGCGCCAGCTTCGAGCATCGTACTCGCACTGACGATCTCCAAGTACATCTTCAACATTGACGTGCCGAACGTATTTCACTGGATTCTCGATTTACAATTGGGAAGTGGCAGGCGAGCACTCGTGTCCCCGGAAAGTACGCTGCTCGCGGCTACGTTGTTGACGATACAATGTTGGAAACGATTCTACGAATCGCACTACGTCAGTATTTACAGCGATGGAAGAATGAATATCTCTCATTACATCGTGGGATTCGTGCATTACATCGGCACGATAACGTGCGTCGTCGGAGAGTCTGAAGGATTCGTGAGAGGTGAGCTTACTTCGCTTATTTGAAAATAGGTCGTAAAAAATAAAATCGTATAAATATGGCCGTGAATTTTTCTTTTTAATATATAGGTTCCAGTAGCGATTTTAATTGGAGCCGTCTTACCAATTTGCAATACATCTGCGCGGCAATATTTCTCCTGGCGTCGTACGAACAGCTGCAAACGAATTATATTCTGGCGAATCTGCGCAAGGATAAAAACGGCACCGTCGTCACGAAATCCTACAAAATACCGTACGGACGTCTCTTCGAGTACATCTCATCGCCGCTGCAGTTCACGGAGATTATTATGTACGCAATGCTGTCCGTAATTTTGTGGAGCAGCTCGACGTATCATTTCGTCTTCTTCTGGGTTTTCGCAAATCAGGTATGAATTTTGTTTTTTTTTCCCTCCGTTCCTTGAATCATTGTTGCATTGAAAATTTTTGACTCACTGATGTGACCAATTATTTTTTCCAGGTTGCATGCGCGACTTTATCCCATTCGTGGTGTCGAGAAAAATTCCGAAATTACCCGCAGCAACGTAAAGTTTTTATACCGTTTGTATACTGAAAACTTTTATTTAAATAAAATAAAATATAATTTTGTCAGTTTACGGACAAGTGAAATTGTATTTCGTCGTCTCGCGGGAAATATTACGAGTGCGAAGAAAAAATGTCCGGTGCCACGGGCTCCGTTGGTGGGACGATTATTTGAACAGAAGACTGAAACATAAAAATTATTCCTCTCTGGGTATTTGCGTAACTCGCTGCTGTCTCGAGGATATAGCGCAGGATACGTCGGTGCTGTCGATAATTATTCACACACCGACGTATCCGACGTATTTTCAACGGTATTATTATTAATTAAGGGGATGAAGATGATTATTATTAAAGAGGACGTGAATAAAATATAGCATACCTGTACGGATAGCCTTGGGCTTTGTTCCGGAATATCGACAGAAGCAGACTGAAAAATACGCCGACCAAGCCGAGGCCTATCACGGCGAATATTCGACGCTTCTTCACGTCGCCTTTGCGCGTTGCTGCTTCAGTCATTAGGATCATTCCCAACACGACAGCTCCGTCTGAATTATTGGGATTAAGGAAAGATACCAACCGCAAAAATATCAATGTAACTTTTTCAATAAAATAACGATTCCGATTACTCTGGGTTTACCGAAAGTGGCTTTTTAAAGCCATTGCAGCAATATTTTGTCAAAAGGATACTCAGCACCATAACGATGTAAGTCTCAAGAACAAATTGACCTTGAGACGAACCGTGGATATAAGCTACCATCCCGTTGGGCGACTTATGAATAAATGGTGGACCCCTAATGTGATTCCACATTTGGCCGGATACCATGGTAAGCGTGAAAAACTGTAATAAAATATAATGGAATTGAAAAAAATGTGATACAATAAGAATCAAGCTCGGGAAGAGACAATTACCAAGGCACCGAGACCCCAGATGGTCTTATTATAGATGAATCCTAAATTGTTTCGCTTGAGATACACAAAGCCTCCAATTAAAACGAGAAGCATAACTCCGGCAACGGTACCGGTCCAGTTTGGTGGCCTCAAGAGACGGAATTGAATGTCCGTGCGTTCCCAAATCCACTTGGCGATCGCTTCTGCCGCAAATCCGACTCGTTGGATGTCCATTGTGTCGGCTGACTTGGGCTTGCCCTTCGGCGGGAAGTGCATGTACACTGGCGCAGTGTTCAGTCTCATCTGCAAATGATTTTTCAGTAAAAAATAGCAATAATGTAAATTTATATAAAATTGGTATAATTTATAGAATAAAGTTGCGTAGTAACCATTTGAAAGACGTCGGAACCTTCGTCAAAGTCCACAGTAACGAAGAACAATTTGTTGGAGTAAGCCTGTGAATAGCGGAACGAGTTGGCGACTATCGTGAATTCGTCGTTGGCGTGTCTACATATCTGGCACTGTCTCTGCGGCGCCATAGCGGTAAACATGACAATGACGGAATAGTTTCTCGGAGTCGTCTTGATGAACTCCTTGAATTTGGCTCCGTTGAATTTGAGCACCGGACGTTTGAGAGCCATCTCCGTGAGCTGCTGGACTCGATCGGCCAGCGAGGAACTTTGACTCTGAAATTGTGAATGCAAAATATTTTTTGAGGTTATGAAAATTTTACAGCAAGGTTCGCGTCTCGGATCGATCGTCGCGTCGCGTTAAGGAGGGAACACCGGCGTTTTTCACAATCGTGCGAAAAATATATCGAATTTTACAAAAACGAATATTATCGTCGAAACGATTGCACCGATAAGGAGAAAGTTTGACGTGTCGATGGAACGTCTCGGGAAGGTTTCGGGATCGGTGGAAATAGTCGAAAATTCTCACGCTTTTCGTCCGATATTGGCAGGTCCCATTGTCGAAGCACAACAGGAACAGTCCGAGGACTGCTAAATAAAAGCAACACTTCATTTCTGCCAATATTTGACAGAACTGTTACCCGTCCACGGTCCGCGGAATCACAAACAGGTCTTTACGACCGGGGATGCCGCTAGCAGACGAACCAATGCCGCGCTCTCATTGGTCGAGAGCCGCAGCACCGCGACAACGTGGCATTCAACGTATTTCCCGTGTCTCGGCCGACAAAACTAATATTTCCGAACAAATCCCAACGAACAACGAACCCAACGTCGACAATAATAAAAATACGATACGAATAATCATTGAGGCGTTTCATTGGTTGTCGGAACCGCGGATCGAAGAGTTGAGAAAGTTGTGAATGCCGAAGCCAGGGCCGTACACCGAGTCATAAATTACCATAATAATATTACGAAAATATTGCAAGTTTTCCCAAGATACCCAATTTTTTTTAACGTAATTGTCAAAAAAATAAGAACAGTCGTAAAAATTTGCAAATCTGGGACAATACCCGGTAAAAAAATTGACAACACATTTTCCAGAGATTTTGTTGCGCAGCGATCGAAAGATCCGCGATATTTGATAGAATTAGATTTCAGATTTTTTTTAGGGAGAATCGTAGCTGAAATTCATCGTAATTGCTGCGAATATGCAAAAATATTATTCTTCAGGTGTGTCGAGGAACCGGGCCCTTGATTTATGGGAGCACGTCATAGGCTGTGATGTCCCTCGGCGCTCTCCGATTGGTCGGCGTCGCGGCGCCGACCGCTGAGTGGCTGGTTCGGCAATATTTACGGCGTAACCGTCGTTTCAAAAGGAACCGGTGTCGTCCCGCCGCCTGGAAAAAAAGCGTTAAACAGCTGAGGGGCCCGATGTCGCGCGTCGCGCAATTTTCCCTCGCATACGGGGACCAGTGTTCGCAGGGGGAAGACGCGTCGGGGATATCGTCGTGCAAAACCGGGGTAAACGCGTTCGTGGACGAACGCGACGTGCCGTTTTAGTCAGATTTTTATACAAGTGTATTTATTCGTTCGTTAAGTCGTCGAAGACTCATTTTGTCAATCGTCGAAGCAACCAAGTAGTAAACAAAACAAAAATGTCGTTCTCAAAAGCAAGAATACAACGTTTCAACGAGCTCACGAGTAAGTACAACACGTGTGTCTGACCTTCGCGCGTTTTTTCTCTGTTTACCCTGTAATCTTGTTCTAAAACCCGTTACATGCATTTCCCGGGAATTTATTTATTTCGCCCGGTCCTCGGATTGCACGATAACGTTGCGAAAAATATTCCAAGTATTTTCTACGTCGCCAATACGACTAAAATGTGTTTTTTTTTTAAATTGTACATTTTGCGTCACATTGTCTAATTAATTTCCAATTAATTTGCGTCACATTGTCTAGTGAAACAATATAGATGATGGAAAATAGATGTAAGCTCGAATCCGTGACAAACCGTTATACAGTCTATATACAATTTTTTACACACGTCCTATACCTGAAATAGGCATAAATAAATAAAAATGCGTAAACTGTACGAATCAACGGACTTCGATTTAAAAAACCGAAGAATCGAGATTCGCGCGAGGTATATAAATAGAACGCGTGGGAAAAGTGGGATTTAATAAATTGCGCGAGTGTCCTGCGACGTAATGGTTCGCAAGAGCCGAGGGGTGAGATCCATTCTCCTGGCGTATTTGTCGTGGGTTTTTACGCGGAGGGCGAAGGGTGACGGAGGGCAACACACAGGGTTCGGCTACACCTGGTAATTCTATGACCCTACAGTAGCTGCGACGGCGGCGGCGACGTGTCCCTTGCATCAGAGCTGCGCCAGCTGCCCCCCATTTTTCCCCGCCCCGTCTCGGCGCTCTCCCCGCGCGCGCGCATTGCCTATGCAGCGCGCATGCGTAAACAAGCGCGAATTTTTCACGTCCACCCATTGCGTTGTCCCGACGCCGCTTAGGTCACACGGATTATGGCGCCGCCCGGCGCGAGGAATCGCGTTCTCACCTCGTCACGCGGTCTCCTTTGTTTACCCGACCGATCGGAAGATCGATCGGATTTTTCGGCGACTCGTCGCCGCCGCCACAGCTGATTTCTCAGGGGTCGTCGATTTTCTCGAATATGCAACGTATATTTCAGACTGTTTAACAGGATTCAAGAAATCAATTCGTTTGATTGATTTCTCGAATCGGAAAGTTTCGAAACGGAGCTGAGAATACTGGAACTATTTTCTCGACTACAATGTAACAGTGGAAGTCTGTAAATATTAGACCTCAGGATAACAGGAGTCTCGTTTTCCGTTAAAAGGCATCGAGTTCGTTGAGCCAAGGGCACAGTTACGACTTTTGTGACGCGTTCGACGAGAAAAAGGCGATTTCTGAGGATCGCAACTCCCGCCGCCGCCAGCTGCGCCGCATTCATAAAGGAGACGACGCAACGTTTTACCATTTTTTTTTCTTCTTTAACCACAGGCGAGGCCCCACCGCCGGGTGCCTACGACCCGAAGTTCGACAGCAAAGTCAAGAGTTTCGTAATCGAGAAGACGGAGCGCTTTCAAGACAGCAAAAGCGTGACGAGCAGCGGCGCAGAATGCAACATGTCCGTTTCGAGCAAGGGGACCGGCGGACCGGTGCCCTCCCCCAAGTTTCGAACGGTAAGCTGCTTCACGAGGGGTGAAACGAGTGTGGCGAAGACGAGACGAGTGAGACGGAGATAGAGGCGGGAAACGCGGGAAGCGAACCTATATCCGCCATTTTTTTATTTATTTTTATTATGTTTGCATCGTTGGAAAGCAACGAAAATAAAAAAAATATTATAATGATTGATCTTTATAATAACTTTTTAGAATCGTTGGAATAATAATAAAAAAAAATTACATCATATTTTTTTATTTTTTTATTTGATTTATTTTGTATTTTTTATATTTTTTTCTTAGCCACAATTACCAAAGAAGCGAGTCATCGCAAAACCCACGAACATGAGCTGCCCAAAGGCAAAGACAAAGCTCGTGCTCGGCAGCAGCAGCAGCAAGGATCTCAAGTACGACGTGCGCGACGAGCTTGCGGATCTCAAAGTCGAGTGCGCGAACAAAGACAAAACTATAAAGGACCACGCGAAGCAAATTGAAGATATGAAGAGGGAAACGTGGAAATTGGAGAAGGAACTCGCCGATGTTCACGCGAAACAGGCGGAGATTGAGGATCAGCATAAAAAGGACTTGGAGTCTATGGTTGGTACTTTGCGAAAAATTTCATTTTATTAAAAAATCTCTAAATCCGCATTATTAAAAATCATGAATTTTTTCAGGCGACGTTGCAACAGGAAATTCAAGATTCGCGCGACCAGAAGCATCACGCGGAGGTGGAATTGCTGCGTTCGCAGATCGTAGAAATGACTGAGGCGAGAGCAAAAGAGATGTTGGCGCAGAAGGCGATGCAGGAGAGTATCGAATCGCGGCTGGTGACGATATCGAAGAGGTCCGCGATGCTCGAGGAGGAAATGAGACAAATGGAAATCACGCAGATGGACGCGCAGTCCGAGCTCGCGAGAATGAAGGACAAATTGGCGGAAGTGAAGAGCGACAAGGAGAACGAAATCAAAGAGCTGTCCGCGACCATAGCTCAGAAGGAAGGCGAATTATCTGAAGTTCGAACGGAGGTGAGTGTCCGAAAATCCAATTAGATAGCAAATTATTTTCAAACGGAATAACTGATCGATATTTCGGTTGCAGCTCGATCGGGTGAAATCAATGTCGGACGAAATGCGAGACCTGGTTGGTTTTTTGAAGAACGAGGAGGAAACTTTGCGGTCCGATGTCGCAGAGTTGAGTAAAGTTCGAAGCGACTTGGAAGCCAAGCTCGAGACGCGTCAACAGGTGGTGCTTCAGTTGCAGTCGCAGCTGTCGACGCTGCAGTGCGAGGTCGACGAGCAGCGCGCCGAGGCCGAGGCGAAAACGCGAGAGCTCATGGATCGACACGATCGCGAGCTGATCGACATGAGACACGAGTTCATCCGCGAACGCGAGAGTCTGCAGAACGACAAACAGACGGAAATCGCGCGCAGACTCGAAGTCGAGTGCGAGAACAGAGAGCTATCGGAGACCAATGCATTTCTCACCGAGGAGCTTCAGGACGTTCAGCAGCTTTACAAAAACACGAAACGTCGTCTGTTGGAAACGGAGGAAGCGCTCGACGCGGCGAATCACAAGTACAGCGAAGCAACGAGCGGTCACAGGGAAGAGATGGAAGCTGCGAAAAGTCAGCACAGCTCGGAGATGAAGAGGCTCGAGGAATTGCTGGAGATAACGAGAGTGGAGTACCTGAGAGAGCTCGATAATATGACCGAGGCGAGGAACAACGAATTGGAGGCGGTTAAAGCCGAGGCTGAGAGGACCGTCGAGGAGGAGAGGCGTCGCACGCAGGAACGCACGGATAAGATCGTCGAGAACGCCGAGGCCGTGACGCGAGAGACCCTCGCCGCGTGTCGCTCCGAGAGCGAGGATCGCGTGAAACGCGTTTTGGCCGAGAGCGAAGCGAATCTGAGGGAATCCGAGGAGCGTCATTCGGCAGGTCTGACTCGCGTCGAGGCGGAGAAGGCTCTGCTCGAGGAGAAACTTGCTCAGCGGGACGCGGAAATCGTGAAGCTCTCGGTCGATCTCGACGACCTGAGGATCGTCGTCGAGAACCAGGAGAGCTTCAGCCAGAGCTTGCAGCTCGATCTGGATCGCGTCGAGGCCGAGCTTGCGGAGCGCAAGGACGAGCTGAGGGCTCTGAAGGATCAGATTCGCTCGGAAGCGGCGGAGATGGTGGCGAGGAGGCGCAGATTCGAGGTCGTCATGGCGGAGAATCAGGCTTCCGTGGCCGCGCTCTCGCAGCGCCTTTACGAGAGCGACGCCGAGGTCGAACGTCTGCAGAACGAGTTGAAAACCGGCGAGGATTCGATTCACGAGCACCGCGGATTGCTGAGCGCGATGCGCAACACGTCGAAAATACTCAGCGAGGAGCTTTACACGTTGATGGAACAGCTCGACGAGAATAAGGGTCGGTTCGATCAGTTGGAGGCGGGAAATCTCGCTGAAATTGAAAATTTGAGATCGCTCTTCTACAAGGAGATCGAGAGCCTCAAGCACATCTCGGCGAAGGAAATGAAGAGGCTCGAGCAGCAGTGCGCGAAGAAGGACGAACAGAACGCGGAGGTAACCATTTTTTTCAGACAAATTGAAGAAAAAAAATTCATTAAGATTTCCGATTGCTAAATGCGTTTTTTTTTTACTTTTAAGTTGAAGAACCATCTCGACGCTATGGCTGGCAAATTGAGCGAAGCCCGCGACGTGCTACTGAAATTCGAAGAGCTCGAAGATACGCGAGCAATCGAGATTTCGCAGCTGCAACTGCAGCAGGAAAAGCTCGTTCAGGAGTTGAAATTGAAAACGAAAGCCGTGGAGGAAATCAACGCGTTGCTGGAAGCGCGGGAGACCGAAAGCAAACTCGCTAAAGATGAGGTAAAACGAATTTACGTCACTTGCTGTTTATATGAAAATTATGTCTAATGAGAAAAAATGATAAAACAAATTGTTTTTAGGCTGACCAACAAATCACCCTTCTGACTGCGAGATTAGCAGCTTTAGAAGCGAAGAATAGTGACGTTGAGAAGCTGCGCGTTGAACGAGAACAACAGGAGAACAGACTGAAGGAAGAAATTCGCCGTCGGCGAGCTGCGGAAGAGTGAGTATTCCAACTGTGAACGATACAAGGAAATTTTAATCGCCAATCGATGTAACTATTTTTTTTATTTTTTTTTAAGGGAGGCGAAACAGTTGTCCGATGATTGCGACGGTCTTCGTAAGAGTTATCAAGAGGTGAGCGACAAGTACGCCGAGATGATTGGTCACCACAATCACAAGCAGCGAGTGAAGCATCTCAATCAGCTGAAGGATAAGATTTTACGATTGGAAAAGGTTCGTTGGTTGATGGCTCTGAGCATTGCACTGGGATTTTACTGGGTGTGGGTGAATTATTTGACAAAGCCTCTCAGGTACTATTTCTGACCGGACATTTGGCGACGTGACGAACGTTATTTGTGATATAAAATCGTTTTTCTTTTTTACTTCATTTTATCTATGTACAACAGTGGTACATAAAAAGCATTCTAATATTTATTCCTATTTTATATTCAACGTTGCTCGAAGCTGTTGGAAATTAATAAATATTTGTAATTCGAACGTCGTGTCGTGTGTCGTTATTTATTATTTTTTTTATTTTGTCAATCGTAACGTTGGAAGTAACAAAGTTATAACGAAGTAACGTTTTGTAGGACGTGGAAACGAAAAAGCACACGATAGACCAGCAGACGAAGACCATCGAGAAGCTGAAGGCGGAGGATAAGCGCTCGTTCGCGAAGGGCAAAGAGAATTTGCACTCGCACGGAATTTCCCGAAGCCCGTACGCGACGCCCGCGTCTTCGCCTCTGAAACCGCTGACGCCGCTTCGCGAGCGTAACGAATGACCTTTCTATCTTTCTTTCTTCACACGAGTCGGGCGAAGTTTGTTTCTCGTTCACGTTTATCGTTAACGCGGCTATCCCCGCGTCTTTCCTGGCCGTACAATACGCCGGGAACTAGTTCAACATATTTTTATGTAAGTTATATATTCGCAGAGTCGATGCCAATGTTCAATGTATTTAAGAAATGTTTCCCACCAAAAGATATAGTTTTTACTATTTTAGGGCCTTCGCGACCGTGTTTCTCTCTAAACACTATTTTCGTTTATCCCGTCGAGCGCGGTAAAAACTTATATTAATATATTCGCGATTTTTTTAATATAACCGTGCAAAGTTCGCATGTTTCGCACCGAGAAACACGGAAAATTTATTTTTATTATCGTCATCGTTTTACTACATTTTCGTATGCCCTATCAACCCTATGTTTTATTTATTAAAGAAAATGTTTTCTACATACTCTTGGACTACAATTAATTTATACAGGCGAAGAAACCTTTGTGAATCGGATTAGAATTTCCTAAGCTGGATTTCAAGTTGTTCGATATACCCAAAGGAATGTTCTTCAAAAGCAGCGATGCATCGAGAGGCAGACGAGGCAATCGTTTAATTGGCGAGAAGCGATCGGGGAATCTCAAGAAGATGGACATTTCTCAGTTTGCGACGGACGCGAAGACCCGACGATGATGAAGACAATAACGCACAGTGTGTGTGTGTTGTGTGTAGTCACGTGACGCGACGACGACGACAAAGGCGAGAGGAGAAACCCCCGATGGAATTCCAGGCGTTTCCTACCTCCTAGGAATCCAGTCACGGCCTCTCCGCCACCCTGAATCTCAAATTATGCCCGTGCTTGACCGAGCGGCCGATCGCTCGGCCGCCAACGCCGCCGGAATTGCCGTAGGGGCTTCCCACACTTAGCCGAGTTATGGGTACCGTATCTCGACGAGTATAAGCAGCAGGCTATGGAATACTAAGTTATGTACCGAAGCTCGTCGCTGCTACCGGCGACGATGGGATCTGCGTTTCGCGTCCGTAACTACATAGTCTCGCGTGCGGGCGTAACAATCGCGCATTTTACTACTCCTCGGACAGACGTCTACCATCCACCATTACGGCAATAACAAACTATTCTCCGCTTATATAGAACCATATTTTTTATTCTTTATTCGATGGTGTTTGTTGAGTTGGGAAAATTGAAAATTTTTTTTTTTCGATTTTACGAAGTTTTAAGGGCTTATCCGATGGGAAATTTTCTGCTGATTCCAAATATGACCGGTTTTTGCCCGAGAAATAAAAATTTCGAGGAGAAAAATGCGAAAAATGTTCTTCACTTTTTGTCGAATTTTAACGCTTCACTAGAATCGATGTAATTTTGATTTGGGTGAATGGAATCTAGATTTTCTTTTTCCATTCGAAAGATAACTCTTCAAGGAAGAGAATGCCGCCAGGCAGAACGCGACATCTCGATTTTTTAATTTTTTGCAGATTTTTAAAGTTGACCCTCATGAATCGACATTTTTTGCAAGGGGTACCCCTTGCCGGTTTTTTGGGCGAAAAAAAAAATTTCGATTTAACGAAGTTTCAAAACCCTATCCGATGGGAAATTTTCCGCTGATTCCAAATATGACCGGTATTTGCCCGAGAAATCGAAAATTCAAGGAGAAAATCGCGAAAAACGATTTTTCAATTTTTCCGAATTTTAACCCTTCTCGAAAATCGATGTCATTTTTTTTTGGATGCATGGAATCTGAATTTTCTTTTTGCATTCGAAAAAAGACTCTTTGAGGAAGAGAATCCCGCTAGGCGGAACGCGATATCTCGATTTTTCAATTTTTTGCAGATTTTTAAAGTTGACCCTCAAAAATCGCAAATTTATAGAAGGGGTACCCCTTCAAAAATTTCGAAAAAAAAAAAATTTTTATTTCGTAAAGTTTAAAAACCCTATCCGATGGGAAATTTTCCGCTGATTCCAAATATGACCGATATTTGCCCGAGAAATAAAAATTTCGAGGAGAAAAACGCAAAAAACGAAACTTTTTTCTGACAACTATACCAAATTTGTCGATATTAACCCAACGACCAATCAGAGGCCGACTAAATCGACAACAATGGTTGATCAGGAACTTTTTTAAAGAGGAATACGTAGGATCAGAGTAATATGCATGTTTTATCCTTGCATCAAAATATTTATAATCCCTTAATGCAATCGGAGTTTGTATGCTCGGGATCTATTTTTCGCCGGATTCACGACGAGCCCCAATCTTCTCTGTAACAATTAAATAAGCCGATTGCCCATAATCACTGCGTCCCAGAAACGTCTATTCTCGCCTAAAGTATTTTACAAATCCCTGGTTATCCATAAAATAATCAGTTGCATCGAACGTCGCGCGCGATTACCCAAGAAATTACGCAATATTAGATAAAGACGCAATTAGTCACAGTTATTTCCGTGCGAAATTTATGTCTGCAACGAGGCAAATTGCTCGATACAATAAAGTGTAGACCGAGTTTTTTATAACTCTCCATCTGTCCGCCGTGGAAATTAATTCGCGCTCATTACTCGATTTTCGCCGGGGCTTTATTGTCTCGGAGTTTGGCGTCTGCTTAATTATTTCGCTTGCAGTCGGAGAGTCGTCGATGTGCGCCGCGCACTTATTTCAGTACTTTTGCGAAAGAGCCCACTGCGAAATTATTCGCTTCTCGACGCTCCCTGTCGAAGCAAAATACGATAGACGAAAATATTGCACATCGCATTACTGAACAAAAATCGCATCTTATCACGCGCGATCAACAGTCAGATTTATTTACTCGACACAAACGCAAAATATACGTCTCAGGCATATCTCGCGACGCCAGCGCTCCAGCGGCGAAACAGTCGCTACGCACAGTCCGCCATTTCCCTTGTCGCAATCAGCTGATCGCCATCTTATGAACCTCAGTAGCCGCTCGAGCGCTAGCGTCGCGAGACATACCCGCGTCGTATCAGTATTTTGACACGGAAAATTCGATCGTGCTCTGTCTGGGTCGCGAAGGAGCAGGCGTTGACCCGCGGGGGTTGCAATTTTTGCACCGTGAAAATATATCTCGAATTTGGTGCGCGACGTATACGGCTCTGCTGCGCGCCGCCGCCGGCGTCGGGGTGTCTCAATTATCGATAATAATGCCGAAAATAAATATACTCGTCGCGATGCCACCGGCGACGTTTTGATCCGTCGCTGGCCTCCCGGTTAATCTAATGTAACGAAACGTGGTTATACCAGCAGCAGAAGCAGTAGCAGTAGCAGCAGCAGCAGGTTTGTCTCTGCTCTATTATTGCACGCGATATCTCTATGTCTGGTCGATGTATTTTCGCGAGTTCGATATCGCGGCCGCCGCCGCCACCTCCGGGGTAGCGACGCGAATTCATCGAGCTATTCGGTGGTAAAAGCCAAGCGCGGCGGTTCGGCCAACAGAGTCGCACAGGTCGACGAACGATCGACCTCGCTATCCCGGATTTGATATGCCACCCGCGGCAGGAGCGATCGTCCGCCGCTGCGGCGACACACGAACATTCGCTCATTCGCGTCTCCCGGTTGTACAGGTTATGTGTCGCGTCGCGACTACGAAAATGCTATCTTTGGAGAGGACGAATAATTTGGAGAGGAGAAGCATTGCAGCGATGCGGGTCACCGATCTTCAAGACGATACGAGTTCTTCCGGGTCACCCCCCTCTCCCCTCTCCCTCTCCCCGGCGAGGCGCCGGGGAGAGGGGCGAGGGAGAGGACTGCCAGACACAATGGCGGCCCGAATTTCACACATCAGCATTCTTACTAATATTGCATATATTTATTTTGCGTCGTTAATACGTCGTTTGAATTTGGCGCTTTGCACTCCGAGTCCACTGCACAAGAATTCAACAGCCGCGGTGTTGTTCCGTAAAGTGTATCGTCGCGAGTACGTAACAGGAAATAATGCGGCGTGAATATTAACGAGCGGACCCCGAGGCGAGAGAGCGAGTCGCGAGGACTGCTCTCCGCGAGACGAAAGCGAGCGCAGCTCTCCGCAATGATGGTTGTTGCCTGGGAATTAAAAAAAATCCGGTATTTTTCGTACATGCGTAAATTCTTAAATGAATATTTTCCAGTGTACTTATTTTCCACGCGGGGGTCGATGCATCCGCTATTGTTCGAATGATAACTGGAAAACGTGTCAAGTGATACCTGCCGGCATTGATATTTCCTTGCACATCAAACGGCAGCAGCCGTGCGGCGGTGGTCGGGTGGATTCAAATATAATTTCCTGCTATCGATTGAATATCCATCGATTATTGCTGCCGCCGCTGCCGCGCAGAGAGATCTCGCACGCCCGCGAGCCTATCCGCCGAGAGTTTTTTCATCTCGCCGCGAGCGGCGGCGGCGGCGGCGCGGCCTCGACTCCCAACGGGCGCGAGCTCTTTCGATGCGCAACGTTCCATTTTACTACGGATATTGCAGATTTACCAGGAAGCCGCAGAGAAGTCTTCTTACACGGACGTTTCGCGTTCAGAAGCTGCTGCTGGCGGAGCCGAGCGAGACGCGGCGACGGCGGCGGCGGCGGCGACTGGACCGAGGGAAGCGGCGGCTCCTGCCGGAAACCGCGAGCTCGGGCGCAAGCTTATACAGGGTGTCCCAAAGTTTTCGACTTCCGGCGACTGCATAACTCTGTTCGCTTAACCCTGTATTTATATATTTATTTATTTATTTATTTATTTTTATACAATGGACCCTATATAAAAACAAGAGGGTTAAGCAGCTGAAACTTTGTAACTTTTGGCACTGCTGACCCTGTCCGCTTAACCCTGTATTTATTTATTTATTTGTATACAATGGACGCGACGAGCCCTTTGAAATAAATAGATGACGCAAAAGAGAAGTCTGAACACAAAATACAAAAATACAAGAAAAAATATATAAAAATGACACGTGAATGGGTTTTAGGGGACAGGATTAATCGCAGCCGGAATTTGGCAACTTTTGGGACACCCTGTATACAGGCAACTATGGGGCACAGCGCGCGCCCGCCTCCGGCACGCTCGCGTCTCTTACTCTCGCTTATTCTCCACGGCGGTGCGCGCGGAGAGGAGAAGCTCGCTCGCGCGAGCGCCCGCGCGTCACGAGTAATTTCCGTAGTACGTACCGCAAGAAATCCGCGCGCGGGTCTTGGCAAAAAATCTACATCCTACTCCATCCCGGACTATGTCCGCCCTGCCTCCCCCCCCCTCCCCCAGGGGGGGCAGCCACCGCCTCGTTTCTCTGTACAGGTAAAATACAGCAGCTTTTTCGTCACCTTCGAGCCTCGGACGAGCATTGAAGCTTGAAGCATGACTTCGAAAATTACAGTATTTCAGTACCGAGGAAAAAAAAACCCCGCGAACGTAATATGGAAAACATGGGTTCACACTTGGTACGCGGAGAAAATGAGCTGGAATAAATTACCATTTTCCCGGAAAAAAAGCTGCTATATATATTTATGGCAGTTGAGTCGGCCGTCGGTTGTGTCAAGACTTTTGCTTGGGAATTTGTCTGAAAAAGTGTGTGTACATGGTAAATGGTATATGGTATATGGTGCGAACGTTCGTGGGTGTCGGTAAATTTCGTTAGATGGCGGCACCGTGATCGCGACTTTGTAACGCGTAGTACAGATCGCGCTTAAGTTGTACAGTTGTAAGCCGCACGAAGCGTTACCTCTATTTCCCTCGCAGCAACACCCGCATCGTATGTATATTGTATTACATAGCATATATGCGAACGGTACAGGAGAGGAGAGAGGTGATGCTCCCGGAAGAAGAAGCAATACTTCATCGCGGTCCGAAGTGTGCGGCGTCACTGCCGCCGCCGGCGGCGTCGTGCCGACCGCGCGGCACCTCTTCACCACTCGGCTCGAACTCTCCGCCGGGTGTGCCCGCAGGCAGGCGGAATCTTCCCCGACTCGCGCGGAAAGAACGCGAGTTAACACGAGTGACCGCGCTCAGCGGACTAACGCAGCTCGCGCAATTCGCAATTAGCGATCCCGGTAACTCCGCAACGATATGTACCGACAGCTGACCCGATGACCCAGTGCACAGCGGTATAACTTTTTTTTTCATAATAATAATTCTATAAATAATAATAATTTTATATTTAATAATAATAATAATAATCATTCGAAAATCGAAGAATCCGCTCTCAACTGATCTATACCAAAGTTCAGTCATGAAAATAATCAATCAATTACTACTATAATTGATGACCAATCAGGCAACCGAGCATGTAAAATGCATGATGGATACGATAAATACCTTAATTACCAATTTCCGTAATTAATATCTCGTTAACTCATTCCGCGCGAATAATATTCGCAATAAAATAAATATCGAAATGCTCGGTCAGGTGTATATTTAATTAAAAGCCGAAAAGCAAATTCATTCGATCGCAAAAAGTGTTAACTTATCGGGTGATAAGTCAAATTTTCAGTGATACGGTCGAAGTATGTACACCGGGGAGAAGAAGATGCGAAACTAGTGGTTTCTCTTTGGTCGTCTCGCGACTCGGTTAAACCGAAGCTCCGCGCGCGCGTCTCTTTACCATAAATTGTTTCGTACGCCCATGGAGAGCGTCGCTCGCCCGCGGAATGAACTTCCTCATAAATATCTTCTTCCGGGTTGCGGCGCTGAGGAAAACTACTCTCTCGCGCGCGGCGTCTTCGCGTTCGGCGCCTTCATTTTTAATTATACGTCCTGCGCATAAAAGGAGATAAGAAAGGACGGCAGTGGTCGGGAAATAAGAAACGTATTCAGACGGCCAACGATCGTCGTCGTCGTCTCGCCACGCATCGACATCCAGATACATCGGACCGATGGTTTACGAGCATTCCGAGGTAATAATCGACGTTGGTTTATATACACGTCGGCGGCGTATCGCAATACGCGCGGCTTTTAAACCAACACAACGGAACACGCATACTGCTGCTGCTGCTGCGCTGCGAAAGACCGGGAGGAATTCCTGCAGCGGGAACACTCCGTGAGAATTAGGATAATATCCTGCGGCTATGGCTCCGCCTTCCCGGGCCTTTTTCATTCGTTTTTCCTTCCCGTCAATTCACGCTCCGCACCTACCTACCGAGTGTGCAACCGCCCCGAGGGCCCCTCGCGCTCTGCGGATATTCGTCACGCGGCTATATAAGCGTGTGTGTGTATCTGCGCGCTCGCAGATTACGAAACCCAAAGTTTCTTAATCTTATATTTGATTTTATGCATGAAAAAAATCGTAACGTAAATATGCCGCTCAGAATTTGTGCTTTTTCGGTGCGTCGGATAGCATCGGCATCGGTAGCGAGTGAAAATATCTGCAGCTAGAATTTCGCGACGCGGTTCATCGGTCGAAATGATTTTCTCTCGGGTTCTCCAGTACCGAGGACACTGTTAAAAATGTTTTTGAATTTACGTTACTAAACATTTTTAATTAATTTTTTTAATTAATTAATTAATTTAAAAATTAATTAATTAATTTTTTTTAAATTTTTTATCGTTTGTATTAAATTTCCAAATTTTCATAGGATTCGATAGAAAATACTGTAATTTTGCATTTCATTTACGTGTCAAATTTAATATATTTAATATACCAGTTTATGTAAACAGGCTTCCTTTATCAGTAATGGAATTTAATGCGAAATATTTTTAACAGTGCAACGGTGTCTATGGCAAGTAGTACAGCAGTATATATCTCAGCCGCTGCCGCCGTTGGCGGGTGACCTATGAAGGGTATCCGCATGCTCGCGGCGGATCCTTACCGGGAATCCGTAAATGGGAAAAGGATTGCGTAACCGAGTGTCGAGCGTGCGCGCTTACGTATACCTTTCGTGTATATAAGCCGGGGGATGTACATAAGGCGTTTGGCGGCGACGGCGGCGAGAGATTGTGGGAACGACACATCGGGCAGAAGAGCCCGCGGCTTGAGCACCTTGCGCGCGAGCCACCGGTCATGTAAACGCAGCTGCGATTGATATTTCGCTATGTAATATCATTCTATATACTTGTCCGTTACGATATATACGTATCGGTCACTTACATCCCGCTTGCGTCGCTCCTCCTCCTCCGAGAAGTCACGATTTTGAGGTTCGGCTGTTGCTGCATACGCGCGCCTATATATTATTATCGTGGTATTTGTTGGGCGCGTGATTGGACGACCTTTGGGGCCGTCGCGAATCACGAATCACGCTGGCGCTGCACGCACCTTGCGCACTGACGCAGGCGACTCACGCGTCGCACGTACCCCGGGCGTACAAGCACCGTACAACAGACGAGCTGTCCTCGAGGTGAATACCGATCGCGAGTTGGACGTTCCAAGCTGACCACACGGCCGCCTCCATCGCCTTCGCCGTCGCCACTTGGCCGGGAGTTGAAGAATTCTTCGGGTTTTACCGAAAGTCGTTGAATCATTGACCATCGTTTTTTCAACGTGCTTCGCAATAATCAAATAATCAAAGCTTCGTGTTAATTATTATTGAGTGAGCCTCCGTATAGACGAATACAGGTGCTGCCCTGTATTCTGCCTCCGAGAACGACTGTTGTGTCACGGCGAAGAATCGTCGATTCACCGGTTCTCGAAACGAAGCAAAACAGCCTCGGGACTCGTCGCCAGGTATTATATACCTACGCCTACGAGTAACCTTTACGGAAGGCAAAAGGTGCGCTCACCGCATTCAGCAGATCGCGCGCGCGGCATATACGCGAACGCGGGCTAATATACACCGCGCGAGCCTCTATACTTCGCAACATCTCCACTCGTAAAGGATCTGCATTTTTCTAAATCATTTATTCAAATTTACATTCTAATTTCAATTCATCTTTAATATTTTTAATAAATACAACATTCATATTTATATAAATATAAAAATTACTATTATTATGAATTTATATTTTTTCGCATCTCTGCGTTTATTATTATACAATTAAAAATTGCAGAGGAAATAAAATTCAATCTCTCGCGAATGTAATTAAAAAAAAATCCCTGTTACCTAAAATAATAAAACGTGACGCGAAACGTCCCGTATGTATCGATGCCTATATATGTCCGACTTTGTGTGTATTTACAAGTGGGGAGAGGGGGGGGGGGGGGGGGGGGCTCGGGCTTCGACTTCCGTGTGACCGGGAGGCCCCCGCGGGCTAACCGCTCGCTCGCTCGCGCCCGTTTGCGCGACACGACCAATTTCCTCGATTTTAATTGCCACGCGCGCGAGGCGAAACCCGGCTCGGGTATAGCGACGGTGGCAACCGGGAGAACCCTCGGTACTCTCGGACGAACCGCGCGCGAACCGCGTTTCTCGATCCCGCTTGGCCCCGCTCCTTTCCATGTTAGGCCATAACGGTATATACGCCACGTATATATATATGTATATACCCGCACCTCTGGCTTCTGGACGCGGGGAGCAGCGCTTCTGCGCAGACCGGTCGTCTTCTCTCGAACCCGCGGATCGTCTGCCCGCTATACTTATAGCCGCTGCTGCTTCTGTTGCTGCTGCTTTTCCGTGTACGTCTCACCTATAGTGCAGCCATCCGCGCTTCCGATGTGGATAGCAGAGGCGACACACGGAACAGTGCGCGCGCACACACCGCTCGACTCCGGAGACACGATTCGACTCCGCGCGCGCAATTACCGTTGACGCAATAACCGCGATAGCCTCCGTCGCTTGTGGCTGCGCTGCTGCTGTTGCCTCTGCGCACGCCCGAGATCGGTCTCGCTTTCTCTCGCCTCCGCGCAGCGATTTCAATGCTATATTTTTATATTGTAATTGATTTTTCGAAATTTTTATGCCATTTCGTAGCAGCAAAACGATTGACAATACGTTGGACAGTTTTTTTTTCTTCCGGTAAGCGCATGCGACTTTTCTTATTAATATATATACTATAAATAAAATGCAATATTAATATAATATGAAATAATAAAGTTAATATATATAAAATTCAATGGCATCGACTTTCGTGGCCTGACGAAACGCGACTTCGAAGATTTCTATAATTTTATAACATAGCTCACGTATCATCAAAACGACAATGACTAATGAGCGAGAATGGGACGCGCAATCGTTTATTATTATTCGTCGCGTGAATTCTCCGTCATTTCTGTCCGTGTGTTCGTATCGCCGGGCTTGCTTTACGTTTTGGTATTTATCTGCCGCTTCGATCGCGATTAAGCACGCCATTTCCGGTTGGCCGTCCTCGTTTTCGGCGAAAACGTATATACACGCGTGTCTCGCCTTGCAAAATTCGCCCCGAGGAGGATTCTCTCTCGGGGCGACGTCGACGCGCGCGCAACGATGTCATGCACGCGACGCGCGCGCCTGAAGCTTGACTCGCCAGCGGGAATCACAAGCGTCGAGCGAACGAACGAACGAACGAGAGAAAGGAGGAGAGACGGAGAAAGAGACTCTGCTGGAAGGTGTCCACACGCGGCGTAATATTTTCCCCCGGTGCGCTCCCACGCGCTGCTGTCGGTCGGTATGCACCGCTAAGTATTATATTCCGTACTGTATATATGTGTACACACGTGCGGCGACGACGACACACGCATATCCACGCTGACAACGGGGACGCGGAGAAGTGCGCCTCGTCGTACATCCGTCGCGCAATAATGAACCCGTGCGGCGGGCTAACCTGCTGCGCATCGCTCTTGCGTTTTCGCGCGCGCGCATGCGCGTGAATCAGTAAACAAGTGTACGTGCGAGTTACCGACTGATTATTATTATTATTATTAATTGTTATTACACTGACATTTTTTTTTGTTTTTTTTTCTTTTTCTCATTTTTCGTGAGGCGTTGATCATCAAAAAAAGATTGTGCACTGACACACGGGCAGATTGTTGTCCAATATTAGAGGAGCAATGTCACTTTATTATTGAACATAAGTTCAATAAAATTGAAAAAAAAAAAAAAAAAAAAAAAAAAAAAAAAAAAGTAGGTATACTTCCTAGTCGCGGGAGAGCCTGCGTAAACGTAGAAGGAAACGTCTCGCGGAATAACGATTTCGTAATTGATATTTCAGCGACGACGACGTCGCGGCGACGCATCTCTCGGAGGTGGTGAGGTCGCGGCCCGAGGTCGTTTCAGGGTTCAACGAAGCCCGGGGAAGGGGAAGAGGCTCTCTCGCCACACCCAGAAACCGGGAACGGGGCAGCACCTGACGTGCCTGGAGAACCGGAGAAATATAAACGTTGAGGCACGCGGCGGGAGCTGCGAAGGGCGCGGGCCGAGGCGGATGACGCGAGAATACAGTGTGTAATGCTTCGCTATAAGTCAGTGCTATATGCCTTGCGGTCGGAAGAGGCGACAACAGCGCTCAGTGGGCGCTGTGCGTGTATATACGTATAGGGCTATATACACGTGTTTCGCACACGCATAGCTATATACGATATCCATACGAAATGTAATGTACCGGCAGTCATCCTCGATTCGGATCACGCGCAGACCGCTCTTGTAATACTTGGAACGGGGCGACCCACCCGGCATACGTTTAGCGTATTACGAGCCGCAGTCCTACGCGAGTCTCGCGCCGCGCGAGCTCCTGGCGCGCGTCTCTACTGCTGCCATCGCTCCCGCGCACCCACAGCGCTCGTCCGTGCGCAGCTCGTCGTGCGCAGCTCGTCGTGCGCAGTCGAGTGGCTTTGGATGTATATATATATATCGTTTAAAAATTGCTGCGGTGTTTTTTTTTTTTTTTTTTTTTTTTTTTTATATTGAATATTAAAATTGTACAACGCTCTTCCTCCGATTCGCCGAAGGAATCGACCGCGCCAATCGCAGTTTCCTGAGCAATTGCGAAATAAAGAATAAATACAAACCGCGAGAAAGGAAAGACAAGCGACGGCAATGCGTACGCAATATTCCTCGAACGTTAATTCGCGACGGAGGAAAGTCACGTCCGCGATCGCGAAATGCGCCGTAAAAATTTCGCGTTTCTTCGGGTCTCGTCGGATTCCGTCGCGAAGAACGAAATAACGCGGCGGTAATAATTTATGCCTGGAGTAACGCTCGATCGATTATCGGGAGTGACGATAATGCGATCCGATCGCGCGACGAACTCGAGAGCGCCGGGGGGGGGGGGAGGGTGAAGGGGGGGGGGGGGGGCGACCGCGTTGCATCAGGTAGCTGAGATTCTTTCGCTGCGCGGATGCTCTCGGATTGTCGGCTTCGAGGAGCGCAGAGACCGCGAGACAGGGGCGGGTATTTCCGAGATCGTAATCTTCCGGCTCTTCGTGGAAGCCTGGACCGCGAGCGGCGGCGGCCGCGGCGACGTCGACGTCGGTTTTACTCTCCTAACTTCCTCTTTGCTGCTGTCGTTTTATCTCTTCCGCCGTTTCGATCCATCAGCGCAACTCGAAAGTTGCACAGACGGTGCATTGTAGCGTGGAGCCGTCACTGATGACGTCGGATTTTCGAAAAGACTATATTATTGTTATTATTAAAGCAGGATTAAATGATGGGAAAATGCGAAAAAAGGGAAAAATAATTTTTGACATTTTTTTCGAATTTTTTTACGTCGCGAAAATCGATGTAATTAATTTTTTTTTATGAATACGCAATATCTCGATTTCGCAATTTTTCGGAGAGCTTTCGATTCAACATTTTTCGCGTGTCTCTGGCCGGCGGCCAATAACTGTTCGGCTCGCGGCGCGGTTTATCGACGATCGCGAGAGGAGCTTCACGGTTCGCCGCGCGAGTGAATCTTATATCCTCGACGACGACGACGACGAGTGTGTCGCTCTCGCGAAGCGAGATGACGTCGGAAAGTTTTCTCGCGCTGGGAGCCAGGAGGCCAAGTCAGGCCACGGCGAGGGAAGCCTGAGCGCTCCGCGTTCGTCTCCGCGTCGCGTTTATGTAAGAAAAAAAAACTTGCAGCGGCGACGGCTGCAGCAGCGGCAATAGAGCCGACGGGGGTTCGCTCGCCCGAGAACTCACCGTCGGTGTATATATCGCTATATCGTCGTAGGTATATAATACCGGTATCCCGCGCGAGCGCGAAATACCAGCGGCAGGCAACGGTGAACCGGGCGGTTATGCAACGCCCGAGGCGCGCATTATTCTCTCGGTTAAATAATATTATGTCACGAGGAAAGCGCGTTACTTGTGCAACACTGCGGCGGCGGCGGCGGGTTGCAAGTGGTGTGCTGGACCGGCTCGACCGAGCGCTGTATATATCTCGTCTGTGCACTTTCGGATCTGCATCCGCGTGTTCTCTATACCTGCGCGCGTCCGTACGACGCGTGCGAGTCGCACGCCGTCACTTTTGTTCGGTCGCAGCATCTTTTGCTAATTGGTGGACGAGAGCGTTTAAAAAAAAAAAAAATGTTCGGTCGGAAGAAAAGAAGAGGAAAAAAAAAAAAAAAAAAAAAGCGTGTTTATTTGTTCGTTTGCTATTTTGCCATTATTTTTGTAAAGGGGCTTCATTGAAAAATAAATAAATAAGAAGAAACCGCACTGCAGGATAACAATAGAGCAAAGAAGATGAGTCCATTGAACTCGTTCGATCCATTTTCCATCGTTGCGCCGCGCGCGCGTCTCGTATCAGCGGTTCTCGCCCCGTGCTCATGACTTTCCGCTTCTTTCGTTACCCATCCGGATTTCGTGATCGTTCGAGCTGATCGACAGTCGGAGAACGAAACGACGTCGCGTAAAAAAAAAGCAGAAAACGTACAAGACCAGAGTCGGACGACTCGAGGAAGACGCGGACCATCGCTCACCAGGAATTTCTTAGCCTTCGTCTGACTCAACATCGCCATTACTACTTATTTTTTCTACGCCTCGGTCCTTCTCCGCATTTACGATTTTCCTCATTTTCTCATTCGAAATACCAAAAAGCAATGACGATTTTTTCCGGACGCGGGAGAGAAAATAATGCCGCGACAGCGATAAACGAGAAGCGCGGTCGGAGGGATCGTCGTCGGTGAACTTTAACGACTGGTTAGTGCGTCGCTCGAGTAAGCACGCGATGCCCTCGAAAAAGGAATGAAAACGCGTTGAAGCAGCGGCCGAAGACTAAATCGCGCCAAAGAGAGCAGAAGGAGGGAGAAGGCTCGGTGCCCCCCCCCCCCCCCCCCCCCCCCTTCCCCTTTCCCCTTTCCTTCGAGGCCAGAAGAAGGGCCCAAGTTTTGACGGAAGTACGGCCAATTTCCCTTTCTGCTCAGCTATCACGCTACGTTAACTCGACGGTGACTCGCTGCCGGCGATGGTCAGCGAGCTCGCCGACCATCGGTAGAATAAACCCTGGTACACTATATACACCTCTTCCCTGGTCTCCCTACGCGTGATTGGCGATCTCGGACACCGAAGACCTGTGCGATCGCTGCACCAACGAAAAAGCTCAGCTCGACCGTCTGTTCCAAAATTACCTACCGTCGATATCCCTTCGCGATTCCCGGTCGCACCCATTGAACCATTGAAGAGACCTCCGGCACCGCGAGGATCATCTTCGCGGAAGATGGAAGATGGGTTACGACGCATGCAACGAAACACCGGCGCTGTCTCGATTAAAACTTGTCGATCGAAGCGTGTTCGCCAAAAGCGAATTTTTTCGCATGTCAATCAGCGGCTGTTTTTTTTTTTTTTTGTACGTGGAACGAAGCCGGGGTGGCCGGGCCACTTGCGGATCTAAATTATACGCTTTGTCGACCGATATTATACTGCATTTATCATCTCGCGAGACGCATTATCGCGTCGACCTCGCGCACCGAACGACGATGACGACGACGACATGTATACATGGCTGCGAGGTCCCCCCGATGAAAGAAATTTGTTTTTAAAGAGAAAGCTGCCCGCCGCCCGGTCGCAGTCCTAGCGGTGAAAGTGACGCGTTGTCCGTGACACGCGAGCACGTGAATTCGAATTTTTGATTGATGCGTTAATTTTTTTGTTTACCATTTTCGTCGAGTAAAACGCTGAGTAAAAAAAAACAATACAACTGTGCGATATGATAAATTCGAAAAATGTATTTATTTATTTATTTAATTTATTAGAAGCGCCCAATTGCAATGACGGTGAATTCCCGTCATATATATTTACATGCAGGTATTATCGAAGACGCGGAAAGTGACCAATGTTTAATTCTCAAAAATAATCTAATGAAATTTGTGATTTGCGAAACGTGCTTTCTCGATGCAAACAGGACGCACGTTGTGTGCGCGTCCCGAGTAACCGCCGGGAGGGGGGGAGAGGGGGGGAGGGGTACCGAAGCAAGTGCGAGAAGAGACGAGCAATTCATTCCCCGGCTCGTACAGATTCACCAATGGGAATGGCAAACACGAGAGGGACACGCACGACACGCTCACCTCTGGAGCGGTTTCCACTGTCAATATAAAGAAGAAGACGACCGAAGGAGGCAAATAAGATGCCGAGGCGTGTTCCTCGTCCGGAGAGCTGGGCACATAGACGCCTGCGCGCGCGCGAGTCTCGAGGCACCTCTTTCCACGAAGAGGAAATGCAATTTACGAGGCTCGTCGTCGACTTCCCGTATTGCGCTTCCTCTCATTCGCTACACCTGCCACGTTTTTCTTGTACATTTTTTTTATTTTTTTATTT
Organism: Itoplectis maculator; assembly: GCA_964034905.1. Classification (NCBI taxonomy): domain Eukaryota; kingdom Metazoa; phylum Arthropoda; class Insecta; order Hymenoptera; family Ichneumonidae; genus Itoplectis; species Itoplectis maculator. The sequence goes on from OZ035869.1 coordinate 6,290,459, forward strand.
TCAAACATTGCCGCCCGAGTTTTCCCTCGAGTGAGCTTCGAGAGCGCGTCTTCCGGTCTTTCGCGTGATGCAGATCGATCCTCTCGCAGCATCGTCCCGCTTGCAATAAATTTCTACTTAATCGACGGCAGAGCAGCTACAAATTGTGAAAATACACGATACGAAATAACCGGTTGTTCGGTTTTCCACGCTCGGATGGAACCCAGCGGACTTATATTGTCGACGAGAATCTCTTCGATGGAAATCAAAGGTAAAAAAGGAGAATGAAGAAAGAAGCGAATGTAAAAGCTAAAAGAGATGCGCTGAGGAGGCAGGGCAACCCTCGGGTTTCTAGCCGATGACCGATCGTCAAAAGAAAGATCTCTCTCGAGATTGATCTTTGGACGAGACAGGTGAGCAGCAGCAGAAGCAGCAGCAGCAGCAGCACCGTTGGGGCTGGGATTTTTAGGGAAGCCTCGGTGAGATGATGAATCTCGAAGTATATTCCGCCTCTTTCCCGTTGCCTTTTATCTCGGCTCGAGTGCATCGAGAGAAAATGACTGCCGTCGGCGCTGTGTAAAAAATATTTTCTTTGCGAAAATGTATTCACTTATTTATTTATTTTTCAAAATAAAAATAATACAATCTGATCTGACGATTCGTGGCTGATGGTATTCATTTTCTCAGTGTCAAACCAACGTTGCAAATATGGTTTCGCGTTAATGGCAGCGTCGGGGACACGCGTGGCATGTTCGCGACTATCGCCGCACATAAAATCCGGATTCCAGTCATGAATATTTCTCGTCGAGCGGAAAAGCGAGGAGTCTGCTCGACATAAGCGAAGGTCGTAATGAATATTAAAATAAAATATGAGAAAGCCCCGCCGCTGTCAGGCGAACCAGGCAGTGGCGGCGCAGGGAAGTCTAGCGTAGATCGATCGCCGTGCAGAGTCGCGGAAGTCAGAAGAGATGGTCTTAATTCCAGAACAGGACGAGTATGCGCCCCGCGCGCGAGGCATCCTCGTCCGGCTAAGAGAGATGATACGAAGATAAGAGGTGAAACGAGCAAAAGGGACAGAGAGGTTGGAGGATAAGTGAGTGAGGCGAGAGAGAAGTCGATATAAGTCGGAGCGAGAAATAAAGCGAGAGAGGAAGAGAGAAGGGGGAAAAAAAAACAAGAGCAAGACGCCGAAGCGAGCAAAGTCAGAAGCGGGTCTGTGCTGCTATATAGTGGCCGGGAGGCGAAGAGGAAGGACGTAAATCGCCGGATGCGCTGGAAATAAACGAGAAGGAGGAGGTGGAGGCAGTTTGAAAAGCAATTTGCGGCCGAGTGCGCGAAAGAGCGGAGGCTCCCGCGAAGGAAGTGAAATAAGAAGAGGAAGAAGAAGGGAGAAGATATCCAGCCAAGCGTCCTCCGTATAATAGAGCGTCGTGTGTCTCTCGCGTCCTCGCCGCGGGTTTTCTTCGTGCGTGGATTGCGTGCGAATCGCAGCGGCAGCGGCGGCGACGACGACGGTCGACCGGGTCCAGCCTCTCTGCAAATCGACTTTGCTCTCGACGTTGCACTCGTCGCACAGGACTCGTCGCTCAGCGACGTACTGCCACAGCGATTTCGTATTCCGCGGTATCGGATTGGACGATATGCGGTCGCGCGAAAGAACGGATCTCGCTTGGACGAAATGGAAAAAAAAAAATTTTCGATTTAACGAAGTTTTAAAACCCTATCCGATAGGAAATTTTCCGCTGATTCCAAAAATAATCGGCTTTTGCCCGAGAAATAAAAATTTCGAGGTGAAAAATGCGAAAAACGATTTTTCACTTTTTCCGAATTTTAACCCTTCTCGAAAATCGATGTCATTTTTTTTTGGATGCATGGAATCTGGATTTTCTTTTTGCATTCGAAAGATAACTCTTCAAGGAAGAGAACGCCGCCAGGCGGAACGCGATATCTCGATTTTTCGATTTTTCGCAGAATTTTAAACTTGACCCTCAAAAATCGCAAATTTATAGAAGGGGTACCCCTTGCGTTTTTTGCGAAAAAATGACGAAAAAAAAATTTTCGATTTCGCAAAGTTTAAAACCCCTATCCGATAGGAAATTTTCCGCTGATTCCAAAAATGCCCGGTATTTGCCCGAAAAAAATATATTTCGAGAAGAAAAACGCGAAAAACGATTTTTCATTTTATCCGAATTTTGGCCCTTTACTAGAATCGATGTAATTTTCATTTGGATGAATGGAATCTAGATTTTCTTTTTTCATTCGAAAGATAACTCTTCAAGGAAGAGAATGTTACAAGGCGGAACGCGATATCTCGATTTTTCAATTTTTTGCAGATTTTTAAAGTTGACCCTCATGAATCGAAATTTTTTGCAAGGGGTACCCCTTGCATCTTTTTTTCGGCGAAAAAAAAGTTCTTTTATAAATTTTGGAACACCCTGTACATCTCAGCGAGCTCACACAGCTTTGCGCAACACCCATCGCGAGTTCACCTCGAGACGCGCGGCTTCGCCGCCGCCTGTGTAAGACCGCGGGATGAACTTTTCCGTATCGAGGACACCGACGTCGCATTTATGAAATAATCTCTCGGCGCTTGTACATCATGTACTGGGAGTTCGCGTCGGGCGCTCCCGTCGTTATATCAGAGAGCCATAGGAACATAGCCTGGTGGTAGTGTCTTCGGAGGGGGAGAACAGCATTCTAATTTTTCGATCCTAAATTAATCGTCGGTATATGGCATCGGTTGGACGCAATTTATCGAACCAATTATTATCGTCTATAAAGCCCGCTTCGCGTTGCGGTCCCAGGCAGACCCCGGCAACCGATCATTTTGTCTTCCCAACCAAAAAAAAAATCGCTGAAAGTTATACTGGATACCGTAGGCCGGGTACCAGGAAGTCTCTGTGCCTCGAGGCTTTTTCCACGGAGCACAGGTAAAAGCTCATGCAAATAATAGCCGTCAACGGTGATTTTACCTTATTCCAACGGCGGTACAGTTAAATGATGACGTGTCAGCCGCAGAACATAGACGCACAAGTTTCTACAATTTTTTAGCGATCACAAAAAAATACATTCACCAGAAATCATTCTTACATTTGACCCCGCAAATATGCTGACATATACAGGGCTATTTATCCTCTCAATAATGCCTAAAAAATGTCTATTATAGCCAAGAATATGGCACTCGGTCGCGCGAAACATCTATCTCACGAGTCGGTAGTAAATCAAGTGTGAGGGAAGGCAGAATAGCTCGCGCGAATGGGGAGAAAGGAGCGTCGCGAGATCAGCGATCTCAGGAACGAGAGAAAGCGAAAGAGGGAAGGAAGAAAAAAAAAAAAAAACCGGCAACAAGGTGAGACAGGGCGAGTAACAGGTCGAACCGAGGGGGAAGAGCACGGATGAAGACTCGACGGTGTCCCGGGTCGAGATTACGTAACGTCTCCGGGACTAGGTGTTGCTGCACGCTGGAAGCGATGCAGCGCTTGGAACACACAAGGCTCTATGTACGTACGTTACGGCTTGCGCAGCATCTGCAGCAAAAGAGAGAGAGAGCTCCGTCCGCCCGCGCTCCGCTCGTTTATCGACTTGACATTTTATCCGTAAATACTAATAGGACGCCTATAGCCAGCCCCCGGGGTTCACCGCACTACTATTCCTACGCTGCTGCCAATACTATACCTACCACCATCATCACCATCACCACTACAACCGAACCGTAGCTACTATCCCTTTCACAGCTTGTGATTTACCGCTCTTGTGCATCTCGCCGCGGCCACGATCTTTCTCCACCACCGCCGCCTCGCTTATGTACTTAAGGTAGTGTTAGTGTTGGGATAGCAGCGCCACTATCCCCAACTGTCTTCCTGTATTACGTTCTGCACTCTCCGCGCGATATACGATAGTCACGATTATGATATGGAAGCAAAAGACGGTCGCGAAAAGTTTTACAGTTAATTGTTGGGCTCTCCCGAGGGAATATATATAATAATGCTTGGGGACTAACCCGGTTCAGCGACCCGGCGCTATGTTTCGACACGCCACGAGAAAATTAAATATCAATTTTATGGTGAATAATTCTGTCGGATTTCTGTTGCCCGGATTATCTCGAGGATTCGGTAGAGTCCTAACCGCAGCGTTAACTTATCGTTCGAAAGGGAGAAACCAACCCGATCCGCTCGCATAACTCGGCACAACCCGGCGAAGCCAGCCTCGGAAAGCATCATTAGTGGCGGTCGAGAACGGGGCGAGGTTTCTTCCTTCCTCTCTCGAGCGGACCCTCGAATTCCCTCGAGGGGGAACGAAGAAGAGGCAGACGAGGAGAAAGATGAAGGAACACGAGGGGGAAAAGAGAGGCGGCGGGTTGAAAAAAAAAAAAAAAAAAACACTGAGGAGTTTAAACGACCGCGCACAACATCGGCCGGTCCTAGGTCACGGTCCGAAGTTCTCCGACCGAGGAGACGTGATACTTCACAGGATTATCGTATAACTTGCTCTCTCCTACACGATGCCACCGGATCTCTTTTAACGAGCAGAGACTGTATCGTAGGCGCGGACAAACTCGATCCTCCTAAGGCCACCCAAAGAAATGGGGTGAAGAAAAAAATTCTCGCTTGATTATACACATTCTTGGGCGTTCGTAACTTTCTCAGCCTCGATCGAACTGTCGCCCCTTCGTTGTCATTATTACGCCGGCCTATACTATTATTACGTTTCCATTACTTCCAACAAAAATAAAGTTCGAAATTTCCATGACAAAAAAGAGATACAACAGTAACGACACAATTGCTATTGAATCCCAATGGAAACCCATCTTTACGTCCGCACTGATCACCGATGATAAATAGACTCCTCCGCTCGATTATGAATCCAAACTTAATCGGAGGATCGAAATTCCTCCCTCGATCTATCGTCCACATATACGTCTCTATGTGTGACCTCTCGGCTCTTGGATAAAATACAAAACACGTTTCCGTCTGGTTCTACATCGAGGAAATAGTGTTCCCTTCCGTTAACCGAGGGTTAGGAATGTTACAGCAGCAGCATCAGTAGTGGCAGTGTACGAGGGGGCTACGTGGATTACCCTCGTCTAGCGGGGCGAGACGGGAACGGTAACACCAAGCGAAAGATACACAAAACATTGAGCCACAGCGCAGAGAGAGAGAAAGAGAAGGCGAAAGCTTCGGGGCATTGGGATCTCTCGGTCGTGTGTCGGACAATGAGCCGACCCGTGTCTCGTCCCTCACTGAAAAACCAACGAAATCCAGCATCGACCGCTTTCCCACGACTCCTCCTACGACCGTTACAGGTTTCTTTTCACCTCCGAACCCCTCGTCGGGTGCTGGGGCTGCTGATCTCGGAAGAACTACGACAGATAGGCTAAGACGCTGCGTGTCGACGAGGGTCGTCCACCAGAAGAAACGAAGAAACGAAGAAACGTGTGTGCACGCGGCCAGACAGAACGCTGCGCTCTCCTCTCCTCTCTCTCTCTCGGCTTGCACGTGTGTTGTTCCGCTTCTGCTTCGAGAGCCGAAGAAAACGGAGGGACGATCGAAGGTCTGGAAATACGCTTTGGCACCGAGCGTGACTAACCGGTATGAAACTACCACAGTCCCTCTTTCACTCTCGTCATCGTTCGTCCCCCGAAGAAAAATCATCCACCAGCCCATTCTCGAAAGATTAGGGAGTATGAAAAAAAAGCTGGAAGCTCGTACGGGAACGTCGTTAATGAAGAGAGAAATAAAGGGAACGAAGAAAATAACGGACTGCGCTGCCGCCCGTCGACTGTGTGAAAGGTGAAGGCTATGTGGGAGACCTGTTTTTTTTTTCACCAACGATGCTCCGAGCATCGCGTTTATTAATAGAACATCTCGACACTTGACTTTGGCTTTATTGGTTTTTTAAAAACGCTCAACGAAAATTTATGACATCTTCGTCATTCGCGGAATAATATAGACGGTTTTTTCTCGCAGACTGATTTTTCTTAATTCGCTTTTGAGAGTCGTTTGGTAAATGCATCGCTCGCTGCATATTTCAATGACAGATTTATTGTATATTTTTAAATACAAAAACGACTTTAAATCTACTTTTAAGAAATGCATTTACATAAAACGTCGTCTTAGTCGTTGTAGAAAAATGACGATGAGACTGCAGCAGAATCAACGGAAAGCTTGCAATCCTTTACGACCTCATTAGAGCCTCCATGAAGACATCGTTGTCCTGGACCACTATCATTATATTTATCCCCGCGTCGTTACGCGTATATAGCCCACGTATAGTGATACAAAGAGCGATTCACGATCCTCGTTATTATCCTCACCATCATCCTTATTACCCTCGCGTAATCGATTGGATTACTACCTATACGCGCCGACGAAACGGCAGAGAGACGACGCGTCTATCGACGAACCCGGACCCATATTTTCGGCTGTGATATAATAATACACGTTGCAGCGGAGAAAGCGATAATTATTACGGCTTCTCGCTGGTTATCCTTACAACCGAACACTGCGGCCTCTCTGCCGCTATGAACCATCGACTGTAACAAAAATTCACGCCCACTACTTTTCTACCATTTTTTTTTAATGCTTCAAAGATAAAAAATGTATCCAAAAATGTTGCTGTCAATGTCGTCCAAACATTTGTCATATACAAAAAAAAACTTCTCATCACCGAGGGTCAACCCAACGTTTCAGCTTCCTAACTCCGTAAACCTCTTATTACTATCGTTATCCAGTTAAACCGCAAAGGCACATCGTAACCATTGCAACTTGTAGTGCAAAAGATGCAGAGGAAAAGTGGGCGTCTTGAGGCCGTAGGCGGGGTGGACCTGTGGATTCCAAGGGGTGCGCCCGCGACGAGAGGCCACCTCAACCTTCATTCATCTTCGCGTCTTCCACTTACACCACACATTATACGCAGCGAGTCGTTGGGGTTTTCACCCTGCGACTAACCCCTGGCTACCTGGTCGTGTGTCGGCAACGCGTCATTCGAATAGAAAGGTACCGAGCGACGAGAGAAGAATGACCGGTGAAATATGCCAATGGAAAAAGGGCACTCTCGTCTATAGAAGCATATAGCGCCTGGGGCCCCAAGGGCACCATGGCCACGGGGACGAAACGTGCCCTCGGTTAAGGCCTCGGCCTATATACTACATAGCCTATACACCAACGGTATATTCCTTCCTATTCTGTATACCCTACTCCCTCGCACAATTTATGCACTCAAACCTGTGTGTATGGTCGTACCGCACACACACACAGTGGCTTTGCCATATTTGCCGTGTACATGTCTGTGCGTTGCTTCTCATTGTTGCGACACGTCGTTGAGTTGCGCAAGGAAAATTTTCCCACAGAATTTCACGAAGCTATAGCTTCCCGAGCCTCGGAGGCGATGATGGAAGGAAGCTCAATGGCAGATAACTCACCGCACACCCGCAACGGTACGAGGAAAAAAAAAAAAAAAAAAAACGTAGAGCATTGTCCTTTTCAGGGAGACCCTTCCGCGGAACCTTCAAGACAAGCTCCGTAGCCTAGAACATTTTCTATGAATTTTTCTTCCCCTCTTCCTACCTTCCTTTTTCCTTGATCTGTTGTGTATATTTTGCCTTGGGGACCGAAAACTCGAGATATTATAATTTATTTATCGACGATGTCGCGTGTGGACGTGTGAGAGGAAATTCGAGACCAAGATTCGGTGGTGTATCTCAGTTTTCAGGCTGCTGCTGCTGCAGGTTGACACAACTGTCCGCCCATTTCTCAAAATGAGAGTACACATGGGTTTCGGGGGCATCGAGAAAAAATTTTAGTGTGGGGTATATATAGGCGAGTGTTTCGTGTTTTTTTTTATCACGAAATGATAATCAATACGAAACGCAAAAATCATTTAAAATCAAATTTTATTGCAAATGTTGTAGAACGTGAAATTTTATTCTGTCGGCGATTGTGACATCATCGTAAAAAGGTATTTTTGAGCAAGTGCTTACGTATATTTTTTTTAAATCTCCACAAATATTCCCGACAGTGCAATGGTCGTGTTTCTACCTAAGTTTATTTGTAGAAGGAATATACGACCCGGGATCGACGGGTAGTTCGAAAAATGCGCGGTTCCTTAACCGTGGATAATTAACAGGTCCCTTTTTGGGGCCCTTCAGCCTCCCGCAACAGGCGAGACGCCCCACTGCGAGGATAAATGCTGCTCCACGTCCGACTCCTCTCTCGTTCGTTCCTACACTTCTCCGTGACTTTGCCTTTTCACGTATTTGCTCATAAGGAAAAAAAAAATGACGCGCGGTCATCCTCTAACGGAGAGGATGTTCCATTTGGTCGTCGTGGGATTATAAACGCGGTTTCCAAGGATATTTTATGCTTTTTAAATTTATTTCACGGTTATAATTACTTCGCTTCCTCCCGAAGCTATCGGTTCCGCTTTTCCGGTAATTTTCCCGACTGGTACGTAATGCTTTTTTTTTCTCTTTTCGTTGAAGAATATTTCAACTGCAGTTAATCGATAGTTCGCGCTTGATGAATTTACGACGTGTTGAATTTTCAGCGGAAAAGCGCGCGAGGGTTGTTGCCGCAACGAAGCCCTCTTGCCGTGCATTTTAACGCGGTGTATGCGCGCTAGAAACTTTGACAAGTCGCCTTTAGCGTTCTCCGTAAAGTAGTTTAGATTCCGCGAAAAGACATTGAAGTTGAGGAAGCTGAGGTTGAAGACCCTGTCTCGTCGTCGTCGTCGTCGTCGTCGGGGGATTGACGCCCGTGGAGTTGCGTCTACTGCTCACGCTACGCTCTCGGGTATGGATTATAATACGGGGACCGTGAGCTTCGAAATGCCTCGAGCGATACATACATCTAGTTAATCCTGGCAAGGTTTCACGAAAGCCTTCGGGTGCTGCTGCTGCTACCTCTGCTGCTGCTGCTGCCACGGGAACCTCCGACGATTCCAACTCTTCGCCAACCGTTGCCGCTTTTTCTTCACTTTCTCAACTTGAATTAAATTCCCTCTTTTCGCTCCGTCCAAATCGGTTAGCAAAATAGCATTTCCTCAACCGATTATCCTAACAATATCGATATATTTTATATCGAGGCATATTTAAAACTGTTATTCGTTCGAACGAACACATTTGGACTTTGTTAACGCTCTGAACTCTTTTATTATTTTGTTACATAGGGAATGATGCCTGCGTCGCGTTGATGCCTGACGACGGTCGTAGTCGTAGTCGGTCAAGCGGTTCCCACAGGCAATTATTAGAGTGGCTGCTCGTCGCCGAGGTTCGACCTCCGGCCGATCGCTGGCGGCGCCTCATCTCCGTCGCTCGGTTAAATCGTTGTACGTACATCACGGCGTGTGTCCAGTGTCCAGGTCCCATTAAGCCCTGGCATTCCGATCCGCGCTCATCTCTCCTCGTACTCTCGTTCGCTTGTGCCCCGCGCGACGACGACGACGACGACGACGACGACGAAGCGGTCTTTCTCTCTTCAGGGTGCCCCTGCCGCCGCCGCCGCCAGCAGACGGTTAGGATAGTATGTGAGTATATGTGTATATACCATACAGGGTGTCCTAAAAGTCTTCGAGTCCTGAACCCTCTTCTCTTAACCCTGTATATAAATAGGGTCACACATGATACGTGCATTGATGCCCTTAAAGTGAAAAGTGTTACAATGTTTCGTCGGTAAAACAGGAATAAATTTAACGAAACGCCTGGTGTTAATTTTACACCCTAAAAAGTGTTCCTATTAACACCAGCAGCGTTTGGCACTGTAGATTTTGAACAGTGAAGTCGCTGAACCCTGTATATGAACATTGTTAAGCGAAGAGGGTTAAGCAGCCGCAACTTGATTACTTTTGGGACACCCTGTGTATTATATACGCGTATAGTCTATATGTGTCTCTGCTGGTGCCTCGGAACTATCGCCAGGCGGTCTCACAGCAGCAGAGGCAGCAGCAGAGGCAGCAGCAGCCACATTATCATAGACCGTGCTCGGCTGTAACGGCGCTCGTACGTCATCGAGCGCCGGGGCGTTCGATGAAACGAGTCTTTGCCTGGAACTGAGAAGACTCGAGAAGCCTGAAGCGTGACGAGACTCGGAGAACCGGATCCCGGAAGAGCTCTACGCTCCTCGTCGTCGTCGTCGTGGATATATCGCCGCCGCGGTGTCTCTCCTTGTTTCCTTTTCCCTGTCCTTGCGGAGATTCGCTTGGGTGTTAGCCAGACGATGAATTGCCCTGTGATTCGAGGTCTACGATATAGACCTCGCGAAAATCCATTACAGACATCTAATCGTACAAACGACTTGAGTCGTGAAAACTTCTGTTCTAATAAAACCGACAGACTCGATTATGATTTACTGCGAAATTTAATAATTGCATTTCAATTGCTTGCACATGATTGGGCGGTTTAATTGGTGGTAGGAGGTATTTATTTATGACCTGATTACGGTCCTCGTATCCGTGGGCTACGCAATTTGAGAACAGCGGGGGGATTATATCAGATACAAGATTATTTTACGTCGTGTTTATTATTCACGTGTACTTCGACGTTATGTAATTTTATTTTTGACCCGAAAGACACGGTCGAACGCATAGACATCGTGTATCACTGAAAACGAGAGTGTCGAGATGGCGATATATAAGTGTTAGAAATACGATTTGTAAATCAAAGAAGCCCTTTTCACGGCGGCGGCGGTCCGATAAGTCTTTCGCGGTTACAGATTTGGTAAGACGCAAACGTAGCGACGACGTAACTCGAGTCTCTCTCCCCGTGGCCGTTCGATTCGGTCGACCAAAGTTTCGTAAGCACTCTCTTCGCGGCAGTTTCAACTCGTCCCCCCGACATTATACTCTCTCCCGTGGCGGCGGCGGCGGCGGCGGCGGCAAATCGATTAAACCTGCTCCACCGGAAATTTCGTCAAATCCTCTCACGCCAACGTAATAATAACGACTTCTTGCTTCATAATCCAAACGATCGTCGATCATGAATGACTGTACACGATTTTTTTACGTACATACTTGTACGCAAATTACCGATCACTTGATTATTATAGCAAAAACATCAGACATTCAAGACACATTAAGTCATATTTAATTTGAGACCAAGAGTGACACGTCCGGTTTTTGAAGACAGAAAAATCGTTCCTCCAAAAAAAAATCCACGCGGATTTATTCAGTGTTCATCGTTTTTGTCGTTTAATTAAATATCAAATTTCATGGTTGGTAATCCCGATTTATCGAATTTGCATGACATTTGCATGCGAGGGAAGATGAATTCCTGAATAAATCAGTACGACGTGTGCATCTCCGTCAGCATCGGTACCACGGGTCCACCGAATGGGATATTTTGATAAATCTGTAAAATTACATAATAAAACCGGATTTTCAATCGACGTAACGATTCCGCTATTACGGCAATGTGTCAGCCGTTGCGCAGGCTTCTCCAGCAGCAGAGCGACGCAGACTAATAGATGCCATTCCGTCGTTAACAAACTAGCGCAAGCTCTCGGTGGATGTCTGCGTGCGTGGTCGAACGATCGAGATACCGCAACCGGTACCCACTTTTTTTTTTACGAGTCAGACGAGGTGCTCCCGAGCTGCGTTACTAAAAAGTCAAGACACATGTTCCAGCGGTGAGAGGCAACGTTGCGTCTCGTTCATTTCGACGATTTCGTCGATTCGGCTGTAGGTTTTTTTTTTTAAATCCCGGAAAAGGAATCGAATCGATCGAGCGCAAGTTTCCGTGTGACGAAAACGTTACCAGTGGGCAGACACCGATCGCTCGGATGAAAATCGTCGATTCGGCTGTAGTTTTTTTTTAAATCCCGGAAAAGGAATCGAATCGATCGAGCGCAAGTTTCCGTGTGACGAAAACGTTACCAGTGGGCAGAGACACTGATCGCTCGGATGAAAATACACGTTGCGTCGAAGGTGAGCGCGTCGAAAGCCGCGTTGACCAAAGAGATAGCCTCGGGGCTCAGGTGTCGGAGGAGCAACCGAAGAGAGGAGGCGGCGCGCAAGGTGTCCCGGAAGGCCGGGAGAAACACTTCGCTTCCGGTACCTCTCGAGATTCCTCTCCGCGCCTGCGCAGATCTCACATGTGGGCTCGGCGGGAGTGCAAACTTGTTTGCCCACGATCATCGCCCACCTTCGGTTGGTTCTACCGGAAAACGATGCAACATATACACATATATTTGTTAACACAAAATATTCCTACATTTTGTTAATAATTCTCCAGAAAATCGCATCGACAATTTGCACGACGATCGACGCGGCGCAACGATCGCAGCGCCACTTAGACACCTATCGCGATCGCAGCGCCACTTACGCGCCTATCGCGCAGCGATCGCAGCGCCGGATTCTGCGATCCAATCGCGGATAACCGACGTTCGTCCGCGTGGCCCTTGGATAGTTGACGTCAGCGATCGTTATTCGTTATTGATAGACACTCGAAGCCACGTGGCGAGGCTGCTGCTGCTGCTGCTGCTGCGAGTCTCGTAAGAAATAAAAGTCTGCCGATAACTGTAGCAATATTCGCTGTGTCGCGGAGTGCCAATCATTGGCGCGCGCGGCATCCGCTGCCAACTGCTATTACTAAATCCGCTGTTGCTACAACGTCCGTTGCTATCTGCCTGCCTTCGAAGAGCATCAGCTTCGGTCCGAGAGCAAACCGAGAGATAATTTATTCGAGGATGGGACCGGGTTGAGTGTGTCGGTTGTGTCCAGTGCGCCGCGGCTGTACGGGCGGACAACATCGCGCGGAGAACGATAGTCGCGCGGCGGCGGTCGCCTCGGCGAAGAAGAAGAAGAAGCGAGAGGAGCAGCGCGCCGAGGAGGAGATGATCGTTATCGATAAATCGCCTCGACGACCGGACGGACCTCGATCCGCCTTCCTCTTCCTTTCTCGTCCCCTCGACGTGGCCTCCCCCCTCAGCATCCACTACGGTATACTATATCTGTACAGGGTGTCACAAAAGTTGTCCAGCTACTTAACCCCGTTCGGTTGACTCTATATATGCGAACAGAATTAACCGGCCGGAAATTCGCAACTCTTAATCTCGTTAACCCTCTTCGCTGTATATAAATAGGAGTCCTGTATATGAACCCTGTATATGAACAGAGTTAAGCAGCCGGAACTCGATAACTTTTGGGACACCCTGTATAAAGGCACGGACACGGGGAGACGGGCAACGAGAAACGAGGAGCCTGCTGGTCGCGACCGAGAGATTAAGGTGAACGATTGGTCGGCTGAAAAATCGAGAAACCCGTTCCTCTTCCTGTGTCTCGAAGTCCGCGAGGAAAGGAGGAGAAGAGGAAGACGACGCGCGGACGAATAAGAGAGGAGGACTCTGCTCTGGTTGGCCATTACGCGGGCCGGTTCGGCGGCGGCGGCGGCGGCGCGCGGCTCACGCACAAATGCACACTCGTCTCTCGCTGGCAGTGCCCGCGCGCTTCATCAGCTTCGCTTATCGTCTTAAGTAACTCGGGCAGCAGCAGCAGCTCTCCGTAATACGGCGCATCATCGAAGCAAGTGGAAGCTCTCGCGCGTTCTCCACGCTTCGCTCCTTCGCCATCCGAACTGCTGCTCATTCGTATTCCGTTTACAAAAAATTAATAACAATGCACAGTTCGCGATGACCGCGATTGGCAAGAATATATATAGCTCGGCTCTCGACACACACACAAACATATATCGTGACGGACAGTCCAACGAGTACTCCACTTATCCTCCACGCGATCCAGGAAATCCTGAAGCGATAAGAGCCACTTCGCGCTGATCGATTATCATTGGTTTATTTTTTAATTGGACTTCTAACGTCCAGTGTCGTTTCGCGAACAGCATTCATTTCTCGTAACGATTTCGCGCCGCGGCGGAAGCCGCACGAGAAATGATCGAGAAATCGTGATCTCGTGTACGAACGATGAGCGGTGATAATACGACGAATCGGCAGAGCGTTCGTTGGCTCAGCGTCCGTGCTCTCCGATCCAGCACGATCGCGCAGGACCCTGTTTCCAGCGGCGTCACGAACAGTGTTTCAGCTCTAGCCGAAGAGCCGCGAGAGAGGGAGTGAGATAGAAATGTTCCAGTAGCGAGAGGAACCACGTGCGATGTTTACGCCGAGAGCAATAAGAGCAGCGCAACCAGCAGCAAAGCGGTGGGGGCTGCGGTGGTGCACAGAGATCGCGGGCAGCAGCAGCAGCAGCAGCAGCAGAAGCAGCTTCGAGGGAACCGTACAACGGGCATTATTGTCCCGTTGAATCCCCGTGAATGGGGCGATTTTTTGCTCGACGAGAATGCCGAGCGCGCGCGCGTCCGCCTCTTTGCACCGTTTCTGCTTGCACAGGGTGTCCCAAAAGTAATCAAGTTCCGGCTGCTTAAATCCTGAACGCTTAATCCTAGATATGAACAGGGTTAAGCGGCCGAAACTTCATGACTTTTGGCCTTAACCCTGTTCATTTAAATCTGTACATGAACAGGGTTAAGCGAAGAGGATTAAGCAGCCGGAACTTGATGAGTTTTGGGACACCCTGTATATACCAGCAGGCGCTCGTCTCGCGATGCACTTCTCGAGTTCGGCGAAGAACCCGGCGATGGATGTTTCAAGCGGCACAAACGCGCGCGGAGGAGCCGCAGCAGTTTGCTCGTCCGCGCGCGCCGCTCTCGTTCATACCGATCCGCTTCGGCGAGCCTTCGACTCTTTGTTTACGAAAGGCGAAGGAGAAAGAGAAAGAGAAAAAAAAAGACGAAAAAAAAAAGGAACCAGAAGGAATATTGATGCTCGAGGATCTCAATAAAACAGCGCCGCTCCGAATTTCTCGGTAGGAAAAGTCCGATTGCGATTCGCCCGGTTTACCGAATTCGATGGTCCTTCAGCGTAATTTTTGCCTCGCGGACGAAACGATGGCGCCGGGGATTTGTCGATGGAGTCGCTCGGCGCGGACGTTCGTTTTGAGAATTCGAAATTTATACTCTGCCCCAATCTGGAATTCCGCGGCGCGTTCACGTCGCAGAGCCGAAGATCGTCACCGTCGTGTTAACGACCCGAAAAGAAAAAAAAAAGAAACGACCCACCAGTGACTTCGACCTCCCGGCATGCCGGCGCATACAATCACTATCGTTTCCGGAGGATCGAAAAAAGGGATCCAACGGATGAACAGCCGCGGGAGAGCGGAGACCCGCTGCCTGCTGCTGCTGCTGCTCTGCGCCTGCGCGGACGCTACGGTCCTCTGACTCGCACGAATTCTCGCGTGCCTGCACGTTCGCACACCTCTCGCTTCTTTTCACATTCTCGCGCGGCCTTTTGCCGGTGATTTGACTCCCGGGCTCCTCCCCCCCCCCCCCCCCCCCCCCTCCCCTCCACTGGCGACTACGATAAGACGGAACGTACGGATGTGGATCAAAATACCGAAAGAAAATATTTACGACCTTGTTTTATTTTTCATGACTTTTTTAAACAAGAAATTAAATACATAAATTTCGGTAAATATCGAAAATTGTAATGTGTCTGTTTTTTTTTTATTATTATGCATAGATGTAAAAAAAATATGCATCCTTCTCGTTAAATTGTTTGCTAATCGATAATTCGTGGTCCGTCGACCAATCACCTACAAATATCTGAAAATCTCGAGGCCGAGCCGAAAGGGAAAGATTTTCCGGATAGCGAATGAGTTGCGGTCGAGGGAGAGACCCGAGAGTCAAGTCGATCGGGCGGCACAGGTGCTTCGGGCCTTTGTGCTGCGGAACGAAGGGGCGAGTGTACCGAGGTGGACCCGGGGGTTCGATCGTCGCGTCGCGGGAGAGGAACGCAACGTCGTCGGCGAAAAGCGCAGCGATTCCGTCGGTTCGGACAAAGATCTCCCCCTCCTCTCTCTCTCTCCGGGCAGCCACGCCCGGATGGTCCTGCGGGTCCCGGGTCCCGATCCTGTCACTGGATAAGACGGATTATCGTTGAAACGCGAAGGGCTACACTCGCGCGCTGCCCTCGCTGCGCGCTATACTCGTCCAGCGGCGGCGGTGAAGGGCGCAGGTGTCCTTCCTGCCGAGGAGCCGACGACCAGTCGCCACGTCCGAGGTAAATTTTTCTGAGCAGAGGAGGGAATCCTGCTCCGGCTCGGATGTCCATTCCCCGCAGATATCCTTTTCTTATTATACGCTATATATTATATCCCGCTAAGATCCGAAGGTCCACGCATGACGCGGACCCTGCGTATACCTGCATCGCTCGTTCCTAGGGTTCCGCGTTCACCGGCCAAAATAAACCTGACGGCTGCTCTGGGATCGGGAACCGTTTTTTTAGGACTGGGAACTGGGCGAGTGATGAGCGATACCGTCGCTCACGCTTTTGCATCGTTCAGTCCTGGAACATAAATTTATACCGACCTTTTTTTAGCTCGGACACGAACCATTTAGCTCAGACTCAAACCCGGACGGAGGTATAGGTCGGTAAGTGTCATTGCAGATCCCTCGAGACCTGGAAAATAATTTTGAAAAAATTATTTTATTACACAATAATTCTAAAAAAATGATACAATTTTGATAACGATCCTTGTAGCGCGAAAAAAAAAAAAAAAAAAAAAATGCTCTGTCACGCGACTGACGCAGCACGAGCCGCGTAGCAGGATCGAGATCGATATGCATACCGAGAAATCGCGCCCAGGTGAAGTGTAGAACGCGTCGCAGTTGGATTCGTGACGGGGAGTGAGGGTAGTGGAGAGATTTCTGTTCCGTCGGTCTAATCCCTCGTCGCAGCTATGGGATTAGTACCTCAAAATCCCCATATACATCGCGAGATCCTTCCGTGAGATAGGACGTGAAAACCGAAAAGCACAAGGGAAGATCGGTCATATACGTAAGCATCGTGCGCAGCAGCAGCAAAAGCAGCAGAAGCAGAAGTCCAATGGACTCCGCGGGACAAACTAAAGCAAAGCGAGAGGGGGAGGTGAGGCTCCGGTCGCGTTGCTGGCATCGCGCATCGCTGCGCCCTCCCCCCTCCTTCCAGCTCCGTAAGAGGAGACGAGAAGCTGGCAGCGAGAGAATGGAAAGAAAAAATAAAACTGCCACCTTGAATAGAGATGAAGATATAGGCCCGGGCGCGCGTTCCGGGGCCTCAAAGTGGGCAGGCGTGGGCGGCCTGTGTACACGAAGATCAAAGGAGAGGCCTCGACGATTGAAATATTGAATACCCGCCCGCTAAATCCTTTTTTTTTTCGCCTCCTCCCTGTCTTCTTCTTCCATCATACACCGCGTCCTTATTTCTCCCCTCGGTCTCCTTTATTTCTCCCTTCGCGCGCGGCGCAGCACTTTATCGCTCGCTTCTCGTCCGGCGGCTAAACATCGCCCGGCGAGGATTGAAGCCAGTCGACGGATCATCCGCGCGCCCCGCTTCCTTTATTCTCCCGACCCGGGGTCTCTGTTGCGGAAAATGAGTTCTCGGAACAGGATACCGAGAAATCCGGAACAACCGATGAACACTCGCGGCTCTCGTCGTGGATTTCGTGCCAATTGCGTCCGCGCAGTTTTTTTAACGTGACATTTTCGTATAAATTTCTCGAGATACGACTTGACGTACGTAAAAGCTCGTTTCGAGTCGTCCGCAGCTGAAATACAGACTTCCCAATGTCCGTCTGGAATCCCAAAAAGGTAACTCCGAGATATAAACGAGTCACGCAATGAAAAACAAAAAGAAGGAAAAAAAAGGATAAAAAAAACATCGTTCGGAAATAATCGTCCCGCGAGTCCTCGGCGTTCCGCCTCGAGAAATTCGTATGCTAATGACAGTTCGCAAAACAAGGTAGGTGGGTATACCCCGGTTATCCCCGGGTTTGCCTCGTGCGCCCCGTCAAACGCGCGAGAACGAGGGAGACTCGCTAAGAGGACCGGATCACCGCGCGACACCTCTTTTTTTTTGCCTATACGTGTCTCGTGTCGGTGACCTTGGGGCGTAGTCAGCTGTGACCGGCAGCGCCGGCAGCGGTCAGATGCGACACTCTTCGTTGATTTTCCTCGACGACTTTCGCGTAGAGCTCCTACTAAGTACAAACCTTTCATACATAAAAAAATACATAAAAAAAAGAACAAAAAAAATACCGGGAACTAATTACACGACTTACGATCCATCGATCAATATTTTCCTAGACTTTTGACACGTGCGTATTTAGCCTGTCGAGTCCATAGCGAAAAGAATGGAAAAATCAATATTGACATCGGCTCTCGGATATATCTGCACTCGAGTGCATCGTCTCACCTCTGTCGCAGCGGTTGCGGACGTCTGAACAATATTTGCGGATTTTTTTCGCACCGAAAAATTCGACGGAACGCGCTCGCGCGGACCTTGAGGAATTAATTGCAGCTCGCGGTGCGGCCGGGTAGCTCGTGCTACGTAGCCGCGGCTATGGTGAACCGCGAGTTGTCGCGTGCGCGACAGCGCAGCGACGAGTACCTGTTACCGAGCGAGCCACGGAGAGAGCCGTTTAGGCGCCTCCGGCACGATCTTCGCTCTGCTCTGTCGCAGCAGCAGCAGCAGCAGCCGCTTCTCGTGTGGGAAGCTGTGCGTCGGCGTAACTCAGGCGCGCGCGGCTTGCGCTGTCGCTCGTGCTTACGTCGACAATTGGTCTAACGCGCTAGACGCCTGACCAATTAAGAGGACTCGTCGTGCGAGGCGCTCGACTCTGACCCTCTGAACACGACGGCTCCCTCTGAATCGCATTCTTTGACTTCGCAGCGCGGAAAGATCCGTGTTGATTTTTTTTCAGCCGATATAATATCTGTGTTCTTTTTCTTTTTTGGTACTTGTGCTATTTTTCGGGGTTACGCGGACCAATTTGTTCTTTTGCCATTTTTATATTATGATTTGAAAAGGGGCTTACCCCGTTCATTGAAAAATAAATAAATAAATTTAAAATTATACGAATGCGATATATACAGGGTGTCCCAAAAGAATTGTAGGTGCCTTAAAAGGGTTAATCAGCCGGAACTCGACGACTTTTGGGACACCCTGTATAAGATAGGACCGACAGAAACGGAGAGTGAGAACCAGAGAGAGACAGTTGGGACAGTCGAAGGGGAAGGGAGAGGGAGGCAAGAGAGAAAAGAGGTCGACCTGGGAATAACTATATTGCACATCGAGCTATAAAGCGAAGAGAAACCGAACGGAGGCCTCCTCGCGCAGCAGCAGCAGCTAGCATCGTGTACACGCTGCGTTCGAAGCTGCAACGAGAGGCCCGCCGCCGCTTGCGCGCGCGCGCGCGCATTTCCCTTTCACCTTCGTTCGAGAAGATCGAAGATCCTTCTCCGTGCCAACTCGGCGCGCTATTCATCCGCCGCTATTATTCGTGTAGCATCGAGAGATCCTGTTGGCTATGTACAACACGCTATGTATTCTGTTTACGATAATCGTTATGGCGTCTGGGTCTAACTGAGGTTTCCGATGAACTCTCTCCTCGCAGACTCCGCGTTCGACTGACAACCGAGAATTCCGCTTTTATTCGTCACGATTTTCCCGAAATGTCAACGACGAGTCGTCGATGGACGTTCAAATCGATGCTACGAAGTTCGGTGAAAAAAGACACTTTTTCAACAATTTTTTTCCAAGATACGGGCTATGTATTTTAAGTTCAATGATTTCGGTAATATAAAATAATATTTCGAGAATATGTTCTGAAAGTTTCAGCGGAAAATATTAAAAACTAAGCCGTTGGCATCAAATCTCCGGAGACGTCTGTTGACGATTGTCATCACTCGATTATCTGAAATCAGGAAAAAAAAAAAAATTTTAAAATTGAAAAAAATAATTTTCAAGATCCCCCTCCTTAAAATATGTTTTTTCTTTTTTAGGATTCGATGGGCGCTCGCTTCCTTCCTTCCCGAAGGCGCCGAAGGCCAGTCGAGACGGCAGTGGCTCGTCGCCCGCGGCGTGCGGAGGCGGAGAAGACGAAGGAGCACTCGACTACCGAGCTGATGCTGCTGCTGCTGCTGCTGTGGCTGCCGCTGTGGCTTCGGTTCCCGACGGGGTGACGCGTCGTCCCTAAACTAACCGCATTCCAACCTGCGTTGCCACGTCTCTTTCTCTCGCGTGTATACAGTACACGCTGTGTACCGGTGGCTGCCTCTCCGCTCGCTAACATCGCGAGCATAGCACACACGAGACCGAATCTCCTCCCCCATATCCCTTCCCTCGCTTCGCTTCCTCTCGCGCTTTTCGTGCGCGCGCCTCGTAAATATTTCGGCCAATTTCTCTCCCAGCACCTATTCTCTGCGACGCACCACTTCCATGCATCGCTGAGATACTCTCCGCCCGGAATTGCCGTCTCGTGTGTGTTATCCTCCCACTCGCCGAGTACTCGCTAACGGTAATGCCCGAAATCTAATCTTCTAATTACTTTTCTGACGCTGGAATAAATTATTCGAAATTATTCGCAAGTATTCGAGGATTTGTTTTTCCGTAGAACGAAATTCCTTAAATTTTTATAATTCGTCAGAGGAACCCATTTTGTATATTTTGCGTTGTATATTAAAATTTCTCGAAAACTGTTTTGTTATAAAAAACAATAAAAAATGTATATCACTCGTCGCCGGTGGTAAAAATCAATAGCAGCTGGCGCGAGTGTTTTCCTACTTTGAAGTTTAGTACGCAACAAATATTCCATCTCGCTGACACGAGAGACCTCATCTTTCGCTCGAGACGTCGATACGGCGAGTAAACGCGTCATCCGAAACACTGGCTGGCTGGCTGACTGGCTGGCAGCTCGGCGGTGAGCATCGCGCATCATAAACACGCGTGAGTACGATGACTCTGCGCTGCCGCCGCTGCCGCCGCCGAAGTCCTGGCAATAACAGAATCGCGTTTTTGCACTCGCCAACTACCCGATAGAGTTATCTTCTCACGCTATTTATAGCTAAACACATCGAGCCTGGTCGACGTGGTCGTGCCTCGGCGCCTCTTCCATACGTTCACGCACGAGTGCCCGGAGAACACGGCAATCGAGAGTGACAGGCCCCAAACTTTTTTCTCCACATCTGTTATGGATATTCTCTTTGAGAATTTATCAGCGATTTGACAGGAGTGAACAGATAAAATAATAAAATCCGCACCGAGCGCCAAAAAAAAAAATCGAAAATTTAATAGAGGATTTCGAATGCACGAATATATTTCTCGCAGTCGTCTCCAGAACTGCGTCTTCGACGATGAGTTATATATTTCGAAAGATTTATTTCTACGAGGCAATAATCGTTTGTTACGTTTCAGGGTCATATGCACATTGCAAGTATATCAAGTGCGAATTCCGCGAGGGCTCTTTCCTCGCGGGGAGATCCGCATGACGTATATCCTCTCTGCGTCCCATTTCCTAGGTCTTCGGGGCTGCGGCCAATTTTATCATATGCCCTGCTGCTGCTGCTGCTGCTGCTGCTGCTGCTGTCTTCCCGAGCTCAGCCGCGAAGCTCCCGATACGTCGGAGTCGCTGCGCAGCGCCGCCACAGCAGCTACGCTCGGCGCGGTAAATCACCGCGGAATGGAGGAAGAACCTACACTCTTGGACTTTGATGCAGGCACTTTATACTCTCTCGCGAACTCGGTAATAACTCTATCTCGAAATGCCCCCGAGCGATCGATCGATAGCCAACTCTTTCCGGTATACATAACATTATGTATCGGCATTACACGTTCCGCCTCGATCACTTAACGAGTTTGCTGCATACCCACCGCGAGTAAACAATTGTCGCATTTAATGACACCCACTTATCGATGTTTGCTATAAATAAATTGTCCGTAACTACTGAATCAGTTAGTGAAAAAAAAAAGAAAAAAAAAAAATCAGGAAGCAGACGCGCGTGGTAGCATCGTTTTAATGAGATCGTTTACTTATCTGCAAGGTGAATGAAAAAAGATTTTTAATTCTCGATAAAAATAGAAGATCAGCTATTGGGATTGGGTTAAATAATTGAACGGTGAAATAATAAAAATTTACATCGGTTTACATCAGTACAACGAAAATAAAAAATGCAGGCAAAACACTTGTTATTTAGCGGAGAGAAATATCTCGCATCCGGGTAAAGAAATATATTCTCGAAGTTAGACGGCTGCCCGACGCTTCTCGATCTGTGTACGCGGTATTTCCGCGTGGATACAAGAAAAGCTTCCGCAAACGCGTTATCTCTTATCTCGATGAGAATGTTGTCGGGTGCCGCCGGTACATTGTCTTGATTTGTCGAGTTCGGTCTCACGATATTATTACGTGCACGGTGGAACACTTAATACCCGCAATCTGGCATCCAATCGCGATTTTTGTCACCGATTTTGTTCATAATTTCTTATCATAAAAAAAAACGTAATGACAGCTCTGATAATTGAATCGTATTATCATTTATCAATTGCTCATATCTTGATTTCCAATATCGGTGATTTTTGTAATATTTATTGGAAATTTCGTCCGAAAAAAAAAAATGGTCAGAATTGTGTGATTCTCGCCCACTCGTTGGAACATAGGATTTAATAACCCATTAGTTTCGGTTACAAAGCGGAAAAAGTTAAGGAACCCATCGCGTCAGCGCCAGGAACTGACGATCCCTGGTCCCGAGCTCCGGCGGAGAGCTCTCCGCCGCCGCCGCCGCCGCGCCATTATGATCTCACCAGCATCTCGCTTCCTTAATGCTCAATTTCATACCCACTTCTTCCTCGTTCTTCCCTCTATTCGACGCGCCAGCGTTCGCTCGCTCGCAGTCCACGTATATACAGCACGACACGACGGGGCCACGGTGCATCTTGCACGCATCCCACACCCGCCCGCGGCTGCCCGCAGCTATAAGCTCTTCTCTATACTGGGCGTTCCACATCGTATCGACGGGCCCTTAATTTTTTTTTTCTACACTCTTTTAACAATCATATGGCTGCTGAACAGCTGTGTGCAGCTCATTTAATTTTCTAGAATCTACAAATACACAATTTCCCATTGACTATATCGAATACCCTACATTTTTATTTTTAGTGACTTTTAGTGAGTGACTTTTGTCCATTCGTAGTTGCACATCGTTTTGTAATATTTGACGAAATTAAAAAAATGAGTAACCGTAAAAATAGTACATTTACTATTATTATTATTATTATTGTTATTATTTATTGAGAATGAAGCGTTAGGATATTGTCCCTCGAGAGCCAACACAAATACATAGAACGTATCGAAGAGACAATAAAATGATACATTAAATTAATTCTGATAACCTGACCTGAAGCGTCCTGTATAGGACATGCACACCGCGCGCGCGGTATAATCCAGCTTCCCTGTAGCCCCATGCTCGTCGGCACGGGTTGTTCGGTGCGCGAGAGCGCGGCAACGGTGGCTTCCCCGGCATATCCGCGTCGCCGCGCGCGGCGCGCGCGCGAGCTCTCGCGCATCACCAGCACGAGACTTTGAAGATTCATCTCCGTCCCTCTCTTCCTCTCGCATTTCCCTGCGAGCGTTTCGCGCGCGCGCGAGCGCGAGAGAGAGAGATATGAATCTTAAAAGGCTTGAACGCTCGGTGAACGCAAAGAGCCGGAAGACTGTAACGCCTCTGACGAAGTACGTATACCTTTCGTATATATTATTTCACCTATAGCACCGCTTATATATATATATACACAGCACACAGCTCTTGCGAAGGAAAACCGGAAGAAGCGAACACGACTCGCGGAAAGAATAATAGTTTCCTCGTCGCGGCGTCTTTTGCAATTACAATAATATACTCGGTGCGTCGATAATTACGAATACATTTCGCGCTGAGATTACAGAATTAGAGAAATATTTGCTAACGAAGCGACAGGATCGAGGCTTCTCTCCCGAATCGGTGGAGGACGTCGGCGCTTAACCGGCAGTGTATCACGGCGTGGATATACCGCTAATATAGGTAGTCGAGCTTACTGTAATCACGATTAACCGGTGGAAGCGCCGGAGACGACGAGAGCGGCTCTCCGTTCCGTCCGTGCGCCGTTAATAAGCCGCGCACAGTATCGCTGCTGGCTCGTCAGTGTGCGTCAGTGTGTTCAGCAGCCGCGCGTCAATGCGCGATACGATGCGTGCTGCTGAGCCCTCTCCACACAAAGTTTCGCCACGTAATAACCTAGTGAATCGTGAGAAAACGTGGCAATCGCATTAGCGCGCACATCCCCGGCCGGGTTAACGTAACAGTGCAACCGCAGACGTGTAACGATAGGAGCTGCTATGTGCGAAGATAACGCGTGTGCAGCCGTCGCGCGCGCGCGCGCGGTGCATTCAGCCTTTGCACTATTTACCAACGGATTGATTTTTTTAATGCTTTCATTTTCCCGCCGGTGCGATAAACGATTTTGTGCTTTTGACCAATGCCGACGCACGAGATTCAAATGGTGCACTTTTAATCCTTCGTCTGCAAAAATTAAAAAAAAAAAATTAGAAAAAATGTTCTTCATATATTTTTTGTTTGCAGACGAAGGGTTAATTATTTCCCTCGTAGGACAGTTTCAGCTACTCGAAGCCATCAAAGAAGTGGCCATTGTACACCGATATATACGTACACGCTTACACATCGTCGTACGTAAGTACACGGGATGCGGCATAAATTTGCGAGAGGATGATGCTCTCCTCACATAAGCTGCATAGATAGCCCGAAGCATTTCGAGAGCATTTTGCGGGACTTGTTCTTCGACGTCGGATTGTCGGCCGGTGGGTAAACGTGCTGCTGCTGCCTCTGCAGCAGCAGCGCCAGAGGAGGAAGAAGCGACTGGTTATAACGGTAAGTTTTTGCCGGTGCAAGCGTTTTCCCATATACACTAACTAACCCCGCGGCGATATAAACGTGAAATCATTGGCGTATAGTTGGGTGCGGAAAACGGTGGGGTACGAGAGGCAAAACTGTATTCCGGGGCGTAATACGAAGGCGGCTGCGGATCGCGGGTGCAGAGTGCATCCTCGAGTGTCGGAGAGCGCGAGCCGAGTGCAGCAGAAGCCGAGGCGACTCGCGCGGTAGTCGCGCGAGCGCCTGCGTCCTACGAACCGTGCAGCGAGCGAGCGAGCGCCGGCCGGCGCGCGCACTCGCGCGCCTGCGCGCACCCGACCGTTTATTTTGGATCCCGACGAGTTCGACGACCGGCCAGAACGAGAGCCGCCGCGCCGCGAGATACACGCGCGCCTCCGTCGCGGCTTAAAAACCCTTCTCCTCCTCCCTCTCCATCGCCTCCACTGCCTCCCCGTCTCGGCGCTCGTTCGCGATGCGCATTCGTAATAATAACGACGAAAATCTCGGTGCCGCACATACCGATGACCCCAGCGGTGAGATTCTTTTACTTTCATTTCTCCTTCGTTCCGAATTGCGAGCGATTTTATTTATATTTTATTTTATTTTTATACAATGGACGGCCCTTTGATATAAGTTTCATAGTACGGATGGTTCATCGCTGATCGCTATCGTTGTCCTTTTATTTTCATTTCCATCGCTGCTCCGGGGGTTGACTATGGCCAGCATGGAAATGGTCCCCGCGCGCGAAATGCAGTGTGTTCCCGCTGTGTTCGTCTCCTGCCGGTAATCGCTTCTTCGATTTGAATGAGTAATTCGAAACCCACACAGCGGAGATGATCCCAGCGGCGCAGAGGCGAGGTAACGGGAGCGATGTTTGTTCAGGATCTCGTCCCCGTCTCGTTTCTGGTTTCTGCTGTCGCTGCTGCTGCTGCTGCTGCTCTATACGCTTAACGCGAGGTGGTCCACGCAGCTGCAACTGCAAAAGTAAAATTCGAAATCCTGACGATCCACAGTTCGCGCTAATATACACGCACGAATATTTACCTTCGTTTATACATCGTCGATGCTCGGATTTTTTTTTTCAACTTGATTTTGCTGCAAAAACAATTTGAATTGTACTATCGGTGCAAAAGATTACTAGTAAAAATTTGAGAAAAAAAAAACGAGAGCTCGCGCGTCAAGAATGAGAGACACAGAGGGGAAGAGGGAGAAATGCCGATAGACGCGGAGCCCTTAAGAAAGCGCGGCAGATGCCTGTGTTATTACAGGTTTCGCCTTTCGAAATACTACACCGAGTCCGCCAGCAGCAACTTTGGAGTACTCTTCCGTCGGGGGGCAGACACGATGTGTTGCCGCTTCGTTCGTCGCTGGGCGCCGCATACACGCTGCGGCGACGGCGACGGCACCCTCGTTTCTGCTTCTTCATCGTCGTCTTCATCTTCGGCTCGCGCGTAGTCCCTCTTCTCTCCCGTTCCATTTAATTATCCGTTCCGCGTTCGACCTCCCCGGCTCGCAGGCGCGCTGCGTTTTTTGTCGAAAGCCCCCCTGGCTGCCGTTACGCAAACTCAAAGCACTGCTGACGGCAGCAGCAGCAGGTTCCTCGAAGTGCGGCGTTCAAGTATCGCGGGAGGTCCTCTTGCAGTTGAGTCGTTTCCGGGAATTCGGATCAACTGTTGATGGGGAAATCACGTCTCGTCTGGTACCGATATTTGTGTCTGGAAAACATCCAAAAAGCATCGTTGAAAATTCGGAATTTTTAGAAAAAAAAAAAAAATCGTCCACGCGATAAAAATATATGGCTAAAAATCAAAGACCAAAGCTTCGAGACCGAATCGCCGAATCAACGGTCGATTCAATCTCGAGGCGAAGTTCTCGGAGCTTTTGAGCTGTGAAGGAACGTCCTCGCGGACGTTTTGTAGAGTAAAGAAGGAACTAATGAAGAAAAATGAGCTCCGGTAGAAAGCCGCTCGTTGGCACACGAATTCGGGCACGGTCGCGTCGCGGGGATACAGCCGTAACTCCGGCGAGTTTAGGAAGTGGGTTAAGTCCTAATTGCGCTAAATTGTCCATTCAACGGGGCACTTGCCTACTCGCGATTAATCGTACGCTGCTGCTGCTCCGCTGCACGTTCCACGGAACGCTCGCGCCAACGTCAATGAGAGTTATAAGTGTGTTACGTAAGTCGGCGCGTACTTTCACGTATTTTAACGCGTTGGGTTTCGTTTGTCCTTAGATCTGATCCACGGAATTGGGCGATTTATAAAATCAATGCTGAATTATTTCAGTTGCCAGCATTTGTTCCCACGTCAAATCAACTCGTGTGCTTCAAGGAGACGTATCCCTAATACAACGAAAAGAACCTTAAGCGAGCAATGACCCTACCTATTTACAAGCAATCCAGCGCAGATATATCAGCGCAGTTACATCCGACCGCAACGATACACGACGACGACAATCGCGTATCCGTAGCCGCGAATTAAATTATTCATTTAGCCAAATGCTAACGAGCGCAACGGATGCTGCTGCAGCTACTGCTGCTGCATCGCATCAATAACGCTATCACCGAAGACTCCATGATTTATATGCTGATTAATTGACGTACTGCTATTGATTGATTAATAATCAAGCATATATTTCGCAAACGTTCGTACGTTAAGCCATAAACACATTGCCCGCTGATATACATTATATATACGTATACATGCTCCGCATTTATGCGATAGAGGAGGGAACGAGTCAGGGTGAAAGAGTCGATCGATTAATCCGAGAGAGTCTCGACTATCCAGAACGTTCAATATGCGCTTCGCTTCCTGTTGTCCTCGGTTAGCTGTCTCCCTCTCTCTCTCGCTCCCTTTCACGTGGCTCTCTGTGATCAGCCTCGAAGCAGCGTCATGGAGCGAGTGAGTGAGAGAGAGGGCTTTGTTCGAGGCCCCCGAGGCCGCCCACCATCACCATCACCGACACTGCACCCCCGAGCCGCCGTTGGCTGGTGTTCGCCACCAGCTATTCCGGAAATTGAGCAGAGTCCCGCATGCTTCCGCCCGGAGCTTCCGCGTACGTCATACCATATATCCACCCCCTCGAACCGGCCGACTATGTACATCAGCAGCCCGCACACACACACGTAGCCATATAGAAAACGGAACTCGTGCACTGCGGGGGATGCTTTCGAACCGCTACAAAGTCTCGAATCTGGCACACGTTGCGTTCGATCGTTTCTCGTCCCTCGTGTCTCCTTTTTTTTTCCACCAGACCTCCGTCCACATTCCTCGATCGTGTCGTCGGCTGTTTTACTCTGGTCTGGGATTGGAAGCTCGAAAAATTTTCTCCCCTCTTTGGACACATTGTTATTGGCTGTTTTGCAAAATATATAATCGTTCGAAATACCAATGACTCGAATTTCGAGATCTTAGCCGTGGACGAGATTTTCACGGGTTTGAGGAGTTCTCAAGGAAGGCAAGTTCTGAGAAGCTGAAGAGAAACAGGGAGATAAGACGGAGAGGCTTGAGATACACTTTGAAGCTGATGGAATATATCGATATATCTGAGATTTCACGTCGATGACGATATCCTTGAAGACGATTCCACGTGCCGTTCTCGCTCCTAAACTGGCAATATCACAAAAGCCGCTGCCGCGGAGGATCGATAGTCATTGCGGCGGCGCTCTCTGCTATCCCTGGGGATTCCTAAGCCACCGTCGACGAGCTGTTCTCTCGTCGATACTCCCCCTTTAAGCACCCTATAAAAAACATGCTTTTCCATTACATCGATACCACGTTAATCGAGCTTTAAATTCTCTATTTTATTATTTGTCTGGGCTATGCTTTCAAACAACAGTTAGGTTCCGAGTCTCTTTATACTTAATACACCAATTCGTAAAACTTAGGAAATGATTATCCGGAGATTTTATTTTACTGCGATGTGCAAAAGCGGTAACGAAGAAAATGCGTGCGGGGAAAGAGGCGCGGATGTCGTGCCGCCACCGCCGCCGCCGCCCCTTCCGGCACTTCCGTTTGCGTCAGAACCACCCTTCAAGGCCACCCGCTTCCTCGTTCGGTCTCGCTCTCGGATCCCTCCCCCCCCCCCCCCCCCCGCAGAGCCGGAAGCCAACCCCCTGCCTTGCAAAAGCTCATGGCCTTTCACCACTCCCCCTCCAACCCCCGCACCTCCACTTCTGTCTCGCCCTCTCCGCCTATTTGCCCATTCCCACTGTTCCTCTTCCAGCCTGCGCAGAAATGTGACTACGTTCCGCTGGCTGTCAACCTTTTGAACGCGGAAGCGGTACGAAGCGTTACTCAGACTCGTTCCCACAACGTAAATGCTAAAAACGCTACTGCGATCGAGTAATATTAATTATCAGGAAAAATTGATATCACGGGGAATTGGTCTATCGAAGAAAATGGGGTCTGTGGTGGACTACTGTCCAAACTACCGGTTATACCTAATAATATAGCATCGCAGGGTTCGGACTATGCAGCGGCTGCATGTGAGGTCGCGTCCGAGCGTTAACCTCGATACAATAGACCCGACTGTACATATACGTGTGTGCGTACAGGGTGACCTATGTAAAGGAACGGACAAGTCGGAAACTTGTGATCGATAATAAGTTAATGGGATGTCACGTTCAAACATTCAGCGGGTCGCGATCGGTGATAGTCGCGCGGCGCGTTCTCCGTCGTCGTCCGTCGTCGTCTGATGCCGCGCGAGCGTCGAACCCTCCGCTGGCTTTCTATATCTCGAATAACGACCAACACTTGACACTTCCGCTTATCAAACTTTGCTCGGGGTTCTCGCGAGCCAACTCGGTGGCTGGTTGCCCAGCAGTTTATATATCTATTCTGGGTACACTCAACGTGTTCGATGTAAATGCATCGTCTTCTTGTGCGCAGTTAGTTATTGCAATAACATTATAATATTCGATCTTTCTGATCGCTTCTTTTCGTATTATTACGAAATATTTTTGTATTATTATTTGTAAAGTAAAAAAAAAAAAAAAAATCGCAACGAAGACGCATTTTACATTCGCGCGAGTCGGATGGACGATAAGCGACGTTGAAACGCACGATGCTCTCGTTTCGGATCGTTTCTTCCGGTCTCGCGGCAGTTTCGCGAGACGACACGATTGGAGTATCATGTAGTACACGGACGGAGCGTCCGCCTTTATCGCAGAAACTGCGCCGTGGACGGGGGGTGATGGCGTTGCGCAGTTCGGCGAGTCGCGGGCGAGGTCGTCTCTCACTCTCTCAGCTGCATTTCTACGCTGCACCGTGAGCGCAGATACGAGTGGGACACGCGATACACACGCGACATTGGCGGTGTCTGGGCTCGCGAGCTAACGCGCTATATGCCGGAACCGGAAGTGCCTCGATACCGCACCGGGCGACATACACTGCGCCGCGCTACCCTCGTCGCTCTTCGCGCGACTGCAACGCCATTACGGAGATAGCGCTCGCGCGCGGTAGCCGACGTTTTACCTCCCCCTCGCCGCGCGAACGACAAGAGTCATCGGCGCCCGTCGCCCGCTCGACGCTCAGATACGACGAAGGAAACGATACGGCAATTATAAAGGGTGAAACACCAATAGCGGTAAAATGCAATTTTTTACCGAAGCAAAAATGCGGCAATTTTTCTCAGTTCTTCGACGTTTGTTTCGTGGAGTTTATTCCGTTTATGCGAAAGAGGAGCGACGACGCTGCGCCAATGCTGCTGGCCTCGTTACGTTCCCTTTCTGCTCGCGCGTCCCACCGACCTATACATATTCACTGACTATATCGATCCTCGCTATCGTCCTAATCGACTTTAATCCCACCGAGCCGCCGCCGCCGCCGCCACCGCCACCGCCAATCGGGCCTAGTCCGATTATACAAGTATCCGGCGGTCACCCATCGACTCTCCGCACGTGCCCGCTTCCTGATCCAGTCAACCCCTCTCCTCCGCACCCCCTCCCCCGGGTGGCCGTGATATTCGCGTGCGAACTCCGGAACTCCAAAGGCGATAATCTCTTCGAGATCTCAATCTAGCCCCCGGCTTCCCTTCATCGATTTACCGAGATTATCGACGAGCCAATCGATAATCCCATTCTACAGCGGAAGCACCATAAATTCTCGCTGACGAGACAATAATCACGTGTCCAATGCATTCGCGGACAGCTGAACCAAAGAAAGGATTATTATTAAAAGATATCGATTTTCACTCCGAAAATCCGAATTATCTTTCGGATTGTCTTCCGAAAAATAAATTGCACGGTGAGAAAAGGATTGAGAAAAATCTGCAAACATATATAGGAAGCAACGGATTCTCTCGCGTCTCGCGTGCGAATGCACCGTTACCTTCATCCGCAAATACACACAATAAAATCCTTATGCAACTATTGCAGTGTAATAGACAGCACGTATCGAATGTATACACACTACAAGCAAACATACACCACTGTCTCACGTATTATTATTATTATTATCATTATTACGTGGATGAGTCGAAGCAAAGTGACTTACAGGATGGTGCGCGACTTTCCCACGTTTCTTTAACGGTTAAGTCACGCGTTAATATCATAACGATGCGGGACGGGACGGGGGCGCTCGCGCGCGCGCGAGTGCTTATCGTGTCTGGCGCGCGGGCGCGCACGCGTGAACGCGCTGAGAGGAAGTTGAAGTAACGAGGATGAGAAGGAGGACGACAACGGAGCGCGCTGCGCGAACCGGTGACTCGTGTGTTGCTAAGGCAAGGTGCGCTGCTGTACCATCTTCCGCGTGTACAGTCCTATTCGCCATCCAATCGGAACCCTTTATCTATTCGACGAATTACGGCGTGGCGAGAATTCGGTCGATCAAGTGACAATACACACAAAAATATATGAATTATTTTTTTTATTCGATCCTCTTCCTTGAAAAAAATGTTTTTTTTTTTCGAGGAGAAGGATCGAATAAAAAAACGGGTCATTCGTGTTAAGAAAGCGAAGTAAACCTGAAAAATCTGTCGTTGATAAAATAAACCGAAGTGATTTGGTCCAACAGCTGAATAAGTGCAAGTTCGAATAGATAGTATTCGACTGTACATGTACATGGCGCAGCAAGGCGAAGATCCAGGAGACCCGCTTGCCGAGAGCTCGACTGGGAGACGAAGAAGAAGCGTGTGCGATTTTCGCAGCGAGAGACGGAGAGGAGGATGAGACGGGGAAATAGAAGGAAGAGCCAGGGTCGCTGTGAGTACGGCTAGGTGACCCGAGCCTTCCGCGGCGGCGGCGACGGTGCGGCGGCGGGACACGAGGTGATCTCGCCGATCGCGCCCTCGAGACACCGGTCGCACACACAGACACCGCGCGTGAGGCATGTGTAGCCAGGTACGGTTATACGGAGGTGAACTCTCTCGCGAGCCGATAACGGGCCGATCTCGCATCCGCAACTTCCTCCTCCGACGTCACTTCGCGAGCGTCTAATAAATCATCGTTTGCGGTATTATGGGAGAATCCTTGATCACTGGAATCGGCATTTCTGGTGGGAACTACATTTTTCTCGATCACACGAAACCAATTAGCGAATAGTTTTTTTTTTTAATAAGAGCCTCGCAGCGAAGCTCAACTGTCGCGAAGTCGGTAAGTGGAGGAGAGACCGTTCGGCTTGCAAATCGATGCGAAATGATAGAAAGGAAAGAGGATCTCACCGAGAGCTTGCTGGTCTTCGTCTGGGTTTCCAGTGTCAGTCGGCGTGGAGGACGATAGCCAGTGCGGACGTAATAATAGAAGCAGGCATTGCACAGTTGGGTGTTCGAAACCGATGAGGCCTCCGTTTTCAGCCCTTCGATTCGTTTCCATTCGTTTCTTCTCTTGTTTTTATTCTCGTTTGCCTTTCGTGCGCTATAGTTCGCGCGGCGGAGGCGAGTATCGACGAGTGACTTCTTTGGCTTCGGGGACAAGCGAGGGTCGCCGAAGACCCGAGTACGCACTGAACATCTGAAAAAAAAAAAAAAAAATTGCGATTTTCGAGAGTCGACTTAAAAATTCTTAACGTCGTTCTTTACGCTGAAGTATTTTTCTTCCAAAATCAAAAATAAAATGCAGATTCAGAATTGGAAAAAAGTGAAAGATAACTGTTTTCGGGCAAACAACCCTGATTTTTTAAATAAAAAATGCGAGCAACAATTCGTCCTATCGAGTGTCGTTTTGAGGTCGAATCTGGAGCAAGATCGAGGTCGGACCACTTGCGCCCGAGTCATCGGTTCACCCGAATCTAATCGTCGCTAACTTCGCTTCGCAACCAGTGGTCTGGCTTTGTAACGCGAATACGACTTGTGTATTATAAAGCAGAAGGATAGATCGAGAATGTTTATTAGAAATTGTCGCGGCCAACAGGCTCTTCTCCCTCGTTGCGTCGCCGCACACATATATATAACCTCCGCGCAACTGCGTATATATACATATACACAAGCTCGCCTCGTAAAGCGAAACGGAAGACTCGGCCTCCGCGCGTTCGCCGTGAGGCCGAACCTCCAATTGAGATCGTTTTGACTCGGCTCGCGTCAATCTAACCGACCGGCAAAATTTTTGTCACGTCCCTCGATCTCGTCGCCGCCGTTGCTTCGCCGATAATTCGCCGTTTTAGTCGGTAATTTCGCTGAAAAATGTCGAATCGACTCCCTCGATCGAAGTGACGATTTAAATGCGACAAAAACGCGATTTCCAAGGCCGAGCGATCGGTCGGAATGGTCGTTTTGCCGGTTAGCTTTATTCCCGGCGCGGTGATCCCGACCCCAACTGCCCCGTTAATTTAGACAATTTGCGACGCGGTGCGGTCGGTGCTGCGGTGCTACTCGTCGTCGACGTCCTCCTCTCGTTCCTCGTTCCTCGCAGCTCTTTCGCGCTCGTTTATGCACACACGTTGCTTGCTGCTGCTGCTGCTGTTGGCGCGCGCGTCGCATGACATTTTCACGGCTACCAAGCTCAAGCTCGGCACCATCAATCCCAACGTATCTCTGTCGCGCTTCGCCAGCAACGCCGGCTTCGGAGTTTTAATACCAGACGTGCTATAAAATCCAGCAGTGGACAGTCCAGCCATTGACCCACCCACTTTAGTAGCATTTTTCTGATTATTTTTTGAGACTCATTTATTTGCGAAAATATTGTTTCGAGACGGGGAATCATTTTTCGTTACTGCAAATATTGACGAAAACTCGACAGCAATGCGTCATTATTATTATTATGAAATATAAAAATATACATTGTCGCTATAATTTATTCGAAATTGCACAAGCAAACGAGTGTACCGAGCGACACGGACCGAGGGTCTTGCGAAATGATTTTCTGCAAGGATGGAAATCGTGCCGCTGGAAATGTTCGAGAGGGAGGAGAGGGCAAGAACGAAACCGCAGAGCCGGAGGAGCGGAGGGGGACGCTAGGGGAAGGCTCGACGATGGGGCAACACGACGAGGATATCGATGTTTCGCCTCCGAGGGGCTCGCGTGTCGTACGCGCTTCCCCTTAGGTCGCGTTCGGGACTCGGTTCCTCGGTTGCTCAGAGCTCGCGGTAAAAACGCGGCGCAAGGTGAGCGGGTCGTCACAGCGACCTAATAATCGCCGCCGCAGCAGCAGCAGCAGCAGCAGCACACCGCCGGGGAGCCGCGGCACGTAGTATCGGTATTTCTTGCGGTTCTTTGTCCCAACCACCTACGGCACTTGTGTATGCTTCGCCTGCTCACAGCTCTCACCTGCATACGCAGCTCTGCTGCGTATACATCGACGCGAAGCGTTCCTTCTCCCCGGCCACCCGAAGTAACTCGATCACGCGTGGCGTGCTCGCGATCAACACGAGCTAGGGTGCGACGCGACGCGACGCGACGCTGTGCGGTGGACGCGTCCAATGTGAACCCTCTCCGCCCAGTGACATGCAAATATAGGCAGACCGGGGCCATCAGACGCTCTTTTTTATTTATTTAGGGCAGACGTTTTTGGCCAATTGTGGTCATTACATTCAAAGGAATAAAACCTAATATTTAATCGCTTAAAAAATATCGATTCGATTGTTCAGTGAATATATATGAATTTTTCGAAAAATCAAGATTTAGTTATACGAAAAAAATAATTTGAAGAATAAAATGCCCTATTTATTTATTGATGAGACAAATCCTTTTATATTGGCACAACATTCACCGAATTATCACGAGTAATTTTTTTTTTATTGAGAACTCGTGGTGCGTGGAGAATAAAATTGATGAAATCCGAAGGACCACCCTGACTCCAGGTTGACCTGTAACGCCCCGGTTTCCCCGATTCACGCAAACCCGTGTATAGAATTCCGTGCGGCACTTGCGCTGCACCGCCTCGAGACACGATACCCGCGGCGGCGGCGGTGTCGCTGCTGCGGCGTTCCGAGAGATCGAGTCTCTCTCTTGTCGTCTCAGCCACTTCCGGTAGGGTGTCGAGGCTCTCCATCGCCGGTGGCTCGGTGCCCAGAGAGCGAGCGAGCGACGACGCTCGTCTTATGCACGCCCGCGACGATCGAATCCGAAGGATTTCTCGTGCGAACGAGAGAGGCGCGTTCGTGATCTCGTCGGAAGCTGCGGTTGCGTCGACTCGTCTCCGACGACGCGCTGGACGCGCTCCGAGGCAACAGCAGGTGCCCGCGTCGATCTCTGGGCGAAAACGCGCAACGCGAAACGACAAAAGAAGAGCCCACATAAAGCACTGTAATGAGACGCGTTTGTATCGCGGCGGCCATTTTTAACTCTGTAATAATGGTCGCGATCGTTGAATCAGCGAGGAATGTGTCTGATCGCATTGTGAAAGAAATCGCGAGAGATGAATTTGCGGAATTATCCTCACGATAATTCCGCAATTAAAATAATAATAACGTAACAAAAATACAAAATTATTATTATGATGGCCCACTTGTCGAACGAGTCTTCTTGATGTAAAGAGTTGAAAACTCGGGTTATCAGAGTCGCCAGCAGCGACGAATTCTCAGCGCCGCCATCGAGTTTGTTCAGTTTTATTTTTATCTCTGGCCTTTTGTTTGCCGAAACCAGAGTAAATACGGTGCGCGAGGTAGGTTTACAGCCCGGGGAGAAGACCTCAAACGCTCAACCTTCCGCGCGTCGCGGGGCACGTGCGACGCACGCGTGAAAACGTCTGCTTCTATCGCGATCAAATACCTACGAGCGCTTCACGAATACTCCATACACGTGCTAATTCGTAATCTAATAAACAATATGTACGTGTCCCAAAGGCCGCGATTTCCCTGGCTATTATTTCGCCAGGCAAACGAGGTTCACGTGATCGTATCCAAACATTTGACACAGATGCCAATAGATTCGGAATCGAATGGAATCGAATATTGCGTTGCTCAGGCGAACATATCGACAGTTTTTATAATTCATTTTCGTGAAAATTAAAATGAATTTAATTCATTTTTATTTTTAATGAATTAATTAAAATTTTTATGAAAATAAGAATTAATTATAAGACGGAGGAAATGAGACAGGTACGTCAGTAGCGTAACTGAGCGCGTCTAGGGAGATATATATATGTATACCGGTATATCGGTAGTCCCGTAAATCGTCAATATGGCAAAACACGGGGTTTCCACTGTACAGATGAGGCAGAGTGAACTGTACCGTGTACGCGGACGGACCGCTGCTGCCTGGACAACGGGCGCCGGGGTAACGCTATTTACCAGGAAACCGCGTGCGCGCGCGCGCGCGCGGTGGCCTTCGGGCCTTCGGGGCCACGTCGAGGATTCCGTCCGCGAACACGCCGTCGCCTTGGGCCACGGCTCTTCGCCACCGCTGCTTCTGGTAAGGCGCGCCGCCGTCGATCTCTCGTCCCCTCCGCGCGCGCCGGCGACGGCGAAGCGCCTCGTCCTGGCCGCGCGACAGGTGACCGGGAAACTGTCCGCGCTTCGTACGAACTTCGCGCACTGCATTGCACCGAAACGGAATAGAGTCGACGCAACGCGCGAGAAAGAAAGAAAAGCGCGCTCGGCTTGCGGTTCACGGTAGCAAAGTACCGCAAGTGAATCGCGTCGACTCGCGCGCGCATTCGCATTTTCACCGGGCGGCGCGACGCGCGTGCAGCTTCCTTTTTTCCGTCGCAAAGACGTAATACCGATGCGACCGAGTGGAACGATTATTTACGCCTCGGACTTGCCTAAATATAGCTGCAACGAAAAAAATATATATATTTTTGCGTTTTTCTTCTCGAATTTTTTATTTTTCGGGCAAATAACTGTGATTTTTGGAATCAGCGGAAAATTTCCCATCGAATAGGGTTTTTAAACTTAGCGAAATCGAAAATTTTTTTTTCGACCAATTTTGCGAAAAAATGGCAAGGGGTACCCCTTCTAAAAATTTGCGATTTTTGAGGGTGGACTTTAAAAATCTGCAAAAAATCGAAAAATCGAGATATCGCGTTCCGTCTGGCGGCATTCTCTTCGTTGAAGAGTCTTCTTTCGAATGCAAAAAGAAAATCCCGATTATATTAATCCAAAGAGAAATTACACCGATTTTAGTAAAGTGCGAAAATTTTGAAAAAGTGAAAAATCGTTTTTCGCGTTTTTCTCCTCGAAATTTTTATTTTT
This sequence comes from Itoplectis maculator, assembly GCA_964034905.1. Taxonomy (NCBI): domain Eukaryota; kingdom Metazoa; phylum Arthropoda; class Insecta; order Hymenoptera; family Ichneumonidae; genus Itoplectis; species Itoplectis maculator. Next base: position 6,327,737 of record OZ035869.1, read on the forward strand.
CGGGCAAATACCCATCATATTTGGAATCAGCGGAAAATTTCCCATCGGATAGGGTCTTAAAACTTCGTTAAATGAAAAAAAAAAATTTTCGCCAAAAAAACAGCAAGGCTAACCCCTTGCAAAAATTTCGATTCATAAGGGTCAACTTTAAAAAATTGCAAAAAATTAAGGAATCGTGATATCGCGTTCTGCCAGGCAGCATCCTCTTCCTTGAAGAGTTATCTTTCGAGTGGAAAAAGAAAATCTAAATTCCACTCATCCAAATCGAAATGACATCGATTCTAGTGAAGCCTTAAAATTCGACAAAAGTGAAGAACATTTTTCGCGTTTTTCTCCTCGAAATTTTTATTTTTCGGGCAAATACCGATCATATTTGGAATCAGCGGAAAATTTCCCATCGGATAGGGTCTTAAAACTTCGTTAAATCGAAAAAAAAAATTTTCGCCAAAAAAACAGCACGGGCCGGCCAAATCAATGGGCGAGACAATGGAGGTTCGCGCGTAGAATCGTCGATGCGCCGTACAAATTTGTCGGGACGGACTGCCGGTGCTGGGGATGCGCAAGACGCGGCCGCCGCCGGGAGACGCGATTCGCGAGAAACGCGAGAAAACGTTATAAATTCGCAGAAGCGAACACGAGTGAAACGGTGCTCGTAGTGGCGAACCATGCCGAGGAAGACCCGGTGAACTTCCCTGAAGGTATATATCGGCCACTCGAGAGGGCAGCAACGGTATCCGCGCGACTTCCCCGGTGCTGTGCGCGCACACCGCGCCGTAACCACCGCCGCCCCGAAGGAATTCCATACGTCCCTACGGCTAGGCGATGCATCGCTTACACGCTGCACTGCGAATCGACCCAACATCCTTCTTGCTAACACGCGATTCCCATCTCGATTTATGCAAAACACGACTAGCGACTTTTAATTTTCCACATTTTATTTATTATTTTTTCCCAATAAACCGTTCTATACTTAATTAACTATTAATTTGCCCGAATTGCGACCAATTTTTTTCACGAGAAATCCTCTTCCAGTGCTATATAACATAGAGAACGATAAATAATTATTAAACATTAAAATATAGACGCGAATTTTATTCGACGAATTGCTCACAGTATGACAAAGTCTACCACACATTTTTCTAAGCGTCGCCGCACAAATTGCAAGTTTCGAAATAAAAAATAATCCGCGACGAGCAAGAAAGTGCGGAGAAGTTGAGCTATGTGTGTGTGTGTTTTTTTCATCTCCGACGCCAGGAGGCAAAATCGACCCGGTGAACCGAGGTTACTGCAACCGCGACGACGAGGGCCAACGGTACCCTCGGCTCCTAACCGTCGGCTGCTCTCCGCGATCCCGAGAAGAAGCGGATAAGAGGAAAAAGAGGAAGAGGCGAAGGGAGACGTGAGAGAGAAGGAGAGAGAGGGAGGGAGAGAACAAGTCCCAGACGCCTAGTGTCCGGGGGACGAGGATACTGGGACCAAGGCCCCAGAGGCCAAGGAGGCCTTATACACACGAACCTATCGCCCGCGCGCGAGACGAGAGGCATCACGACGTACGTTCCGAGCGTGTACGTAAACGGCATTCTCTCCTCTCGTCTCGCGCGCGCGGTGCTGGCCGCTGCTGAACGAGGAAGCGCCCTCCGTGGATCGCGCGCGCGTCGTGCAGGAAGCCGTTACGCCAAGTGCCTCTTCCTTCGGGACTCGGTAATATCCGCGAGTGCGATCGCAGGCCTCACGAGCGAAGCGCCGCGGAATCTGTTCACCGCGAGCCGAGTTACCCCGACGCTATATTATTATAAAGCAATTACGCGAGAGCCTCTCCCGCTTCGAAAATGCAGAGGCCTACGGTATCGACTTATTTTCATTTCGATATCGGTACTGCGATAGGCGTAACCGCGAGAGGTTAATTGAATTCTCGTTCAATGTTGCCGTGTGTGTGGCAATCCGGTTTAACGCTTCGCCTGAGATCGGTGATAATTAGTCGCTACCGAGTGACAAAGCTTAGAGACCGAGATCGGTTTATTTATATTAACTATCGTCGTATCGATCGGCGAACGCGGCTGCGAAAGTTCAAAACACGCGATATATACGTCCGTCCGCTCCGCGTTTCCGTCGCTTCGCTCGCCGCACAGACGTCGGGACGACGTGTTTTTCAATTATTCATCGACCGAGCGATATCCCACCCGACCGCTAATTAACGAGGCTCGAGGTACGATTAATTGGGTGTCGATGATCGATCGCGCCGCGAGAGACGTACCGGCAGCCTCGGCTCTGACCGTATACGTTCGATCGATAGCTATATATTCCTCGTCGTCGTCGTCGTCGTCGGATGTGCCGCGATTCGTTGTCGAACGAGATCGGCGTCTGGCCAATAAGTGATGTTCCTCTCGCGGCGAATAAAAAGTCCGCAACGAGTCGATCGAGAGCCAACGAACCTTGCCGCTAATATCGTAGGCGACTGATATACGGGAAATCGGACTCTTTTTCAGCCTCGAACGTCACTCAGTCACTTGCTAAAAATAATAATAATAAGGTGTGTGTGTTTTTTTTTCGCGGTTGGCCGGACGAATCGCGACTCGACGTCCGATTCTCAATAATCGGGACGCAGATTCACGTGTAGCGTCTCCGCTGACACACGAGCATCGCTATATATCTCACGGACGCGATCTCCGAGGCACGAGCGATAAATAAATTACTTATTATTACCTCCGGCCACGTATGACGTCAAGTGCCGACGGCTCTCCGCCGATTCTACGGTGACTCTCGCGGATATAACGAGAGAGCCTAGATTTTATCACACTTGGCTATACTCGCGCGCCAAGTATATCCACTCTCGCAGGGCTGATGGATCGCCTATCGAGACTGATACTCCTTGTAATATCGATTACCTATACCTCCCCCCTACATGTATCCCGCAAATATAATTAGTCGTGTAACATTTACACAGTTTTAATATCAGCAAAATTACCAGCTTACTATTTTCTAAATGTAAAATAAATCAAGAATATATTCACCAAAGTGACGCCTTTGCTAATGTATTTTAGATATAATTTTCATCAGCGGCGAAGCGATGTCGTCATTAATTCAGGCATTGAGTTGCCTTCCTCCGGAACGTCAGGTCGGAAGGTGTACGAATAGAAATTCAGATGAATCGATTAATAGCGACGTTGGTGCGAGTGAACAGATGATTGGCAGCCTAGGTCAGCGTTCGCGTGTCAAAATCAGTTCTCCGTCTCTTTCGGGTTGTCTCCCTCTCTCTCTCGTCTCTTATACTTCCTACGAGTTTCAACTGACACTCGTTAGCTGGGGCAGCTCGATGAAAAAAAAAAGCTCCGAGGTGTTCCCACGGTCACTCGAGCGCGCGGATCCTGTCGTCGTCTTCTGCTACTACTACAACCGCTGCTGCTGCTACCACTACTAATACCATTGCCACCGCCGTCGCCTAGGCGGGCGGGTGGTCGGTGCGGGTCGTTACGCAAGTGCGTACGCGTGTTAAGGATCGGGGACGGCACAAAGTGCCGGAAACCACGCCTCCCCGTGAAGATCGGGATCAGCTTGTCTCATCGGGAACACGTGGGTTTCACTTCGTTTACAGCAGATTTTCCTTGTTCCCTACCAACGCTCGACGAACCCTTCGTAATCAAGAAATCAGGGTGTTCGCCCAATCGTATGTCTTCGGTGTAAAACCCTCGAAATAACTTTTTCCACAGAGAAGCGCACGGATAATGGAAAAAGCCGAGACAATTGATAACCGGGAAAAAAAGACAGCGGGTCAGTACGAACAGAGTAGCAGCCTAGTCGCGGGCGAACCGACACTCGCGAATTCTCGCCACTCTCGCCACTGTTTTCCCGCGTTGCATCTCGCGGAGCTTCCGCACATACGCGTAGCTGTTCTCTATACGAAACACACACAGACACACACGTCCGACCGTCTCTCGCTGCTTCTATCTTTTTCTCCCGCCGTTGTTTATTTTTTTGTCTTCTTCCTCCTTTTATTTTCAACTCCCGCGTGCCACTGTTGTGCTTGCATAATGGTCCGTGTAATCAGCAGCGAGTGACTGTCACCCGTGCAACGAGTTTCTCCGTCTCTACACGTTTTTCATCTATCTCACCTTTTCACTGGCCATATATTTATGTGTTCTCGCTCGCAGTGTGTCTATCCCTCTCTCTCGCCACACCAGAAACTACAATAGCGTCGGGATACATCATTGTTTCCCGGGTACCATAAAGCGAGCGAGGACGAGACGCGTGTTCGTAACGCAAGGCTGGTGCCTTGCAACAGAGACAAAAAATACAAATTTAAAAAGAGGAGATTTTCCAGCCAAAGCGAAATTCACGATGCGCGCGCAGTTGTTCATCGCTACCACGACGCGCACCCTGGCAATACTTTAATGCTCGCGCGCTTACCTCAGCATCGTCGTCGTCGTCCACGTCGTCGTCATCGTCGGCGTCGGCGTCTCGTGGCAGCGGCAGCAGCAATCCCGCAAGCATCCCCTGGAAAATTTCATCATTTAGAGTGGCCAGCCCGCAGCAAGCATGCAAAACGCGAACTGACGAACGTGTGTGCGTATATAGATACTGGCATCCGTATCTATATATGTATGTATAATATATACACACGCCGGCACTGAGCGAGAAAGCGCAGCCAGTCTCTGCCGTCGGTCTCACTTCGCATCGCGACTTCGGGGTGGCTGCTGCTGTGGCTGCCGAGGTGCCGGCGCGAAAGCCTCTTTTCACAATGGCCACACACAACGAGTGTTCTCGCCACAAAGGGGCGCGAGAGCCAGAGGTGTCGCTTTTCCTCTCTGCTCTCTCGGCTCTTTTTCCCCCTTTTTGTTTCTTTCCTCCTCCTTCTCCGATTTTTTTTTTGCTCTCCAACGAAACTTTTTCCTCCGAGCTTTGCCTCCCAGCTTTCCGTTGCCGAGCTTCTCGTCTTCCAAATAATTATCTTGTACGCGATTAAAAATATGCAATAGTCAAAGTTGACGTATTTCGCAGAGATTTTATTCTCGCTGATTAACCAAAGGCGATGAATGATGCAGTTTCGGTGTCTCTGCATCGTTAAATATAGCATAGCCGCGGATATAAAACGAGGGTACCTCGGGTCAAAGGGTTACGCGACGCTCGCGATATAAACCCGCGAACATTCGTTACTCGATTAATTCTCCACATTCCCTCTCGCAGTCGCAACCCGCGACGATCCTTCCAGTGTGCTATATATATTCCGAAGTCACCCGCGACGCCATCGCCGCCGCCGCCGCCACCTTCCACCGGGCCAGTCTGCCTGCGCGTCCAATTATTCAGAGTGTAGTCTCGCGTGGTATCTCCAAGTAGGCGAATTTGATTATCCCGACCAGTCGCGTCTTCGCAAATTTATTTATATTCGATGCACTTATAGACACTCGGTGCATGAACCCAAAATATGAATATTTCGTTAACCGAGATCGGAGACGCCGCGAAGTAGTGTCTCAAATTACGATAGTCTCACAATCTTCATTACCGCGTGCCTTCGTATAAAACAAACCAAAATACATTTTTAATATTCGATTTATCGAAGAAAATCAATTATTAATGTGCTGATAAAAATATCTGATATTTCATTTAAACATGGGGGAGGGGTTTGAAGGGGGTTGAGTGCGCACAAGCGGAGAATCCGGGACGCGTGTCAGGCTCACGCACGTGGAGGTATAAACCATCTGAAATCGTATTACGCGTCGACCCCCCCCCCTCCCCCCCCCCTCCCCCCCAAACCCACCCCCTTTCCCCTGCGGTATCGATATACTCACATCAAAGGATCGATCCCAGCCAGAAACCAGAAGGAGAGCTGAGAAACGAAAAAAATGGACGCATAAAAAGCTTCCAGGGGGCTGGTTAGACGCGAGCTGGCGACGAGGGGTCGTTGGTAAATCCGCATGTGCAGGGCGCAAGCCCTTCCCTTCCCTTCTCCGGGTTTGTATGCACCGCTGGGGCAGAAGCGCGCCATGCGTACCCCTACGGATTCCCTGCCACCGCCACGTGGTCTAGTTAAATGGGGAAAATGGACAGAGTCGAGAGCAAAGGATGGGTCTATTGGCACAGTGTTGGGTCAGGACTCGCATATCCCCCTCCGCGCCCTATGCTCGCCGGTACATCGAGGGACGAGAATGGCCGAGTGGGATACAAAGGACCGAGTGAGACGGAAATTAAACGCGGGGAAAGTCGGAAGCAAACTTTGCGATACATTGTCGCGCGGGGATGGAGGTCATGCGGATAGAATAGACACTGCTGCATTACGGAAAATCGACGAGTGCCTTTCCTGCACCAAGTAAACCAAAACTTAATGTTTTTGTGAAATGAATCGTAGGAGTCATTACGATGATTCGACTGTCATTGTTTTTATCGAAATGGTTATATATTTCTCCCAAGCATTTTTCTTCCAATCCCAACGTTACAATTTTCATTTCCATCCCAAACATTCGTCAGCCCTTTAAACCCAACCCAGCATTGTTCCCATCGGATGCGGCTCACGCTCTGTCGCCGGAGAACCAGCTATATACAGCATAGCGGCGGCGTCGTCATCATGTAGACACTGTTGGAAGGACCAGAGAGACCGCAAGCGCGTGAAGAGTGTACGTGTGTCATGCGCGTGGGGGCTTAAATTGCATTCTGCACCGACGACGACGCCGACGACGACGTTGACGTTAGGTCGACAGCAGCCATAGACCCATAGAGAGATAGAGAGAGAGGCAGCGTACAGCGCACACGCCAGGCGTACAGCGCGAGCAAAGCTTTAGGGACGCAACGCGGAAGGGTGCCGCTGCGCCGTAGAGGATGGGTGGCACAAAGGAAACCGGAGTACTAACCAGGGCATTAGCAGGAACCCCATTTCCGACAAACAAGTTCAACCTTCTCTTCTGCTCGGGCTCCCTTCCTACGGGGAATCTCACCCTGCGCGCCCCTCCGCAGGGTGGCCCTTCCTTTTCCACAGCCCCAGCATCATATACACTCTCGATCGGGGGAGTAGAGGGGGAGCTGAGAGTTAAAGCTTAGCGCGTTCACTGTTTCTCATATTGAGGACGTCGAGGAGGACGTCGTCATCGTAGCAATGGACGACGTCGTCGTCATCGTCATCATCGTCGCGGAGAATCTGCGCCAAAGCTGCCGCTGCTGATTCTGCCGCCGCCGACGGTGCTCCGGGCCCTTTCCTAGGTTGCCCTTCCGCGTGGCGAACCCAGTCGCTTCCGCGCACAAGTTTGCTATGTGTATACGTATACGTATATACCGAGGGTCGGCCTTTCCTACACGGTAGTTCGATATTGATTACGAGGGTCGGCAGCCCGAGGACAGCAGCCGCAGGGTGAAACAGCAGGGGCAGGAACGGGGGGGAGGGGGCGAGGAGGGGGAAGGGCTCGTGGGTTCATAGCCAAGAGCCAAGAGCCCGAGGTCCGACACGATCGTCGCCACTACCACCACCAGCGAGTATATCCCTGATTTTATACTCCGATTGGCATCGTTCGCAGCCCGATGGCCGCTTTGAAGTCGAAGAGACCGCTCAGTTTTCGTTGTGTCTCCACCGGATTCACGATACGTCGACCGTGTGTACATATATATACATTCGCTCACAAACGGACGTGTGTCTATATCTGTACACGAGCCTTTCCATCGCGATCACGGTTTTTTCTACGCCAAACTTATTTTTCGTTGTTTTTTATTATTTCTCTGTACATTCGCCTCGTTTCTGTCTCGTCCGGGTTAGGCTAGACTCGCTTGTGACGCTTGCCAGCCGGAATGTATCCGTGTCCAGCATCCATAGAGAGAGTTCAGAGTCTGGACGGTTTATCCGCGAACCCTTTTCCCTCGGTCCATGCAGCTTCCCTCGCCTCGGAGCTGTCGTATCCGAAGGGATGACTCTCGTCGTCGCGGTTCCTCTTTAAAAGACTCTTTGTCTATTCCATGATTGAACAGAAATATCGTCGAGCCGATCGGACGTCGTTCGCTTGTGGCTTTTTCCATGTAACGGATGCATCGTTTTTTTTTTTTCTTTTTTTTTCCATTGTCGTTAGGCATCCGCACCGAAGGCAGCAGCAGACGAGCCGTTTTCATTACACGGCCGTACAATGAAAACGCAATGGTGAACGCGAGAGACTCTTCTCAAATTTCTATGACTCGATGTGTTCTTCGCGTCGATTTGGCCCCTTTGACTTTGTCCGAATGCAAACGTGCCACACGGGGGTCAGTCGCGCGGGCATTGCAGACGGACAGTTGTAGTCAAGTGAGCGCTCGCGTACTTGACATACGGCGCGATATATACACCCGAGAGGAGCAATGCACGTATAACGCGGCGCGTTAACGTCGATGGGATGCCGAGGGAACCCCTCCGAAATCAATTAAAGTCGTTCGGAACGATCCGTGTGTACGCAACGATCGAGAGGCTCCCACATCTCCGTCGCGGAGAGAGAGTGACAGAGAGCGAAAGGGCGAGAGAGCGAACCAACGGGTTAGACTTGTCGAGGGCAAAGCGGGAGGGATGACGAGAGAGACGGAATTAACGCTTCGAGTGTACTCGTCCACCCAGGGTTACAATTGTATTTGAACGGACCGGTAGTTAGACTGGAAGTGAAGTACTGTGTACCGCAACCGCAGTGGTGTATACATAACTCTGTGCCGGCGTGACTTCTTCTCGACGATTTTTTTTTTTTCGCGTGCGATTCTCTCGACGACCGAACCGAGAGCCACATCCGACACTCGAGAGCGCAGTTGAAATCGGTCCCCGTCGAGAGGAACAGAAATCGGCGGCATCCCGTGGTCTTCGCTTCGCTTCGTTCCCGCGGAGCAATCGTTGGCTGGTCGAAGCTGCGAAAAGTATGGCCGGATCGACTTATATTTCTCCGTCGCAGTTTTCACTCTCAGCTCGCGCAACCCCCTCGTGCTGCTGCTGGGCTTAAGCCAGGATTGATTCGGGAGAGGGACGAATGCGGAGAATCAGAAGGAGACACCCCCTACCCTCCCCCGGGGACCGATCCCAGCTGCGCCACGAATGACTAATACGCCAAACGCCCGGGGTGCGTCGAGATTTAGGGGTCCAACCGGGTGGCTGCCGCACGTGGGGGGGTTGCGCGACGGTGGAAACTGCGGCTGTCACGCGGGGGGTTCGTGCTTCGGCTTAACGCGCGGTGATACGACCTTCCGCACAACGGGGCCACCGGGTGTCCTGCTGTCGTTTCGGTTAAGCTCGATCAAACTTCCGATTTTCTTCCTACACTTGACACCCGATCGAATAGAAGTAAATGCAATTTTGACATAGCCAACCGATCGAAGCAACGTTCCGTTTCCTATGTCACTGATTGGGTTATTCGTACTTAGGAGGCAGCAAAAAAAAAAAAAAAAAATGTTGGCTTTACTCGAAAGTAAAGCCAACATTTTTTGATAACACGAATGATGGGGTCAGTCCTGGGCGAAGCACCACCCAAGAACGGATGACGAACGAGTTTTTAAACGACCCACATTATCGAACCGTCAGCCGTTGCTGCTGGCCTCCCTCAAACGATTCCGAAAAACCCTTCTGTCATGCCGGCCGCGACGGCTCGTTACCGCGATTTCCCACATCAATGAGGGGGCGGCCTGTCTCTTTCTCGGCGCACGCGCGCGTCACGAAATGAAAATTGATCTGGATTTCGTTTTATTTCTACGGGCCAAACCCTACGAAGCTGACACGTCGGTCACGAGACGGACCACCGTAGCTCGGCCGCGAGGTCAACTCGATGCGTCAACTCGCAGATGAACCTGGAATCTTTTTAACCATCGCGCTGTAATACGATAAATATTGCCATAATCAATAATGATCCAGAAGCAAACGTTAGCTAAGAAGAACGTAAAGCACACTCAACGGAATCTGTCGTTGGTGAGGATGTTCTCGGTGGTGTCTTGTGCGCTTGCTCCGTCGTCGTTAATCCTCTCGTGTGCGTCGACGCGTGTCAATGACCCGCGTTGTACGGACATGTTATTGGCGCTGTTGGTGGTTGAGCGGTGACCCGGTGATGGGACCTCCGAGTAATAAGAGGAGATCGCGAGGGACACGGCGAGCAGGAAAGTCGAGCGAGCGTCCAATACCACAGTGTCCTCGGTGCTGGGCGGTAGCATCACCACCACCACCACCAACGCTGCTGCTGTTGCTGCTGTTGCTGGTACAAGTGGTCGGTAGTGGCTGCGATATTAGTAGCCCCAAGTGCAATGAGAAGAATACGACGACGACGATGACGAGAAGCAGAGAGACACGGACACACACATACATTTTGTCAACATATATTTATTTATATATACAGGGTGATCCAGAATGATTCGTCAACTTTTAGTCACGATAATTAAAAACCCAAATCCTTTGTCCAAATCGACCAAAGTGGCATTTTGGGTGAACCGTGACGAGTGGATTTATTGATATTTACGATGCTTACGATTAAAATACTTCTGGAGATTTGAGAAAATAACCTTAGGGCTATCGCTTGCATAAAAAAATGATACATCATTGTGTACGATGCTGTATGTGTGTTGGAAGCCTACGGGCCATACTCGCAGATTGAGGAGAAGCCAAGAGGGAGTCGCGGGGCGCGTCAGTGGCTAATCTAAAGGGACGAGACCCGCGGAGAGTACGTCGTTCGCTAATCATCCTGATGAGGCTTGATGGAGACGGCAGGCAATTGTCTCGAGAGAGTGAGATCGCTTCGCACGCTGCTTGCCCGCACGGCATACGTATATATACACAGCGCGGAGAGCTTTCGAGTCTTCGTTCTTCGGTTCGGTTGGCATACAGCGCGCGTGCTCAGTCTAAAGTTCACGAATCTCTTTTGATTCGGCCGAGCTACTCGCGCTCATCGAGACGCCGAGGGCGAGTCGTGCGTATATGTAACTCCAGGGTCCCTCGATGCCGCCTCGAGTCACAAGACACGAATCGCTCCTTCTCCTTCTCTTGGTCAATCTTCCGTAATACGAATTGTCAACTCGCAGGGCGAGTGTCAAAATAGCGAATGACCAAAATACTAAAATAGTCATCATTACGGAATTCACTATTTAAGTCATTCTTTATTTTAATCATTCACTATTTTGACCCCCACCCAACTCGCAGTTCGCAAAAATTTTTTTTTTCTTTTCACTAAAATAAGACCGCGCGATGACTCCGCGCAGTTCGCATTCTCAGAATCGTGTGCAACGTAACGTTCGATACGCCATTCGATTGGAAAACAGATTGACTCTCGACGAGAGCGATCTGCACACGTCCATTATTTTCTTTCGCAAGACTTCCACTCGGCATCCGGTTGTGTCGTTGCGTTTCGCATTGCGTGTTCTCAGGCTTTTCTCTCCCTTCGATACGCGCGAGATCAGCATGCAGCTACCGTGCGCGCCTTTTGCCAATCGTGAATTAATCAAGTACAGCCGATAGATTTATACAACGCAGTTGCCGTGCGCGCGTATATAGCTGTATAGCCAGATCTATCGGAGTAGCATTCGCTCGCGGGAATCTGGTAATAAATTGCACGCTCCGAGCCACCTAGACCGTATCATAAGCATCAATTAAGCATTGATAATATAGTAATGGGCGAAGGAACGAGGCCATAACCACAATCAGCTCGGACAACGAACGTACACCTGATTCGGTTTCATTTTATATCGCAATTCTCGGGGCTCTCCTGGTCGACAAAAATCTGTTGACATTATTTTCGTCCGCTTGCTCGAATGCTGAATTAAACAAAAAAAATAGACAATAGTTACGCAAGACACTTTTTTCGATGTGCCATTGTCATAGGTTGGAGGCGACGTCGTCGAAGGGGGAAAAGTTATGTTGGACAAAAAAAGGTAGAAAGTATCGGTTAGCGTGGAAGTAGATTCACTTCGGGTACGACGGATTCGTCCCGGACACCACTCGTATCGCGCGTAATCGCGACCCCTACTGTCGTCCGCGCAACCAAGTCGCAGTCCCGTTCCGCGTTTCATCGGTGACACCCTCCGGTTGCCACCCCCCGCCCCATAAACAGGCGGACGAGGGGGTGAAACGATCTGGCTTTCGCGCGCCTTGACAATCGAAATTACACGGCGATTTTCGACGCCTGCGCGATCCGACTCGCCCCGCAGCAGTAGCATCAGCAGCAGCAGCAGCGACGCGCCCCGCGCCGCACCAGATATTAGGGTAGGTAGGAAAATAAATGGGTTCTGGTCCTTTCTGCGGGCACCCCCGGAACCCCGAACCTCTCCCCTCGCGCTGCCAAACTTTCGGACACGCCCGAGGCGAGCTCTACTACCGTCTATCCGCGTATCATTGAACGTACAATAAATGCACCACGCGACAGTGGCAAATCATCCGCCGTGCGTGTATTGTGTCTCGGCCGATTGGGTTCGGCGCGCGACGCGAAATTATACGCGAGAGATTTCGATTAGTCACTGGTCACCGAGAAAATAGATGATGTATCGGTGGCAACGCGTCGCCCATATCGCTGTGTAACTCAAAAAAAAAAAAAAAAAAAAAAAAAAAAAAAAATTTAATCGTGCCCATTAAAAAGCTCGGTTGAAAGGATCGTCGCAGACGCGAGGCTCTCGTGTATCAAGTCCGGAGGTGGACGTGTCGAGCGATGAGAAGAGCGCGAGTAACGCGGATATGCGCAATGCTGCGCTCGCTGCGCAGAATTTAGCGAGCGACATAATGGAAAAGAGAGAGGAGGAGAAGCGAGCAGCAGGACGGAGATAGAGAGAGAGCGGGAGAGAAAGAAAGATTGCGAGAGATGAGACTCCTCGACGTTCGCTCGACCTCACTTTAACGAGATCCGTTTGCCCGCTTGATAGCGGGAGCGCCTCGCGCGAGGGCGACAGATGGCAACGACGATTTGCGTGAGCGCTCCGCTACCTCCCCTTCGCTGCTCTCCCTGCTGCTGCTGCTGCCGCTGCTGCTGCACTCCATCGTCGCGCACGCTCTCTCAATTTCGCTTTCTCTTCGTCCTCATGGACCATTAGACCATTCGCGAAAGCGAGAAAGGGACTCTGCGCCGCCGCCGCCGCTGACGTTGCGCTCGCAGTAGGTATATACACCACACGTCACCCTTTGTCTCAACTCAAACCGCTGAGAGTAATGCGAAGCGCAGCTATATATACGCGTGTACAAGCCGCACTTTGGACCAACTTTTTTCCGGAGGCTCAAAAGGAAACGAAAAATTTCCTAAGTTTCCTTCGACTTTCGATCGATTGATAATCATTCATTCGGTGTCGTCCTTCGAATGCATCGCTGCTGCTATAATTCTTCCGTATATAATCATTGCATTTTTTTCATAAGATTTTTTTTTTCGTTTGCTTTTCCTTTATAATTTAATTTTTCAATTTTGATACAGACACGATTTCATTTTTCAATTCGATACATTTTTTATTTCAGGAACGAAGCAACGTGAATCAGCTGGACGTGATGCAGTTGGGTTTCCGAAGCGTGCGCGGAACGTGGCACACGTGGGTAATCCGCACCAGTTTTACTATACAGTGCATCAGAAGGAACGGGAGACAAAAACGGTGCGCGAGAGAGAGAAGGAAAAACGTGATGCAAGGGGGACCCGAGATTGAGTGAAAAAAACAGAGGGAAGGAGCGAGTAGGATCGAGAGTAGTGCAGCAACAGCAGCAGAGGGTCCGCGCGCCCACAGAAAGAGAGAACTCGGCCGTCGTGTGTGCGATGTGACGCCGGGGCCTGGTCGAGGGATGATAAAAAAGCATTAGGGAGAGGAGGCAAAATGAATCCGCGGTACGAGAGGGTGGCAAACGCGAAAGAGCCCGACGCTCGGCGCGCGCGAGGGGTTGAATTATAAAGATGAAAGCCGTTGTTAACGGGCCGCGGTGGAGCGACGCAGAGAGCAAGAGAGGCAGGGAGGGGGGGGAGGGGGGGGGGGGGTGTTCTCGCGCGAATACGCTATATGTGTAATACTACTTTTATCTTGCTCTTCCCGTTGTACCACGAGAGAGCCCCGCGCCACCCGGTGGTTGCCTTGTTCCGTCCACCCAACCAGCAGCCCCCTTCTTCGCTTTTTTTTTGTGTCCGGCCACAAGCACCGCTGCTCCGCGGTTCCGTCGATGCGCGCGATGGACCAAAACAAAACAACCGCGCAGCCTGCTAATCTTCTCCTCGTGGAAGAAACGTATTGTCTCATCGTAAATAAAAATACCAGGATTATTTTCTTCCTTTTTTTATTCAGAAATTTCGCACTGTGAAATGACAAATGAAATTTAATGTACAGCAATTGCCAGTTTTTAGCCGCGGAAATAAAATAATTCAACAACTATTCGGCGTCTAAAAAAAAAAAAAACTGAAAGCTCAGCGAGGGTCGAGGGAGGTCGCTCGGTGCACGTGGACACGTGTGTCCCAAAAGGCCTCGCGTTTGGGCTTTCTCGGCGCTGCTTCTGCGTCTGCGTCTGCTTCGTAAAGTTTTATCCACATCGCGCTGCTCCTGTTTCACCGAAACGACGATCGTCGCTCGTTGCCTCCCGGAGTGTCGGGGGCGAAGCGAAGCGAACGCGAGAGTCGAGGCCGTACACACATATATATACACCGCACATACGAAACGAGGCGGTATGGACTCGAACGAGAATACAAGTGACGCGGAGAGCGAGAGGAGGACGAGAGCGTCCGACCGAGAAAGGAAGAAAAGTGGGCACAGATGGTGGCGCGTGTGGTTTACGACGCGGGTCTCGCTCTTTTCTCCATTCTGCTTCCTCCTCTCCGTCTCTCTCTCCGTTCCGAGCCCATATGGGGATGATGCGCGGCGGCGACTCGTTGCCGCTGCCGATTCTCTTTCTCCATCGCTTTTACGGTTTTACTTTCTAGCTGTTACTCTCGCTCTCGTTGCCTCGTCGCTCTATTCGCTCTCCGTTCGTATCTCGTCGCTCGGCGCGCATTTCCCATTCTCGTTGACTCGACCTCTGCTCGCTCCCTCGACACCCCCCGGAGACCGACGAGGGTGTCGAGTGACGCGAGCGCAACAGCAGCAGCAGCAGCAGCAGCAGCAGAGTTGCCCGCACATATTTCCTTCGGCGTCCTGCAAAACGCGTACGTTTATTCCCAGGGGGAAACGTACGCGTGTTTCGCGCGCACTGAGTAATAAAATCGGTAAATTAACGACCTGCTTCGGGGTTCCATCATTGAGCAGACGGCGCAAGTATCTTTTTATCGCATTGCGCGCAGCTTACGATTTGTCAATCTGCGAAAGTATATTCCGAGTGACGAATTTCGTGCGACGAAACCGAAATACAAACTCGGCGAATGGTCGTCGGTTTAAAAGAATTCGCAAACATCGATCGAGGATACGGTAAATAAATCGTTCCACTCGCAGGAAGCCTCCGCGCGACACGTGTCGGATTTTTTAACGAGCAATTCGCGAAATCGATCGAAACAAAGTCCACAATCTTCGACGCACAAACACCGAATTGGCGACGTGTTTATTCGCGCGTTCGACGCTCTCGAATGACGCGGACGAAATGATCGACCGAACGATTTCGGCTTGACGCCGGAAAGTGACTTGGATGTTTGGATAAAAATTACAATTCGTTACAGCGAAATGAGCACCTTCTATTTTTCACGGCTGAACCGTATTTTTCGTTCCTATCGCCCGGCAACTTTTTTTATTCGCGGCAACGATAAAAATTTCAAAGCTGCACCAACAACTGTACTGAATAAAAATAACTGATTTTCCAGTAAAAAAAAATACTGTTCCAGTTATGAATTTATATTTTACATTTTGTGATAAAACTGTGGACGCGCGATAAATTTGACATTTTCGCGATCGATGGACGAGATCGAAGCGTCGGAGGGGAAATTATAGGTATAGTAAAGCTGGAGTCGAGGGTTGGTTTGCGTAATTGCCAGAGAATATCTCTCCGCTTCGACTCGTTCGTTCCTCTCGCAGCTTTCGGTCGGTCCATCGCGTTTATCCTCAACCGTGCGTCGCGTCTCTTCCGTCGTTTTCCCCCTCTCTCCCCGGGGAATCGCGCCGGGGATCCGCTTTTCTTTCCGAGCACGAAGCCGAGTCATTTGTCACCGACTCGTCGTTAGCGTTCCCAACTTTGAGCCAAAACTCTTCCTCTCGAGTCCGCCGCTTCCAACGAGAATTAGGTGTACTCCGGCGTCGGGCTTTTCGCTCCTTTGCTCTCGCTCTCCTCGCGCGGTCCTTCCACCTGCTCTCCCATCGTTCGTCTCCTTCGCTCCTCAGCCGAACTTCGGCCGCTCGAACCCGCGCGGTCGAACGATCGTTTTCCAAGTCCAAGTCGTTAATCACTTTTGCGGGGACGCTTCGTGGGTACACAATGCCTGCGGCCCTTTTGCGCTTACACTGCGCAAAAGCTCTATATACACCTGTACTTGACATAAACGTATTTTTATAACATAAAAAAAAAATAAAAAAATAAAATAAAAAAAAAAAACATGTTTCTCTCGACGGATTTTCTAAACAAAATCCGAGAATGGCGTGAACGTATTTTTATAATATGAAAATAAAAAATAAAAAATAAAAAAAAAAACATGTTTCTCTTAGCAGATTTTCTAGACAAAATCCGAGAATGGCTCGGTGCATTTGTATGGCTTTCTTCTTGGAATGACAAAAGCGGAAAGTGATCCCAAGTATGTTTTCGGGAGCGCATTTCGCATCATGCCGGCTCGCCAGGGATCAAAATACCTGGACGAGGAGAGAGAGACGAGGAGAAGGAGACGAGAAGGACGGAGAAATCGGAGAAATCCATCGGCGGGAGACGAGACGAGAAGGCAGAGAGGGTGCCCGCGCGCGGACTTTCGCGGGCGAACGATCCGACGGAATTCAAGGGTGTCCGGTGTCCGAGTCTCTCGCTGCTCTCCCCGAGAAGGTATAACCATGCTGCCCCGCCGTTGGAAGGACCACCGAAGCGCCTCGACGCGCGTCCGAGGCTTCCTGTAGGGCTTCCCAGAGACACGCGTATAGCTGTATCGTACGGAGCGGCGACGAGCGCGTACACTCTCCACATTTTCTTGTGCACCTGCCACCCTCCTTCCCCGAGTATCGCTGTACTCTCGCTTCCCCTTCGGATCTTTTTGGGATCACCCTTCGACAAAGACACGCGAGAGTGGATCGCAACCCCCCTCTCCTCCCCCTCCCCCCGGAAGTATCGGCCAACCGGCGGCTTCAAGAGAAGGAATCTTTGGTCCAAACAAAGGCTCGCGAAAGCTCCAAAGTAGCGAAGCAAAAAGACTGTGTCTCTTGTGAAGCAACGAAAATTATTTTTTAAAAAATTGAAATTGCTTGAATAGTTTTAGAATCGTTGGACATATATATATATTTTTTTTTTCGTTGTACTACAACGATGCAAAAAAAATGCTGCTGCTTAAGACGGAAAAATATATTTTCCCGGTTGTCGCGCGAGGCAAAGGGTACTACGAAGGGCTGATTATCGGATCGATCGAGACGACGATTGATCGTTGGGGAGCAGTTGAGAGAATAAGCAGCTCCTCTCGACTCGATGAAATCGTGGGAGTCGCGCGAGCGTCGTTCGCAGAGAGCCAAGGGAGTCATCCGGGCTTCGCGCAGTCCCTTCGTCCCTTCGCGCGTCTCTCGTATCCGTCGGACGCGCGCGCGGAGGGCGTGCGAAAGGTTAGCCCTCGACGCGAGGGGTGAGCGACGAGAGAGTGGTGCACACGTGTGCGGCGCTGCTCCTCGTGTCGCAGCTCCCGGCAGCGCAGCTTCGGGACCTCCTCGATAATTACTTCTTCGACTTCTCACGACGGGGGACGCATCGGCGGCCGGAGGGTTTCTCGCTGCGACCCCGCCGAGAAGCAGCAGCAGCAGCTCCTCCGTCAGACCCGTGTAACTCGAACCTCCGAGCAGCCCGACGCCCTTCGACAGGTCTCCCGCGATCAGGTGCCTCCGGATGTTTCGACTCTGTTTCCATACTAATGGCGCTGAAAAATAGGACGCAAATGGGACACATCCCAGGCCCATAGCGTTGCACCACGTCGACCGTATAGCACAAATTACCAGTTTGACAATTAGCTCTGCGGAGACATTAAATAGAAGCCAATGATTTTTTCGTTACTGACAATTCGTTGTACGAGAAGTCGAAGAGGAGGAGTCACGAATGGTTGGGAAACCGGCAGATCGTTGTTTTAATATCGCTAAATTTTATCAGAAAATTAAACTGCGAAATCGAAAATGCTTGCTGCGCTGGCTTACTAAAAAAATAAAAATTAAAAAATTAAAAAAAGAAGAAAAAAAAATAAATCCAGTAACGACGATCGCCTGTGATAATTAAATCATCGCACCACACGAATCGAGCCAGGCTTGGGGGAAGGTGTTTTTCTCCTTCCCTCGGTGTTTAAATAACAGGTCTCGTGTGTTGTCGTAAGGCAGCAGCAGGCGCGCGAGTATCAGGTGGCGAGAACGTAACGCGCCTGCATCGTCGGGTGCACAGTCGGTCGAGCGCTCGTTGGGCGACGCTCCGTCGAGCCGAGCAACCCCCATATGGTTTTAATCTCAGCATACAGCGGCCGCAGTAGTACAGCGACGACAACACCGAGGATTCTCCCCTACCGACGAAGACGACGCCCCGAGGATCCGTTATACGAGTCGTTCGTCCTCTCCGGAGCCCTCCCGGAATTCCAAGCTTTCCTCGCAGTCCGTACCAACGTCTCCCGGTGCTGAAAAACAAAAAAATTCCGTAAGAGGACACTGCTTCGGTATTTTTCTAACGCCCTCGAATCCACAGCTTCGACGTTATTTCTCGTTTTCTTTATTTTTTTTTCCGTCACGTCGCGGTCGCTTCACCCAAACCGACAGTGTACCATTCTATCGTCTCGCGTGTCTTAATAACGTGGCAAAAAAAAAGCGATTACAGACAAGACGTACACAGGGAGAAATATAGTTTCTGCCGTTGAAAGCGAATCCTGGCTACGAGAGTCGCTATATTTGCGTGTTGGTAAAGAACAAGCGGCACGGACGCGGCGACAGCCGAGGGTTGAAATGTAAGCGAACGGGCGAATGGAATCTTCTCCCCCCTCCCCTCCCCCCGCCCCCTCTCTTCCGCTCGTTCCACCGTGGCAGAGTTACCGGCGTCGGAGGCTGGGGGTATGAGAGGGGAAGCGAAGAGTCGAGGAGCCCAGCGAAGGGAAGGAAGCCAGAGCGAACGGAAGCGAAAGGAGAACGGCGAAGCGAAAACGGAAGGGCGGCGGCAGCGGCGGCGACGTCGACGTCGGTGCGAGAGGGAGAGAGAGAGAGAGAGCGGCAACGGCGGCAGCGGCGGTGGAACCGGAACCGGAACTCGGGGAGCGCAGGAACAGCAACCGACTCTGCGACGACTCCGAGCCACGACGACGACGACGACGACGGCGACGGCAAAAGCCAGCGCAACGGCTACGCGGCGGCCCCGATATGGCGGAAGCGTCGCGTTTGCCGGAAGTCGCCGAGGAAATGAAACGCCTCTCCCAACCCGGCCAAACGGCCGGAGCTCCGAGCGCGAGTCTATAGCCGCTGCCGTCGCCGCCGCCGCCGCCACCCCACAAGCGCTGCTTTTCCGCTTTTACCCGTTGCGAATTCTACTCGTCTCCCTCCTCGTCGTGATTCCCGCCTCGTCGCTTTGCCCGCAATGCCGAAACGCCTTTTACAAAATCGCCGACCGATCGTATAGAAATATATATGTATATGAAAAAAATTAAGTTAAATTAAAAAAATTAATTGGTAGATCGAAGCAATGATTGATAATCGCAAGTACGAATTTTTTTTTCAGTGTACTAATGTTGCGAACGTTTCGGTGAATTATAGGTGGATGGCCCAGTCATTGACCGGTAACATCGATGCCTGGAACATCGAAGAGTGCCCGAGACGTCGATGCGAGTCGGTGAGTAATCAGCCGCACGATGATTCGTCGCCGCGCGGACAAAGAGAGTATCGTTGTGTAATCGTCATTCGTCCCTTGGCTGCCTCCGTCGCCGCAATTCTCGACGACTGCGACCGCAGTCTGTCGGTCGCCGGAAACGTTAGTCGTCGCGGTGTGCATTATACGTATACACCTCCTTTGTTTCAGACTCTTTCGCGCCTCTCTTCCGATGACTCGTCGTACGCGAAGCTCCGCGGCGGCGCCGATTGGTCAACTTCCGGCGTGAACTTTATATTCTCATTCCTTCTATTTCTGAGCACGCGATATATAATATTTCGCGCAGGCGCACTACCGGCAAACCGCATTATGATCTCACGCCTGCTTCGAGAAATTCTTATCGCACAAAAAAACGCGTTGAATTAGCAATTCTAAGAGAAGCACATGACTGTGTTTCCTCGGCGGAGGACTAACCCAACCTCGTGAACCACACTGAACTGTAATTACCGGCGCGTGCACTGAAATTATACGAAGCAACCGCGAGACTTTGATTCGTTGAGGAAACATCTGCATCGCTGTTTCCACGTCATTATTCCTAGTTTTAAAAAATTCTTCACAACATTCGTTTTCCAAAAACTCAAAGTCGCGGAATGATATTTCGAAAATGCCGCTTGTAGTTATAGAGGCGATTTCATTTATGGTGTTGCAGCCAATATACTTCGCAGGGTACCAAATAGCTGGCTACGCGGGTAAAACATTCTCAGCTGTTGGCATTTAGGTTCGCCTTCGAATGGCAACGACACACCGTGGCAAATCGTCGTCCGGATTGCGCGTTACGAAACTTCACGCGGCGTCGTCGTCATCGCGCGCGCGCGTTTGTGAACTCTCACCGGCAGGTTGTGTATATACATATAACACACTGAGAGCCCCGCGGGGCCGAACGTCCGAACGTGTCCGTTCCGTACGCGCGGAGAACGCGCTTCGTTTCCTATTGCGAGCACGCTTCCGTCTGCAACACAGTGCATTAGCGGTGTGTACACGTACTTTGCCGCAAGACTTTTAACGAGGATCCGGGATTTCGAAAAGAGAGAAACGGACGGAGAAGGAGGGAAAGATATTGAAATCTCGAAGCTATATATATACGCCCGCGGAGTATATATGCGAAAATTGATCGACCCTCGGGGTGCGCGGGTATCGCGATTCTAACGCATCGATGCCGAGGCACATACGCTCCGAGTTATCCTATCGAATTACCGATTGATCGGCGAGGCCCCTGCTGTCCCCCTTAATGACCGGTCTCTGCTGCCCCGTGGACGCTCTCACGCTGTTAAGGGAACCTGCAAACGCGCGCGCGCGTTATTTATAATCCTATTGCCCGAGGAACACACACGGCAATTACCATCGATTACATCGTTCGCCCGCGTCCTTTGCGTCGCGTGTCAACGTCGAAGTGATTGAGAAGCGGGAAAGCCCTTTCTCGAGATTTTTCCAAAATCGCTATTTTCATACAATTATTTCATATAACTCTCGCTGCGCGTTATCTTTCCCAGACGATATCGACAGGATTACGAAATTTAATAGACTAGCTGAGTACAATAAAAAAATAAGGTTTCCAACTTTCCGACGGAATTGTGCGAAAGGATGCATTACCTCCCTCCCAGAAATTTTAGTTTTCTTCGTAAAAGCGAATGAATGCCACCGCTTTGAGCCCTCCGGCGCTGTCCTATCATACATTCACCTCTGGGCAAACATTTGATTCGCCTCCGCACATGGCAGACGTGCGCTGCTCGTCCTATCTCGCTCTATGCATGTAATTTCAGTTGCGTCGAGCGCGACGCTCAGAAATGCAGCGTACGTGCGCCAAGTTGTGTGGAAACACGTCGCCCGGCTCTCTCTCTCTCTCTCTGTCTCCCGCCGCCACTATCCACGCAGGTCCAGTGTGCGATGCACGGCGTGAATCCGCGCCACGGCTACCGCTGACGTCAATCGATAAATAACCGGTTAATTAACCGCAACTAGATATTTTTACCTGGGCTATTTATCCCCAAGAAAAAATAATACATTTATAAATATAATTTTTGTTCAACGTAGACGACGCACAATTTTTAGTAACATTGCATTTCTACGAAACGTCATCGCTGTCGGTCAGATTGACCGAAACAAACGTTGACCTGTATAACCTTAAAAAAACGCACCAGCTTGGAGTCATTTATTTTTATCCGCAAGCAAAGTTTATCGTCGAAAATAGTAATCAACTTTACCGGCCGTTAAATTTAAAAGCCCAAGTTTAACGCACGCGCGCGCCAGCGTCACTCGGGCTCGTCCGTCAGTCTGTGTAAGACGGAATCTCACAGAGAAAAAAAAAAAAAAAAAAAAAAAAAAAAGAGTGTAGTAGGGTGTGTATACGCATAGCGTAATACCTCCACCGGTGGATACTTTACAACACTAGTGTAACGCGAGGCTATAAGACACGCGGTATTAATAGCGGGACTCGCCCGCGCGCAGCGGCGGCGGCCGATTGGAAGCCGGAACTTAGCCGCAGCGGTGGCAACGGTGCGGCGGCGACGGCAGCAGCGCGCCTCCTCGACCAGACGCCAAGAGGGAGGGGAGGGGAGGGAGGGGGAGGGAAGGGAGAGAAAGAAAGAGAGGTCGCGTCTTATTTATAAGCATGGAAAAGGCGCGAGCGACGGAGAGCCCGGTAGATCGCTCGCGCAGTGCTCGGCGCTCGCAGCGAACGAGCTGCTCCCACGCCAACGCGTAAACTATAAAGTGGCGGGCCGAGCCGCGCTCACCGGGAATTACGTGTTGGCACGTAACCGCCGGCAGCGGCGGCGGCGCAGTCGGTCGCTCGGACTGTGTATCACGAGGAAGGAAACGAAAAAAAAAAAATCGGCGGCTCGCTAATGCGCCGTTATAGGTCCCCTCGCCTTTGCCCGGTTATGAGATACTTTCTTCGAACGAGAGAAGCAGCAGGAGCCGATGTAAACGTAGACATTCCCATAGGTGCCGCGCGAGACGATAACTTTGGGTCAACCGAACCGAACGGAATCACAGAGTTAAATCTACTGCAAAATTTACGGCTCTCCATTGTGCTTCTCGCGGTCAGTTTGGACTAACGTAAACACTTGGAACTAACGCAACGGTGTTGCCTATCGCCGCCACCGCTGTTACGTTATTGGGATAAAGCAGCGGGCTCAATTAGTTGAGGTATTTTAACTGATCAGCTGGGTTATTCGATAGCATTATTTTAGTTTTCGAAGAAAAAATTTCACGATTTACTACGGTTATCGGCTACGGTTATCAGCGAGCAATAAATATGGATACCGTTAAATTTGCATAGTAATTGCCGGTCATTGTTTTACGGCTTCTGCAATATCGCAAACGGTTTGTTAAGGACGGCGGCTTTTGCTTTTTTTTCGTAATTTTTTTTCGAAAGCTGTTTGTGTGTTTCGCGGATATCACATTAATAAAGCAGGTTCGATTTAATTATTTCATCGATTCCGTATTATCTGACAGCGGACGGATAAGGATTGTTTTTTTTTTTTTTTTTCATCATTTTTAAATAAAAATTTGATCGTTATCGAAAAACGCTACGATGACGATGATACTCGAAAGAATAATGGCGCTCTTCGCTACGTAAATATACTCTTTGCGGAGCTGAATGTTGAACGCGCGCGCCGTCGCGGAAACTCTGACGGATCTAGACGAATGGAGGAACCGAGAATAGAAATAACACGCGCCGCACGCTGCCGGCCAGTCGACCGCCAGTCGACCAGCAGGGGGACGTCTTTTCGAGCCGCGCGATCGTAGACCCGCCGTCCAAGAATTCGGAACGTTTGTCCGTCGCACATATAGTGCATTAAAAGAGTTACCAAGGAATGCCTGGGTTAAGGTAAAGTACCATTCTCCCAGACACAGAATCGTACGAGTCGATCCTTGGTTTCCAAATCTATGACTTAGTAAAAAAAAAAAAAAAAAAAAATGTATGCAGTAACCCACATGGAAATATTATAAAATATATATCGCCAAAAATGTCGCATATAAAAATATATGTAGCATATATCCGATATATAAAAGTTGTGAGAGACGTATATTTCACATAAAAATATTTCCATGTGAGGAGTTATTTTTGGTATATATCACCGCGGACATTATGCATGTATATATCTCGACTTTGAACTCGTCGATGTGTGCAGCGTTGCAGCACGGATCTCGGTGGTAATATCGCGAGTCGGGATCGGCCGAGGAATCGGGCCGACCGGATAGGCGCCGCGAGATCGAAAGAGCAGCAACCACCGTTGGCTCTGCGAGTGTCGCGCGCGGCAGCGGCGACGGCAGCACAGAAGGCGTGATAAATCGCCTACTCGAAGGTAAACAGGTGGGGTGTGGGTGGGTGTCGCGGGCGCGAGATGTCGATCGCGCGGTTATAAAGCAGCACGCGGTTTGCGCGCGCGCATGACGTGCGCGTTGTGTCAACGGGAATTCCGGAATTCCGCTGCCTTCGAGAATAGTCGTCGACCCCGCTATCTCGATTATTTTATTTTTTCAATTATTCCATTCACCCGTCATTAAAATTGTTTACCGCGAATAGAAGAATCGGTGCGTCCCGATAAGCATCCGGCGTATCGGACACTTGTCGGCGGCGCTATCAACGAGCGGACGAACCGCGAGGTTATTTTCTTCGACTGGGAAAAAACGCGTACGTCACAATCGACGGATGGGGGGGAAGCGAATTTGTAGCTCCGAAAACGGCACACGATAAATTTTGATCGATCGCCAAGCAGAAATGATTTGAAAAAATGATACTCGTCGCGAAGAGGTCGGCGATCCGCGGTCAACTAATACAATATTCGCACTGTCCGCGCGGATAGAAATTCATACGTGGAAACGATATAGAACGAAGGCGTCTCGACACCGGCGAAGCGATAATAATCTCGATTGCCCAACGTACGAGACTCCTGCGAGATTTATATCTTCGTCACGACTGCACTGCGCTGACCGTTGACCTACGACACTGTTATTCCGCATTTACGCGCCGCGGGATAAGTATAACAAATGAAAGAAAAAAAATCACTGCCGTTGACCAGTCTTTGTTTAACTGGAATTCACAGTCATTTGCATTTACCTTCGATTTTCATATTAAGTTGGTGAGCAATTAAGGTTATTAATAAATTGAAATAAATGAAAAGAAGAAAAATAATAAATTCTAATCGCACCGGCTAAGAGCGATAAGGATCTGACGGCAATTCCGTATATCTGTATCGTAATCGCGATTTTGCGATACAACAATGTGTGTGACGAGTTCATTTTTAACGCGGGCTTATCGTATCTATTTGCACTGCTCCGCCGTCGCGTATCGCGACAGCTGTGATATAATATGTACTCGGTGCGAATGCCGAGAGGCGCACAACAAATTTCGAGAGTCCGACGGCGAGGCTATTAGCCGTGCATACGTGCTCCGAGAGTAGGTGGAGTATGACGCGAGCGGCGTGGGTGATGCTGCCACTGCTCCACCATCTCCTCGAGGACCCTGACCTTGTGTACCAATGTTTACCGCTTCTTAGTTATGTGTAACGTGGCACAGGTAGACGAGTAGGCGACTCGCTATGGATATATCCAAAACTCGTCGGCCGCAGATTTTCCTATTGGCTTCGCATATTATTAAAAAAAAAAAAAAAAAATGTCCAAGAGTTGGAATACAGATTTTACAAAATCATAATCCATCTCCTGCTATATCGAATTCTATAAAAATATCTATTGTATTGTATAAATAGTATTGTACAAAAAATCCCATAAAACACAATTTTGCGACTACCCACAAGTTGAATTTCCCTTATTTCGAAATTCACTCCTTTGATTCGCGATTTTTCGCGCGCGTTTGATTTACGCCAAGACAGGTATAAATCTCCGAGTATGCCGTATACATCATTTGTTTCGCTGTGTTCTCCCGCTGGTAAAACGCGTGGGCGTCAGTCCCAAGCGACGCGTAAGACTCGCAAGCACCTCCGGGCGCTCCTGTAAACGGCATTTCTGCCGCGATAGCCTCTCTCTCTCGCTCGTCCGCAGGCGAGCGCAGTCTGACCCCGCCGCGAAGCTGTCGCGAGGGGGTGGCTAGTGCGCAACTCGGCGAACAGGCGACGCACAGCTGAGAGGAAAGTCTCACCGATCTCTCACTCGTCGTTTCCCTTGCAGATAGACACGTCGAGATCCGCATTGGACGAACCGGCCAAACGTTTCAATCGCAAAACGCTGGCTTCTATAAACCTCAGCGAACGTTTCAATTTCCGGAATCGGAAAATCGGTTCACGCCAACTTCACAACAACTTTATTAGAGGGGCGCATATTAGTTACGTGTCAGCTGGAATTGAATAAAAATCCATTTTTCATACGCGCAATTATCGTTCGCTGAAAGTGCAACTTATCGTCGCGCGTTCGACAATCGCCGACACTGCTGCTGCTGCTGCTGTTGTGTTGCGTTGAATAATAATAATAATAATGATAACGACGATAATAATATGTCGTTATGTGTGCGGTGCATAAATAGTCATGAGGTCGAAGGCACGTGTGGGCAGACAGCTTCGCTCGTAGTTCGTACGCTACATAATCGCGTCGATATGATCTCCGTCTCTCTCTCTCTCTTTCTCGCTCTCTCTCTCACTCACGGGAGGCCGGAAAAATTGGAACGCTAAGGTAACTCGCACGAGGAAACGAGTCTCCGTCTCCCGCGGTCGCCGCGCGCCGCGGCGACCAGTTGCATGCGGCAACCTCAGCTCTTAACTAATTGTATAAGCGTCTGGGACTCGACTCTCTGCCCTCGTTATCCTGCTCCTGCTGCGCGTTACCAACGGAAAACGCACACACATTTTTTTCTTTCTTCGATCGAAATTTTAGGCGGGGCTTTTTTTCAATAAATAGCTATTACTGTGCTAACTTAACTTCTATTAAAAAAAAAACCAAATAAAAAAAAAATACATTGTATATGTATAGAGAAATAAGGTGCGATTTGTCGTCGTCGTTTTTTTTAATCCTAACTTAAAATCGACTAACAAAAACTATTAAAAAAAAATACATTGTGTACAGAAATTCGGTGAGATTTGTCGTCGTCATTTTGTTTTTTTTATCGTCCCTGTCACCGACCTTCGAGTGTCGCAGGGAGCCGCCTCAGCCATACAGAGACCTGCAACCACTTGTTGTCGTCGTCCGCGTAGCTCCGTGACCGGGACAAAGTATATTTTTACCTCTTGCCGGCCGTTCGATGAAAAAGCCGCCGCCGCCTCCCGCTCGCTCGTACGACGCCGGTTATTAGCGGCAGCCGGCATAGTTAAAGTAGCTCTCGCGTCGACGAACGCGCAACGGGAGCGTGAACGGGCTGCCTGCCGCCGTCGCGAGTCATTCGTACGCGAATCGTGATCTCTGAACCCGATATTACACGTACCGGTACACCCCTCGCCTGCTTTGTCGCGCATACATACAATGTATATATTTTTCTAGTCCACACATTGGTAGGTAAGTGTGCCGGAGTCGAATGCCGAGAGATCCAAGGCTGCTGCTGGGGGTGCTCGGTGCGCCAGCTATAAATACGCAATTTATGTCTCTCGCGCGCTGCTGCAGCAGTCGACAACGTATGTGCTATTGCATCAGCGACACTTTCGAGCATTAGCATACACCATTGTCGCTGTGCACGTGCCCCCCTCCCCCACCGACAGCACAGCCGTGCCCGCGATATTATTTACAAACGAACACTGTTAGAAAAGACTGGAAATTTTAATCCATAAACCTCGTCAATTAAATTTAACGTACAATTGCGATATTAAATTAAGAAATTGGAGTAAATTAAAAAAAAATTGAAGTACTTTTACAGTAGAATTAAAGCAAATTATAAAAATTACTGTATCAAAAATAAATTGGGCCTCTTGTATAGTAAATTTAATATACCAATTTATGAATAAAAACTTCCATTAAATTTCAATTTTTTTTCTCAGTGATAATTCGACGTAAAAATTCGCATTCTTCGCGGCAATGAAATCGCTGTGAAAAATATGTTATTCACGATGAGAGTTTCGGCACCGTCGTCGCGCGGATTCACAGCCGATCCGCGCGCGCGAACGCGCTGCACTCGCGCGTTAGATAACGGCAGGAAACCGTTTCGTTGCATAATATCGACGCCGCGGTTACGCAATCGATATCTTGTCTTACGGAGTTACGGTGAGGCGCACGGCGGCTCTGTACTATGGCTGCGCGCGCGGTGCACCCAGGTAGTCCCGCCGGTGTGTGATACGCGGGACTATATACGCAGCCGATATACATATAGGTATAGATGTATAAGCAGAGCTGATACAGGAGTTCGCTTTATTCTCCATTTCTCCTTTTCGCAGCTCCAACTCGACGCCTGAGAATCATCGCTGCTGCTGCAATTACCAGCATCGTCCAGATCTTCCGCCTAATTCGAAAAGTGACTCCGCACCGACGATGAGACTGTTTGGAAATTCAATCAGAGTCGCGCGGCACTCGAAACCGCATTTCGCGATATTATAAATTGCTCTCAGCCAATCGCTGAACCGGTGCCCAACTTGTACAGAAAATTAATTATAATGTGAACGAAAATAAAAATACCGAAAATTCGTTGATTCGATAAAATTAGTAATACGGAAAACCAGACTATACAGATAGGCCGATATCTGTCTAAGATTTATCAACGACGGATAAAGATCAGCTATAAAACAATCATTTCCATGCGTTCGTTTTGCTCGACATTTTAGACAGCAACTCGGCAACTATACTAATAAAATGCTCCAAAAATATAGGCTGCAATCGTTTGCAGCACAAAACTATTTGCTTGATTGGTAAAACCTTTCTAAAATCCAACTGTTATTTTGCGATTTGAATACGCAGATAATCCAGACGATCGAATATATCTATTACCAAATCCGGATACCAGCGGAGCATTGAATAATATATATACCGCACGCATTATCCGAGGAATTCTTTTCAGCATACATATCTCCGCTGCATCGGAACGGCCTCCCACGAAATAGTATAATTCAAGGTACGCGCGCGAATAAAGACGACTACAAGTCCGCGCGTATAGCACACGTCGTACGAATGCAGTCGTCGGTACGCGTCGCGGAATCCGAGCAGGAGGATTGGCCGTCAGGGTAGGAAGACATCGAGCGAGCGGGACGCGCGCGAGAAGGCAACGAGGAGCGGAACTGAGGTTCGCGGAGCTTCCTTTCCTTCGGACACGCCTCGCTGCCTCCTCGTCCTCTCCCACAGCTCTCTCGCTGAGCGTGCTATACCCGCGCGCGAGTCGAGTCGAGTACACACGACAGTCCACGCGCACCGGCCACACGTGTGTGCGACTGAGACGGAACGAGATTGTCCCGACGAAGAACACTACCCGCAACAATAGCGATACGCGATCGCTCGAGTAAAACTATTAGGAAGAGTCCGCCGCCGCCGTCGGCAGCGACGCGTCCCCCGGCAGCCGACTCTGCCCGTTTCCCGTCGTCGCTGCCTCTGCTCCTACGTCGGCCTCGAAGCAAAACTCCGCCGGAGCAGCTCTCCTACCGTTTATACGCGTCGCGCCGTATACACGCAGACGCACCTACTTCCGGGATACAGTCGTAGGTATATCAACGCTCCGCGAAGTAGAAACCAAGTTCCTTCTGCACGGGGGCGCAGCGGCTATATATATTACTATACGCTATGTATGCATATACGCGTATCTCTCCGCGGAGTTACGCTCATACGCACGCAGGCGCATTCGCTTGACTTATTTCTCGCGCAGTACTTTACGACTGCTTCGCTCTCCCGCTGCGTCGGACAGAGGTATATACACGGAGCGTTGTCTCCCCCGCAGCACCTGTGGGTTACAGGTCGACTGGAAAAATTCATAAATCGCCATTGGAAATCGGACTCGAGGCGCACGAGTATTTTATTATTATTATTATTTTTTTTTTAATTGACGTCGACGGACGTGATAATTAAATCTACGGAAACAAACACACTGAAAAAAAAAACACTGAAAAAAATCAGCAGTAGCGATTGCCAATGATCGGTTCGATCTATCAAAATATTGGTTGCAGTTACTAACAGCAATATGATCTAAATCCGGAAATCTCGCCGCATCGAATCCCATTCAACGACACCGGAGCAAAAAGTGTTTTTCATGTTCCGAGGTTACGATGCAAATTGCGCGAGGCCGCGGCAGTCGACGTGATTCCTGTGATGAAAAAAGCCAAACGATAAGACACTAAGTTGCATCTCCAGTTTTTCTCGTGTGTCAATGACGCACGCGACAGGCGCACGTAGGCTGCTGCTGTTGCTCTCGTTGACGGAGCGAGTTCCATCCGGGCGCTCGGTGCGCGTGTCTCCCCCCCCCCCCCCTCACCCTTCCCCGCGAGGAACAGCGCGATCGATCAAAGTTACCTCTTAATTGCCCAGCCACGACCGCGAATCGGTCAACGTACCCCCCTCCCCCCCTTCTTACGCGTGTGTCTGTCGCTCCTCGTGTGTACGTAATCCGGGTCGATTTTCAGGCACCTTTTACGGCCGTGCGAGCCGCTTCGCTTGCGTAACAGCAGAACTCGCGCGAGTGCTCGACTCCTCGATCGAGTTTCTCCCAGCGACGGCGACGGCGGCGGCGCGACCCAGCGACGTACAAACGCGCGGCGACGATCGGTTCGAAGGAGACACGGAGCGAGAGTAACAAAGACAGTCGGAGCTTTCGATTATATCGCGAAGGAGACGCGAAAGTTTGTATCGTGGCGAACGAGCGAAGAGAGGATCGTCAACGCTACCGATTCGCGATCTTCTCGTTCGTCGCGCGAATATTTGAGAAAAAAAAAATTACGAGTCATGTCTTCGATTCGACGTCAATTTTTGCGACCCTCGTCGCACAATATACATTCTATTGACAATCGCGACGCTGGCGTCAACATCGTTGACCCAATTTGCAAAAAATTAATTCAATTAAGACCACGCAAACTGACCTCGGAAACACGCTTATAAAAATATATCTTTGCCGATACACACACAAGCTTCATGATTACTCAAGAGCGATAAAATAATTAATCGTGAATGAAAAAAGTCACGCGGCCAATAAATCATCGAGCAAAAATCGTATTTTATATTTTTGCGCAATTTTTACGGAAACTCGGTGCCAGCGAATGGAAAATGCTAATTTCTATTGGCGAAACGTAAACGCGATGCGTGTCGAGGGACACCTGCGAATGATTAATAAAATACCGACGCGCGTTAACGTCGGAGCTTTCGATTGTGTACAGCACAGAGAGAAGACGCGAAAGTTCGGTGTCGCGGTGCTGCAGCCGAGAATCGATCGTGAACGACCAACCGAGCGATGTCCTGGCGACGCTTCCTCACTCTCGGACCTTCCGCGCGACCTCTTCCACCCACGCAGCGTATATATAATATCGATCCTCGGTCTCGAACCGCGTGTTGTCTATAGTACTATGCCGGAACGCGTATATATATATATAGGTGCGCTCATGAGGAGCGAATAACTTGCGCTGTGTATCTCATAGGAGCTCCGAGCGCGAGGAAAGGGGCGAACACTTCCGGCGAAAGCGAAGATCCGTCCCACGATCAGAATCCGCGATAGTTTCGACGTAGTAGTTTCTACATATACTGTATATGACTTATATCGAGCTACAAACATCGGTGTTGGTTGGTCTGCCACGATTTATCGATTCCGATGGTTTCTCTGCTCGCTTTATATTCCCACATACTATAGAATCCGGCTTTATCGAGATCGAAGACAGATGTGTATCGGAGGATATAACCCAAGATTCGTTCCCGAGCAAAACCTTCCCGGAGAAATATCAATCGCAGCGCGACAATCGCAGGCAAGTTCATTAATTACCAGACCACTCGGGAACATATGTTGCTCATTTTCAGCTAATGTGTTTGAATTCAAGACGATCCGTCACCGCGAATGCGGAGGACCCAACTGCTGCTGCTGCTGCAGTCGCTTTCAATGTCTAACGCAGCAGACCGAGCGCAAAACACTTGTGCAAAACGTTGCAAAGCGGTGCAGCGTAACCTCATCGCTCGTTTCGGTTGCTGCATTTATTGCACAGCTGTTAAATTCACACACGAATTGCTTAGATAATCGATTAAACGCGTTCGTCAACCGTTGCGGTGACTCTATCGCTGTATATACATATATATACATATACGTATATATAACGACTCGATAAGAGGAGAAGCAGCGATTCTCCGAGTCTCGAAACGAAGATTCCGGTGCCGATCGAAGAGACATCCGTTGTTGTATCAAAGTTATCGACGCAGCTCCGTCGAAACAATGAGACGTGTTTAATTTCAATTTTCATCGCTGCGAGCTATATATCTTTCCGGTACGAAGCTCTTGCTTTCGGTTTTCTTGGTACGCGGGACCATCGAGGTTACATACGAGCTATGTGTTTAATCGAACGAAACGAAACATCCGTCGAGACACTTGTTCCCTCTGGAGCGAGTAATCGTTACCGGTTCTACGACCCCGAGCGTTTGCACACTGATAGTATATATATATCACGACGGACGACGACCAAGTGTTTCTATCGCACGAATTTATTAAACATCGCGTACCTGTCGACGGCGGTTAACACGTTTTCCAATCTATCCGCGCGCATCGATTATCTAATCGACTCGAAGGCCTCACTCGCGAGTAGCGAGCAGCCGTACGTCGAAATCTCGCGCGCGGGATTAAAGTCTGTCGCGAAGCAGCGGGCCACTAAATTACTCATCTTCGCGCGGCAGAATAATACCGCCGCAGCAATCCGAGAAACCCCGAACGGCGACGGCGGCCGCGGAATATACGTAAAACTTGTGTCATTATTTGAATTGTCGAAATTTTTTCGGCAAATATTTACAGCAGGCTTCGTACAACGTAAATTAACATACGCCCTGTCGTGTCGCGCGGCGGTATACACCGTTATATTAAAATATACGAGAGACGAGTTTGCTGCGAAATTATATTAGGTGCGAGCATGCGAACCATTGAAATTCCATTTAAAAACACGAATCTTATATTAAAAAGTTCGCGAGTAACCATTGTTGTCGATTTATTCGGCCTCTGATTGGTCCCTCGGGAAGCAACGGCAGTTCGGTGTTTAATGTCGCGAAATTTGGCTGTTTGTCATGAAGAAAAATCCGTTTTTTGCGTTTTTCTCCTCGAAATTTTTATTTTTCCGAAAAATACCGGGCGTTTTTGGAATCAGCGGAAAATTTCCCATCAGATAGGGTTTTAAAACTTCGTAAAAAAAAAAAAAAAATTTTTTCGATTTTTCGCAAAAAACGCAAGGGGTACCCCTTCTATAAATTTGCGATTTTTGAGGGTCAACTTTAAAAATCTGCAAAAAATCGAAAAATCGAGATATCGCGTTCCGCCTTGCGGCATTCTCTTCCTTGAAGCGTTATCTTTCGAATGCAAAAAGAAAATCCGGATTCCATGCATCCAAAAAAAAATGACATCGATTTTCGGAAAGGGCCAAAATTCGTAAAAAATGAAAAATCGTTTTTCGCGATTTTCTCCTCGAAATTTTTATTTCTCGGGCAAAAACCGATTATTTTTGGAATCAGCGGAAAATTTCCCATCGGATAGGCTCTTAAAACTTCGTTAAATCGAAATTTTTTTTTTCGCCAAAAAAATAGCTAAAAAAAGTTAGCAGTATCCGTGCGAGACATGCGCCAGCAGCGATAGGCGCGTCGTGGCGCATAAGTACGAAGAGAAAACAACTGTGCGAGCGAGTCCGAAGGGGTCGGCTGACTCTAAACATTGCGTGGCGTCATCGTCCGAAGTTCTCGAGTTCGCCGGAGAGCTATGTTGGATCCTCGAGTCGCCCGCTGCTTCCTTCCTGCCGTCGCTGCCGCCGCCGCCGTCGCGCCAGTGCAGCCTGACGCAGTTTTGTCGCGACTGCGGTGACTAATATGCTGAACAGCAGCGCGCAAGCTAAGCAAGCTGGCCATGTACTATACTTTGGCTGTGACGCGCGTTGCTCCACTGTCCTTCCCTCTTCCCCCTTCACTCCGCGACCACTGCTCTTTTTCCTATAAACTCGATTCTCTCTCCGCATTATTCTCCGTCTCACTTTTCCAAGCGTCCCAACTGCATTACTCACTCAATAACATAGACTCGTCTCACTCTCGTCGCCGGTCCGCTTCCTCTGCTATTTTCCGCTCGGCCGTACTCGCAACTTCCCCGCTCGCTTTTCATTAGTCATTCGCTGGGTTATCGCCGCTTCCTCTGTTTTTCGAATTTCGAGTTTATTACTCACCGTCGACTATTCGCAGTCTCTCCACAAATATACAAACGCCGTGACTACTTCTCTCGGAGGATAAGAGCCGATGATATCGATAGAAAACAAAAACCACGAAAATAAAATAAATAATAAATACCCTGGAAAATTGGCCGATGTCGTCATGCGTCACTAATTCAGTAAAAAAATGGCGTCTGCAAGTGTAAGGTCACGCGACATTGGTAACAATCTGCACGGTGAATTAAAATAGGTCAAGAATATGAGCTATTAACTTGCAGCTGGACGGGTCAAGTTAGTCTATCGCGATAAGCAAGTGATTGATATCGAATATATCTGCCGCTGACATTTCAAAACATGTTATTCCACATCAACACAAACTTTCCGTCAACGTTTGCTGAGCAGCGGTCTCTTGATACAGGTTTGTCACCGTCGCTCAAAACTTAAAACAACCTTTCCCTTTATTTTCACGATCAAAGGTGGAAAATATTTATTTCTATAATTCTGTCGTTTGAAAAATTTCGAAAAAACCAATATTCCCCCCAATGACAATTCGCATCGTTAAACAATTACGTAGACGACTCGTCGTTAAGATAGCCTTATTTTTATTTAAAAAAAAAAGCGAATACGAGCTGCGGAATAAACAGCGAGAAACGGGCAATTAAGGTGGTTCATGCATTTAGGTAAAATGTAGATAGATCGACAAATTTGGTATCAAATCTGAGATTAGAGTTTCTAGAAGGTGTCTGA
Organism: Itoplectis maculator; assembly: GCA_964034905.1. Classification (NCBI taxonomy): domain Eukaryota; kingdom Metazoa; phylum Arthropoda; class Insecta; order Hymenoptera; family Ichneumonidae; genus Itoplectis; species Itoplectis maculator. The sequence continues at coordinate 6,362,582 of OZ035869.1, forward strand.
ATTGTTTGGCATTTTTTTACCGTTTGGTTTCGAAGATACATGCCCGTAAACGTAGTCGATTTTACACGGTAAGGATAGGAAAATATAGCTAGATCGCGCGTTCAAGCCAAAAGTTCTAGTATTCTAGTACTTGTCGAGTAGATCAAGGAATAAATAACCGCTTAATCGATTCCATGAACAATTCCGAAAATACGTTCGCGACACCAGACTGATTAACCGTACCGTTTGCAAGATAAAGCGAAAATTCCGATAAATTTTCGGCAATATTCAACGCGACGAGAGAGTCATGGCGGCCGCCGCTACACTCACGTGGCGACTTGGCAACGTCGCTCGCGTCAATGACGTAGCACGAGTTCCAGTCGGTAACTTACCATTTTCTCATATTTTAATGGAGGTATAATGGGTCTTTTAAAGAAACGTACATATTTTTTTAAATATCTGTACAGACCACCGGGGAATTGTTGCAAACTAAATAAGAGAATTTTAGAATATTTAATTAATTACCGTCATCATATTAACGGGACGTTATATTTATTTTTTATCACAGGTTACAGGATTTTAAATCCGATTGATATATATTATCTTCGTTATTAAATATAAATAAATATATCCGTACATTTGGAAATAACATTCGAACTAATGATGACACCACCAAGGCGGCAATCATGGATTGCTTTTCGTGCTTTCGATCGTCCCCTTGACTTTAGAGATAACGTTTCGGAGCACCTTTTTATTTTTTGTTACTCTTGGACGTCCTCCAATATCTTCGCCAAGAAGAAGTTCTACTCCCTTATCGTTGCCTTTTTGATAAGCACGTTGCAAGAGCTCAAGGGTGATACCTGCTTCAGCCATCTTGCCGATCATCCCGGCTGAGACTGATCCCTGCATACAGTCCATCGTGATCTTATTCGTATTTTTTAAAGCGGACCTTTGCATTGTCTGTACCATAGCAGTGACAGACTTCGAGCGATGCATCAATTCTTCGTGTGTGACTTCTGCTTTGTCGACGATTCTCTGCAGGATTCTCACATCGTTCAACGCATTGTGAGCTTCGGCTGTGACATTCTCGCCTAGTAAATCATTCGCCAGATCGATTTGCGTGAATTTGAGTTTCGCTGCCGTTCGAGAAGGCAATTTCGCTTTCAGGACGTGAAGAGTATCCGTGAATCCGTAAACGATTGAAGAGAATTCCGCCCATAGATTATAAGCGCGCATATCTCTGATTATAAATCTCGAGTCGAACGCGAATCCATTATGGGCAACCAGAGTAATGTCCTTGCCTATTTGCCTGAGCCATTGCAGAAAGTTCTGCAGAGCAATATCAAACGGAGTCGTTTCGACCTTCTCTCCGTGGAGAAACATTTCGCCGGCGCAGACTGACAAACCAGTCACGTCTGCAGCGTTTTTCGAGATAGATCGCAGAGGTACCATATAAGCGCTGAACTCTTGATCGTTGTATCTTGCTGCGATTTGGCAAATTTCGGAATGTTTAATCGAAAGACCCGTCGTTTCGAGGTCAAAGTAGACTAAAGGACTCTCTTCAGGTGCAGTCCGGCTTACTGTAGGACTATCGATAAGTTCCGCGATCCCGTCGAGTCCACATTCACTCGAATAAGTGATTCCTTCCTTTCTCTCGGCACTACTCTTCTTATTCGAACGATGCTTCTGTCTGAAAAGACGTCGTCTCTTCATTTCGGGCTTCATGGCCCGTTCTTTTCGCTTCGCACGTTGGTGATCCTTCTTATTCCGGAATTCTTCCGTTATTTTTCCAGGAGAGAGCCCAAGCTTCTTATTTACATCGACGATATAAGTGGTGCCGATATTCTTCTCGCAAACAGTGGCAGCAACTCGAAAATCAAAAGACTCGGAACCTGCGTAATGGTGAGCTTTCGAACTTTTGGCCGATACGCTCGAGTTGAACGCCTCGTTCGCCTGACTAGAACCACATGGAGCTAGTTTGTCCGCATTTTTCCAAAAAACGTCGAAGACAGCAGTAAGCGTTTGCCTCATTGTCTGTCCGGTAAGACCTTTGCCTCCAGGAAGCCCGCTGTGCGTATAATTATCCGGATCTTTTGCATATCTGCACCATTCGCCACAGTTATCGTGCTCATCGAACGCATGAGGCACGATATTTTTTATTGCTTTTTCTGTAGCCTCGACGTCACCCTTGTTCTTCTTTAGAGCACAACCGAAACAATATTTCAAATACTCTATAACGTCCCTCGGTATTTTTTGAGCCCACAACGCCTTGCTTAGCTTCTTCGTAGCGTGATTAAGATCGGACCACTTAGCTACCGGATGGCTGCATTCACGACGAACAGCCGCGATTGTGGAACTATCGTCGTCGCCAATCAGGGTGCCTAACCTCACGTTGTGCTCCTCGAAGTCTTTATTTTTCGCGACAATTTCGACGGCAATATCAGGCTCCATAGCCTTTGCACTTCCAGTCCAGTTCAGCCGGCAATCGTGATCATCTGGGCAATGCCCGGCTTGACACAGTCGACAGTGCTTCGTACGCGTCCCATATGCAAGGACCTTCCCCGAGTTGGTACCGATGAGAGTTCCAAGAGCTGTAACGAAAAGGAGAAAAGGAACATGGTTGGAGACAGCAGGATCGGAAATAGGAATCACGCCCTGGATTTAATTTGTCACAACAAAACGCTTCGGGAATGACAATTTTTATTTCTCCTCAAAACGACGATTATGATAAGAATACATATTTAAAAAAAATACATCCTACATAAAAACTTAGAAATGAGAAATTGATTAAATTTGATTAATTGTATATAAGTATAAATAGATTTACAATTCATGATCGGAGAAATCGTGAAAAAACGGAGCTTCGCGATATAATGTGTAGTAAATGTTATTAGACTCTACGTGAATCTAAATTATATCCCGATAATCGTTTTTTCGACGTTCAAAAAATGTTAAAAATTCGAAACTGATACGTGATGTACGAGCCGTATAAATACTGCAGAAGTTAGGATAAAAGTAGTGGATGTTTTGATCCGTTTTTACATGGAAAATCCATGCGAACACGATGTTCCCCGACATTACGTTTATCCTAAATATCCGAAGTACCTGCTAAGCTATCATATGTATGACCATTCCCTCGTTTTGGCCAAGCAGCATCGTAGGAAGCTGCAATGGTCACTGGATCTTCTTCTTGCACAGCATCCGACCTGTAATTAATATTTTCTTTAGTAACTGCGTAGTGTTTCGCAGCGATGAGTGCAAGGCATAACAAATTATCGCTCACGTGTCTATAGAGCGAGACAGATCCTTTTCCACTATTATCGCCTCGACGCAGCTCTCCTTCGCAATTGCCTCAATAGCTACTCCGACGGAACGCTCGTATCGTTTCAACGTCGATGAATGGACCGTTGGAATGTTCATTGTTGATAACACCGTGTTTAACTGCGTAACCCCAATGCCTCCATCAATAATGCCTAAAATTCATCGTCTATTAGACAGGGAATCTGGAAACATAGCATTTTTTCACTTACCTATCGCAGCTTTGTAATTTATATCAAACAAACGTTTTCGATTATCGCCAGCGGCACTCGCCCGATTCGATGAATCAACTCTTTTAAGCATCTGGCAATTTTGGCACCGAATATGAAAAATGCTCGCCAAACCGATAATATTTTCATTTTCGACGTGTCGAAATGAAAGCGCTGAGTTACACGATTGACACCACATATCGTCGGCGAGTCTCTTGATGTTCATTATTCGCTGGCCGTCGACTTTCGCGATATAATCAACATTTTCTTCGCCAGATAATTTTCTTCTTTTAGCCCCCGCGATGACATTTTCCTTCCACTGAATTTTTTTCTTCGTTTCGAAACGACCTTTTCGCCGAGGCTGTTCGCTCATGTTTACTCACTAAAAGTTAGGTTATGGCGGTACAGCGGACGCTCCGCGAGCCATTGACATTGCGGCGTTGTCAAGTTGTGCTTCTTCGTAAAAACATATGGCTGCAACTCTAGTCAAACTCGAAACTTTGTACCAATATTTTCATTTTATGGCAACGGTCCAATAACGAAAAAATGTTACGTATAATTAATCAAAGCCTACAATTAATTTTTAAGACAAAAATCAATTATATTTGAAAGCATTAGCAATAGTCACTGGCGTGACTTCAAAGTACTGCATGAACCACCTTAAATTGATTCCCTTCGCGCGGTACCGTCGCTTATATTTTTTAAATAGATAATATAACGTGGAAATCCTGCTGCACAGCAACTCTTATCTCAGAAACTCATAGCCAGCAGCAGCAGCATCGTTGTCGCCCAGCGACTAATCGAATCGTTATTACACACTTAACGTCACTGTACTTCTGATGCGTCTCTTCTTTTTCTTCTTCATGCTTCTTCCTCCTCGTATCGCTTCCTCTCCCCTTCGTATTCGACAATTCAATATTCCGCCTGCGCACTCTCCGCGCGTTATCTTAGCGCTCTTTCACTCTCTCTCCCTGTGCATTCCATATAAATACCTCATTGCTGCGCCGATGACCTTTCGACCCCGCGGCGTTATCGCGCCAACGGAAAAACTCGGACCTCGGCTGCGAGATAAAACCTCGCGACGACGTTGGGAGAGAGCCGACGGGAAGTGCAACCGAGTTCCTTGCTCGCCGCTTTAGCGGCGCCTCCATTGTTCGGCGGTGTTGTGTATTTACGCCCGGTCCGTGATTTTGCGATATCGATCACGGCGCGGATAGATAAGCAAGCGTTTCACCTCCCGAGTCCTGCGAAATCCTCGTGGCCGCTTCCTCGAGAAACCGAAGCGCAAAAAAAAACGTTCGGACGTTGCAGCGTAAGATCCGTTGCCGTGGGAGAATTTCGCATGGAATTTGTCGAGGCGCCGAAATTTTAACCGGATGCGGAGAGCGAAGCAACCGCGGTAAATGAAATTCCTCGGCGCGGAAGCTCTGCGCGATTTCGGGCAGCAGCTTCTCCGTCGTGTTCTCCGAGAGTTCGATGCGGCTCCTCGTCGATACTGCAGAAGCTCCGCTGAAACTCTTAGCCAGCTCGCGCGGAACGCGCCGCGGCGATTGATTCACTACCGATTTCACCGCGCGAATTCCGAGTAACCTGAATCGCACTATTAGTATCAATATAACAATAATTCCGAGCCTATACGGTTTACCATTATTTATTTATTTATCATTTTTACGGGTCTAGCCCATTTTACAAAAAAAAAAATGTTACACAAAAGTGTGCCACTTGATCTATTGCTTCTATATTACACGCAAAAAAAAAAAAAAAAAAAAAAAAATTCATTATCACGGCCCGATAACACAATATCCAAACATAATAATAATCATAATATCCAAAATTCCGAAAAAAAAATCAAAATCAAGTCGATTGTGTTACCCGAACCGCAGATAAAAGGGCGACACGTGATTCGCGTTTATAGCACACACAGCTGATTGCTCAATCCTCGTGTGAACTATGAAAGCGGATCGAGCGGAAAAGTGATGACCCGAGGCGCAGCAGCGCAGCGCAGCGGCGGGCCAGATGGCACATGCCACGACGGTAACATTACACAGCGGAGGTAGGCGCGCGGATAGAATAAGATACATGTGTATATAAAGAGGTGCACGGGTAGAGCCAGCGATGTCTCGAGTCGTGCGGAGTGGAAAGGTGGCTTCGACTGGCTGACTGTGTATATATATCGAACTGCACATTGGTATCTGTGCAGTACTCGGGTCCAGCATTGCGCGAGGCTGAGAAGAGAAAGAGGATCTCGTGGAAGGAACGTACAGAATGAAGAGGTGAAAAAAGGCACGTGCGCCGGCGTACGAGCGCAGCGAGTGGAGAAAAGCACAGAGCGAGCGGGAAAGGGCGCCGCGCGAGGATCGCGCGAACCTCCTCTATCGGCGGCGGGAGAGACTCTCGAAACGGGCTCCGAGATTGCGACACACTGCGGCTCGAGTGATTGCACAGGCGTGCGGAGCTCGCGCGCTTCCAACACAACTGCTCTATAGATATAGCACCGTCGTCCGGTGTGTTTATAGAGAAAGAGAGTGCAGCAGCACGAGAGGAGTGCGCTGCTGCGGCGATGCAACGGTGCGAGAGCAGTCGAAGACCTCGCCGCGTTACGCCATCGACCGATGAGTCGCGCGGTAAGGATTTCTTCACACCCGCCGCGAGCGACCTTTCGAGGAAAAAATCGACATTTAAGAATAGGAATAGTCCATGGGAATTTAACATAATTACGTTGTGGAAGAAATTTGGCGCGCACAGTGAGAAAAATTAATAGTTGGGATAGCAATCGTTGGTCCAGAGCTGCCAATATTTTATGCAACTAATATTTTGGTAGATCGAACCAATGATTCACAACTACTGTACTATAATCGCAACTAGTAATTTTTTTTCAGTGGCAACGTGTGTGGCAGCAGCAGAGGGCGATAAAGCGAGGTGCGCGCGCACACACCTGTTGACCCGCCGCGCGGCGGCCCAACGAGGAGCAGCGATTGCTCAGCGCGCGTGCGCAGACTTTCCTCACTGTCGGCGGCGACCTTTCTCGTGTAAATTACAATAACAAATCTACCGGCGCATTCTCTCGGGGTCAACTGCGGATTAGTGAGCGGCCGGGGAGTTTGGGTGAAACCGGAACTGAGAATCGGTTGGTACTTCCGCGGAAGACGCGACGCTATAACAAAGGGCAGTCCGACGGAGCGGCTGATGCGGCAGCAGGTGCCGCAGCAGAGCGGAGGTAACGAGGTTAACGGAACAAATCGACGGAGCGAGGGACGCGCACGGAAAGAAGCAGCAGTCGAGCGGGAACCAATTGTCAAATCAATGCTCGCAACCTCAAATGGCGTTGGTGTTCAATGAAATTTATAGATTTCATTGCTATAGTTTTTTATTTTAGACGCTCGTCGAATTGCAGCAGCGTCGGTAGACTCGAGAGTCGCGCGTACATCGCATACAATGTCCCGGATTAAAAAGTGGCATTAATCATGTTGCAGGTAGCGGTGGCGCAGCGCTCGGAGATGCTGCGCCGCAAGGTTGGGCCGTCTCCGGCTACGCCCACCGGAATTTTTCTCACACGAGCACGTCGAAGGCTGCCGCTTGCCGCCGCCGCGGACGGCACTCAAAGATCCACGGATATAAACGGTCGCTGCGGAATTATGGCCCCTATACAGGGCCCCGAAAAAAACGGGGCCTCCGAAATATTCGTCGATCGGCGCAGAGGGACTTCCGCGCTTAAAATATACACCGAGGCCCATCGATGGGATCTTTAAACTCGAACAATAATAACATTCATCGAACAATAGTAACATTTGTCACGATTCAATTTAACGAATCAAGTACAAATAAAAATAAAATTCCTTGACACGATTTACAAATATAATTCGCTTGAATTTCGTTACGTATAATATTTGTGGCGGTGAATAGGCGCGTGTCCATTTTTCCGAAATCGATTATTACCTCCAAGTCGTATATAATTGATACCTGCAGCAGCAGCAGCAGCAGCAGCAGCTTCGTAGGAAACTGATATTATATCAGCAATTAAATCTTAGGTGTATGCAAATCGCGCGGCGCAATAACTTGCGTCACAAATAACAAAAAAAAAAGCTCATAACCATTGAATTCAGCTATTCCCCCGGCTCGAAGAACCGGAAATACCGCCGCGCGCGAACCGAGGGGCAAAAAAGCCTAAATCGTTTGAGCAATGCACATCGATTATACGCGATAAAGTTTTATTTTATCCGTTTAACAGACGCACACGGATGGAAAACGTGCTTCTCTGTGTGTGTGTGTGTGTCTGTCTGTGTAGAATCTCGAGATACAGGTCCGAAAGAATTCCAGAAGTCCCACGCACACCTGCACACATACTGGCAAAAAGCTCGATAAAAGCAGTGCTGCTGCTGCTGCTCACCTCTCTCGGCTGCACTGATACCGAAGCGAGCGAGCGGCCCGCAGCAGCAGTAACCGCGCCGCGGTAGTTCCGCATTTCTTCAGCTCTCTTTCTCGATCTCGAGGTCGCAGCCGCGCTGACGCCGCTGCCGCTGTTGCATCCGTTCCCTTCTCCCCCTCGTTCCTGTTGGCCCGGAGCTCGCTCGAGTGCGCGGGCGAGCGGCGACGGCGACGGCAAGCAGGGTGGAGGCCAAGAGTCCAGCGCAGCGGCGCAACACCGAGACGAGATATATATATATATTTTTTTTTTAAATTTTTATTCGCATTTCCCCGTCTTTAGGAATTTTTCGCCTAGACAAAAAATGCCTTCTATAGGCATTTATAGGGATGGATGGATAATTATTTTTCAATTTTTTTAATTTTTTTAGAGACGATATATATCCAACAACGATCCAAGCCGAGATCCGTTTTTATTTCCCTTTTCTCTTCCTCCTCCCTAATTTTATTTTTTACACCGCGCTCATTCCGCATTTTTCTTCATCCTCTCCCTCCTTTCCCTCCTCCCTCGGCGCTTCTCTTCCGCAGGAATTGCCGGACGACCTGCGGGCGTCCCCGGCGTCGCGCACCTTAGCCGCAACGGGAACGACGAGGAGGAAACGAGGAGAGAGACGAAGAAAGGGAGCAGCGCTGCTGCCTCTGCGGCTGCTGCTGCTGCTGCTGCTGGTTACTCAGAAGGAAGGAAAGAACGTATAGTACAAGTACCGGGAAGGACACTCGGCGGCTGGGTGCTGCGAGCGAGAGGAAGAGGGCAAAAGGAAGGAGAACGAAGCGGGACAGGTAGCTGCTCGCCTGCCGCTGGGACGCCCACAAACCTGTTTTACCTGTTATGTGTGCTGAGTCTCTTCGATGCTGCTGCTGCTGCCGTCGCCGCTGCTGCCCCCGACTCCTCGGCTTATGAGTTCCAGCTCGGTGATCTCGCACGTCGCTGCGATTCCGGTGCTGCCGGTGGTGTGCCTGTATATGTATATTGTGTGTATATGTATATTGTGTGTATATGTATATTGTGTGTATATGTATATTGTGTATATACGTATACGCGTATATACAGCCTCGTAAAGCGACGAGGCCGTCGTCGGTATATCCGTAGCGTCGCTGCTGCGACGATGATACGCGGGCGGCGATGTTGGCGCTGCTGCTGCTGCTGCTGATGGTGCTGCTGGTGCTGCGGTCAGCTTGTAACGTCGCCTTGCGTCGCACCTCCCGCCTCGATCGTCTCGTGGATGATCGCTCGGTGACGAGTCTCGAGAGGCGGTCGCAACGACGTTCCCGAAGAAAACTCGTCTCGTGGTGGGGGAAATAGGGGGATAGGCATATACATATATATATACATATGCTTGCCGTCGATCGGTCGGGTTTTTTTTTCAAGCCCAAAATTATTACCTTGAATTCGCTATTATAACGAATATATTATTCGTGGCTTATCTGGAGAGGCACATTTGAATGCAACGCTGCTGTAGCGAAGCAGCGAAATGCAACTATAACGATTCAGATTCGTGGGTGACGAGGACAGTTTTTTCGGCTTGCGATATATATACGAACTGCGCTGGAGAATTGAGATTCTCGGGAATGTTTTGTCGCTGACGTAGCGTTTCGGGCATTTTACGACGACGGATGGATATATTTTTCATTTGAGGATGCGGATACGTTTTTCGAAAGACCGCGTCACTGAATTAGAATTCAATTTATACATTTTTTAGTGCGAAAAAAAAAAATAGCCGAGTTAAAAAGAAATATGCAAACAAAAAAATTGTACGTACTTCAAATAAATTGCTAATAGGCTCAAAAGACAATTTATTTGATTCAACGAAATTTTACTCAAAACTAATAAATCATTTATCTGCGACCGAATTAGCCTTTCGACAGACGAGAAGATTTTTTGTAATCAGCGACGAAAAAGCAACTTTTCGCATCGATAAGGAGCTCACCGCCGTCACCTGTAGCTGCTACTGTGCGACGCTGTATATATATCGTTGATGCAAATCGACGACGGACAAAGCGAGATTGCAGCGCGCGGACTTGTGGAGCACGCGACATAGTCGCCGCGTGTCGCCGATGATCGCGCGGATAGCGCTCCGCCGCGCGTTTAATTAAGTAATACGAACGTCTGAGACAATGAGCGATGATCGTAACCGCCGCTACGCGCGAATCGAATGAGGGGGGAGGGGGAACAGGACGATCCGTTATCACTGGGCGTGAAAATACATTTAATCAACGCGAAATTGGGCGATCGCGCGAGCGATGGCCTCCGCCGTTTATTCGATAAAGAGAGTGCCGTGCATCTTGTGTACATATTTGCTGATTAAACGTCGAGATGATTTCTTCCTCGTTATCGCTGCGCCGGCAGTGATGCTAATTACCAACTCGCGCGCGATTCGCGACCAACAGATTTGCCTGTAACGGAACACAGTACTTTTTTTTTTTTTTTTTTTTTTACGCACTCGGACAACGGACGCGATTGTCGCCGCGGAGAAAGTCATTCGACAGAATAAAGAAAAATTATTCAAGGACAGCGACAGAGACTGTAATATACTGCAGAGTTTGTTTTCGCCGCTGCTGGTTTCGCGCTGCAGATAACAGAAAATTTCACGGAATCGTCTTGGAGGTCGTTTCGGGTCATCGACAAGGGGCGGTATTTTAGCCTGCAATTATTTTCTTCGCCGGAACAAATCTTTTGTCTCGAAACACCGAATAAAATAAAATAAAATAAAATATACAATTGGCTATATATATGTATGTGCCGCGAAAAAAATATATAAATGGGAATTTGGCTAAGCGAGACAAAGCAATTGAGAATATTAGCGACTGTCATTGGAGAGTCTCTCTCTCGTGTCCCGAAAAGTTATCTCTTCCAAAGTGATTTGACTTTAATTCCCCGGACTTTATATATCTCCTCGACTCTGTCGGATCACTGTATATAGTACACATACTCCGCCCGCGACAACCGATTGTTATCTTCGCGAAGAAGAAACGCACGAAAAGAGATAACAGGAGCGAGAGAGAGAGAGAAAAAAAAAATCACGGGGGCGTCGCCGGCGTATGCGAGTTAACTTTTGAAGCACGTTTTGCCCGATGGCCCACGAACAGCAACGTTGGCCAGCAGCAGAAGCGGCCCCGACTCGATAACCCCTGCTGCTCGGCTCTCGTTTATCGCGGAAATTCCTGCGCGTTTTCTGCAAAGTCGATCGACGAGAGAAAATAAAATAACCGCTAAGATTGACGTAACTGGCGCGAGACCCGTATTACCCCTACGTGCCCCAAAACTGTGGAGAAGAGGGAAAAATAGAATATATAATTGACACAAGCGCGACAGCTTATTATCGTTGACTCTCCGCGCGCACCAATATATATACATACACATATACAGGGTGATTCAGAATGTTTTTGTCAGCCGTTGAAGAATGATAGTTTAGCACCTCGGGAACGAAATTATTTAGTCGTTTCTTATAACTTGCAATATTTATTTATTTATTGAAAATTAAAAAAATAGACCAATGGGAACAAATAAATAAATAAATAAACCAGTAGACCAATGAGAACATAAATAAACGAATATTTAAAAAATTCTGAATCACCCTGTATACATATATATATCGGTGTGAGTGAGGGGGCTCGTATCGCCGAACGTCGAGACAGAACTGATAGCGAGCGATATTTCCGTAGGACGTAACGCGCCACCGGTCGTCGACGCTGCGTATGTACAACGGAGCCACATATATACATATATATATATGTATAGCTACGACGAGCGCCAGGCGCATGCTGAACTCTCCGCGAAATGTCCGGCAGACCGTCTGCGCTTCACACTGCATACACATAGAGAGCTGGAGGAGGGATGTCGACGCGCGAGACGAGAAAAGGCCGAAGCGTCGGAGACAGAACCGCGGGAAACGAGGAGGAAAGGCGCAAAGCGCGAGCTGCTCGCGGCTCGCGACTCTTCTCGTCGGTTGCCCCGCGATTGCAGTGTACGAGGAAGCTACGAGGAAGCGTTGGCCCAGTCGTGCTCCCCCCCCCCATTCCCCTCCCCTTTCAATCTCGCGACGTAAATATATACACAAACGAGGCTTGACACGTGTGTCGCGCGTGTGTGCGGCGACGCCACCGTCGCCGCTGTACGTCCCCCACTTCGCCAGTGATAATCGCGCGGGTCGACTTCGACTATTTCCCTCGTATCCATCACTACCAAACCAATGGGCCCTTCCCTCGGCTCTCGTTCGTGAACCAATGACCCGCGGCGAATTCCCTTGGCGCTCGGGCGTGCGCGCCGCCCGATATACGGCGGCGGCCGAAGTGGCGGGACGCCGCCGCCGCCGACGAGGAGCAAACTTGCCGGGCGACGAGCCAGGGTGGGGAGAGGCCGTAGAGCGAGAGAGCGAGGGAGAGAATGAGAGAGAGAGAGAGAGCGAGAGCAAGGATATCGAGGAAAGGGGACGGCGACCGTGCTTCCACTCGACACTTCCTAAAGCCACCTCGCGAGCGGAGTGACGGCTAGCGGTTCAGTCGCTCGCCAACCTCGAGACGTGACGGTGCTGTTCCGTGCCGTCCTGTAGTCGTCCCGTAGTCGTGCGCGCCGCGGCACAGAGCCGAGAGTCTTCGGCCAATACCTCCATCCACGATATCATTATCAACCGTCTCTCGCACTCTCCGATAACTCTGTAGTGCTTTAAGTGACAAAACCACGAAGAAATAATCAACAAATAACTAAAGAGTTTCGAGAGTCGAAGAAGACTGAAAAAAGTTTGTTCATCGATAATAGTTATCGCGACGATAATAACAATAATAAAAAATAATAACAATAATAACAGTAAGAAAAATAATAATAGCCACAGAAATAAAAGCTCGTATATCGTCGAGAAGCAGATTGACGAACCGGCAGCTATCGCCTTTAATCGGTATTACAATCTGATTCCCGATTAGTCGCTGCTTCCGGTGGATTAAAGTTTCGAGCGGAGAAAAAAAAAACGAGAAACCGTGAGCGCGTTTTGTTGTTCCGAGGAAAGTGAGCAAGTGTTTGTGCGTCGTTGCGGCTGCTGCTGCTGTTGCTGCTTCTCTCGACGTTTTGTTTTGTGATATCCGCGCGGGCAACCTGTCGCTCGAGGTGTAAAGCTCGTCCCTCGTGCGAGAGCGGCCAGCGCACATTTCGCCGCGTCGCATAACAATAGACATACCCACATATATATATACGTGTGTATAAACGTGTCAATCGTGTGCGTGTGTTGTGCGAGAGCAGCGTGATTCTCGTTGTGTATATAAACGGGCAGCAGAGCAACGTCTTTTCGGGCTTGTTCGGTATCTCGAGGATTCCATAGGTATTTCTCACTCCTCACGTGCCTCGAGAAAAAACGCGCGCGCTTATCAGCGGCCGTTGGTACACACCTCGCGCGCTGCCACCACCACTTCGTATCCCACTTCCGGAACGTAAGTCGGAGTCGGAACGCCGATTCGCTGCCGTTCCATCGAGACGAGAGTGCAAACTCCGTCATTGTTATCTCCGTCGCGGCGACTTTTCTCGTCGGCGAGCTGTCCGAACGCGTCACTCACTTCCGTGTATCGACGACGGCTGAATCATCGCTCTCCGCTCGCTCGTCGTCGACTACTACTACCGGTATTGCCGCGATAAACGCGCGAGTACGCGCGCGCGCGCGCGCAAAGCCGACACGCGGCGCTTGGGATATGTTTTGTTTACCTCCGAGTTAATAAACCCAGCAACGTTTAGACGGTCTGACAAATGAACAGTTGTGAAGTGCAAGTTCTCGCGCCAAGGAGAGAAGGCGAGCAGTGACCGTTTCGTGCAGGATTTATACAGCAGCAGCTACTGTCACCGAGAGTCAAGGTAATTTTGCAGCTTTATTCGTCCAACTAAATCCACTCGCACCGAGTGGGAAAAAAAAAAAAAAAAAAAAAAAAAAAAAAAAAAAAAAAAAGCGTTTCCGCGTACGTAAATCGGTGATAAGGAACATTTCGACCTGTTCCGGTTTCTCGCACAAGGAACTCGATGCACATTTTTTTCGTCCCTCGCGAAATGCTAATCGGTGGAGATTGTCGATTGCGGAAGTTCCCGAATGCAAACGTCTCTTAGACGTCAGAGTCAAGTCGGATTTTTTTTGTTTATTTTTTTTTTTCTTTTCTCTTTTTGGTTACCCAGTGTAGCCGACAACGAGAGACACGTTTGTGAATCGTGTCCGATAACGCTAAGCGCGTGTTTGTTGCTGTGTGCGCGCCTCGTCTGCCGTTTGCCGCGCGCTCGGAGATTAGGAGGTGCGGAGACGCTGGCAGCAGCAGCAGCGATTTTAACAGCAGCGCCGCTGCTATTGCGGCCGTCGACGGCGGCAGAGATTACGCGCGGTGATTGCGCGCGCGCTGCTCTAACGGCGACGGAGACTATCCGCGTGTGCTGCACTCTCGAACGGGTCATCAATCTCTCGCGGTCGATCAGCCTCGGCTCGCCCGAAAATGCTCCGCGAGACAAACAAACACCGCCCCAACTATTATCGACCATCGACACCGATGTTTTTTCCGTGAAAATACGATTTATATCTCCCGCAGCGCGAAATGCGACTCCGCCGCTGATCGGAAAAACGAAGCGATAAACCCGCGAGTCTATCGATTCCTTTGCCGCTGATAGCGATGTACACATATATACATCGCGTACATCGAGGTATGAAAATAATTATCGGTTTTTACGAGTGGGAAATATACAGCGCGAGCGGATGGAGCTCGTTTTCCGTGTCGCGTACGCGGATATCTGCAGCTGCACCTGTCGCGCGCGAGCTTTATAACTATATAGACACGTCGCACGTGCGATACGATTTTATACGATTTTCTTTCGCTTTTTTCGCACTTCTCCCGTCGCTTCCGCAGTTTTATTTCCCGCCTGTATAGATAACACGACGACAAAGCAGTTTCGAAAAAAAAAAAGTTTCGAAAAAAAAATCTCATTAGTAGATATATACGTATTTATTTCCCGTAGGTCGATAAGTTCAGTTTTCAATTACGCTCGACGCGGTTTCCTCGTCGGAACGAATTAATTATCCGCGCCGCCGGCGCGCCGAGGTGATTTCTCAAGGTCACCGCTCTGTTTTTGTTTACCTTTCGCCCAGCAGCTCTGCTCTCGGTTACGGCGCCGCTGATCTTTTATTTTTTTTCTTTTCCTTCTTCTTCTTCTTCATCGTCGTCTTTTCTTCCGCGTTTCGCGTCATTTGAATGTCTCGACGCGCGAGTCATTGGGATTTTCCTATTTCCCTCTGCGATACTCGGAATTGGGAATGAGAAAAAAAAATCCTTCGTATGTGTTCGAGATAACGACAAATATATACATATATATAGAATAGCCGCGAGAGCCGCGGAACGATCGTGTCGAGCACGAATTTTCGTGACACGCGCGCTGCCGAATTTCGGAAATGTCTATTTACGACGAGCAAAGTGTCGAAAACGCAGACAACAAAGCGCAGACACAATCACCGAATCAACGTCGATGCACTCGCACCTTCGAAAATGTGTCCCGGAGCAAAGTCTACCGGAATGTCGGACTTTCGAAAATGAATTTTCACGTATCTTAATTGACTGTCGGATGGCCACAAGGCCATCGTCGCTACGTTTCCCAATACTTCTGTTCAAGCTTAAGGCCTCGAGATATATTCGCCTCGGCGCCGCGCGTTAACGCAGTTCCGTACGCGATAACGCGCATGCGCGCGCGACAACGTATTTCCATTTAATCGCCTCGTCGTAAATACCTTTTTCACCCAAAAACTCATTAGCCGAAACAATTACCGCGCGTGTTGTGTGTTTCCCGACTGGGAAACGAAAACTAAACTTTCCACCAATTACATATGTACGCGATATAGTATATATCAATGCTCTCTGTCGATGATGTTGAATTTTGCATCGTTGGAATGCAACGAAAATAATTTTTTTCAATTATACTAACGATTCGAAAATTATTTTAGCGATTCTAAATCGTTAGTATATAACCATCAATCGTTATAATAATTTTGTATACCCAATAGGATCCTTTGGGTTCATTAGAATAATTTTTCTTTTTTATTTTCGTTGCTTTCCAATGATTCAAACTTCAACATAATCTCTGTCACATCCTTAAACTATAGTTTAAGGGTTGTGTACATCTCGCGCTCGTAATACGCGTATGAATATAATATCGGTACAGCAATATTCGTCTACGGAATGTACACTGTACACGTGTAACGCCGCGACGCGGAAACGCTTGCTTGCGTTGGGCGGCCGCACAATAAGAGCCGTGAGCTCTGTCGCGCTGTGCATGCATAAGCCCCGCGCGCGCGGCGTCAGACGACGACGGAGAGAATTGAAGCAAACACAGCAGGCAGTAGAAGCAGCCATTTGAGGCAGCGGGGGACACCCTTTGTGACTCGAGCTGCCATCTCTTGGGTATCACTTGTAAAATGCGCCACGAGGAAATCGACGGCTCTTCGAGAATGTCGCTGCGATTGAGCTGCGTTGCCATTGAGTCTCAATTTTAAGGAAAATATTAGTCGAATAATAATAGCAAAATTCGTGCGTCATTTTGTCGAAGAGCATTTACTCTAATTTCATTCCAAAGGTACCTTAATTTTATATCACAATTGTGCACTAAATTTAATTTACGAGTTTATGGATCAAAATATACAGAATTTTTAACAGTGTAATGTTTCAACATATTCCTCGTGCTAACGCAATTCTGATGGCAAAAAAAAAGTTCCTCCCTCGCTTGATTATCGATCGTTGAATCTCGCGCGGCGAATTTCCATTCGTTTCCCCTTCGCTCGCGGAGCAGGTTACTTACCGGCGAGATAATAGTGGGACGCTTGGCGCGCGGAGTTGCGAAGGGAGAAAAAAAAAAAAAAAAAAAAAAAGCGGCGGTAGGGAGAAACGCGCGGCGAAGACGCCGGTGCGGAGGCGTAACTCCGCCGAGAGAACCCGCGCCGGAAGAGCCCGGAACCCGGAAGCGAGGGCGATGGGCAAGTGGATGGGGTGACTGCCTCGCTGCGAAAGAGAGAGAAGGAGAGGGAGAGTATATTTCTCCAGAGACTCGGAGTGGCGCAGGGGTGGCGTCGGGGTGGGTGGGGGTGGGGAGGGGGGAGACGAGAATTCGCCGGGTGAAGGAGAGAGGATCGATCGTTAAGATCGAGATAAGGCGTCGAGACGACGAAGAAGCAACCGCCACTCGCTCGGCTCGGTCTCCGCACCACTTTTCCTACCACGGCGCCGCCGCGGAGAGTACATATATACAACACACTCCGCGCGCACCCACTTGTACACTCTTTCAAGGTGGTCTGCCATTTATTTTTCGTAAAAGGCCGCGCATTATACCCCTTCGCCTTCCTCTTTCAACGTTTTTAAATCCTTTCTTACGCTTTTACCGTCATATTTTCGTCGTCCGCTCCGTGGAACGAAATTATGCGGGACAAAAAGTGAGGGGTACATTTTCAGTTGAAAGTTACGAAAATCTTCGGAAATATTAATCGGTAAAAATTAATTAATCGATGAAAATTAATTTTTTGGATGATGAGTTGAAGTTGCATCGTTGGAATGCAACGAAAATAAAAAAAAATATTCTAATATATATTTTTTCTTTTCATTGCAATCCAACGATATGAATTTCAACATTATGGAAATGGATTTTTTTTCCTGCGTTTGCTCTGCTCGACTTTTCATGAATATTGCACGACACGTCGCATATCGCGCTCTTCTTATTCTTCCTCTCTCGTTGCTCTTCCGCCTATCGCGAGATTAACGGTATTTCATCCGGCACGAATATTAGTTAGCCTCGGGCCGGGCGATAAGTACGCGCGCATCCACCGACTTCTCTCGCAGGCTTTCTTTCTTTCGCTCGGTGCTGCTCTCGGTCGCGTCCTCGCGCGCGCCGGGCATTCGATCCCCTCTCTGCGTGTGCGCCGTTGATCGCTGCCGCCGCGCTCGCCTCCGGCTTGGTATCCGGGAGCCCGACGAGATAGCGCGCCGCGCGAGCTGCGAGCTGCGAGGCCAGCAGCGCTGAGAAAAGGAGAAGCAGAGAGAGAGACCGAAACCGGTCTCGTATCCGGACCGGAAACGCGGACCACTCGGACCTTCGCGCAGCAATGCGGCGGCGCCGCTCTCCCGTTTCTTTAAAACGACTCTTGCTGCTCGTCTCGCGTGAAATAAATAATCTGCCCGCGGCGGATGAACGAACAATCGCGAAGATGAAATAAATGCCAAAAAAGAAATAAACGAAAACGAAACGAATGTCTTCCTTCTGCAAAAAAAAAAAAAAAAAAAAATCATTTAGGTTTAACATAAAAAATGCGAATAAATGTACTAATTAAAAAAGTGCGAAGATGCGGCTGTAAAATGGGATTTGGTTGCCTCGGTTTAAAAGTGACGGTTGTATTTTTTCAAGCGGTTTAGTGGCTGTCGATCGGTTTACACTCTCGAACGAGGAACCTGCGCAGTCTCTTCTCTCTCGTATCGTGTTTTCTCTCTCCTTCGGACTGACTCACCGTCTCTGTCTTCTCTCTCACTCTCTCTCAGGTCCCTTTTGAGGGATGCGAGGGCACCGGCGCAACACGAAAAACGAAGCAAAAGGAAAAGCCGCCCGCGGACACGATGGATGGCATCCGGTCCCTCGTTGCTCTCCCCCCCGGAGAATGCACTTTGAGCAGCGAATGCAGGGACAGAAGAGTGGGAGAGACGAAAGAGAGACGGTTGGTCGGTGCTGGTAGCCGAGGATACATAACGCGCGTCTCGCACGGCTTTCTCGCTGCCCTTTTGCCTCTTCTTTTTCCGCTTCCGCACTCCTTCTCGTTCTTCTCTTCTCGGACGTGTTTTCCGACAAAATCTCGAATCTTATTTGTACAATCGTCGGTTTTTAACCCTTGGAAAAATTTGCGGCTTTTGTATAGGATTCTTTTCATTAAAGGGTTATTCTTCGAACGTAAAAAGAACAGAAAGAAATAATCGAAAAATTTTCGCCCAAAAAAAAACTGCACTTGGTAACCCTTCTACGCTGGCAAAATAAAAAAAAAAATTCTAAAATGTATAAAATGTTATTATAACGATTGATCCGTCGTAATCATTTTTTAGAATCGTTAGAATAATTATTAAAAAAATTGTTTGTTGCATTCCAACGATGCAAACTTCAAAGTATCATTCTCGGCAATGATTTCGATAATTACCTGTTAACGCTGTTGTGTCGCGAGCCACTTAGTTCCCAAACGATAGATTGGCTTCCTCGCCGCAAATTGGCGAGCGATCGTTCTTGAAATATTTTCCACAATTTTGGCGGTCTCGCGCCATAGTCGCGTGGCCGTTGAACGCTCTACTCTGACACCAACGCGCGCGCTGTGTGCCTGCCGCGCGACTCGATTTAGCCACCTCGCGAGACCTCGACGAGCCAATAAAGCCGATAAATCCGGCTCTCGTCCGGGGTTGTATATCGCGCGCATTCTATTAAAAGGTCTCCGCGGCGGCTTCCCTCCTTCACTCCCCTTCCCTCCTCTCTTTTTGTTTCCCAGTGTCCAAATGCTTCGACCGTACTACGGATTAAAATATACAAAAGCGTCGCGCGCGCGAAAATCCGTCGCTCACCGTCGAGTCGCGCGTTTCCTTTCCGCACATCTCCCGAGAATTCTATTATCGTGTTTGCGGCGCGCGCGCGCGCGCACTCCGACTTCCTAGCTCGTTTCATTATACACACTTGTATAAATATCCGCGCGGCAGCTCGACGACCGCCAGACTCGACGATTTTCGGCACTCTCTCCCTCCTCTCTCTCTTCTCGGCGCGCCTCGGGCCACGCGCGCTTCCGCCTCGACGTCCGCCGTACACCGCTCGCTACTTATATACCCTAGCCCCCGTTAATGTCACGACGACGTCGTCCCGCAGTCGCACTCCGCAGCCGCGAGCCAACGGCAAGCAAGACTCATCTAGATTTAGAGAAATTCCACGGGGATATCCGTTTTTTATTCGCTCTTTCTCTGCAATAGTTTATAGTATAGTTTATAGTATAGTACAGTTTATAGTAGCGGATGCGATCTATTGTAATCTTTTTTTTTTTTTTTTTTTTGCGGTATTCTTAGGGATCTTCGGATCCAAAGTACGAAATAAACATCCCTTTCTATACCCGTCAACTCGCTCTTGCCAAATTATTTCACTCAAAGCCATGACTCAAAGCTACTCACATTTAGCTCAAATGTACAAGTAGAAATTGTTGACCGCCAATCTCGTCGAAGGGCCGAAATAGCGATGGCCACAATACAAATGCCGCGAACAATGGAGGCTTCCGTGGCGCGTTGTCAGCGTCGTCGCAGGGCCAACGACGAGACGAGGGAAGGGACGACACGACGGAACGCCGAGGGCGAGGGTGGGGGGTACAAAGAGAGAGAAAGAGAGACGCGTGTCGGAGAAGACCGTGAAGTCACTTCCCGGAAACTCTAATCCACTTCTTCACGGATCCGTAGGAAGCCCACCGGTGTTTGCCGCCGCCGCTGCCGTCGCTCTCGCGACCCGCGCGCTCGATCCGCACTTCCGTCTTCGAAACGCGCTGCCGACGATTCCGTATAACGCTTACGCTTCTCCTTTAATAAGAGTTGCTTTCAAAACGACTCGTCAATTATTTTCTTCCTCTTTGTCGTCCGTAGCTACTGCGACGTTTGCGAACAATGTACAACAATGTAGCGACCTTCTCGACCTTTGCATTTTTTAGCAAAGTGACAAAATGAAGCCATGAGTCAAATCTGTCAAATGGACTTTTGGAGTTACGCGCATTTCATGGATAATGTTTTCGCTGCATTTTTTTTTTCTTCTTCCTGTACCAAATTCGGGGAAAGGGTAGATTCACACGACCCCCTTTCGGTAAAGTAGCTTCGTTCTCATTCACGGGCGCGAAGTTCTGGTGGCAAACTCGACGCAGAGAACTCAGAGAATTGCGCAAGCGAGGAGTCGAGTCACCGCAGACGTTGCGCACGTAAGCGCGCTCCATCTTTCTCACTCTTTCTCCGACTACGTCGCCTTCCTCCCCCTCCCCCCCGCAACGGAGCGAAGGCCTCTCCCCTCCCTTCTTCCACTTGTTCGTCTTTCCCTTCTCAGCCGCCGCTCCCCTCCCCCCCCCCCCCTGCTCGACAGCGCTCGAATCGATGAATCGTTGCACAATAGCCTCCTTATGAAACAGGAAATGAAAAAAAAAAAAAGAAAAAAAAAATCACGAGGAAAGGAGGTGAAGGAAGAGCCGGTGTGTGTACATATACACCGCGTGGTATACTTATAGCTGAGCTGCGCGAGCTATAAGCTGTACACGCGGTACACCGGAGGAATCGCGAGGGGAAAAAAGTGGGAAACTGGAAATATGAAAGTGGGTTGGCGCCGGAACGATTCCACTCTCGTTGCGTCATATCGATTCTCTCGGTGCGCGCAACTTGCACACCCGCGTGCGTTATTCTTCTCTCTCGCTCTCTCGCACCTCTCCTTCGCTGCTTGCGATATAAGACAATTATCGGATTATTCGCACATACACTGTTAAAAATATTTCGAGCTTCGATTAGAGCTTCCATTGCTGGCAAAAAGAGAGCCTCTTTACACAAATTAGTTTGTTAAATTTGACACGTAAATGAAATGCAAAGTTACAGTATTTTCTACCGAATTCTAAAAAAATTTGAAAATTTATTATAAACGTGACACTGAGTATAAAAATCTGAAATTTGACCTCACACCCATATTAAATTTAATTTTAATTTTAATTTTTATTTAATATATCAGTGATATATTAATTCTATCAGCTAATGAATCACATTTTCAGTAACGTAAATTCAGAAACATTTTTAACAGTGTAACGAAGCGAAGTGAAAAGTGAGACTCGGAATCGATCGATACTTTGTTCGAAAGGTCATCAATGGCATTTCGGCGCTAACGATCGAGCGCTGCGATGGTAAGAATAATAATATATGGGCGCGCGGAGAAGGCGAATGCGAGATGCTGGCCGCGCCGGGTCTCCTCAAGGCAGCAGCAGCAGCAGCAAGCAGCAGGTTTTAAGGTTCTCTCGTCCGGCGGACCGCGTGCGGCACTTGGCTCACTCGGCATCCATTCCATCTCTCTCTCTCTGACGCGCGGTGAAGAGGGCAGCGTTCCCATGACGAGAAGCTGTGGCGCGTCGAGTGACGAGGGTGAGTCGGGCTTTTTATCGACTTCCGGTCGGCGCGCGGTACTCGCGTGCACGTGCAGCAGCAGCAAGCAGCAGCACCGGCAAATGCCGTCCTTCGTCTCGCACTCTCGTCTTTGCCGCTCGCTCCGCCTCTCGCTTTGTACACAGCAGCCCCCCAGGGGTTCTCAAGACGTCGTTTCGAAATACACAAGCCGCGCGGTAGACACGCTCTATGTATACGCTTTTCGTATATCTGTGTACAAAAGCGCTCTGCTGCTGCAACGGAGCGTCGAAGCTGCGACTGAAATCCGCCAGAGTAACAGGTTGTCAAAAGAAACTTTGGTGCGGGGTCACAGACTCGGCCTTGAATTCGACGGAGCGGTCTTCGAACAATTCCAAAATATTTCCGATTAATTCCCCATCTTCAACATCGTAATTTTTCATAATTCTCAGCAATCTACTCAAGGACCCTTCGCGACATTTAATTAAACTCGTAAAGCCCCGCGGATTAAATTCGGGCGAATTATATATCAGGAGGCTCTTTCATATCTCAGAATTATAGATTTGCGCTCGCGTTAATCTCTCGACGCGCTCGTGACGCGAAGTCATACGAATTTTCGAGGCAGAACAAACATATATGTTTTTCGGATTAGATTACTTCATCGCGACAGCCGTTATCACTGATATCTTTATCCGAGCAGCGATCTCTCAACTTCCGCGACACGTAATAAATTGATCGCGTTAAGGCGATGTGCGACTGTCGATCGTCAATCTGCCGAGCGGCGGTGATTTGGGGCGAGAAGATCGCCGGGTTCGATTGGGCGAAGCGAAACAAAGCGAAAACAAAGAGAAGACTGCTTCCGCCTTTGGGAAAAGTCCGATTTGAAGCGCGAGGAGTGCTGATCTGTGAGCGGAGACGCGCGGATTGTGGTTTACGCGAATCTCACGTAGGGCGATAATGCACGTACGGCTGGTCGGAATCGAGCCAGCGCATGTACGCGTTTCCCGATGTATACACGCGCCGCGCTGCGCTGTGTGTGATGTATATACAGTCTCGCGCGCGCGGCGCATGGTCACGCGGAAACGGCGCGGATAGTCGCCCGGATCCCTGCTCGATGCTGCTGCTGCTGCTGCGTCGCGTTGTACGTGTCCGATCGGCCGTACGGGAGACCGACGATATCTTGCAGCCATCTCCCAACGTTTCTTGGCATCTGTCAACAAGCTTTTACACAAATAGCAAGCAGACTGATACCAAAAATCACGGGCGTTTTTTTGGCGAAATTTTCTTTTTCGATTTAACGAATTTTTAAAAGCCTATCCGATGGGAAATTTTCCGCTGATTCCAAATATGACCGGTTTTTGCCCGAGAAATGAAAATTTTGAGGTGAAAAACGCGAAAAACGATTTTTCATTTTATACGAATTTTGGACCTTTACTAAAATTGGTGTCATTTTTTTTTGGATGAATGGAATTTAGATTTTCTTTTTGCGTTCGAAAGATAACTCTTCAAGGAAGAGAATGCAGTCAGGCAGAACGCGATATCTCGATTTTTGAATTTTTTGCAGATTTTTAAAGTTGACCCTCGAAAATCGAAAATTTTTAGAAGGGGTACCCCTTGCCGTTTTTTTGGGCGAAAAAAAAATTTTCGATTTAAGGAACTTTTAAAAGCCTATCCGATGGGAAATTTTCTGCTGATTCCAAATATGATCGGTTTTTGGCCGAAAAATCAAGAATTCAAGGAGAAAATCGCGAAAAACGATTTTTCACTTTTTCCGATTTTTAACCCTTCACTAAAATCGACGTCATTTTTTTTTGGATGCATGGAATCTGGATTTTCTTCTTGCATTCGAAAGATAATTCTTCAACGAAGAGAATGCCGCCAGGCGGAACGCGATATCTCGATTTTTCAATTTTTTGCAGATTTTTAAAGTTGACCCTCAAAAATCGAAAATTTTTAGAAGGGGTACCCCTTGCGTTTTTTGCGAAAAAAAGGCGAAAAAAAAATTTTCGATTTCGCAAAGTTTAAAACCCCTATCCGATAGGAAATTTTCCGCTGATTCCAAAAATGCCCGGCATTTGCCCGAAAAATAAAAATTTCGAGGAGAAAAACGCGAAAAACGATTTTTCATTTTATTCGAATTTTGGCCCTTCACTAAAATCGATGTCATTTTAATTTGGATGAATGGAATCTAGATTTTCTTTTTTCATTCGAAAGATAACTCTTCAAGGAAGAGAATCCCGCCAGGCGGAACGCGATATCTCGATTTTCGATTTTCCTTCCGGCACCTCGCAAATTCCCTACCCAACGTATATATATCCGCCCCGCGACCTTGGTGCGGTCGGTGACCCGTCTCTCGATTTTCGACCCAGACGCGTCTCGGCGTCGACGTCGCATCTCTCCCTCTCTCTCTTACTCTCCCATCGCTCTAACATCTCTAAAAAAAAATTACGCAACACATCCTCAGACTCTCCAATAAATCAGGACCCATTTTTAACGCCTATCGCGCAATGTACCGTTTTCGAAAATGACAAAAGTAATCGACGCCTCGATGAATGCAGAAACGGCGACAAACTTTCTCCGCGTTCGGTTGGCGACGGCTACAAATCGGTATACACAACGAACGGCAAACTGCTTCGTGAGCTGCGCGGAGTTGCTCAACGCGATAGTGCGCGCGAGTGTGTTTACGCTGGCGAGCGCGTAACGAGCTATTATGCTCGAGCGCGTAACTCAACGCAATGCGTAACAAGTCGCACGCAAACGCGCGTGCAGCCGTTGCTGCTGCTGCAGCGATTGCTCGCCCAGAGGGTATTGTAGTCTGCCGCTGCTGCTGCTGCTGCTGCTTCGACACACGTGGCGCGCCTGCGCGCGTGCGAGCGCGAATCCCCGTTCTCACTATTCATCGTCGCAACCAGAGCGCAGTGATTAAACGAAGAAACGTCTCGTGTCTATCGCTGCCGCTGCTGCTGACTCAGAGCGCGGAAGGAAAACCGCGTAACGGGAAAATCTGAGCGATTACCTAATATTAATTATTTTTGCGACGAAACAAGAACGTTCTTTTTTTTATTTCCTCGAATCGCGTTCCTTTCGTTGAGCTCTTCGTTGATCTTCGGTTGCTTGTCAATCGCGTTTCATTTATTCTCATCGGTCTTCCGGTGTCCGCGCGTAATAATAGCTTCGCGAAGCGAAAGAGTCGTCGGTTGTCCCGAGGCAATAATTATCCGCGGAGACGCGGAGAATATCGCCTTTGGTTCAATGTGCGACGAAGCGCGATCCGTCTTTTGTCAAGGTTACCGGCTGCTGAGAATGCGGACCAGCTTCGCGCCTCTCGAGCGGCGCCAATGACTGCTGCTGCTGCTACTATCCGGCGACAATGGCGCCGCCACGACAGCGCCGCACGCGCGCGCGAACGGCTGATACGTCTCCGCGCCGCCGGTTCCGAAGGTGCTGAACCCGGAAGGGTGCGACACTGCTTCTCTCGGTGATCAACACGCGCGCCCCCCTCCAACGGGAAGTGAAGATACGAGACGCATCTCGCGCGTCGCGATATTCAAGACTCGCATTGCGCACTGAGGAAAATGAATAGTTGTGAATCGTTGGTCAGAACTACGAATATTTTAGCAACTGCAACCAATATTTTGGCAGATCGAACCAATGATTGGTCAGAGTTACCAATATTTTAGTAACTGCAACCAATATTTTGGCAGATCGAATCAATGATTGGTCAGAGCTACCAATATTTTAATAACTGCAACCAATATTTTGGCAGATCGAACCAATGATTGGTCAGAGTTACCAATATTTTAATAACTGCAACCAATATTTTGGCAGATGGAACCAATGATTGGTCATCGCAACTACTGATTTTTCTCAGTGCGCCCTCTGACCGAGCTTCTCACAAGTGTGCAAATAAATATGCATATTGCAGTCGAGGTTGAACGTGGCTCTGGCGACCCTCGCCAAATTTTATGCTACTGTGTAACAGTATCATTGATGTGTAACCGCTCGCAATCGTTTATCATTTGTCATGCATTATGTAACGCGGTATCGCCCGCGACTGCTTTCCCCTCCCCCCTCCCCCCATGAATAAGTCATAACCTCTCTCTCCCTCTTTCTCGTCGATATTACGCGACCCGCGCGCGAAAGAGTAAAGCCTATGTCATTTTATTTCGTTTTTAACTGCTTTCCACGACTTTTTCACTCCGCGACCACAATCGACGGAAACAATACTCGACATTCTTCATTCAAACGTCCCAACAGCGGCGGCCAATTCACTTTCGAATTCATCGGGCATTGATTTCCCGATAAATTCTCTCCACGCGAATTCCCTCTCCCCTCTTCTGTACGGAGCTAAACTCGGAAGTATACAAACAAAGAGCTCTCAAGTCGAGGCTGAGCGTCGAGCGTCGAAACTTCCGACTTGCGCTCGAATTGGGTGCACGCGGCGACTCTCGGATATTTCCGCACAAATCCAACGACCTCAGCAGCTCCCGTCTACCCCCCCCCCCCCCCTCCCTTCCCCCTCTCTCCTCCGAATCTATCAATCCGTCTCTTTCTCTCGCGCGCAGAATCCACTTGGCGCTGAAATAGATTGGCTCGAGTCGCTTATATCCGCACCGCGTGTCTCCTCACATATCTACTGACTATCTATTTATCTACACACACACATATATTACGACTTGTAACTCGCCGGATCCGGAGTTAGTTGGCCTTCGAGATACTTGGAAACGTAACGAACGCGATCTACGCCACTGCAAATGTGTATAAGACTGACTACTACACTTTTGTCCCGCTGTGTATTTTTTTTTTTTTTTTTTTTTTCTTCGTGTAACGCACTCGAGACGAAATACTCGAGTGGCCGTGAAACGCGATCTCGCTCTCGTCCAATCAGAAGAAGCGGAAAAAAATTCGTACTGTGGTTCGCAAAAATATTTCCCATAAGCTTCCATTACCGGTAAAGGAAGCCTGTTTACATAAACTAGCTTTCGTCCTCTGAGCGAAGCGTCGCATTGTGTATCGACGATATTCGCGACCGAAAGAAAGTGTCGACCGACGAAGAGACGATTAACATTCTCGCGAACCGTCGATTCGATCGCGTTTCCGACGGTCGCGAACTTTCGTCAAAGCAGCGCCGGATTCGCGCGCGCTCGTTTATTCGAACGGAAGTGGCTTCTGCGTCGATGGAAATACGTTTATGCAAATGCGCGTGTCTCGCGACGGAACGGATACCGGTCTTCCTGCCTCAGCGGTGGTCGTCGTCGTATTCCGAGACCGCCGCGCGCTGTCTCTCCGCTACATTCTATGGTAATAGCGGCGCGAGAGACGAGCGCACCGCAGTCGCTTCGGCGGCGAACCTTTGCACACGCGCCGGATCGGTGAATACGTTATCGTCGTACGTAGCGCGAAAACCGCGACGACCGGAAGGTCGGATGTCCGCCGTCGTCACTTTTCTCACTTGCAACGAATCGCTTCGAAAGGTGCCAAGTAATATTTATTGATCGAAGTGTTTTCTTGATTTTTTTACAGACAATACCGGTCCGAGCCGAGGAAGGAACGTGGTATGAAACTGCTGCCGACGATTCAGCTGCCGCAGCTACCGCCGGTGTCCGCCGCTGGCGGTATGACGGGGATGGACTCCCGTCTCCCTCCGGGGATTTCCCTGCCCTTCAGCCCCACCGATTTGCTATGGCGATACGGGCCCACGATGAGCTTCCCACCCACCGCTCATCCGCCGCCGAGTCCGCTTCTCGACTTCAAGACTCACCTGCCATCGAGCCTCGGTAAGCATTATTTTCATTTTTATTTTTATTTTCCTCCTGGCCCTTTTTTTACTACGTTGAAATTTGCATCATTGGAAACCAAAAAAAAATATTCTAATTAACTCAAAGGATCCTATACTGGGTATACAAATTTTAGAATCGTTAGAATAATTTTTTTTTGCACTCCTACGATGCAAACTTCAACATCATTTTTTTTCCACTTGAAAAATGATTATTGATTATAAGTGATGAATGCATATAAATAATTATTGATTTTGTGTTAACAGCATCGGATCCGCGACTCTGGTCCCGCGAGGACGTTGCGGCGTTTCTCCGATGGGCGGAACGCGAGTTCGACCTGCCGCAGTTCGACATGGACGTCTTCCAGATGAACGGCAAGGCGCTGTGTCTGCTGACCAAATCGGATCTCGGTGAGAGATGTCCCGGTGCCGGTGACGTTCTCCACAATGTCCTCGGGATGCTGGCGCGCGACTTCAACCAGCTGCAGAGGTGCCTGCCGAGCAGTCCGGTAACGCCGACGAGGCCGACCGCGTATCCGCTCAGTCCGCACTCGCATCCGCCGACGCCGACGTGGGCGGACAATCCGTACGCGGCGAACCTCGCGTCGCTAATGTCCGCGAATTCCGTGACACTGTCGCCGGCGCCGTCGGTCGACAGTCAGGCCGGTTCGCCGGGCCACGCGGAGACCAATCAGACGCAGATCTACAAGAGCGACTCCGACGAGGACAATCATCAGGGTGGCGGTAGCAGCGGAGGAGGAAGCAGCAGCAGCGGCGGTGGCGGAAGCAGCGGCGGCAGTAACAGTCCGCCCGCGACACCCACCGCTCTCACAGCTCAGAGGCTCAGCGAGGTCTGCGTCAAGGATCAGCCGAGTCCAACCTTACCGCCGCAGATGATGCCACTGACTCCTGGAGCATTCAGACCGGCCTCCAATGCGGCCAGAGAATTTTTCCCCAGCGACTCGCCCGAACCTAACACGAGTGAGTTGACAAGAAAATATCATCAGCATCCACTGATTCACTGACAGAAAAAAATTTCTTGAAATGTAATGTACTGGAAGTTTTTAAAAATAATTTTCTATAATTTTACTGTAAAGGTGATTTAATTCAAAAAATGTACACCAATTAAAAATTTTATATCACGATTGTACATTAAATTTAATTGACGAATTTATGGATAAAAATTTCCAGTCTTTTCTAACAGTGGATCGATTATCGATTCTAACAGTGGACGTTTTCGATAAATCGTAAATTCATCATATGCTTATGTCGACTTTTTCCTAACGTTTCAGACGGCAGACTTCTCTGGGACTTTCTGCAGCAACTGCTGAACGACCCTTCGCAGAGATACACCCACTACATCGCGTGGAAGAGCCGGGAAACCGGTGTCTTCAAGATCGTCGATCCCCCAGGACTAGCCCGACTCTGGGGCATTCAGAAGAATCATCTCTCGATGAATTACGACAAAATGAGCCGAGCTCTGCGATACTACTACCGCGTCAACATACTCCGGAAGGTGCAGGGCGAACGACACTGCTACCAGTGAGTACCGCTCCTTCCATTTTTCTCATAATCTGTTTTTTCCAATCCACCACAATCTAACAATTAATTTCTCCTCTGCAGATTTCTTCGGAATCCGACGGAACTGAAGAACATCAAGAACATATCGCTGCTGCGCCAGCAGATGCGAATAAAGTCGGAGCCCGAGGACGAGGGTAGCATTATGTTGAACTGCATGGAGCCGGAGTCGGACATGCCGACGGATCTGTCCATGTCGACGATGAACCAACCTTCGTGCGATCAGCAGCAGCAGCAGCAGCAGCAGCCTCTGCCGCTTCACGATCCGCCGGCCAAGTACAGAAGTCACGCTTACAATCTCGTTAAGACCAATCAAGAGCCGGAAGAGAGGAAGTGACGCGGGAGCTAGCGGCGACACTGACGCTCGATTACGCGTAATAGCGACGACGATATGCGAGTGAATCGCACGCGAGAATTCTCGACCGCGGCAGCGTCGGCGTTTTGCGCCCGGCGATATGAATTCGCCGGACCGATCGATCGAACGCCCCGCAGCTCGAAAGACTGATTCGCAGAGAGAGAGACACGCGCGGGCCGCGATTGATCGGCGCTGTGCGCTTGGAGAAGTCGCTCATCACGGCAACTGCGACGCTGCGCGACCAAATCTCCAACGGGGACTCGAGCGCCTCGAGTCAGCACACAGCCGGAGAGCAGCAGCAGCAGCTTCGACGCGCGTCAATTCGCCGGCTGTTATACATTAGGTGCGTGTGACAAATCGTCGGGGCGGCAAATAGCTTCGATTATCAACTAATCGCCACCGTCCCGCCAACTTTCATCCATCCCAATTTCGTTCTTTCGTCCTTCTCGCCAAGCGACAATCGTTCGGTCTTTCGGAATCTAATCTGGATTACGAAGCGGGAACGAAAAAAATAAAACGAAAGAAGAAGAAGTAACGATTGCAATAACCAATTGGACGAATTGTCAGTTTGAAATTCAATCATCTACGTTGCCATGAAGCATACTGAATTCTGAATAGTGATTAAACGGGTTTGGATTTGGCTCGCAGCAACGAGAAAGGGGGGAGAGAAGCAGGAAGAGAAAAGGAGAGTCGCAGCGGCAATTCGCGAGGCTTTGACATATGAGAAGAGTTGTCGCCGATAGGGCGACGGACTTGCCGGTCGCGCTCGAACGAGGCCGGGGATGCTTCGGAGTTCGCCGCGTGTGCCCTACCCGGAAAATCTGTGCCAACAACGCGTTACCCTTACCGTTAGAAGACTCGAGCGCGCGGCTCATTCGAATGTATTCCGTGACCCAATTTGTTAAAGTTTCAGGGGGGAAGCCAAAATTCTTCGCCGCGGCCAGAAGGCTCCCCCCCCCCCCCTCCCCCCTCCGGTGCGATCGCCCGCGAAAGCCCGCGTTTCAGCAGGTTGCAATCTTATGTAATCGAAATTATACTCTAGCGCGTAGAATATCTCTAATGTACATAGATCGTTATAATGTAAGAGCGTAAAACGAGGCGGAGAGTAATAAGGATTATTATATATACGAGACGACGACGAGGAGAAGAGGAAGAAATAAGGGGAGCGCCAAGCATACGAGTGATCTATCGATGAAAATAGACGACGAGAAAAAAGAAAGAAACGCGGAAAAAAGCAGAAGAATTTTATGGAAATCCGGGGCCAGAGTTATATTTAAATTTATATATGAATATATATATATATAGTATATATATATATTTTACTACCAAAATTTATATTCGAAATTTCTATGTTGTTGGTGGTGTGATTGTGGTTTACATTCCACGACCGAGCTCGCTCGCTCGCTCTCGTTCGGCGTCTTTTTGTTTTTTTATTTTTTTGTTATATATTTTTTTTTCTTCTCGCTGTCCCCCGCGAGGGACATGCTCGGGTCCAGCTAATCGCTGGCGTGTGATCGCCTCTTGTGCGGAGGCCTTTAATTCGAATAATGACAAATTAAAGGAAATAAAAGGAAAAGTTTTAAGTAGTGGCGATATTGTGGTAAACGTCAACGACAACAGCAACAACAGCAAACAAAAAATGTTAATCGCGGTTCGAAAACAAAACTTGTGGTATTTTTGCATGAAAAAAAACAGTGAAACGTGCGCGCGCGAATGTGTGTGCGTGCATCTGTGTGAGCGAGTAAAATAGAATCGAGACCTATATCTGGCTTCTTGTATACTGTGATCTCTGTAAGGTAAAAGAGTGAAATAATTAATTGATTTATTGATTAATTGAAGAAACAAATGATTAATTATAATAATGATAATAAATAGTAAAAACACACACACACACAAATATGCGAGTTTTAAGAGAGGCATAATATTGATAAGATAAGAGGAATATATGTATATCTTAAATTTTTGTTTCTTTTACAAAGTGTAAATAATTTATATGTGAACGGCAGTGCGGAAAGCTGAAAGCCGCGATTAATTATATCGTAGATGAAAATAAAATGAATAAAAACGTAAACACACAGAGAGGGAGAGAGAGAAAGAGAGCGTATCGCCCGGAATTAAGTACCGATGCGGAATATAGCGAACGCGGCGAGATAAAAAAATAAAAATGCGTTTATATGATAATGCGTAGGAGACAGAGAACGAGATATAGTGTATAAAATAAATAAAAAAAAAACACATATAACACTTGTAAAATTCTAGATTTAGCGCCATTTTATTACGTAACTTGTTATTGGAGAGATTACGGACGATGATGTAAATATAGACTTATATACTTATTAAGAAGATAAACTGATTTTTTATTTAAAAACCTTCTCAGCCACTGCTGCCCCCCTTTTGCAGTTTAATTACTTTCCCGGTAATCGGAAACCTGCCGATCGTTTGTACAACGGGTACATTGTGGCAAAAAACGTTTGTCGAAGATCCATAGAAGAAAAATTATTGAATAAGGTAATCGAGTGTTTGGTAAGATGGCTTTCTACTGTTGCGAAGGCTGAAAGAATATCACATCATCGGCTATGATAGCAGTCGTGGGCCTCGTGTTTCCTTCCTCGTCTTTGATTTCGCCGTAGCTAAGTCTTCCGTTAACCATCACTCGCTGGCCCTTTTTGAGGTAATTGTAGACGCTCTCGCGCAAGTTCGGTCTGAAGACGACCACTCTGTGCCAGTCTGTTCTCTGCATGTAATCACCTGGAGAAATTATTCTTTTCATTGCAACTGCAACGGCCCTACGTTGCATATATAAGAAGACGATTCGAATGAGAGAAAAGCGTACTTAGGTGACATCGGCTCCGGGTTCGAATCCTGTTGATCACCATATACACTCTCTCTTCGACAATTCGTCAAACCATCCGCACTACTCACGCACACCTTCCATACTCTGTTCTTTCCGACCATTACGCAACATTCGATGCAAGTGAAATATGAATTAATGCCAAAATCACTCACCGCCCTCGTATTTGTAGTTGGTGTGAGTCGCCATTGAGAAAACCACCGCCGGATGCTGCTCGGAGCCTCGTTTCTGCGGGTCAGCTCCTACTCTTCCCAGCAGCATTACTTGATTAACAGCTGAAATGCGGAGAAAAACACAAAGTCAAGCGTCCGTCGCACTAACTATAAAATAATCGTTTTGGGCTGATCTCGGCCATGGATCCTGCAATGTATGTTTGCTGGTTCTATCGGTTGTACCGATTAACAAAAAAAATAGGATAAAAACGTGCAACTAACACTTTTCCATTTTTGTAGTTTCCGTGACGGTAGACGCAGCAGCAGTCGAATTTATGAGTCTGGCGCCGGTTAAACCGGTCAATCTCCCGATTTGCCTGCACGTGTGCATTATAACCTGAAAAAAAAACGACGCATAATAATCGAGGATTCCCATCTAAAGTAACGAATGATTGTACATTGCGCGTTAAGCGTCATTGAGAAGAAAGTTCGGCAAACTTACTCCGCTCTGGAACATTGTTGTCAAGCAATTGAATTACGAATACGAACAAGAACAACGCGGCGAATTATCGTTTCAACTTTTTTCGGCTTCGAAACGCTGGAATGCGGCTCTTATTGTTGTCGCGGGAATGAACACTAATGGCGGCGATGAAATTCGTCGAGAATAGCCACCAGCGGCGCTAGCGTCTCTGTACAGTCCGGTTCAGCAGTTACAGTGACCCGAGGAAGAGTACAGCAACAAAGGGCCACTGATCTCTCGAATCCTAAATTAATCAAGACTGATAACTAACCGAAAACGTAATTAGAACTTGAGGGAGACTCAGCGTCATCCGCATTCGTCGCAGCAAAGGTAAAAAGCTTGTGTACTCGTAAATTAACAATGGAACGAGACATACACTGCTCGCTTTGTAACAACGAGACAAGCGTCTCATTGACGCGCCATTTTTTTTCGCAACTGACGTTCCGTCGATATTTGCCGTTACTGAAAATTATTATTCACACGACTCTGTCTGTGTGGGCATTTTAGCATCTCGAGCACCAGGAACAAGTAAATATGCCGACGGACCTTTACGAGCAGCAGATTAAAGCCTACAAGGAGGACTCCCGTTATGCCTGTCAATTTGGCATCAAATGCTATCAGAAGAATCCGGCGCATCACAGCAGATACAAACATCCGCCGAAGAGAGAACAGGTTAATCATTCGGCTTTTCCAAATATAGTTTTGATTCGCGTTTGGCTAATCCGCTTTGTTTCGTCGATCGTAGGATGTTCCCAAGAAGGCGGAAGAACCGATTGTTACAGGCAAGAAGAGACCGAGCTGCGACCGCGAAGATGCCGCAACTGGCTCGTCCGATCTGCCGCAAGCCAAATTGAGAAAGGAAGATGAAGCATCAAAGGTAGCAGCGGCAGCCCACGATTTATCTCCGAGTCCTCCGCCAAAGGATACTACAAAAGACAGCAATTCCGAATCTGAGAGCGAGTCCGAGAGTCCCGAGCCATCGGTCGATAAGGTTTCCTCAACGGTTGCGGAATCAAAGACTTCAATCGAAAATGGAGACACCCCTGCAACCTCCGCCGAAACTGAAAATACCGATGCTACAAATGAAGAAAAAAAGACAGAAATAGATCAAGATTCCGGTGGCTCAGATCAAGCCTCCACGGATCCCAAAAAAATAATCCAAGATCTTTTCCTTGTAAAAATGCCAGAAGATTTTTATAAATTCTACGATTTTTGCACTCTCCTGCGCAACACACAGCAGATCGCTGATCTGAAACTGGTCGGGCCGTTCGACGTTTTGGGCGGGAAAATAACGACTAATCGACAGGACGAGCCCGAAAAATTTCTCAGGCACTGGAGATACTACTACGATCCTCCCGAATTTCAAGTAATATTCAAATTTTTAATACCAAAGACCCTTAAAAAGTACAAAAAAATACAAAAGAAATGTTCGACTAACTGTACGATTTTTTAGACGATTCTCCAGAGCAGCGAAAAAGAAGGGTTGCATTATGGATAT